>JAWZYV010016724.1:0-1437500 GCA_038373885.1 Cheiracanthium punctorium
TCAAGCCTAAATGAGGGGCATCTACCTATAGGGTGGGGGCTTGGGCGGAGCACATTTTAAGGGAGTCTAACGCATATTCACGTAACATCTGGAGAAAATCGCCCAAAACTCTAGACTGCTAGATCTATAGCGACCACGATCGACCACGCGAGGAGAAAGAATTCCGAACCTGCACAATAAGACGCTTCCCAGTGCTCAGCTTTTTTATAAATTCGGCCATTCGTTGGCGTAATTTGAATAGAAAAGAAAGACTAGAACTACTATAAATTCACATTTCAACGTATCCACTGCTTTTTCTTTTTAATGCTTTCTACTGGGATCAAATTTCATCATTCTGTTATTCATTTTAACGAGAACTACACTCTCGTTACAAAAACTGCACAATAGAGGCAGGTTTAAATGACATTAAATTATGTAAAGTATCGGTATCGGTTAAGTATCGGTATCGGCCGATACCATAACTTAAAAGTATCGGTATCGGCTATTTCTGAAAATGAATTTATAGGTAAAGTATCGGTATCGGTCATCGGCTAAAATGTGGTATCGGTCGATCCCTAGTATTAGGCAATCTATCCAGCTGTTCTCGCATTTTCCAGCAGATGTCAGTGCTGTTAAAAATATCCGTGACATTTTTTTACGGAAAATGACGTGCTAAAAAGTAAAGGATTCTCGTGGCGCTATGTCACCCGTCACTATTTCTATAGAAATCCAATCTATTCTTCGTGACTGGCAACAGTCAAAACGTCAGAGTTTAGTGTTCCCAGAGCGGGAACACTGCACGTTAAAGGGTTAAGCATACGTTGTGAATGATGGGAGAGAGAGAAATAAATAAATAAAAATCTTCCAATAACTTGAAAAGCTCTTCGTACATGCTCTGACAGGAAAGACATCTATTGAAATGAGACATCGTCAAATTGAGAAATGTGTCATCGTACTATAGGCTATATACCGTATACATACTGCTGGAAACAGTGGGCTGCAGTCAGCACCCACTGGGCGTTGATGAGCGTCCCGCCACAGGTGTGTCCGTTGGGATGGATGAAGGAGAGTTGGAGGTCCGCCTGCCAGGGCCAGCTCCCGGGCTCAGCCTCTTTCCCGCCGACCACTCGGTCGTAAGAGTGGAAAACCGAGGTCTTTCTGACGCCACACTCAGTTATGGGCACTGGAAAACCTGAAAGAAAGAAAAAAAAATAGCGAAAAACACACATGAAAGTTTTGTAAGAGCAGATCTGTAATTACAAGGTGTTAGAATTAACCCTTTGAGGCGCAACCCTTTCCCAATGCTGAAGTAAGGGCAGCCGTTGCTATCGCTCGACTTAACTACATGCAAGATGGCGGACGATCGAAACATTCATCGTGTGCCACAGATCTAGAGATCCCTTTTTTGACGACAGCTGGCTGTGCCCGGCACAGTGAGCTTTTTATATTTTAATTACTTTGAATTTTATCGTCTAAATCTGAATGTTTTTTTCTCCTCTCCGCAAGTGCTGCAAAAGCCCTCGTGACAATTCCTTCTCACGTTTCGTTTTCCTTATCATCTGCTCTTCTGCTAAATAAAATAAAATAACAGTTGACGCCGCTTATACTCTTTGTTCTCGTAGCTAAAATGTTTTGCGGTTTTCGCCTGCTGTTTGCAAGCATATGTTCGTGGCTTCTGGAAATTTCCCGAAGCAGTGCTTTTTACCTCTACTTTTTGAACTGCCTTAACGGCTTTTCATAACGGTCATTTTTAACAGTTGGGCTGTTCATCTGGTGTGGCGAGGCCGATCACTTTTGTGATGCAGGCCTACGCCCACCGACATGTTAGGCTCGCAATAGCATCAACGATGTAATTTTTTGTGACGATGCTTCCCCAGGTTAACATATTTGTATATGTGCACTTTTTAAATTTTTTATGATAAAGAAAATCTGATGTTTTACAGAATAAAATAAATACATCTAAAAAGTAATATGTGTGATCTCATCTAACCGTTTTGTGTGCTTTATACTGGAAAGATGTAAAATCGACGAGCACTTGGAGGATGGACGTGCCTTTCCGCAACAACATTATGGGTCAATAATTAGTCGGCGACCTCCTCATTTCTTTTGTGAACCTCCTTTGGTGTACCGCTATGTGTTGTGATTTCCAGCGTTCTCGTGTAATCGGATATCGCTCTCTCTCAATTCGAAGAAAAACAATTACGATGTCGCTTTAACAGAAACCTTCCTTTTTACAACGCGGTACTCACAATTATATCTTAACACGTTCTACGGAGGTAGATGCATCTTTCATCCAATACAACGCAGTGTTTGTGTTCTTCAAAATTGTTCAAGTAATAGATGACAACAATTTACATATACCAACCATCTTCTTTCTACGATCATCCTCAACTTCACACGAAAGGGCTACGACAAAGATTTCTTTTACATTATAGCCTATGGGGGGGGGGTGAATTCTTCAAAGTGCGCTAGCGTTTAAACAGCGCACTCGATTGAGCTTCAATTTGGTATATATGTTTGAATTATTCATAGATTAAAATTTATTTAAATGCTTGGTAATGATCTTAATCGGACGTGTTCGGAAAGTCGAGTGAAGTCACTCCAGATTTTTTAAGCCTATATTTCATACATTAGTAGACGACATTTATACACATTAAATATACTGGTGTCCAAAATTAAAGTTACAAATACGAAATCTGCGAACTGAAAAAGTATTCGGTTTATTGTAACAAAATTTTGCACAGAGATATCTTAGGGGAAAGCAATTACAACATAACAATAAAAAAGATGTGAGTTGTTAGTTAACACACAGGTTGTATCAAAATAGGTCAAATCATGATCCATCCTATCGCGAGAAAGATCCGTGTTGTCAAAACTTAGATGTTATTCTTAATTATTTATTTAATATTATTTTATATGCAGAGTTTGTTGCCGTACACAGCTATGCAAGCCTCACAACGAGTCGTCATAATGTTCTATAGGACTTAAATCCTGAGATTTCGGAGGCCAGTTCATGCAGCAAATATCTGATACAAGAAGATTGTCAACAGCATGAGGTTTCTGTGGCCTCACATTATCGTCAGTAAAAAGGAAGTCTGAGCAAGAATTTTCGTGCAAAGAGTATCAAACGTTCAGCAGCGTGCCTCCCTTTGAACGCAAGGCGCCTGTTTGTCGTGAAGCCGAAAACGCCATTCTTAGACACGCCAAGGATGCGGAGCCTGGTGTGACAAGATTCAGCACACAGAGTATTTTTTTGGCGAGTCTTCACGTGCAGAGAACGGGGAGTTCTGCATCATTCCTCCATCACAAGGAAAATTGACAAAGTCAAAAGTAAGTTTCGGGTGGCATCCTCTTGGGCAGTCGTACATCACTGCACTGCATGATTTTTATTCTGGTTGTGTCAACCTCAGCGTTATAGGAATGACGCGTTTGAAGGCTACGTAAGTTTTTTTCATGGTGCTGCAGGCTCAGACTTGCTTTTTTACGGATGAGGCACACACAGACATCACGTTGTTGATGATCTTGAATCACAGAATACTCACTACATGAACTCTTCTGCAAAGTCTTGAATCTCAGGCCAATGAAACATGTTCCGAATGGTTCAGGAAAGCCACTTCTGGGGATCTAGCATCATGGTATCGTAGAATATCCGTGACTGATATTTCTCGCTCTCGGATAGTCCAATACTTCGGATCAATGGCCGCGACTCTCCTTTTGGTGCTAGCACGAGTGTCGAATAAAACAAAAGAGTATTTTTGTTACATGCTAGAGGTGTGTCTCGACACTCAGACCGATCCACCCATCAAAACACACGACTTTCTCCCCTTTTTCTTAAACGAACTCACTATCTTCGGAATTTTCGAAGACTTCAGAGACATCCATCCAAAGTGGAAGCCGGTTTTTGACAGACCCACCGTGCCCATAGATATATCACACCGTGTCAGGGAGGGGGGGTCCTTTTGAGAAGTACTTGACACTCCACGATACATACGATAAAAACCCATCCATCTTGTACTGTCCAGTACCGGAATGCAAGTTTTCACCTTTATCCAACGTGTCGGGAAAAAAACAGCATTATTTCCAATAGTCAATACGACAGTAAACAATCACGATAGGATCGTGCTAGGGCATATCGGATATTTCTCGGATGGTGACGTCATGAGAAGAGAAGTCTCGATTAGAACCAACGCCCCCTAGAGAGGAAAGCCGCGGCGCTTACTTGTGACGTCACACCGAGTGGGTAAAGCAAAGTGTTTCCATTGGGTTTCTCCTCTCTCCCGCGCCGCGGGAGAGAGAAGAAACCCAATGGAAACGCTTTGCTTTACCTACTCGGTGTGACGTCACAAGTAAGTGCCGCGGCTTTAATCTCTAGGGGGCGTTGTTAGAACCCTCGATATATTCTCTAGCGAAAGCTTTCCGATACTATGGTGGTAGAGCCCCTGGACGTTCATGTCCCTTCCCTTCAGGACCCGACAGGTGTTAAAAGCCTCCTTTTTGAAAAATTGATATTTATAGCCTTAAGTCTTTCTCGTCGCCCTCTCCATTGCAAACGCAAATTCACGAACAAGTCAAAACAGAATGTACTTACTGCATCCTTGTTCGTCAGTTCCGTCGCCACAGTCGTCTCTTCCGTTGCATCCGTCCATCGGGTAATAGCAGCGCCCGTTTCTGCAAGGGATTTGGCCAAGGTGGTTGCACACCGCTGTATAACAGACAAAAGAGAATCGCGTGAACGTTAGATATTTTCTCCCAGAAAGATGCTGGGAAAAGTGTGTTATTAAATAGGAAATATTATAAACCAAGAAGTAATCAAAATTCAATGAGCCATGCAAACAGCAGTATTTAAAAAAATATATTAATTATTATTATTTATGGACGAAAATCCAAATTTCGTTTGACGGGGATAGCCTAGTTCCGTAAAACTGTGAGCAGACAATTCACACGGTCGCGAAAATTTGCACCGATTAAGCTTTCGTTTTGTTTTGCTCTATGTATTAGTCATATTTTACTAGTTAATTTAGTAAGATTATAGTTTCAAAAATATCTCGAAGGAAGATTAAAATAAACTTTGAATATGCAGAAGAGTAATAAAAAGCTCTACGTTCGTCACAGGAAAAAAAAAAATTCTTTTCGTCAGCAAAAAAAGTATTCACCCACCCACACATAGGCAGGGGAGCAAAAAAAGCACTTAATTTTCTATCTATGGATGGGATGGAGAATGTTCACCTCCAAATGAAAATCTTCGTATCTTTTGTGATGTATTGACGGATTTTTTAATTACTGTTCTGTTCTGTGTGTTTTAATTTCGGTTCACCTGTCTCATTTCTAATTTATTAATCTCTCATAATTTTAACATTTACTTTTCTCTTCTTAAGCAACAGCCAAATTAAGCAATCACTCATCTATGAAATGCCGAACAAACGACTCACACGGCCGAGAGGACGCTTGGTACTGGAGGCGGAATCCCTTGCGTCGAATCATTTCGTCGGTTCGGAAGATGACGGAGACTTCGTTGGACTCCGAAACGACCGGGGGAAAGGTCTGGTTGCCGCAAAACACTCCCAGGCCACGTGGCTGCATTCCGCGATCGAGCAGTTCCACGGCATCCCGGGTGCACATGTCTGCCGGTTCCACATCCATGAAGTCGAACGTGAGTTTGAAACGCTGCCAGAAAACGACATGAAAGCTTAATAAACACACAGCAAAATATGAGCAATCAGATACAGAGTTTAAAGGGAACTCTAAATCGAAAAGTGAAACTATTATCCCCATGAAATGGGTATAAAAATGGAATCCAACCTTTAGAGGTGCGGTATACATTCAATATTTAAAAACTGAAAAAGTGACTTTATGTATTCAAATTATTTTGTGATGAATCATTTTATCAAGGTGTCAATCCGCATGTTCTTAAGAAGATTGAATGGTTTCGTTATTAGAGGTTGGCCGCTGTTTCATTCAGGATTTACAGTGCAAGTCGTGGTTTATTAACCATACATATAGCACATAAAGACAGCAAATTCATAAGTACTAGCCATCAAGGCGGCCAGCTTGGCGGCCTTATACCTTATTGTTCTTTATATAAAATTTAGCAACCTTCATGTGATAATATTATGTGATGAGCCAATATTAGGATTCAGAAACACTTTAAGCTGGCGATTTTTTATGTCGCGTCAAGTCAACGCCCCCTAGAGAGGAAAGCCGCGGCGCTTACTTGTGACGCGCCGCAGGAGAGAGGAGAAACCCAATGGAAACGCTTTGCTTTACCTACTCGGTGTGACGTCACAAGTAAGCGCCGCGGCTTTCCTCTCTAGGGGGCGTTGGTCAAGCAGGGACTTAGAGTAGTAATCAATGGTCAGTCATTGTACTCATTTCAACTAATATAATTTTTTTCTTTTAACAGTACTTTGTTATTAAATGTATTGGTTGTTTACTACTTAACTCACTGCTTGGAGCTCCTTAAAAATTGCTAGATAAAATACTAAAGTTCTTTTTACACAAATTCATTTTATCAATAAAATATGGATTCAGTATATGAATACATTAAATGGGTTGATTCTTTCTTAGCCAAGTAAGTGGCAACTTTTTGCAAATCAGATCAACAGGTCAGGTGATATTCTTTGTAATACTTGGTCAGGGGTCGATCCAGGAATTTTTTCTAGGGTCCCATTCTCGTGAAAACTGTTTATTTTTGTGAATTTCAAAACTATTTTTGAGAATTTAAACACCTATTTTTGTGAATTTTCATACCAAGTTTTGTAAAATTCACTTTTTTCTTAAAATAATTTACAAAATAAATTGCAATATACGGTAAAATGCCAAACAAGGGTTGTTTTAATCAATTATAATTTTATGAAGGGTCCGTTTTAATCGATTACAATTTTGTGAAGGGCCCGTTTTAATCGATTATAATTTTGTGAAGGGACCGTTTTAATCGATTACATTTTGTGAAGGGGGCGTAAAACGGGCCTAAATTTCGCCATCGATCCCTGTTGGTGTAATACCTTAGTGAAGCTAAAATGCAGAAGTGGTGCCCAGTTTGGCGAGATTCCTAATAGATGCTGAAATGGCGAGTATTCGCGGCGTCTTTCTTTATTGGTACTGAAAGAATTTCTAGTAGACAATCGCAAGACTGGATGCAATAAATTTTGCTTTCGCAATTCGTCAAAACAAAGTTTGCGCAACTCGCGGCTTGTAATACAATTTTAAAGGAACGTTCTTAAATTAATTACGCTTAAAACGATATGATTATAGTACGATAGGATTGTCTTCCTGTAAGCAGTTTTCGAAAGACAAAAGAGAATGTAAGAAACATAAAAATTACTGAAATATGGTACTAAATTTATGAAAAACGTGTAATCAATAATATTTTTCAAATAAAGAACAGCAAAAAGAATCAGTAAATTAATACAATCAGCAAATTAAACTGAGTCACATATAGCATAGGCTATCGCTAGTCCTCTGCGAGACTCAAAAAACATCTCTCGAAAATATGCTACTGCTGGTCCTTTGCGACGCCATAAAAAACACAGTAACCCAAGCCATCGCTGTAGGGACCCCCACTTTGAAAATATGTATCGTGAAAAAAAAAATATTTATTTATTCGAAAAACTTAAAGAAATTCGGCTTACAATGGAATATTTTATTTAGTGGGTACACACGTGAGTTGCTGAATACACAGCATGTATAGTTCTCCGTGTTATTGTTAATTGCAAATATTTTTTTAATACAAATGTTTCTTATTTCAACCAGTAACGAACTACAAAATATTAATTGCATGACATCATTTGAAACTCTTCATCTGCACTCTTAAAAAAGGGCATTGAATGCTTTATTCTCCAGACCTCATCAGTTCGCATTTAGATTAGAACACAATATTCAAAAAATGTTTTCATGAAATTAACATAAAACCATGGCTCACTGAGATAAGTACAGGCTGTCCGTAAAGCTCCGTTTTTGCGTACGAGCAAAGTTTCGCTCCTTTACCGATTTGGCGCTGCTACCCGACCGTATCACTGTTGCCAATTCTGCCGGAGAAAACGTGGCTGAAATCAAAGTTAAAAGTATCCAGAAATGGCTAAAAATGTTTTCAAGCAGAGAATTTTTTTTTTTTTTTTTTTTTTTTTTTTTTTGGCGTTTACATGCTTGTGCTGCTGAAATATTCTTATTTGCTAACGCTCTTTGAGTCATTTGGACTTTCATTTCCGATTTACAAAATACTTTGGTATTACTAGTTTGCCAAGAATTTTTTCTCCTGCAGAGTTGGCAACAATGATATGGTCGGATAGCAGAGCCAAATCGGCGAAAAAGCGAAACTTTGCTCGTTCGCAAAATCCCATAGGAAAAACTGGTTTTCGGACAGCCTGTACTTATCTCAGTGAGCCATGCATAAAACAATAATAAATTTAGCTGTTGCCATTCGCCAGTGTATCAATACTGGCGATTTTGGTGTCGCATTTGTGGGAAAACTCGTTAACAACTATGTAGTTACATCATATAGAGTAGTCTACCAGACATCGGACCACCTTGGAGCCGCGTACGTTAGCGTATTATATCATAAATATACTTACGAATCCATACGGAGCCTTGAGTGTGAATACGCAGTACTGATTATCCAAGTAATTAATGTTGCTATAGAAGCCAGGATTGGTCACTTCTCCGGATAACTGCTCCGATACTACTATTACCTTCGGCTCATAAGGCTGGCAGCCACTCAGATCAACTGCAAAATAGAATTAAGATTGTGATTGACCAAGATCCGATACAGAAATTTATGCACGATGCGGCATAATGAAGGCAGCGAGATTCCTTGAGACAGTAAATAAAATGCGAAATGAATAAAGGCAAGTCATGGCTAAAACATCGAATATAAAATACTTTCCTACATAATCTTATTTTTGCATATACTACCACGCTGGGTTATTAATTTAGTTACTTGGTGGCTACTTGAAGCATTTTAGGTCAATCCAGCATATGATGAGAAAAATTTCCATCGAGGGTGGGTTTTTTCTTTCTTTCTGATTAATTTACAGCTTGACTGCTACGAGGGACTGAGATGTTGGTCATTTCATTATGGGGGCGCCTAGTAGGTTGACCAAAGTTGCCGCCTATGAGTGGTCTCCTGATTTCAGCTAATTCCAGATGAGAGACCTAGCAAGTGGACTGGCAACCCGAGAGGTGTCTTTTCAACATCGAAGAAGGACATTGGAGCCACGTCATATTTCCCGTGTACCAGCTCTCTTCAGCGTACAAGGTTCACACAGAAGACTTGTTCGAGAGAATTCATCCTTCAAGCACAACCAAGCCTCGTGATATGCTGCTTCATTTTCAGTGTTGTTGTTGCTTATGCCCTCTGACAACCGCATGCGGTGCCAGATCCCCCGGATAGTGAGGCGATGGTAACGTGACCAAACGTCCCCATTTTCAGGGTGTTTTTCAAATTGTCCCCAGAATGTAAAAATTGAACTCGGGACAATTTTTAATTATTGCATTGTTTTTCAATTAAATTACTGTTAATTACTGCATTAATTATAAATGTCCCCAGCTTTGTTGTCAGAATCGGGGACATATCCCCGATTCTGACTACAAAAATCTGGTCACCTTAGGCGATGGGCAGAGTGAGGTGCATTCCATTTTTATTGGGCCCCAGTGGGAGGAAGTCCGACTTTAACCGTCACCTCTGATAATGAAGACCTCCACACCAATTCAAAATGGCCGACTCCGGAGTTCAGTGCTCTGCGTTCATTTGAATGAGTTTTGAGCGAAATAGTGCTCAACTTTTTCCTTTTGAATAGTAAATAAAATATCCATTCACAGGAAACTGCCTTCATCAGAATAGAAAAATTCTTCATAAGAACTTAACACTTTAATTTGAAAAAAAATTATCCATTTCATAAATTTATTACATCAAATTCAACGTCTTTTCATGAGGATTTATTTAACTCAATAGTAACTTTCTTATGTAGCAGGGGAATCAGATTCACAAGAAAATGAACTATCATAAAATTGAAAAAGTCCTCTACAGCAAATTAAGTTTGTGGGTTAAACTATTAAAAGTATTACTTTTTATAGAATATACTTTACATAAAAATCGATATTTGATTAACAAAATTTCAGCTTTTTTGCAAGAGGGAAAGATGTTTTCATACTAAACACTTTTTTTTATTGAATACCAGTTTAAATAGCCAAAATGAAAATTTATACTGTATTTGGGTAGAAAAAAATACTCTATTGGGCATAAATACAGTTCTCATTTCTAAGATTTTTTCCAAACTAATAACAATTAGGTATTTACGTATTACCAGGGCGGTCCGCCAAGATGAGCGATTTTTCGGCAAAATAAATGCCGGACATATGAAATCATGAATAAGTTGCCCTTCTTACGAGCCTAGAAATCATTAGAACAACAACAGTTCTATATTTGAGATTTATTGGTATTTGGCGACAAAATTCCAGATATCTAACTGCTGTACATCTCTTGAATCATTTAATAAAATCGAATAAATTTATATACACCATAAAAAGCTCTTTTTAGTGCATTGTTAGTAATATTTAAAAATATTTTAATGTGCTGTTAGCCTGTTCCATTTTAGAAATAAAAGAAATCTCCATTGGAAATACCACGTTAAAAATTTACATATGGCTCATAATTATAAATAACTCTAACACATGAGCAATGTTAAAAGTAAAATTACATACTATTTAAATACAGACACAAAGAATATTTATGTATCATGGCAACCAGTCATGTCAAGTTTTAACTCATAACTGGGAAGACCAAAAACACTTCTCAAGTAAGATGAAGAAATTTTCGGAATGTAAATAGGATTACTTTTGTAATATAAATAACGAGTAAACTGAGTCTGCACCCGCTCAAGAATTTTCATTTTATTTTTATAACACGGATCCCAAACAAGACTACAATATTCAAGATTAGAGCGTATCAAACTAAAGTATAAGATTTTTAATGCATGAAGGTTAGAAAATTCTTTAGTTTTGCACTTAAGAAAACCAAGTTTTTTGAAAGCTTTACATATAATGCTATTTATATGCTATTTATATGCTATTTAATGGCTATAATACAATAATAATATGCTATAATGCTATTTATATGGATTGAAAACTCAAGTTTCCTGTCAAAAACAACGCCCAAATCAGTTATGGAATCCGAACTAAATAAAAGAAGATTATTAATATTGTTACGAATTTTCGAGGCAACCCGCTGCTCTGGGGCTTAGAATGGTTTAAAATTCGTATTCTACGCTTCAAATAGATAAATTCTGCTTTTTGTTGCATCAAAATCGGCCAATTAGAACCGGAGATACGGAGGTTTCGCTTTCCCATATGTTTTTCTATGGGCTTCTAGAAATCTCGAGAAATATTAGTCCTAGAGCTTAGATCTCTTCACTTTTGAGGACTTATTTTTGGCGCCAAATTTGGCGATATTTCGCCAAAAGTCGCCAAGCTTGGCGACTTTTTGGTCATTTGGCGCGATTTTCCCAATGGGGCCTGGAAGTTGTTTTTCCTGCATTAAAAACGCATAATAACCTAACATTTCTCTTCTATGACGTAATCAAAATTCACGCTTTATGTAGAACCCTCGAGAAATTGACTTTTCTGGAAACCTCTTGTACCTCCTGCGTCGGCTATTTATAGAAGCGGGCATCGCCTCGAAGCGAGTCAGTTGCGAGTTGAACATTCAATGTGTGAAGAGCTCTGAGTACGCTTGTTTTGTGTGAACTGATAGTGCTATAGAAGCTGTGTTTTAGCTTGCTTTGTGAAGCTGTTTTTAAAGTGCTGTGTGTAAATTCTTCATTGCTGTGTCTTAAGGGATAGTGTACTATATCCCTTGAATATTTCCACGGAATTTTAGCCTGTAAAAGTGACTTATTTTGTGTGAGAAATACAGCATTTGTGAGAGCTTCTGATCCAAGCGGATTGTTAAAAGCACGTTACTGCTAGATTGTGCTTGTGAATTGTGTGCAGCTGATTGTTCTACGAAGTTCTAGAAGAAATAAAGTTTGTGTTCCATCCTGACAAGTGACTTTTTTTACTTGAACTTTTTACACCACTGGACTTTAGAACGACGAACCCCAGGAGTAGCAGAGTAATTCCGCAACATTTGGTGTCAGAATCGGGGTTCTAAAGAAGGACTTTAATTTTCCAGTTTATGGTTTTGACTAGACAAAAAATGGAAGAACAACTTCAAAAGCTCATAAATATGATGCAAGAAATGAAAGCCGGACAAGACGAGATGAAAGCCGGACAAGACGAGATGAAAGCCGCACAAGAACAGATGAAAGCCGGACAAGACGAGATGAAAGCCGCACAAGAACAGATGAAAGCCGGACAAGAACAAATGAAGGCGGATTTAGAAAAGAAAATTCACGCCGGACAAGAAGAGATGAAAACTGGGTTGCAGAAAATAGAGAAAAATCAAGAAAAGTTGGAGCAGAAGATAGAGAAAACCCAAGAAAATTTAGAAGAAATTAAGCAGGGCCAAGAAGAAATGGAGAAAAGAGTTTCTCTCTTAGAAGAAACTCAGACGAAATATGAACAAAGAATTGAAGGGAATGTTAAGGAATTACAGCAGGATATTTGCAGAATGCGTGAAGAATGTGAAGCTAAAATTGAAGAGAAATTGGACTCTCTCGTAAAGCTGGGAAAGTTACCCGAAAACACCAGGTTATCTTCACACCGCCCAGCAGTGAAACTTACTGCCTATGACGGAAAGACTCTCTGGGAAGCTTACAAGACCCAATTTTCGATCGTCGCCAGAGCCAATGGTTGGAGCGAGTCCGAGAAAGCTAATCAACTGGCCGCTTCCCTTAGCGGAGATGCAATTAATGTATTGCAAACTATCGGAGCGACGAAGATAGGAGATTTTGACGCACTTGCCAGTGCCTTGGAGATGAAATTCGGAGAGAAGTGCCAGAAAGAATATAGTAGAATCCAACTGAAGTCAAGGATGCAGAGATCTGGCGAGACCCTTCAAGAGCTGGCTTCGGACATAGATAGGCTGTGTCATCTAGCCTACATGGACCACCTTGATAATGTCCGAGAAGAAATGGCGGTGCGTCATTTTATTGAAGCCATCCGTGATCCAGAAACCCAAAAGGCACTCATGTTGGAGGATTATCAGGATTTGAAGTCGGCTCTGGTGTTCGCAATGAAGCTAGAGGCAGCCCAGCGGGCCGTGAGAAAAGATCGGCATGCTGTCAGAGCGGTCACGGTCCAAGAGGAAGCTGACAAAGACACAGAGAGCGTCGAGAACAGATTGAAGAGAATTGAAGATCTCATAGAACGAAAATTAAGATCCGATAGAACGAGAGATGGCCCAAAGAAAGAAAAATGTTGGAGGTGCAACAGCGAGGGGCATTTACGAAAATACTGTGACGCACAAAAGAACTCTCGTCGTAAAGATCGCAGTTATCAATGCACCAGAGAAGCCCATGAAGGAAGACAGAAAAGAGACGACTTTCAGGAACAGATGCTGAGGGATATTCAAAAGCCCCGTTTGAAAGTCTTGCAGATTTTATCAGTGAATGGCGGCAGTAATGGACTCTTCGTACTGGGATATGTTAATGGTTCCCCATGCCACATGGTTATTGATACTGGAGCGAACGTAACCATCATAAGGACGGATCTGGCCAAGAAATTAAATTTGAAGATTATCTGGACTCCGCCCTCGCTGACCCTCCAGACTGTGACAGGTGACAAGATCGAAGTAGGCGGAAAAGCGCAAGTAGAAATCACGTTTGGGAATGCCAGATACGACCATGTGGTATATGTCGCCAATATTACAGACTCTTTTATTCTCGGACTGGACTTTTTAAAATCGCACAAATTTAACTTGGACTTTAAGAATAATGAGCTTCGTTCAGACTCAGAAGAAATAGCTGCGTTCGATATTAAAAATGAAACTATTTTACCTGTACAGCAAATAATAGCCCAGAGTGATATCACTCTACCTCCCAGAACTGATTCAATAATTTCTGGAACAGTAAAAGAAAGCAATAAATTCCGTTTTGGATTAATCGAACACCCAAACAATAGTGATTCCGTCAGAGGAGTACTTGTGGGAGCAACACTTGTGGACTTGTCGAGAGCAGAAATTCCAGTTAGAGTAGTAAATGTGACGGACAAGTCGAAGGTGATAAAGAAAAATGAAGTGTTGGCGACATGCACTCCTGTTACCTGCATTAATAAGAACATCAGCCAAACGACAGCTAAATCTTCCGAGTGCCTGACGAAGGAATTATTACAAGACGTGGAGTTAACGGCAGAACAGAGAAGCGCTGCGGAGAAAGTAATAGCTGAATTTGAAGACCTCTTCTCTCGTACTTCCGGTGACTTTGGCCGTACGAGGTTAACGCAGCATAAAATAGACACAAGCAGCCATTCTCCCATCAAGCAACATCCTAGGCGGCTGCCGTTTGCTAAGCAAGAAGAGGTGAGCAGACTTTTAGAGGAGATGCAGCGTGATGACGTCATCGAGCCGTCGACTAGTCCCTGGGCCTCGCCAATTGTTTTGGTCCGAAAGAAGGATGGTTCCACCCGGTTCTGTGTTGACTACAGACGTTTGAATGACATTACCAAGAAAGACAGCTACCCTCTTCCCAGGATAGACGACACTTTGGACACTTTATCGGGAAACGAATGGTTTTCCACTCTGGATCTGAAAAGTGGTTACTGCAAGTGGAAATTCATCCCGACGACCGTGAAAAGACTGCGTTCACCACGGGACAAGGATTATGGCAGTTCAAAGTTATGCCTTTTGGACTCTGCAACGCACCTGCTACATTCGAGCGACTAATGGAGACAGTGTTGAGAGGACTTTCCTACGAAGCATGTCTCGTTTATTTCGACGATATCATCATCGTCGGAAGGACTTTCGAAGAGCATCTCGAGAACATTCGAAAGGTACTACAGAAATTAAAAGTGGCAAACTTGAAACTAAGTCCATCGAAGTGCAATTTTTTTCGTCGGGAAGTACGTTACCTCGGGCACATAATATCCGCCCACGGAGTCCGAACCCATCCCGAAAAGACGTCCGCTGTCCAGAACTGGAGTCGTCCCGAGAATATCCATGACTTAAGAAGTTTTCTCGGTCTGTGTACTTACTATCGAAAATTCGTGAAGGGCTTTTCTCAAATTGCAAGACCTCTTCACAAATTGACCGAGACTGGACAGAAATTTCTCTGGACTGAGGAATGTGAGGACGCATTCAACGAACTGAAGACGGCTTTAACATCTTCGCCGATCTTGTCGTATCCTCACCCTGACAAGCCATTTATCCTGGACACAGACGCAAGTAAGGAGAGTGTCGGAGCAGTTTTGTCCCAGGAGATAGATGGCCAAGAACACGTCATTGCTTACTGGAGCAAATGCCTTTCAAAGGCAGAACGTAACTATTGTGTTACGAGAAAGGAACTTCTTGCTATCATTAAAGCCGTAGAGCACTTCCATCATTACCTGTACGGCCGAAAGTTCCTGCTCCGAACGGACCATGCCTCTTTAACCTGGCTTCTAAATTTCAAGAATCCAGAGGGCCAAATAGCCTGGTGGATACAGCGATTACAAGAATATGACATCGAGATACGTCATCGAAAAGGGGCATTTCATGGAAATGCAGATGCTCTGTCAAGAAGGCCCTGTATAGACAGCTGTCGCTATTGCTCCAGGGCAGAGAAAAATTACCATCTGAAATATCCCGTTGTCCGCCAAGTTACATCATCGACACCATCCCAAGATCCCTGGAGTGACGAAAATGTTCGGGCGGACCAATTAGCAGACAGCGACATCAAACCTATTGTGGAATTTATGGAAAAATCCAGCGCTAAGCCCAGTTGGCAAGAAATATCATCTTACAGTCCGGCAACAAAACAGTACTGGGCTTTATGGGATTCGCTTCGCCTGAGGAATGGAGTCCTGTATCGTAAATGGGAGTCGGACGACGGCAAGATGCTCCGATGGCAGTTAGTACTCCCTCGTTCGAGGATTCTGAAGGTTCTAGAAGAACTTCATAATGGCTACACTGGAGGCCATTTTGGCGTAATGAAGACCCTTCAGAAAGTTCGCGAGCGCTTCTACTGGGTTAGGGCTCGAGGCGACGTCGAGAAGTGGTGTCAAGCTTGTGACGCCTGTGCCGCCCGTAAAGGCCCGAAGAAACGAAGCCGTGGAAGACTACATCGTTATAATGTAGGAGCGCCTTTTGAGAGGATTGCTCTCAACATCCTGGGACCTCTTCCGCGAACTTCGGATGGCAACAAATACATCCTAGTTGTCATTGACTACTTCTCTAAATGGCCCGAAGCGTTTCCTATTCCCGATCAAGAAGCTACGACCGTAGCAGAGGTACTGGTGCAAGAATGGATTTCCAGATATGGAACCCCTCTGCAACTTCATTCCGACCAAGGAACGAACTTTACCTCTGCAGTCTTTAAAGGACTATGCCAACTTCTCGGAATGGACAAAACCCAGACTACGCCTTTACACCCACAATCCGACGGCATGGTGGAGAGGTTCAATCGCACAATTTTGAACAACCTCTCGCTCCTGGTATCTAGGAATCAAGAGGACTGGGACAAGAAACTCCCCCTCTTCCTGCTGGCCTATAGGAGCGCCGTCTATGAGACTACCGGCTTCACACCTTCCCAGATGCTGTTCGGCAGAGATCTTCGTCTTCCCGCCGATCTAGTGTTCGGCCGCCCTCCAGACACGCCTTCATCGCCAGAAGAGTACGTGGAAAACCTTCGGGCACGGTTTGAAGATGTACATCATTTTGCTCGGGAGCGGATCAACCTGAACACGGAAAAGATGAAGACTCGCTACGACACGAAGGCTACGGGACACGAGTTCAACGCAGGTGACAAAGTTTGGCTATGGAATCCTACTCGACGGAAAGGCCTGTCTCCCAAGCTGCAATCGCCGTGGGACGGTCCTTACACAGTCCTAAACCGGCTGAATGACGTCATCGTACGGATTCGTAAGTCACCAAACTCGAAGCCAAGAGTTGTACATTACGATCGGCTAGCCATCTACCGCGGTTGTAATTAGCTCAGACTATGGTCACTATGGCGTAATTCCTCTTTTCTTTCACCTCTCATTCCTTTCCTGTCTTTCTCTTCTCTTCCTCTTTCTTCAACTCTCTTTCTCTCACCACTTACGCCATGTTTAGTGTGCATATTTGTAATATATTGGATTTTATTAATGTGTATTTGTTATTACATTGATTACTTATTACAGTGTAATTATTTATTATGATGATTATTTATTTATTAATGTGTATTTGCTTATTGTGCTATTGATTACTTGCTTGAATTATGTTGTTAAGATCTTGTTAAGTGTTATACAGTGTAGGTACCTGTGTGACCTCCTAACTAGGGATTGTACTGCCCGGGACGTGCAGTCCTTGGGAAGGGGGCAATGTTACGAATTTTCGGGGCAACCCGCTGCTCTGGGGCTTAGAATGGTTTAAAATTCGTATTCTACGCTTCAAATAGATAAATTTTGCTTTTTGTTGCATCAAAATCGGCCAATTAGATCCGGAGATACGGAGGTTTCGCTTTCCCATATGTTTTTCTATGGGCTTCTAGAAATCTCGAGAAATATTAGTCCTAGAGCTTAGATCTCTTCACTTTTGAGGACTTATTTTTGGCGCCAAATTTGGCGATATTTCGCCAAAAGTCGCCAAGCTTGGCGACTTTTTGGTCATTTGACGCGATTTTCCCAATGGGGCCTGGAAGTTGTTTTTCCTGCATTAAAAACGCATAATAACCTAACATTTCTCTTCTATGACGTAATCAAAATTCACGCTTTATGTAGAACCCTCGAGAAATTGACTTTTCTGGAAACCTCTTGTACCTCCTGCGTCGGCTATTTATAGAAGCGAGCATCGCCCCGAAGCGAGTCAGTTGGGAGTTGAACATTCAATGTGTGAAGAGCTCTGAGTACGCTTGTTTTGTGTGAACTGATAATGCTATAGAAGCTGTGTTTTAGCTTGCTTTGTGAAGCTGTTTTTAAAGTGCTGTGTGTAAATTCTTCATTGCTGTGTCTTAAGGGATTGTGTACTATATCCCTTGAATATTTCCACGGAATTTTAGCCTGTAAAAGTGACTTATTTTGTGTGAGAAATACAGCATCTGTGAGAGCTTCTGATCCAAGCGGATTGTTAAAAGCACGTTACTGCTAGATTGTGCTTGTGAATTGTGTGCAGCTGATTGTTCTACGAAGTTCTAGAAGAAATAAAGTTTGTGTTCCATCCTGACAAGTGACTTTTTACTTGAACTTTTTACACCACTGGACTTTAGAACGACGAACCCCAGGAGTAGCAGAGTAATTCCGCAACAATATGATATGAATAAATTAAAGTTTGATATTTACGAGAATAACTTAGAATACTACATTTCATAATATGAAGAAGTAATTTGTTGTCAGCTCACCATTCATATAAACTATTAAGATCACTCTGTAAAAGACAAGCATCATTAACAGACCGTATCTCTTTAAATAATTTCAGATCATCAGCAAATAAAAGATACTTAGAAAATTTCAAAACTGAACACAAATCATTAATAAACAAAATAAAAAGTAAAGGTCCCAAATTAGAACCTTGGGGAGCACCAGAAGTACAGGTCAAATTCTCAGAAACAGCACCATTGAAATACACAAAAAGCTGTCTATTACACAAGTAAGAAAAAATCCAGTCAGTAAGATTAATGTGAAAACCCAAGCCAATTAATTTCTTAAGAAGAATTCCAATGTCAATAGAGTCAAAAAACTTGGAAAAATCGGTATAAATGACATCAAGTTGATATCCGTTTTCAAACGAAGAAATACTATTGCTATTTAAACAAAATAAATTAGTAAGCGTAGACCGTTTAGGAATAAAGCCGTGTTGAGATGAGGAAATTAAATTTTTAACTTGCTGAAAAACTTTATTGTGCATTATAATTTCAAATGTCTTAGAAAAAGGACTTAAAATAGCAATAGGTCGATAATTTTTGCAGTCATTTATATCACCCTTTTTAAAGACTGGAATAATTTTAGTATGCTTCCAAGCATCCGGAAAAGTATAAGTTTTTAAAGATAGATTAAATAAAACAAGAAGAGGATAAATCAACCCATCAGCACAACCTTTAACAATAAAGGAAGGTACATTGTCAACACCAACAACTGAAGAAGACTTCTTAAATGCCAAAAGAACATCCTCAAAAGTAATATTATCAATTTTAATGTAATCATACAAGGAGCTGTCAAAAAAGGGAGAATTTCTGTCATAATCCGAACTGGATTTGTACACAGAGCTAAAGTAGGTGGCAAAAACATTAGCGATATCACTATTGTCACTAAAGCAGACATTTTTATAACAAATATAGTTAGGCAAAGATTTGTTTTTATTAAAATAAGACCAGAACTTTTTAGGGTCAGAGATCAGTTTATTTTCTGTATTCTGCAAATAAGAAGCATAATCCTTAGCAATGCTGATCTTTAATTTAGATCTAAAATACTTAAATTCATCGGAAATGATCGGATCCCCACTTTTTAATAAAAGCCTATGAACTTTACTTTTACATTTAATTAATTTAATAGTTTCAGTGGAATACCAAAAGGGGAATTTTTTCTTGAAGATTTCGCAGGAATCGTATGGTTTAAAACATCATAAAGATACACATAAAAACAATGCACAGCTTCATCTACATTATTAAAAGCATTCAGAAAATTCCAGTCAGTCTCAAAAAATAAATGCCACATAGTAAAAAAATCAGCTTTTTTAAAATCATAACCACCAGTGTCACTATTTTTTTTAACAGCTCGTAAAAATACTGTTTTGTTTTGCTCTCAGTAATTTGCACCAAGCCCAAAATTGTGCAAATCGGTAGAACTTACTACTTTCTCAAAATCGCCATATCAGCCATTTTATTTTTCGCCAAACTAAAAAAATTATACATATTAGTCTCAGAAATCTCCAAGTCCTTATTCTTTTACTTATAAAAAATATTGAATTCCTGCTCTGATTTCCCACGCAGACGATATTTTAAAAAATAACCTAGCAAATGTTCTAACCCCCCCTCCCCCCCAAAAAAAATCATAATTCTTTTTTATTTTACTTCAAGAGTCTAAATCATTTAATAAATTCGCCTAACATGGCCACCTTGATACTTATTTCTCAGTTTTTTACTGCAGGGGTTACAATTGCGGAATTCTTGAGAGAAAAAATTAATGTTTTTGACAGGTTTTTTTATATCAATATCTCCTAAACTAATTCGAATTTCGAAATTTAAATTAGCGGAAGACCTTTCTCGTAATTTTTCGAATCCGTGGACATCTCGATCGAAACTCAGCTCCGAGCCCTTTCAGAGGAGATGATGCTACACACAGACAGACGCGCACAGATTTTAATAGTATAGACTAGCTGCTTGCCCGTTCTCCGCACGGTGGGAAACGAATATTTTCCTTACACATATAATTCGAATTAAACCCAGTAATGCGGAATCTCAAAACGTGAAAAAAATACTTGAATCGTGACTAAAAGTTGACGTCATGAGTGCAAATCTGAGATGATTGCAACCTGATAACAGAAAAACTTCGTCAGTGTCACTGGCGATCAAAAAAGAAGATCTTTACGGTATGCAGATGAAACTTCTCTCTTTCGAAAAATGCTTGATTTCTACATTATAATTTTGTTTTTTAAACTTAATTTATAGCATTAATATATACCACATGAATAAATTACATGATGTTGACAACTATTTTATTTTATCTTGCATTTCGTAAAGCACGGACGATGTATCAGCTCAGTTAATTTGCAGATGACTTTATTGAATTTCACCCATATTAACAAAACCTACATGAAATAACAGATGCACAACGTACGTTAAAAGCCAAGACTGCACACAGTTTTCGTGAAAATCAAGTCACATTTCAAATGAAATATTGAATTGTGACGTAACTTCTGCGATAAAGTTATCACCCTTACTAAACTCTTAATGCAGTATCCCACTTGTTACATAAAACTGACGTTGATCTCACTGTCAACTCGCGATTAATAAAAAAACTAATTTCATATTTTATTTTTAACAGATTACAGTAGACCCCTTCATAACACGGGTCTACAACACGAATTCGTAGAACATGGCGAAAAAATTGCGACCGTTTTCGTGTAACACGTTAAAAGAGACTCGTACAGCACGGTAAAATGAGACACATGCTCTGATATTATGACGCTTTAGCTCCTGTAATTAACATAACTTTTGAATGCCAACAACAGACATCATTGCATTTCTACGGAACGCAAATAAGTTTTGCCGAAATTATACCGCGCAGTCCGCACTCCAGTTGGAGTATAGCGCAGGACCCGTACAACACGGATTCCTATAACATGGAACGTATCTACCGGTGTTATAGGGAATCTACTGTAGTTGCATGGTGTCAAATTCAATAGTTAAGAAAATTCTGGGTTGCCGTATTTAGTAATATTTCATCTCACCTTGGGGGCAAATATCCGAACTGTATCAAAAGTAAACTTTATAACATTTTTAATTCTGTATAACCCCCGAAACAACTTCGGTGTTTGCCATCTACGACGGTTTGTCATGACGTGACAACTTATGCTTGCGTACAGTGGCGTAGGCAAGGAGGGGATAGGGGTCACACACCTCCCCATAAGGAGTTTTTTGCCACACAAAATGTATATTCTTCAATCCCTTATCACACACACGTATACATACATATATGGGAGTTGCAGTAGTCGTAACACCCCATGAAAATTTTCTGGCTACGCCACTGCTGACGCATAACTGATCATTTTTTTTTTCATGTATCAATGATCAATATACTTCAGGATGAGAATCTCCATGGTAAGAAAAAAAAATGGTCTAAAAAATCTGACACCAGAAAACTCTGATTAACACATAGGGGTTACAGAAATACGCGGCGGACCTACGCTCTTGCTGTAACCGGAGGAGCATATACTTTAGTGCTTATGTGGTTCTCGGGATAATCTGCCAGCAAAACAGCAAAAGATGACGTAAAAATGGCATCTACACGTTAAGTAAATAAAATTAAAGGTATGTAGAATTGCATGAAAACTTCGATTATTTTTAAAGTGCAAATCTGTTGCAGTTCTATTTGTTTCACATTTGATGCGTTTTCTCTTTTTGGGGTCTTAAAAGCTGTAGAAATGGGTGATTTCACTTAATTGTTAAATTTAACAACTCAAGTGGCAACAATGGATTCCGTTGCTACGGAAACTATAGCAATGCTAAAAATAGAACATGAAATCGGTTATTTGTGTTTACTTTGCTAGAACCAAAGGCGGATCCAGGGGGAGGGCGCAGGGGGCGCGCGCCCCCTCCGAGAAAAATATATTTACACTAGATAAATGGGGCTTTCACCAATATTAAGTGGGCTTTACACTAGATAAAATGAGTATTCGGGATTTGCTCCCCCTCCGAAAAAAGTTTCTGGATCCGCCCTTGTCTAGAACTGCCATATTGGCGTAAGTAACTCCGCTGCTCGATGGCAAAAAGCTCAAACCGCAAATTAAACTTGACACTAAAGGCAATACGCAATAGCCTGTTTGGCGGAATTAAAATATATATATATACAGTATATATATGTACGCATCCGCTAGTGGACATCGCCTTATCTCAATTGTGGAATGGTATTAAAAAAATTCAATCTGGTGATTGACGAAGAACCCTTGGACAATGCGTGCCACGTGTGGCCGTGCATTATCCTGCTGAAATATGGCTGTTGGCAAGCCCTGAAGGTAAGAAAGGACAACTGGCTCCAACACCTCGGAGATGTAGCGCTGGCTGGTTAAAGTACCGGCAATGCGTACTAGAGGAGTGCGAGAGAGATATCCGATACCGCCCCATACCATAATACCCGGTGCAGGACCAGTGTGACGGTGCATAATGCAGCTGTTCAGCATCCTATCTCCACGGTGTCTCCAGACTCGAATCCGACCGTCGTGGTGTTGCATACAGAAGCGTGACTCGTCAGTAAAGAGAATTTCATTCCATTCTGTCGTCCACATCCTTCTTTCATCGCACCATTGGCGGCGGAGACGTCTGTGGTTCCGCGTCAGAGGTAGACAAAGCAACGGACGTCTTGCGGACAGACCATTCTGCTGTAAACGACGTCGAATGGTACGCGCAGACACTGGATGATGCGTTACAGACTGAATCTGCTGTGATATGGTTCGTGATGTGACTGAGCGGTCCGTCACTGCCATGCGTACAATCTGCCTGTCATCACGTGACGTGGTGCACTGAGGTCGATGCGGTCGATCACGTCTGTCCGTCGTACCCTCCTGCACCCAACGATCACATATCCGCATCACAGTTGTTTGGTTTCGTCCAATACGACGACCGATTTCCCTGAAAGATAACCCACAATCTCGGTATGCCACTATCCTTCCTCTGTCAAACTCGGATACTTGATCAAAAGATGATCGTTGTTTCCTACGAGGCATAATTTATCGTTTTTTTGAAAAAAAAGCAAGAAAAACACAATTGCTGTACTTGAAACCGTCGAAATCTCCAAGCCTTAAATAGCGCTTTGAGGTGGCGCCACAGGCGCGCTTGATGTGCGTCTGCGCTGAAATTCTAATCATTTGCATATCTCACCTCAGCTAATGCATGTTGTAAATTTCATATTATTTGCATGCTTCCTTCAGGGTGTTGCATTTACGATGGCCAGCAGTGTACATACAGAGTTGCATTACATTTGAATATTTTTCGCCAACTTTTCTAAGAAATGCACTAAAGTAGGAATCATTTTGCGAGATTTTTTTTCAGGGAATCATTCCAAGCAATGATTTAACAACAATCAAAATGGGAAATAGTTACCTGTCATATGTATGGTTGAGAATTTTAATTTTCTGAAATTTGGTGGGGTTTTCCCTAACTTAAACCCATTTATTTAAATTGATGAAAATTCTAAAGATAGATTGTTTAAAATTGCCTTAATAACTGCATTATTTCTATATGAAAAATTGAAGTGTAGCGCAGTATTCTATTAAAACCTATACATGCTATTAAAAATACTATTTCGCTACACTCTCAGTAAGTTGCGCCAAGCCCAAAACTGTGCTTGTGCAAATCGGTAGAACCTACTACATTCTCAAAATCGCCAAATCAGCCATTTTTTCCCTCCAAACTAAAAAATATACATATTAGTCTCGGAAATCTCCCAATCCCTTATTCTTTTACACATAAAAAAACATTGAATTCCTGCTATCATTTCACATGCACGCAATACTTTAATTAAAAATAATTTTGTAAATAATCTAAAAAAAAAAATCATTATTCTTTTATTTTTACTGCAGGAGCCTAAATAATTTAATAAAATAGCCAAACATGGCAACCTCGATGCTCATTTCTCACATTTTTGACTACAGGGGTTACAATCGCGGAATTACGGAGAGCAAAAATTAGCGTTTTTGACGGGTTTTTTATCAATATCTCCTAAAATAATTCGAATTTCGAAATTTAAATTAGGGGAAGACCTTTCTCGAAATTTTTCGAATCCGTGAACAACTCGATCGAAACTCGGCTCCCAGTAGTTTCGGAGGAGATGATGTTACAGACAGACAGACGCGCACAGATTTTAATAGTATAGACTAGCTGCGTGCCCGTTCTTCGCACGGTAGGAAACGAATATTTTACTAAAATCTAATCGTAACTATCTATGCAAATGCAAAATGTCAAAAAGTTCAAGTAGTCCTTTTGTTGAAACTACCGTGGAATATATTACGCAACGTAGGATTATGGTTTAGTTAGTTATAAGACGATCCGATCGTTGAAAAATAATGAATATAACACTTTTAATTTCACGAAATAGTTATTAACGTGGTATACTGTTCTTTAATCCATATTATCCAAACAAATCTACTATTACTACCAAAGATAAAAATGAGAATACTATCTATTACTTATATTAATATTATCTATCTTCGTTTCTCAGTCTTTAATGCTCAATTTAAAGAAACAGATTAGATATTTTAAACCAATGATGCCTTTCTACTTTTTGGTGATTCTGTGAAATTTATGCATTGCCATTAAAACAGATCTCCATATATTTTTAAGCATAATTCTTGCCTGATTGGCGTATTTAGCACTGCAAAATATTTCATCTCGCTGTGGTGGAAAACATCCAAGCTGTATCAATTTAAATATTATTTAAATCCACCATGGTTCAGACTCGTGAAAACATCAAACTGTGTAATCACGAGGAACTATTTGGAATCACTCAAATTGCGAATAGGGCGTTAAATTGTGTTGCAGAGTTTACGAATTTCAGACAACTTTTAATTTATGACGTCACGTTCTGACCAGGGTAGTCGAATTTAGTCATTTCGCGCAGTAGTTTTCAAACGGAGTAATATTGAAACATACGACGTTGAAAAACTCTCGCTTGCAACAGAACTTTATTAATTTTTAATGTTTGAAAGTTAATTTGAGAGATATTGGGGTTATTCCTAGCTAAGCGGTATTTCAAATATTTTCCGTATCCATATTGCTAATGATGTAACTTTTCTGCATGAGCGTGTTAAGTTGCTAAAATTTAACAAAAAAAAATGTATATCTAAAATAGATAATATACCGCCAAAAGTCGTCCAAATTTGGCGACATTTTGCACGATTTTTGGGAATACATACAACGACCGTCGTCAAACCGATAGCGAATACTATGAATTACGTTAATTAGTATTTTGCATCTTGTGCCGACATTTGAATTTCCCACGATTTAAAAAAATGCAAGATTCCTTTCGTTATTATGGTTTCTGAAAAATCACAAAGCTCAAAAATCGCTAAGGGTAACACGCGCATTAAACAAAATACTTTGAATTTTTATAATAGTAATTTTTGCGTCAAAACCTTTTAATGTAATTAGATTTCTAACTCATTTTCCTGAGGTCAAAATGACATCATTCTCAGTTGCGATATCTAACATGAATTAGTGAAAGAAGAAAAAGAAAGAAAAAACGTTATTTTATTTTCTACAAAATCTGATAATCTGGGTGGAAGTTTATTATTTCGCTCGTGGTGTAATTTTTTGTCAAAACTTCTTAACCAGGATTTTTTATGCATTTTTACAGTGACATAAAAATGACGTCAGTCGCACTTGAATTATTGAAAGTAATAAATAAATAAATCGAACTTCGTTAACTATGCTCACGAATGTGCTGAAATCGGTTATTTGAGTAGCTTTACCTTGAGTAGTCTACCCTCAAAATTGCGAAAAATCGTATAAAGTTAGAGAACCCGGACGAACAAACAAACAAACATACTTTCACATTTATATAATAGATTGCATGAAAACTTCGATTATTTTTAAAGAAGCGCAGATATGTTAATGTTCTATTTTTTTCATATTTAATGCCTTTTCATTTTTCGAGTTTTAAGAGATGTAGATATTAATGATTTCACTTATTGTTATATTTAACAACTTAAGTGGCAACAATGGATTCCGTTACTACGGAAACTGTAGCAATCTTTAAAATAGAACATGAAATGAATTATTCATGTTTACTTTGCTAGAACTGCCATATTGGCATAATTAACGCCACAAATTGATGGTAAATAGCTAAAATGAATCACAAATTAAACTTAACAACAAATTCAAAAATTTACTTTCAATCCTTACAATACCCACAATTTTTACCGGGCTGAAAAACCATTCAAAAGCAAAGAAAAAAGAAAAGAATTCCGATTTTATTACACCTTGTTTGGTGGGATTAAAAAAAAAATATCCAAGCATACGCTCATAATATCGACTCATTCCAATCATGGAATGTAATTAGCAGCACAAACGCGAGAACACACTCTATTAAACACAGCGTTACACTATATTTGAATATTTATCGCCAGCTTTGCTAAGAAAAGTACGAATCAACATACATTTTAATTTGTAAAGCAAAAAATTTATTAGACAGTATTAGTTATATGCCATTCTAACAGCTACCAGAAAAGGAAATTTCCGTAGCACTGCTTTAACGAATAAGAATCAATGATTTTTTACACATTCGATCGCCAAAGTGCCAACATACACCACTTTGCGAGATTTTTTTCAAGGAATCATTCGAAGCATTGAAATAACGGCAACCAAAATGGGAAATAGTAATCTACCACTCATATGGTTTGATCGCCAAAGTACAACAGGCATCTACTTGAAAAGGAGCAGTATTTTAAATTATTAACTATGTGTTAATGTATTTTATTCATCGTTAACTATTGTTACGAATTTTCGGGGCAACCCGCTGCTCTGGGGCTTAAAATGGTTTAAAATTCGTATTCTACGCTTCAAATAGATAAATTTTGCTTTTTGTTGCATCAAAATCGGCCAATTAGAACCGGAGATACGGAGGTTTCGGTTTCCCATTCAAATATATGGGATTTCTAGAAAACTCGAGAAATATTAGTCCTAGAGCTTAGATCTCTTCACTTTTGAGGACTTATTTTTGGCGCCAAATTTGGCGATATTTCGCCAAAAGTCGCCAAGCTTGGCGACATTTTGGTCAGTTGGCGCGATTTTTCCAATGGGGCCTGGAAGTTGTTTTTCCTGCATTAAAAACGCATAATAACCTAACATTTCTCTTCTATGACGTAATCAAAATTCACGCTTTATGTAGAACCCTCGAGAAATTGACTTTTCTGGAAACCTCTTGTACCTCCTGCGTCGGCTATTTATAAAGCGGGCATCGCCCCGGAATCAGTCAGTGCGAGTTGAACGCTCGATGTGTGAAGAGCTCTCAGTACGCTTGTGAATTGATAGTGCTATAGAAGCTGTGTTTTAGCTTGCTTTACGAAGCTGTTTTCAAAGTGCTGTGTGTAAATTCTTCATCGCTGAGTCTTGAGAGACTGTTAGTGTTATTTCTCGTATATTTTCACTGAATTTTTGCCTGTGAAAGTGACTTATTTTGTGTGAGGAATACAACATTTGTGAGAGCTTCTGATCTAAGCGGACTGTTAAAAGCACGTTACTGCTAGATTGTGCTTGTGTATTGTGTACAGCTGATTGCTCTACGAAGTTCTAGAAGCAATAAAGTTTGTGTTCCATCCTGACAAGTGCCTTTTTTTTACTTGAACTTTTTACACATACTGGACTTTAGAACGACGAACCCCAGGAGTAGCAGAGTAATTCCGCAACATTTGGTGTCAGAATCGGGGTTCTAAAGAAAGACTTTAATTTTCCAGTTTATGGTTTTGACTAGACAAAAAATGGAAGAACAACTTCAAAAGCTGATGAATATGATGCAGGAAATGAAATCCGGACAAGACGAGATGAAATTCGGTCAAGATGAGATAAAAAAAGAGATGAAAGCTGGACAAGACGAGATGAAAGCTGGACAAGAACAGATGAAGGCGGATTTAGAGAAGAAAATTGAAGCAGGACAGACCGATTTAGAAAAGAAAATTGAAGCCGGACAAGAAGGAATGAAATTGGGATTGGAGAAAATGGAGACTGCTTTGGGAAAATTAGAGAAATTCGAAAAGAGTGTGCAGGAAAATCAAGAGATAATGGAGAAAAGAATGTCGCTCATAGAAGAAACTCAAACGAAATATGAACAAAGAATTGAAGGAAAAATAGAAGAAAATGTTAAAGAATTGCAGCAAGATATTTGCAGAATGCGGGAAGAATTTAAGAATAAAATTGAGGAGAAACTAGACTGGAAAGAAAATATAGTTTCGAAAATACATGAAGAATGTGAAGCTAAAATTGAAGAAAAATTGGACTCTCTCGTAAAGCTGGGAAAGTTACCCGAAAACATCAGGTTATCTTCACACCGCCCAGCAGTGAAACTTACTGCCTATGACGGAAAGACTCCCTGGGAAGCTTACAAGACCCAATTTTCGATCGTCGCCAGAGCCAATGGTTGGAGCGAGTCCGAGAAAGCTAATCAACTGGCCGCTTCCCTTAGCGGAGATGCAATTAATGTATTGCAAACTATCGGAGCGACGAAGATAGGAGATTTTGACGCCCTTGCCAGTGCCTTGGAGATGAAATTCGGAGAGAAGTGCCAGAAAGAATATAGTAGAATCCAACTTAAGTCAAGGATGCAGAGATCTGGCGAGACCCTTCAAGAGCTGGCTTCGGACATAGATAGGCTGTGTCATCTAGCCTACATGGACCACCTTGATAATGTCCGAGAAGAAATGGCGGTGCGTCATTTTATTGAAGCCATCCGTGATCCAGAAACCCAAAAGGCACTCATGTTGGAGGATTATCAGGATTTGAAGTCTGCTCTGGTGTTCGCAATGAAGCTAGAGGCAGCCCAGCGGGCCGTGAGAAAAGATCGGCATGCTGTTAGAGCGGTAACGGTCCAAGAGGAAGCTAACAAAGACACAGAGAGCGTCGAGAACAGATTGAAGAGAATTGAAGATCTCATAGAGCGAAAATTAAGATCCGATAGAACGAGAGATGGCCCAAAGAAAGTAAAATGCTGGAAGTGTGGCGTCGAAGGCCATGTACAAAAGTATTGTGGTCGAAAGTCTCATGACCAGCAAGAGAATTCTAAAAACAAGAAGGAGGGAAACTAGGAGGTGGCCATCTCGCGGGGCGGAGGTTGCCATATAGTCAAAAGCCCCACCTAAAAGTCTTGCAGATTTCATCAGTGAATGGTGGCAGTAATGGACTCTTCGTACAGGGATACGTTAATGGTTCCCCATGCCACATGGTGATTGATACTGGAGCGAACGTAACCATCATAAGGACGGATCTGGCCAAGAAATTAAATTTGAAGATTATCTGGACTCCGTCCTCGCTGACCCTCCAGACTGTGACAGGTGACAAGATCGAAGTGGGCGGAAAAGCGCAAGTAGAAATCACGTTTGGAAATGCCAGATACGACCATGTGGTATATGTCGCCAATATTACAGACTCTTTTATTCTCGGACTCGACTTTTTAAAATCGCACAAATTTAATTTGGACTTTAAGAATAATGAGCTTCGTTCAGACTCAGAAGAAATAGCTGCGTTCGATATTAGAAATGAAACTGTTTTGCCTGTTCAGCAAATAATAGCCCAGACTGATATCACTCTACCTCCCAGAACTGATTCAATAATTTCTGGAACAGTAAAAGAAAGCAATAAATTCCGTTTTGGATTAATCGAACACCCAAACAATAGTGATTCCGTCAGAGGAGTACTTGTGGGAGCAACACTTGTGGACTTGTCGAGAACAGAAATTCCAGTTAGAGTAGTAAATGTGACGGACAAGTCAAAGGTGATAAAGAAAAATGAAGTGTTGGCGACATGCACTCCTGTTACCTGCATTAATAAGAACATCAGCCAAACGACAGCTAAATCTTCCGAGTGCCTGACGAAGGAATTAATACAAGACGTGGAGTTAACGGCAGAACAGAGAAGCGCTGCGGAGAAAGTAATAGCTGAATTTGAAGACCTCTTCTCCCGAACTTCGGGTGACTTTGGCCGTACGAGCTTAACTCAACATAGGATAGATACAGGCAGCCATTCTCCCATCAAGCAACATCCTAGGCGGCTGCCGTTTGCTAAGCAAGAAGAGGTGAGCAGACTTTTAGAGGAGATGCAGCGTGATGACGTCATCGAGCCATCGACTAGTCCGTGGGCCTCGCCGATTGTTTTGGTCCGAAAGAAAGATGGTTCCACACGGTTCTGCGTTGACTATAGACGTCTGAATGACATTACCAAGAAAGACAGCTACCCTCTTCCCAGGATAGACGACACTTTGGACACTTTATCGGGAAACGAATGGTTTTCCACTCTGGATCTGAAAAGTGGTTACTGGCAAGTGGAAATTCATCCCGACGACCGTGAAAAGACTGCGTTCACCACGGGACAAGGATTATGGCAGTTCAAAGTTATGCCTTTTGGACTCTGCAACGCACCTGCTACATTCGAGCGACTAATGGAGACAGTGTTGAGAGGACTTTCCTACGAAGCATGTCTCGTTTATTTGGACGATATCATCATCGTCGGAAGGACTTTCGAAGAGCATCTCGAGAACATTCGAAAGGTACTGCAGAAATTAAAAGAGGCAAACTTGAAACTAAGTCCATCGAAGTGCAATTTGTTTCGTCGGGAAGTACGTTACCTCGGGCACATAATATCCGCCCACGGAGTCCGAACCGATCCCGAAAAGACGTCCGCAGTCCAGAACTGGAGTCGTCCCGAGAATATCCATGACTTAAGAAGTTTTCTCGGTCTGTGTACTTACTATCGAAAATCAGGGCTGGGGAGTAGCGCGCTACTTGTAGCGAAACTACAGTAGCCGCTACTTTTTTTTGTAGTTTGTAGTGTAGCGCGCTACTTTTTTAAAAAAGTAGTGTAGCGTGTAGCGCGCTACAAAAAAACAGTAGTTTGTAGCGAATTTTGGAAGCTACTTTTGCCGTGTCATCATTTCCGGCGATTGATCCCGTGGTGCAATTTCTCTCTCTTCTGACTCCAAGCATAACTGAAACTGATGCTTGAAAGACACCCAATCTCTCCCCCGGCCCCCTCCCCTTCCAGGGGACACACGCACACGACGGGGGGGGGAGGGGGTTTGCTTTGCCTGAAGCGGAAGCCTGACATTGTGCATCTTTTTTCTTTTTATCGTTCTCAGTATTATTTGTAGAATCACCAATCTGCCATAAAGAGGACAAAAAAGGAAGGAAAGAGTGGTCCAAAGTTGAACAGAGGTTATTTTGATGGGGCCTCGAGAGTCTCATTATCACACGGGCGTGTGGGCCCGTGAGCCCCTGAAAAATAACGGCCTCGCAAATCTCTCCATTTATTGTATATTAAATTTATATATGCTGCAATAATAATTTTTATTAAGCTAAATTTCCTTTATCTATATCATAATTGTGTAACAATAAAAAGGCTTCGAGACTTATTTTCTGTTCTTCTTTCTAACACAATGATAATGGTTTCTAAGACTCGATCAATAAAATAGAAATTAAAGGCGTTATTGAAAATTTATGGCCATATGTACTTATCACAAAATATCCATTAGTTAGCATTTTTTTAAATATTATGATGAAGAAAAGAAAATTTTCTGGCAGGTGGAACTCAGCGCACACGTACGCTAATAATACAAATGGATTAAAAAAATATTAAAATCAATTTTAAATGCATAGTCTTGTTCTAAATGAGTATAAATACATGGGTAATTTTTAATTTAATTTTAGAATTATTTTGAAATGCTTTATTTTTATGCTGGGAAAATAGAAAACAATCACAAATAAGTTAAAATGTCTGTAATAGTATAGGGGCCCAAAACAACCTCTTTTTTTTTTGCCCCGAGGCCCCTTCTATGTCTGATCAGGGTCTGCATATTTTTGACTGCTATTGCGTGTTTGCAACATAAATCAACATAAAAATGAGTATTTTTTGCTTTCGAAAAGGAATTTTACATATCTGTAAATTGTATGCTTTTGTAACATCATTAAGGGCCGACGTCCAGTTAAGTGCGTTTCAGTACGCTATAATGGGAACCCAATGTATTTTTCAGAATCTTGAAGACGCACTGCGGAGAAAAGTGCCCCCACTGAGCGGTGGGCGTGCTTTTGTGGTTTCACGCGTTATACTTTGGCGGTGGTCATTAAAAGTCAATAAATTCTTCGACCCTGCACTGTATCCCCCTTGTACAATGCCTTGACCATTAAAAAAAAAACCCTGCTGCGTCCGGAAAAAGACGCAACTGGACCTCGGCCTTAATTTTCTTTGATCTTTTTTTTTTATTGCACCCATAAATACAGTGTAGTGTCCACTTGCCAGGATGATTGCCAATCATTCAGTGTCCAGTATTCCGTGAACTTCCTTTTAGGCGATATCCTTTCAAATCTGACATGATATATAGTCAGTCCTCGCAATTAGCGAGCCCCCCCCCCCCATCCTCTCACTCACCATCTACGGAAAACTACGAAGCGTGAGAAAAACTTACGGTTTTCTCACAGGAATTTTCTTGAAAGCATCGAGACCGCTTCTGGAAGAGTCACCGACATTTTTAATTTTCTCTTTGCCTCCTCCTTATGATCGATGCATTGAACAACAATTTTATTTATGCTTAGTTTTACTAAGTTTATTTATATTAAGGTTTGGTCATTTTTTGACGTTACAGTGCACTTTTTTGAGTTTGGGCACTATTTATTATCCTTGTGTCCTGGTGGTGTGTTCAACTTCCACAAGAGTAATGACAGTTCTGCAGTATTGTAGCTTTTCAAACATTAATTAATCACGTGATTATGTTCTACAACTCGGAATGTTTTTTGTCTCAAAGAAGTGTAAAAACTGATTAGTACATTTTTCGTGGAACCTGAAACTGAAAAAAAGAAAGTAAATATGTAGAAATTGTACACAATTTTTTTTTTTTTTTTTTTTTTTTTTTTTTTTTACGAATTGATAACCTTATCTTTTTTGAGTTTGTTGAAAAGGGACAAAAGGTATAAGCATATGCATCCAAGATATTATTTCAGGGGCTAAAAATATTGCTGACCTCGGTTACAGTGTTCTTCGTTTGTAGTGACTGTTTTCAGATCCGGTCCTAAGGTAGAGCGAACGGTGCGACCGCACCGGGCGCCATCTCTACCAAGGCTGTTCAGAATAATATAGCACTGTGGATGTCGGAAATGGTTTCATTTACCTGTTAATAATTGTTTAATAATAAATCTTTTAGTCAATGTACAGTAGTAATCAATCATGTTAATAGTGAATTTTAGTGAACTTTCTGTGAAAAAATAAATTATTAACAGGTACTCGAGGACGACTTATCAAACCCTACATTGTTACGTGATTCATAACCGTCTTATTTACCTTTACCACTCTTTAACTTTATGCCAATGAGTTTCAGAGCACCATGCATATTTGACAGTCCGTATATTATTGAAGTTGAAAGCCTCATTTTAACCCCTGAAAGCTTTTATAGCTAAATGTGTGGCGTAGCTAGGTGCAAGAGCTGATCTAGGGTACGTGGAGCCTCCCTGCAAACGTAAAGAACGTGTTATGCTCCAGATTACGTTTTCCTTAGTTTTTTAGTTCGAATATGGCGCTCCGATGCCTTGCTTACCGTGTCGGGCCGTCCCTGGCTACAGGGGAGCAAGGAAGGTCAACTGTACCCGGGCGCAGCATCGGCCAAGGGGCACTAAATGGTATATGAAAGCTACCTAGTTGCATTTTTAAAAAATAGGAGGGGGCGCAAAATCTTCAGTTGTCAGGTGGAAACGAGATTTAGTCATTTGCTGTGGGACAGAGAAACTGTTCACTCAGTTTGTTTCCATCCCTGATTCAAACTATTCTGGATTGAGGAGGAGAGGAAGACCGAAGCCAAAAAAATGGATGGAGGAATACCTCCAAAATATGTTTCCAACAACTTCAGATATCAGTATCGAGGATCAGCCCATGAATGATGACTTTTCTGGTTTTTTTAATTTCTCTTTCGCATGCACTCGAAATAGTTACGAGGAAGAACTTACAAGGTTCTTGTCAGAGCCAATTAAACCCGTATCTTCGCTTTCGGCGTACACGTATATGAAAGAAGCCTTCAAAAAAAAACTAACACTGGCGTGCCGTCCAGTGCATCTGTACAAAGATTGTTTTCGATTGCATCGGACGTATTTTCTCCTCGACGATCATGTTTGGCGGATAACAATTTTGAGATTCAGCTCTTGTTAAAATTTAATAAACATGTTTTTGAATAAATTTATGTGGTTTTTATTTTATACTAGAGGCATGGCAGTCTTCCATGAATATGTTGAAATTCTGCTTTCTTTCGTTAAAATTTTAAAGTGTCTATTATATTTAAATTATTAGATTTTTTGTGTAATAATTTTCAGAATTTAATACGAAAATATGAGAATTTCTATTAATAATTAATAGTTTGTAAAATCCTTAGAGACTTATCTCTCTCTTAGCCTTAAAATAACAATATAATTCTATAAAATTCTTTTATACCTAACACAAAGAAAAAGTTGTGTTGATGATAATAACTTTTAAAATTTCTTTAACATATATAGAGGATTTTTTTAATGCAATGTTTTAAATAGATATATCATGAATTTAATTAGTAATTGTTTTCATTATTTTATAATATGCATATCATATGTGATGTTTTCAATTAAAACAATTATACAATATTACATGGTTCACACGGGTCATTCGTCATAAATCACTAATTTGGTAAGTCATGAAAAAAGGCCTTTATACTCATCATGAAAGGGGTCTCAAAACGGGCCTTTTTTTCCCGTTCAGACATCCATTTTATTATTATATTTTTAAAAACTTTTTTAGTTCTCATGATTTTTCTCATGCTTTCAGAGCTCACTTTCCCAATTTATTTTTATCATAGAGGTATTAAAACTTAATTAGTTTCAGCAATACTTCAATAATTAGCAGTAGTTGCCAGTAGCGTATATATAGGCTTCCATTTCGGGGGGAGGGGGACGATTCGGTATTTTAAACTTTATTGTTCTAAAGTTAAAAGAAATGTTTCAAAATAGCTCCTTTTTAATAATTGCGTTACATTTTCGGAGGGGGCCCGCCTCCCCTGCTCAAATACTCGCCTGGTAGTTGTTTATTAGAGCAATAGTTTTTTCTAATTAAATATAAATTGCCCGGGGTCTTTCGTGCGTCCACCAAATCTGCGACGCTCAACGCTACAAGGAAACCACCTTTTAATAAACGCGTTCTTTGGACGCGAGAGACACCCGCTGAGGTCATTAATCACGCTGGACGCGAGTAGAAAACCAAGGCTTTAGATATCGATAGTTTTCTCTAATTAGGATATAAATATCCTTAAATATGAATGTAATGCAAATTGAATCTGTTAGCAAAATTTGTCTCCTAAAAGTAGCGAAAAAGTAGCGAAGTAGCGACTACATTTCAAAAGTAGTGTAGCTAACTACATTTGTCAAAAAGTAGTTGTAGTTGTAGTTAACTACATTTTTCGAAAAGTAGCGGTAGTTGTAGCGCGCTACAAAAAAAAAGTAGTTTTTCCCACCACTGTCGAAAATTCGTGAAGGGCTTTTCTCAAATTGCAAGACCTCTTCACAAATTGACCGAGACTGGACAGAAATTTCTATGGACTGAGGAATGTGAGGACGCATTCAACGAACTGAAGACGGCTTTAACATCTTCGCCGATCCTGTCGTATCCTCACCCTGACAAGCCATTTATCCTGGACACAGACGCAAGTAAGGAGAGTGTCGGAGCAGATTTGTCCCAGGAGATAGATGGCCAAGAACACGTCATTGCTTACTGGAGCAAATGCCTTTCAAAGGCAGAACGTAACTATTGTGTTACGAGAAAGGAACTCCTTGCTATCATTAAGGCCGTGGAGCACTTCCATCATTACCTGTACGGCCGAAAGTTCCTGCTCCGAACGGACCATGCCTCTTTAACCTGGCTTCTAAATTTCAAGAATCCAGAGGGCTAAATAGCCAGGTGGATACAGCGATTACAAGAATATGACATCGAGATACGTCATCGGAAAGGGTCATCTCATGGAAATGCAGATGCTTTGTCGAGAAGGCCCTGCATAGACAGTTGTCGCTATTGCTCCAGGGCAGAGAAAAAATACCATCTGAAACATCCCGTTGTCCGCCAAGTTACATCATCGACACCATCCCAAGATCCCTGGAGTGACGAAAATTTTCGGGCGGACCAATTAACAGACAGCGACATCAAACCTATTGTGGAATTTATGGAAAAATCCAGCGCTAAGCCCAGTTGGCAGGAAATATCATCTTACAGTCCGGCAACAAAACAGTACTGGGCTTTATGGGATTCGCTTCGCCTGAGGAATGGAGTCCTGTATCGTAAATGGGAGTCGGACGACGGCAAGATGCTCCGATGGCAGTTAGTACTCCCTCGCTCGAGGATTCCGAAGGTTCTAGAAGAGCTGCATAATGGCTTAACTGGAGGCCATTTTGGCGTAATGAAGACCCTGCAGAAAGTTCGCGAGCGCTTCTACTGGGTTAGGGCTCGAGGCGACGTCGAAAAGTGGTGTCAAGCTTGTGACGCCTGTGCTGCCCGTAAAGGCCCGAAGAAACGAAGCCGTGGAAGACTACATCGTTATAATGTAGGAGCGCCTTTTGAGAGGATTGCCCTCGACATCCTGGGACCTCTTCCGCGAACTTCGGATGGCAACAAATACATCCTAGTTGTCATTGACTACTTTTCTAAATGGCCCGAAGCGTTTCCTATTCCCGATCAAGAAGCTACGACCGTAGCAGAGGTACTGGTGCAAGAATGGATTTCCAGATATGGAACCCCTCTGCAACTTCATTCCGACCAAGGAACGAACTTTACCTCTGCAGTCTTTAAAGGACTATGCCAACTTCTCGGAATGGACAAAACCCAGACTACGCCTTTACACCCACAATCCGACGGCATGGTGGAGAGGTTCAATCGCACAATTTTAAACAACCTCTCGCTTCTGGTATCTAGGAATCAAGAGGACTGGGACAAGAAACTGCCCCTCTTCCTGCTGGCCTATAGGAGCGCCGTCCATGAGACTACCGGCTTCACACCTTCCCAGATGCTGTTCGGCAGAGATCTTCCTGCTGATCTAGTGTTCGGCCGCCCTCGAGATGCGCCTTCATCGCCAGAGGAGTACGTGGAAAACCGTCGGGCACGGTTTGAAGATATGCATCATTTTGCTCGGGAGCGGATCAACCTGAACACGGAAAAGATGAAGACTCGCTACGACACGAAGGCTACGGGACACGAGTTCAACGCAGGTGACAAAGTTTGGCTATGAAATCCTACTCGAGGGAAAGGCCTGTCTCCCAAGCTGCAATCGCCGTGGGACGGTCCTTACACAGTCCTAAACCGGCTGAATGACGTCATCGTACGGATTCTTAAGTCTCCAAACTCGAAGCCAAGAGTTGTACATTACGATCGGCTAGCCATCTACCGCGGTTGTAATTAGCTCAGACCATGGTCACTATGGCGTAATTCCTCCTTTCTTTCAACTCTCATTTCTTTCCTGTCTTTCTCTTCTCTTCCTCTTTCGTCAACTCTCTTTCACTCATTACTTACGCCATGTTTAGTGTACATATTTGTAATATATTGGTTTTTATTAATGTGTATTTGTTTATTACATTGATTACTCATTAGTGTAATTGTTTATTATATATATTATTTATTTATTAGAGTGCATTTGCTTACTGTGTTTATTGATTATTTGCTTAAATTATGTTGTTAAGATTTGGTTAAAGGTTGGACACTGTATATTTGTGTGACCTCCTAACCGGGGATTGTACTGCCCGGGACGTGCAGTCCTTGGGAAGGGTGCAATGTTAAGAATTTTCGGGGCAACCCGCTGCTCTGGGGCTTAAAATGGTTTAAAATTCGTATTCTACGCTTCAAATAGATAAATTTTGCTTTTTGTTGCATAAAAATCGGCTAATTAGAACCGGAGATACGGAGGTTTCGGTTTCCCATTCAAATATATGGGATTTCTAGAAAACTCGAGAAATATTAGTCCTAGAGCTTAGATCTCTTCACTTTTGAGGACTTATTTTTGGCGCCAAATTTGGCGATATTTCGCCAAAAGTCGCCAAGCTTGGCGACATTTTGGTCAGTTGGCGCGATTTTTCCAATGGGGCCTGGAAGTTGTTTTTCCTGCATTAAAAACGCATAATAACCTAACATTTCTCTTCTATGACGTAATCAAAATTCACGCTTTATGTAGAACCCTCGAGAAATTGACTTTTCTGGAAACCTCTTGTACCTCCTGCGTCGGCTATTTATAAAGCGGGCATCGCCCCGGAATCAGTCAGTGCGAGTTGAACGCTCGATGTGTGAAGAGCTCTCAGTACGCTTGTGAATTGATAGTGCTATAGAAGCTGTGTTTTAGCTTGCTTTACGAAGCTGTTTTCAAAGTGCTGTGTGTAAATTCTTCATCGCTGAGTCTTGAGAGACTGTTAGTGTTATTTCTCGTATATTTTCACTGAATTTTTGCCTGTGAAAGTGACTTATTTTGTGTGAGGAATACAACATTTGTGAGAGCTTCTGATCTAAGCGGACTGTTAAAAGCACGTTACTGCTAGATTGTGCTTGTGTATTGTGTACAGCTGATTGCTCTACGAAGTTCTAGAAGCAATAAAGTTTGTGTTCCATCCTGACAAGTGCCTTTTTTTTACTTGAACTTTTTACACATACTGGACTTTAGAACGACGAACCCCAGGAGTAGCAGAGTAATTCCGCAACACTATGATGTACAAAATACGAGAATTTCAATTACCTTAAATTTGGAGAAATTTCCCCTCACTTTAATCAATTTACTTAATTTGGTGAAAATTCTCAAGTTAGATCGTTTAAATTCGCCTTAATAACTGAAGTATTTCTGCACTAATCACTGCTAAATTAAAAAAATTAAAGCTAAACTCTAATAAAACCTACACTTGTTTTTAAGAATACTATTTTGGTACGCTCTCAGTAAATTGCGCCAAGCTTAAAACTGTGTAAATCGGTAGAACCTACTACTTTCTCAAAATCGCCAAATCAGCCATTTTTCCCCTCCAAACTAAATTCTCCTCGGAATTCTCCTAATCCCTTATTCTTTCCCTAGTAGCAATGACTGCTTGTTTTCTGCTCGGTCGTTCATCGACTCATCGTTAACTCATCGACTCGTCGAATTCAGTCATCGACAAGTGCACTTTTGTTTATCTGCAATAGATGAATTTTTATTCATGGATAGAAGTGATCTAGACGAGCAGTTTCGCCGATGGGAAACCGAAAAACAATATCTTATCCGAAACTGCAGCCCTATAGTCATCGGGCCTTGCAGGTGTCCCCAGTGGTTTACACTTTACCCAAATTCCTATAAATGTTTGCGTAATTTAGATGTGCTTTCAGTAGCGGATTCAGGGGAGGGGCTAGGGGGCTGAAGCCCCCTAGCCCCAGTAACATTTTGCTTCATTATGCACTTTGAGTATGTAAAGTGATCTTTTTTAATCATTTAGCCCCTCCCAAAAGTTTTTACATTGGTTTAGACTAAAATTTTGCTTTATTGTACATTTTGTTTGGCTGAAATAAGCTTTTTCAAAATGTAGCCCCTCCCAAAACAGACTTTCTGGATCCGCCACTGTGTGCCTTTGCATAATCTAAGGAAAATTTTGAATAATTCTTGAATGAATCGCATAATTTACTTCAAATTTCTTGCATTGGGGTTGGGAGGGTGCAGGGGGGTGGTATACCCCCATTGCCCCCTCCCACAAAATTTAAATTTGAAAAGAAATATTTACAAAAAAATGTAAGTGTTTATTATATAAAAATCGTTTGTAATATTTAAATAATTTTTAAAAATGTGTTTAAAAAAAAGAAAAGAAAATCTATTTGAGCGTCAGCTGTATTATAAGAAAAACGGAAACTTTATTACAATGAACAACTCTTTTGAAACCTCTTTAATGTAAACAGCAAGAAGAGAAATCAGTTAATTTTTAATAGTTATCCAAGAAATATGAAAGTTAAAATCACACTAAAATTTCTATACAATTGGCAATATTATTTTTTAATTATTAATTATGAATGTTGTTGCTACTTACATACATTGGTAAAAAGTGAAATTAATTTCTTACTAATCGAATAATTTGACTATTATTAATAATAGCTGAACAACACTTTGTCAACATTTCATCCACGGACTAAGAGGGTTCAGGACAATCATCCAAGCATTGTGAAAGAACTAAATGAAATTTGCCCAAAAGGTGGCGCTGGGGGTCGTACCCATTAATTTTTGGCGCATGCGTCGTGTGCTAGTAGCTAAAACGTAAACAAATATCAACGGAAGCACCCCGCGGGAGATACTTACGCCGTGTGTCGTCAGAGGGCGCCCATGCCGTTAATCATTAAAAGGGGGTCGCATATTTTCCTTTCAGAGGCTGACGCAGCTTCGCCCGTCTGCCGCTTCCCGATGACCGTCCTAAAGCCTCTTAGTCCGTGATTTCATCCAAAGTCCCAATCTGAGACTAAAATAAGCGGTAGTTCACACTTTGCCTTACACATAACGAGATTGATAGTCTAGAGGTAGCGCGCTTAGCTGGGAATCCGGACGCTCAGGGTTCGGGCCCGGGGGAGGAATAATTCTTTTTTTTTCTTTTTTTTTTCAGAAAAACGGAAATTTAGCATACACAAAACGAAAACATAATAAACAGAACGGACATTTTTTTGAAAATTTTGCTGCCAGTCGTTTATTTTTTATTAACAAATATATTTTAAACAGTTTATCGGTTTCTTTTCGTTATTTCATCGGAGTCATTGGGAAACGATGATCGGCTTTATGGCCCCCCGAGCGGACATTTTGTACCAGTTGCCGATGAAATTTGCCCCTTTTTTGGATGAAAAGCCGTGATCGGCCATTGCTCCTTCTCCTCGGATTTAACTCACCCGCCTCTCATCGAACGATGGGTTATTGCTACTAGGGTTTACACACAAAAAACATTGAATTCCTGCTCTGATTTCACATGCACGCAATACTTTAATTAAAAATACCTTTGTAAATAATCTAAACAGAAAAAAAATGATTATTTTTTAATTTTTACTGCAGGAGTCTAAATAATTTAATAAAACAGCCAAACATGGCAACCTCTATGCTTATTTCTCACTTTTTTGACTGCAGGGGTTAGAATTGCGGAATTACGGAGATCAAAAATTAGCGTTTTTGACGTGTTTTTTATCAATATCTTCTAAAATAATTCGAATCTCGAAATTTAAATTAGCGGAAGACCTTCCTCGGAATTTTCCGAATCTGTGGACACCTCGATCGCAACTCAACTCCCAGCCGTTTCGGAGGAGATGATGTTACACACAGACAGACAGACAGACAGACAGGCGCGTACAAATTTTAATAATATAGTTTCCATTAAATAATGTAACTATGCCATTGAAATTCAGGTAACTTGGCGACTATAGTGATAATACAATTAGCAATAATGGAAATAACGATATAAAATTTGTATCAAAATGTTGGTAATGAAAAGATCTTTAAAATGATATATGAGTCATCACTCCCATTTACCTTTTCCTTGTAAAAATTAGCTCCTAAACGAAGAGCTTATAACTAACAAGACAACACCAGAGGCAGAGAGTATATTCATGAGCACGTCAAAACTAGTAGATGTAAACATGTGAATAAAACAACGGAGCTTGGAACTACGGAATGCGCCATCGTGCCACTTCCTGTATTCAGTGTATAGACCTTGTTTATCGGAGGTGACGCTTTAACCCCGGGCCCCCTAAATTTTAAACAATTCCAGAGGAGGGACCAACCAGGGCCCTGGACCAACCCCCTGAAATCGGCACCACAAGAGGTAGCGTTAAACCTGGAGGACATTGGAGCCACGGCGGATTTTACGTGCCCCATCTTCCATGAGCGTCCACGGTCCCACAGCAGTCGAGTCTAGAGGTAGTTGACCCTCCCAAGCACTGGCCAAGCCGGATGCTGCTTCTCATGCCGTGTTCCATTGGGAACCGAGTTTAATTAGCCGATCTGCTGTCGGGCTTGATCTGCTGTAGGGTGTAAAAGTTTCACTAAAACTGTTGCTACAGAATTTCAGAATAGACTTCCTGAAAATATGGTCACTGAAAAAATCTTTTGTCTATATGAGATCAGATTTAAAGTATTTTGGATTTGTAGTTAAACTGGCTGAAATGCAAAATCAGACGCAAATTATAAATTACGTATAATAGATAAATAAGTTTTTAATTGATGGATTTTGGCAGGAGATTAATCAATACAAAGATGGTGGAGGATAAAACCCATTTCCAAAATTAGTTTCATTGATTTTTTCCATACCAGAGCTATTCACATTCGAAAGAAAAATTAAACATTCAACATTAAACATTATTCAGCAATGCAAGTATTAGTAGAAAAGAAACTCAGAAACAGGTTGGAAACAGAAAGATTATCTTAAATTTTAAAAATGAAGTGTGGGTTAACACTTCATTTTTGTTGTTGCTTTTGTACGAAACTGATTTGCGAGAGTCAGAGTAAAGCAACCTATATGCAAATGAAGTAATAACAACACATTCAAAAGAAATTCATCCTCAGTATGATGATGTAATTATGAAATTTAAGATTTAATCATGTTATGAGAGTTTTGATTTAATTTTATAATACTGTCGACATTAGCAATTTATTTCTGTCAAGCTCAAAAAAGGATTTTAGCCATTTTTACTTTCCGAACATGTACCAAGTAAGGAAAGTACTATAAATATAAAAAAATTCGGCTATGAAGTTTTGATATCTTTGCACATTTTGAGGTCTTTTGAATTCATTTATGTTATTTTTACAGTGATGTATGTGTGTGTGTGAGTGAACACGATAGCTCCTAAACGGTGCATTCGATTGAGTTCAAATTTGGTATATACATTAAAGGCCACCCTTGCACGACCGGTTATGATTTTGGTGTGTATAGAAGATAGAAAACGCACGGATCTTTTTCTGGTCTACAGAAAAGAGTTTTATACATTATAGCCTACGGACGTAAATTCTTGAAAGTGCGCTAAGCGTCTAAACCGTGCGTTCCATTGACTGCAAATTGAGTATATATATATCAGGCGCGTAGCCAGGAAAATTTTTCGGGGGGCGGGGGTTATATAAACTTATATGTGCATAAATAGACGGAATTTCATTACTAATCCAAAAATTTCGGGGGGGGGATATATCCCGATATCCCCTCCCCTGGCTACGGCTACGCCCCTGATATATATATTATAGTAACGGTCATATGACCTACATAGATTTCGGTGTGTGTGTGTATAGGTGATAGTTTGTTCACAGACTTGCAAAATATAATTCTTATGCATTGGAGCCTATGGACGCAAATTCATGAAAGTGCGTAGCACCATCCTCTATAGTGCATTCGATTCAGCTCAAATAGGCATAATACAATTCACTGAATTTGGTGTGTGTAGGATTTATACAGTTTTTTACAGGGATAGAAAAAGAAGTTTTCTTAAACATTGTGGCCTATACACTGAAATTATTTGATGTGCACCAGCGTCTGATCACTACATCCTATTGAGTGAAATTTCTTTAAACGCTCGGTAAAGATCAAGGGTTTGGAAAGTCGCGTGGAATCACTCCATAACTGTTTTTTTTTTTCCCAGTTGGAATTATGCATTTGTGACTAATGATTTGCGAAAGTGCAAATTAAGTGAAGACTTAATCAAAGACTTTTATATAGAGTAACATTAAAAAATTCTTACTGGCCGCCGATACTCCAAAAAGGAACAGAAAAACTGCGACGATGATCATCTTTCCATTCATTGTGCTGACAACACAACTGAAAACCCCTTCCTTCCCGGCTGGTTGCATGATAGAACATGTGTCGAATTTCCCATGATAATGACTATTTATCTTGAATATCATCTAAAATCTCAAACTGCGTGAAAAAGTGTTCACTATACAGCTTAGAAGCGATCTGCGCCAATTATCTCAATAAAAACTTTCGACAAACAGGGTGATTCGAGCTGTCGGGAGGAAAAATGTTAATGGTTGTACAGGAAACCGAGACAGTTCAGAATCACGTAAGCAATGCGGGGTGCGAAACGTCGTTTTCAAGTACGACCTGCTAATCATTTTTTAAGATGCGTTGGAATAGTAGTCAATTTTCTGACCGTAGTTTGTCATGTATCTTTCACCAAAAGCACGTTACCAAAATTGATAGTTTACAAATTCTATTTCATTCGTTTATGAAATTAGACGAACACTTCAACTCTTCTTTCAAAGTGATTATTAACGGGTATATGAAGATGACGTTTCCGACTCCACATTGTTATGCAATTCTGAATCGTCTTAGTTCGCTATACCACACATCGCATTTTTCCTCCAAGATTTACGAATCACCTTGTATAAGAGTAGATCAAATCAAAAGGGCACAGTGGTTATTACTAGGTATACCTTTGTATAAGTGTGGGGAGAATGTATATCGGTATAGAAGTATCACGGCAGCAGGGGCGTAGCTACGATCATAGGTGTAACTTGGGCTTCCAAACTGGGGGAGGAGGGCAAAAGTCATTTTAAATTAAGTTTATATATGCGTGCCTGTATATATGTGTATACAGGGTGCAGTGCCGTAACTTGGGTTTAGGAGGCCCAGGGGCAAGAGTGAATGTGGGGGCCCTTTTAATCTTATATTTTAAGAACGAATATAGGTTAGCACGTACATGTATTTGTATGTACGCACAGACAGAATTAAACACTTTCAGTTAATAACACATATGATATAAGTATTTATTTTCTAAAAAATTAAAAAATCTACTTCTATTTTAAATAAATAAATTTTCTACTTCTGAAAAATTCACTTTAAGAACACAATTTACAACAGGCAACATACAACACTAAATAGAAGTCAGTGGCGTACCTCTAAGCTATAGCAAGAAAGGCGTGTGTCATTTATGACACTTGAAAAGGGTTGCAGATTTCTACTGCTGGATGACGCAATAAAAGAAGCGTTTAACAAGTACGATCTCATCGTTGCAAGGACGTGACAATAGCTATTCTCTCTTCTGTAGCCATCGTTGCTTCCCGTATGAATACTTGAATGCCTATGATGTAGCTCAACGTGATGTGCGAATAAAAATTTACGCAGTTTGAAACAATCTTCGAAAAATCTCAATCTATAGAGAGATTTTTTAAATATTCATTATAATGAATATTTTTAAAAATTCGAAGCCTATACTTTAAGTTAAGTGACCACCTATCATGTCAACAAATTTTATTTAATTCGCTTCAGTCAATTTTATGTGATGTGCGAATAAGAAAAGACAGAACGACAGACAGACAAACTTTTTTTTTTTTTTTACGGCCGTACACAGGTCCCAAATGCTTAAAACGGACAGAAATCGCAAAATCTTTTTAATTTTGAGTAGTGTACAGAAAAAGTCTAGTTTTATTTAAATAGAAACTTAAATGTTCCAATTCCGAACTTGAAACAACAATCACTTCCAATTTTAGTCGCGCCAATAACGTGTCAGACCCCCGTCTAGTGGTTAGAATGCCCGGTTACCAAGCGTTAGTTCTCCAGTTCGAAATCAAGTCTCGGAAGCTTGAAAAATGAAGTTCAGATGGCAGCATTAAAATTCGAAGAAGTTCGAGTTTGCTTTTTTTTTTTTTTTTTTTTACTTTTAAAAAATTTTATCTAGCTGGGATATACCCCAATTTTTATCGATTGTTCAGTTTAAAACTTTTATCAAAGGTCATAGGCTTCACATCCTAAGTTGCAAGGTGTTTGCTCTTCCGAGATGAATATAACCCCAATCGCATCGGCTTTACAACGGCTCTACGCCCAATTTTTCCCCCTTGCCGATGATCCAACCCTACTATTCGGGAGAGGACATGGCCGAGAAGAATCCGAGATAAGAGCCCCCGACGCGATGAAGAACCTTGCATGGCGCGCGCTGCGCTTCCTCCCTGTCCGATCATCGGCGTTTCAGGAACTGATGACCGTTTGCTACTAGGGTCTAGACTGCAGGCACTTTCCATGTGTTAAAATAGGCGGCTAACTTTAAAAGGTTCACCTTGCAGAAATGAGAAAAAAAGATCAAAGAAAGCAGATATAACTCAGTTTATGACTGAAATGAAAGTCTGTTCACCAGAAACATGCAGTCCTACCGTTTAGTTAAATTAATGAATTGGACGGAATGTCCCTCACCCACCGCCAGAGAAGGGCCGCTAGCAATTTTGGGCGGTCTGTACTGTTAGTACTAAACTATCTACAAGTCTTGGGGTGGTCTGATTCATAGGACCGATACTGTTCTTAGGACAGTGATTGATTGCTTCGGAACAAAATAATTAAAAGAAATAATACAATAAATAAAAGAAAAAGAAAGAAAAATAAAAGAAAAAATAAAAGAACAAAAAATAAAAGAAAGCTCTTTGGCGTTTTAAATAGGCAAATATATTGAAACCATGTGTGATCCATTTGATGCCTACAATTTTCAGACCTTGTTAATTACATCGTCTGAGTGGCGCGCAGCATGGGTGCCCATAAGATAAGAATAATTTTAGATAGGGCCTTGCATTTGTGGAAAGGGACTCATCTCAGGCTTTGAAATATTTTAGAATGAAAACAGAACAAAAATACAAAAGAATTCAGAACGCCGTAAAAATGCTCATTTCGCAATCCCCACAGTGCTGAATGAATTATTTTTTAAATGACATGAAGTACTTTCCAATCCCTATTCTTTTTTTTTTTCCATTTGAGAACTAAAAACCTTTGTTTTTTGACTTTTTATACAAAGAACGGGCAAAAGTGTATACTTGTCATAAATAAGTCACTGACTAGAAGTAGATGAGTTCCAAAACTTTACAAAGTTATTTTTCCTCACCCTTCGTCCCTTTTCTCGGGGAACTTTATGGTCTCCCCATCTTAAATAGTTAAAAATTACATTACTTGATAAAAAATTAATAAATTAGGCCCCATCATGAACGAGTCGATAAAACACTCAACATGCAAAATAGTAAGATGGCTGAAATGTGAAGGTCCAGGGTTCTGTCCTGCCGTGCGGCTGTCGATCTAAGGTTCGAAGTTTTGGACGGTTTTCTCCAGATGTAACGTGAATACGCGTTAGCGATCCTCAGCTCATTGCACTCCTTCTAAGCAGATAACTCTTGCGTAGCTTTACCTTAACACAACACAACAAAATTAATAAATTATCAGTGTAGCTCTTATGTGTTCATGATATAAGTTAGTAAGTATTATTTCTAATAAAAGCGTTTGCAGCCTATAATCAGTACTTCATTTGTAAAAAAAAAAGGTATTTTTAATTTCATATAATGAAGTAATTAATGGATATCACAATCCGGCTGAAATGTAGCATTTATTTTCATTTTTAGTTTGAGTGTTTATACGAATAATTATTGAATCATTTGTATAATGAATGTAAACGAATGTACAAATCGCTGATTATTACACAAGTAAAAGAAAAGGACTACCAAAAAATATTAAAATATTTTGCAAGAGGGGCTCAGATCGTTGTTTTTTAGAGGAGAAATATTAAAGGACATAGTGTCAATTTAAGTAGTTTAATTTTGAGTTTTTGGATATGCGAGAGCAATGACTGCTTGTTTTCTGCTCGGTCGTTCATCGACTCATCGTTAACTCATCGACTCGCCGAATTCAGTCATCGGCAAGTGTACTTTTGTTTATCTGCAATAGATGAACTTTTATTCATGGATAGAAGTGATCTAGACGAGCAGTTTTGCCGATGGGAAACCGAAAAACAATATCTTATCCGAAACTGCAGCTCTATAGCCATCGGGCCTTGCAGGTGTCCCCATTGGTTTACACTTTACCCAAATTCCTATAAATATTTGCGTAATTTAAATGTGCCTTTGCATAATCTAAGGGAAATTTTGAACAATTCTTGAATTAATCGCATAATTTACTTCAAATTTCTTGTATTGGGGTTGGGAGGGGGCAGGGGGTGGTATCCCCCCCTTGCCCCCTCCCACAAAATTTAAATTTGAAAAGGAATATTTACAAAAAAAAATGTAATTGTATTTAAATACACATTTGTATTTAAATAATACAAATGTGTATTAATTTTTATATAATAAACATTTGTATTATTTAAATATTACAAATGTTTATTATATAAAAATCATTTGTAATATTTAAATAATTTTTTAAAAATGTGTTTAAAAAAAAAGAAAAGAAAATCTATTTGAGCGTCAGCTGCATTATAAGGAAAACGGAAACTTCATTACAATGAGCAACTCTTTTGAAACCTCTATAATGCAAACAGCAAGAAGAGAAATCAGTTAATTTTTAAAAGTTATCCAAGAAATATGAAAGTTAAAATCACACTAAAATTCCTATACAATTGGCAATATTGTTTTTTTTTATTAATTATGAATGTTGTTGCTACTTACATACATTGGTAAAAAGTGAAATTAATTTCTTACCAATCCAATAATTTGACTATTATTAATAATAGCTGAACACACTTTGTCAAAATTTCAACCCCCAAGTCCCAATCTGAGACTAAAATAACCGCTACTTCACACTTTGCCTTATACATAACAAGATTCCATGGCCTAGGCGTAGCGCGCTTATCTGGGAATCAGCACGCTCTGGGTTCGGGCCCGGGGGAGGAATAATTCTTTTTTTTTTTTTTTTTTTCAGAAAAACGGAAATTTAGCATACAAAAAACGAAAACATAATAAACAGAACGGACATTTTTTGAAAATTTTGCTGCCAGTCGTTTATTTTTTATTAACAAATATATTTTAAACAGTTTATCGGTTTCTTTTCGTTATTTAATCGGAGTCATCGGGAAACGATGATCGGCTTTATGGCCCCCCGAGCGGACATTTTGTACCAGTTGCCGATGAAATTTCCCCTTTTTTGGATGAAAAGCCGTGATCGGCCATTGCTCGTTCTCCTCGGATTTAACTCACCCGCCTCTCATCGACCGATGGGTTATTGCTACTAGGAGAAAGCAGCTCAGTGCATCTGGCATTTAGAGTTTTGTATGCCATGCCATGCCATTCCTAATTTAGATCCTCATTAAAGGGAAAAGGAAATTTTCGAGCATTCACTTCACTTACTCTAGAAAACTGTGGAAGGAAACTTCAACTCTATATAGTTACTATGCGCAGCGGCGTACACAAATGGTGTGTGGGGAGATTCAACATCCCCGCCCTTTGTCCATGCATTTTTAACATAAAGTCCGAACATTTTTAACATAACATAACTTCCATAACCCCTTCTCTTACAGGAAGTCAGTGAACACAACCAGTGGTGCACCCAGGATTTTAGTTTAGGGAGGGCTGGGCTACAAATACTGCTGAACTCGGTTATAATGACCTCAATTATAGTTATAACTCTCTTATAACGTCAAAATATTCTGTGCCAGTCGACTTGCCCGTAGAACATAATCCCAAGAGCAATATAACTCATTTTAGGATCAAATAATTATATGATCTTATCAGTGATGTTGTAACCAAGTTTAACCGTGTTTCAAGCTCTAACTTAAGTTTTTATTTAAAAACTAACATCTTTTTTTAGTAAAAAGTATTTTAGAAATAATGTAAGACAATTTTAAAAAAGAAAATATTTAACTCATTGGTGACAATTTTCAATTCTCAATACTTTTCACTTCTAATTTCCCACCTTTAGGGGGGGCTTCAGCCCCCATAGCCCCCTCCGTGGGTGCGCCTATGAACACAACTGATTATGCATCTGCACATTCTTTTCTAAGTGCATAAAAATGCTTGTGAGTAATAATTACAAAAAAAAAAAAAAAAAGAAAAAACAGGCCTTTTGCTTGAAATTACCTTAGTGATATGATAATTTTAAGAAGTTATAGGGGGCCCCCAAAAAGTATGTTTGCTTCAGAGTGGCTTTCTGAGGTCCAGATCATTTTTTTCTAGAATACAAATAAAGGGAACACAAGGTCATTAGTTAAAGAACTTTGACTCTAAAAATACTGGCATATAAATTTAACTGTTACAAATCATCTGTACAAATACAGCGGATCTGTTGGTGAGCTGTAGCTGTTTTGTAAGCAATAAGCAATTTTTTCCAGCTTAAACAGTGATAGGCGATCCGTTTAGAATATTGCATGAGGAAATCTAAAAAGCTATAAAAGATTAAAAAAAAAAACCACCCAAGAGGTTGGGAAAATAGCCATATGGATTTTGAGGCCCCTACGTGTGGGGGCCCCGGGCATTCGCCCTGCCATGCGTCCCTATTTTTACGGCACTGACAGGGTGTCCAGTGCTAACGCTGTCGAATTGCTATTTCCTAAACCGTTAGTCAGAGAAACATAGTTCCAATTGCAAAAATGTTTTAAATTGTATAATCTATTATATGAGAAACAATCGAAGTCAATAAATCAAATCTTGTAAAAATTACGAAATTTAAATTTTTATACGGTCTCCCGGTCCTATCAGTTATATTTACAAAAAATTTCTTTGTGCAATTACATGCACAATAAAAAAAAAAAATTCGTCCTTCTACGACCAAAATACACCGAATTACAGCTGCTTAAAGTTAGAGCACTTTTCGAGCGAGCTGCGAAATAGGGGTTGTATACAAAATGAATTTGAGAAAAATTAATGTACATGGTTTGAGCTTTGTAATATTTATTAGCAATTTCATTAACTATTTTATGAATATAGATTGCAATAAAGAAGATTAACGTTTAACAATGTGTATCCAATAAAGTAACATAAAAATATAGCTTATGCTGAAAGTAGAATGTTTTAAACAGGTTTTTAAAATGAACTGGCGTTAAATAACTTCCTTCGACTGCATTCTGAATATGCACCCGTACAGAAAACTCTTCCTGTACTTTGCGTTGCACACTCTTATGTCACACATATGCATGCTACACATATACGATTTAGTAAGTCTGATCTCAGATAGATTTCAATAGAGCTTGACTATAACCCTCTGCTTGCAGGGCCCGATTATGACCAACAGGGGACCCGGGCATTGATGGATTCGGGGGCCCCGATCTATGAAATTTTCTTTTTTTTATAAAACTTTGATATAAAAAAGAATATTTCAGAACAACATTTGAAATTGGGGGTGGGGGGTTCGAGCCGGGGCCCCCTGGGCAAAGTCCCGATTTGCCTATGCGATAATAAGGCCCTGTCTGCTTGAAGATCAGTAATCTAGTTTTGCTTTTTTTCCCGCATTATGCCAGAAAATGAAATTAAAACCTATAATTTAAAATTTCAGTATTTGTATGGTCCCTTAACGGTTTACCATAACGGGACATTTTTAAACGTGGAAAAGTGACTTAAGTCACAATGTTTGCTGCTTCATAAATCGATGAATTTTGGTCGTAGAAGGACGAATTTTTTTTTTTTTTATTGTGCATGAAATTGCATAAAGAAAATTTTTCTAAATATAACTGATAGGACCGGGGGACCGTATAAAAATTTAAATTTCTTAATTTTTATGGAAATTGATTTATTGACTTTCGATTGTTTCTGATATAAGGCGAAAAAATAAAATGGCTCAAATGCCGAGAAAGTGAGTTCTAGCTGTTTGCACAGTTTCCGGCTAGGCGCAATTTACTGAGAGCTTAAGGAAACGGATTTTTGAAAACAAGTGCAAAGGTTTTATTAGAATACAGCGTTAAATTTTAATGATCCGTGCGAAAATAATGCAGTTATTAAGGGATTTCAAGCGATCTATCTTCAGCATTCTCGCGATTTTGAGGAGGATTCTAACGCTTGGCGCTATTTATCGTAATTTAATCGTCTGCTATTTGGGTTATGAATACACCTGCGTATAAGTTTTTGAAATTTTCATTCAGTTGGAATTGTGCATTTTTCTGAGCAGCTTTTCTGCATCTAATGTATTACATCCAGAAAAAAGGATGTTAGAAATATCAATTTTAATTTTGTTTAATCACACTCATGAATAATGATACACTTTCCAACTTAATGAAAGAAGGAACGAAAATAGGGAAGACCCATGGATTATAACTCTTTTTATATATAGCACTTTAGTGCGTATTTAAAAATCTGAAAGTGTGTCAGATTTTCTATGATTCTAGCGCTTGGCGCAATTTAATGAGAGGGTATTTTTAAAAACAAGCGTAGGTTATCTTATAAATAAAAATGAAATTCTGTTTGTCAATTTGTTGATTTGGGTAGTATACAATTCCACAAAAATGGACCTGTCAGCCTGAAATTTTACACAGATATGTAAAATAATATAGAATAAATGATAGTCCACTTTAAAACTTTGAAACTCCACTTTATTTCCGTTCCCGGAATTTAAGAGATTTTTTATGTTCTCCACGCAGAAAGCTTTACGTAATATTAACCCCTGTAGTGAAAAAAGTGTGTGAAATAAGCATCTTGGTTGCCATGTGTGGCGATTTTGCCGAATAAAATGTTTTAAATTCTTAAAGTAAAAATAAAAGAATAATAATGATTTTTTTAGTTTATTTTTTTAGGTTATTTTTTTAATTATAATATCGTGTGCGCATAAGAAATGAGAGCAGGAATGAAATGTTTTATACGCAAAACAATGAGGATCGAAGATATCCGAGACTAATATGTAATTTTTTTTAGTTTGGCGAAAAAAAAATGGCTGCTAGGCCGATTTTTAGAGAGTGAGTTCTAGCGGTTTGCACAGTTTTAGGCTTTTTGGCGCAATTTACTGAGAGCTTAAGGGAATAGCATTTTTGAAAACAAGTGTATAGGTTTTCTTAGAATACAGCATTAAATTTTAACTATCCGTGCAGAAATAATGCAGTTATTAGGGCATTTCAAGCGATGTAGCTTCAGAATTCTCGCCAATTGAGTACATTGATTTAACTTGGGGGAAATCCGCCAAATTTCAGAAAATTGAAATCTTCGCATTTAGTACATCGAGGTAACGATGAATAAAACATGTTATAGTTGATAATTTAAAAAATGCGGCTGTATTAAGGGATTCCACTTTTCAAATAAATGCCTGGCGGTCGAACCATTTCCCATTTTGATTGCTGCTAATAGATTATACAATTTAAAGCATTTTTGCAATTGGAACTATGTGTCTCTGACTAACGGTTTAGGAAATAGTCATTGGACAGCGTTAGCACTGGACACCCTGTATATTATTATTATTATTATTATTATATTTTTAGACTGCCCATATAAAAATTAAATTATAAAAAATTATAAAGTTAAATGTTCGAAACCTAAATAAAAAGACCGGGACCTATTGCAAAATTTCTTACTTTCAGTCATTAAATGCCGAACATTTCTATATGGACTAATTTGCCCTGAAAACCGCAAACTCGAATTAATTTTCTCCCTTCTCATAGTCAGTAAAAATGAACTATCAAATGAATCTATTAGTCTATTTTCGTATAAAGTTATTTTAGCACATTAGAAAACGATAGATTTGTCCCTTTTTCTTTGTATAACTTCTCAAGGAGGATAAAAAGTTTTAAAATCCAATGGGGAAGTGCCTTTGATTTTTGCGTAGTTGGTTCTGGCTTTAAAATGAAATTTCTCATTATTTGGGTAGATGTTTAAAGTGTGTTTACAATTAGCAATCATTCTTCAGCAATAAATGAGAAGAAAATGCACATTTCAAGAAAAATTTTTGATCGTAAAATTCTAGGTATACATACTAAAAATAATAAAAGATTAGAAAAATAAGACACAATATCAAGCATAATTTTAACTTTTTTAAGTTTATATTTTCCAAAATGCATACTGAAAAGTTTTATGACATATTTTATTTCTTTAATAATCACATAAATATAAATAAATCAACTTTTTTTATTTAGCATAATACAGCTGAAAAATGCAGATATTCACGCTTTATTTTACAAAAAAAAAAAAAAAAAAAAAAAAAAAAAAAAGATTAAAAAAATAATGAACAAAATTTTAATTACTATTTCGAAAACGTATTGAAGAGCTCGTGAGTTAATGGCGCAAAAACCAAAACTCGACATTTGATCGCAACAACAACAAATTTTAATTACTAGGTTTGTGTTATTTCTCTTAATGTATTTGCGTTTAAACTATAGCTAAGCGTCTGCCTGGAATTGTTGCGTATGTGTTCAATTCGTCAATAATTGCGTCTTTATTTATCTCTCTGTTTCGTTCTATATATAGTAATGCCAAATAGGTCAGTCTTTCCCGTCCTGATCCTGATGTTAAACGCAAATTATGTTTTCAACCTTCGCAAGGATGAAAAGCTACTTTCACGTGAAGCTGTATTTGTAGGTACGGTTAAACATACTTTGTACAAGAAATACAAATTTTCAAACCAACATTTAACATCCTTATTTTTCATAAAACTTAGTCTGTTTTCGAGAGTATCATTAAGGTTTCCATTTAAAAACATTTTATTAAAAATTTCGATCTCGCATGTTAAATCATCTTTATTGATGCCGAATGTCGTACTAATTAAACTTAAAATGTCAGTTGAATTTTTGTTTTTAATGTCATCTGATAAAACCCCTAAAATAGCTAAATTATTTACATTAAATTTAGATTCGATTTCAAGATTAATGATATCTAAAACAGGATTTTATAATGCTGCTTAATATCAAAATGTTCAGGCTGCTTTTCGCCACCTCCTAACTTTATTGGAATTTTCCTTCTTCTGGAAAGATGTGGTGCTTTCAGATTTAATTCTGAGGTAGGTTTTGCACTCATCCCATACTAAGTTAAAATTTTCGTCACTACGTATAAATTTATTAATTCTGATCTTGTCGAGAGCACATTTTCATTGGCAGTAGTATAGTTTATATCCAGAGATTGGAGGTATTTGAAAGAATATTAGAATCAATTCTCTCCCAAAAACTTTACACAGAAACCCAGACAGCACAGCAAACTTGCAGCAAGCTTGATTTATCAAGTCAATAAGCTTGAAAATTCCAGACGTGTAAGCTTGAATCAAGTGTTCTAGTTTACACTTGCTCAGCTTGCATTAAGCTTGACATTTCAAGCTTAAAAAAATTTCCAAAAAAGTAATTTTCTAAATGCACGGAGCGCCCCACATACTTTATTTTTCCGCGCATTTCCCCCCTCTATGCTGTAATTTTAAGTGATTTTAATCTGTTTCCATCAAACGTCGACGGCTGGGTTCGATTCCGGGACCTTTCGATTTGTAGCCGAGCGCGTTATCCATTCAGCCACCAGAGCCTTGTGCAGCTATGACTAAAGTTTGAAGTGAATTATTAAGCGGTTTTCTGGCCAGATTGATAAGTGGGCGATATGTTATTTGTTTTTTTTTATTTTTCCATGGGATGCATCAAAATTAAAATAATTTAATGTGTGATTTAGAGCCTCTACTAATAGGGAAATAAACATAATATAAACTTAAGAGCAACACATGTTTTAAAACTTTCGCAACACTCATGAGCAATACTGCCGCTGGCCAAAATCGAGACAAACGACTGATTTTGAAATCAATTTCGTAGTATAATTGTATTTTATTTTGAAGAATTTCCATATTTGGAAATATAGAATGGGTTTACTTAACACAAATTTTGTGTTAAGTAATCTGAAATCAAAGAAACAGATAGTTAAACGTTACTTCGAAATGCTATATCACAGTTGCTAACATAACATGCATGGAATACAAACACTTTAGTCATTTTTGTAAATATTTCTTATAATAACAAATAATAGAAAAATTTTGCTATCTTTTAACGCTAAAAATTCTCTTTACAAATGTGGTTAGTTATTTTCCTACATATATTGGTATGCTATATCGATATAGAGCATTTTGAAGAAGTAAAATAAGTTTAAATTAATTTATACAAATGTAAATTTGAATTATTTTCATTGTTCATACTTTATAATTAAAAAAAATATTCAACTTCTGAATTTTTTTTTTATCCTTTGTAAATTTTTTTTAAATTACAAAGTAGTAAGATGTAAGATTTTTGGGCCCTAAAATCTGTAGGCCCTGGGCAGTTGCCCGTTTGCCCTGAAGGTAATATGGCACTGGTAAAAAACCCATCCCCGTTAAAACACATCTTTTACGAACTTTCAACAAATTGGCTAGACAATTAATGTCCATTATCTTTCACAGATGGCGCCATCACCGCATTTTGCAAGTCAAAATCCAGCTTAAGCCAACCTTGCATTGCCAAGCCAAATCTCAAGCTTGATTTAAGCTTATGTGCTGTCTGGGAAATGAAGTCGAAGCTTTCTATGCAGTTCAGCAATTCATTAGCTTCAGGACCAGATTGAGGATCAGTTTCTACGATTTCAGCAAGTACATCTAGAATTTCTTTAAAATTTGCCATAACTGAACGCAAAACTTCTGCATGGCAACTCCATGGAGTATATCGGATAATGATTTAAAGTTCTGGGCATATTTTTATTTATCTCCGTGAGCTATGGATATGACTCGGGTTGAAAAACTGAGTTACGTTTCGTTGAGGCACCGATGAAGTTGTGTAAGGCACTCAGAATTCCAAATGTATTTCTCACATGAGAATTTCGATTACTTATGTCTACGACGCACAAATTTAATATGTGTGCGTAGCAATGAACGTAAGTCTGTGGGTGCCCTAAAAGTTCGTGAGTGCATTTTTGCTTACCTCTACAATAGTACACAATGTAATAAAATTAATATCAACAGAAACAACTATAAAGGCTATTAAATTTTTTAGTTTAGTGTAAAAAATTCACTGAGAAAAAAAGAAGTACCCAGACAGCACAGCAAATTTGCATCAAACTTGCAGCAAGCTTGATTTATCAAGTCAATAAACTTGTATTAAGCTTGAAAATTTCAAGCGTGTAAGCTTAATGCAAACTTGAATCAAGTGTTCAAGTTTACATTTGCGCAACTTGCATTAAGGTTGGCATAGCAAGCTTAATTCAAACTTACTACACTCTAAAAAATTTTCCTAAATACATGGGGCGCCGGTCGGCGAACTCGCCCCATATGTTCCATTTTCCCACGCATTTTCACCTCTACGCTGAAAACTGAAGTTATTTTAACTTATTTTGGTCTAGCATCCGCGACTGGGAACAATCCCGGGACCTAAGGTGTGGGAAGCCAGCGTCCTAACCACCATGCCAATCTGATCAATTGTGACATGACTAAAGTTTGAAGTGACTGTTATGGTTGTCACGCCGTTTTTTTGGCGAAATTGATCAGTATTGCTCTATGCCGATCTGCATCTTTTATTTTTCCATGGGATGAATCAAAATTAAAATAATGTTATGAGTGATTTATAGACTCTACTAATAGGGAAATAAGCATTATATAAACTTAAAAGCAGCACACGTTTTAAAACTTCCAATATTGCAACACTCATGTTGGGCAATATTGGCCAAAATCGAGACAGACGACTGATTTTGAAATCAATTTTGTAGTATATCTGTATTTTATTTTGAAAAATTTCAATATTTGGAAATATAGAATCTTTTTTTTTTAATTCTATGGTCAAGTACATTTATGACTGATGATAAATTATTTGTTATGTGGATGTGGTTTTCCAAATCAAGCAGTAATCAAGTTTGACAGTTCAAATGACTTAAATTCGGCCGGAAAATATTTGCTGACTCATTTTTTTTGTAATCTCCAAGCTTTCTGCAAGCTTAAAATGAATTGAACTGTCAAGCTTGTATTAATACGCCAAATTCAAAGAAATGTCAAGCTTGATTTAAGCTTATGTGCTGTTTGGGTAGTAGAGCTGTGTTCCCGTGAGCTCCCATGCAAATTAAGCCCTGTCTTTAAATATATGCAAGCGTTCTGCACCCAAGAAAACTTTTCTGTGGGTGCTTGAGATCTGACATACTACATAAAAAACCAACCGTTATGCAGTAAAATTTTATTTTTGAACTATGCAATTGCAAAGCATACATCGTCACTAGTGGCGTAACTATGCCGTTGAGGCCCGTGGCAAATTCATTGGATCGGGTCTTTCCTCAATGTAAAGAAATATAAAGAAGCTCAACCAATACGTTGTAGTTCCCTTATTCTGCCTTTCTGCTCGGGAAGGGCTCCCCTTTCGGGCAGCGGATCTTGGCTTTTGCCCGTTCTGACGACCTCTTCTGACGCCACGGATTATCATTGTCATCAAATTTATAACCCCCCTTGGATATGGCCCAACATGGTGAATAACCATTTTGCTTGTTAACTTTTGAGATTATTCGCTCTGCAGAGTTAACTCATGGATTTAAAGTTTGATGTAGTGGCACACGCAAGGGGGGATAGAGGTTGTAACCCATCTCTTAAGTTGATTTTTTTTTTTTTCAACTATGTTTATGATTTTGCCAAACTATTAGTTTTTGATTTAAAGAAAAGCTAGATTTAAAAAGTTTCTAACTAGTTTAATAATTCTTTCTAGTCTACGATAATTAGAAACGTTTTGTTTTAAAAGACAAGATAGATAAATCATGCCAAACGCATCGATTATAAAACACTGTCCAACACAACAATATTTTTGCGCCAAATATTGCGATGTATTTTTCTTAAATCTGGCGAGATTTCAGAGATAAGATAATGTTGTATTATCACTATAAATGCAATTTTATAAGATCCTGTAAAAGACCTTTAAATTGTTTTCCATCGTTTAACTGACGAATATGAAAATTTATAGTACAGTGAAACCTCGTTATAAGGTCACCCGTAGGGACAGTAGAAAAGTGACATTATAAGCGGTGTAAGATTCCCAGATCCGCATAAAAGGGCAGACTTGGTGTCGCCTTTTCAGACAGTTTGTTACAAAGGAACCCCCTTCAAAGAGTTGCCGAAATTGATCGTGCCTACGTGAGCGGGACCTGAAGGTGCCTTCTAGTGGAGACGTACAGGCGCCATGTACGGACCAATTGGGAATCCCTGAAATCTGTTAGTGCGTTAGGAACCCTTAAAAATTCCTCCGATCTGCACAGCGTTTTCCCCTCCTACGCAGATAGCCCTTGCGTAGGTCTGCCTTAAAGCAACACAATGCACAAAATCGGTTAATTACAGTGCGAGTAATGAATTTTCAAAATTCCCAATGAAATCGCCGGAGCTTCTTAGGACCGGAACTGACAAACCTTTCCAATTTTCAAAGCTGTACAAAGAGAGTATGCAAGTGTTTCTTAGAAATGTAAGAGAGAAACCCCCTAACATGTCAACCACTACAGATACTAAGTTTGAGTGACATACAAACTTCTATTTATTCTGTTTAAACTTTGTAAATCACACACATATATAAACACTTCAGAACCTTTGTGAAGGGGCTTTTTGCAGCTGATGACGGGTTGACCTTTAGTACAACCCAAAACATTCGTAGTGTACTATTATTTATACATGTGTGTTAATAGCAAAGTTTTTATTAATTTTTAACAAAGTTCTATAATAGAAGTACAATTAAAACTAACCACTCAATACACAATCATAGTATATATACTCTTGGTGCATTAACGGTGCATTTAAAAAAAATCATACAAATTTAGCACATAAATACAAATAAACTAATAATGTTGAGAAACTCAAAATTTTCAGGATGTTTCTTTAAAGTTACGGTTATTAACCATTATCTGTAACGAAACTTTTAGGAAAAAAAAATCTAAAAAGTCTAAAAAAAATATTGTTGTGCTATTCCATATTTAATAATTTTTTATGAAAGTTTAATAAAAGAAACCTTTTTTTTCATTCATTTCAGTGTATGTGTGCATACCTTATAAAGAATTATTTTGAATTTTTTCGAGTCTTTGGCACATTCATTTTATTTTAATTTGTGTACCAAGACTGAGGAAGATTTTATTTCTTTGAACTACACCCTTAACAATGGTTTTTAATAATTTTATTTGTATCTATACTGTACTCTTTAATAATTTACTAATTAAAATTAACAATTCAACATAATTAGAACATAAGTACAGTTTAAATTAACTAAGTTCTTTATTAATTTTAGTATTCATATTGTATCTTTGAAAAATAGTTTACTCAGATTGCATCAATTTCTTTGCCATGTTACTTCATTAACTTTAACAGTAAAAATGTCTTTAAACAGCAAAAATGTTTCTTGGTTCTGTGAATCCTTGGTGCACAGTAACAACTTTTGTTCAATGAAAACTTGCTGGTTACCCCAAAATTATTTTGGTTTCTTGCAATTCCACATTAGTTCGTACCCATTGTTTAATTTAACATTAATTGTGTGGTGTGTGTTTTATGGCAAAGTTGCACAAGAGCTATCTGCAAAGAATAGAAGGTGCCTTGGTCAGAGGACTTTTTAAGGGGTTCTAACACATTTTCATGTTACATCTGGGGAAAATTGACCAAAACTCCTTACCGTTAGATTCACAGTCACACAATTGGTCCAAACCTGCAACCTTTGCACTTCAACCGTTTATTTAACATTAAACAAGAAATCCACTGTAAAAGTAATTTTTAAACTCTCCTACAGCTACATTTTTTTAAAGAATAAACTAAGGAATTAAAAAGCTGCACTTGTCTCACAGAATTTCAATCGATAGTAAAGTGCGCATACCACTGTATGCAATATGCTGGAAAGAAATCCAATTGAGGAAGACCTTTCAGAATCTTTGTGCAATAATTTAAGACATTAAATCACAGTATACAACATGCTTCTATGCCATACAGTTTATTTACTTAAAATACATTATTTTTGGAAACATTGCTCATTTTTTTCATACAGCCAAACTGTATCAATACCAGTATCAACAATCGTCTTTTCCTTCCAAGTTGGAAGGGGATATCTACAAGCGATAACACAAGAGTCATTTGTTAGTTCTTTTTCAAATTTTTTCTCTAGCTGGGGCATCTAAGTAAACAAAGTAAAAGCAAAAATTATTATTGAATGAAGGAACAGATAAACTTTTGAGAGCACGAGTAAGAAATACCATAATAGTAAAATTTTGCATCAAGAATAATCAAAGGTGCACAATAAAAGAATAAACAGTGTAAGTGAAATTCCAATCATAATATATCCATCAGGTGAAATAAGATTTAAAAATTGAAGAGAACTATTTCTATTTTTACCAATACATTGATACACCAATATCTAGTGGCGTAAGCAGGATTTTTTCTCGGGGTGGGGGTGTGGGGGCAAGGTGTAGGAAAATATTCGTTCAAAACCAGCGTAAAATAAATATTTTATATATTAGAACAATGCTGTAAACAGGGGGGAGACCAGACTCCCCTGGTCCTGGGACAAACAAACAGTTTCAAAATAACTATCAGGGGTAGAACAAGGGTCGCGATCAGAGAGTGTACCAGACTATTTGCATAATATTTTATTTATGACAGAGTCTGAAATAAGAGCTTCCTTACAGTATACATACTTATCACACTTCACACAAACCAAGATTTTAATAGAGAAAGGGTGTAAGACTATAATGTGATTTTTAATTTCATAATCTTTCTGCAATACAATTATTATTTTCACACCAGCAAATTTTTAAACTTGCAATGATCAAGGCGAAACCTCTCCTGATTTGATTTTGTGGTTAAGTCAATGCTGTACGACTGTTGCTATCCAGACCGACGGTGCCATTAGCCAACACGCTATTCGGACCCTTGTTTTGTTTTTCTGTTTTGTGCAAAAGACAAAATATTAAAAGTATGATGCTGAGAAAAACTATAAAACACTTTTTTAAATCATAAACAACGCTGAAATGTTTCTAATAAGATAAAGGCAAAAATTTAAACTGATTTTAAAATTAAAAAAAATTTAAATGAAAATATTAACGATTGATGTTGCTTTAGGCAAACTGTGCTTTATTTTAGTTCTAAATATGGAGAAAATTTTAAATGCATCATTAGTACATTATTAGTTAAAAAATTTAAATATACACTATATAGCCACGCGGCAAGCCAGAACCTTGAACTTTTAGATGAACTTACAACAAAATGCTTTTTAGAGTTTTAAATTTTTTCATTTTTCAAATAATTATGAACAGATTACAATTGTTACTGCTATATATTCAACCAAAAGTAAGCAATACAAAAATAAACTACACATAGCTTTAACAGATCCAGCAACGCAACTGTTTCGCAATTCTTACAATACAATTTACTGATCTTAACCCATTTATGCCTAGTGTCCCTTTTTTGGGACGGCATTTTCACTATTAGTTGAAAACATTATTTATTTTTCCAAGCCTTTATTCATGAGTATTGAGCCTCAACTCTACAAAATATTTTAACATGACCAAGTAGAATGTTGATATTTCGATTTTTATGCATGATGATTTTAAAAGAAATCATCCCTTGTTCAAGAAGTTAACATCAGAAATTTATCTATTATTTCTGTTATCAGTAAAAATCGAAGAAAGTCGCAAAAATATCCAGGCACAAATGGGTTAACCAGTGTCGGCTATACTGAAAAAAGAACAATGTAGAATCCCCGCGTCTTTCTCGATGAATCAGGGGTCCAGATATTTCGCCAAAAGGGGCACATGCATATGAATGCACAGAATAGTTCAGAAATTTCAAGAAAGCAGCTTTTTAGACATCGAATGACTCTCCCTTTTTAAAGTGCTACTTCAGGAAAATGGGGTTAAAACACCTGGAATTAGCACCCCAAGGAGAATCAGGGATTTGTTCAATGAAATTCGAGGCTATCCTATTGTTCGAAAGAAGGGCCAAGCCTGAAAACAAGATCTGAACAATAGCGCATTTTTCAAGGAATGGAGCCAAAAAAAAAACTTGTTTCTGCTAGGATCTTTGCTTGACTAAATTTTCAATCCCAGCTCGCCCAGATAAAAAAGTTAAACAGAAGGAATTTGCCTTGTTTCAAGAACTGGCCTTAAAAAACTAGAAATGGGCTATTCGTTCAACAAATATGTATATATAAAATTAACTTGAACACTTTTTAAAAAGAAATATTTGATGATCAAATAAAAAGCCCACTTTTATAATTAAAAAAAATCCTTTTCATTCTGAAAATTTCAGGGAAGGGGGGCGGGGACTCGAGCCCCCTGGGTCCACCCGTTGCATACGCTGCTGCCAATATCACTATTCTCCAAATTTTAATTATCCACAATTGAAGTAATAGATACACAATAGTAAACCATATATTTAAAATTTTATGTGAATGTGGATAAACAATTGTAAAATATGTAAAAAAAAATTAACATAATTCTAAACATTTAATGACGACTTTACTGGGGTGCATGTGACATCCGAGGACACAGACATGTGATCTGCTGTTGGAGACTTCTGATTAATTTAAGATATGAAACAATAAAAGAGAGTTCTAGACCAATTTTAATTTTAAAATATTAAGGCATTATTTCATAGTAGTCTCACTTTTAAAAACTCGCATGAAATGAAAGTGGATTTGCTTACATTTCAATCAGAAAACCAAGATGGTTTAGGTATAGCAGGGGTGGGTTGGGGAGGTATTTGATCTTTTGTTAACGATGTAATAACAAAGCATCAAATTTCTATTAAACCAAATTTCTGTGGTAAGCTTAAGTTGAAGTCAGAGCTGATCTCTTCTCAATGGTCCTTTTTTATTTTTTTTTTTTGGTCAGAAGCATATCTCGATAGTGCCCCCTTCTTACTGCCGTCTTTTAAAAGCCATAATAAACCAATAAAAACACCCCTACATTTTCTTGTTCCTTTTCTATTACTTTCACTATGAAAGTACCAGTGGATTTCAACCTGGCAAATGAACAGAAGTGTACATTTGTTTTTAGGCATTGAAGTAGGGTGGTTTTAAAGAAATGGGGATGAAATTATTTTTTCCACAGACTTACAGAATTGTGGTTTGCTCTATATTTGTCAAAATGAATAGGTATTCCTGCCATGTATACAACATTTTATTGCTGAGAGTAACAAGAAATAGGAGAGATCAGGACTAGAAAGCAGAGTTTTTAGTTAATTTTTTGTTTAAGTTTTAAACAAAATTGAGAATTGAGCTGCAACTTTAAAGCATATACATTTGGCTATGAATACCAGTTCTGTATTTGTAATGTGTGTAGTTTATGTTTAACAAAAGCCTGAAAAGAAAAAAAAATGTGCCAACTTATCCCACTGAGAAACAAGTTGGCACATGCATTATAAATAATTGAATGGAACTCAGACATGCATATAAGATAAATCAATTGCATTTATACCAGCATGTTTAAACAAAGGAAATACCCATTTCTGCACAATGTAAACTTTATAATAAATGTAAGTATTAACCATTTAAGCGGCTTCTGCTCTACTTGAAATCAGTTACAGTTGACACAAATATAAAATTGAGTGTCCAGCCTTATGTTCTTAAAATCTTTTCTCTGTGTTGGCTATACTTTGATATTTATTAGTCTACAAGCCTGTAGTAAAGCAGTTTTTGCTAGTTCTTTGATAAGATTTTTTTACAGTTCCTAGTTACCAATATACCGGGTGTCCCAAAAATGACTGATGGATTTTGAAAGTCAGTAAAAAAAAGACAGAATGCGATAGATATTATCGTTTGTGGCCTTATGCTTAGGATATCAGGGAATTTTATCTCACCAAATTTCAAATTTAGTTAACACTTCTACCAAGAGATGGCGCTGCAGACAATCTGTAACGTGTATGGTTAAAACGAAGTATTTCACTCACCATTCCGTAGTTCGTTGTCAACCTGATAGTGTGTGCTGTTGACATTGCAAGTCCGCTCTACCAAATTGTTTTTTTTCCGTTGAACGGCGGGTATTTATTTTGTTAGAGTTCCACTGCCTGGAACAGTTTTGTTCAAACGAGGTGCACTTTCCAAAGAAAATTTCATGTGAGAAACGGACTGTCAGACAATGCGATAAGGACTCTATTCCAGAAATTCAAATGAACGGGGAGCATGAATGATGACCGTATTGGAAATGACAGCCAGCCACGCCTTTCATTTATAGAGTCGAATGCTGAAGCCGTACAGCAGGTTATCCAACAGTGGCCCCGGACTTCTGTACCGCGTGTTGCATCTTGTACTGGACTCCGAAAAATGAGCACTCGCTATCTCTTGTGCCACAGCCTTCACATGTTCCTGTACAAAATCCAGACTCACCAACTCCTCAGTCCAAATGCAATTAATGCACGCAATAATTTTGCGAAAGCCATGCTGCAACTTGTGGATGACGGTGAACTCGATGTTGGCAACATATGGTTCTCAGACGAAGTGTATTTTCGCCCAATAGCTATGTCAATAAGCAGAACTCGCGAATTTGGGGAACTGAAAATCCTCATTTTGCTGAACCTTTATCCCTGCATTCACCAAAAATAATGGTATGAGCTGCGGTTTCCTCCAAAGGAATAATAGGGATATTTTTTCGAGAGCAACCCGTAAATGCTGTACAATATCTTGGGATTCTGGAAGAATTTGTGGGGATTCACACTGCTTTGGAGGACTATTCAAATGCCTCCTGGTTCATGCAAGATGATGCTCGTCCACATCGAACATCTGCAGTATTTGATTTCTTGAATGAACATTTCAGTGAGCGGGTAATTGCATTGGATTATGACATGCATACAGGAAGTGGCATGGCATGGCTTCCTTATTCGCCAGACTTGACACCCTGTGACTTTTTTTCTTTGGGGGTACCTGAAAGATTTGGTATACCACCAAACTCTACAAACAATTGTGGAGCTGAAGCAGCACATCTGTACTGCATGTGAGACAATTCCGAGTGACATGTTTGAACGAATGTCTGGAAATTTTTGCCTGAGACTGCTCCACGTTGTTGCAGCAAATGGGGGTTACATTGAAAATGTCACTTTAATTTTTTGCAACAGTTCCTTGCAAAATTTTCATACAATTTTTTTTTCAATAGTTTTCAGCACCACCTGTGGGTGAAAATGTTAACTAAATTTTTAATTTGATGGGATAAAATTCCCTGATTTCCTAAGCATAAGGCCGCAAACGATACATATCTATCGCATTCCGTCTTTTTTTTTTATTGATTTTCAAAATCCATCAGTCATTTTGGGGACATCCAGTAAATGGACCAGTAAAAAGTAACAATCTAACAAATTTGAAAGTGTGGAATGATCTTTATTTCTTACCTTTTGTCTTTGATATTGGATTAACTACTATACAATTTGCTGATTAATTCACACATTACTGGTTAATTCATAAAATGGGTTAAAACAGCAGAAAACATTCATAAATAATGTAAAACATGTTATTTGGCATACCAAGTCAACCTACCCCATATTCAATGCACCTACTAGCCTCATAAGACATATTTTCACAAAATGAGAGACATAACTTTCAAAATATAAACATCATGCATTGAGTATATAGAGTTAATCATACACTATAAAAAACTATTCAAATTAAATTGTACTTATTAAGACAAATATAGGAAATTAGAAAAATAATGAAGCAGCAAAACATTACTTGCCAAAGGAAAAATTATTTTAAATACATATTGCCTATAGATAGTGCTACAAAACTACAATGGAATTAGGAGAATTGAAGAAGAAAATTATTCTGGAACAGGTTGCACAATTTATTCACTAACAGGTGAATTATGGGAACTGTACCTACTTACCCCTGTAGGCAACTAGCTCCAGTCTTCCCTACACTGAGTTTCATTCTGTTGAATTGTAGTAATAGTGATCATTAATTAGTTGTTGTGTGTGATTATGGCAATGCTACACTAGAGCGATCTGCCAGGGGGGGTTGCCTTGGTAAGAGGACTTTCAAAGGGGTTCTAATGCATATTCACGTTACATCTGGAGAAAACCTACCAAAACTCCAGACCGTTAGATTGACAGCCATGTGATAGGACCCGAACCTGGAACCTTCACACTTCGGTCATCTACCATTTTCAGTGGCATAACCACTGTGCCATGGTGAGGCTTGACCATTAATTAGACTACCAGTTATATATAAATTGGAAATAGTTGTGTTAAGGGTACAAGAAAAGAAAATATTAAAGGGAAGAAGTTTAAAAGCCCCTGATTTTTTTTTTATAATGGTAATTTTTTAGATGTGTGGGAGAATCTTGTATCTATCTATCTATATATATGTGTGTGTGTGCATTTATTCATATAAATATGTGTGTATACATGTGCATATATTATATTTGTACCCCCCTCCTTCTCACCAGGGAGTGGTGACCCCCAATTGGGGGAAATCTAGTGCCATCACAGTTTACTTTTTTTTTTTCAAACTGTGTAAAGATAACTAAATAATCACATATTTGCTATTATAGCATTTGAACAAATATAAATTAAAATAGAAAAACAAGGATTACAATTTTTGACCATAAGAATAAAAGATCACTTCTACAGTAAAATTATGTGAGTGTGACTTTTCTGTACTTTTCCCAGTGATTGTCTGATGAAGGATAAATAAGATTCTATTCCATCACACTGCAGTAAATTTTGGAGGTTTACAGATGTTTCAATGTAAGTTTAAAAAAATTTGAAATAATATACTAACCATTTCATCTACTCCAAAAATGATAATATTTTGAAATTTGTTCAAGTCTGTCTGAAATAGAATGAGAGCATCAATATTTTCTAAAAATACAGTGACCTCTCACTTATATGACTTTCAGGGGACCGTAGAAAAAAGTCGTATAACTCAGACAGTCGTATAAGTGAGAGATCATCTTACAGACTTAAAATTTTATATGCATTAATTATATTACCTACATTAAAGAAGTTTTGAATACTAAGAACATATTATAACAAAATTTACAAAATATATTGAAAAATAGTACATAAAATAGTTTAAAAAGTTTACAAAATACTTAGTTTACTTATCACGAGGGCATAATTTCTGGGATCAATTTGGTGGGGCAACTATTATCACACGGGATGCTTTTCTTTAAATGGATTTGGATCTCTGGCTTTTATTTCAACAAAAATGAGCTCAAACGCATATAAAGAAGTTCTTGAAAACCACCTGTTGCTAAATGCAGTTGATTTGGGTGGAGAAAAATAGGTTTTCCAACAAGACAATGCCCCAATTCACAAGAGTCTGGTTTAGATGCAAAAATTAAAATAGTCAAGTCAAGCATTAGATTGGCTATCTAGAAGTCCTGATCTCAACCCTATTGAGAATCACTGGGGTGATCTTGTTCGACACGCACGTGTGCGTGCATATACAGCCATAGAAGGGAGTATTCTTTTCCCATTGAATTAAGATATACATTTGAAGATGAATGGTATAAAACTGATCATTATTGTGGCAGGACCTTTTTCTATGAAAACCAGAATATTCCAGCTGATTAAGAATAATGGCGGCTCAACAAAGTATTAATAACTGTCTTCTGTATCATTAAAGCACATTTTTGTTTCATGGCCTTACAGTTTTAACAGGCCATTATGAGATTATTTATAATTTTATTGATATTTTATAATAAAATATTTGAAAATAACAATTTCGTCTACCTAATGTATTTTCTTATAATGCATACTTATTTAGAATTCTATTTTTTAGGAAAAGTTTTTTTCATTTTGAATATTCATGATAACTTATACTGGCCTTAAAGTTTTTGCACACACTGTATTAAGAAACTGAAGCTCTCAGGGCTGCAGTTTCTCAGGGGAAATGATCTTCAGTGTTTTCTAGGGCGAAAACTACCTGTACAAATTCAAAGTTTTAGAAAGAACTATAGAATATTTTTCAACCACTATTTTGCCCGCCTTATTCTGAAAACATTCATCTAATAACTTTATAAAACAAAATTTCTCTAATGTAAATAGCACATTAATTATAATGGAATAATTATTCTTCAAACTGCATATGCAAAACTTTGTATTGCAATGAAATTATTGACCTTCTAATTGCATTAAAAAATTTTGTTTAGTAAAACTATTAGATGAATATTTTCGAAATAAGGGGGGAAAAGAATGGTTGAAAAACATTCAATAGTTTGTTCTAAAATCTTGAATTTGCAAAGGGAGATTTTTCCATAGAAAAGCATTGTGGTGATCATTTCCCCAGACAGACACTCTCACAATATATATATATATATTTTTTTCAAAGTCTTACCTTCCATATATCGTGTCTCTTAAAAAAAACTAATTTGTTCAAGCCTAACTTCAAGGCTCTTATCTTTGAATATAAAACCAACCACGGATTAAGTTCTACACCAACAGATGGGAAGCCAAGTTGAGCTGCTGCTATGACCTGGAAGAATGATTAATAAAAATAAATTTAGTATATCTTGTATAACTTTTCACTCCCAGTTCTCACTAACTCCCAAAAATATTATGTTTAAAGATTAAAATTAATAAATAGCTTTGTAAATAAATATATAAAAGATGATACAGTATGAATGTTTTGAGTGGTTACAAAACTTCCACCTTGCTTCAGCTGTAAAAAGTTCTAGCTTCACACAAGAAAGTGAGAGAATTTTGTTTTTTAAGTGCATCATTCACAAAGTTCTTTATTAAATCTCTTTTGGTGGTACAAAGGATTGTTTTGGTGGTACAAAGGATCTATCATTCTTTAGTAGCATAAAAAAAAGCTTCACCATTCACACAGGCATGCAGGTTAAAACTGAAAGTAATTTATAGGTTAATATTAAACTAGGTAGTTTATTAGCATCACATAATAATACAAGACAAAAGATCTCGATTTGGATATTTTTAACATGTCTTTTAAAGTCTTTAGAGTTAAGTGTTTTGAACTTTTGCAGTCATGACTGGTATTTATTTTATCTCTGTATTTTATCTTTTTTTAATTTTGTTTTTTGTAATTTGTCCTTTTATGCATCACTGTAAATGGATTTCAATCTGTAGTGTGCATTTCTTTTATGAAATAAATAGAAATAAATAAATAAAAGACTCTTAAAATATCAATACTGAGGATGAACAGGGCCGGCTTTACCATTAGGCAAACCTAGGCAACCACCTAGGGCCGCCCATTGAAGGGAGCTGATGATAAAAAAATCTTCAATTAAAATTTAAATGCATTATTTTTTTCAATTTTCCCATTTCCCAGTTTTAGACTAGGGCTGCTAATGACTGATTCTTGAAAGAAATCTCTTTAACAATCTTGAAATAATTTGCATCCTTCACAATTTTTCAACTCAGGTTGTCTTTTGTCTGTGCATCTCCAAGACAGAACACACATACTCAAAATAGATAACACTGAAAATAGATAGATTAAGAAGTTATTAATGATGCTATCAAGATCTTGTGATTTTTGGCCTATTCACTTGATTAGTCATATTTCAAAATTTAAGACTTTACATACACTCTATGCAGGAGACTTATGATCACTTTTTCTTATTCACTCTCTTGTTCTATCGTCTGATAAAATGGAATTTGGTCCAAATGAACTAATGATATCATGTTTATGTAACAGCGTTTATTTTGGTTCTTTAACTTTGGTCCAAATAAGCTGCTGGTCTGATTAATCGGTGGTCCAATTAACCAGAATAGACTGGACTGAGAATTTTATTAGCAATACTAGTGACTGTAGAATCAGCTTTTCAAAACTAAAGCTGATTAAAATATATTTAAGATCAATTATGTACCAAGAAAGGTTAGTTACACATTATTAATATCAATAAAAAATGATACTGCGAGTTCATTCAATTGCACTTATTTAATTGATGAATTTGCAAACAAAAAGGCCCAAAGAATTCAGTTATAAAACATGACAGTAAGCAATCTTCTAACATAATGCATTAAATCTTAGATTTAATGCATTATTTGTTTTCTGATTATTCAGTTGAATTCAGGGAAGAAGATGGTACCTGGATTAAAAAAAAAAAAAGAAAAACCTGAATGATGAAGCTGTAAAATGAAACTCCAGGTATCAGGCTAATAAGCAGGTAAAAGCCTGTTCATAAGGTGAACTTATAGCATGCCAATTATACGATTGAAACTGATATTTAGCATATCAATTATATGAGGATTTTTAATATACATTCCTAAAAAATAGTTGTTGAATAAGTGTAAAAAAAAAATAATAAATAAATAAATAAATAAACAAAATACTAAGATTTTATTTTACTCGTAAATTCAAGATAAGTAACTTTTACCTATTGCATTTATTTGTTGCATTATTTCATTACTTCATTTTTTAATTTTCTTTTTTTTGTCTCTTTATCAAGCTTCTTTTTTCCCTCCACATTACTTGAATTTTAATTTGTAGCATCACATGAATTTTTTAATGGATGTTTATAAATATTTTTATATGCACTAAACGATAAATACATTCTAAATAAGTACAGGGATATAAATAGAGCAATTCAAGTGAACAAATCATAAAAGTAAATAATTCAAATTATTTCTGGGAATGAATCTCCACCAGCAGAACATTGTTCTACTGATTGATACACCCTTAAAGACAAGTTAGCAAATAAGCATTTTTGCCAACTTGTTATGAACTGTAAACTAACTTTTTTTTAGATATGTGTAATTCCTTTTTACTTTTAGATTTTAATAATATCTTATTCATATCTTCTTTGAATTATGTTTTGTTTCCATTATCTTAATGGAATCAGGAACTGGTTTATTAAACTCAGTGGTGGGAAAAACTACATTTTTTTTGTAGCAAACTAGAACTACAACTAGTTTTCAAAAAATGTAGTTAACTACAACTACACTGACTACATTTCAAATGCAGTTAACTACAGTGACTACATTTCAAATGTAGTTAGCTACACTACTTTTGAAATGCAGTCACAGCTTCACTACTTTTAGGAGACAAATTTTGCTAAAAACTTTTGTTTATGATTCATATTTAAGGATATTGATATTCTAATTAGAGAAAACTATTGATCTAATAAACAACTACCAGGGGAGCATTTGAGGGGGATGGCGGGGACCCCCCTCCCCCGAAACTGTAAAGCAATTATTAAAAAAGGAGCTACTTTGAAACATTTCTTTTAACTTTAGAACAATTAAGTGTAAAATATATTGAATGGTCCCCCTCCCCCCAAAATGGAAGCCTATATATAAGCTACTGACAACTATTGTTAACTATTGAAGTATTTATGAAACTAATTAAGTTTTAAAAGCTCTATGATAAAAATACATTGGGAAAGTGAGCTCTGAAAGCATAAAAAAAAAAATCATGAGAACAAAAAAAGATTAAAAAAAAATCATCTTGGATGTCTGAACGGGAAAAACAGGCCCGTTTTGAGAGCCCTTTCATATTGTACAAACATTCTAGTTTCTTGAGCACAAATCAAAATTAATGAGTATAAAGACCCCTTTTCATGACTTACCAAATTAGTGATTTACGACGAATGACCCGTGTGAACCATATAACATTGTATATTTTAATTGAAAACATCATATATGATATGCATATTATAAAATAATGAAAACAATTGCTAATTAAATTCATGATATATCTATTTAAAACATTATATTTAAAAAATCCTCTATATATGTTAAAGAAATTTTAAAAATTATAATCATCAACACAACTTTTTCTTCTTTGTTTTAGGCATAAAAGAATTGGTACTTACGTATTATCCCGGCGGTCATTTCTGCCAAACTGTTTTTTTCGTCAAATGAGTTGCCAAACGTATTCAAAACCATTAATAATTTCATGTGCCCGGCATTTATCTCGGCAAAAAATTGTTCGTCTTGGCGGACCGCCGAGAAAATACGTAAGTACCAAAGAATTTTATAGAATTATATTGTTATTTTAAGGGTAAGAGTCTATAAGTCTTTAAGAATTTTACAAACTCTTAATTATTAATAGAAATTCTCATATTTTCATATTAAATTCTGAAAATTATTACTCAAAAAACCTAAAAATTTAAAAATAATAGACACTTTAAAATTTTGATGAAAGAAAGCAGATTTCAACATATTCATGGAAGATGGTCATGCCTCTAATAGTCATTGATTTAGAAAGACAGGAAATGTTGCAAAGCCTTTTTATTGTATGATATAGATATTATAAAGGAAATACAGCTTAACAATTATTATTGCAGCATATATAAATTTAATACAATAAATCGAGCGATTTGGTAGGCCCTTACTTTTCAAGGGCCCCGGACTATCGCCCGCGCCCGTATGATAATCAGACTCTGAAAATATTTTAAAATGATTGCTATGGTACAGTAAAGGGGCCCCCGAAGTAATTCAGTACTCCAGGGCCCCATCTTAAGTATGATCAGCACTGGACCTCTCTTTCCTTCTTCTTTTACTGTCCTCTTTCTGGCACAGTGGTGATTCTGTGAACAATACTGAGAATGATAAAAGGGATATATGAGATCAGGCTTCAGGCAAAGCAAACCCCCTTTCTCTTGTCTTGCCGCCTGGGGGGAGGGAGTGGGTGTTTTTTTAAGCATCAATTCCAGTTCTATGCTTGGAGTCAGAAGAAAGAGCAATTGCACTACGTGATCATTCGCCGGAAGTGATGACGTGGCAAAAGTAGCTTAAAAAGTAGTTTCCAAAATGCGCTACAAGCTACTGATTTTTTGTAATGCACTACATACTACACTAATTTTTTTTTAAAAGCTACTTCCCAGCTCTGATTAAACTAAAGCTTAACAATTGTACTTTATATCGGCCCTAACCAAGATAAATTAAACAAACAAGCAAAACAAATTATTGTATAAATGTAACTTAGATAATTTTTATGAGTGAAGTTTGATATGTTTTGAACAATTTTAAATTATTACTTCATAAATAAATTTTTCTGGAAAAACTCAACTTTTGAGTAAAATGATAAATAATGTGATCTGTTCTATTATGCAATATTAGAGGACTATCTAGTACTATGTAAAGTTTCAACGATTTCAGAATTGTCCCAAAAATTTTCTTTTTTATCAGATAAGCTTTCTAAATGTCACGAATATTTTTTAATAATGAATGAACATACTACACATGTATGAATGCAGCATCTATGTATATGTATGTATGCAAGGACGTATTAAAGTGGAGGATCCAGGGGATCCGGACACCGCACCCCCCCCCCCCACCCCTGAAATTTCGATTTTTATTAATAAAATGATAATGATGAAGCATTTTTGCGAAAAACTCTGCCTTATCCAATCTTTTAGACCCCTCCGAAATATTTTTTTCTGGATATGTTCCTGTGTGTATGCATGCATCAGTGCATGAAAATGTGTATAGGGAGGGCCATCGATCTTGATTCTGCACAAGGCCGTTAAATTTCTACAGCCGTGCCTGAGGGTGAAATATACAGACTATGTTAAATACAAAGCAATCTCAATACAATATAACAGCTTACAATGCGACCATCTCCACTTCCTAAATCTATCACACTGCCTTTCCGCTTTTTTAAAATCTTCATAACATTTTGTACTTGTCTGTCTGTGGCTGGTACATAAGGTAAGCATACTTTTCGCAAAGCTGGTAGTATAAAAGGCGCGCAACCCACAAGCAGACCAACTCCAGTAGCTGCAAAGGTCCCAACAGCAATTAGTCCAAGAGAGCGTTTTTTCGCTGTTACTTCCATTTGAATTTAAACATAAAATTATACGCTAATACTTTACATGTTAGTGAAAATTAAAAAAACTGAATTGTTAGACACTTAAATGATAAATACAGAGATTGCCCTTTATCTCCCAAATTCAAAAACAGTAATACTAAGGTAAAATAGAACAGCTATGCTTATAAACAAGAACGGTGATTTACTGATACAATTTTTATAGAAATATTTTAGAGCTAATATGGGTAAAGATTCGATATTTCAAGAAGATGTACATCATTTGTTGACAAAGTAAAAATTTTGTTGCTGGTAAAAATATTTATCCGGAAATCGTCTGCTCTAACCTTTCCAGCAGAGCTGTTGCCTTGCCAATACCATTTCTATTACAGCGCTTCAATACAATGGCCGCATTCGTAAACGCCAAACGAGTTACACACGGGCGACGAGTTTCCATCTAAGGTGTTCGTAAAGCAAACTGAGTGCATTCAGTTTATAAACTAGAGCGTTCGTATACAAAACTGTGTCCACTTTATTCGACGAGGATTTATAAGCGGATATCGAAACCTATGAACCATGTAAACAAATCCGAAAAAAAATAAAATGTTCTAGATACAACAACAACAACAAAGACGTGCGACGACTACGTAGTTGTTTATTGACTGTAGAGCAAATATACGAGAATTATGATGGATTTTGGCTGAAATAGTATGGGGGCCCTGAATTTAATAACAAAATCTCTTCATCCTATTAGATGTCATTTAGTATCCGATACAGCTACAAAATCATCTCTTCAAATTTTGTTCGAAAATGCCCTTGGGAAAACACGCCAATTCTTACGTGTTTTCAATCGGAAAAGGAATGAAATTGCTTCTGACGGCTTTCGTTATCAACATAGGTTACCTGTAGAATATTTGTCTAAGCCCACGGTTCCTTCAAAATCAAAATTTTTGTCATATAGGCCTGGTTTTATTCACGAACTCACTTCCAAATGGGTTTCAGATTCACTGGCAGGATCCGCGGGCAAGCAGGCGGCTCAAAAATTATTTCGAGGGTCAAGGGGACCTATGTTGTGTTTCGTGGGCTTTGGTTTGGCAAAGAAATCTTCCTTGCTGACCAATGAAGAAGAACTGGAGAGTGTTTCCTACGAAATTCGGGTGAGTTGAAGTTACTACTTTTGAGTAGCTTTGAAATCGGTAAACTAATGCATATCTTAATGTTTAGAGTTATAAAAGCTTTCTCCAAGGTTTTCCATGGGTTTTGTTAAAAAGCATACCCCAGAAAATGTTTAAGCTACTACAGCAGAAGTTAACATTGCACCCACAATGAGGAATTTTCCCCACTAAAGTGCAATGTTGACTCCTGCTTTATGAAAGAATTTTTTTCCCCCTTAAAAGTATCTTGATAATTATTTAAAGAGGAGGGGGGGATTCCTCAGAAGTGTAGCTCTATGGCTTTCAGTACCCGGAAATGTGAAAATTTTGCGACCTATAAAAATAAATCTACTATATGGTCTGTTATATAACGCATGAAGCTTTTTAATTTATCATTTTTTTCTTTTCTTCTTAAATGAAACTAAATGACATATGCAGGGCCGGCCCTAACAGTTTTGCCGCCCCGGACAAAAATATAAAATGCCGCCCTCCCCCCCCAGTAAAAGTACTATTAAAAGAAATAAATTGTTTACAGATTCTGTTTTCATGCCTAACAGCCCAGCTAAAAACCAAAAGAAAGAGAGAAAAATCAAGAGTTATTTTTCTGACTTTTAATTTCGCAAAATTCCTGACTTTTTCTCTTAAATCAATTTTTCAACTAATTCATGTTCGATAGCCAATGTAGTTAAATTATTTAACGTATCTGGAAGAGTTGTGGAACATAAGAAATTTTTAGTTAACTTTAATTTTGAGAAACTCTTCTCTGCACTTGCCACACTTATCGGCAAAGAAAGCGAAATTTTCGAAGCAATAGCAAGATGTGCGTGTAAAATCTAGAGTTGAAATTAGCTTTAAAATTTCAATTGGGCTTTCATTATTATTATTATTTCCTTATTATATATTACATTGTAACACAGTGTAAACAGTGTTAACACTGTTACACTGTGTTACAATGTTTAATAATACTTTTTAGGAGTGTCTTTTAACTCATTTATGCCGTGCAAAAATGTAAAATAATTACATTGGGTACTTATTAAATTAAATCTGCACTGTTAGGTATTAATCGCTTTGTTTACTGTAAAAAAATAAAACTATCTTAAATTTTAATTTAGGATCTTTCCCCAGATCATCTCGTGATTCGCAATCCAAATTAATAGGTTACGCGGCTGCTTAAACTCAGTGTTAACCAGAATACTATCTCGTCGGTCAGTTCTCTTGCATAACAGAACATTTCATTTAAAATCACATCCAATCGAAGATCCTTACAAAAAAATCTGGTAAAATCATACAAGCCGGTGCCCACCCCATGTAAACATGGCGACAGTCGCTGGAGCTTGGCGACCGCCAAGCTCCAGCGACTGTCGCCATGTTTACTAGTCATTCTAGGCAACCAGTGGTCCGTTTTTAACTAAAAAAACCCCAGTGGATTCAGCAACCTAGTTGTACAGCTATCTAAACTAGGCAACCAGTGGTCTGTTTTTAACTAAAAAAACCCCAGTGGATTCAGCAACCTAGTTGTACAGCTATCTAAACTAGTCAACCAGTGGTCCGTTTTTAACTAAAAAAACCTCAGTGGATTCAGCAACCTAGCTGTACAGCTATCTAAACTAGGCAACCAGTGGCCCGTTTTTAACTAAAAAAACCTCAGTGGATTCAGCAACCTAGCTGTACAGCTATCTAAACTAGGCAACCAGTGGCCCGTTTTTAACTAAAAAAACTCAGTGGATTCAGCAACCTAGCTGTACAGCTATCTAAACTAGGCAACCAGTGGCCCGTTTTTAACTAAAAAAACCTCAGTGGATTCAGCAACCTAGTTGTACAGCTATGTAAACTACGCAACCAGTGGACCGTTTTTAACTAAAAAAAAACAACAACAGTGAACTAAGCAACCTAGTTGTACAGCTAATGTAAACTGGGCAAACACTGGCCCGTTTTCAACTCAAAAAAACATCGGTGGATTAAACAACCTAGTTGTACACCTCTTATAAAGTCAGTATGATTAGAATAGCACGTAAATAGCACTTACGAAAACATAAACACTTCAAATATCAATTTAAAATTCACATTAAAAACCTTAAACATCGAAAGATTCGTTAAAAAAGAACACTTACCTCTATTTTTTTGGTAAATAACCGCTCAGAAATGTCCCCAACACCCACCGGCTTATAACGTACTATATTTCTAACAAACACCCACAAATTCTTTTCTTATATTAACATAACACATTTCATTCCCTTCCATCAATAACGCAAACAATTACAAATTCCCAAACCTGACGAAACACGTATTCTTTATGGTTGCCAGTCACAACTACCACCGGCAGTTGGCGGTGCATCGCTCACTCTCGCGTCAGATTGTTCGCCAATGATTTGTAAACAAACCATTGACATGTAAACAAGGCACCGTATACGGAATATAGTCCAAAAATCTTTACAGTTTCTTAAGAGTTCTAGAACAGATGGTTGTCTTTTGACTGCAATAGCTTTCTTAATGGATTCATGGAATTGAAGATTTTATACCAAATAATAATAGATCATACTTATAACTGATCATACATACCTATAAAATATTTCTAATTCGTTTAAAAGGTTTGAGATTTAAAACAGTTGTTTGAAAACTGTGTGTAAATGTATGTTCGCCCTTTGTTAAAAAATGGCTCAATGGAATAGAATGAAATTTGGAATTATATTGAATTGTAAGTTAATTGAAACAATAGATACAAAAATTGTTTTAAGTAATTCATACACTTTGAGATTTTGTAAAAATCGTTTAAAAAGTTTGTTCTGGCATCCATCAAAAAGGGATTAAGAGAACAGAATGAAATTAGGTCATATGATGGCTAATAAAGCATCATCGAAATTTTTTAAAGATTTGAATAAATTGAAAGGGTCTGTAAAAGTTGCATTCTATTTTTTTTTTCTTTTTTAGGGGGCGGGGCATCACTTTAAGGCGTCTGGAGGTAATACAAAAGTGGCTGTTCGACTTATACAAATTACGTCAATTTCTTTTTTTAAATTATTATTATTATTTTTTTAATTTTGAGAAAATTGTGCAAAAATTTTCAGGCATAATATTAAAATTTCTAAAGTTAATAGAAAAAAATTCAGTTACTGACGAGGAGATTGAGTTAAATAACATTGTTTGAATGCTTCCTAACTAAATATATATTTATATATTATTTTGAGAAAATTATGTGTGACCACTTCGTGAAAACAACTAGTGGTCAGACAAAAGGGAATGAAATGAAATTTTGTTAAAAAGTAGGTGATTAGTAAATTAAAATTACAGGTTTTTAACCCTCTAAGCGTCCTGGAAATGGGCAAATAGTGTAAAGTTGTTTTTACGGTAAAATTTTCATGTAGCTTTAAAATTATACAAAACATAAAATTTTGACAGGAAGTTTTGCAATTATTAAAATAAAAGTTCCTAAATTACTTACAAGCTTTAATATCGGAACATATTTTATGATACCTGACTGTTATAAATAATTTAAGTTATAGATGCATTGCAGTGAAAACTGGAACGAAGTTGACGGGATTTTACATCTCAGCCACTTGGAGGGTTAATTTTCTACAAATTTGAATTACTTTTGAGGTATGACGTAAACTTTGATAAAGTTCTCTGCGCATCAAGTAAAATCATCAAAATATAATTCAATCAGATGTTTCAGTGTTAAATATAGGCTACTTGCTATTACAAAGCATTTTCCAGGTATTCTCTTTTCAGTTTAATATTCATTACTAGCATCTTCTTTTGCACGTTTAAATGACTTTTTCATGTAGGAAGCTCATCCACTAAAAGAAAACGTTAATTTTGAATGTAAAATATTTTCTCTATTGACAGTTTGTCTCAGTAATTTGTTACTCTCTAACCTGTAATCTTTAAACAATACACAAGAGTTATAACTTTGCTTTCTATATTTCTGCCAGTATGCTAATTCCATTTTTTGTACTCTTACAATGCAAACGAAATTTCGCGCGGTTAGTAAAAACCCATCAATGACGGGTGGATACACCAGTTAGTAAAGCTATATAGAATGATATTCTTCGGAATATTTTTATTTTTGCATCCTTTCATTGGTGGACACCTTGGATATATAACTTTGAAATCTATAGAGATGACATTAAATCCATAAAACTGAGTAGAATGAGATGGGCAGGTTACCTTCTGAAAATAAGTTCTGAAAAAACAGCAAGGTCTTTAATGCAACTTTTTTTTTGTAGAAGTCTTTTTTTGTGTGTTTCTAAGGAAGACCTAAGAAAAGATGGATGGTCTGCCTGGATGCAGATTTGTGAAACAAAAAACTAAAAATAAGAAACTCAAGGTCCATTTCTGGGAATAGGTTGGAATGGGAAAGATTTCTGAAAAAGGCCAGGGCCCACATTGAGCTGTAGTACCAATGTTGATGATAATAATAAAAAAGTAAGGTTTGGCAATAACTAGTCCAATAATTGCCAAGCTAGATTCGGTTTGGGGAACGTATTTTTTGACAACAAACTTGCTGGTTAATCACCAAAAGTGGTCGACCTTAATGACTTCTTGTTAAAATTAGAAAGTTCTGTAGGTTAAAAACACTTTAATTTCTGTGTAGCAAACTTTTAAAACTAGTGCAGGTTTTAGTGGAATTAAAATTTTATGTGGGCATGCCAGACACAAGAAGGACAAGTTCTTTGTACCTTGAAAACTTGTTTATTTTAAATTGTGATGAAGTAATATGCTGCTTAATATGCATAGATGTGATGTGGTACAGAGATAACATGATTATCTCTTTAACATATCCAATTGGCGTAGTGTCAGGACAAGCTTGAAAATTCAAGAAACAGCATGTCAACTTATAAATAAGGCAGACGACAAAGCTTGATTCAGTATTCCTTGTGTAAGACCAGCAGTCACAAACACCATTGATAGCATCCTCATTTGGCGACTTGAAACGCCCTTCTTTCTTCTTGCCAGCTTGCTGCATACAACTTCTGAATACTTTATTTTATACTTGTCTGAAACAATAACACCTCCACTGAAAAAACACTCAAAATACTGGTGTTAAACGATAAAGTAATTAAAAAACTTTGTAAAAAACACACATAAGAAGTAAAAGGAAAAAGGAACTTCCTTTTACTTCTTATGTGTGTTTTTTACAAAGTTTTTTAATTACAATAACACCTCCAGTTTTGCTGCAAGGCAGTAAACAGGAAAAAGAAAATAGCTCCAAGCAAAATGCTGGGAAGTGCAGTGCTGCAAATGGCTAGTTATGTAAACATTTATTAAGTTACGATTCTAAAGAATTATAGCTATACGACATATTTTAGGTACTTACATTGTATTAGTACTTACATGTAGTATACTTTACATTGACTGAATTCAGAACTTAATTATATGTTTAATTTGAATTAAAAATAGAGATTTCAGCCAAGCATAAAAGAAATAACTTAAAGGATATTTAAATACAGAGGCTTAAAATATAGAGATAGGAAAGTACACATTTAGCAAAACATGTCATACAACCTTTTCAGGTAAGATTTACTGCCGATTTTCCTAATACTTGACTTTCAACTGCCACTCTTTATTAGTAGCCATTTAGGCAATGGTTTAAACCATGGTTTTTCAATTTTTCTGAATGAAAATATCAGAACATTATCTAATTAGTAAGGGACCACACATAAAATACCCTTTTTATTGATGAGAGTATTTTATGTTCAAAAGGGCCTCTTTCTTTTACATGTGGCCCCCTTTTGAATGAAAAAAGGAATCATCAAAATCTGCCTAGCATTGAATATAAATAGAAAAAATATTCCCACAGTCATATGTATATAGGAAATTATCTTAGTAGTAACATGATTAAGCAAATTGCTTTTAAAAAAGTATGTTAGTTTTTATAGTTCAACAAGTAACGTACTTTAGAAACTTTTACTTTCTACTTTTATAGGAAGCATTCTCTACAATTCCTTGGCAGAATTATGAAAAAGTAAAAAGTGTTACTGATGCTCTGAACAATAAGCAGTTCAAATTTTCTGATTTAAAGATTGGAGAGATGATTGCAAAAGGATGTAATGCTGCTGTTTATAGTGCATCTTTAGTGGATAAAAGTAAGTTATGTATTATCTTACTTGTGCTGATCATTAACTGTCACAATTCCAGTTCAACCACTCCGAAGCAAAACTTTTACGGCATTATTCCAAAAAGATTAAAATATTATGCTTAAAAAGAATAATAAAAACACACTGTTGGTTCAATCAACTTAAAATTTTTTATAATTATGTAAAAAATATGAAAATAATCTCTACTTTAAAAATCTGAAAATCCACCCTTTCTCTGATATTTTTAACTTGAAGAAATTGTTTAATTTGGGCAGAAAAGTAAAAGCTATCACATCTATGTCATAGCTTTATTTTCAAATGCACTAATTTTCTATTTTTGCAATTTATGAGAAAGTTGCTGCAAAAGATTAACAAAATACTGAGCTAATCGACTTTTAAAGCTTGAAATTAGCAGTTACCAGATCACCAGTAATGACTGTAGAATTATTCCTGGTGACAAAACAGTCTAGCCACTCCCAAAATTGGTGACCTTCAAACTTGATTTTTTTCGTTTGCTAGAACGCAATACTAGGAATGTGTATACCGACTCAAAAGGAGAACATGCCCAAATTAGCAGGATGCTTTGTAGGAACAAATATCACTGTTGAAGAACAATTTTAGATGGAGAAGAGAGGTCTGGCTTATGGGAAGACAGTACAAACAAAATTTTGATCTGTTTTGTGGCATCCCTGCAAAAATGAAATCGGCGATCATGAAATTGCTAATCTTTTGGCATCAGTATGAGGGCGAAAGCACACTTCTGAACTGTACATTTTTACTGCATCCCACACTTAGCCACATGGGCATCAGCAGACTATTTTCCAGGAATGGGGAGCAAAGATTACTTCAACGTATGGTTACCATGTTGGAAAGAACAAAAAAGCAGAAAAAATACAGTGAAAGGGAGGCAGCTGCCCCCCTTTCCCTGTGCTGCCGATGCCTAAGCCCAGCCTGATGCGAGTTGGACTGATTTTGTCTGTTAGGAAATACAAAATTTAGTCGAGGGACCAATTTTTATTTTAGACTCTCAAAGTGTTGAAAGTTATAGTTGTGGGATTTTTTTTTATATATATATATATATATATATAATGATAGGTATGAGAATTTCTATTATTTCATTAAAATTATTGCTTTTTTATATGCCTTTTTTTTAAAGATATAATATAATTATATACCTAAGCTTTTATTTATTATTGCATGTATTATTTATATTTTCATAATTTTTTAAAATCAGCTCAGTAATGCTTATAAATACTGAAATTCTTATAACTACTTAGTATTAATCTGTCTTAGTACTCCGTCTAAGTTTGGCCGAGAACCGAGTATTTTCTGAATTCTTGATACATCTCTACTTAATAATTTATCTGTAGCAGTTTATAACTTTTTAATCTTTTGTGTGTTTATATGAGAAGTGTACCTGTTCAAAATGATCAAAACTTGTAGGGTAGTTGTGCAGTTTTTTAATTCCTGTGAGATAAAAAAGGGTGAAATGTTATTGCCCTGTAACCTGAAATTTAGGTGGTAATTATATATTGTCTGAAATCTTTATAGTCTGATTAAAGTTTAAAACTGATGGAATTCTCATAAGCCTTTTAGTTATAAAAAGATGGGGTTTTTAACTTTCTGTAAAAATATTAAAAATTTATTTTATAAAATAATGAAACAATTAAAAATTGAAGTAGAAATTAGATTTTTCAGGAGAATCATTCATATACATACATACCTGCATTCTACTCTACCTCATCCAACTCTACTGCATTTTTCAGGAGACTGCTGGGTTTTGATGGTTTCTCCTGGTCTCCTGACTTTACTTTAAAATCTCCTGGTTTTCTGACATTTTGAAGCTTTAATAGTTGACATATTTATTTCCCCCGCTAGTTCTGAAGGGTTACCGCTATCAGGGTATATTAATTCAATATGGACCAATACACTTTGGTGTTTTATTCCAATAATATAGAGATTTATGCTTATGCTGATTACTCATTTGTGAAGAATTCTTGGAAATTTCAAACTTGGATGGCAAATTCTTTAATTGTAACATTTGTGAGAATTCAAAGCCCCAAAATTTTACTACTTTTTTTTTCTGTGTCTAAAAAGCAGATATTTTGTAAATTTTTGAACATTTAAGAAAAAAAATTGAAGTTTCATTTATTTTGCATTAAAATAATTCTTTTATTTTTGAGCACTTTTACAAATTCTATTTTTAGCATCATGAACTTATGTGATGAAATTGAAATTTTAAACATAAATTATATTATTAAAAGTAAACTTTCATTTTAAAATTAAAAATTGAAGTAGTATTAAAAATTAATTTTTAATAAATAAAGAATTGAATTAAAAATTGAATTTTTATGGTTCATTTTAAAAACCATAACTGTTATTGTTGTTACTAATCTCCGTGTCCAGCTACAGCTAGAAGAGATCTACAAGTTTATTCAACCTCAAAAAATCATAGACGGAGGAAAAGGCAGGCTCTGTTAGTCCAAGGACCTGAGCACCAGAGGTAGAGGACTGACTTAGCTCGTTTGCCTGTAGGTATTTAGCTGGGTAAAAGGGAATGGCCTTCACGCCTTGGGTGACCCTACCAGGAGAATACTCTTCCAACGTACTTCACCCAGTGACACCCCCTCGCCACGATGAGGCAACCTACAGGGCAAGAGGGGGACCATAACTGTATATCATGTCAACGTATAATGATGATTAAAAAATGATGCATAGAGTAGATGATGAAATTTAATGTGTAAAAAAAAATTGAAGTGTGTTTTGTGGCACAGATAAGTAATTATGACTTTAAGATTGTGATACCTTGTAAATCTACTGGATTTTCTTCACTAGATATTGGCAGGTATGTATATACATATGTAAAATTGCTAGTCTGTGTTTATAGATAAACTTCCTTTTAATCATTTCATTTGTCTTTTTATTTAGACTTTGAAACTAGTGGTGAAGCAAAAGAAAATCCCGTTATGAAGGCAGAAGCTGATGAATGCACACAGTCAAAATTTATTATTTCTCACTCAGAAGGCGAATTAAGTAAGGAATATGTATTTTTATTATCTAATTTAATTTAGTTTCCAGTGTCATGAGCAAACATGAAGCTGTTTTGGTGAATATTAAAATAAAAATAAAATTTTGCTAAAACACTATGCTTAGAGATAAAACAGTATGTATTTTATGTCTACAAAATATACACCCCTTCAGCAGCAAAATCACCTACCAATGTGGTAAAAAAAGAGACTACGCAAAACTTTAAAATCTACATGGGGTTTATGATGTAGTATCAGAAGAAAGATGGACCCTTTGTATGATAGATTCAAACTGTACTAACTTTTTATTTATGTTATTTATTATCCCTGTGCAACATTATGATTGAGTCTGCTAGAATTATGTAGCAGGAATTTGATACCTTTCAAAGGCAGTTTTAAGCTATAAACTCAAGAATCCAAGAGCAGAATAGTTGAAAAATATCAGGAAACAGAAGCTGAGTTAGATTTAGTTTCAGTGATATTGTGGCGGCACGAGATCACCTCCGCACACACAAAATCCTGTAATTAAAGGATAGTCAAATGGGTACCTTTTGGCGAAGCTGGATTGCTCTGCATTCTGACCAGAGTTCTTGGGTTCTAAATCATCCCCTGCCACACACTCTCATTACATTGATGGCCCGGACTACGAACACACATTCTCCTTTTCGCCTACAGCGACAGATGATGCCAGCACAGACCTCTTCCATCTCTCGCTTGGCTCTTTCAAAGTCCGCAATGAGTGGCAGGGATCTCACAAAGTCTGCAATGAGCGGCCACAACCTCACAAAGTCTGCAATGAGCGGCCACAACCTCACAAAGTCCATGACGAGTGGCAACATTCCATAATGCTTGGGACATCGTTCGTCAGCTTCCAACTGACTCTCTAGGGATGTGGGGGGGGGGGATTAGTGTGGTGGCATCAAATCCCCTGCACATGCACAACACCTGGCAATTGAAGGCCGGTCAAATGGGTACCTTTAGGCGGAGCTGGATTGCGCCTCATTCTACCACTCAGAGTTCTCTGGTTCTAAACCACTGCATGCTCTCCCTACAATATGAAAGCATCTTTTTTCTTGTTCAGTTCTACAAGGCATTTTTTCTTCAAGCTTTCTTACATATCTCCTTTCTACTGGGATTACTTCTTATGTATATTGGATCTCAAAACACCATATGCTCAAAAGAGTCTAGGCAGGCATAATAACAATAATAAAGATTTAATGCTATTCAGGTGCATTATGAAAAGGTCTACCATATTACACCCCAATGTTTGAAATACACCTAAAGATAATTGCGAGTCTTGGAATGAGCACGTCTCCTCATAAAACTCTCTAATCAGATTGTCCTACTTTGGGTTCCTGCACATTGGGAGTTTCTGTCTATAAGTAAGCTTATACTACTTAGTTAAAAAGGGAAACTTCTTGTATCCAGAAGCCTTGACATTTCATTTCTTTTCACACTCTAAATTATTAATAAATAAAGACTGACTGCAGAACCAACTGAGAAGCACTTCAAAATGGCAAATCTTCATGGTGTCTTCTTATCTGCAGACTCATCTTACTCTTCGAGGATGGTTGCTTTGGCTGAATTTTGTTTACCAACTAGGCATGACAGTTTGCATGGTCATTTGTTTCATTCTGGTATTGTGGATTCTCCTGTATGTATCCTTTGTGGTGCTGGACAACCTATGATGGCTTTACATTGACATGTGCTCTGCACTTTTAATTGTAGAATTGAGAAATATTGCGGGGCTAGACTGCAAATCTTGTAAAGTGCCCAGCATTTGTTTCATCACATCACATACTGCCTGAAGGAACAGCACTGAGAGGCTCTACTTTGAACCACATCATCAACAATCTAACTTGGTTTGCATGGATCATTACCAAGAGTTATATCAGAAATGGTACTTATGTATTATCCGGGCGGTCATTTCCGCCAAACTATTTTTTCATCAAATGTGCTAGCAAACTGTTGCCAATCGTATTCGAAACCATTAATAATTTCATGCATCCGGCATTTATCTTGGCGAAAAATCGCTCGTCTTGGTGGACCACTAGGATAGTACGTAAGTACCTCAGAAACTCATTAAAAAAACAGTCACAGATCAATAAGTGAGTGAAAAAAAAGGGGGATTATCTGTTAAGCAGGGGCAATTTGCTAAGCTTTAATCCACATATGGGCAACCACTGGCCCACGGGCCGGATGTGGCCCGTCACGGCTTTTGATCCGAACTGCGGAATATAGCAAAACCCTGTATAAAACCCATATAAATCCCAAGTATACGGCTCGCGACTTCGCTAACATCCTGAAATTTGGCCCGCGACTTTGCTAACACCTTAAAGTTTGGCCCGCAACTTCTCAAAGGTTGCCCATGCCTGCTTTAATCAGTAGTCAATGCAAGGAATACATGATTTTTTGTGGTGGCTTGGGAGTGTCACATCATATGTGACATACTGCACATTTACTAGTGTAATGTATGTGCATTTTGAATTTGTTGAAATTGTGCAAATTTTGTTGATGGCGTCTTGATGATGAATCAAGACATCATTGTTATCTTGTTATTATAGAGGGAGGGAGTAATATTGCATGGAATGTATCTATCATGCTAAAATAGAATCTGGTGCATGAAATTTCTAGTTCATTATCACGAAAATGTACAACAATATCATAATTTTAAAAAATGAGAAAAATTTCAATTCTTATATGTTCTTTCTTAAGGAAAATTAATGTAGGCAATTATTCTTGTGAAAATGCACAAATAAATTTACAAATAAAACTAGAAAAGAATGAATGTATGTATCATTTATATATTTATTTATAATATACATAATAAATATTTTAAAAATTACAATGTGTATTTTGAGAAACAATAATTTGCAAAACAGACAAGCATGTTCATAGAAATGGGAAAAAATTTTCAGCAAAGATGGTTTGTTTCCAGATTCTTGAAATAGAAATAAAGCTGGCACATGGAAATACACCAATTTGTCATCGTTAAAAAATCTTGTCTAGTCTGATTTCTTAATCTGCACTTTGTTCATTTAATGTACATTTATTTATTTAATTGCTAGAATTTTATAATTGTTTATTCACTAATGGTTACTTTGTTTATTTTATATTGTAGTATTTTGTTAGAATTGTACTTTAAATATTTCATCTATCAGTATTTAATGTTTGTTAATTATGTGTTTCTTCCAGATTATCAGAAAGCTCTTTCCAAAGAATATGAACCAGCAGCCATTTCAAGTCAGCAAATTCATTGGAAGGAATTCAATTTAGCTGTAAAAGTGCTGTTCAATTATAGTGCTGAATCTAATGCTTATGCTATCTGGCGTGCTATGTATAAGGAAACACTACCGTCTATTGCAGAATTTTCTTTTGGTGAAATGAATTGGCACAAAGTCAGGTAAAATATATTCCTTCCTGTATTGCTACATTGTACAGAGTTTTATAAGATTGTGTGACTTTGTTTCCTTAGTGAACCACCACTAAGTACAATGAGACATTGTATTAGGAGAAAAGCACAAAATGCCTTTAATGCTAGAATAGTTAATTTTTGTTGGTGCCAAGAAAGATTCACTCTATGTGTTATCTGAATATGTACTCATTGTATTAGGAGAAAAGCACAAAATGTCTTTAATGCTAGAATAGTTAATTTTTGTTGGTGCCAAGAAAGATTCACTCTACATCAGTGGAGGCTCGTGCATAAGGTCTGTGGAACTGCAGCACCCCCAGATTAACTATAAATACTTTTTTTTTTCTTTTACCCTTTATTAATACATGAACTTTACACAACCATTAAGCATGAAGTCAGTAGCCATCACATAGCAGTAACAAGAGTTTCTCCAGAAAATATAGTAAAAATTAGGAACCCAAACGGCGCTGCCGCCAAAGCAGCTCCTGTACGATAGTGTTTGATTACTCAATGCCTGCTCAAAGCTCTATACTTTATACTATTAATAATAATAAAAAAATACTCCCATTTAATCCCCAAAGAGTCCATTTAATTAATTTGATCAATAATTGAATAAAAAATAAGCAAATAAATAAAAAATCAGGCTGAATAAAGAACCCAAACATTTCAAATATTATCATATTTTAATCCTGAAAACATGGCATTCTGCTTTTTACTATCATGCCACAGCAACTCAATTACATCAGCAGAATTAAAAATACTCAAATTGACCTTTGCAGTCTTTACAAATAACCTATTCTCTAAACATTCTGTACCCATTCATGTCACATGTCACCTATAATATTTTTAACTCTACACTGTTTTATGGAAGTCAAATAGGATCTCTTGCATTTTCAATTTAATATATTTTATGGTAATATAAATAGAAAAAGTAATATATCATAAGCATATCTTATCGCTATAAAAATCAGGAATGGCCACGTGGCTTTGTTGTAAAATATGGATTTCTTTTCTATATATATGCACGTGATTGAAGAAATGATTGTTCCAAGAATGTCTTCTGTGCATTGGTACTGAATGAATCTCCTGTTTGCAGGCGTACCTCCTGCATCTACGATTCATGGGATTAGTATCAATATATTCGCAATAGAATGATGAAAAAGGAATTGGGGAGGCAATACATATTGCCATTCTTTTCTCCTAGTGAATTGTAAATTCTGTCCATGTTTTTCAGAGAGAATAAAAAACAGTAATCAAAAACCAAAACACATAAATTTAATTAAATAAAAAGTGGCAAACATAGTGAATTTTTTTTAATCGCCCCTTTCTTAAACTTACTCACACTTGGCGAGTGAAAACTGGGAATCTTGACCTTTGTTTAATAGTACAGCAGATACAAGCAGTTCACTGACTGGTTAAAACATTTTCACGCTTTAGTCCTGCCGTTTTCTCACAATTATCTTTTATGCTACTGACAATGGAAACTGTACCTTTTTATAATACTTTCCAACAAGGTTGAAAAGTGTTTATGATTTCAGTTTGTCTGTCAATCCGTCTGTACTCCCGTAAATATGCACCGATTTCGACAAAATTGATATGTTGTTCCTAGGTACTGTACCATGTACAGGGTGTCTACCATCATGCAAAGGTCACGAAAGTCACGGAAAAGTCAAGAAATGGGGAAAAGGTCACGAAAGTCAAGAAAAGGTCAAGAAATGAAGTGCTAGGTCATGATTTGTGACTCAACTACGCTTTTCCCATTTCATTCAAATTCTTAGTTTCTAATTTTTTGTGACAGACAAAACTTAACAGTTTTTCATGTGTTTATTTTATGGTAAACATTAAAATACTGTTCGTTTGCTATTTATAAAATTCATTTAGATTGTCATTTACACGTTATTTAACAGAAATCATCAAAAATGATGTCTGCCAAATAGTTGTATAGTGAACTGACAATAGTTCAATATGTCAAGTGCGTGTTGTTTTACACCTTGGGAATTTCAAAAGTTGGCAAGTATGTGTCTTCAAACCTTCAGAAAAGTATATCAGTTATCCACCTTCACTTCTTAAAAAAAGTTAAAATTGTTGGATTTAAGAGTAATTTTTTTTCTTCCTTCATTCCCTGTTAAATTCAGTGTTTTGATTATTTTCCCCATTTTCTTTTTTAAAAACAATAACTTTGATTCCACTTAAAATTATAATTATCGCTGATCCCCGTGTTTCATAGCTAATAATTTCAATTTCCCAAAAGTTTTGTGATATATTATAGACTTTAATAAGTTCTGTGTTACCATAGATGTAAAAATATTTACAATGTACAAGCTACATACATGTTTACAAAATAGCAATTGGTCCAAGTTAACTGAAAGCAAACGGCTGATCAGTGAAAAAGTTGAAAAAAAAAAAAAAACACTTTAAAAATGGGCAGGGAAAAGAAAAACTCGAAGAATTTTGTAATTCATTGTTAAAATCAAAATCAGTTGTATATTTTTCTGCAAAATTTCCCCCAATCCTAGAACGCCGGATAGAACATATTCTGCATCCCTGCCACGATGTATTTTTAATATTAGAGTTTCGTATTTGTTATGGTCAAGAAAAAGTCAAGAAATCAAGCTTACTTTTTGTGGTAGACACCCTGATGTACCCTATTGAAAATGGTGTATGTAGCATTTATAGTTTTGCTACAGGAGCACTCAATATTCCCAATACATTGCACTCTATGGGGAGTTATTCTTTAAAGTGTATCATCCTACTTTACAGTTATGCTGATCCCTGACTCAAGATAAAACTCATTTCTGTCATTACTGCAAAAAGATTACAAAGTCAAGCACTAAAAAGCCTAATAACTTCTACACCATTTGTACGATCCGCTTGAAATTTTTTATGAATATGTATTAAAATATAGAAAACAATCTGCGCTGCTTTAAAAATCTGAAAATCCACCCATTCCCTTATTTTTAAGCGATTTTTCGCTATTTTCAGTTCCATTTTATTTCCGAGAGTAAAAAAGGTTAATCATTTGCATGGCAAAATTAGCTATTGCAGGCTAGAATGATGTCATACTGATGTCACAATTACCAGGATTTTTCCAGATTTATGAGTTTAATCTTTTTCACAGATAAAAGGATTTCTTCAGCATTACGAAGGTATATCATAGGAGTGGACACTTGTCATAGCTGCTTGCTTAGATCTTTGGTACCCAAACTAAGTTTCAATAATGTAAACATTGGAAATTTGATCATGTGCAGTGATCCTAGCGGTAAAGGAATAAAACATTTATCGCTCTGACTGCTAATGAGTTTTATGTTTTTAATTTTGCAACCTAGCATGTGAACGAAATTATGACTGCCAACACTAAATTTTAGTTATTTTGTTCACCTTTGCTTACGTGGTTGTTTAGTAACAAATGAATGAAAAAGGGGGAAAAAAGGTTTTATCTTGAGATTATTAAAATATTGAGTTTATATTTGTTAACGAAAAAAAGTTTTCGTCTGCAATGGTGTATATTTACATTAGAAAATAACTTTGAATTCATTACTGAGTTTTATATGTAACACGAATTTAAATTTTTAATGAGTTTGATTTGAGCGGCAATTTGAAACAGTGTTAAAATTTATCAACACCTGAAATATATGTAAATACTGCTAGTTTGAGAGTGATCGTCATTATAAATTAACGCTTTTTAAATATTGTCTTCTCTTTAATGGCTACACCAGCAGTCACTGAGTGAGATGTTGTGCCATCTACATGCAACAATGGCGTTATCTCACATACTGAGAGAAGTGTCCCCTCCTAACGACTTAACTTCGTGCTCGAAATGTTCACAGCGAAATGAAATCGTTCGAATGCAAAAACTTTCCGCACATTCCCAGAAGAGCATGAAATTCGATTTGGGTATATAATAAAAATTGAATATGAAGCTATGTATTTTAGATGGATGAAGATTAAATACATTGAGTGTAGAATGCTTTCGTTAAATGTTTTTTCTATCGCCCATTGTAATTGCCTCCACAATGGACTTTGACGTCTAATTTTAGAGATATTTTGCTATTAGAAATAAACAAAATTGGATGTTATTAAGGATTACAAAATGAAGTATTCCATCGAAAATAATGTCTGTTTCATTAATAGTTCTTCTACAGGAGATCTCAAAATAATTCCATTACAATATGGTCAGTGGCAGTTTAGAGACAGGCATGCTTTTAAAGCATATAATACTATTCTGCAATTTTAATTAACTAATAATCCGACGACAATCATGTGCTTCCTTCAAAAGTTGCACCAAAAGTCGCCAACGTTGGCGACTTTTGCAATAAATTACGAAAGGGGTGAAAAAAAATTGCTTTGAAAAATTAATCGAGCTTGGCGATATTTTCATTATTTGATGGTAAATCGAAAAATATATAATGTAATAATATTAGGCTATGACGATTTCATTGGGAATTTTGAACATTCATTACTTGCGCTGTAATTAACCTTTTTAGTGTATTCTGTTCTGTTAAGGTATGGGCAAGGGCTATCTTCCTAGGAGTGGGAGGGAGGTTGCGCCGACGAAAATCCGTTAATGCATTGGAACCTAAAAGGGGTCCTTATGCATTAATGGATTTACATGGAACAAAATTGCAAACTTTGATTTTATAGCTTGTGGAAAAATAATTTTTGACTGCTAATCCTTAAAAGAATAAATTTCTCGCTCTCCGTGTTTGCTCACCGTTTTGCTGTATAAGAGAAATATTTATATTTTTAATATACCAACAAGTTTGAGAGGTGGTAATGATTTTGGTTTATTTGTCCATTCTGTTGTCCACCCATCCAGTGTTCTAACTGCCATAAATATCCATCGGTTTGTGCGACATTTGTGCAAGTAGTATTTATAGTTCTTTTACAGGAGAAAAAAATCCAATGCATTGCACTCTGTGGGCAGTCATTCTTGAAAATGTATTTTATAGCTATTCGGTTTTTTGAAAGAAAACAAAATTGGCATACATATTATTAAAACTCTCAAAATAATACTCTCCATTGAAAATAGTGTTTGTATTATTAATAGTTTTTCTACAGGAACACTCAAAAGAATTCCAATACATTACAATCTGTGGCATTTAAGAGACACTAATACATTTCTAGCACAAGACAATGAGTATAAAATTATTATATTCTTCAGTTAAACGATGGGGGGGGGGAAATTTAAAGGTCTTTAGCAGAGTCACATAAAATTGCATCTATAGGGATAATACAACATTATCTTATCTCCAAAATCTTGCAAGATTTAACCTTCTCACTCCAGCGGTACAACAGTTGTACCAAAAAATAAATCTGACTGAAGAACGGCGCTGGTACAAATGCCTTACCAAGGACTTCTTTCCCCTCTTTTGACAGGGAATCCATTCACCCTTCATGGAAGATGGATAAGAGATTCCCGCCTCTAGAAATTCCTTTTCTTATGCTGTGGGAGAGTCAGGCGGGTTAGTAGATAATTGACTGGGGAGAAAGTGGTAGTGAATTGACCGGCATTGAGCATACAGATTTGTATTTTGTTTGCGGACTTTTGTGGTCAGTGATATTTGCCCCCACCTACCAAACAAAAGGCAAGGCGTGCTCTTCAGCTGGGAAGTAGGGGAATGAAATCTTATAGATTCTGCCACTTTCTGGTACAAAAATCCTCATATGTGAGCCGGAGCAAAAAGGTTAAGAAAATAGATCGGCAAATTTGGCGCAAAAATATTGATGTGTTGGAAAGTGTTTTATAATCGATGCGTTTGGCATGATTTATCTCTGTTGTTTAATGTGGAAATTATGGAAAAATATAAATAAAAATTACCCTTTTTTTTTGTTGTGCATCCAAAATATGGCTAGCCACAGCTCAGCCTAGCTGGAGTAATCAGGCCATGAGAAATAGATATTTCTAATGTATCCCATTCAGTATTTTGTGCTAAAATTTAACATATAGCATACAGATTATTTAGTGTTTGAAAAATTATTGTACTGTGTAAAATTTACGAGAAAAATTATACAATTATTTATAAAATATTAGCTGTAAATGTTATAAAATAATAATTGATAATTAGCACTATTTTTTTAGTTTTAATTAGCATTTATAAAATTTTATGCAACAAACATTAGTTTTATCCATCAAGATCAGCCAACATTCTTGGAGGTTATAATATAACTAAAGTTTAAAATTTTGGTGGAAAAATAAATTGGTCGAATTGTCTGTCTGCTTTAACTTTCTTAAAATAGTAGTTGTGTTTATTAGTTACTTTTCCCCCTAATATTTTTAACAGTTCGTATATAATTCATGATATTAACCCTCTTTTTTTTCCTTTCTTGGATGTTAGCAGACAAGACCTCAACCAAATAAGAAATGGGCAAACGCCCCAGGCAACATGCTGAGAGGGAGCAAAAATAGCAATTATGATTCCAAAGAAAAGGGAGTCAAATTAAGGTTTTCCCGGATGATGCTATATGTTGTTGCATTATGGATGGATGTTGCATTACTGTTTGTAGTATGTAAATGGAAACTTAAAATATACCAATCAATGTAAAAAAAAAATATTTATTTATCTTTTAAAGCATTGAAACAATAAAACAGTTTCCTTTATGCAACTCCCCCCCCCCCCCCTCCAATAACTGAAACTATGATCCTCCACTGCACTACATGGTATTAACTGAGAGAGATCAGTCATGTAAACCAACGAATATTGCTTCTTGTAATTTCTTTTGGGGGAAAAATGCTTTATTAAATATGTCTTCAATTAAAAATTAGTCTTTCCAACACATGTTATGATAATACAAATTACCAATTATAATTTTGTAAATAAATAAATAGCAGTTAAAGAATTCTATTCAACTATTAAAAGCAGATTTTATTTTACTGTTATTAGGGATGTACGAGGGTTAGACAATTTCTAACAAAGTAATGGAAGATGTCAGTAGAGTTTTGAAAAAAAAAAAATGTGTTTTTATTGCTTGCTAAAGAAAACACTCTTTCTTTTATATTTTTATTTATACTTACTTTATATGCTGGACTTTGTTATTTTGAGAGTTGTATAGTAAATATACTTATCCAATAGATATCAGTCCCATTTTTGAGGTAACTTCCGAACAGATAATTGCAGATTAAAGACATAAAAACTTTTATGTAGAACAAAAATAATTTATTAAAATTATTGTTAAATAAAGCCATAATATCTTTACTGATAATAACACCGTATTCCAAACAGCATCTAAGAGATACTCATTTACACAGAGAGGCTTTCTGACAGCAGTCAACTCTTGGCTTTTAATTTTACATAACACTACCAGTAACCCCCCCCCCCAAAAAAAAATAAATAAATAAATAAATAAATAAAAATAAATAAATAATAAAATAAAAATCACCAACATTCATACAAAATACAGTTCCTATGAATGTTTGAAAATTTAAAGTTAGAATTAAAGCAGTAATAACTTCTAATAAGGCTTGAAACAAAAAGTATGAATGTCAACAGCAGTTCAAAAGCATAGAATGTATAAATTAAAAAAGATAATTATTAGTATCTATAACAGTTTTGAATACATTTAATCAAGCTTTTTACAGTTTAGTTATGTTAATTTAATTGATTACATCCAATATGTAAACTTTTGTTTTATATAAGGTTCTTTTTTTTTAATATATATACTCAATTCAGTAATTTTGATGAGTCCAATGGAATATATCATCTTTTAATAAAAGTTTGATATGTACGATAAAGTTTTATAAATTGCATTGATTAATTTACAGTTAGTATTTGATAATGTTTTAGGAAGAAGAAATTGAAGCCACATCCAAACATTGTGGAAATGTACTTTGCTTTTGTTGATCAGCTCCCCTTGCTCCCTGGTGCTTTCACAAATTATCCTCAAGCTCTTCCTGTGCGGCTCTTTAGTGATGGCTGTGGCAGAAATATGACATTATTCCTTGTGATGAAGAGGTAAATTTTATTTTGTCATTATAAACATATTTTGTTATTTAAGGACACGTGAAACATCTCAACTATATATAGTAAAAAGAGGCAGATTTTGTAAAATATTTAACATCATGTATTTTCTTTAAAGAGATCTGCAATGGAGTAAGACAGGGGGATGCACTTGCATGCCTCCTTTTTAATTTCGCATTGGAGAAAGTCATAAGAGATGCTGGTATTAATACAAGAGGTACTATATTTAATAAATCAGTACATATTCTTGCATAGGTTGATGTAGATGTAATTTCAAGATCTGCTGCTGAGCTAGGAGAGGCCTTTATGGCATTGGAGAAGGCAGCTGGGAAATTGAGGCTTAGAGTAAATGTAGAGAAAACAAAATATATGTACTGTGGGAAAAAAGAAAACCCACCTAATTTTTTTGAGATTGGCCCATTTAAATTTGAATCCGTGAAAAATTTCACCTATTTGGGTTCTGAGATCAACAATCAAAATGATATTAACCCTGAAATCAGAAAAATGGTTATTGCCACTAATCGCAGTTTCTTTGGTTTAAGACCTTTTTTAAAATCTCATCTAATAAAGAGAAGAACAAAAATTCTGTTGCACAAGGTGTTAATAAGATCAGTTTTAACCTATGCCTCAGAAACATGGACTTTAATGACGACTGAGGAAAAAGTACTGGCAATCTTCGAAAGGAAGGTTCTAAGAACTATTTTTGGTGCCGTTTTAGAATATAATACTTGGAGGAAAAGATATAACTTTGAAATCTATAAAATCTATAAAGATGACGACATTATTAAATACATAAAACTGAATAGAATGAGATGGGCAGGTCACCTTCTGAGAATGAGTGCTGAGAGAACTGCTCTTAAGGTCTTCAATGCCACTCCTTTTTGTAAAAGACCTAAGAAAAGATGGAGGGACAGCCTGGATGAGGATTTTGCAAAACTGAAAATAAGAAACTGGAGGTCCATTGCAGGGAAGTGGGTGGAATGGGGAAGACTTCTGAGGAAGGCCAGGGCCTACAAGGGGCTGTCGTGCCAATGTTGATGATGATGATGTATTTTCTTTAAAAATAGAGATAAAATGAATAAACTAGTTTTTAAGAACTAATTAACTTTTTACATATGTCTACAAAATGTTTTTGAACAGTATGTCTATTTGTAAAAGTGTAAATTATTTGTTTTGAACAGTATGTCTATTTGTAAATCAACGCAAATTGGAATTACTTATCGTTCAGTTGGCTGTAAAACAGCCCTTGAAAAAGGATAAACAGAACACTTTTAATTTCATGAAATATTTATTAACGTCGTATATTGTGATTTATTCATATTATCCTTACAAATCTACTAATACTACCTATTATGTATATCAATACTATCTATCTTCACTTCTCCTTCTTCAAGGCTACATTAAAAGAAACAGCTTAGATTATTTGGTACCAATGGGATCTTCTTATTCTATGGTGATTCTTTGCAATTTGTGCATTAGCATAAACAATTATCATTTCACATAATGGTTGTCATTAAGGAAGCTATCTATATATATTTAATTTATGCATAGTTTTGTAAGATTTGCATATTTAGCACCGCAAAACATTTCATCTCAACTTGAGGGAAAATATCCAAGCGGTGCCGTTTTAAATATCCATATATCCAATATAGCGATATCTTATAAATCGTCCATGGTTCTGTTTCCTGAAAAACATCTAACTGTGTAATCTCGAGGAGCTATTTAGAATCGCTTTGTGACAGAACGCAGTTGCAGAGTTTGCAAATTTAACGCTTTTTTTTTTTTTTATGACGTCACTGTTCAGCTGCCGTAAAAGCTATCCCGGTTGGTTGGGGGAGTTAATTTAGATTTTTCGCACAGTAGTTTTCAAACAGTATCTTATTAAAACTTACATTGAAAAATTTTTTGCTTTATAAAGTACCCCTATGGAGGAACGTAATCCAACGTTAAAATAAAACTGTACTCGCAACATGCATTTGCATATGTTAGAAAACCTATAAACATTTTAAAATAAGCAACGAATTAAAATGCCACTAATAATAATAATAATCGCTATTTAGATTTGCTATAGCTGTGTGTTAGAGTTGCAGAGTTTACAAATTTCATGCATTTTTTAAAATTTATGACGTCACTATTTACCTGTGAGGTGAGTTAATTTGATATTTCGCTCAATAGCTTTCAAACGGTATCATATTAAAATTTACAGCGACATTGAAAACTTTTTTGCTTTATATAGGAATAGGACACTATGGAGGAACGTAATCCAACATTAAAATAAAACTATACTCGCATATATATGCCTGCGACATAATTAAATGTGAAAAAAACAAAACAAAAAAATAGAACAATTTTAATATATCGCGCTTTAAAACAAACTTTGTAACTTTTAAAGTGAACATTTTCAGCTGGGTTAAGACATTTCAATTTTTAATTGCAACAGATTAAAATACCACTGATAATAATAATAATCATGAATTTCTCAGTTTATTTCTAAAGTAAGTTTTAATCAAAATATCGCCTCCTTGTGTTAAAAAAAAAAAAAGAGCAGGGATAAATGCGTTAAAATTGTGGCGTAATTTTTAGGTATCTTAAAGCAATTGACGTCATAGTCTCACTTGCAAATTGAAATTCCGATATCCCATCTTAAAAACTCCATTGGTTGAAAAAAAAACCTTTTTTCTAATCCTTTTTGTGGCAGCAACCCAACATAAATTCTCATGCCATGATCGCAATGTAATGAATGGCGTAAGATCGCGTTGATGCTATTAAATTCTAAACATTAGGTTGCATTAAAATTTGTAAAAAATCATCTAATTGACATAATTTTTTTGTTTTTATTTTAAAAGAGGGAGAAAAAAATGCTTCACGATTTGTCAAAATATCAAAAAGTTATGACGGATAGAATTCAAGATGCGACAGTTTTAAAGTTATTTTATGAAAAATTTGCCAAAACAGATGCTTAGTAAAAAAATTCCTAAAAATCGGTAAATCATGTTAGGTATTCAGAACAAACTATTTTTAAAAGAAAATTTTCTCCTCTATCCGATGATACAAATGCCGTTTTGCTGCGAGCATAATTTCCGCCATTATTACGAATTAGGCGAGAAAAAACGTGAAAAATTGCATAAAACATAAAAAAAAAAAAAAAATTCTAGGTCGAATTTTGAAAAAATCGCTTTGAGGTGCACAACTACATGTGTAGATCTTCCCGAGTACCAAATTTGGTGTTTCTAAGTATAGCCGTTTGTCCGTAACGCTGCCGACAGACACACACCGACTTCTTTTATAATAAGTAGAGATATAGATAGATGTGTTATATAGCAATATATAATATAACAGAGTATACATTTTAGTACTGCTAATTAAAATTAATAAGTAGTCTAAATGCATTTACATACCTTTTAATGACAGTTAAAATATGTAGGTTATCAAAGTTTTCCCCTCACTCCCAGTTTTAATGCCACATTAAATTATGATTTTTAAAAAAATATTTGGGCACTTAATGCTTCAGTTTCATGTATTTTTTTAAAGGTCCTAAAGGTTTTAAAGGAAATAAAAAGTGAAATTGCCTACTAACAGTTTGGTATATGTATCCTGCGCCTTTTTTTATTTACATCAAGCCATAGTCATGCCATTTAAAGCTATTTCTTTTGCACCAGTGCTTGCCATTTTTGCACTATGTCATGTTTTCTCCCCTTTTGAATCATGGAAAGGGCAGGAAAAATACAGGGAATTTTATTTCAGGATTTAACAAAGAAACCTTGTTAAACTTTGAGACACATATACTTTTTCATAAAATATTTAACATTATAAAAATAAGATATTAAAAATAATCTTTTGAGTTATTTTTAATATTTTTAATTCAGTATTGGACTCTTCAAATAATTCACAAAATTCCTTCATTGTCATCGGCTCATCATGATACACGTATTGGGTTAGGTTAGGATCCCTTAGAAAGATCTCCACAGGGGTCACCCTATCCTTCGGCCTTGAGCCCCTGCATAGCTAATTGGCTGTAATCCCACAACAACAACATGATACAAGTTTTCAATCTTTGCATCCTTACATTCTTCCTCCAATAGAAATCAACCTGTGTTATGGAATGAGGGAACAGAAAAATTGTCTTTTAAAAGGGCATTTTTGACTTCTGATTAAAAAAATTATAAATTAAGGACCCTCGTATAAGTCAACCTCCCCACTTTAAAGCCTTTTTTTTTTTTTGGTCCAAAATTTCTCAATTTATACATGGGTAAATATGGTAAATGAAAATCAGTACTTTTAGACAAAATTTTGCTTACTTGTATTTAACTTTTAATTAATTTTTGCTTTTCATTAGAACTTTTTGAGAATTTTTGTCGTTGTTTTTATAAATTATCTAAATGAAAATGATTGTTTAATGTTTGTTAGCCTATTTAAAAAAAATTTCCTTTGGGAATAAAGATTCCTTTCACCCCCCCCCCCAAACTTTTTTTTTTTAGTTGTTACTGTAACCTCATCGGATTTTGGTTATAATAGTTGAAAAGGAGATACACAGGGAAAAATTAAAAAGCTTTGAATTTCTTTGACTTAGCAAAGCTGCATTTTTTTTACATATTGCAGTACAAGTTTACCACTCACACTTATTTTTGTAGAAAATTAAAATAAAATTATGTTAATCCTTAAAATCCTGAAAAGGGAGAACCTTTCAGAATGATGTCAGTGTTGTCCAAAGGGGTATTGGAGATTTGTTTCACATTATTCCTTATTAATTATGCAATATTTTATTTATTTGCTCATCTGCCTGCTTTCTACTGTTGACTCAGTTAACACTAGTTTTATGAATTTAAAAGATCGAATTAAATTGAGAGAGTTATTAATGTTTTGAAATTGTTTAGTTGCAGTGTGTCTTCTGACATTTATTCTATTATTTATTCTGTTTTAATAGGTATCACTGTAGCTTAAAAGAGTATCTGAAAATGTATGATTTATCTGCAAATACTGCACTTTTGTTGTTCACCCAACTCTTAGAGGCACTAGTGCATCTTCTTCAAAATGAAGTGGCACACAGAGATCTTAAAACAGACAATATTTTATTAGATCTGAGCTATGGTAATTCATTTTGAACTTGTGTTGTTTTACTGAAGATTATTTTAATGATATTTATATTTAATAAGCCTCTGTGAGATTTAGAAATAATCATTGAAGGAAAGTATCCTTTGTGATATGCATAGCTACACAGTATCTGTAGATATATATATATATATATATATATATATATATATATATATATATATATATTTAATCTAATTTTCAGTATCATAAAAATAGCCTTTGCACAAAATTTTGTTTTACTTATAAAGCTGACAAACATACTTACTTTTGAGATATCAACTAAACAGACAAAATATAATTAGTAAAATTATTACCATATTAGGCTGGAAATAATATGACCCTTGAAAATTTTCAACAAGATAATTAGAAAAATCCTATATTTAGGCTTCGAATTTAGCGTGAGTCAGGTATTTTACGAGAAATGATCAGTCAAAAAACATTGCGTTATATTCAGGATAATACTGTTATTTATAAATTTTGATGCTTTTGATACAATCTTAACCAGTGTTTCTGAGAAAGTTAAGAAAGTACTTTTCTAAGAAAGTTTGAGAAAGTGAGTTCTAGCAGTTTGCACAATTTTCGGCTTGTCGCAATTTACTGAGAGCTTAAGGAAATAGATTTTTGAAAACAAGTGCCTAGGTATTTTGTGTAGCTATTTTACATTAATAAAGCATAAAAATTTTATTTTTCGATGAAATGTAACAGATCTGCCTTTGGTAAACTTTTTATTGCATCCATATGCACAGCAGGATTTCACCATTTTCAATACATTTTCAGGTTTTTAACAGGCCTTTCTCACTCACACATTGAAATATCAATGGATTCTCGCATGAACTGGATCGGTCGGGTCCACTCATCACGTGACTAGGTCTTGCTCCATTTTGCAACCCTGCACAAGCTGTCTATTTATTCCTTAGTATGTGTATGGCCCCTCACTGGAGCTGCCCTTGGAACACACATTTTTAAAATTATCGGTTTTATGTAGCAAACTGTTAAATTCGTATATCATGCTGGAAAGAAAATCACTTACAATTAGCACTCATTTCTTTTTTAAGTTTCTTTCTAAGAGAAAATACATTCATTTTCCAAATGAAACACTCCAGCGATAAAAAAACTACAACCAACTTCTTCTTTTCCCAACTGAGTTTATGTAATTTTGCCAAGTGTATTAGAAATAGGAAGTAAATTATAGTTTTCTTTAAAACTTTTTAACCAAGTCTGCCAACTAGATATCTAATTTTGCAGAGTTTAACACAATTTGCAAATGTTGGAGAGGGGTGGGGGCTTTAGCAAGGTCCCTGGGGCTAATTATAAAAAAAAATTTCGACGGTGCTTGGGGACAATGGGACAGGCTACCTGAAGTGGGGCGGAATGACAAGCATAGTCACATTAGAACTGAAACTATGATACTGAAAATAGGCATTTTCAGAACGTGTATAATTTAATGGGTACTAATAAATAATTGAGATGTAAATTTCTGACGTAAAACTTTTTGGATTTCCAAGAATTTTTTTTAAATTGCTGCGTGAACTTGAATATCCTTATAAATAAAAATGAAATTCTGTTTGTCAGTTTGTGGATTTGAATAGTATACAAATCCACAAAAATGGATCTATCAGCCTGAAATTTTGCACAGATATGTAAAATAATATAGAATAAATGATAGTCCACTTTAAAACTTTGAAAGTCCACCCATTCCCGGAATTAAAGTTCTCCATGCAGAAAGCTTTCCGTAATTGTAACTCCTGTAGTGAGAAAAGTGTGAAATAAGCATACTAGTTGCCATGTGTGGCGATTTTGCCGAATAAAATGTTTTACATTCTTAAAGTAAAAATAAAACAATAATAATGATTTGTAAGGTTATTTTTTTAAATTATAATATTGTGTGTATGGGAAATCAGAGCAGGAATGAAATGTTTTATATGCAAAACAATAAGAATTGATGATTTCAGAGGCTAATATGTAAAATTGTTTAGTTTGGCGAAAAATAAATTGGCTGATATGCTGATTTTGAGAAAGTGAGTTCTAGTGGTTTGCACAGTTTAAGGGTTTGCACACTTTACTGAGAGCTTAAGGAAATAGCGCTTTTGAAAACAAGAATATAGTTTTTATAGAATAAAGCATTAAATTTTAACTATTTGTGCAGAAATAATGCAGTTATTCAAGGATTTCAAGCGATCTGTCTTCAGAATTCTGGCCAAATTAAGTAAATTGATTTAAGTTAGGGGAATCCCGCTATGCTGTTATTTTCAAGTAAATGAGTGTTTTACTTTTTGGCGATCAAACCATGTAAGTGACGATATTTCCCATTTTGATTGCTGTTGAGTCAATGCTTCAAATGGTTCCCTGAAAAAAATCTTGCAAAATGGTGTATGTTGGCACTTTGGCAATGAAAGTACCATACGTGTAATTAAAAATTAATGTTATTTGTTAAAGCAGCGCTACGTAATTTTTATACTGTCCGTTGAAAAATGCGAAAATAAAAAATTTCTGAACTTTAGCAAAATTTAAAATAGGAAAAATGCCATAAGAAACATACAAATGCATTCTCTCGATGAATTCTTTACAAAAACTATTAAGTTCTAACAAACACTTTCATTTTTTTAAATCGGTTGTCGTAGATTTGAAACTGGAAATTATTTGAGACTGGTATAACACTGGTTGCTACCTTGCTAGTGTACTAATATTGCTTTCCAAGTAATTTCTTTAAAAATACTTATAGTGTAATTAAGAAAAATGTTCTGGTGATCGTGCTTGAGTATTATGCTTAAAAGAAGTTAGTCATATATGGTACTGAAAAATATCAGCACATGAAGTACTTTGTTTAGTGTTATAAATGTTATATGCAATTGCAGCTGTTAATGTTTTTTTCAATTTATTGTTTTCATGCAGGAATAACTTCTCCAAGACTTGCAATAACTGATTTTGGATGCAGCTTGGAAGTACTTCAGTTGAATTATACATCCCCTGAAATGGAAAAAGGTGGAAACATGGCATTAATGGCTCCAGAAGTAAGTAATGATATATACCACAATTACTCATGTATAGAGTGCAATGCATGTACAATGCGTACCCCGTACTTCACTGGAAAAACAGGCAAATTTTTTTTTATCTCGTATATGGGGTGACCCAAAAAGGGGGTAATGGGCTTTAATTCTTTATCTGTTAGATATAAGTGGTCAGTGTAAATTGAAAAAATGTTCAAAATAAAGTCGGAAATAAGACCAGAACAGTTCCTCTCGTTAATTTTCAGAAAGTTACACTTCTTAAATATGTATACGACCCCCATACAAAACAATTCCCAATTACTAAAATGTGCCCCTTACACTAATGAGTGACTTACAAAATTTGAAATTATACCTTAAAAAGAGATATGAAGATAAATATTATGTTGACTTAAACCACTTTTCAGTGGCTCTCAAACAAAAAAAATCACATTGAATGATCGATGGTCAAATAGTCTTATTAGGCAACTCCCCAATAACGTGGAGAACTTTTAAGCAAAAGTGTATCAGCCTCAGTATGATGGAGGCTGAGTTTGCTTCCTTGACTGAGGCCACAAAAGAATTGTTATGGTTTGATCATATAGTTAATGAATGTATAAATTTAAAAATCATATTAGATTCAAAAAGTCGATCTCTGTTATATGTAGATAATATGGCCGTAATAGATTTTTTAAAATCTCCTATCAAGAACTTCTGTACAAAACAAATAGACGTTAAGTTATTTTTTGTTCATGAACTTATTTATAAGGACATTTTTGATATTAAATATATAAGAAGTAAAGAAAATCTTGCAAACATATTCACTAAACATCTTTCCAAAAATGAACTGGCAAATTTTATTATGAAAGTGATGTGAATTTCCCCCCCCCCCTCTATCTTATTTAAAAAAAAAGAAGAAAAATGAACATTCTGTATAGAGGAGAGGGTGGTTTTTCAATGTGACATGTATATAGTCTTTTTCCACCCAATGAGGATTGGGATATGTTATAATTTCTTCTGTCGAGTAAGCAACTTAATAGTCCCACTTAAATGTTCTTACTGCCCTATGTTAGATTCATTCCCCAGGATTTGAGCGGCCGGAAAAACGTCTTGCCCAGTGAAAATGTAATCTGCCAGAGAATTTGCAGGAGATAGCAGTCTTCGTAGTGTGGTAGTTCAGGAAGGTCTTGGAAGGTGTGGTAGTTCGCGGGCATGTTATTTTTTAATTTAGTTAAGTCCCTCGTTTTTGATAAATGGAAATGACATTAGGTCCCTTGTACCCTTCAAAATTTAAAGTATTCAATGTTTTTTTGAAGTGTTCATTCATTAAATGCTATAAAGTGTTTCTATGTATTTTTGAAGTATTTCATGCTAGTGTTACGTACTAGATCTTTTTTTTTTTTTTTTTTTTTCATGCATACATTTCAAAATCTGAGCTTATATCTAGTATTAAATGCCATGGTTACACAAATTTCTATTTGCACATTGTTTTAAACAGTTTAAATCTTTGTTTGCAAATGTGTATATATATATATACTTAATTTTATATTGCACTATTTTAATAAATATTGTGTGAATGAGTGTAGTCAGGGGCCCCTGCATGGTGATGGATATTTGTAGTGTGCTTTTGTATATTTATTGATATAGTATCTGTATTGAACTGGTGTTCTTAAAAGTTTAAAGCTATTTAATATAATATATTAACTTTTCATATGTATCATGAAATTGAAAAATGAAAGATTTTTAAAGATCAAATAGATCGTATTTTTCAAATGAAAGTATTATATAAAAGTTCTATTATGAAATTTGCTTTAAAAGGTGTATTGAAGTATTTTTTTAAATTAATATTCAGCTAGAAACCTTTTACGTTTGTTATAGCACAGTAACAAGAGGGGGGGGGGGGGCTTTTTTAGCCCTATCAAGCATTAAAACTTTTTTTTCTTTTTTTGGGGTCTTGTTACCGTACTTTGCCTTTAAATAATTTTTTTAAGCTTAAATGCAAACAGAAAACAAGTTTCCATTCACATTTATCTTATTCTAAAAGTTACCTTTAAAAATCTTTTATTTGCCGGAATTCAATATCAGCCAATTAATTAATATCATTAATTTAATCTGTAATGCTTTAAAACATCTCTTAAAATTTTCTTACCTTATTGGTTTTCTCAAATGTGAACAATTGCTAATGCACTTTCCTTTTGTGTTATGCAAATTAACTTCGACTTTTGCATTATGCAGATTAAAGCTGCTCTTCCAATGATGCCGCACGCCTTGCATGTGCCATTTTCCTCCCAGTACAGTTGTCCTTGTAATAGCACACTTCGTGCATTGCGGCTAAGATTTAAATATTCTATCTTTGATGCCTGGGTAGCTCACTTAGCTCTTTTTCTTTTAGCATATTAGTTTGGCGATGTAAAGATCATAGTAATATAATTGTAGTCTTAACCGAGCACTAAGCCATTTTTCCAAGTTGCCGTTTTTCCATAAGCAAAAACAAAATTTACAATAACAAGGGATGTTATTGTAAATTTTGTTTTTGCTTACTCTTGTTTTACCCGGTCTGTAGCCGGACGAATGACTTTTAAGGTAGCAAGATGATTTAAATAAAACTATTTTTATCTTATTAAATATTTCTAGTCATTTTTACAATTTTTATACTGTCATATATTGAGCAAGTTTTTAAACTGCTTCCATTGTGTATTTATTCTGCTGAAATGTTTCAGAAGTTAGTACTGAAGACTTGAGAGAAATTATTAGAAACTTTAAAATTTTATTCAGAATGTTCTCACTTGCCCGTTCGGTACTGACTATCACAGATACATTTGAAATATGGATTGATTGCTAGTAAAGTTGTGTTTCCCCACTGCTTTTCAGTTTAGATATTGATTTCATTTTCTGTCCATTAAATGTATGTTTGTTATTTTATGTTTTTACAGGTAATGACTGCTGAACCTGGTTCATTTTCAGTTATTGATTACTCCAAGTCAGATCTTTGGACAGCTGGAACTCTTGCTTATGAAATATTTGGTGGTACCAACCCATTTTATTCTCCCAACTGTTCTTTAAAAAATTTTAACTATGATGAAAGCAGTTTGCCTCCTCTTCCATCAAAAGCTCCCAGTATTATACAAAAGCTGGTGAAAGATATTCTTCAGGTACATCCTAATCAGGTAAAATTAGTGGCTTTAGTATTTAATGGAACTATACAATTATACTTATTTTATCCATTTTTCTTTAATTCACGGGTGCCAGTCGTGCCAAATGGAATTTTTTGATATGTCCTGATACGAAAAAGCATATTTTTGAAATTCTCTGGGTAGTAGGGTTTGCAAATGAGCAAATTCTGTTACCCCAGTGAATTAGATTTCCTTGAAGCTTTCAATATCCAGAAAAGCATAAACAGTCTTGCTAATGTTGATTTCACTGCCCCCTCGCTTTCTGAATGTTGGAAATACCCTTGTTCTCAGCTGCTGTGTTAATGTCCTGCTTTTCTATTGGACCTCACAGAACCCTCTTCTGAATCCCTGCTCTCCTAATGGTTCCCATAAGTACACACCTGAATCCCCTCGTTCTCTATGCTAGCAGAAAAATTTTTTGCCATCCTCATTTTAGCACTGATGATGGCATGTAATACATGCCGTAACCGGTCTGCTGCTCTAATTTTTTTGCATTGGTTCTATCATACATTGTTTCTTGATGCTTATTTATTACCTTCTGCACCAAGCTTTGTTTTTGCTCTTATCAATATAAAATAGCGTTGCAAAATAACAATACTTGTCAACTTCTTACATACTCTTAAAGCTTTAGACTAAGGGGGTGATTAAAAAAAAAATATCAAGTGTGCCCTTTTTTGTCTCTATCCCTCCTCTTTTTCAGGTTACTGCAGAGATAACACACTTGAATCTTTGGAATGTGGCGGGAAAGTGTGGAAACTTGCTGGAGCTATATGCAACTAGTCTTTCTACTGGCATTATAGCATGTGTTTTTGATTGTGTTTTTAGTATTTTAAGCGTTCATCAGTTTAGATTTATTTTAGAGTCTATTCAAAGCAAACAACTGACAAGATATTTCAGCATGCAACAAATGTTTTGGGATCCTACAATATAGCTTTACGATTATATATTTTATTTAAAATATTAATTGGTAGAATCAATATCAGAAAGTTTTTTTTAAAAGGGGGTGGCATAAATTTTTTTAGATTCCTGATTGTTTAAATAGTGAATTTTTAAAAGCACGCCTTTTAGAATGGATTGGTCTTGGAAAATGGATGAAAGTCAGGGCCGGACTGGGTGGTCGGGCGATCGCCTGATGGGCCGGTGCTCTGTAGAACCAGAGGGCCTAAACCCGCAATTTTGCAACGCAACATTTGAAAGGTGGGGGACTATGTATGTTGTATGCTGAATAATGGCTCCGGTATCTAAACTAGATAAAGATTAAAATTTCAATGAGCTTCATAAAACATTTTTAAAACACACATTGGGACAAGCAGGGTACAATACCAAAGCGAAAAAATTAGCACCGGCACGAAACGGAAGCTCGGGGCCGACACGACGATCCCTACTTCCTTAGAATAGAGAATTGAAAAAGACTGACATATCTAAAAATTGGAAACATTACTGTCTATGCACCATTCAGGGGGGAGCGGATATCGGGATATATCCCCCCCCCCCGGATGAGCCTCACACGCATCCCGCCGAAAAAATTTTCATGGCTACCCACGCCGTTCCTGGCACGCCATTATATACACTTTGGTCATACCAGACCCATAATGACTCAAAACTATCTTAAAAGCACCTGTCAGAGTAAGAAAATGTGTTTTAAAAAAAAAAAAAAAAAAAAGAACATTAGCACACCCATATTCGCGTGAAAAAATAAAATAAATAGACGATAACTCTAAATTTACAATTTTTTTCCGTGTGTGTGTTTGACGTTATATGCTGTATTTTAATTTAGTTGAAACGTAATGTATTATTAGTGATGTTAGTAAAACAAAACAAAAGAATGTTCAAAGCTTTCTTTTACGTATAGAGAAATTTCTAATTACCATTTCCAGACAGCCCCACCCGTGGCCGAGCACATAGCGCCTTCAATTAGGAGATGGAAGGTGCCTGATTCAAGCCCAAGACACGTCCGCCAACATAACCGTTCGGAGTTTTCCGTGGTTTTATTCGAAACTTAGAGTAAATTTGGGTTAAGACAACTTAGAAAGACTGCCAAGGAGGGCCCCCCCCCCCCATCGGTCTATACTGCTAGTGTAGATAAATGGCCGTAATACCACAAAAAATAAATCTAGATTACTTATGGCCTGTTGAAAAAGAAGAAACAGAATTTGCTGCAGGTGTTAAAAATACTTCAAAACGTTATTTTAAAATTAGCTGAGTCCAATATTTCTTCTTTTCCCCACAGAGTCTGTGGAAAGAAAAGCCAAATAAATACAAAACACGAATTTTTCATTGGCTGTCTTATATGCTAAAACAGAAAATTAGTTAAGTGATTTCAATTTTGCCTATAATTGAGTAAATTATTGGAGGGGCTCGTGCCTCATCCATGTTCCCATATAACTCTAGGCCTGTAATCTGAGTATCTAAGACAAGTTCCTTAACTAAAACGCCAACAGCCTCCATTAAGTGAGTAGGCGCGAGGACTAACCGATCAATCTTTCTTTTAATTTTTAACTAATTTTCTTTAACTATTAATGACTAAATCATAAAGAATCTTACCCAATTCATTTAAAAATGGATTATAGATAGATACATATCGTAAGACCCGATAAAGTTAAAATAAGCTCATCAAATTTGAAATAAACTGAAATGCTAAAATTTTTTATTTGGCTAAAATTTCAATTCTGCAATTTCTGCATAATCTAATTTCTGGTACCTTATCATAGCAATACACCAGTTTTAAAAGTGTATTTGTTGAAAGTCTATTTCGAATTTTTGATTGTACAATTGTACAAAAGATAAGGTTGAAAAAAATATTTCTATAGCAGCATTGCTTGCTGGAGAAAGAAGAGGTGTACAAGTAATATGGATGTGTACAGGTAATGAGCAAAAATCATTAGAAATTTCAAACTTTCGACACTCTTTTCATCATTTATCAGCCTTGACAGCTATGACTATTTTTTCTGTAAAATAGATATGGGAATTGGGTCTTCTTCTTTTAATTCAGAATTAATACCTCATGTTATAAAGTCAGACTTAGTTTCTCTTAACCACGCTTCCCTTCATTCTTATAATTTAAATATTCACCTCTGTACTTTGAGTGTAGTAAATATACTACAAGATGACACGGCAGAATGGCTTGTTCAAATCTCTACTTAAGAGAATAATGAAGTTTCAAAATTTTAGATAGAAATTCATGCCATTACATGACACACACCACCTGCTATGATAGCTGAATGATTTTGTATTCTTTTAATCCAGAGTTAATACCGCATGCTATAAAGTCAGAATTAGTTTATCTTAACCATGCTTCCCTTCATTCATAATTTAAATATTCACATCTATACTTCGGGTGTAGTAAATATACTACAAGGTGACATGGCAGAATGGCTTGTTCAAATTTCTACTTTTGAGAATAATGAGGTTTTAAATTTTTAGATAGAGATACACACCATTACATGGGACTCATCTGCTATGATTGCTCAATGGTTTTGTATAGTGTCCAAGGCAATTGATACTGTTTTATAAGGTCTTTTACTAGTCTTAGAAAATTGAAATCCTGAATACGATTCACAATGTTTGGATCCATTTCTTCATAGTGTTCATTAGCCATTTTCATTATTGTTTACTTTCTTCATTAGTAATTATGGTTTACTTTTAATTCTGAGTTCGTGACTTTGATTCGAAGTAGGTTAAATAGTAGACAATTAAATTAAATGAAGTTATTACACAATTTCTTTACCCAACTAAAGTTTTACTTTACCGTCACAATCTTCTAATCAATATTTAACTTCAAATTTTCCCAACAGAGAAAGCTGGTAAGTAAAGTATTTAAGATCTGTATGTTTATGTATTTTTCTCATTAAATAAAATTAATCTATGTGCCTATCAGTTTATTAATTAAAAATATTTGACAGACTGTTAAAATAATGACAATAACTCTGAACAGTCATCAAAATTTAGTTTTTGAATATAACTACTTCTAAGTATCTAATGATAAAAATGTAAATTGAGAATTTAAAGCATGCTAAAATAATTTAATTGCATTTAATTAGTTAAAACATTTTAATTAAATTCAGATAAACAAACGTAATAATTCTTAGTTCACCAAGTAATGTACTGAAACATGCACCTTTACAATATGTTATATTTAATTTTTGCCATTTTTTTCCCACTTTCCTGATTTTTATCATTTTTTGACACTGTCGTAGCAAAAGTATCTTTATGCAGGAAAGTTGCCCAACTATGTTCACAAATAAATAAAATAAAAGCCACATTCACCTAGCCAGAATACTCTATGATCACCTAATATTTAAGTTTAACTACGGCCCCCTTCGGCTCATTTGCTTATATTTTTGTAAATATGTATATTATGTTTCACATTCTTTTATTAACTGAATTAACTTTATAGAACGAAATTAAAATGTTATGTATGTATGTATGTATTTTTCGTTTAGTTTTTAGTGTGGTTTTATTGTTTGGTGGTCAATTAAATAATTAAAAAATATTATATTGAAAACTCGGTATTATTTTATTTCATTCTCATTATCAAGTTATGTTAGGCATAGGCGCATCCATGGAGGAGGCTAAACACTAAAGGGTCTGATCACTCCTCCTTCCAAAGTTAAAAATCAAAATGAAACTTTTAATTAATACCTCAATGTTATTAATGTCTTCAGAGACAGAATTATTGAATTAAAATATTTTAAAAGTTGTCTTTGAAAGAAACTTTAATAAAAAATATTGGGTAGGTATTTAATACATTTTTCTCTAATAATGCCATATGCAAATGAACTTGATTTTAAAGTCATTGAAGGGAACACATAACTTAGGATGCTATAAGCAAGGTTCTCACTTTAGGTGTGTGATTGAACCTATAGATAATATCTTAATGTTATAAGAGAGTTCATTATATCAGAATTCAGCTATATTTGTGCATCCCCCCCCCCTCAGCTAAACTAATATCCTACATGTGCCCGAATGATGTTAGGGGGCTGGTCTGGTCGAATCGCCTGGGCCGTTTCAGCGGTCCAGTCCGGCCCTGATGAAAGTCGTTCTTCGTACTGATAGCTCATTACTATAGTTAGGATTTCTGCATGCCATTTTTTGTTAAATTGCATGCAAAATTTCTTGCCTCTTGCATGCATTTTTATTGCAATTTTTAATCTTTAGTTTAGCACCATTTTAATATTCTCAATCTTCTAACTTCATAAAGGAAAACAACTTACAAATTATTTCTACATCATTCATACAATTTCATTCCATATAAAGTAATTCTGCCATGTTCTGAAACCAGAGTCATAGCTAGGGTCATGTGTGCCTCTGTCAAAATTTTAATTTTGCTTCCTACTCCCAAGACCTTTTTTCTAGGAAGAGAAATTGTTGGTCGGAATGACCAAATACAAAGTTCAAGGATCTGAATTACCCTAAAAACTTTAACAAATTTAAATTCCCAATTTAATTAATAGCCACTGTAGGGAAAAATTGATGACAAAGATTGATAATATAAAATCCAAATTTATTAAAGTCCATGCATAAAGGTTAAACATTTATCAAGCAAATCCTGTGCATTAGCAGGAAAAAAATCACAAAAGTTTTACAATCAAAACCAAGTCTAAAAGACCTAAAAAACTGTGAAATTTCAATTAATCTAAACTAGCGGCCTTAACCTTCTGGCTGTCAAAGGCTGGCCAAATGGCTTTGCATACAAACAGCCAGCCGGCCAGCTGAGAGAAATTGAAAACTTCTTTTCCCTGCCTTGCAGCAGGCAGAACTTTTTACGACTGCAGGACAATTGCCGATGCGGGAGGCGCGAATACCTCCAACGACCCCCAGATGTATTTTCTCTTTTTTCGTCACACGAAAATTACCCCAGCCATTCTTCGGCGCTTTCATCATAAACGTCAGCTCTCAAGGAAGTGTGGATTTTCATCACCACCCGCGGTGAATTGCCATCAAATAATTTCTGAAAGGGGGATGGCAACGTTCTTCGAATTTTGGCCCGGTCTGAACTTCTGGAAGCACTAATTGAAAGCTCGCCCGAACGTCAGAGGGTTAATAAATGGATGGATGGATGGCTGAGTGAGATTAATTTAGCCCTAACACTTAAGTTTATGTTAAGTTTAATTATGCATCATGAATTTAACATTTAGAAATTTTCCTAACAAAAATGCATGGTTATAAAAATAATTTATATTTATTATCAAAAGGGTAACTATACCCAAAGAAAGACACCTAAACTGAGTTTTAGAATAAGTTAAAATAAACAGAATTCACCATCTCCTGCGCTTTACAGCATAGACAAGAAGTGGCACAAAATTCTAGCATAAATACTATTCAAAATGCAATTTGCATTTGGAAACTTTTAGAAATTAAACTTGGACCAATCCCATTGGATCAAGAGCGTGTTCAAAAATAACATCACAAAAACCAGGCCTCGCATTTGCATGTTAGATTTAAAAATAACTTTCTTATAGAGCTTTCACTATTTGGGTTTTTACTTGCCAAACAAGCTTATGCAACTGCATAGCTGAATTCAATTTCCAGCTATTCAACCTGCCGAGGAAAAGGTTTACTCAACTTCATCCCTTTCAGATTATTTACATTTTCACTGAGCATACGGTGTATAGAAAAACTGAGTTGGATTAGTGGGGAATGAATGGGTTTTATTTAAAAGTTATTACATTTTTAAAGATAAGTATTTTAATGGTTAAGCTTTTATATTATGATTTCTTATTTAATATTTAAGTTACAGGAAAGATTTTTAAAATAAAACCACAGGAACGACACAAAGTCTCACTGGCGTCTATCTGAGGAATGCGTTCTAATTAGCCATCCACCTGGCCAGCTCCTATCTACAGCTCTGTCTGGAACACAATATTTTGCTGGTATCAGTCAAAATGTCTTTTTCTTGATAAAAAGATCTCTGGAGCTCATTACTCACTAGAGGCACGACCTTGGTCTTTATATGCATGTCAAGCTCTTGGTTCTCATTGACTAATGCAGTGATGTCCAGATTCTTCCTAAGAGAATTTTCCAACTTGCCTTGTCAAAGCCATCCAAACAGCTTTTCATTTCTTTCAAAATCTCTGATTGTTTTTGCTTTTCTAGGTTTTGTTCTTCAAGCTTCTTAATGTCTGGAACCAACTTCTACTTGCCCTCTTACAACCCTCTTTCCAAATCTTTACTGCTTATAAAACTTCTGATTTTTGAAATGCTGTACTACCATCTTCTTCAATTTGGGCATTCAAATCTATGACCTTGGCAAAGTTTAAATAGTAATAAACTGCAGCACAGATACAGGTGCCCCACCTGATGATCACAGGCTGAGGAGGAAGTGCAAATTCAGTGATTTACTGGAACAAACTGCTACAGCAAACTCTAGTTTGCAGCTGCCCCTTCCATTCCATTCTTATCCATTTAGACTTCACCCATATCATTGCAGAGGAGAAAAATGCTAGGAACGTAAACAAATGTACAAAATTTCACTTAAAAAAAGTACAGTTTGTGTTCACTTTGAATGCAAGTATTGCGTTTGTGTGCAATATTCAAAGAGTACTTCCAGGTAGGGCTTTTGTGTGCTACAGAGTGCACATATGGGGTGTTAAAATAAGTTTATTTTATATGTTTAGGATCTGATTTGTCACCTAGATAAATACCTGCAAAAATTTTGTACTATGTGCTGAACGCAAAATTCCTATCCATACTCATTACTGATGTCTAAGAAAATGTGTTTTTCTGTGATTTATTCATTAATGAAAGCATTTAAATTCACAAAATTGTGCTGATTTTAGTTCTTATGTGGTAGTTTTCAATTTCCCATAGTGTAAATATATTCCATATAGCTTTTGAGCGATCAACTAAGAATGCATCATCATAGTGACTCCCAGTGCTGATCATACATTCATTCTCTGCTAGTTACCAAAAAGAAAACTAAATGTGCGGTTTGGCCAATTTAATGTTTTATTTATTTATTTTTCTCAATACATGGGATAAAAGGAAAGGTTGTTTTGTATAATAAATATTTGTGTGGCAAATTAGGCAATAAAAATCAGAAAATTTTTATCAAAATTGATACATTTGTGACAAGTAAACCAAATTACAAAAAATTCTGAAATCCAGTGTGGCCACAGTTCTGGGCATTCCATTATCCTCTACTGTCTACAATTACATGAAAAAAACCCTTATGCTTGCTAGCTCTTTATTGCTAATGTTCTTTATTAACAATCATAATTTACTTTCAGGAATCATTATGTTTAGATGTTATGTCTGTTGCGTACTGTTATTACTTAAAATTAATCAACACCTTTAAATAACACACATAAATAAAAAATGGTACAGTGTGATTGTTTCATGTGGCTCAAGAGATCCGTTCTTCATCAGCTCTAGAAAGTTCTAATAGCTACATAGGCTGGGGTTCTCTTACTTCCTGTTTGTGTGGATATTGGACCTTATTACAGCTTAAGAAAAATGGACCACTTTAATCACTTGAAATGATCACATTGTGCTATTTGTTTATTTATATTATTTAAAAAGTTCTTTATTTATGGAAAATTGGTTTAAAATTATGGAGCTGTGTCAGGTAGAGTCTACTCAACATCAGAATGTAAAATGGATTATTTTCCTGCCAAGCTATATGTTACTACAATGTTTTGTATTAATTTTAACTTTAAAACACCTAATTCTATGAGTGTTCTTAGTACTGTAATTATTAATTATCATCTTGTACATTTAAATTATGATGAAACTTTCTTTTATACAGTTCCTATTTGTATAAAACAAAGTTTATTATTTCATTAAAACTATAAGGTTAAACAATATTTTAAACCTAGTAATTATATGAATCTTTAAGTAAAATATTGAATTGATTCAAATTGTATTTGTATTTCTGGTAAGAAAAGTAGTTGATCAGCTTGCCAAAAATTCTATGTTTATGCAAAAGCTGTTTATTTTAATAACTTTCTTTTCCTTCTCCCTGACAGCGTCCTAGTCAAAGGTTTGCTGCTACAGTGTGTCAGGTCTTACTCTATGGTCCACCTGATATTTTAAAATGTACTTCGACAAAAGATGTACATGAAAAAGTGCTAGAATGGATGTCTCTCATGTCTGCTGAAACTTACTTAGGAGTCACCTTGAACAACAACGATGCAAAATTGCTTGAATTAGAGCTGCGTCATACTTTCTGCTCTCGAATTCAGTACTTAGAGGTCCTTGAAGCTGTAAAGTACATAGCACAGGCCTGAGATACATGTTGCAATGAAAGCTTCATAAAACACACAAATGTCTATTTTAACCATTTATTTTTGTTTTGTGAAATGTAAAATAAATAACATTTGCTTAGTAACTTTGTATGATTGAAATATTGATGTTTAGAACAATAAAATATATTTAAACTACTGTGTTGGTTATATGAAGAAAAAATTTACATTTACACTAAGTTGATAATCTTATCGAAAGATAAAGGATTAGATATGTTTAAAAGAGTATGCTTACATATTCATCGTGTAAGAGTATGCTTACATTCATCAAATACTACTAAAGTAATTATGCTCATGAAAATAAATCTTATTCCTGCAAAAAAAAATGGGTGCTTCAGCTAGAGTCTTTTAAATATTATTTCTGGATCTTGTTTACATACTGTACCGCAAAGAAATCTCGCCATGTTGAGTAGATAAGACAGTAAACATGGTAGATGGCTGAACTCGCCATCTTGGTCTCTTGTTCAGACCTATTGCATGGCTGTCGATCTCGTGGTCTGGAGTTTTGGCCAGTTTTCTCCAGATGTAACATGAATACGCATTAGAACCCCTTAAAAAGTTCTCTTACCATAAAAATTTAGATGTTTCAATACTTTTTCTGTGGAGATATATTTTAACAACATAACAGGTACATCTATTGAAGTTTAAGGATACTTCAACAATATTAATGTGTGCAAAACTTGTTTTTACTCTTAAACATACCCGACAGAAAAAATCGAAGCTCCTTTCATCCTACCATCATGCTCTTCGGTTCGGAAATCAGCCAAGTTTCTAACCCAAGGTACCTCGCTCTCACTCTTGACTTGGAGCTGAGATTCTCGCAACATCTCTATCATATTTCAAATAAAGCACTAAAAAAACCTTAACATCCTTAAGAGACTTTGCGGTGCCTCTTTGGGATCAAGTCCAAGGACCCTTCTAACTACTTATACCTCCATTGTCAGGCCCCTTCTTGAGTACGCTGTACCCATTTGGGCATGAGCCAGGCCTACCTCAAAGAAAAAGATCAACTCAATCCAGTACAGGGCTTCGAAAATCATCACCGGAGCTGTCTCATCGACAAACAATATCAAGGCTGAAAAGGAATGTGGCCTCACCCCACTAGAACAGAGAAGAAAATTATCCATTGTTAAATTCACGAATAACATACGAAGCCTACCTGAAGACCATATCTCTAGTAGAACATTCAAAGCGAGGAGCACAAAATCTAGGCTCAAAAGGTCCTCAACCCTGCAACAAGACCAGGAAATTAGAAAAGACATCCACCTTCAGCATGAGTCACTTGCGATTATGAGAGAACTTTCACAAGCTCTGCACCTTCATCCGCAGACAAAAGTAAATCTTAACCTCTTAAAACCTTGCACTAAAAATGAGCCTGCCTCGGTTTTAAAAGAAAAAGGCGACCATACCATTAATGTAATTTCCACCCAAACTCAAAATTTGGTAATTGCCTATACTGACGGCTCTTCCGACTCTAGTCTTGATAGTGGAGGTGCGGGTGTTTACATTGAGGGTCCGGACGAAGCACACGAGTGTCAAAAAATTCCTGTGGGGAAGATCGCTTCCAACTACACATGCGAACTTGTTGCCATCAAAAGTGCACTGGAGATTTTCCTTACTGAGAGCATCCACAGATCCAGCAGCATAGTTATCCTCTCCGATTCAAGATCCGCGCTGCAAGCCATTCAGAAAGGCAAGTGCCAGATATGCCATGGAATTATCCAGTCCATTAACAAAAGTCATCGCAGCCAAGAGATCTTGCACGTTACAATGGATTCCAGCACACCTTAATAACCTTTGTCAAGCTGATGTGCTTGCCAAGGAATCCAGATCTTGCCCTACGTCATCGAATATCACAACTTTAATTGATGCCAATGGTGTTGCCGGCCGCAGACTTATCAACAATAATTTTAATACTCTATTCCAGCTCTGGATTGTAATAGTACAATAGCAACAATAATAACCAGGCTACGAACAAAGCATGTTAAGGGAATGAGAATCTCGACTGACGGACAAAGAAGTTACTCAAATCACCTCCCAAACTGCCCTGATTTTCAACTGTCTCCTCAACACATCTTCAGCTGCCCTGCAATTCAGGCCAGGCTCTTCAAGTTCGGACTGGAAGATCCGAACGATTTCATTTTTTCGGACAAAGCTGTGGAGGTCGCCGAGGCTGTCTTCGACAACTTCGGAGTGGTCTGAGGCTTCCCTTTGCACAACATGGACACGACGACAACAACACTCTAAACATACTGCCTGTTATCAAGTGATATTGAAAAGCTTTCTTCTAGATTTCTTATAATTAGATATAGCATTCATATTTTGATACATATTAGTAAAGGTACTTGAAAGGAACTGGATTATATATATATTTATAAAAGAATAAAATTGTAATTTGTATTTTAAAATTTTTTTCTTTTGGGAAGGGGGAGGGGTTATAATTTGACTTTGCAAAGAGTTCTGTATAATACTGATTTTTATATTTCTCCTTTATTTAAACATCCTTAAAACAGCAGTTAAAATCAATGAAATTAACATTTTAATTAACTGTTTATTCTAGAAATTAATTTTGTGGGACTAGTAGCGGAGCCAAGAATTTTTTTTAGAGGTGACCGAGAACTCAAAAAACTAGAATGCAATAGCTTATAAAAATCGAAGTAACATTTTTTTTTTTTTTTTTTTTTTTTGGGGGGGGGGGTGGATGAAACCTCTTTACTTTGCCTACAAGTGTTTGCATATGAATATAGAATTCGAAATCTTTGCAATTGGAGAAACGGACATTAAAGAAAACATTAAATTTGGCCTAGGTCCGTAGCAGACCCTAAATTTTTGAAGCGGAACATTCAGATTTATCCTCAAATATGTATGTTTTTAATATTTAATGTTTACTTAATTTGATGTTTACTTAATTTTTCCACAATCCTTTTTTAGACAATCATTCAAATATCCCCCATTGTTTAAAATTTAAATTTAAGTCAACATAGCCCATAGTGCATTAAAGGTTAATTAAAACTACATAGGAGATTCTGGATTAGAATGTTGTTACGAATTTTCGGCGCAACCCGCTGTTCTGGGGTTTAAAAAAGGTCAAAATTCGTATTCTACGCGTCAAATAGTTAAATTTTGCCTTTTGTTGCATCAAAATAGGTCAACTAGAACCGGAAATACGGAGGTTTCGGTTTTCCCATTCATTTCTGTAGCAGTTTCTAGAAATCTCGAGAAATATTGGTCCTACCCAGACAGCACATCAAACTTGCAGCAAGCTTGATTTATCAAGTCAATAAGCTTGAAAATTCCAGTCGTGTAAGCTTGATGCAAGCTTGAATCAAGTGTTCTAGTTTACACTTGCCCAGCTTGCATTAAGCTTGACATTTCAAGCTTAAAAAATTTTACAAAAAAAAAAAAAAAAAAATTATAAATACACGGGCGAACGCGCCCCACATACTTTATTTTTCCGCGCATTTCCCTCCTCTATGTTGTAATTTCAAGTTATTTTAATCTGTTTCCATCGAGTGTCCGTGACTAGAATAGAACCCGGGACCTTTCGAGCGCGTAATCCATTCAGCCACCGGAGCCTTGTGCAGCTGTGACTAAAGTTTGAAGTGAATTATTAAGCGATTTTCTGGCCAGATTGATAAGTGGGCGATATGTTATTTTTTTTAATATATATATTTTTTTTTCCATGGGATGCATCAAAATTAAAATAATTTTATGTGTGATTTAGAGACTCTACTAATAGGGAAATAAACATAATATGAACTTAAGAGCAACACATGTTTTAAAACTTTCGCAACACTCATGAGCAATACTGCCGCTGGCCAAAATCGAGACAAACGACTGATTTTGAAATCAATTTCGTAGTATAATTGTATTTTATTTTGAAGAATTTCCATATTTGGAAATATAGAATGGGTTTACTTACTTAACAAAAATTTTGTGTTAAGTAATCTGAAATCAAAGAAACAGATAGTTAAACGTTACTTCGAAATGCTATATCACAGTTGCTAACATAACATGTATGGAATACAAACACTTTAGTCATTTTTGTAAATATTTCTTATAATAACAAATAATTGAAAAATTTTGCTATTTTTTAACGCTAAAAATTCTCTTTACAAATGTGGTTAGTTATTTTCCTACATATATTGGTATGCTATATCGATATAGAGCATTTCGAAGAATTAAAAATAAGTTTAAATTAATTTATACAAATGTAAATTTGAATTATTTTCATTGTTCATACTTTATAATTAAAAAAATTATTTAATTTCTGAATTTTTTTTATCCTAAAATTACAAAAGTGTAAGATGTAAGATTTTTGGGCCCTAAAATCTGTTGGCCCTGGGCAGTTGCCCCGTTTGCCCTGCCGGTAATATGGCACTGGTAATAAAAAACCCATCCCCGTTAAAACACATCTTTTACGAACTTTCAACAAATTTGAGGACGCTAGACAATTAATGTCCATTCTCTTTCACAGATGGCGCCATCACCGCACTTTGCAAGTGAAAATCCAGCTTAAGCCAACCTTGCATTGCCAAGCCAAATCTCAAGCTTGATTTAAGCTTATGTGCTGGGTAGGCCTTCGGTAACTTCACTTTTTGGGGGCTTATTTTTGGCGCACAATTTGGCCATATTTCGCCAAGATTGGCGACATTTTGGTCAGTTGGCGCAATTTTCCCTATGGGGCTTGTAAAGTTAGTTTTTCTGCATTAACATGCATAATAGCCTAACATTTCTCTTCTGTGACATTATCAAAATTCCCGCTTTATGTGGAATCTTCGAGAAATACACTCTCCTGGAAGCTTCTTGAAGCTTCTGCGTCGCCTATAAATACAAGCTTGACAGAAGCCCCAGTTCAGTGTGGATCGAGCTTCCGATGAGTACGCTGCTCTTCTCTGTGAACTGTGTGACAGAAGAGGTATTTCTGCATGCGTTTTTGAAGCTTTGTTTTTAAGTGCTGGGTGTAAATCTTTCATTGCTGAGTTTTGAGGGACTGTTAATGTTATCCCTGTTAGTATTTCCACTGAATTTTGCCTGTGGAAGTGTTTTGTTTTGTGTGAGAATTGCAGCATTTGTGAAAGCTTCGGTACTGACTAGACTTTTGTAAACGAGCTACTGTCCGTTAGTGCCTGCGAATTTTATACAGCTGATTGTTCTAGAAGCAATAAAGTGTGTTATCCATCCTGACAAGTGGACTTTTTACTAGAACTTTCTACACCAAATGGATTTTAGAACGACGAACCCAGGAAACAAGCAGAGTTCGCGGAACAATACTGTGAAGGATTCATAAAGTGCCAGGGGCGTAGCCACGGGGGGGTTAGGGGGGTCATAACCCCCCCCCATGAGAAATTTTTTGCCATACAAAATGCATATTCTTCACTACATTATCACACACACACATACATATATATGAGTTGTAGTAGTCGTAACCCCCCCCCATGAAAAATTTCTGGCTACGCCCCTGAGTCAAACTGATTGTTTACTGCTTTTGTTACAGTTAATTACTGTTTTTGCTAATCTTGGAATCTGTAGGACGGATTGCACCCTTGAAGAAATGGACTGATTGTGTGCTTTTCGCGAATTATATCGTACATAACACAAGACAGAAGCAGAACTTATTATAACCTGCATACTCACCACACACACATACACATTCAAATATATACAGAATACAGGTGTCACAAAAGAAATACATATACAGTCGGATCTCTATTTAACGACCCCCTATTTTGTGAATTTTTAATCGGAACCAAGAAAATTGAGAATTTCTTCGTAAAAACCTCCAAATAGCGAATTTCATTCACTATTTAACGAACTTTTTCTTGTTATTTAATGTTTGTTTTTTTCGCCATTTCTCTAAATATTTCTGGACATTTCAAACTTATTCTGTTCTTTGAAAATGTGCGAACAGAATGAAATCAGCAGTGGTTTACCTCTCCCGCTTCTCTGTCTGTTTGTGGTCTCAGAAGTTGGTTTAGAAGGGCATTTCTTCAATCGCATTTGAAATCGGGAAAAATACCTGAGCAGATTTTTTGTGAGCTGTAGTAACCTATAGTACAGTACATTAGTTACGGTAAGCAATACCGTACATTTTTGGCCGTCGATGGCCGCTTCGCGACTGGCTTGTGCAACCTACGGCACACGAGCCTCTTCGAAATCAAAATTTGCAACGTACTAAAATAATTCTATAATAACTTTTTCATTTAAAATCGACACTTTAATGAATGCAATTGTTAGTAGCAAAATGTCTTTGAGAGAGCGGCTGGGGAGATTATTGTTGAAGAGAAATATAATCGCCATGGGTAGCAAATACGTAAGGTGTCCCATAGGTTTTACATAATTAAATATATAGTTGAGACTGATGTTCTGATTTTATTACGGATTTTGTCGGTGAATCCCGACTGGTCATTAAACAGTCGTAAATTTAGCTAGAAGAATGCCCCTCTATCCCCTGTAGCCACGACCCTTGTTGCCACCTGAGGCCGTGATGGCCCAGTGGTTAAGGCGCTCGACTCATAACTAGATTGTTATGGTTTCGAATCCGATGTACCACTGAAGACCACCACGTGCATGCGGGGTACGTGCACCTTAAATCAGTGCGAAAGTCATCTCGGTGGTCCCTAGCGATTTCCAAGGGATGCCAATATTCAGAAATCTCCCACTCTCTGATGTGGTTCCAAATGGTGGCTTGAAACTCCAGGAAGGACGTATGTAGTTCTAAGCGACACAACATTTTGTAACGCGAGCTGTCTTCTCCTGACAAACAAACAGTTGCCCACAAGTCAATGTTACGTGCGGACTATTGCAAAGCAGTCTGTAGGGGAAGTTGCGGTGCAATGAAACACAACGTACGGTGAAACATGCTAAACCAATAGAATTTGTAAAGAAAGTTGAAACTCACACACCTATTATACAAATATGTATTCCATTTACTGGTGTGATTTGCAGACAATAGCATTTTTACAACAAGAGATGTAGAAAGTTTGTGGATTTTCAACAATGAAAGTAAATTTTGTTACTAAAAGTAATTTTGTTTTACTTTCATATTTTCGTATGTATAATTATTTATTTTTCAACTATTGTGATCACTATGGTGTGGTCTACATACTTTCAAATCCAGAATTAAAAAAAATAAATATTAGGAATTAGTAAAAATTTATTTAGCTTGTATTCTCAATTTTTGGGGTACAATGAAATACTTGTAGATGGGGTACAATGAAGCATGTTTCATTGTAATGGTAATATCGCTATTATAAGTGAATGCCTTCACTTATAATAACGATATTACCATTGAGTATTTGGATTGACATCTCACAGAACACATAAGTTAAGAAGGTATTGTTTTTAAATCGTACTCTATCTTCTTCAGACTCTGAAGATGGTAACAATCCAGATTGTCTTTCAACTAACAATCCAAACAGTACAGATTATGAACTATTCTCATGTAACGTGTATAACACAAGCAGTATCGCTCTAAATGATTATGTTTTAATCAAGGAAAAGGAACTTAATGTAAATAAATGTACTCTGTTGGGGATATAATAAACTTAAATCAAATGGAATGCGAAGTTCTGTACGTCAAACGACCGAGTTCAAGCATCAAATTTGTGCGTTCTTCGGAAACATATATTTTTGAAAAAACTCAAATTGTATCAAAACTACCACCTCCTGTTCCTTCAGGTGGTACAGAAAGGTAAACAGAAATACTAATTTTTGAAATCGATTTAAGTAAATTTAATATAAAATGAAGAACTATAGGCTAACCTCTAATAAAAATATCACGTTTCCATCTTACGCTATAACAGTTTAATTAAATTTGTTTTTTCCCATTTAAATTTCACATTTATGTCTCACTAATGTTTATTATAACTGTACGCAAAACATTTATCCCAAAATTTGAATTTCGACTCATATTATTTGAGTTTTTGTAAACTGTCATTAAATGTACCATTGTACTCCGGTATATGGGGTACAATGAAACACTGGCAAACATTTACCTTTTGTAATTTTTTAGATATATAAGAGCTATTTGCAATCTCATAAAAATTCATTTAGATTGGGAAAAGAGTAGGTTACAAGTGTAAATTAAACGGTTTCCATTAATTTTTGTATTAAATTATATTCTGTAAAGTTTGTAGCTTACCTTCTTTTTGTCCTATCCACATAATTTTATTTTATAATGAAAACCTAACATTTGACCACTTTTCCACGCACTCTCTCTCTGTCTCTCTCCTACCTACACTCGTTTTAACGTACACGTACATGTTGGTTTCCAGTGATACGTCGGAATGGAAACCACAACCTTCCGATTACAAGTCGGCCTCCACACCAATTCAAAATGGCCGACTCCGAGGTCCACTGCTCTGCATTCATTTGAATGAGTGAAATAGTGGTCAACCTTTTCTTTTTGAACAGTAAATAAAATATCCATTCACATGAAACTGCCTTTATCAGAATAGAAAAATTCTTCATATGAACTTACCACTTTAATTTGAAACAAAATATCCATTTCATAAATTTATTACATCAAATTCAACCTCTTTTCATGGGGATTTACTTAATTCAATAGTAACTTCCTTATGTAGCAGGGAAATCACATTTAGATTAAACTGAATTATTATATATTGGAAAAGTCCACTAAAGCATATTAAGTTCGTGGTTTAAACTATTAAAAATATTATTTTTTATAGAATGTATTTAATCCATAAAAATCAGTATTTGATTAACGATATTTCAGCTTTTTTGCAAGAAGCAGTGGCGGCTTGTGACCCGTTTCAGTGGTGGACCCGAAAAAAAAATATTGCCAATTAAAATCGCGAAAATATATATACATATAGAACAACCTATCCCCACTTTCACACAGCGTAAGTATTTAAAATTTCTCAAATGACAAATAATTATCGAATTAACTATACAACTTTTGCTATTTTTTACGTAGTTATGTTAAATTGAAAAGTTTACTTTATTACTAAACAAAAAGCCACATTTAAATATTTAATATTTATGTTCTTTATAGTTGCCTGTTCATAATTTTTAGATGATTTAATTATTTTAAAATAAATAACATATATAAAAAATACTTTCATACATCGCTTTTCGTAAATCAAGAAAACAAAACAGAAAAATATCTGACTGCACTGCAAAAATACGATCACTCAAATAAAAAATGATTTCCTCCTAAGCGGAAAATTTCGCCAATAGTTACCGATTGCCGAAATTTCCCTGTACGGTCGTGTAGATCACCGTGCGAGGGCCCGAACATCTGGGCCCAGAAGGCAGTGCCAAATAAGCCGTTTGGAAGCCAAGTTAATTCCCCGTCAGTATGGCTTTGTGCTCAATGCCAAATATGTCAACCCGGTGAACGAAGAAGAGACGCCCCCTTCAGGGCAGGCCAGACCATGGCCCAAGCATGGTATAGATAGGGGGAAAATCGTATAACTATCGCTTTTTTAAGTGCGTTTTTTAATGGATAGTATTAAAATAGAGTAAAACGCGTGTATTTTTTTAATGAAGGTAAATTATTGAAAGAACTGCCTTACATAATAGGAAGATACTTTGATTTAGACGGTGCTTAGTCGGTGGGGCCAGGCCTCTCTGGCCCTTAATGACGAGCCGCCACTGGAGGGAACGATGTTTTCATATTAACACTTTTTTAATTGAGTAGCAGTTTAAGTAGCTAAAATGCAAATTTCTACTACATTTGGGTAGAAAAAAATACTCTTTTGGGCATAAATACAACTCTCATTTCAAGATTTTCACCAAACTAATAAAAATGTATGAAAAATTAGGTATTTATGTTTAATCCCACCAAGACGAAGGGTTTTTAGCCAGGATAAATACCGGACACATGAAATTATAGATAGGTAATAGGTAGATATATAACTTAATAACACACATGAGCAATATTAAAAGCAAGATTACATACTATTTAAGTACAGACAAACAATATTTATGTATCATGGCAACCAATCGTGTCAAGTTTTAACGCATAATTGCATTAAATATTGTAACTATGCCACTGAAATTCTCCTGGCGACTATTATCATAATACAATTACCAATAATGGAAATAACGATATAAAATTTTTATGCGTATTTGAACAGAATTTTGAACATTCATATAGTTAATTTTTATGCTTTTACAATAAATTTGGTATCAAAATGTTGGTAATGAAAAGATCTTTAAAATGATATATGAGTCATCACTCCCACTTACATTCTCCCTGTAGAAATTAGGTCCTGAACGAAGAGCTTATAACTAACAAGTTAACACTAGAGACAGAGAGTATATTCACGAGTACGTCAAAACCAAATGTAAACAAGTGAATAAAGCAACGGAGCTTGGGACCACGGAATGCGCCATCGTGCCACTTCCTGTATTCGGTGCGTAGGCCTTGTTTATCGGAGGCGATGGTCCAGCGCCTTAGGGGGACAAAGGACGTTAAAATTAAAAATTTTCAATTTTGAATTTTTACTTGTAATCATACGTAAAGTTGTTTAACATAAAATCATAGTTGTTTAAAATAATAGTTTGCATCTATAATGAAACTAAAAATTAAAAAATAAATAATTTTTAAATGAAAAATTGATATTTTTAAAAAGAAAATACGCCTTCTATTTTTTTATTAAAAATATCCCATGCGCATTTCAAATTAATGAAAAGCTATAATTTTTTAATTATACAAATGCAATATATGTATGAATATATCTGTGCATTCATTTTTATGTGTGAGCCTTAAGGGTAAGCCTAGGGAATGCAATCCCGATCCCGCGGAAACGGGATCCTGCGGGATCCCGCACAAATATTTGCGGGACTAGTCCCGCGGGATTAAGATCCTAATCCCGCGGGATTGATACCGAGAAATAAATTATTTTTTATTAAAATTTCACGCCTCTTTCCCAACCAACAGACCGAAAATTTTTGAATATTCATGTCTTTCATCTAACATCGAAACCATAACAACGAATCCATGATTACAGATTTTAATTTAAAGTTTTATTTTTTTTTAATTATCTTCCAATCGGAGTCTGGATCAAACATCTAAATCTAAACACCGTAATCTAAATTTTTCGAAAACTTTCCAATCCCAAGTGAACTGAAATATTTCATACTAATTTATCTCTTAGCGAACAATCATGAATTAATTATAAAAAGTTTTTATCTTAGTTATTATTTTTTTTAATTCACACTTTTAATTACAGTAGAACCTCGATTATCCGAAGTAATTGGGACCGAACCTACTTCAGATAATCGAGAATTTATCAACAATCATCTAGTTTAATATGTAGTATCGTCATTGAACTGTTGTTATGACTCTTAACTGTTAAATAAATTAAAATTATGAATGAAAATAAATTTATTTCTGAAACAAAAACTTACAATGGTTTAAATGGAAACTGCTTCATCTGGTGTAAAATTGGCCATCCTTTGCTGTGCAGCTTTTTCCCGAAGTTTTCTTAAAAGCATGATTTCAGAGGAATCATACTGCTTCTGTTGTTCCAGCCAAAGAAGGCCTTTTGAGAAACACTCAAAAGCATCATTGTTACTGATTTATTAACTCCAGAATCATTCTCATCTTCATCATCATCTTCTTCTTTTGGAGATTTTCGGACTTCTGCTATTAATTCCTCATCATTGAGCAACTGGAAGCCTGCATCTTCTACGTCACAATTCAACCAATCTGTGATTTCTCTATCCCCAAAATTTTCAAAACCTTTTATTGTGCTAAAAAGGCTTGAAAACTCAGTAACGCTATCTTTCACAATGTCTGTAACCTTTTCATCTGCGCCAGTTGAAAAATTCGGCAAAAGTTTTCACCAACTTCGTCGTTCGATTCTTACGCGTTAGTTCGTTCGATTGCGGCGGCAGAGAATCCCACGCGTCACTGATCATATAAATGCAGTCTTTGATATTGACAGTATTCCAAAACTCAATTATTGAAACTGCACCAGATTCAGAATCTCTTTCAAAAAGTAATTTTCTGATGTAAAAAATAAAAGTGAGGAAGAAACCGACTTCGGTTAACGGAGAGTTTCGGTTAATCGAGGTTCTACTGTATTTTACTAAAATTAAATCTAGACTAGGAAATGATTCATTGGATTTGTTCGATTTTGTACGTTCTTTTCAGAAACTAAGAAAATAACGCAAACATGTGAATGTATTTATAAATTGTATTTTTTTGTAAATTCCTGATTTTTAGCAACTAACATAACTAATACTAATATAGTAATACATAACTTACTGTATTATTCTGAAAATCATGATTATAATTTTCATATTTCTGTAAGTTATTGTATAAATTATCTCAGAAGATTAATTATTATTATTGAAGTTAAGCTTCATAGTGCTTAAAATCTTACATTTTTTACTTTTCTATGTTGAAAGGAAGCCCTAGCTAGATGAAATGTCAATCCCGCGGGATTGCGGGATCCCGCGGGATCAATAAATCTCAATCCCGAAATCCCGCAAGACAAAAAACAGTGCGGGATTGCATTCCCTAGGTAAGCCTTATAAAAGAAAAAAAATCATTAACAGATGTAGCTTTTTTTGAAATTTCCATCCTATTGTTACATTTAAATTCTTATATCGCTATTAAATAACCTTTGTTTGAAAATGTAATGCACAGTTATTTTCATACATGCATTACAAGTGTACTATAAAAAAAAAAAATTACAGCTTTTTATTAATTTGGAATGCGCATCGGATATTTTGAAGAAAATATTGAATGCGTATCTTTTTCTCAAAGATATTAATATATTTTTTAAAAAAGATTTAATTTTTTATTTTTAGTATTAATGTTAATGTAAACCTTTGTTTTAAATAACTTTACGTAAGATTTGAGACTAAAAATTAAGAAATGACAGTTTTCAATTTGAAAGTCTTGTCCCCTTAACCACAGGGCCATTGCGTCCTTGGGCGATTACAAGGATCTTGACTACAGGGGTTAGAAGGGCATTCTTCTGTGTTTTATGTGTGTGGCGAAATTTTGACTTTTTAATGACCATTCGGGATCCACTGACAGAAGCGAATGTGAGAAAAGCACAGACAACTCCCCCATCAATGGAGACAGCAATGGAAGATATCTTTCCGTATCAGTCTCCCATGGACATTGAAACACATATAAAACGGGAAAGTCAGCATCGGCCTTAACAACCCCCCCCCCCTCCCCTCCCGTCGAAACCCGAAAGTTGTGGAACTTTTTAGCACTTACTAAGAGAATTGTACTCAACAGTTTGTCTCTAGTTAGAACTTTTTTTGGATGTTTGGGTAAAACCCTATTTTTACATTGCTATGAAGAAATTATGTAGAATGTTCGCAAAGCATGTGCGAAAAGTATAAAAGGTCAGCTCACCTCACAAGTTCATTTCAGCTCACTGCTGAGAGCCAAAATTCTCAGCCTCTTTGTATTGCAGTATTTAAGCGACGCTTTCTCGCTTGTTATGATAAGCCTATTTTTGAAAGGTGTTCATGAATTCTTTCATTGCTGCATGCTAAGAAGCAGTTGAGAGCTCTTCTGGTGAATTTCCAGTGCGTTTTAGATTGTGGAAGATTGTATGTGAAATACAGTACCTGAGAAGATTTAGGTGATCAGCTGACTGTCACAAATCAGGTTACTACTTGTTAATTACTGTGCTTTGTGTTATACTGATGTTTTCTTCAATCCTCTTCTATGAACAAAACTCCCTACATTCATTTTCATAATTTATCTTAATGGTAACTACATTTTTGGCTCCCACTTGAAATAACAACTTTATATAGTGTCTTAAATCCGAAAAAGTACACCTGTTGCCATCTCTCGAGTCAACTACTAGCAACATGTTATAGTCCTCATGGTAGTACAATAAAGGTTCTTTGTTGACATAGCCGGCTGTGTCAAAAAAAGGACTTTAGTTCTGTAGCACACGCAATGGGCGATATGATCGGCCGCCATGTTGCTGGTAGTTAACTCGAGAGATGGCAACGGGTGTACATTTTTGGCCTTGGTACAAATTTAAGAATATTTTTTGCACCTAGCAGTTGAAAGCGTTGAAAAAAAGAAGTGATTTCACAGAGCGACTGCCGCTCGTTAAAGGGTTAAATAGCGCAAAACATGGAAGCCAGCACAATAATTTCATTGAAAATAATTCATTTATTTGATAACAAGTATGTGGGGTGTTTACATTAGTCATTAACCCTTTAGCGCGCAGTGTTCCCGCTCTGGGAACACCAAATTCTGACGTTTAGACTGTTGCCAGTCACCAAGAATAGATTTGATTTCTATAAAAATAGTTGCGGGTGACATAGCTCCACGAGAATCCTTTACTTTTTAGCACGTCATTTCCCGTAAAAAAAAAATTGTCACGATAATTTTTAACAGCACCGACATCTGCTGAAAAATGGAAGAATGGCAGAACAGCTGGATAGATTGCCCAATGCTGAAAAAAGGGCATCCGTTGCCATCGCTCGACTTAACTACCAGCAAGATGGCGGACGATCGAAACGTTCATCGCGTGCCACAGATCTAGAGACCCTTTTTTTGACGACAGCTGGCTGTGCGCGCGCACAGCCAGTTGTCGTCAAAAAAGGGTCTCTAGATCTGTGGCACGCGCGCACAGCCAGCTGTCGTCAAAAAAAGGTCTCTAGATCTGTGGCACGCGATGAATGTTTCCATCGTCCGCCATCTTGCTGGTAGTTAAGTCGAGCGATGGCAACGGATGCCCTTTTTTCGGCATTGGGAAAGGGTTGCGCCTCAAAGGACGCACACCTGAGACAGTAGCAGTTCTTGGCTCGTTATTTACTGAATGCACCTTATACTTATTGGTTGAAGGCAAAAATCAATAACTCATGACTGGAAGTGCGTATAGTGGTTAAGAATAGTACAGTGCTATGACGAGACAGTAATGAAATGAGGTTTGCTACGTTACGGCTTTAATGATCCATTGACAGGCACGACAGCATAAAAATAAGGACAGGTTTCGGTTGTGTACGCACACAACTAGGGTTCACTTCGTCTGTTTTTACGAATAAAACTAGAAGCTACTTAAAAGCTTCTCGAAGTATTCTCTCCATCACAAGAAAATTGGCTTTTTAAGAGTAAAATCATTTAGATTCAGTATATCTAGGCGTATTCGGCGTTTCGAAGGGAATTTAGAATTTTAAAGAGAATTTTTTTTAAAGGAAAAGTCATGAAATTATTACTGTTGTGCATATTTGTTGCGATTGTTGAAACCACCTGGGTGAGTTCTATTTTGTTTTAGTAATAATAATAATAATAATAATAATTCCAGTAAAAAAAAAAGAAAAGAAAATACCACTAATAGCGAATGAATATTCTATCTGTTCTGAGAGAAAGGACAACTGCCATTGTTAATGTTGATATGTGTTCGATAGGAAATATTTTAATTAAACACTTCAAATATTTTTACCAAAGCTTTAAATAGAAAAAGTATCATTTTTTTTTTCAAGAATAATTACATTAGTTTAAGCACATCAATGATTTCTCATAGCAATAGGTTATAGTGAACAATAATTAATAATTTAAAAGACAAATTTCTTTTGTGCAGATATAATTAATTAAAAGCTGTACAAATTATGCATTTAAATAATTTTACTTATTTAACTTGCAGTTAGTTTTTTTTACACTATCAAATTTTGATGTACTTACACGTTTTCATTATATTCTAAATTCATTAATTCTATTTTTAAGGTGATGTATGTATATGAGTGAACACGGTAGTTCCTAAACAGTGCATTCGATTGAAGGCAAATTTGGTTTATATATTATAGGCCACCCTCGCATGACCGATGTTGATTTTAATATGTATAGGGCGTGTGCTGTTTTTACAGGTCTGAAAAAAAAAAAAAAACAATATATTACGGCCTATGGAAAGAAATTCTTGAAAGTGTGCTGGCGTGTAAACGGTATATTCGGAGCGCAAATTGGTTATGTATATTATAAGTCACTCGCATGTCTCACATTTTATGTATAGAACTGATAGTTTGTTCACAGGGTGGCGCAAAAAAAAAGGAAAAAAATATCTTATACATTACGATGTATAAACGCAAATCATTTAAAGTGCGCCTACATCATTACCTTACGTCCAAGGTTCTTCCTCCGAACGGATCATGCCTCTTTACCTGGGTTTTAAATTTCAAGAACCAGAGGGCTGGATAGCCAGGTGGACACAGAGACTATAAAAATTTGTCGCAGAAATACGCCATCGAAAAGGGGTGTCTCACAGAAACGCGGTTGCCCTATCGAGGAGGCCCTGCATCGAAAGTGGTCGCTGTTGCTCCAGGGCTGAGCAAAATTATCAGCTAAAACACCCTTTTGCAAGCTGCATTGAGAGCTGTGATAATCTATGCTTCCTCGCTTGTTTAAAGAAGTCTATTTTTGAGAGGATGTTTGTGAATTCTTCATTCTTGTATGCTGAGGAATACCTTGGAATTTTTCTCGAGAATTTCCACTGAGTTTTTAAACTGCGTAAAATTTTATTGTATTTTACAGTAAGATTTTACTATATGAGAAATACAGCATTTGAGGACGATTCTGTGAATAGCTGAACGTTATAAAACGTGGTATTGCTTGTTGATCTCTGTGAACAGTGGACTGAAGATTGATCGTCGAATTTCTAAAGCTAGTAAAATTTGTGTTTCGTCCTACCAACTGGACGGTTTACTAGAACTTTCCATATACATGACTAGACTTTAAAGCCGCGAGCCCGAAAGCAATGATTTTTCTGCAACTGCAGTACGTCAGTAAAGCTTGTGAGAATTTAAAAGGAGTACCCTAACTATTAGTATATACATACAGATGACCGATAAATTACTTTCAATGCACGAAATTTTGCTTATGTAAACTTGATGCATAGTTAAGAAAATTCAAAAAAAGTTAAGAAAAGACAAGACAAAGATAATTCGTTAGAAAATAAAAAAGTCGTAGTCTATTTAAGTTACGCAAGGGTCACTACGACCTTAATCATAATGTTAAGTCCTATTTTCGTGGTTTAATGTCTGATATCTTTCGACACATTTCCCCCCCCACACACACACACACACTTTTGTGGGCTATTTAAATTTATTTTTGAACTTTCTAATTTAAATCCATATTTCTTCGTTTCTTCGATCAGTTTCTTAAACTCATTAAGACCAGAGTTCAAATTTTATCCTTTTGCTGTTAGTCGGAAAAATAACATAAGCATTTTTCTGTTTTCCTAGTTAATTTCGCCTTTAATTAATTTGATTTTCTCAAAATGCTTAAAGATATAGCAACGTGATAAGTGTAAATTTTCACCGTTTCATTAATATTCTTTAGAAAAAGAAATCTGTACTTCGTACCAGTAATGTCAGAAATTTATTTATCACTAACTACAGGTGTTAGCACAAAATTAGAAAAGGTAATCGAAATTGCCGGGCGCTAATGATTTTAGCCTTCTTTACATCAAATATTACAACCAAAAGTGAGCGCGCTATCAAGAAATGACTGAATTAATATTTAGATAACTTATTAGAATGCTAAATATGACAGTACAGACAGAGATTAAATCTAATAAATGGTCCCTCGAGATGGTTTCCAATATTTTCGTCCGCATCAATTTAACGTATAAACAACAATCTCATTTATAAAATTCAGCTCTAGATTATGGAAAAATTAACTCCTTATAAGGTAACTTGAAAATTTAATACAATAAGGTTTTCACCATTTATCTTTGTTAAATTGGACAGATCCGGGTTCAAATGTAGCTCAGGATAGTAAAAACTTTTACAAAAATTTTTTATTTTTCTGAAATTTTTGAAACTTTGATTTCTCATTGAGACTACTAAAAGAAATTTCAACGTTAATTAACAATAATATTTTGAAAAACAGGCAGTAATCTTAATCAAAATCGATATTAATTTTTGTAATCGATTACAGATAGCTGTGTAATTGATTGATGTTATGCCAATCAGAATCCACCATATTGTACGCGGCCAGTGCTCTCGTAAAGTCGATTGTGCTATACGCAACGTTGCCAGACGCGTTTTAATTCTATTTTATTATTTTCTTTCCTTAAATTTTTCTTTCATGTAATGATTTAAAAAAACACCAGAAACAAACTACATTAAAAAAAATCACGATAAATACTACATCACAAATTTATTGGGATGTAAGTATTTAATGTGGACCGTAAATACTACATCCCAAACTTTATGGGATGTAAGTATTTATATTGGAAATTATTGTAAAACATATACCATATCAGGAAAAATGCAACGTCTTGCAACTCTGGCTATACGTCCTCTTACTAGATTGCCCGGAAGGTAAGGGTAACTAGTTCCCATTCCTTGGCGTTCTTTGATAAACTGAATGACGACAAGGGCCATTTTGGTATGCATGCAAGCCAGAAGGGAAGTCGCGCAGCGAATACATACATGCTACTTTCCCGGTGTTGATGTACTTGTGTGGAACGCTCAGGAGAGGGCCAGTGGATAACAATAAAAACATCAGTGCAGTACAACTGAGCTTTTAACCCTTTGAGGAGCAACCCTTTCCCAATGCTGAAAAAAGGGCAGCCGTTGCCATCACCCGACTTAACTACCTGCAAGATGGCGGACGAATCGTCCGCCATCTTGCTGGTAGTTAAGTCGAGCGATGGCAACGGATGCCCTTTTTTCAGCATTGGGCAATCTGTCCAGCTGTCTCTCGCATTCTTCCATTTTTCAGCAGATGTCAGTGCTATTAAAAATAATCGTGACAATTTTTTTGACGGGAAATGACGTGTTAAAATGTAAAGGATTCTCGTGGAGCTATGTCACCCGCAACTATTTTTATAGAAATCAAATCTATTCTTCGTGACTGGCAACAGTCAAAACGTCAGAGTTTGGTGTTCCCAGAGCGGGAACACTGCGCGTTAAAGGGTTAAAGTCAATAAAATAGTAAATGTAAGTAACTACAAGAGAGAAGGCTATTAAAAATCATTGACAGTGTATTTTCGAATATTCCAGTGACGCGCATTCAAGAGCGACGCGCTTTGTTTACAAGAATTTAAAAGACCTGTATAAGTCGAAATTCGAGGGTCGCCTGGAAAGTAAGTTTCCCACGGCCAATAAAAAGGAACAAAACATTATTTCCAGGAAAATAATATTGCAAAAGGTACAGCAAAATTCCAGTTACTTCTCAACTTACGAATGACCGGAATTGTAACGCTTGTGTTTTTGTAGTTCATAGTCATAGAAGTCTGTCACTGAAAATGGAATCTTATATCACAGCTGCTTGCAGTCTTTGGCTGCGGGAAAGTGATACCCGGACAGGAATTTCTTCTGTTATTTTGGACCATCCACCCTATAATACCGATCTTGCTCCCAGCCATTTGCACCTGAAGAAATTCCTGTCCAGTTTAAGGCAGTCGAAGACTGCTAACAGCTGTGACACGCTGGCTCCATTCTCAGGCGACAGACTTCTATGACACTGCACTACAGAAACTTATCCCACGGTAAGACAAGTTTTACAATTCCGATGATTTTTATGTAGAGAAGTAGCTGAAATATTTCTGTATATTTTTCAGTAAATATTTTTAGGCAATAATGTTTTGTTCCTTTTTCTTGCTAATTAGGAAACTAATTTTCCGGATGACCCTCGTACTTTTCCATCAACTGATATTTTGATCAGCGAATAATTTAAAGTATTTTATCGTTATTTCCGGTCGGTACTTTTTCATTAGTTAAGCACAAGTTTTGGCAACATTTGATTTTTCGTTTTAGCGACTACGTAAAACATCATCGATGTATAAACAATTTCGAAAGTAAAACAACGAGTTTGCATAAAAGACGAATAACTCATTTCAATCAAAAGTATTTCTCCGTTTACTTACGAAATACAAAATAATAAAAAGGTGCATTATTTTACGATTTATGTCACTTGTGACCTAATAATGGGAATCGGCGTTATGCAAGGTAATACACACTAATTTAAAACACACACACACACACACAGTGTGAGCAATGTGTGACCCTATGCAAAATAAGTGTTTCTTGCTTGTTTAGGCTGCTTGCAACGACGGAGACTTTTGCGAAGAAGGGAGATGCTGCTTGTCACCGACCGGTAAGGAATACTCCTGCGAGCCTCTGGCTAAAGAAGGTGAGACTCTTAGAAATCAAATAGCTGTGCATGTGGCTCTATCCTAGTGATCAGGCCGCCCACTATGTGGGTGCTCCGGGCTCAAGCACCCTCCAAAAAAGAAATCAAGGAGCAGTTTTAGTTACTCTTGTAGAAAAAATCTATTGAAAATTCAGAAAAAAATCCAACATAAATGGTTCTGTTCTTCAGGAAAAGAATCATTTATGAAATTATTTCATTATGTTCTGTTACTGCTTGTCACAATATAAACTTGAATAAAATTAACCACGGATGGAAGACAGAGTCGCAAAAGAATGGGGGAAAAAATACTCGCTTGTTTAGAATACTCTTGGTGTTATTCTTATGGGTGCTAACTTATGAAACCTAAGTTCCTACATAAGAATTTAATGGGTGCTTAGTGGTTTGTATAAAATGCCTACTACTTGCTGGTCAACTATGTGAGTATTTTAGAGCTTGAGTACCGTCAAAAAAAAAAAAAAAAAGTATAGGTACTGAGCAGCTTTAAAATTCTGAACTATAAGGTTAAATGGATCTAAGGACTTGAACAAATATCAACAACGGATATTTTTCTTGAAAAAAGAAATCCAGTCGTTCTACCACTTCCCCCAGGAAAAAAAAATGTATAGAACACCCACAAAAGTTTTGTAAAATCGGCGCCTCTGTTGGTGATGTAAAAAGTGTCAACAATGAAAAGGAATATATGGATTTCGGAGGTGTAATTTTATTGCTAAGGAATGAAAATAAATAAAGTTTTAAATATAAAATCCAGATTAAATTTATTCGAACTCTGGAAACAGTTGGATCTCATTGCATCAAATAAAAGTAACTTTAGTTCAATCAATGAATGCTAAAGGTGGAATACAGGACATATCCGGATAGCGTTTTTTCAAATTCTTAAAAGTATTCACCCCCTTGCCTGTAAAACTTCTTTTTCTGCAAAGAGAGTTAAAATGACATTTTAAACATTTTTACTCACTATTAATATTAAATATTAGCTCGTACATGATTTTATCTCTATAAATAATTACGGAAGACCGGGACAGGCGTAGTTTTTAGTTATTAATTTCTTGAAAGTAAAAAAAAAAAAAAAAATTGAACTGAATCTTTAAAGCACATGCATTTATTTGGCTATGAATAACATGACTTTGCGTTTATAATGTGTGTATAGTTTGTGATTAACGAAAGCCTGAAGTAAGAGAATAAAATGTGTGCCAGCTTCAACCGTCACGAGCAAGTTGCCTCTACCTATGGGGACAAGTTAGCACATACTCTATCAACTCAAATGAACTCAAAAATGTTGAGATTTAAGAGGAATGAATTGTGATTTTACCAGCAAGTTTAAACGGAAAAATTACCCATTTCTGCACTAGATAAAATTTAAATTACACAGCTATAAAAATAACGAATGAAGCATTAACTTTGGGTGGCTTCTGTCCTACTCGAAGCCATCTTCAGAATTACAGTTATCACAAATATAAAACCGAGCGTTTCCGTTGTGCACACTAGCGGATACAGGGGAGGGGCTAGGGGGCTTCAGCCCCCCCCCAAAAGAGATTGCTCACGGGTAACATTCTGCTTTATTATACACTGTAAATAGCTAAAATGATCATATTTTATTACTTAGCCCCTCCCAAAAGCCTAATACATTGGTTTAGACTAAAATTTTTATTTGTAGTACATTTTAAATGGGTGAAATAAGCTTTTTAAAAAATTTAGCCCCTCCCAAAAAAAATTTCTGGATCCGCCACTGGTGTGCAGGCCTTGTGTGTCCAAAGATCAGAGGACTTTACTCCATTCTTGCTGTACTTTGATGATTATTGGTATGCATGCCTGTAAAAAAGCAGTTTTTGCTAGTCCTTCGGCTAGATGTTTTTCACAGCTCGCAATTACCGATACAAAGGGATCAGCAAAAAGTGAGTCTAACGCATTTTAGAAGGTGGGATGACCTTTTTCTTACCTTTCGCCTTTGAATTGGAGCATCTACTATACAATTGGATGGTTAATTCACTTGCAGTGGTTAATCCATAAAACCTCATTTTCTATGCGCCAACCAGCTTCCATAATACATTTCTTCACAAAATGAGAGACAAAACCTTCTAAAAGTAAATAATCGAAATAAATCACACATGAAATGGATAGAGGTAAGCACACACTATGAAAACTACACAAGTTAAATCGCAATTATTAACATGAGTATTGAATGTTAATAAAATAATGAAGTGGCACAAAAATGCCATTCCATACTTAGCCATGGGTAAAAAAAGACCAAAGAAATATCGGTGTATATATCCATTGCCAAACTACTGCGAATTAAGAAGAACGTACTCGAAGAACCGTCTACCTACTCCTGTAGCCAACTAGTCCCGCTTTCCCCCCCACAATTTTACTATCGGGGATACAGACATGAAAGTCGGATTATCCCGTTTATAATATGAAAATGTATGTTTCGTAAACCACCATTCGTTGCCTGTAAAATTAGTTTTACTGCTCGCAGCATTATAATGCAGAGAAATATAAACAGTGACTCTTTTCGAACAAATGATATCCAACTTTGATGGTGTAGACCAGCGGTGCGCAAACCGGGGGTCGCGAGATAATTTTTGGGGGTCGGCAAATTCAAAGAGATTCAAATTTATGAAATATCTACAATTATTCATTTCAAAGAACTGAAATAATTCAATAGAAGAAACTGACAATTATTATTTTACGAGCGCGATATTCGCGATCGCTATCACGGGGCTTCAAAACCACGTTATCATGCATAGTGATTTGCAAATTGATAATGCATAATGATCTGCAAAATTATTTTCCATTAAAACAAAACATCGATCTCGATTGGATCTAGAGGATGACTTGCGATTTCCAATACAGATCCGAACATAGAAGCAATCATGAGCTCTTTGCAAGCACATATTTCACATTGACTTTTTATGATGTAAAGTTTTTTAAAAGTATTTTTCATTAAACAATATTTATATCCATATGCATAAATAAAGCATTGTTTCATAAAATTATGTGTTGATTCATTAACTGATTTTTATGATGTTACAACTTTTATAAGATTTTTATGGTGGTTTATAAGTTTGGTGCGCTAGTTTAAAAACGCGTTATTTCAATCGATGACGTCACGACACTCTTTTAAAAACACCCTGTAAGAGCAACTCCCAGAAAGAATTTCAGTATAACTTCGTTTTCAATTAAACAAAATGTCTACTGTCTATCCAGGGGTCGCGACAAAATTTTACTCAAAATAGGGGGTCGCAACAAAATTTTACACAAATCAGGGGGTCGCAGATGAAAATAGTTTGCGCACCACTGGTGTAGACAAACACTTTGCTGTTTGCACATTCGTTTACCTTATCGTTAGGTCGATATTTAGATATCTATAAACAAATAAATTCGGTTAAAATTCAAAAGGTAGAACAGTGAAATTCTTGTTTGTGCAAGCAAACATAATAAAAAGACAATTCATGTAATTAGTAAAACAATGCGAACTCTATATTTTTCAGTATATTAAAATTTTTATGCAAAAAATCTATTTTTAAACAAGAAAAGATTAGATTTTGTAAAATGGATGGAAAGAAAAATTCTTTCCCTCGTCCCCCCAAAAAAAGTATTGTTTAAATAGTAACTACACCTTTAAAGTAACCTTAATCTATTACTATTGAAAGCTTCACAACGTAGTTAAATCTATTTTTTTTTTCTAGGTGAGAGATGCTTTTATAACTACACAACCCTTCCTTCCATTGTGTTTTGTCCTTGTGAAAAGGGGCTGTTATGTAAGGTGAGCACAGTTCTTTAATATGAATTCTAAAAATGCAGTGCTAAGTTGTATAAAGCTCTCTATCAAATTGAAGCAATTTAAATATATTGAAAACTTTGTTTTTCGTCTTTCTTTAGGAAACTGAAGATGGCAATAAAAAACGTTGTCAGTCGCCATAGAAAAAAATCTGCACATATAGTTAAGAATCAAGAATAATTATTTCACATTATATGGCCATTTTGTAAGTGTGTTACTGTAAAATACAAAGAAGAATAAACAAAAGATAAAAGATATGAATTTTAAGGGTTAAAAAAATCTAGTGCCCATTTTTATGTTACTTTTATCTATATACATAAAGTTTGTTTACTGACTGATTCATTACCGCGCAGTCGAAACTATTGAATCCAGAGACATGAAACTTGCGTAATAGATCTTTTTATAACGTAAGCACATACTTTTATTATTATTAATATTTTTAATTCGCTCCCAAGAGATGAAGGCGTAGGCGGCAACATGTTCTTTCTTTCATATCTCAAAGAAAGAAAGAAAGAAAACGAAAAATTACGGGAAATCTTAAAGAATGGACTTTTAACTGTGCATAATAAAATAGATTTATTTGAAGCCTAAACACAGTGTTTTGGGCATCAAATAGTGGTTCACAAACTAGTTTTTTTTTGTCATTTTAAAGATTAAAAAACCAATGAAATCAATAACAAACCATTTTTTTTCCTGTTGTACTTACATATCAATACCAAATGAACAAAAAAAAAAAAAAAAAAAGCTGTTGCTGGTTGTATTTTATCCTGAAAAAAAATTACTTAAAAACATTGAAAATGTGCTTTCTCACCCCCCCCCCCCCAAATAAAAAAAAAGTCATGTGGGACAGGTGATAAAAATTCTAAAACGACATATCTGATATTGCACTTTACAACGAAACAAAAATTATCTTCTTATTACAAAAGAAGCAGGAGATACACAATTCTGAAGTAATACAAAATGCACTATGACCGCTATTAAAAATAGCTTAAGTAAACAATAGTAATTACAGAGAAAACATTTTATTGAATAAAATTCAACTGAAATATTTACAAGCTGACCTAAAATAGAAGCTTAGAGTTCTTATTAGGTTTTTTAACACTAGAGTGCTTTTCGTTCACTGCAGTTTCTTCGGTCGACAGGTTTTTGTTGACCGTTTACGTCGACAAATTTTTGTTGCATTTTTCAATAGTCAGATCAGGGGGGGGGGACAATTTTCCAAACTTGCTAATGTTTCAATTTTTGATGATGGATCGCCAAGTTTGGTACCAAAAAATAAATCCCCAAAACTGATATTTTTCCGTATTTGGCGAGAGACTGGCAAACACTACAGTTTATTACAAAGGAGAAGTATAGTTAAAATAGGCTACGCGAAAACGGTAAAACAGTTTTAGTAAGCGATTTTAATGAGATTTTAGTTCTGAAAAGCGATTTATGGAACAAAATAGACAAACACGGTACTGTCGTGGAGTATGGTGGACATTCCAAACAGTCTTTAATAAGGCGGAATTTGGTTAGAATATGCTTGGCGAAAATTGTAAAACAGTTTAAAGAAGTGTTTTATGGAACAAGTAAGAAAAATAAGACACACTTTCCAACTTAACGAAAAAAAGCAGAAAAATAGGGACGACACATGGAATATGTTCGCTTTTAACGCATAGCACTTCAACGCGTATTTAAAATAAGAAAGCGTTTGAGACTCTTTTTAATGCATGCCTTTCTTTCTCTAATAGATAATTTTAACTCTATTAGAGAAAGAAAGGCTGGCTGTGCCCGCACAGCCAGCTGCGTCAAAAAAAGGGTCTCTAGATCTGTGGCACGCGATGAACGTTCCGATCGTCCACCATCTTGCTGGTAGTTAAGTCGAGCGATGGCAACGGCTGCCCGTTTTTCAGCATTGGGCAATCTATCCAGCTGTTCTCGCATTCTGCCATTTTTCAGCAGATGCCAGTGCTGTTAAAAATAATAGTGACAATTTTTTTACGGGAAATGACGTGCTAAAAAGTAAAGGATTCTCGTGGAGCTATGTCATCCGCAACTATTTTTACAGAAATCAAATCTATTCTTCGTGACTGGCAGCAGTCAAAACGTCAGAGTTTGGTGTTTCCAGAGCGGGAACACTGCGGGTTAAAGGCTTAAAGATAAAAGTAGGCAATGCGATGTTCAAGGAAAAATGTTGTAGAGATTGATTAAAAACTGCAGACAAGATACCAAACTTGCAATTCGCATACCACAAACAAGAACATCACAGTTTTTTTTTTTTTTCTCTGTCAGCCTCAGTGTTCTTCATGTCTCGTCTAAGAGGAATGAAAGGTTGTTACTGTTAGTAATTGTCTCCAAAGAAAATAGAGCTGAACTGCAGCCAAATGTAAGCAATTATGCTTGCTGTGCCGTATGATAATGACTGGTGGCTGGGTAAGGTTGTGGAAGTGAAAATTTACGACAATAAGGAAGAATTGGAGATTCACTATTTTCATCCTCGAGGTCTTGATACTCGTTTTAAGAAGTCAGCCGGCGATTGTGATGGATGGGTCCAGAAAGAGAACATTTTAAATATTTTAACCCCTTTGAATTGTACTTGACAGCAACTGGAAGAAGCGATAACATAACTTCACACATGAATGAGTACCTGCCAACTCTGCTGTATGAGAAAATGGTAAAATAATAAAGTAAAATCTAAAAAGAACTATAAGCTTTTATTTTAGGTCAGATTACGTTGAATGAAAACTATAAAATTTGTGGGCCTTGGGCAGTTGTCCCGATTGCCTTGATAGTAATAGACGATTACAGTTACAAATTGCATATTCATCACTGAGTAATGGCCACCTTTTGGCAACTTTTAGTTTACCCGAAAATTTATCTTTCGTGATGATACCCAGGTAGCACACATACGTTGGGGCAACGTATGAATGCATACGTTGGGGCAACGTTGAAATGACACGTTGGCTTACGGTTATCCAACGGTTGGCAACTGGTTATTTCTTACGTTGGGCCAACGTATGCTCTAACGTTTTGCCAACATATTTCCAACCGTTGGGCTAACGTATGAATGCATACGTTGGGCTAACGTATAAATACATACGTTGGGCTAACGTATTAATGCATACGTTGGGCTAACGTATTAATGCATACATTATGTTAACGTATAAATGCATACGTTGGGTTAACGTGTAAATGTATACATTGGGACACCGTAAAATCTGTATGTTGTCACTCTATTATCCAACTGTTGGAAATTGGTTATTTTTAACATTTAGCTATCATAATTGTTAACCATTACATTTATAAGTTAGTTTCATATTTTAGGCCAATGCAGAAACCTAATGTTGGATAATTATATTTGACGAATACTTGACAAATTGATGTGCTATTTCATAACATTTCTATAGATATATGAAAAACTGTGAAATTTGAAATTAAAGTTTTTAATTATTTTACTAACAGCAAATGCAGTGACAGATTCAGATAAGTTTTAAGGGACGGCAGATATGTAGAACGAAGCATATTATCAAATAGTCACATTTTTTTCTTTCATCAAATATGGTTTCACTTCAACAGTGGGTTTCTGTGCGCTTAGGAGGAGGGCGAGCGGACATCCCACCCCCCCTAAAAAGTACTTTTGTCGACAAAATCGTCAGTTGCCAAAGGACTGTCAGCAAATTTCAGCTTTAATCACCAATCTGTAAAATGCTCAGTGTACAAATTACCAGTTCTGCCAACAGTTTATTATAAGTTATACTATATAATGAACATAGTCTTGTTACAATTTTCCTTTTAGTGATTTTTGTGCCAGTAAACAAGTCCCTTTTGTCCCCTCAAGCCAACTTCATTCCAGATCATGTAATGTAGTGTGTATTTAAGGCAAACATGCTCATTAAGTATCTGCCTCGGGTGGGGGGTGCCTTGGGTGAAGGACTTTTAGGGGATTTAATGCGTATTCACGCTACATCTGGAGGAAACCGCCCAAGAGGCCAGATAATCGGTGTATATTTTTGAAAGCATATTGGTATATATCGTCAGAAAATTTTGTCTTTACACCCCCCCTCCCAACATTTTTGCTTAAAACTGACTCTAGTCCCGTCACTAACAGAAATGTGTTATTTTCAAATAGTAAACGATCTGTCAAGTTACAAACATATATTAATCTGTAGAAAACTAACCTATTTTGCACTATGAGGTATTTATACTATACTGTACTATATATTTTGCACCTATTAATATTGCAGGTGCAACTTATGAACTGTTAAAAAAAAGGGAGGGGGGAGAGATCGGAAGCAGGAAAATATTTAGAAGGTCCTTTCAGAAGCTATCCTTTACAGTTTTAGAGAACCAGGACGGCAGGCAAACCAAAATCATAAAAACTTTTCGAATTAATTAAAAGAAAAAAACATATAACGTTAAAGGAAAGAATGCTTATTTTTTGAAATATGATTCATATCCCTCCTTCTCCTTTGACAGTTACTTTTGTAAAGTGTCTCTCAAAACGTCTGAAAATTTACTCAATTGAAACTTTTGTAAGGAGGCTTAATCTTTTTTTTTTTTTTTTTTTAATATTCATGTGGGGAAATCCAATAGGAGTATAAAGTCCAAGGGCGGCTCCAGTGAGGGGGCCATAGGGGCCATGGCCCCCTCCGAAATTTTGTTTTACAACTTTAGATTCGCATACTTCACGATTTCACACGTTCAATTTGCATTTTGAACAATTTATAGACCTAAGTAAAAAGTTCGATGGCCCCCTCCGAGAATTCAGTCTGGAGCCGCCATTGATAAAGTCACTGAAGAATGTCACAGAAATCATTCTTTACTAAAATATTTATTTTTATTTTTTACATTTATTTCAATTTACTTAATTTTTTAGATTCTTAATTTTTAGTTTGCCCGAATAAAATTGGTATGGAATACAATGACATTTCGTAGTTCTATTTTTATTTTCAGTTAACTGTAGATATTGACTGCAAAGTAAAAGAAAAAAAAAAATTGCATGCGTAATGCATATGCATATGCATGCAATATCGACGCATGCAAGTATCAACACACGGGTGCATCTATATTATCTGACTATGAGAAAGATATCAGTACAACAGAATGTATTAGTGATGCTGCTTACACGCTATAGCACATAAAATGAAAAAAGTCGTTGATGGTACACAAAAAAAAGTTACAAAGCGTCCCGCATAATTACCATTGCACAAAATTTTGAAAAAAAAAAAGAGAGAGAGAGAGAGAGAACTTTTTTTTTTCCATAGCGCATCCTTTCTCTAATGCAAAAAATAGAATGTCTGAAGAAAAGTTTTAAAAAATCAGTATTGATTTCGGTTCATGGATCTGAACTCTCAGTCACAGCATTTTACTTAAAGAGCTACTGATATTTTTCATTCAACTAAAATACGCAGTAAAGAGACTTGTCAAAGCAATAAAAATGTTTTTTCTTCCAGTACTCTCAAAGAGTATTTGATTGCATATAGATTATGTATTTTTCTCCATAAAATTTGAGTCCTGTAGCATATAACAGGTGTAGATACAAAAATCTCTTCTAAAATAATAAATAAATAACAAAATGAAGTTGGTAAATATAGGTATATATATGAACTGTAAAGTACTATAACACATTTGTAAAATATTAAAATAACTGAATTCTTAAAACTGTAAAATATTTTATACATACCTTTAACAACAAAACAATTTTGATGCACAAATTTAAATCCTTATTGTTGATTAACCACTGTGAACCAACGAGATTTCAAAATTGAAGTAGTGTTAGTTTAATAACTACTTCTAAATCTGAAATCTCATTAGTCATTATAATCTTGCAAAATATAAGCACGGCTCAAGTTGATTTTTTTTTCAGAATAATTAGGAGAAAACAATTGTGTCCAATTTTACCTTCTCGACTGTTGTACAACTATGAGCAAATAAAACTTTATTTTTAAGCTGTCTAGCATTGTTTAGTAATCCAAAACGCATCTTTTAATAAGCACTGTGCAATTATTATATATTTATTACCATAGCTCCATAGTAATTTGTTTGTTTACATACTTTGAAGATCGTTAGGCTTATGGACAATCGAACTATAATCAATGCATCAATAATAATAGTTATCGTGATTCAAGTTACTACGAACCTATGCAACGATTAAAATTCACAGAAATATAGCTGAAAAGATAAATATTCGTTTCAGATTTCAACTATCAATCACTTTATAAAAGTGTATCAACACATCATAACAAGCAATGGCGGAAACGGAACGGCGAACGGACATGAATCTATCGCTTCCCGGTTTCCTGAATGTGTGTCTCTGCGCATGCGCAATGATACGGTTGCCCAACACAACATTCAGCCATCCGATGGCCAACGGTTGTTTTACCTACGGTTGCCCAACACAACATTCAGCCATCCGATGGCCAACGGTTGTTTACCAACGGTTGCCCAACACAACATTCAGCCATCCGATGGCCAACGGTTGTTTACCAACGGTTGCCCAACACAACATTCAGCCATCCGATGGCCAACGGTTGTTTACCAACGGTTGCCCAACACAACCTTTAGCCAACAGAATACCAACATTTCCATATGGACATCCAACGTTTGCCCAACGTAACAACCTTGTGCCAACCACGTGCCATCAATAACCCAACGTATGTGTGCTAGTTGGGTAGGTAGGAAAAGCGTTGCAGTTCGAATCGAAGCAAAGGAAGCATTCTGAACCTTTGTTTTTACAGCAACAATATTGACAGAGAAATGTTTCATCTTTTACATTTGCCAAAAAATTCAAAATTTATATGTTCCTAGTTGTACTCTGGTAACCTAAAAATAGCATCAGTAGGCCTGGTCACCACTGTAGAGGGACGACCATTCGCTTGCTCCTTTCCTATCCTAAAAAAATAAGAACGTCAGTTGGTTTAAAGGATTAAATAAAACAGATGTTTAAACATATATAGTAATTTTAAAGCATATTTTATTTACTGAGTAAAACAAAAGTATGGATCAAGCAATAACTGATGAAAATAATAATAACAATAATGTTCAATTACGGTATCAACAGGACTCACTTTAGCAACTTCAGAATATCTTATACATAAGAAAGAAATCTAAAGAAAATCTGTAAAAAAAATGGAATAATTAAAATTTTGTAAAACAACACGCATAGAAATATTGTACAAATCAACAAGACGACCGTTTCGGGTGAAGAAAAAGGTTCAGCTGTAAAACAGTTCCACCAACCACACGAAAGGAAGAATGAGGATTTTAATTTTTATGACATTTAATATATGTTATTTTACAACGTTTTAATTATTCTAACTTTTATATTTCCGCAAACAAAATGTTAGTTTGGAACCCGGGTCGCGTTGCGGCTCTGAAATAGCAATTTTGATTAATTTATTATCATTTAAAAATATTGCCAATAGATGCCGCCACTAAATTTTGTCTATAATTTATTAAATTAAAATTGCAGGAAGTTAGTTGTGTGCTGTTGTTTGCAAATGAAAGTAAGTAATCTGTAGTCAATTAATTTATGTATTAAGCATAAATTGCATTTAAGCTGATGAGTTTGATCTTTCTAAATAACTTAATAAAAAATAATCCTTCTTTCGAGTCTTTTGAAGTATGTACTATTCAAATGAAGTTTATGCTATTTACGCTATTTATTACTATTCGGCAAATAGTTCTAATAGGCAACTAAAATTCATTTTGCGAATAGTACTCATAAAATTAATTTTATTCTGCTACGCATGAACACAGCCTTAAAAATAATTGCGCGTGTGTACAGTTTTGCTCGTTTGCCTACCCGAGGAGCATCTACATACGGGGGGTGGAAGACTTTTTAAGGGGTTCTAACGAGCATATAAGTACAGGAAACTTGTTAATCTTCGGATGTTCGAAAATATGACTAAAGTTTTAGGAGGAAAATAAACAGAAACTTCACAGATAGTGGGATTGTTTCTACGTACATCTTCCCTCTCTGTACGATTTTACACCAAATTTCAAATATGTAGAATGTTAATACGCCTTTAAGCTCAAGGAAATCCTCCCATCCCGCATACTTTTCTTATAATTAAAAGTACAAAGTATGTATGGACTATCGAGTCTTTGAATCCCATACAAGTACAAGCTTGAAGCCCAGGGGATTTCCATCAACATGCTCCTCCTCTTACGGCTCTATTTTGAATTCAATAACGTCTTTAGCAGTAATGAAAATTACTGTTAAAGAAGGTATGGAGTTACGTCATTACTGCAGTTTCATAAATGTTTGAGTCGGTCTGACACCAAACAGATTCAATAACTGTATATATACGTATACAGTAATTTTAATTTTTGAGATAACACTATTTAGTGTGTTAGTGATCTAAAATGATAGATTTGTCAGCACTACTAAAATAATTATTCGTTATTGTTATTTTTTTTTTATTTGGAAGGGGAAGAAAATAATTAAAAGTATAGGTCGTTCTTAAAAAATGTATCATACTTACTAGCATAAAAATGGTTTAAGAAAGAATTAAAAATTCTGTAAAATTATTTTTAAAAATCTAATTCAAGCAAGTGATTTGTAAAGATACTTATATTTTATTAAGACATTTTTGGGTAGGTACACAGCAAATGACACTGCACCAGCTATAGACATTTTGCCAGATAACTTATTATCATAAGCTTTTATTTCAGAACTTTTATGAAATGGTGCTATTTAGTACCAATTTTTGCATTCCTCTTCAATTTTACGCAACACTTTTTTTTTTTTTTTTCAAAGCTCCAGCAGGTATCAAAATTTGAGGTTTTAAACTTATTGCTAAAAAGTCCTGACTCTCAGTAGCTGCTTTAATGCTGAAGTTCATTTTGAACTTGCTTCTGTTTGAAGCTTGTTTCCTTTTAGAAATTAATTTAAATTGAATTGAATTTAATTCAATTTAAATTAATTTCTAAAAAGAAAGACACTTCAAATAGAAACAGGTTCACAATGCTAACTTGGGTTACAGTCAATACGAATGGCTGACTTGTCTTAATTTCAGTATTAAGCCATTTACTGATAATCAGATTTTTTTTATAACTGAGAGCAAGACTGAAGCAACTGTAGCAGAACTGTAAATGATAAAGACACTTTTTTTAATGGAGAAATTCATTTTCTAACTCTTTACAGCATATATCACTTCTGAGTCGTTTGAAATAGCCCAATACCTCTAAAAAACGCTTTGATGAATTTCGGCCCATAGAGCGTAATGTGTATTTCGAATCTTTTAGGCGGTTCTGTATATTAACTATCCAGTCGAATGGAACCGAAAGGGGAGGTGCACAACTAAATGTTACAAAAATCCTAAATATAAAGTTTCAACATTCTACGCCTCATAGTTTTTGAGATATGCGAGTTTAATGAATTTCGGCCCATTGAGCGTAATGTATTTCGAATGTTTTGGGCGGTGCTGTAGATAAACTATCCAATCCAATGGAACCAAAAGGGGAGGTGCACAACTAGATGTTACAACTATCCAAAATATGAAGTTTCGACATTCTGCGCCTAATAGTTTTTGAGATATGCGAGTTTAATGAATTTCGGCCCATAGAGCGTAATGTATTTCGAATCTTTTGTGCGGTCCTGTACATAAACTATTCATTCGATTGCGACCAAAAGGGGAGGTGCACAACTAGATCATAGAACAATCCTAAATATCAAATCTCAACATTCTACGAACCATAGTTTTTGAGATATGCGAGTTACATACATACGTACGTACGTACGTACGTACAGACGGCATGGAAAAACTGACCACAATAAACTCGCCGCTGGTCAAAATGAGTTGCAGACGCGTTAATATGATCGTGCATGCTAGCCTACGATGAGATGCATGGAAAAAATTCTTAAAATTAAATTTAGAGGTAGTCAAAATCGGATTTTTTGTCGAAATTTGGCCCCCAAAATTTTTCGGGATCACATTACTCCCTTATACTACGTACAAGGAAGTAATAAATAAATTTATTTATAAAAAAAAAAAAAAAAAACTCTACAGACATTATTTGATACAATTCAGTTTAAATTGATTTCTAAAAAGAAATATACTTCAAATAGAAACTGGTTTAAACTGAATTTCTCTTTAGGGGGTAAGGACATTTGTATCTTCAAAAAAAATAATTTAGAGTGTTAGGAACATTATAAAACAAACCACATCAAAATCGGACAACAATTATGTTCAGAGCAATTATAGAAACGTAAAAGCTAACCAGGACTTTCCCTTTAAACACAATGTAAACAAATTTGATTTTCTTAGTTTCTGATTTTTTCACTTACCCGCAAGATTAAAAAAAAAAGTTATGAATGGAATGTTATATAATTTTGCATATTAGTTTCATTACTCTATTCTCCGAACCCCAGTTTTCATAATAGGGCCAAAATATATTATTTTATAGCATGATAAATCATAAAAATTTTAGTAATTTTAAAATTGTATGTTATCTTTATTTTTAAAAAATATCGAAATAATTGACAGTTTAAAAATTTGAGGTTTATAGCATAAAGGCATAGATTTTATTTGACATAAAACTTCAGGCTCTACATCTTGTGGAAACTGGAGGTAAGTCAAATTATTTTTTTTTCTAAGTTTGTGCATATATTTTGAATTACTGAGAAAAATATATTTACTTAATTTCAAAAAGAGGTTTAATTTTTAAAACCTATTATTGTGTTCTGCAAGTTGTGAAAATTTTATTTTAAAACAAGCAGAAGTTTTCTGTTTATGATGAATTGAAAAAAGCATGTCAAAATGCAAAAATTTTGATTTCGAAAGGTCCTTACCCAACTTTCTAGCACCAAACCTCCGACAAGACTTGCCCTCCTAGTCTCTGGTTTCTCAATTCTTTTACAAACCTTTGACAAAATGCCAGAAAACTGTTGGTTTTAAGACTCGTTATATTTATGTTTAATAAGCTTAGACTTGTGGAATTCATCCTGTTCAGAACAGAATGCCAAATTGTAGTTAGTACTTTTGTTTTTGCTAAATAAAGTTTTGTGTTTAAAAGAACTGGTCTCAATTTTACTTTTATTTATTTATTTTAGCTTCATATACATTGATTTTTTGTTTAAATATGTTTTCATAATTCGAGAAGATCACGTTTATCGCATCTAATCTAAAAGACCATATAGTTTCACATACTCTTTCGAAATACGTTGAATTTTTCGAATTTTTAACGCGAGTTCGTTAGTGTATGCCATCTGTGGTAAATGGAATTTTGTGCAAAACTGAAATATTACGTGGTTTCTGATCAAGATTCAGTAGCTATATTTCCCAAAAGATTTAATGAAAGATTCGTACATGATAATAATGTAGCGGATGGCGAATAGTACTTAAATTAAAAATTCTTTCATTAAAGCAGTGAACTACAGTTTTAATAAAAAATACAATATATTACGAAATTGAAAAAAACAAATCAACTAGTCATTAAGGACTATATTTTCCAACTAATTGTATGTACAATCTTTTTTATTAATCCATTTTAGAAAAACTACTATTCAAATAGCTGTACAATGTCATTTTTCATGCCTCTGGATAAACGAATACCAAAATGCATACTTACATCCGATTGTAAAAGTTTGATATGCACAATTTGTAAATATGTAATACATAACGTGACTGATATAATAATAGCTAAAGCATCTACGTTCGCGCTCTTAATGTACTCAACGAATCAGAAGAACGAAAAGAACGAAGGCATCTTTTTTCACAGCAATGCAATAAGTAATATAAGAAAGATTTTTTTCTAAAATTAGCATTTTTGAAAAAAAATATTTCTTAAATTATTAAGGTAATTAACATTTTTTTGTAAGTAAATAAACATGTTTATCTGTTAACAGTCTGTTATAACAGTTAAAAATATGTATAATAAAAATGTAAATCATTAATTCCTTGTTCAAAATGTGTTTTGAATGTAAATAAACACAAAAATGTAATTAGTCATGCGATTATATGTTTTCATTTCGGAGGGGGGCCCGATTTCGTTTTTTTTTTTTTTTTTTTTTTTTTTTTTTTTTAGTTGTTGTTGGGGGCTAGGATGGGGGGGGGGAGCATTATCTGGATGAAAATTATTTGAATTTTTTGACTTTCGAATGTTTTTAAAACATCCGAAAAATTAGAAACTCAATTTACCGAAGTCATTCCAAATCGAATAAAGCACCTTAACTAAATAATAATAATGCTGCTTATAACGTTCTAAAGTTGGTATTTTTAAAATCTCATAGTTACTGGTGTTAATATAAATCTTTTAAAGTAGCAGCTTTTTTAAAAAACAATTATTACATTTTCTGGAAGGGTCCGGGTCCTCTCCGCACTCCCGTTAAATACTAATACGCTACTGCTCACGTGGATACTGAAGCCGACTAATCTTTAGTTGATTAGTTACATCCTCTGCACGAACTTTTCTCGTTGATAGAAAATTTTCTTTGAAATCTGTTCAAGAACAATATTCAAAGAGCACGAACTTCACGCAAAACTTATTATGGGGGACGGAGGGGGGATTTGAAATTTCGACAAGACTGCGAAGCTACGAACGTTTTAAAAGTGCGAATAAGAAAAGTACATTTTGAAAATTTCGCTGCTTATATATATCATTGCTTTATTATTACATTAAATCAGTTGCGTTCGCAGACTTAGCAGAGAGGAGGGGGAGAAGGGGTTTTGGACATAATATTTATGTTAGAAGGCGTAATTTTTATCTAAAAAATAAAAAATTATGGATTTAAAATTTTGTTCGACAAGAGGGGGGGTTGACTTCTCCCCTTCTCCCCCCCTTGCATACGCCGATTCATTAAATAATGGTATGGTAAACAAAGACAAAAGGGCGCAACCTACATGCCTATTACGTGTTTTGGGAAGTCCGTCATTGACAAGGTGTTTCCTGAAGGACCCATTCTTAACGTTGAAAGTAAATAGCTTAGAGAACTGGGGATTGATAGAAGTATGGAGCCATTGGTATATATAATATGAGCTTTTAATATTATAAAATTGAACGTCAATATTAATTTGTAATGCATAAAGCATTCCAATTCCTTTTTCCCGTACGAAGTCTTTTAACACGGTAGATACGAAGGGCGTAGCAGAAATTTTTTGCAGGGGAAGATATGATATAACTCGTGAATAAAAAAAGGGAATTTCAGATTATGCTCAATCCGATTCCGAAAATTTCGAGAGGGTGGTGGGTAGGTGACATAACTATTCCTGGGACTATGCCTCTGGTATACCCACTTAAAAATCTCCTGCCGCATTTATAATTTAGAGAGTGAAAATTTCTTAAACGTGTTAGTAAGTAAGTAAGAATTAGTAAGAATGCCCTCAATAAGAAAGTTACTATCTTAACCAAACAAATGAGTCGAGATATGACGGTCTATGAGATGAGGCCAGTGACTAGAGATATGAGACGCTTCAAACGGAAAAGCATCTTACGCGGGAACTTCTTAACCGGGTTCTGCTTCATGTTTGTAGGGTCGGATTAGGAAGAAAGCAGAATTGCATGCGACTTTGCGCCTCGTTCCAGCGAATATCGACTAGCATCCTTTACCGGGATTCTACGCCTCATTATCTGTGTGACCATATGACCTTGCTCTTCAGTTTTCCTTTTCGAGATTCCCCATGTGTAAAGTCTACTCACCTCCTTTAGCCTGTGCGAGACGGCAAGGCATAATCAGTATCCGACAGCTTAGAACATGTTAAGCCACAGGAAAATATCTTTGTAGTTCGCAGGCAGGCAAGCCCTGATGATCGCTGGGGCAAGAGGGATATGTGCCCCAGTCCCCGATTTTGAGGGGCCCCCTAAATTAATACAGTATGTGAATGTTTAAGGTGTTTTTTTTTTTCCAAATGTAGTAAATGCCACATTTTTTCTAGTTATGAATTTAGAAGGTACAAATAGTCAAAATAATTTTTCTTAATTCTACTTCTCCATAGAAAAAATATCACAGCAGATTAACGATTTCTGCAAAAGGAAGTGGTAACTAGGATGGCTGCTTGATTGTAAGTGATTACGCAGTAAGTTGCTTGACCCACTGAAGTTTTTTAAGTGGCTACCCTGCGAGAATGGAGCACCAATAAATAGGAATTTTACCATTTTATGATTATTAATATTATGAAAAAGTCAGGCTTTTAGTTGTATGTTTTAAGTCTTCATTTTTAATAAAGCTTATTTCATATGCTGATGTCATATGTTTATAATATTCACAGACATTCTCGTTTATCTAATATTAGTATATTTCATGTTAGATGCATTTAATAGATACATTTAATAGATACATTTAATAGATACATTAGATACATACACACACAAAAATACATGAAGTATTTGTCAAACACACTAGGCCAGTGACAGGGGGCATTCAATATTGTAAGGGGGGTTCAACAATATGTAAGGGGGGGGGACATTCAGACTTCTGCTCCAGGCCCCGGTTTGTCATAATCGGGCCTAGTAGACAGGGACGTCTTAAAACTTCTTGAGGCCCTTGGGCTCTGCGTAAAAGTGGGTCCGACCTGCGATCCTTTTACTGAATTTTGTGTACGTAGAGTTTAACAAAAGTAGTCCATAATAAAATGAAGTTTTATTCAATAGTATTAAAAAAATGTTGTTTTTTAGAAAATCCATGTTATACGTTTAAATTCGCAAAATCCTTCATTATGTTTTCAAAATCGACTGTTAATAATATTTCGTTTTCAGCATTAATCAACCTTAACCCTTTGAGGCGCAACCCTTTCCCAATGCTGAAAAAAGGGCAGCCGTTGCCATCGCTCGACCTAACTACCAGCAAGATGGCGGACGATCGAAACGTTCATCAAAAAGGGTCTCTAGATCTGTGGCACGCGATGAACTTTTCGATCGTCCGCCATCGTGCTGGTAATTAGGTCGAGCGATGGCAACGGCTGCCCTTTTTCAGTATTGGGCAATCTATCCAGCTGTTCTCGCATTCTTCCATTTTTCAGCAGATATGAGCGCTGTTAAAAATAATCGTGACCATTTTTTGACGGGAAATGACGTGCTAAAGAGTAAAGGATTCTCGTGGAGCTATGTCAGCCACAACTATTTTGATAGAAATCCAATCTATTCTTCGTGACTGGCAACAGTCAAAACGCCAGAGTTTGATGTTCCCAGAGCGGGAACACTGCGCGTTAAAGGGTTAAATTATTCAAACGCGGTAGTTGAATCATGCGATTTCTCAATTCAATTTTGACTAGTTTGAGTTTTGAAAATGAATGCTCACCACTCTCGTTAGTAATCATCACCGACAAGAAAATTCTTGCAACTATTTGGGAACACTGAGTTTTAATAGTTTTAGCGAGAAGCGGAGTGTGCGTGGACGGAGGAGCTGATGAGAGGGGTTGTCGACCGTCCCGCGAGAGCCGGGACGTCCAGTTTCTAGGGATTTAGAGGACACGACCCACGACGAGACTTGATACATTATAATGATCCCAGAAGAGATCAAGTTTCTTTCCTAAATCTCTGCAGAAGTGATTGTATAAAGTTTCTTTTCTAAATAAGTAATATTGCGATTTTTAGCAAAAGTGGCTTAATATATCTTAAAATTTTTTTTCCAAATAAATAATTATTAAAATTATAGTAGAAAACGTGATTTAAGACTTTAAGTTATGTTATCGATACTTACTTATGGGCTGTTTTAATTGTTTTTTAAATGCCAAAATAAAAAGGTTTAATTTTTATTAATGAAAGAAAATAAAAATTTTATTTAATTCAATTGCAAATGATGGTACTATTTGTTTTGATTATAAAAAAGGAAGACTCAACTAATTAATGTTAATTTTTCATTAGTTTACCTGATTGTTTTAACTGCTAACTATGTTGCATGTATAATTATGCCAAAGTAGTAGTAAGCATAGTAATAATTAAAAAAAAAATTATTTAAAGTGTAAAAATTAAATTTGGTTTTAATTGTGTTTCTCGCCCTCCTGTAACAAGTAAGCTGGATTTCGTTTGTTTTTTTAGTCACGTACCGAATTTAATCGGAAAAGTCCCGTAAATCCGCGTATAAAAGTTGGCAAGCCTGGATGAGACTGCCGACAGTAATAGGGTCAGTAAGCGTACTGGAAAAACACGCTCTCCCCGTATGAGTTTGTATGGTGTCCCCTCTCTCTGTTTGTTTGTTTGTATGTGTTTATATATCCCACTGTAGTACACAAAATTCACAGATGCACATGAAATACATTTATTCTTGGTTATGATAATTTTTACTTTCTGAACATGTACCATGTAAGGAAAGTATTGTAATCATGAAAAAATTCGACTTCGAGATTTTGGTGTTTTTACACGTTTTGAGGGCTTCTGAATCCATTTATGCTATTTTTACGAGATGTATGTATGTATGTGTGTATGTGTGTGTGTGTGTGTGTGTGTGTGTGTGTGTGTGTGTGTGTGTGTGTGTGTGTGTGTGTGTGTGTGTGTGTGTGTGTATGTGAGTGAACACGATAGCTCCTGAACGGAGCATTCGATTGAGCTCAAATTGGATATATATGTCATAAACCACCGTCGCAAGACCGGTATTGATTTTGGTGTGTATAGGACTTATAGTTTTTCTACAGGGCTACGACAGAGATTTCTTTTACATTATGGCCTATGGGGGGAATTTCTTGAAAGTGCGCTAGCGTTTAAACGGTAGATTCGATTGAGCTCAAATTGGGTATATATGTTATAAACCACCGTTGCAAGACCGGTATTGATTTTGGTGTGTACAGGACTTATTGTTTTTCTACAGGGCTACGACAAAGATTTCTTTTACATTATGGCCTATGGGGGGGAATTTCTTGAAAGTGCGCTAGCGTTTAAACGGTAAATTCTATTGAGCTCAAATTGGGTATATATATTATAAACCACCGTCGCAAGACCGTTATTGATTTTGGTGTGCATAGGACTTATAGTTTTTCTACAGGGCTACGACAAAGATTTCTTTTACATTATGGCCTATCGGGGGAAATTCTTGAAAGTGCGCTAGCGTTTAAACGGTAGATTCGATTGAGCTCAAATTGGGTATACATGTCATAAACCACCATCCTAAGACCGGTATTGATTTTGGTGTGTATAGGACTTATAGTTCTCCTACAGGGCTACGACAAAACTTTCTTTTATATTATGGCATAATGGCATATGGGGAGAAATTCTTGAAAGTGCGCAAGCGTTTAAATGGTGCATTCGATTGAGTTTCAATTTGGTATATATGTTTGAATTATTCATCGATTAAAATTTATTTAAATGCTTGGTAATAATCTTAATCGTAAGTGTTCGGAAAGTCGAGTGGAGTCACCCAGATTTTTTACACTATATAAAAATGGACGTAATGGTAAATATTAGCAATTGATGCAGTAAATTGACACAGTTTTTTTTTTTCCATCTGGGTTTTTATACTGAAGGAAAGAGGAGAAGCGATGACAATGAATCATTTGAACTGAAACGGGCAGGCTGGTGGACAAATGAAGTGCTGTGTAAGTTAAAAGAAATGAACTTTAAAAAAAAGCAGAAAAAAATGAGAAATGTAATTAATTGCAAAAGGCTACTGTGCAATGACAAAAGAAACAAAAAGATAAATGTACTCTAGATTAATTTTATAATTAATAGGATTTTAAGTTTAATTAAAAGGAAGATGAAGGGTCACGCTGGCTTTACAAATTTGTGATTTTTTAAGATAAAGTATTTGGGGTCCTTTCCTGAATTTTCCTGCTTTTTTTTTTTTTTTTTTTTTCTGTATCATTGAATACTAATGGAAATGTTGATGTTTTTACCTCAAGAACGTTAAAGTACATTCTCGAGTATGCCTAAGATCTTAAAAGAGTGATCCCGGGGACTTGAAAGTAAATGTGTCCTTTTTAAAAAAGTTTTAGTCCCTGTAAAATATTTTTTTTTCTGTCATCACTATGGATTTTTCCCTCAATAAATAATAAATTTTCATACACCATGGTGCAACTTCAACAAAGAAGAAAGAAAAAGCCCAACCAACCGTCGCTCTATATATGCACGGTTAAATTTTCATATTTTACACCATCGCTGGCTGCTTGGAAAGAGAAATCATTGGATCGCGTTCCTGATCGCCATTTAGTTTTTCCTTTTTACCCCCACAGTTGTAGGAACATTTGTCCGGGCAGCGCGAACAGTAGCGGATCCAGGGGAGGGGCTAGGGGGCTTCAGCCCCCCCCAAAAGAGATTGCTCAAGGGTAACATTCTGCTGTATTATACACTTTAAATTGCTAAAGTGATCCTATTTTATTACTTAGCCCCTCCCAAAAGCTCAATACATTGGTTTAGAGTAAAATTTTGATTTATATTACATTTTAATTGGTTGAAATTAGTTTTTTAAAAAATTTAGCCCCTCCCAAAAAAAAATTTCTGGATCCGCCACTGAGCGCGAAAATGAGCGTTCGGCCATGTTCGCTGTCTTGTCCCCCCCCCTCCCCTCATCCCAATCAGGATATCTCCTGACAGGTAGAGCGAGTCACGAAAGCCGCAGCATTTTGATCTCGATTGATCATTGGATTTGCTCTTGGCACGCCACTATCGGACGAGAAAGATAAATCCCCTTGACCCATCAATTGTGAAATGCTTTCCACCACGATCTCCCATCGTTGCGAAAACGCGGTGGCAGCGATACCCCCTTTTGAGTCCACAATGACTTCCGAGCAAGGATCTATGAATGCATCTTAAATATAAGCTTGACGGTTCTTTCTGGTACGATATCATTTGCATTTTTTTTTAAAGCTCATTATATTGCTGAAAATGTACCTGCAATCAACCGTTTCAATGCAGAAATTTGTTATCAAGGAGCAGTTTCCTATTAATTATGAAATTATTACACTGAAATAAAGTGTAAAAGCTAGGAAATACTGATTTTGACCTTCAATTATACAACAAAAAAAAATGTCTAACGTTGTCTGTTGATCCACAAATTTAACATTAAATGCTTAAAGGTGGCATTTTGCTTAGGCTGCGAGTGCTAAAATATTGACTTAAAAGGTGCAGAACCAAGATATTAACTGGTTTAACTCATTTTAGAGGATTTTCCATGTCTTTGGCATAGGAATAAGATGATATGATGGGAGGAAGAAATTTCCAAAATGTTATTTTTTGACTCGCCATAATGTCTATGATCAATATTCAAGAAATAAAAGCAGAGGTCAATGTTTTATGGACACTTTGTATAAATGACTTATAATGCAGAGGGAAAAAAATGATATTTTTACCTCCGAAAACACATGTCAAAATCTAGGATTTCTAGAATCATTAACGCAAATTAGCTAAGCTATGTTTCTCAACGAAAATTTAAATATTTTTTATCTTCTGCTAGACATTGAGTTTTAAAATTCGTATTTAGATGGCTCAGACTATTCCTTAATTCTTCTAAAATGTAATTTAACCCTTTGAGGCGCAACCCTTTCCCAATGCTGAAAAAAAGGGCAGCCGTTGCCATCGCTCGACTTAACTACCAGCAAGATGGCGGACGATCGAAACGTTCATCGCGTGCCACAGATCTGTGCCGCACAGCCAGCTGCGTCAAAAAAAGGTCTCTAGATCTGTGGCACGCGATGAACGTTTCGATCGTCCGCCATCTTGCTGGTAGTTAAGTCGAGCGATGGCAACGGCTGCCCTTTTTTCAGCATTGGGCAATCTATCCGGCTGTTCTCCTCATTCTTCCATTTTTTAGCAGATGTCAGTGCTGTTAAAAATAATCGTGGCCATTTTTTACGGGAAAAGGCGTGCTAAAAAGTAAAGGATTCTCGTGGAGCTATGTCATCCGCAACTATTTTTCTAGAAATCAAATCTATTCTTCGCGACTGGCAACAGTCAAAACGTCAGAGTTTGGTGTCCTCACGGCGAGAACACCGCGGGTGAAAGGGTTAAATAAACGGGAGGATTTAACATCCATGTTTTGACAATGCACTGAATTTAAAGATACGCCATTGCTATCATTCAGGGGCGTAGCCACGGGGGGGGGTTAGGGGGGTCATAACCCCCCCATGGGAAATTTTTTGCCATGCAAAATGTATATTCTTCACTAAATTATCACACACACGTATACATTTATATGAGTTGTAGTAGTCGTAACCCCCCCCCCCCATGAAAAATTTCTGGCTACGCCCCTTCTATCATTCATAAAACGAGATCTGTTTAGCCCACCATCGCCCGGCTCTTTTCATCACATTTTCCAATTTTTACTGATGCCTATAGTGGTTAAATAACCTTACCAATATGAATAAAACAGTAAAATATTTCCATTTTACTTTGCTAAAAATTTCTTGTAAATCAAACTTATTATTCCCATTTTGACTTTCCGAACATGTACCTTTTAAGGAAAGTATAGTAATCATGAAAAAATTCGACTTCGAAATTTTGGTGTATTTACACGTTTTGAGGTCTTCTGAATTCATTTATGCTATTTTTACGAGATGTATGTCTGTATGTGTGTGTGTGTGTGCGTTTGTGTGTATGAGTGAACATGATAGCTCCTAAACGGGGCATTCGATTGAGCTCAAATTGGGTATATATGTTATAAACCACCGTCGCAAGACCGGTATTGATTTCGGTGTGTATAGGACTTATAGTTTTTCTACAGGGCTACGACAAAGATTTCTTTTACATTATGGCCTATGGGGGGAAATTCTTGAAAGTGCGCTAGCGTTTAAACGGTACATTCGATTGAGCTCAAATTGGGTATATATGTTATAAACCGCCATCGTAAGACCGGTATTGATTTTAGTGTGTATAGGACTTATAGTTTTCCTTCGGGGCTACGACAAAGATTCCTTTTACATTATGGCCTGCCTATGGAGGGGGGGTAATTCTTGAAAGTGCGCTAGCGTTTAAACGGTACATTCGATTGAGCTTCAAATTGGATAATATAAGATTTTGATGAATTATTCATCGATTAATATTTATTTAAATGCTTGGTAATGATGTTAATCGTAAGTGATCGGAAAGTCGAGTGGAGTCACTCCAGATTTTTTTTCTAATGGTGGGCATTTACCGTTTATACGCATAAGCCACTACCAAGGCCGAAATTCCTGGTCTCTTTATTATGGAGGCAACTAATAGGTGGGCCAGTGTTGCCTCCTATGAAGGGACGGACGAAATTACACTCGAGTCCGTGCCGGGAATCGAACCTGGACCCGTGTGTGGTAGAATGGCTCTCTAACCACTACACAACCCGGGCGGATTACTCGCAAAATTAAAATAAGAAAATTAATTATTGTTTATGGAATTTAGCACCCGACAACAAAAATCGTAAAATGTGAGCTGCCTCATAAAAGGACGATGGACTTGATGGGTTAAGATAAATAATGATTATTTTACGATGTTTTCGTAAGAGAAATTGAAGCGGAATATCTCTGGAAATCGAATGCTTTTCTTGAAAAATCCTCAAGTTCACATGAACAGGTTGTGAACTGATGAATATTGAATATTTGAAGTAAATAAAACGTTAGGCTAGAGGAGGCAACATTATCTTACATACAGTCTAATACGCATATCGACAACAAATTCAAGCTAAGTACCCGTCATTGACGGGCTGGCTTTACTATGTAGCGCAAGATTTCAAAAAGCCTGAATTTTCGTTTGTTTTGTAGGAGTACAAAGAACGGGATTAGTGTACTGACAAAAGTACAGAAATCAAAATTATAACTTTTGTGTATTGTTAAAAAATTACAGTTTAGAGAATATTTAAGGGTTGAATGAATTTGTCAATGGAGAAATGTGTTGTGTTTTGTTGAGGCAAAGCTGTGCAAGGACGATCTGCCAAGAGGGTGAGGTTGCTTTGGTTGGATGACTTTTTAAGGGGTTCTAACGCGTATTCACGTTTATTTGTAGAAAATTGACCAAAACTCCAGACCGTTAAATCGACAACCGCGTTGTAGGCCAGAACGCTATATCGTCACATTTCAGATGTCGACCATGTTCAGTGTCTTATCCACTCAGCCTCAGGGGAGCCCGTCAATGAGGGAAATATTTATTATAATTTTTTTTTTAAATTAACGTTTTATTGTAGTGGAATGAGTAGAAGTCTAGAGTTTATTCCTCACCCATAACTAAATTTTGTTTGGTTCACTTAGATATTTTAATATTATGCCTCGAGAATCTTTTACACGATTTTGACAAAATTACAAAAAGCAAATAAACATTTTTAAAAAATCGGCGAAATTTGTTTATTACTATTTGTTTATTTATTTATTTATAATCCTACAGACGGTTTAAAGTGATGTCCCTCACCCAGTCCCTAAAAAAAATATAATTTTTGCAAATTTTAAAATTTATTCATGTTTTTGAAAAAAGTCCATCCACGATTCATCCAATTTTCATAAAATCTGAAAATCTATAAAAAATTTAAGTACTTTGATGCCTATAGTTTAAGTAACTATCCATATGATAATCCTAAATCTTATTTCAATCTCTTCAGTGGTTTATGCTTGATAAATATTTACATATTTTCAATAAATTCCCCCAAAATCTCAAAACCTAAAAAAGAAAAGATAATTCGGCTGCTATAGTTAACTTGGGTGACCACCAGTCATGTCAGTCATTATCACGTGAGGCGTGAACAAAAATTTACGAATTTAAAATGAATCTTTGCAAAATCTCAAAATTTTATCAGAACTTTCCAAAAATTTGACGCTTATCGTTTAAGTCGTATGACCACCTATTGTGTCACTAAATTTAATTTTATTCGCTTATGTCGTTTTTGCGTGAACAAATATTAACGCATTTTCAATAAATTTTCGCAAAATATCAAAATCTAATCCAAATTGTTTAAAAAAAATTGACGGCTATATTTCAGTTGCATGTCCATCTATGATGCCCCCAAAGTTCACTTCATTAGCTTTTGTTATAATTACAACGCACGAACAAACATTCACCAATTTTGAAACAATTTTTGCAAAATCTCAGAATTATACGAAAATTTTCAAGAAGTTCAACTCCTATAGTTTAAGTTGCATAGTCACCTATTATGCCGACAAATTTCATTGCATTCGCTTTAGTCGAAACGCGTAAACAAAATTTTATGCATTTTGAAACGACTTTAGCAAAATCTGAACATTTAATCAATTTTTTTTTTAGTGTGACGCCTATATTTTAAATCTATAGCTTATGTCACCAAATTTCATTTTATTTGTTGCAGCCTTTCTTACGTGATGCGCGAACAAAAAAAGCGTCAGGGACAGAGCGAGAGAATGACAGAACGTGATAGACATAACTTTTTTTGACGATCTTACTAGATTTCCAGGTGATTGAAACGGATAAAAATCGAAAACATTTTGAATTTCAAGTAATGTACAAACAAAAATCTCATTTCATTTACATAGATTCATGCAGCGGATTTCAACACTGCGAGATTCTTTTAAAATTATGCAGTCGAACTCGGCTATTGCGAGGCCGGATTTGACAAGAACTCCTGTTAAACGAGAGAAATTGAAATGAATTGTAGATTTAATGCTATAAGGTTTGAATAAATTGTAAACCCGGTTATTACTCTGAAACTAGAGCAAATTGTCTTGGTCCCTTCAACCTCGTCATGTTCAACTGTACATGGTACATCACATCATTATATATTAATATAATACCAACTTCAATGTTCAACTGTACATGGTACATCACATCATTATATATTAATATTAATATACTTAGACTGGAAGTTGTAAATAGTGTTTAGGGATGGACGCGAGACGACTTTTTGCGAGACGAGACAGAGATTTAAAGCTTTTTTGCGAGACGAGACAAACATTTTTAACATTATGATATAGGGATTTTTGCGAGACGAGACAAGCTTTTCGGATGTTTTGCGAGACGCGAGACACCAATTTTTCGTCTCGCGTCCATCCCTAATAGTGTTCATAATATGAGTTGGATTCAAAAAAATATCTCAAAAACTGATATTTAAAGATTAAAATTAATTAAGAACTTTGTAAAATAATACACTTAAAATTAAAGCGCAACACAGAAAGATCGGTATCTAACTTTTTCCTCCAAAGTGTGGAAGGTGGAGCTTTTTAAAACTGAGGAAAACGGTAGTTTTTGTAACAGCCGAAACGATCATTTTGTGCTATATTTTTATTCATGTTTCTAATTAATTTTTAATGACAGCTTGATACTTTAAAAAGGCATAAAATAAACTATTTTAAAGATATACTTTCAGAATTAACTTGTAATAAGTACATATGTATGCCAAATGTTAGCCACGAAGCAGTGTCAAAAGCCGACTTGAGCAAAAGAAGAGAAAAGTTTTGGCAATAGTAAAGAGAGACGGGGAAGCTGCACCCCTCAATTACATATATGAGAGGATTACACCTAAATTAAGTAATGTTGCTATTGTAAAAACTTATCTTCTTTTATTTATTTGCTTCAAAATTAAAGCAAAGAGATATATCTTTGCAGTTTCAACAAACTTGGAAACGGCTATCCATGCTAAGTGAAGTATGAAAATCGATTTTATTTACAAATAGCTGTGACATTTTTTAAAAATCTGATATAGATAACTGAATATTTTTTTTAAGTTGTCTTTTTATCAGCATGATAACTTTCTGACTGATTTGTTTAAGCACAATTTATTTTATCAATAATTTTTAATGTCAAAACTGAAGCTTCGTGATACTCAATGTTAAATTTAATGTCGTGTTTTCAGTTAATTACAGATTAAAAGCAAAAAAACTTTTGTTTACTTAAAATACTAACTGTGAGCATTACATTAGTATGTACAATTTGTAAGTGAATGTGGTACTTAAACAAGTTATATTGATGTATATGTATGTATACGTTGTCACACTGTAATAAATTTGTGTTGCACTGTGGTACGGGCCCAGACCTGGTCTGAAGCCCATATTCTGGCAAGAGCTTTTGCAGCAAGATCAAGATGAATTTTAGCAACGGGCCAGACCGAAGTGACCTTTGACCTTTTTACTAAACTAGCCCTATTCCATTTATTAATTTGTAGATATTGTTAACCCTTTGAGGCGCAACCCTTTCCCAATGCTGAAAAAAGGGCAGCCGTTGCCATCGACGACAGCTGGCTGTGCGGCACAGCCAGCTGCGTCAAGAAAGGGTCTCTAGATCAGTGGCACGCGATGAACGTTTTGATCGTCCGCCATCTTGCTCGTAGAGTTAAGTCGAGCGATGGCAACGGCTGCCCTTTTTTCAGCATTGGGCAATCTATCCTGCTGTTCTCGCATTCTTCTATTTTTCAGATCTATTCTTCGTGACTGGCAACAGTCAAAACGTCAGAGTTTGGTGTCGCCAGAGCGGGAACACTGCGCTTTAAACAGTTAAATAACCATTCGTTCCCTACTAGCAATTTTGCTCGGGCTACCACCGGCCACGCAGAGAGCCGATGACGGCCCGAGCAAAATTGGTAGTAGGGTTAAGGTTAAAATAATATAAACATAAATATACTCGAAAAGCAGCAAGAATCGCTGATCTTATCATGTGGCCGACCAGACACGCACCGTAACATTTAATTCATCGAGCTTGAATCCCGGTATATGCTCTATTGATCCTAATGTTCTGGAATTGCAGATTTCGAGGTTCCGAATCCAAAAATAAATTTCAGTTAAAAAAAAATCGGTAAAAATGTACTGATAGTAAAATTAAACGCTATGTTTTATATTTTTACTTAAAACATGATGATTTTACATTCTTATTGAAACACTACAGGGACGTGACCATGAGATGGGCTAATGGGACCTGCCCATTTGGACATTTTTATTAATTGAATATCAAGAGTCATGCCTTTGTTATAACAAGCTCTCTCTTTCACCACTCTGGCCTTCACCAATTTTTTTTTCTGGCTACATGTCTTAAACATGATGATTAATATCATCACAGTGGTAAGTATCAAAAGTATCAATTCAATATAAAAATGTGATTACTCTAAGACGACATGTTTCATCAATTAGTTCGAGATAGGGTTTTTAAACGGGCCCACCGTTTTTCGTTTTAGTTTGGCCATTTTGAGGTGATTACAATGCAGGCCTGGTATGAGCCGTTCTTGAAAATTTCGGCCTATGCAAGTTTCTAGTTGCTTACATGCATTCAGACTTATGCAATCCGAAAAATCTGAGATTGGAATTAGCCTCTGGCAATGCAAAGGCTTAGCCGGACAGTGATGAGAAATTTAAGAAATTTACAACTAATTTACCTTTATTCTATGTAGACAATATATACGGTATTTTTGATAAAGCAATCATAATTATTCTTGAAAAATCTACTAAAATCTATACCAATTATGTGTACAAATTCACTCAATATTTAAATAGGAAAACAATTGAATATATTGTAAATGTTTATAATAAAATTTCTCTGCACGTCAACCACATCTTGAACAAGCTTTCTTTGTTTTCCAGCAAGCTACTTTAGAATATTTGTTTTTCACAATTTGCAGGATCTACTTATAAAACTATTATCCTATGCACTGTCAAACAAAATTAGACTTAATATCTTAAAAACAGATATTAATGACCTAATTATTCATCCCCTAGTAAATGCAAAACTGTAGAAATCAAATTAACTGGAGTACTTTTAAAATAATTTTTCAGGCACCAGAAAATAAATCAACTTTAAAATTGTGAACAGTTTAAATCAATATTTTGAGCAATCTCATAGATGAATTAAAAAGAAAAAAGAAAAAACGTTTATACACTAGACCATATATTGCTTTAATAATAATAATAATAATAATAATAATTCTGCATAGAATATTATTATAACTACTTCATTCTTTTTGCCACTGTAAAATTATATGGAAAATCAACACTCCGAAGTTTCGAATATTTTATTTTTGAATAATAATTTTAAATTAACTATGAAAGATCACCGAAAAGAAAACTGCTTGCTTTTTTAAAACTCGCCAAAGAGAGTGATCAGAGCGCCAGACTTGACCTACAATTTCAGGACAGGTGAAATGTTTGATAGGCTTTTAACTGTGTTGTGATTGGCTGGGCTGAATCTTACATCATTCGTACAGGTAAGTTGTTTCCCTAGGTTACAGTTGAGCGTTCTTTCAAACGAGAGGTGCTCTGTAGACGTGTGAGGCGGGCGGCTGGACCATTTATTTACTTTGTTTTGAAAGTTTTGTTACTGTCAAGGTGTGTTTTTTAGTGTGATTATTTGTCGGATTCTTCAAAACAATGACATCTTACCTTGATGATCAATATCCAGATCTTCAAAAAATTTGATTCTGTCGGAAAAAATGCTTTTCATTTGGTCTACTCAGAGAAATGTTGTTTGTTGTTTTTCAGCAAAGTTGATGTTAACCCGTCCGGAAAGTCTGAGATCTGTTCTATTTTAGGCGATTAAAACAAGTTGATTTTTAAAAGTACCGATCGTAACAAATGCCATCTTCATGCAACTGCTTCAAATGCCTATAAATTTGTTCTTTTAAATTACCCCACGAAAATTCTGTTCCAAGTTTTTAGTTTTTGTTTATAGGATACATTGCAGACGGTTTTTTCTGTTTTCAATAATGTTCCTGTTTTCAATTTTAAACTGAATGTCCAATTTGAGGAGTGGAATTTACCATTTTGTTTTTTAAAAGCAGTGTGATAAATTGTGGATTCTACAAAAGCATGGACTAAATATTTCACATGCGCGGTGACCAGGACAGCATGACCACATGCAGAGTGGAAGATATGCAGCAAAAAATGTCAGCATCTCATAACTTCTACGGCGATCTGGAAGATTACGTGTGTCAGATGGAGGATCAGCAGGCACAAAATAATATTGACGGGGACGATGTCTTCGCTCAGCTGGCCAGGAAAGAAAAAGATCTGATATTGGCGGCAGAGTTGGGTAAAGCTCTGCTCGAAAAAAATGAAGAAATCAGCAGGGCAAACGAGAGATTAACCGAGGAATATTCTCAGCAGCTTGAGGTAAGCTTCAATTTGCATTCCTTATTTGTTTGCTTCAGTGTAACTATTTTGTTGTTGATAGTTGGCAACATGCTAGAAACTAGACTCCATTGGCGTGGACCTATTTTTAAAGAATACACGGGTCAGTTAAATAAATAATGTCCATTGAATTCAGTGAAATTAAGAATTTTTGCTTTTTATTGCTTTTCTTATGAACACAATAACAAACATGCATAAGCTTTTATAAAAACCAGTCAGTAGTAGGATTTCAATAAACTAATATCTGCTCAACAATAATTTCGTCTCTTTTTTTTCTCGCTAGGGAAAAATTTATTGTCTGGTTTACATGGTGGACATGTACTTAATAGTAAATAATTTGAACAATTGCGTTTATTTAAATGTTGAACATTAAGTCTTTGGGAGTTTACGATTCTTGTTACCAGCCAAATAATATGTGCAGGCATGGATCTGTTTATTTAACTTTTTTTTTTATATCCGGTTACAGAGTGGGCATTTATCATCTTTTATTTATTTATTTTCTATAATTAATTTATTTTTAATCATTCGCAATGTGAAAAGTGTACGGGTTATATCCAGTTTTGCTAAATAAAACAGTTTTCTAACCAATAACAGTTAAAAGTTATCAAACATCAAAGCCAGTAGTAGTTTAAGTGTAATGATAAAATGATTAATTCACACTTTGAAAGGGGAGACTGTAACGTTTTTAAAGAATGACCAACGCACTTTTAAAAGTTAATGCATGTAACATCATGTAAGAGAAAATTAATTAAAAATAGGCAAAAAATGTATGTACTATTTTTTCTCAACTATTATTTTAACACGGATATTGTGTTGAATCAGAATAGACTATATTAGTAACACCCTATATTTGATTACTTGTTATTTTAGAGATTAAGAGTAATCGTAAATCAGCATTACTTTTAACAAAATGTTCATGCCAAAAAAAAAGGGGGGGGGGAAGAAGCTTTATTAAGCACTTTTAGATTTAGATTGCATTTAATTTGAATCTAAATCCTTTTTCAAATTTTCTAATTGTCTCTATATAGATTGCTCTATCAATTTATTACTTAAAATGTTAATTTATTTTTTAACAGAATTATCTTGATCGCCAACATTAATCAAATGAATGTATTTTATCGTTTCCCAACAAAAAATATAAAACGTCTCACCATTAAATCTTAGTTTATTTTACATTAGCAGCTGAAAAACAGGTGTGTAATGCAATACATGCAAATTTAAGGTATTTATTCAGGTGTGTATTTGCAATACATACAAAATTTGAGAGTTTTAGAAGTTTATATTTTTATATTTTAGTTTATTTATTTATCTCCCTTTCTTTGTTTATATTACTAAAAAATTTACTTGGAGGTAAAAATAAATAGCACTTTTATAACAAACATACAAAATATTCAAACTTATAAAGAACAAAGTTTAGCATTGTGAATTACTGACTTTTGCTCACAGCTTTATCAAAAGTTAGAGAAAAAAATCATTTTAAATTTAATGATTTCAATAAACACTTGAGGATGTAAAATGAAGCTCGATCCAGACCCCCAAACAGTTTGATTATGGGAAATTCTTCATACTGGTAGATCTCTCCCGATTTGTTATGTTAATGTTGACGAAGAGGCTCCTTCAAATTTTAAGCAGTTATTTAAATTTTAATCATGTTGTACGTAAAAATTCAGTGTTGCTTTTTCTACACTTGCTATTTTATAGAACTCTATGATTTTACTTTTCACTATAGAAACTGAAAGTCTTTTTGTAGTACCTAAATTTCTTTTAATTTATATTATACATTTTTAAAGGAATAAAGCTGCATAATTTAAAATAACAAATGTTGTAGTAAGTGTATTTTTACTAAATCTGGCATGAAAGTTTTGAACTAAATAAATATCTTGATATTTGCAATACATTTTACATCCGAAATACTATCAAGGTTTGATGCACATTTTTGATTAAAATAAGAGAAGTTTATTATCAGTACCACATTGATCATCACGTTTTAGTAATACGTATTTTGCAAAATCCAGTGAATTCCTGATATAATGTAGTACATTGGCTAAAAAAAGAATGAAGTTTTTGAAAGTTTTTAAGTTTTCGAAATTAAGTTTTTGAAAGAATTTCTGTACTCAATAACTATTTTTTGTACTATTCGAATTCCTATCCACTGCATGAACGCATATATATGATTCCTGTTTTTCTTTTATTCTCCCCCCCCCCCCCCTCCACTCTCTGTCTCTCTCTTTCTTTCCTAAGGGGGAAGGGGACCCTTTGGTGGATGGTTATACCTGATGTAGGTCTACTTACCCAGAATTTCCCCTCGCGATCTGTCGGTTCACACACTTTGGGAGTTCAAGGTCTTCCTCTCACCGGGCCAAATCAAATCCTGATTTGTTTTGAGAAGTTTTGATGAGAATTTATGTGTGACGAAAGACGAGGCTGTATATTACCACCTTTGTGTATGTTGATTTAAGATTGTCAGTCTTAATCTACATGCAATTGTCAATTTATTGTGTTAATCATACGTCTTTCGTCCTATTTGTCTTTAAATGGTACTTCTGAAAGACAAGTAGGAGAAATAACGTATGCACTTGTAGTGACAAGTTAGGTGACCCTAGTAGCACAACTAGTTCAAAAAACATTCAAATTACGTTGGAAACACGTTTTATGACGTTAAAAAACGTGTTTTAAACGTCTTTTGGACTAATTGTGCTACTAAGGAATTGTTAAATAAATAGTGGATGAAAATATTAATTTATAAATACACTGAAAATTTACGTGCATGACCCATCACATTATGTTAAAAAAAGTTTTTTTTTTTTTTTTTTTTTTTTTTTTTTTACATCTATCTAATACTTTTTCAAAACTGGAACAAATAATGTAATTAGACGACAAAAAAACTTTTCTAAGCAATGAAGCACTCTTTGAAATTATTATTAAGTTTCAACTGATATTGAAATATTAAATTTCTTTTGCTCTATCGCCATAGACCGATGACATCGGTGCTTTTGTTTCAAGAAAAACTTTTTACGTATGCGCATCCGAAAAAAAAAAAGAAAGAAAGAAAGGAAGAAAAGAAAAGAAAAGGATAGAGAGGATAGAGAGAGAGGGGAAGAGGATAGAGAATATTAGTTTTAAAATGTCCGAAACTACGTTTATCGTTCGTGCCTCTCTGAATTTCAGAATAACATTTGGATTATTTCTTATTGCTGAAACAGATAGAAAATTTGTCTAATTTTTCAAGGCATTCTTAATTAAAACGAGCTCATTTGAAAAATAAATAAATGAAACAAATAAATAAAGACTGTATTTAAAAAGAATCAATGCAACATTCACAGCAATTTTTTCTGTATTTAAAAAAAAAAAAGTTAGAAAGGTTCAGTTTTCTTTTTCCCTCCAAAAAAAAGTTTCCAAATTCATTTTTCACCCCAGAGGAAAATTGTGACGAATATTTCTACAAATAACTTATTTTAACGATATTTATGAAAAGGGGAGGGGAGGAAAGCAAAGCAAGCACAGTTATCCTACGAATATTCTTTTAAAAAAATGAATAAGCAAAACAGCGGTTTTTCTTCTAATCCCAGATATTAGTGCAACCTGATGCAAATGCAAAAATTCGGCCTTACGCTTTAATCCCAAAAGCCATCTGACAAGTGGCTTAGCTGCACGCTCTTGCTTCCGTTTGTTTCCAATGTCATCGCAATCCCGGAACTTGCTTTTCTATGGAATGGCGGTGGTGGAGGGGACTGTATATAAATGCACAACTTAATTAAAACTTAACACTGACGATGGCTAATGAGTCAAATTAGTGGATTCTAGAAAATCCCAATCAAGCACCAATCGAATCTGGATTATCCGATGCTCTGCGTTAATCGAGGCACTGAACTCAACCGAGCTGTCCGCTTTAACCGAAGTTCCTCCGCTTTTAATGCGGGAGAAATTTGATTCAAATTAGAAACAGTCAAGTTAGATAGTTATGCTAATGTACAGGACATTGCTGTTCTGTACAAAGGTTAAAAATATTTAATTACAAATATAATTATATCTTCTGTTAAAATATGTGTTATTAAACATATGTTACAGAAGATTGCCAAATTGTAGTTCTGTACTTTAGTTACAAAAAATATTTTGAAAAAAAAAGCTGGTTGATTACGATAAATGATTTTGATTTTATTTATTGTACATTTCTCTATTATTTTCAGTTAAAAAATATATCATTAAAGTTGATAATATAAAAAATAAGGTAAAAGAATGCCAGTCAATATTTAGTGACATTTTCTTTGAATTCTAAACTCCTGGGCGAATTTCGTAGTTCTATACTAGAAATAAATAGAGAAATTATGTTTAACCCAGAATGATTTAATAAATACTAGTATAAAACATTTTAGTACACTAAATAGCTCTTGTCACGTACACCAGGTTGTGGCGCCACAGCGTCTTTGAAAATCTGCAGCTTTTTCATAATTAAAATATTTTAAAACATAGGAAAAACCCTAAAATTTTGCTGACCACTTAATATTGGAATTGCAGATATATGCGTAATATCTTAAATTCATAACTACAACGGTATATCATTTCAAGCTGCAGTCAAGTGCACCTGAACTAATTGCAAAAATATATCACTGTCCCCAGTAATTTGGCAACCCTTCGTTATGTGCTAATATGTCAAAAACGCATAATATAGTTGAGATTGTGATAATTGAAAGATTGTGATAAATAATTGTCCGTGTTATCCGAGGTATGGTCAGTCTCGGATACCTTGGGTAATCGGAGTTCTGCAGCGATACTTCCAAGCACGGGTGTTGAAACCCAACAGTTGTGCAAGTTCGACGCTTGGCTCCAGAGGAGCATTTAAATACCAAATCTGTTTGGGGACATAAGATCAATCTTCTCCGCTGAATCTTGTCAATGATGGTTACATCTGCGTTCAAGATGAAGAATGAATAGAAATTTTTTTTAAAATGACTCATCTTTGATTAAATGCCTCTCCATATTTATAATGTCCACCCTTGAAAGATACCCTCTGCATCATTCTATAGAAAAAATAATAAAATTACAATAAAATATATTGGATTGTCTCCCTGAACGTTGATATTTTTGCTGATATAAAAGCCAAGGAGAGTGTTGTTCGAAGATGCTTTTCATAGGTGCGCTTGAAACATTTTCCATAGTTTCTTAGGCTAGGCCACACCGCTAAAAATTTTGATGAGTTTCTGTTGTTGTTTTTGTTGTTTTTCCGATTCAACAAAATCGTGATTCAACTTATCAAATTTGTAGTTTCAAATTCAAAAAAATTATGAAAAACTTACGTTACGCAAAGATCTATCCTAAGTTTTTATCAGTACACTTCACAATACAAAGTAGTTTTGAATGCACTTAATCTTGAAAGTAAATAAGACAGATAGTTTTTGGAGTGCCTTTATTTTTATCTTATTTGAATTATTTTCTGTTCTTCAATATCATTTTTTTTTTCTTTTCATTGTATTCAGTTCCGTATGATTCACTTTATCGTAGGACTTCAATAATCGTTTAAAACTTCACCTCTAAATTTGATAAACCTAGCAATTTACAAGAGAAAAACTACCTCTCATTTTGGATCTCTGTCAAATTCAGAGGAAAACGTTCTATGCAAATGATCTTAAGACATTTAAAGTATATTTAAATGTGTAATTCTAAATAAATGTCAATATTAATTATATTTGTGAACTTTTTATTTACATTTCTTGTAGAATTAAAAATTTATTACGATAGTAGAAAAAAAAGGTTTTTTTAAATTCTCATTCAACTGAGTGTTTTATCTTAGTTAAAGCTTGTAGATATAGAATTCAGGTGAATATTTTAAATCATGCGTATTTTAAATTTTAAGGTATCTATTTTTCACGCTCTTGATTAAACATGTTCATTAACAGATATAACAGGGATGCCATGAATGTTTTGTAACTTTTACAGGGACTCTTAAAATTCTTAACTCAAGACATTTTCACCCTTTACAGAAATCGAGACTTTGTATTGATGCCAGAGTAATATTTAATACACATTACTAATAGTAGGCTGAAATGGGGGGGGGTCCACTTTTTTAAAGGCAATTGTCGGAAAATTTATAATTTAAGGTCTAGTATTTTAACTGCTGTGAAGACAAAAAAATGTAAGAAAACCAGTATAAATGAAAATGGAAATGAGGAGGAGGTAGGAGAAAAATTTGGAAAAGGGAGAGCGAAAGATGAGTTAAATATTTTAAAAAGTAAATTAATAAAATAATAATAATAATAATATAAAAAAATTATAAATGAAGCAGAAAGATATCATTAAATGCCCCACGAAAATTAAACAGTATTAATGGAATTAAAACAGGGTAAGATTGTTTGATGTCAGTTTTGTAGTAGATATCGTATTTATTGAAATAGTATGATTTTGTTTTTGAAACATTGAGCTTTAATACAAAAATAATCCCCAAAAATTTAAATACTGAACAAAATAACAACAACAAAAAGTATTCATGATACATTTTTTAAAATAACATGTAAATAATAATTATCATAGTACAGTATGATGATAATGTTAAATTTCTACTGACATGTACTGTTATAGTGGCAGTTTTATGCCTAAATTAGCATCTTTTTCAATATCACGATGCTCCCATCATAACCAATGCCAAATTATTTGTTTCCATAGTAACACAGGTCAACAAAAGGAAATCCGGACACGGACAACCTATTGCTGATTTAAGTAGAAATCATCCCCGCATGTGGTACTTACGTTAATATATACTTACACATTTAGAAAAAATCTTCACCGTCAATATTATTTTAAGATCTGAAACTGACTGAGTAAGAACGTTTGAGATTTTTTAAGTTCGTAGAGTTCAACAGCTGTTATTGAAAACGACAGCGAAGATGCAATCACAATCAAGTGTGACTATTTATTTTGATGTACGTTAAGATACATTTGTGGGAAATGAACTCTCTCAATCTCTCCGTGAGGCTTGATATCTTTTTTTTCTTTGAGATGTAAACACTAACATACCGAATAAACACAATTAAATGAATTTTACAATATTTCGATTAAACGAGCGTTGTATTTACTCAGGTAGGTTTCGCATTATCTTAAGAAGTTTTTACTGGTATTTTTTCAAGTGAACTGTCAACTATAATAAAATATTACGTTTAAGGGGAATATTTTTGAAGTTAAATGCATTTAAGATTATTTTATCATGGCGTATGAGATGAATAGTTTAAAAAGAAAAAAAAACTTTGTACCATAAATTAATAAATAAATAAAATCTTGTCAGTGGATTTTTCTGCAAGTTCAATTTCGAGTAGTTGTATGTACATCGAAAAAATCTGCTGTTTTCTAATAAATTTGGATGTTGGCATATTAGGTGTGTAAACTACGAATGCCGTGATATTTATTGCAAAGTATTATTCAATTTTTAAAATTAGATTTTGTTCTCTTATTTATTCTTGTACTTACTCAAAAATGAGTGACTATCAATTTAATCCTTGTTGAGTAAAGTTAATGCTGTTAGAAAGTTTTTTTTTTTCTTTTTGAGAGGGATAAAACCGCTGTTTTTATTTGGCATCAAAACCATCTATTGATTAAACGATAGGTGCAGCATCTCATGATTTTTTAGAATTTTAAACAATTGAGATAAAAATGAAAAGAAAGCAAACTATAAGAAGTGCATCAACTAAAGATGGGCTCCTCTACGCATATCGTAACGTAACAGGAGAATAATGCAGTTGTAATGAATTCATTATTTCCTGACATCCCCCCCCCCCCAAACTTTATGAAAAAGTACTTTTGTCGGCAAAATCGTCAATTGTCAAAGGACTGTCGGAAAATTTGAGCTTTAACCAAAAATCTCTTAAGTGTTCAGTGTATAAATTACCAGTTCTGCCGACAGTTTATTATAAGTTTTACCATATCATGAACATAGTCTTGTTACGATTTTCATGTTTCATTTTAATGATTGAAGTGCCAGTAAACAAGTCCCCTTTGTCTCATCAAGCCAACTTCATTCCAGATCATTTGAGTGTAATGTAGTATGTATTTAAGGCAAACCAGCACTCTGGGTATCTGCCTGGCGTAGGGGGTGCCTCGGGTGAAGGACTTTTTAAAGGGATCTAAAGCGCACTCGCGCTTAATCTGGAGAAAACCGCCCAAAACTCCAGATCGTTAGAACTAAAGCTTAGAGTCCAGAACCCTGGACGTCCAATTCAACTATCTTCCAATGTTTAGCGATTTTAACCACTTGGCCATTAATGGGCCCAGTAATCATTTAAGAATATTAGATAAGTTTGAATTGATAAATAGATAATGATTGAAATTAGATAAATTAATGCAAACAATAGAAGTAACTTCAATCTTGGTTAAATGACGCTTTTTCGGCTTGATGCTTGCATCTCATCTAATAAGTTTTTCATTAGATTAGAACATTTTTTTCTAGAATGCACTTGAATTCATGTACATTCCAGAAAGATTGATTTTCTGATGCAAGCACCAAGCCTAAAAAGCGTTATTTGACCTACATTGAAGTTACTTGTATTGCTTGAATTAAAAAAAATAGTATTTATATTAAAACCAAATGCTAATTTCATCAATAAAAAATGGGTGTAGTGGTGTAAGTAATTTGTTAGCAGGATTGATTGAAGAATTTTGAATAGTGATTGTTTACAGTTTACACTTTGCTCGTAATGAAACTGAATACTACAGCATATTTTATATGTATTCGTCAAAGTAACAATGACAGGTAAAATTGGTATATATTTTTGAAGGCATATTGGTATATATTGTCGACAAATTTTTACTTTACACCTCCCCAACATTTTTGCTCAAAACCGGCCCTGTTCCTATTTTACTATCGACAAAGATATGATTTTTTAAAGAAATGCATACAATATTTTTGTTTTTAAAAGATAATTCATTAGTGCCGACGTTTACATTCTAACAGCCTAAAAAGCAAAAATAAAAATAGTTCTAGAAAACAAATGATAAATTTTATGTTCTATAAAAATCATTCTAAACGCTTTTTCCTGTTACAGATCAATTCTGCGAATTTTTCGTACACGGCTGTTGAAATAACGTGCTGTCTCATAACAACATTCTTTTCAGGAATCAGGTGTGCTTTTTTGAATCGGCAAAGGGGAAAAAGATAAGGCAATTTTTTTTATGAATTTCCTTCGTCTGCCTTTTGATTTTCATTTCTGGGATTTGCCGCTTGTACCATGGCAACGGCCGTAACAAAGCTGAAGGTTTCTAAATGCCCTATTGAGTTGCAATGGTTTTGTTTATTCTCAAGATAATGTTTGAAAAAAGTACTATGTACACAGTGTATGCAAGGTCTTTGTTTATAAAGTACAAAAGTACTATATAAACATAGTGGTTGCGGGCTTTAATTCTTATCTATTAGAGATAAGTGGGCAATGTAAATTGGAAAAAAAAATGTTCAAAATAAGGTCGGAAATAAGAAAAAATTCTTCTCGTTAATTTTCAGAAAGTTACACTTTTTAAATTCGTAGATGACCCCCTTACAAAAACATTGACCACTTATCTCAAATAGATAAATACTTAAAGCCCGTTACCACCTTTTTGGGACATCCTGTAAATAATAGTCTATTAATTTAATTTTTGTTGAACAAATAAAACATTATTTGTCTATAATTACATTTACAGATGTATATTTTATAGATTAACATGATTTTTTATAAATTATGCAAACAAATAAGTACAGATCGCTGATGGTCCGCTTTGCAAAGAAGCTGGAAACTTTTTATATAATAGTAGGTACTACTGTGATTCCTTAGCATAGCTCAAGTATCACCTATGTATGACTGCAGCTTTAGAAACTTAACAAAATTCCACAAGTCACAAAATAAGCTCTAAGAATATTGATTAAAACTAGTGACTAAGAAAGGTTTTCTTTACGCAAGAGTACGATAGCTTTTGAGAGGCGAAATTAATATCATCCACATAATGCTTTCTTCATTATTATTATTATTATTATTATTATTATTATTACTAATTTGCCTTCAATATTTTTACGAAGTAAGTATCTTCATAAAACACAATTTTGTCTCTGCCATCTAGTTTTACTCTATCTCCCCAAAATGAGCTATAGTTTAAAAAAAAAATCTCAACTCTGACTGGCGTGAAAAAGTTAGTTTCCCAGCATTATCAGATCCCTCGGTGGCTTCGTAAATTTGTGTGTTCCAAGTACTCATAAATGATTAACTGTTTGGGGTCCCGTGCTGAATTTTCTGAATCCTTTTCAATAATATTATAAAATAATGAAAGCCCATACGTTTAACACAGAGGCGCAAAAGTGCGGATTCTCAAGAAAAACCGATGTATTTTAGGATATAGGTCCGGGGATACGGTGATTTGATTTCGTAAAATAAATAAATAAATAAAAAATAGATAAAATATGCGATAGATCGTTTATATTTAAAACTCAATAAAAACATAAATTTTATAAGAATTTAAGGAAACAAATTTATTTGTTTAAAAAATTCGTTGGATAAAAACATAATTAGTTTACAAAAAACAGTATAAGTGCATTTATTTTTTGTAAATTCGAAACTTTTTAAGTATTGCTCCGAAAAAGGAAGTGTTGTGAAATATAGTCTGAAAGATGAAATATCTTTTACGTCTCTACTTTGAGTCGTAGCTAGGATCACGAACACCCCTTGAATTTCGCACCCCTAAGACAACTTCTTACTTACTATTTTGTAGGAAAAGTCTGTAAGGTACGCCCTTCTGAGGTTCGCCCCTCTGGTAGCTTCCCACCTGGGCATCCCCTAGCTACGGCACTGTCTCTACTACTACTATGATTTTAGGTCACTAGTAAAATATTCCAGAAGCAAACATATGTCCTCGAGAGAGATACACTGCCTTGATAATCAGCATTAACAATGTTTCTATATATTCCAGTTGATAAATCCACATAAATTCTATTACCCTTAACGTATCCACGTCAGATTCAATGAAGTTTAGATAAATTATTTTAAATAAAATATTTTTAAAAAAAGAAAGATTCCTTGAAAAAGAAAAAAAAAAGCGGTTAGGTAGCCTTGCCTCACTTTCACTCGAGTTACACCCGATTTGATTAATATACCTCTGTCTCTTATAGAACTCCATCACTTCTTCCTCTTCGTTATCCTATTGGAACCCTAACTGGCCGTTTAAAGTTTCCTACTTTTACTACATCTTTTTTGCATTTCAAAATATTTTAACAAATTTCAGAGGGCTATCATCGCCGTTCAGCGATCCGTAAAAACAGAGTTCCACCATGATTCAGCGTCGAGGTTTCCTGAGAAATGGGAGCGCTGGAAGCCCCCAGGGAAACATCGTATCCTGACGAGTAACATATTGAGGGTTTCTGAAGGCAAAGATCAACAAAACCAAGTGCCGAGCATTCGTGGTTTCTTCGGAGACAAGCTCTTTGCTTTCACAAATTTTCTGCCTGCTTGCTGTCTTGCCTTTCACCACTTTCGATTGCAATAACCCCCTTTGCGTTCTCTAAGCTCATAGTCACATCCGCCTTTGTCGCTGCCAATTCACTAGCAGAAATCTACATTAGAAACGATTCAAGTCTGTGCAGTGTTATGCGCTCCAGTTGTGGAGGCTCAGATCCATAGCACTTTTTCGATTTTTTTTTTTTTAGGGTAAGACTCTCACGACACGCGTTTATGCAATATTAGCAGAAGGGGGAGGATTATCGTAAACCTTTATTGTTCTCCTTTGATGGTGGTGTGTTTGTCGGTAGAAAGTGTACCTCTAGAAAATAAACAATAACATTCTCAGCTGTCGATGTTATCTTTTGATGAGAAAGCCTACTGTGTTGTGTTTTGAGAGGCTATTTTCATATTCAGAAATCCGCCACAGATTAGTATCGAATCGTGTGAAAGTATAGGTGTACCAGAAAGTATACGTCTTTTTTTCGTATGCCAGTACTTTGCCAAAACTACTGAAGCTAATAATACGAAATTTGGCCCATATGTGAGTTTTTCAGCGTAAATACAAGATTGGTATCACCCATCTGGCATCACAAAATTTTTTCTGAAACTGCTAGCTGCGCGGCCGCACAATCAGCTGTGTTAGAAAACCTTTTTAGCTCTGTGGCACCAGATGGGCAATTCGATCTACCGCCATGTTGTTGGCAGTTAAATGAATCGATGGCAACGTCTGAACTTTTTTAGCGTTGGGACCATTTAACCCTATTTTTTTGCGACTAGCAATGAAAGCGCTTAAATAAGGTGTTTTCACGGCGCAACCACCGCCCATAAAGGGTTATTCCATCATCAGAAATTTGGGGGGGGGGTCTCAGAACCGCGAAATGCACTCTATTTTGGAATATTTTAACATTTGCCTCTGAAATAGATATCCTTTTCGAAGACGTGTCTTTTTCAAGTTGACCCATTCCACCTTTTCACGTGGGCATCAGTTCGAACAACCCCAACCACCGCCCACTACCTTCGATTATTTTCTTTTTATATCACCGAAGAGTTAAAGAATTGAGGAAAAAGAATAAAAGTAATGTATTCTTCGAAAAATGGTGTCCCAGAAAACAGAATGAATAATTCCGCGTGCCTCGTTATGGTCTTGTAACTTGGGCCAATGCACGCGGCTGGCGGAGACAAGGAACATGCGCATAACGGTTGAGTTCATTCAAGATTTTCTTGTTTGTATTCCAAAAAGAAATGAAAAATAATAACTGCGTCTGAAGAGGGAAAAAAATCAGCGGGTTCGAAAAAAATTTCTTTTATTTTCGTTGGAACTGAAGTTATTTGTTGATTCTTAAAATACATACAAAAATTTTCTCCGTAATACAATGTGAAATCGAAATTTCCCTTTCGAGACAGTAGCTTTGGGAAACAAGGAACATGTGCGTTGTTTGCTGTAGTTGGAGTTAGAAACCAAGAGGCTGTTTTGGCTTCTTTGTGCGTGTGTGTGAACTTTCAAGTTTGTTTGGCAATATTTTGTAACAGAATGCGGGCTGTTTTAATTGACTAGGTTGCTTCGAACTTGTAAACAGATTCCGCCGATGTCAACGTGCAGAGCACTCTAAAAGGAAATCGTTGCAGTATAATCACTTGCCTATCCAAGGGCCCCACCGCGATGCTATTGGAGTATCAGTGACGGATAGTTCTCACTCGCGGTAATTCAATTTCTGCGGATAGATATCCGCGACCCTCCATTCGGTGCTACCATGATGAGTGTCGAATAAAAGATGTAAGGATTTTTATATCTGTTAGGACAGTGTCGGAACTGGGACCAATAAACCAATCACAACACACTGCTTCTTCCCTTTTTCCCAAAATTTCTCAAGCTTCAGAAATTCTACTTCAGAATTTCTGAAGTTTTGAGGACATGGATCAAAGAAGGGGGTCGGTTCTTCAACAGTAAGGCAAAGTTAAGCATGCTAAGGAAAGGGGGGTCTTTTGTGGGAGTGCTTAACACTCCATAATAGATACAATAAAACCCATCCCCTGTTTTGTATTCCTCGATATCGGAGAGAATTTTTCACTTGTGCTTACCCTGTCGGGAAAAATTGGTGGTATTTCCGAAATGGATTCTCGCATTGAAACGATTCCGACGGCTTCGTGGTAGCACAGAGAGATGTTCTTTCGGACTGTGACGTCATGAGTGGGGTTAGGTTTCATTTATCCGCTACGGAAAACTTTCTGATAACATCTTGGTAGGGCCCCAGGGTATGGTACTTGCAGGATATAAAGTTGTACCTATAGCCGACAACTAAACTGCGCTTTTTTGTTTTTTGTTTTTGAAGTCTCTTAAAGAACTAAGCCAGTTACTTCGTTTGTGCTGTTATTATTAAAATTTCTTTGCAGTGACCATTCATATTGATTTCTGTCATGAGAGTTTATTAGGCAAATTAAAAAAAAACAACTCTATACTTAGATTCTAAGGACAGTGATTCAAAATACATAGTTCAGTGTTTATTGACTTTAACTCGTTCGTTTCTATCGGTGCAAGGACACGATTCTCCCTCCTGTACCCATCGTTGATATTCTGAATGGGTCTTTGAATGCTTCTGTAGCGGTGCAGCGTTTGCATGCTAGCAAATGCGCCGGGCTGCAGCAAGGACATCCAAAGACCTAAGCCGGGAAGCGACGATTGGCACAAGAGGGAGAATGCCTGCCATTGTGTGCTTGCAACGATGGAAACGAACGACTTAAATTCTTGCGGCTATCTCCCGATGGAAATCTGCTTCCCCTTTCAAGAGACGGCGATGGCACGTGCCTACCTGTAGGGTCGTATTTATGATCTTTGAAGCAGTCGGCGGTTCTTCGAAGTGAGGGCCCCTTAAACTTGGATGATCAACGACCAATATTTTCTGCAATGTGTAGAATTTTCCTGGCGACTTCTTTCTCTCAATCATCATCATATATATTAATACGCTAAGGTTAAGATGTTTCCCTCCCTTTTTAGGATAAACCTTACAATTACTCCACATAAATTTTAGATCATTTTATAGAGAATTGCTTGCTCTACCGGCATCAATAACTAAAAAATTTGTTACTGATTTTGTTTTGGTAAATTAATGGGTGGAATGCAGAAGTGGTGCCCATGCCAAATGACGGCGATAACGCACCATTTCTAGCAACCGTCATCATTTTTCTTCGTAATGAAGAGAAACGTCATAGCTGTTGAGTGTTGCGATTTGCGAAAAAAACTTGCGTGAAGAGGTGATATTCTAGGAGTTACGAAGTAGTGGTTTTTGTACATTTAGCATTAGTTTACCAGGCAAATTTCCAGTTAGTGCAAGGCCAACGCGCATATGAAATATGACGTCATTGCGGGATTCGTGCGTTATGCTTTGCAGGTAAAATCACTCGTGAATGTAGAACCTCTCGCTAGATGGGGTGCAAGAGCTTTGTTTGTTGCGATTTGCGATTGATTTCGTTACACAAGAATCCGGCCCAGCTTGTAAGGAATAAATAAAATAAAAATTTTTGTAATTTTGCAAAGTGATATCACACTTATTTAGTGCGAATTATTCGGACGGGTACCGCCAGTATATTTTATTAACGATGTTTGAATAACAGAAACTTTCACAAAGTATTTGTTATACGTTTGTACAAAAGCTCTTCACTATAAAGCACTTCAGTGTTCCGAGGTGACCGATACTCGAAACAATTGCTGTCGCTTATCAAGTGAATAGTACTTTCTTTTTGTTATTTTGCCTACCGTTATATACATCACTCACAAGCAATAAATTAAAGAGTATCTACTTTCAATCTAGATGTCTAATTCAAGGTGTATCAAGAAATACAATTGTAACGGTTAAACTTACTTGCCTTTGAAAACTAAAATGTTTCTTCTGAGCCATCCGAGATAGTTTTTGTCTACAAATTCGGGAAAGCCCATAAGGTGCCCCCGCCCTTCCGCCGGAGACCTATGGGCAAATACAGCACTGCCTAACTGCTATCTAGATACTCCACGATTGGTGAAACTTCTAATTTAAGTAATGTAAAAGATTGGTATTTGACGATGTTTAGATAAAACTCTTTAATTAAAATATCCTCAGTCTTGCAGTATTTAGAAGTTTACTGATGATTTTATTCCGGATGTATTAAAAAAATACAGTTCTATGTGTACCGCTTTTAAAAAATGCACTATTATAGACATAAATTAGAGAGCCTAAGACTGTCCCCTGTCTTACGAATGCGTTAAATTGTAGTGTACATGTGATAGATTTCATCAGCGTTTAAGAAAGAACTGAATGGAAAACTGTTTTGCATCTTTTTTCTGTGGTGGCACATAGAAGGATAATCGTCCAATCTGCTTGACTCCTTTGTTAACACAGGAAGCTTTTATCAAAGACCAAAACAATGCGAAATAAATTCGCCACTCCAGAATGTTTGGATCTGTTAAAAGATAAAACTTTGCATTGATAGTTCATCAGTTGGTCTATATCTTTTGAAAAAGGAAAGTCATTGGCTCTTCAAGAGACTTTTATTGCAAAGATGTGTTCGTAACAGATCAAACTCTCTTTGAAAATAATATATAATTGTACTCTTATGCGACATTACTTAGTTCTTTTATACATTATCTCATCTGCTATCGATTCTTTTTTTCTCTTTCTTATATCTTTACCAAAGGGTACAGTGTTTTCTTTGTCATGGGTATCAATAGCTTTCTTTTTGGAAGATAGTTGGACGATCATGCCAATGCAGGCGTCAGTTGTTAGAATATATTTACTTAGCAATGAAAGGCTTCTACAGAGACTAATAAAAATTGAAATTTTGAGCTTCTTACTTCACTTTCAGTTTGTTCTCCATTATTTGAGACGATGCATGTGCACAGAGCTCGACTACGACAACATGAGTCCTCGTAGCAGAGGTCTGTCAAGAGGCTTCTTCCATCCATGTACTATATACATGTATGTATTCACATACACATAAATACGATAGTTTGCTGCGTATATTTATTAGACATATGTCACACACAGAGACGCTAATCACACTTTTCTAATATGAAAAGTAGTGTAATTTCTTGATCTCGGTGCCCCTTTTCATTGGGGATATGGACAGCTGCCTCTTCCACTCTTGCCTTAGTCAGGCTCTGAATATGCCTTTTATGAAACTTCGATATTTTTTTCGGGTAATATTTTTAAATATTTAGTGAATGGTTCCAGAACTAGTTTGCAAATTTTAACTGACGACTGTTTAAAATCAATCGGCAGGCAAAATATTCAGATTTCGGGAAAGCCACCGTGTGAGTAGCTGAAGGACGACTGGTCACATTGGTCACATTGTCAAGTCACATTGATCTGAGAACAAAACAGTCAATTGTTCTCAGATCAATGTGACTTTCCATCATGGGTATCTGAATGTTCTGCCAGTGCCTAACGATTGCTAAAGCACTACTGTGGGCCATTTAACCTTTTAAGGCGCAGTGTTCCCGCTCTGGGAACACCAAACTCGGACGTTTTGACTGTTACCAGTTACGAAGAATAGATTGGATTTCTATAAAAATAGTGGCGGGTGACACAGCTCCACGAGAATCCTTTACTTTTTAGCACGTCATTTCCCGTAGAAAAATGGTCACGATTCTTTTTAACAGCACTGACATCTGCTGAAAAATGGAAGAATGTGCGAGAACAGCTGGACAGACTGCCCAATGCTGAAAAAAGGGCAGGCGTTGCCATCGCTCGACTTAACTACCAGCAAGATGGCGGACGATCGAAACGTTCATCGCGTGCCACAGATCTAGAGACCCTTTTTTCCAGGTCTCCAGATCTGTAGCACGCGATGAACGTTTCGATCGTCCGCCATCTTGCTGGTAGTTAAGTCGAGCGATGGCAACGCCTGCCTTTTTTTCAGCATTGGAAAAGGGTTGCGCCTCAAAGGGTTAAAGACGCATCTGGGAGCAAAAGCTGGCCACAAAAGGAGAATCATTTCCGGTGTGTATTTTAAATGATGAAGACAAACAGGAGTTAAACCTGGATTCGAAATTAAAAAGAGAAGAAAAAGAATGATCCATTCCTGATAAATTGCTTTGCCATAGTCATCGCTTCGCCCCTTCCTTTAAAACTTTTATCAACTCGATATGTACATTGGGCGTCTGCATCATCTTCCAAGCTCTTGAATGAAACGTTCATTCTGAAATAAATAGCGATTCCTCCTGCTTCTGTTATGTTCAACAGTTCTGTATCAACAGCAAGATAACTCATCATGTTAAACAGAAATGAAGAAAGTGAAATCTTCAGAGGGTTTCGGAGTCACGATTTATCAAACAATAACGAAAAAAAAAAAAGATCAAAGTAACAAGCCCAGATATAGTCTTGTGTCACGCAGCATATCCCACAAGCTTCATTCATTATTTGTCACTTTTCCATACTTGTCTATGACTGTCTCTGTTTTCTTTTACTAAGATCTCTTTCAAACTTTTTTTACACGTTTTGTCCCTCTCTTTTTTTGTCTTCTTCAAATACTATACTCGAAATAATCTCAACTATCCGTATAACATATCTTTGTTATCTGCTTGCCAAGTTGCACAGATGACTTAAAAGTTTATAGACCGGCTTTGAGAAAGTCCTTCACTTATCCAGGAAAATTTCAAAACTAACGGTACCAGAATAGAATAAAAGAGACCCAAACTTACTTGGTCTATAGCCACAAATCTTGAATTTCATATGTTCTAGAGCCACAGGAAATTATTTTTATTTATATTTTAATTTTTAAATAAAAAAAACATAAATCATTGTTGGAGAAATTATTGGAAAATCTCGATATGTTTTACTTACTTATTCCGTTAAACATTAGCATAGAAATATATTCTGAACAAACAATAATATTAAACTTCAATTATTGCTTTAAGAGGCATTGCAGGGGCAAATCGGACAGGGCGTTCCCATCACCATCTCAGAATTTCATGATTTTACTTTATTGTGTTGCCTTACCCAAGGAAAGAACAAATCTGAAATATTTTTGATTTACCTCTTTTAGTTTTGGAGTTATGGGGGGGGGGGTCAAAGTACCCCAGAGGAGCAAGGTCGAATTAATTTAGGGCCATTTTTGCCACTTTATTGTCTGGACTATGACTGGCTCAGTGGTGCTTCAGAAAAAATTTTCATTTTATCCTATAATATACCTTGTATATTAACATCTCAGATTGAAAATTCATTCGAAAATTGTCAGAGCCCCAAATTTCATAAAAAATACAGTTTTTAAAATGCTTTAAATCTTGGCTCTGACGGCTTGGCACGGCTCAGAAACAATTTTTGCACCGTGCAGTTAAATATCTTCATATAAAGTGAATCCAATGTTACAAATTTTTGAAGGCCCCCAGGGCCCCCCGGTACGGGTCCCCAAGCATGGTCATTAATGCTAATTTACGCAATTTCAAAGCATTGCTGCAGCTGAAGATGACTTCCCACAGGATAACTATTGACATGGAGATGTAGCATCAACATAGTAGTTTCATATTATGAAAAAATATTTTTTGAAGGTACAACTGTTTCCAAGAAAAATTCCAAAAAGTACCTTCCTATTTGAGACATTCCACTGGCACGCATGGGGGCATTTCGACGTTACTTTTAAAAGTTTAATCGACTGTAGCAGTATTGAAAATTAACTTATTCTGCATATATGACAAACATATCCTCCATATATCACGAATAGTTCTTTTACAGGGGTACTCATAAGAATTCATTACCCTGAATGGGGATCTCTGCAACTACTGAACCGATTCGAAATTTTTTTTCCCTGATAGAAAACTACACCATTCCTGAGTATTGTAAGCTACCTTTCAGCATGCAGCATAACTAGTTCTTTTAGAGGGACACTCAAAAGAATTCTAGCACATGACGCTATATGGACATCTCTGTAACTACTGAACCGATTCTAAAGATCTTTTCACTGAAAGCTACACTATTCCTGAGTAACATAGGCTAAAATTCATGCATGTAGCATAACTTACGGGGACATTCAAAATGATTCGTAAATATTGTCGTAACTGTTTCCATTCGCCACTCAAATTTATTCAAATTTTATTAAACTCCATTCAAATTTTTGAACAATGCAGTTATATTGCTTCATATAAAGTGAATCCAATGTTAAATATTTTTAAGGCCCCGAGGACCTCCCGGTACGGGGCCCCAAACATGGCCCTAATTTATGCAATTTCGAAGCATTGGCACAGCTGGCTCTGACTTCGCACATGAGAACTATTGACATGGAGATGTAGTTTCAACACAGTAGTTTCATATTACCAAAAGATATATTTTTTGAAAGCATCACCATTTTCAAGAAAAATTTAACAAAGTAATCCAAAAATATATCTTTTCATAATATGAAACCACTGTGTTGAAACTACATCAATAGTTCTCATGTGCGAAGTCAGAGCCAACAGTATCTATGCTTCGAAATTGCATAAATTAGCGCTAAGGACCATGTTTGGGTCCCCGTACCGAGGGACCCTAGGGGGCTTTCAAAAATTTTTAACATTCGATTCACTTTAAATGAAAATTTATAACTGCACTCTTCAAAAATTTGAATGGAGTTTAATAAAATTTGAATAAATTTGAGTGGCGAATGGAGACAGTTACGACAATGTTTACGAATTATTTTGACTGTCCCCGTAAGTTATGCTACATGCATGAATTTTAGCCTATGTTACTCAGGAATAGTGTAGCTTTCAGTGAAAAGATCTTTAGAATCGGTTCAGTAGTTACAGAGATGTCCATATAGCGTCATGTGCTAGAATTCTTTTGAGTGTCCCTCTAAAAGAACTAGTTATGCTGCATGCTGAAAGGTAGCTTACAATACTCAGGAATGGTGTAGTTTTCTATCAGGGAAAAAAAATTTCGAATCGGTTCAGTAGTTGCAGAGATCCCCATTCAGGGTAATGAATTCTAATGAGTACCCCTGTAAAAGAACTATTAGTGATATATGGAGGATATGTTTGTCATATATGCAGAATAGGTTAATTTTCAATACTGCTACAGTTGATTAAACTTCTAAAAGTAACGTCGAAATGCCCCCATGCGTGCCAGTGGAATGTCTCAAATAGGAAGGTACTTTTTGGAATTTTTCTTGGAAACAGTTGTACCTTCAAAAAATATTTTTTCATAATATGAAACTACTATGTTGATGCTACATCTCCATGTCAATAGTTATCCTGTGGGAAGTCATCTTCAGCTGCAGCAATGCTTCGAAATTGCGTAAATTAGCGTTAAGGACCATGCTTGGGGCCCCGTACCGGGGGGCCCTGGGGGCCTTCAAAAATTTGTAACATTGGATTCACTTTATATGAAGATATTTAACTGCACGGTGCAAAAATTGTTTCTGTATCACGTCAGAGCCAAGATTTAAAGCATTTTAAAAACTGTATTTTTTATGAAATTTGGGGCTCTGACATTTTCGAATGAATTTTCAATCTGAGATGTAAATATACAAGGTATATTATAGGATAAAATGAAAATTTTTTCTGAAGCACCACTGAGCCAGTCAGAGTCCAGACAATTAAGTGGCAAAAATGGCCCTAAATTAATTCGACGTTGCTCCTCTGGGGTACTTTGACCCCCCCCCCCAATAACTCCAAAACTAAAAGAGGTAAATCAAAAATATTTCAGATTTGTTCTTTCCTTGGGTAAGGCAACACAATAAAGTAAAATCATGAAATTCTGAGATGGTGATGGGAACGCCCTGTCCGATTTGCCCCTGCAATGCTTCTTAAAGCAATAATTGAAGTTTAATATTATTGTTTGTTCAGAATATATTTCTATGCTAATGTTTAACAGAATAAGTAAGTAAAACATATCGAGATTTTCCAATAATTTCTCCAACAATGATTTATGTTTTTTTTTATTTAAAAATTAAAATATAAATAAAAATAATTTCCTGTGGCTCTAGAACATATGAAATTCAAGATTTGTGGCTATAGACCAAGTAAGTTTGGGTCTCTTTTATTCTATTCTGGTACCGTTAGTTTTGAAATTTTCCTGGATAAGTGAAGGACTTTCTCAAAGCCGGTCTATAAACTTTTAAGTCATCTGTGCAACTTGGCAAGCAGATAACAAAGATATGTTATACGGATAGTTGAGATTATTTCGAGTATAGTATTTGAAGAAGACAAAAAAAGAGAGGGACAAAACGTGTAAAAAAAGTTTGAAAGAGATCTTAGTAAAAGAAAACAGAGACAGTCATAGACAAGTATGGAAAAGTGACAAATAATGAATGAGGCTTGTGGGATATGCTGCGTGACACAAGACTATATCTGGACTTGTTACTTTGATCTTTTTTTTTTTTTCGTTATTGTTTGATAAATCGTGACTCCGAAATCCTCTGAAGATTTCACTTTCTTCATTTCTGTTTAACATGATGAGTTATCTTGCTGTTGATACAGAACTGTTGAACATAACAGAAGCAGGAGGAATCGCTATTTATTTCAGAATGCACGTTTCATTCAAGAGCTTGGAAGATGATGCAGACGCCCAATGTACATATCGAGTTGATAAAAGTTTTAAAGTCTAAAATTCATGCATGTAGCATAACTTACAGGAACAGTCAAAATAATTCGTAAACATTGTCGCAACTGTCTCCATTCGCCACTCAAATTTATTCAAATTTTATTAAACTCCATTCAAATTTTTGAAGAGTGCAGTTATAAATTTTCATTTAAAGTGAATCGAATGTTAAAAATTTTTGAAAGCCCCCTAGGGTCCCTCGGTACGGGGACCCAAACATGGTCCTTAGCGCTAATTTATGCAATTTCGAAGCATAGATACTGTTGGCTCTGACTTCGCAGATGAGAACTATTGATGTAGTTTCAACACAGTAGTTTCATATTATGAAAAGATATATTTTTGGATTACTTTGTTAAATTTTTCTTGAAAATGGTGATGCTTTCAAAAAATATATCTTTTGGTAATATGAAACTACTGTGTTGAAACTACATCTCCATGTCAATAGTTCTCATGTGCGAAGTCAGAGCCAGCTGTGCCAATGCTTCGAAATTGCATAAATTAGGGCCATGTTTGGGGCCCCGTACCGGGAGGTCCTCGGGGCCTTAAAAATATTTAACATTGGATTCACTTTATATGAAGTAATATAACTGCATTGTTCAAAAATTTGAATGGAGTTTAATAAAATTTGAATAAATTTGAGTGGCGAATGGAAACAGTTACTACAATATTTACGAATCATTTTGAATGTCCCCGTAAGTTATGCTACATGCATGAATTTTAGTCTATGTTACTCAGGAATAGTGTAGCTTTCAGTGAAAAGATCTTTAGAATCGGTTCAGTAGTTACAGAGATGTCCATATAGCGTCATGTGCTAGAATTCTTTTGAGTGTCCCTCTAAAAGAACTAGCTATGCGGCATACTGAAAGGTAGCTTATAATTCTCAGAAATAGTGTAGCTTTCTATCAGTGAAAAATTTTTTCGAATCGGTTCAGTAGTTGCAGAGATCCCCATTCAGGATAATGAATTCTTATGATTGCCCCTGTAAAAGAACTATTCGTGATATATGGAGGATATGTTTGTGATATATGCAGAATAGGTTAATTTTCAATATTGCTACAGTCGATTCTAAAAGTGACGCCGAAATGCCCCCATGCTGCCAGTGGAATGTTCCAAATAGGGAGGTACTTTTTGGGATTTTTCTTGGAAACATTTGTACCTTCAAAAAATGTTTTTCATAATATGAAACTACTATGTTGATACTACATCTCCATGTCAACAGTTATCCAGTGGGAAGTCGGCTTCAACTCTAGCAATGCTTCGAAATTGCATAAATTAGCGTTAGGGACCATGTTTGGGGCCCCGTACTGGGGGGCCCTGGGGGCCTTCAACAATTTTTAACATCGGATTCACTTTATATGAAGATATATAACTGCACTGTGCAAAAAAGTTTTTCTGTATCGCGTCAAAGCCAAGATTTAAAGCATTCTTAAAGCTGTATTTTTCATAAAATTGGGGGTACTTTGGGGGGCCCTAATTTGCGGCTTTGACAATTTTGGAATGAATTTTCAATTTGAGATGTTAATATACAAGGTATATTATAGGATAAATTGAAAAAATTCTCTGAAGCACCTCTGAGTCCAGTCACAGTCGAGACAATAAAATGGCAAAAATGGGCCTAAATTAATTCGATGTTGCTCCTGTGGGGTACTTTGACCACCAATAACTAAAAGAGGTAAATCAAAAATATTTCAGATTTGTTCTTTCCTTGGGTAAGGCAACACAAGAAAAAAAATTCATGAAATTCTGAGATGGTGATGGGAACTTTTTTCTATTGACCTGCCCGATTTGCTTTTGCAACGGCTCTTAATGCAATAGCTACGTCTCATGTGATCTGAAAAATACTTACATATTGGGACAGGATGGTTCTTTTGCCGGTCAAGTCAGGAAATAGGATTCCGGAACACATATTTCCTAAAATCGTAGAGGAAGAACTGGTGTTTAGTCTTATCTTACCTTTTGGTACTTTGTAATGTGCAAGTCTTTGCATTCAACAATATTAAACGTTTTAAAAATAAGCGTCGGAAGTTTACTATTTAGACTGATCATCATTTAATTGAGCTTGTAATAAAATAAGTAAGAAAACATATGATTTTTTTTCTCCAACAAGGGCTTATTTTCCTTTTATTAAAAAAGATAATTATTAAAAAAAAATCTGTTCCTGTTTGTGCTGCTCTAGATCATATGAAATTCATGATTTGTGGCTAATAGACCAAGCATACTTCGGTCTCCTCTGTTATATTCTGATCTCAAACGTCATTAACTGAACTACTGGCAACTACTGTGAAAAGATGGACAACATTAGTAAAGCATCCACCAGCAAATCTAACTTTTGAAGATTTGTTTTACAAAATTGCTTTCTAGAATCAAGAACATTAAAAGAATGATTTTCAGGAACATCGTTAGGCTTCTTGGCTCACAAGAAATTAACTCCTGGAATATAATATGTATATACTAAAGGGCGGGTACTTGCCGACTAGGCATTCGCCACCACAGTGGCCAGAAGGTATTGACCATTCTATCAGGGGTGGCATTCCAATTTTTCATTTAATCCTTTAACGCGCAGTGTTCCCGCTCTGGGAACACTGAACTCTGACGTTTTGACTGTTGCCAGTCACGAAGAATAGATTTGATTTCTATAAAAAGAGTTGCGGGTGACACAGCTCCACGAGAATCCTTTACTTTTTAGCATGTCATTTCCCGTAAAAAAATGGTCACGATTATTTTTAACAGCACTGACATCTGCTGGAAAATGGAAGAAAGCAAGATTGAAAGCGGGATAGATTACCCAATGCTGAAAAAAGGGCAGCCGTTGCCATCGCTCGACTTAACTACCAGCAAGATGGCGGACGATCGAAATGTTCATCGCGTGCCAGGTGTCGTCAAAAAAGGGTCTCAGATCTGTGGCACGCGATGAACGTTTCGATCGTCCGCCATCTTGCTGATAGTTAAGTCGAGCGATGGCAACGACTGCGTTTTTTTCAGCATTGGGAAAGGGTTGAGCCTCAAAGGGTTAAGGGTGCGAGATTTTATGTATTAAAATCCAGAATGTGGAATAAATAATGTTTGTTAAATTTGGAGATGCGACCGATCCTTCTCGCACCCCCTATTTGCCGCCCCTGCATTCTATTATGGGAGCAAAAATGGGTGGCCAACATTACACCCTATGAAAGGACAGACGAGTGAACTAGCCGGATATCGAACCCAAATCCAAGGCATGATAGAATGTTATTTTAGCCACTACACTATCTGGGCGTCTGGAATATAATAATATTGAGGAACATAAATAGATTAATAATTGAAGATTAATAATATTTTGTGTTCAATATATATGCTCCATTCCGAAATTTTTTAAGTACAGAGAATATACGAGTATATATATAAAGAGAGAGAGAGAGAGAGAGAAAGAAGAAGGTGCAGGCAGATTCTTTGTCACGAACAAGTAATGATGAATCGAAGTATAAAAAAGGGAAAAGATCTAGTGCTCCTGATACGAATTTATCTTCAAAAAGAACATTAATGAAGTGTTTCAAAGAAATTCAGAAGCTGCAGCACAGCACACACATATTCTTTGCACACTACGTGTAACTACTACAGTGTAACATATGTCCAAACAGAGTGGCGTGTCGCACGCGTTGGCTTCAGAATCTTCAAATCGAGGAATAATTATTTTCGATGCTTGAATCATTCCGTCCTTCATTTAAAGGGTTGTTCGAAAGTCTACTAAGACATTATCTGGAATTGTGAAAGTAAGCATTCGTATCGTTACCTTGAACAGAACAAACCTGGCACATGGAATGACTGCGTACAAAACCATAAAATTTCAGACAGATTTAAGATACTCTGGAATTTTTCAATAGTTTAAAAACATTGATCGTGTTCTAAGACTCGTAGTACGTGCATACTGAGAAGGGCATATCGAAGTTAAACGAATAAATCTTCAGTTGTTACCATCCACATTGGGTTAAATTAAAATGATAGTAAAGATAACTTAATCACTCCCGACTGTTTTCTTTGGTCTCATATTTGAAAGAAAGAAACCAACGACCACATCGCATCTAAAAGACAAATGATGCCCTGGCCACAACCCTGAAATTTTGTAAAATACTTATGAAAAATGTTAGAAAGAGAACGAATGTGCGAAGAAGGAAATGGCCATCACTTGGGAGACATTATTTTTCGCATGAATGCCAAATAAATTTTCATATAGTGTATTGCTTTAAAAAAATAAAATATTAAATTAAAAAAAAGCTATTAAAAATTAATACTGGAACGGAATTTTTTGCGCTAATCTGTATTTTCAAACTTAAGAGTGAAAGTAATTTTTATAAATAACTTTTTCTTAATTATAGTTGCTTTTATCGAAGTATGTTTTATTTTCATGTTAAACTAGCTGAAGTACCCGTTCTTCGCACGGGAATGAATGGACTTTTTGATATTACGATTTGTGGTGATTACTATTCATTGTAATAAAGAGATATAGCAAAATGGATATCGCATTGTATTGTGTTCAATAACCATGCATACCGAATTTCAAGGCAATCGTTTGTACGGTGCAGAAGGCCATGCGGCGTAGCGCAATCTAGTGGAGAGTTTTAGCAAAACGGATACGGCGGAAATATTCTTCGCATTCAGATATCGATGAATACGAAATTTCAGGACGATCGGCTGGACAGCCCTGACGACGCGACATCTAGTGGCAAATTATATAGGAAAATGGATAGCGCCAAACTCTTCCCCGTGTTCAAATATCTATGTATACCTATTTTCATAGCGGTCAGTTGCACAGTCAAGAAGTGATACACTGCAGCGCGATCTAGTGGTTAATTAAAGTAATGATTTGCTACAGTGCCAAATCAAGTGGCGAGTTATAGCAACATGGATAACGCCAAAATATTCTCATTGTTCAAATAGCTATGTATACTGATTTTCATAGCGACCGTTTGAATGGTCAAGAATTTGGCCTGCTGCAGCGTCATCTAGTGGCGAGTTAAAATAATAATGCATTGCAGTGTCATCTAGTGGTGAGTAACATCAAAAGGAACGCAGTTAGAATATATTCTTCGTGCTCAAATGTGTAAGTATAAAAAATTTTATGCCGATCGGTCGAACGGTATAGAAGTTGATGCTTTGCAGCGCCATTTAGCGGCAAGTTACAGCAAAATGGATAGTGAAAAATATTCTCCGTGTTCTAATATTCGCGTGTACCAAATTTCATCGAAATCGGTGGACGATATTCGCATAGCAAACGGCTAAACGGAATTTCAACGTTGAATTCAACGTTGTGCTGCGGCACCAAGTGGCAAGTTAAGGAAAACGGATAGCATAAAAACCTTCTTCATCATAAAAGACTTAGGTGAACCAAATTTCATCGTGCAACGGTGCTCAACGGTGCTGGAGTTTTTCAACCTCATAAACACATACCAACATTCATTTTTATCTATAACCAGTGTTATCATATATACCAGTCTCAAATAAAATCCAGTTTCAAATCCAAGCCTCGCCAAAGTGCCAACATACGCCATTTTGCAAGAGTTTTTTCAGGGAATCATTCGAAGCATTGACTTAGCAGCAATCAATATGGGAAATGGTTCGACCGACAAAGAGTAGCACGCATTTATTTGAAAATTGGAATCCCTTAATACAGAGGATTTTTTTTTTAAATTATCAACTATAATGTGTTTTATTCATCGTTACTCCGATGTACTAAATGAGAAGATTTCAATTTTCTGAAATTTGGCGGAATTCCCCCAACTTAAATCAATGTACTCAATTGGCGAGAATTCTGAAGTTAGATCGCTTGAAATCCCTTAATAACTGCATTATTTCTTCACGGATCATTAAAATCTAACGCTGTATTCTAATAAAACTTTTGCACTTGATTTCAAAAATCTATTTCCTTAAGCTCTCAAAAAATTGCGCCAAGCTGAAAACTGTGCAAATCGCTAGAACTCACTTACTCAAAATCCATATTTCAGTCATTTTATTTTTTCGCCAAACTAAAAAAATTTGCACATTAGCCTCGGAAATCTTCAATTCTAATTGTTTTGCGTGTAAAGCATTACATTCCTGCTCTGATTTCCCATGCACACGATATTATAATTTAAAAAAAAAATAACCTTACGAATATAAACTAACAAAAAAAAAATCATTATTATTCTTTTATTTTTACTTTGAGAATTTAAAACATTTTATTCGGCAAAATCGCCACACATGGCAACCACGATCCTTATTTCACACTTTTTTCACTACAGGGGTTACCATTACGGAAAGCTTTTTGCGTAAAGAGCATAAAAAATCTCTTAAATTCCGGGAACGGGTGGACTTTCAAAGTTTTAAAGTGGACTACGATTTATTCTATTTTATTTTACATATCTGTGCTAAATTTCAGGCCGATAGGTTCATTTTTGTGGATTTGTATACGAACGACATTTTATTCGGCAAAATCGCCACACATGGCAACCACGATCCTTATTTCACACTTTTTTCACTACAGGGGTTACAATTACGGAAAGATTTTTGCGTGAAGAGCATAAAAAATCTCTTAAATTCCGGGAACGGGTGGACTTTCAAAGTTTTAAAGTGGACTACGATTTATTCTATATTATTTTACATATCTGTGCTAAATTTCAGGCCGATAGGTCCATTTTTGTGGATTTATATACGAACGACATTTTATTCGGCAAAATCGCCACACATGGCAAACACGATCCTTATTTCACACTTTTTTCACTACAGGGGTTACAATTACGGAAAGATTTTTGCGTGAAGAGCATAAAAAATCTCTTAAATTCCGGGAACGGGTGGACTTTCAAAGTTTTAAAGTGGACTGTTATTTATTCTATATTATTTTACATATCTGTGCTAAATTTCAGGCCACTAGGTCCATTTTTGTATACGAATCAAATCAACAAACAAACAAACAAACAAACAAACAAACAAACAAACAGAATTTCATTTTTATTTATAAGATTTGCATGAACTTAGAATCATGCGCAGAATTTTTTCAAAGAAATGGATATTTTTTTTCCTCGAGGCTTGACCACAACGAGGGCTGGATGTTGATCATTTCATAATGGGAGCACCTATTAGGCTGATCAACTTTACCCCCTATGAGTGGTCTCCTAATTTCGAATCCTTTCCAGATGAGAGACCTAGCACCAGAAATCGGCGTCCCCCAGAGGTATCGTTTGAGCATGGGAGACATTGGAGTCACGAACATATTTTACATGCACCAGCTCCTACTAGCGCGGCCGAAAAGCCAGTTGTGTCATAAAACGTCTTTAGCTCTGTGGTGCCAGATGAGCTCTACGATCGACTGCAGTGATCTTGGTAGTTAACCCTTTAACGCGCAGTGTTCCCGCTCTGGGAACAACAAACTCTTGACGTTTTGACCGTTGCCAGTCACGAAGAATAGATTTAATTTCTATAAAAATAGTTGCGGGTGACATAGCTCCACGAGAATCCTTTACTTTTTAGCACGTCATTTCCCGTAAAAGAATCGATTATTTTTAACACGATTATTTTTAACAGCACTGACATCTGCCGAAAAATGGAAGAATGTGAGAACAGCTGGATAGATTGCCCAATGCTGAAAAAAGGGCAGCCGTTGCCATCGCTCGACTCAACTACCAGCAAGATGGGACGATCGAAACGTTCATCGCGTGCCACAGATCTAGAAACCTTTTTTTTGACGACAGCTGGCTGTGCCCCGTGCACAACTTGTATAAATGACTTATAATGCAGAGGGAAAAAAATGATATTTTTACCTCCGAAAACACATGTCAAAATCTAGGATTTCTAGAATCATTAACGCAAATTAGCTAAGCTATGTTTCTCAACGAAAATTTAAATATTTTTTATCTTCTGCTAGACATTGAGTTTTAAAATTCGTATTTAGATGGCTCAGACTATTCCTTAATTCTTCTAAAATGTAATTTAACCCTTTGAGGCGCAACCCTTTCCCAATGCTGAAAAAAAGGGCAGCCGTTGCCATCGCTCGACTTAACTACCAGCAAGATGGCGGACGATCGAAACGTTCATCGCGTGCCACAGATCTGTGCCGCACAGCCAGCTGCGTCAAAAAAAGGGTCTCTAGATCTGTGGCACGCGATGAACGTTTCGATCGTCCGCCATCTTGCTGGTAGTTAAGTCGAGCGATGGCAACGGCTGCCCTTTTTCCAGCATTGGGCAATCTATCCGGCTGTTCTCCTCATTCTTCCATTTTTTAGCAGATGTCAGTGCTGTTAAAAATAATCGTGGCCATTTTTTACGGGAAAAGGCGTGCTAAAAAGTAAAGGATTCTCGTGGAGCTATGTCATCCGCAACTATTTTTCTAGAAAATCAAATCTATTCTTCGCGACTGGCAACAGTCAAAACGTCAGAGTTTGGGTGTCCTCACGGCGAGAACACCGCGGGTGAAAGGGGTTAAATAAACGGGAGGATTTAACATCCATGTTTTGACAATGCACTGAATTTAAAGATACGCCATTGCTATCATTCAGGGGCGTAGCCACGGGGGGGGGTTAGGGGGATCATAACCCCCCCATTGGAAATTTTTTGCCATGCAAAATGTATATTCTTCACTAAATTATCACACAACACGTATACATTTATATGAGTTTGTAGTAGTCGTAACCCCCCCCCCCATGAAAAATTTCTGGCTACGCCCCTGCTATCATTCATAAAAACGAGATCTGTTTAGCCCACCATCGCCCGGCTCTTTTCATCACATTTTCCAATTTTTACTGATGCCTATAGTGGTTAAATAACTTTACCAATATGAATAAAACAGTAAAATATTTCCATTTTACTTTGCTAAAAATTTCTTGTAAATCAAACTTATTATTCCCATTTTGACTTTCCGAACATGTACCTTTTAAGGAAAGTATAGTAATCATGAAAAAATTCGACTTCGAGATTTTGGTGTTTTTACACGTTTTGAGGGCTTCTGAATCCATTTATGCTATTTTTACGAGATGTATGTATGTATGTGTGTATGTGTGTGTGTGTGTTTGTGTGTATGTGAGTGAACACGATAGCTCCTGAACGGAGCATTCGATTGAGCTCAAATTGGATATATATGTCATAAACCACCGTCGCAAGACCGGTATTGATTTTGGTGTGTATAGGACTTATAGTTTTTATACAGGGCTACGACAAAGATTTCTTTTACATTATGGCCTATGGGGGGAATTTCTTGAAAGTGCGCTAGCGTTTAAACGGTAAATTCTATTGAGCTCAAATTGGGTATATATATTATAAACCACCGTCGCAAGACCGTTATTGATTTTGGTGTGCATAGGACTTATAGTTTTTCTACAGGGCTACGACAAAGATTTCTTTTACATTATGGCCTATCGGGGGAAATTCTTGAAAGTGCGCTAGCGTTTAAACGGTACATTCGATTGAGCTCAAATTGGATATACATGTTATAAACCACCATCCTAAGACCGGTATTGATTTTGGTGTGTATAGGACTTATAGTTCTCCTACAGGGCTACGACAAAACTTTCTTTTATATTATGGCATAATGGCATATGGGGAGAAATTCTTGAAAGTGCGCAAGCGTTTAAATGGTGCATTCGATTGAATTTCAATTTGGTATATATGTTTGAATTATTCATCGATTAAAATTTATTTAAATGCTTGGTAATGATCTTAATCGTAAGTGTTCGGAAAGTCGAGTGGAGTCACTCCAGATTTTTTACACTATATAAAAATGGACGTAACTTTATATTAGCAATTGATGCAGTAAATTGACACAGTTTTTTTTTTTTTCCATCTGGGTTTTTATACTGAAGGAAAGAGGAGAAGCGATGACAATGAATCATTTGAACTGAAACGGGCAGGCTGGTGGACAAATGAAGTGCTGTGTAAGTTAAAAGAAATGAACTTTAAAAAAAAGCAGAAAAAAATGAGAAATGTAATTAATTGCAAAAGGCTACTGTGCAATGACAAAAGAAACAAAAAGATAAATGTACTCTAGATTAATTTTATAATTAATAGGATTTTAAGTTTAATTAAAAGGAAGATGAAGGGTCACGCTGGCTTTACAAATTTGTGATTTTTTAAGATAAAGTATTTGGGGTCCTTTCCTGAATTTTCCTGCTTTTTTTTTTTTTCTGTATCATTGAATACTAATGGAAATGTTGATGTTTTTACCTCAAGAACGTTAAAGTACATTCTCGAGTATGCCTAAGATCTTAAAAGAGTGATCCCGGGGACTTGAAAGTAAATGTGTCCTTTTAAAAAAAGTTTTAGTCCCTGTAAAATATTTTTTTTTCTGTCATCACTATGGATTTTTCCCTCAATAAATAATAAATTTTCATACACCATGGTGCAACTTCAACAAAGAAGAAAGAAAAAGCCCAACCAACCGTCGCTCTATATATGCACGGTTAAATTTTCATATTTTACACCATCGCTGGCTGCTTGGAAAGAGAAATCATTGGATCGCGTTCCTGATCGCCATTTAGTTTTTCCTTTTTACCCCCACAGTTGTAGGAACATTTGTCCGGGCAGCGCGAAAATGAGCGTTCGGCCATGTTCGCTGTCTTGTCCCCCCCCCCCCCCCCTCATCCCAATCAGGATATCTCCTGACAGGTAGAGCGAGTCACGAAAGCCGCAGCATTTTGATCTCGATTGATCATTGGATTTGCTCTTGGCACGCCACTATCGGACGAGAAAAATAAATCCCCTTGACCCATCAATTGTGAAATGCTTTCCACCACGATCTCCCATCGTTGCAAAAACGCGGTGGCAGCGATACCCCCTTTTGAGTCCACAATGACTTCCGAGCAAGGATCTATGAATGCATCTTAAATATAAGCTTGACGGTTCTTTCTGGTACGATATCATTTGCATTTTTTTTTAAAGCTCATTATATTGCTGAAAATGTACCTGCAATCAACCGTTTCAATGCAGAAATTTGTTATCAAGGAGCAGTTTCCTATTAATTATGAAATTATTACACTGAAATAAAGTGTAAAAGCTAGGAAATACTGATTTTGACCTTCAATTATACAACAAAAAAAAATGTCTAACGTTGTCTATTGATCCTCAAATTTAACATTAAATGCTTAAAGGTGGCATTTTGCTTAGGCTGCGAGTGCTAAAATATTGACTTAAAAGGTGCAGAACCAAGATATTAACTGGTTTAACTCATTTTAGAGGATTTTCCATGTCTTTGGCATAGGAATAAGATGGTATGATGGGAGGAAGAAATTTCCAAAATGTTATTTTTTGACTCGCCATAATGTCTATGATCAACATTCAAGAAATAAAAGCAGAGGTCAATGTTTTATGGAACACTTTGTATAAATGACTTATAATGCAGAGGGAAAAAAATGATATTTTTACCTCCGAAAACACATGTCAAAATCTAGGATTTCTAGAATCATTAACGCAAATTAGCTAAGCTATGTTTCTCAACGAAAATTTAAATATTTTTTATCTTCTGCTAGACATTGAGTTTTAAAATTCGTATTTAGATGGCTCAGACTATTCCTTAATTCTTCTAAAATGTAATTTACCCTTTGAGGCGCAACCCTTTCCCAATGCTGAAAAAAAGGGCAGCCGTTGCCATCGCTCGACTTAACTACCAGCAAGATGGCGGACGATCGAAACGTTCATCGCGTGCCACAGATCTAGAGACCCTTTTTTTGACGCAGCTGGCTGTGCGGCACAGATCTGTGGCACGCGATGAACGTTTCGATCGTCCGCCATCTTGCTGGTAGTTAAGTTGAGCGATGGCAACGGCTGCCCTTTTTTCAGCATTGGGATAGGGTTGCGCCTCAAAGGGTTAAATGGATCGATGGTAACGGCTGCACTTTTTTCAGCCTTGGGACCATTTAACCATATTTTTGTGGACAGCAGTGAAAACGCTGAAACGCGGTGGTTTCATGCGTGAAAGGATTGAAATCGATAAAACACTAAAATATTTGTTTTGAATCACTGTCTTTAGAACCTAAATCCATCAGATTTTTTTTTCATATGCATAATGAACCCCCACGACATAAATGGTCATTCTGACGTAATTTTAGGAATGACCCTACAAACGTGTGGATCGATGTCATTATTGCTAAGGGAAAGAACGCAGTTTAGTTGTCTGTCGTGATCGCGCACTGCACACACACACACACATACACACAAAGAATTTTCTCACCCAAACATGGAATAAACAGACTATTTCCTTTTCCGAAGCTGCATTCGATTTGAGGAGTTAAGAAATTTCCAGAATAAAAACCAGCTCTCTTCCTCTGCGTAATTAGTAACGGCGAATTAAAAAGCACTGTTTTCTCCATTTAAGTCAATCACTACCTTTCTATGTTCACTGGCGTGTGCCGTATTTTCCATGCGATTTAAAAATATCCACTCGAGGAATAACTTTTCGGAACATATCTCAGCGGTGGGAAAAGAACGAAGTACTTTGATTCTCTGAGGAAAAGAAATATAAAATGTTTTCGTGATAGCTCATTATTGGCTCGCAACTCTATGTAGTTTGAGAAGTTATAAATAAAATAGTTAAATTGAAACCAAATGAAGATTTAATCATGTTTAATTTACTTTTAAACAGATAATTTTATTTAGAACTTAAATAGCTTAAGCACACGGTTGAATCAACACACACAAACTAGATTTTACGGGCGTTATACTATGTGCAATAGTTATAGTTTCATAAATTGGAAGGTGTTTTATAATCGTTGTGTTTAGCATGAAATATCGCTCTTTCTGCACACAATAACTGAACCAGTATTCACATTTCTTTTGAAAAGGAGCAGGGGCGTCTTATCAAAAACTGCACTTTCTATTGAGAAAAAGTGTCAACTCTCTGTTGGACCAAAGAGCAATTTTCCCGACATCCCATCGGTTTTTCTCTCACTGTACAGCTAATGTTCTTGGAAGATAGCATCTTTTTTTACCTCTTGCTTGGAATTTCTCCCTGCAATGTATATTATGCACAGAATTGTAGACCAAGCAATTTCGTACAAAATATATCAGATCAAAATTTTGAGTTGGGATCTCTAAAAGGTTGCACAATTTTAGACAAAATCAAAAACAAAGACATTAATGGAGAAATAAAAATATTTAGCCTCGTGAAAAAGTCAACGGATACCGCTTTGACTCTAAAAACTATGTTCAAATGATACGACGCAGAAGATTACCGAGAGCTGCCTTCTACTGCATGACCAAAGAAAAGCGAGACCGTGGCAGACCCAGAAAGTGGTGGCTGTACCAGGAATAGAGGCTTTAAAGCGTAGTGCTTGAAGATATTTTGAGTATCCTATGTTCTCTTCGCCCCTTCCCATCATCTGGATGATCTCGTAAACACTCTCCCCACCCTCCATCGACACTAAATTAAAATAGTTATATTAAACTATCTGTTCTAAGACTCCGCCGATTGGTAGCCCTTAAAATACTTCAGTTAGGTTTGTGTGTCTTGAGGGAGGAGTAGCTTTTCTGAAACTCCACGTTTAAAAACTTTAACACGCATACATTTTCCCTTTAACCCTTTAACGCGCAGTGTTCCCGCTCTGGAAGCACCAAACTCTGACGTTTTGACTGTTGCCTTTCACGAAGAATAGATTGGATTTCTATAAAAATAGTTACGGGTGACACAGCTCCACGAGAATCCTTTACTTTTCAGCACGTCATTTCCCGTAAAAAAATTGTCACGATTATTTTTAACAGAACTGACATCTGCTGAAAAATGGAAGAATGCGAAAACAGCTGGATAGATTGCCCAATGCTGGAAAAAGGGCAACCGTTGCCATCGCTCGACTTAACTACCGGCACAGCCAGCTGTTGTCAAAAAAGGGTCTCTAGATCTGTGGCAAGCGATGAACTTTTCGATCGTCCGCCATCTTGCTGGTAGTTAAGTCGAACGATAGCAAAGGCTGCATTGGGAAAGGGTTGCGCCTCAAAGGGTTAAAAAGAACGACATATTTTTTAAAACGTTGCGAGTTAATAAGTAAATGCTCGAAACAGAGGCAAGGCTATTTTTTTCTTTCTATAAAAGGCAGGGTGCACCGGTACTTACGAAAAAAAGGACAGGGCACGGCGCCCTTTGAAAAAAAGCCATGCACGAACACAGAGCTGAACATTGAATTCGCAACTCCTTAAAAATAAGATAACTGATTTGAAACCAAAGAGCTTACAACAGCTCGTTTTAATAAATTGTTCTATAATTTTTTTTTTCAATGCTAAATTTTCAAAGAATTTCAGACTTGGAAAAAATAAAAATAAATAATGTACAGAATGGAATATCGATTACAACACACTGATAAAATCAAAAACATTTTCAGTGTTAAATTTCAATTTTTTCCCCAACGGGCGGACACTTGCCGATTTGGCATTGTCCACTACAACTACCCGAAGGTATTGTGGCCATTTTACTTGTATTATAGGGGCACCCAGTAGGCAGCCAGCGTTATCCCTTATGAAGGAACTGACAAGTTAACATCCATGGTCAAACAAGGATTTGAACCCGGACTCAAGGCATGACAGAATGGCTTTTGAGCCACACCATCTGGGCGGTAGTTTCAAATTATATACAGTTTAATGTGGCCACCCTCGGAAAGAACAGAACTGCCCACCTTACAAAGAGGGTCATCTTCCAAATTCGGTAAAGTGTGATGGTTGTAAAGTGAAATTATTTACAAAAGTGGTCACTATAGACAGGTGGTCACTTTAGCAGGTTCCACGTATCAGCTCTCTTTTCTGGTGCTTCTATGCGTTGCACTTATAGTTCTTTTATATCGGATAAGTTCCGACAATGGACGAAACTTGTTGACGGAATTTGATTTGTTTTTTTCTTTTTCCTCCTTTACACAGCTCTCTCTCCATTGCGAAGATATAAGTTGGATTAGTAACCTAATTTGTCTTCATCTATTAGCCGCACATTTAATGAAATTCTGTTGGGAAAAGGAAAAGTCATTCAATGCTGCTCCATTGATTAGGTCAATGTAAACAAACATGCAGCACAGATCTGTCAATATAATACCTCGCTATTCTGCGCCAATTAACTGGGGCATGTGGGCTTGTTTACCAACAGAAAATAAATAGAAAGTCGGTCTCGTTGTTGAGCTTCCTCGAGGAAAAAAAGGTTTCATTTATGATACCATTATTTGTAACTGGGGTCATTGTCAATCTGTCTTTGTTTGTTCTAAAGTTTCGATCTGGTCCACAGAAAAGACAAGTTCAGCTTTGAAGGAGACACAGATAATCTAAGATGATTAGTGATCAATTTGGCGATTCTATAATTCCCCCCAAAATGATAATTAGTAAAAAATTGTCCATGAGAGGCGAGAGTCATTACTTCAACTCATGCCTTAAAATTGTTTATTTTCAAGGTGAAGAGAATGTTCATAGAAGCACTAGATTTCGATTTTTTTTCCAAATATTATTAAATATAAAAACTGAAAGTATTTTTACAGAAATTAATCTAAAGAAAAACTATATTTTACTGTACACCTACAAACTATTTGCTAAGTGTCTTTTCTTTTTGCAAAGAAGGTTAAAAATATGAGGGGTCCACAATCATTGTGAACTAAATCCATCTGAACTAAATTTAAGAACTGAAAGTTTGAATTTGCACATTATAGTGTAACGTGGCATTATATTGCCAAGGAATAAATGTCATCTCTGCGGGAGAAAACATATTAATAACTTGATTCACTATGGCATCGAATGGAACATGCATTTAGGTTACTCTAACGTGAACTGTGGTTGTGAATCCCTCATATCTTCGGCATCAACAGACATATCAGGTTGGATGTAACCATAGCAAGTTTGTTCTTACTCAAATTTGACTCATTCTGTTTTCTCAACGAGGACTTGATTGACCGAAGAGAAGGGCTCTTTCATTCAAGCAGTAGATATAGGAAAAGTTAACATTTTTGGAAGTTTTCTTGCGGTTGAAAATATTTCAGACTTTCACACATGCAATCCGAAAATGAAAACATATTTCTTTCAAATAAAAGTAAACATTTTATTTTTTTACGCGCGATGTGCTCAAAATTTCAGCATATAGCAATCCTTATGAGTAGGGTAACTTACAATCCCCATATCCCTCTCTATCACTACGCCACTGACTTCCAGTGACTGTAAAAATAGGAGTTACAGTAAAACTTAATGTAACAAGCATTAGAAAACAGCTCCCTGAAAAATTACTATCAGTAGTCATTCAGTAATTTGACGGCAACCAAATTTATAGTTTGGCAATTTGAATGCCATAACTATAAATTTGGTTGCAATGAGATACTCTGATACTGACATACTGTGCTTTATTTCTTTAGATGTAGAATAAGAAATTTATCTATTCAGCAAATGGGTTTTTCTTTTGTCTTTTCATGTAGCCCGTTGTGAACATTTTAAAATGTTATAACTGAGAAACAGCTTTTGCTTTAACGTAGTCTTATCAAAATTAAATGGTATTTATCACACTGATTTAGTGACTTACAATTTCTAATGTATTATGGAGGTTGATTCAGAAGGTCAAAACATGCAAACTAATAATACAGAAACATTTCTGAGTAGGAAATCAAACATGTGGATTTTTATAGCATTATTTTTCATTTATATGTTAGATGAAGCTTAATTTATACATAGACAGAGATGGATTTTCATATGTATCATACATTTAGGAAAACTACCACAAGTGCATTATAACTTTAGATATTTCTTTAATATTCTTTTAATCTTAGTATTTTAAAATGGAATTGAAAGATTTTCTAAAAAGTCGACATTTACTCTTTCCTCAAAGGTATTTATTCTTCTGTTAAACAGAAAATAAAGTTATTATGCTAGGAAAATTTTTCTCCGACTTTATTTTCTGGAAGTCTTCTGTTGCCAGTTAAATAAGATAACCTGTCAAAATGTTTTCCACGTTTAAAACCTATTTTATGTAAAATTTATGGCTGTGTTCTCAATTCTTCTAATTTTATTATTGTCTATGTCTGTTCATTGTATGTTTACTAAGTCTAAAAAGAAATTATCCTAAACTGTTTACTTATGCAAAAATGATCGATGCTGTCAGGCATTTATTTCCAGAGTATTTTTAAAATGATGTTTATATTTATAAAAATGAGAGTTAAAAGATATAAAGAAATGAAATTATAGAAATGCTTGTTATTGTTAAAGACGTTTCTTAATTGAATGAAAGCTGTCAATTTTTTGTCGATAAATAATTTTCTGGGGAGAAAAGAAATAAACGATCGCATGTACAAAACATTTTTTACTTCACCGTTTTGGGTTCGGCATTGTGCGTATTTTTACGCCTTTGAAAATTAGATTTTTTCAAAACAATTTCATCATTCGCGTCCAAGATAACTAATAAAAATAAATTTAATTGAATTAAGCTCTTATTTTTTTCGTAAGACTTTGTGTCATAAATGTTTCAAAAGGGCTTTTTTTTAAAAACATCTCTTACTTCACACAGCATATTCTACCTTTTCATCTGATGGGACTCAGGAAGCGTTATGAGGAAAGCTGCAAGATTGCTTTATGTGTTCACTTTTCTGTGAGCTTCAGTGGTTTTCCTCTCATTTCACCAGCCCCAAAACATTAATATGTTCTCGCAAGTGACAGAGTGAACATCGCGGAACGAATTAACCAAACAACTCCTTCCGGCCACAGACGTGACATTTCATTTCATTTGGTGGAACAACTGTCGGAAATTGTTTTATAATTCGGTTACCGTTATTTATAATTCTTTTTCTCTTTCTCGAAATACCAAGGTGTCTTTATGTGCATTTTTATAAGATTCAAGCATCGTTAAGATCAAGAATGTTATCACTAGACATTTTTTACACGTAAGTCTAGGGTTTGTCTCACTGATATAGAAGAACAGCTAGATAGACCGTCCACCGCTGAAAAAGTGCAGCCGTTGCCATTTCACGATTTAACTACCAGTGTGTGCTACCACACAGCTAGTCTGGGTTATTTTATTTTATTTATTTATTACAGCTAATTTTTTCTTATTTATTCATTTTTGTTCTCGAAATGACAAGTTGACAATATTTTTCAACCATTATTGTTAAATGGATGAAAAAATATTGTAAGTTTATTTTGCTGGTAGTGTTATAAATACAAGTAACCGCTAATAGATTTTACAAGCATCACCCACTCACCTTCCCCTCCCCCTCCAAGAAAAAAAGGAAAGAAATCAAATGTCAAACAATGCATTTCAAAAGAGTTTTAAGACAGTTTAAACTTTGACTGTCTTTAACTGCTGTTTTGGCATTTATTACTGCATTTCATAATCTACAGTAGTCGTTCCAGCTTTGTCTTTTTAAATAAAGGTAGAACTTTTTTTTTTCGACAATTCCTTTTTATCCCGGGAATATATTTTTCCAAATGACATAACTGCATAAGATGGAAGATCCCGTCACAGGTGGGTTATTTGTTGATCAACCCCCCCTTTTTTTGTTTAACCCTTTAACGCGCAGTGTTCCCGCTCTGGGAACACCCAACTCTGACGTTTTGACTGTTGTCAGTCACGAAGAATAGATTGGATTTCTATAAAAATAGTTGCGGGTGACATAGCTCCACGAGAATCCTTTACCTTTCAGCACGTCATTTCCCGTAAAAAAATGGTCACGATTATTTTTTAACAGCACTCACATCTGCTGAAAAATGGATAGATTGCCCAATGCTGAAAAAAGGGCAGCCGTTGCCATCGCTCGACTTAACTACCAGCAATATGGCGGACGATCGAAATGTTCATCGCGTGTCACAAATCTAGAGACCTTTTTTTGACGACAGCTGGCTGTGCGGAAAGGGCTGCGCCTCAAAGGGTTAAAAAAAGAATACGCTGATAAGCTAGCACTTTGTTAAACAAACAAACATTGTTGTTCATTCCCTGTCGCTGAGCTCAATTACACGAAGTAATAAAAAAGATGAGGGGACTCCCATACCATGATCTCGCGTTCCCATAAAAAATCCTACGCAGAGGGTGAACGAACCTTCACGCAGTGCTGGATAGTGAATCGACGAAGGTATCATTATCATAATAACGGAAAGGTAAACTGCATCCCGAGCCTTTACACTTGTGTTTTATAGCAGTTGGGGACACTTATTTTATCTGTAGCCATAATTGAGGATCCTATTTAAAGGTGCAGCTTATGGGGGATGGAACTGTCGAAACTAGTAACGTTCTGTTTGCCGAGTGGGCGAAAGGGCAGTAAAAATCGTTGGAACGACAGGAAAAAGTCGCTGTTGAAAGGTAACGGATTGTGCATGTTACTACAGGTCGGAGTTTCTCACACTTTTTCTCTGGCGGAACACTTTGAGGGTCTTGCAGAGCACCTTGTGTAAATTCAACATAACTCACTCTTGCCACTTAATTTGTTAATTCAGCTGTCCAGTGAAACTGCTGTCTTTCATCTTTAGAGTTCTTGAATTCAGAAAATGAAAACAGTTAACTGTAAAGCAAATAGAATCGAGTTAACAGACACGCACTGATATAGAAACAAATACTATCGGATTTTTTAAGACCGTTTTGAGAGCTTCAGCCCCGTGGAGGATTCTTATCCTTTAGTATTGATTCATGATCCACCGAACAAATGGATCGTGAACCATGGTAAAAAATAAAATAGGGAGACTGATTTTATTTTTTTACTTTGAACTTTACAGTTATGCCATAGAAAAAAACATGTTTGTTGCCCCCCAATGAAAAAATTCAGGTAATCTCCTCCGTTGAAGCTTCCGCGGGAAAAATACTAAATATTTATTCGTGTATATTGTCCTTTTATCCATAACAATGTATATCGTGCTTTAATTCATACTATCGTAAGAAATTTCCTATTTTTAAAATTCATAATATAATAATTGGCACTCATTGGACGCCATCAGAATTTACAGTATTTTGGCAAAATCTATTCAAAATTTCACGGATTTCCAATGTTTATTGCTTGAGTAACAACTAATATCACAGTACCAAATTTCATTTGCTTTCATCGCGTTCACATTCAGTTCATAAGTTTGTTGCTTGAAGAGTATGCTGTAGCCCGCGAAACGACGGTTTGCGCGTCTATTAATCCAAGACAAGCTTTTGACAGGCGAAACTTTTTGAATTTGAACGATTTCGTTCTGCTGCGAACAGCCCATCTTATATTAATGCTTCATATGCTCTGCAAATCATTTTAGGGAAAAAAAAAGTTTAGACTGAGTTATCTCCAAAAACTGAATCAAACCAATTGGAATCGCTATTTTCTCTTCAAAGCCTTATAACCGTGACATCTAAATCACATACGATACCGAATAATGTCACTTAAATCATTAAAATAATTTACTCTAGGCTTACTCAAAAGAGATGCAAAAAATTGGGGGAACGAGTGGATTTTTAAAGTTTTAAAGTAGAATAAAAATTTTCCTTTTATCTTTATGCGAATTTGTGCAACAGCAGGGTGCGAATTGACGGGGGGGATGCCGGGATCGTCCCCGGCTGAAGAACGTAATATCCCTGGCTAGAGAAATATTAATTGATCCCTGCCAGGGATACTATTTATCCCCTGCTAAAGAAATGTTACACTGGTGAGTGAAGATTTGGGTTTGAAGTCATGAAGATTTGGGATTGAAGTCAAAAAGTCAAAACGAAGGTGGTATGTTATCGTTTGTTACTATACTCTAAGGCGACTGCCTTAAAATTTCGTCTCTTTTTAAGCTAAAGACCCTCAAGGGTGGCTTCCAGTACAGCTACATTGTATGTAACTTGTGTATCTGTGATTCCATAGAACAAACAATCTAGGATTTTTGTTTGAATATAAGTCAGTTCCCACACGTGTAGGTGACTGCATTTTTCAAGTAATATCATGTGAGTGAAGCATTTGCACCTTCCCTCCTTTTTCTTTTTAAGTGTCCCCCCCTGGAGAAAGTGTTCAGTTCGCACCCTGGCAACATGCCGATCGATCCAACGGTGTAGATTCGTATGCGACATGGGCAAACACAAATATTTTCGTTTTTATTTATAAGATATAAATAAATAATAAAACAGTAGCGATAACAATTATAAGACTAAAAAATAAGAACGATAAATCATGCCGAACGCATTCATTATACCAGACTTTCCAACACAATCTCATTTGCACAAATACTACTGCTTAACGCATAGTTAACCAGGCACCTAACATAGTAAAAAAAAATTAAAAACTTTGTAAAATAACACACATAAAAAAGGCACTGATGTATAAAACTATCCTTTCGGATGTAAAAAAAAGAGAGATCCACCCCCTTCTTGAGTTGAGAAAATTGTTACTTAGCATGGTAGTTTCCTTCAAAAACAGGCCCTGATTTTCCATTAGGCTCAGTAGGCCCGAGCCTTAGGGCCCCCGAATGTTGGGGGGGGGGGCAAACAAAATCCCAATTTTAGTTTTTTTAATTTATCTTTTTTAATAGCAATTTTTATATATTTTTTCAATTTTTTCTAATGATATTTTAAAAAAGTTGCCAATCTGCTCGATGACTGGATGGCGTTTATAACCAGGGGTTGAAAAAAGTTGTAAATTCTTAGGTATTTCATGTTAAATTCATCATGAAAGATAATAGACAACTGAAATTTTGGGGAGGGGGAAAAAGCGTACTTTCGACAGCAGGGCACAGCCATACATTAATTTACCATTGGAAATTTCACGCTGCCTGTATCAATGTTACGGGACCTCATCTCGAGGTGTGCCTATAGTGAATAATTTTTAAATCGGGCCTTGAACAAAGCCCTTTTGTGTCCATCGCTGTGTTCATATGGGTCTTTGAAGCGGGGGCGTAGTAAGGACTATTTTGGGGGGATGATATAAAATAAATCGTGGGTAAATAAAAAGAATTTCTGCACGGCATAAAGGTTATGCTAACTAATCCGAAATTTTCGGGGTTGGGGGAGTATATTCCGATATTCAACCCCCTGGCACAACCCCCTACTTTGAATGGCCCTTCTATGTCCCACCATGTTGCACTGGCTGCGACTTAAGGTAACAGTCATTTATAATTTAACTAGGCAATGATAAAAATTGAACAATGTAAAATTCAAATTTTATTACTACTAAACATGAAAAACATTTGGAAGTTTCTGTTTTTTAAATTTTCCCCCCAATAAGTTTAATAATTTTGAGTCCGCTTCGTTGTCAAGAAATAAAACAATGGAGAAGCTCAGAATTTCTTTTCGGTGCTCTTCTGTAGAATTTTATAAAACATAAAAGATATTGTGGTGTATACTGTGAAACCTTTTCATTATAATAAACAACTTGATAGAAACTTTTGAAAGTCTACGTATTTGTGTGTAGTGTGGTTTTTATTGGTTCCTGAAAAGTCAAGCGGTTCTTAAAATGACCCATTCTAGAGTTCCTCAAACTTTTTCTCTGGTGGAGCACTTTGAGGGCCTAGGCGGAGCAGAGGCTAAAGCAACAAAATTTTTTTTTTTTCGCGGAACGCTTACTGCCATCCCGAAATCCAGAAGCGCAGAAAAAAAAGGAAAGTTATTTTTGTCAAAACTTTAAAAAGTCGAGCCGTTTAAAACAGACCCCGAGTTTTTGAACAAAAGTGTTTTGAAAATAATAATATAATTTAAACAATTAAAACTTTGCAAAAAGCTCAGGACGATCTACCTATACAAGCTACTTATCGCACTGGACACGTATTTCGGACGAAAAGAATTTTTGTCCTTCTGGAGCATTTGTCCATACAGGGTCTGAAAAAAGTAAACAGAAAGCAAAAAGGACAAAAATGTTTTCGTCCGAAACACGGGCCCAGTGTGATAAGTATCATTTATGAGTGCTTTTTACAGAGTTTTAACTATTTATTGTTTTAAACATCAGTTTCTTTTGAGTGTTTTTTGTTAATAATATAATTTGTTTCAAACTTTGGTGTTTATTTTTTCATGCTACTTAAAAAAGTGCAGTTATAGGAACTTACGGGAACCAAATGTCAATTTAATACTTTGGTAAGCTTTCTTCTCCATTTTCGCTTTTCTGCTAAAGGCATTTTAGCTTGAATCTTGATTTACACCTAAATTAAAAATTAAACAGTTATTACCATGTACGAAGAATAGTCTCCATTTTTCTAGATGATAATAGTCTCTAAAAGGTTATTACCGTCAGTTTTACATATCTAGAATCCAGGGTTATACTTAAGTTATTGTGAACATTCCACTAATGACGGTTATCGGATACCAAAGAATCTGCACTTCTAGGGCTTCTATTTTCGGTGCATATACTTAGCTGTTTTATGCTGAGTCAGGGACTTTCTTGTGGCTATTGATTTTTTGCATTCGCTCTCTCTGCTAGCTTTCGATTTAGAATGACTGTCATGCAAAATTCACTATTTTAAAGGCACTCTTTTTCGTGCGATCAAATAAATTAGATGCCGCGTAAATAACTGCACATCTTTCATCATATTGATAAAATTAGGGATCGAACACGAGTACCAGCTCAACAATGGATCTGAAATTCAAATAACTGACTTTCAGACAAGGTCTGTTGAACAAATTACAATTTCTGCGTACGTGTAAATGCACTACACAATTCATTAAAAGCACTTATTAAATCATCAGACCAGTGGCGTAGCCAAGGGAGGGGGGGATAGGGGGTCACAACTCCCTCATGAGGATTTTTTTGCCGTACAAAATGTATATTCTTCCCTCCCTTGTCACACACACGTATGCATATTGTGAGTTGCAGTAGTCGTAACTCCCCCCCCCCTCCCCCCAAGGAAAATTTCTGGCTACGCAACTGCATCAGACTAAGAGATCGCCTGAATCCCAAACCTTCAAAAGTAAGCTGTTTGTTTGATATTTTATTTAGTCTTGGATTTAGATAGAGGGAAGAAAGTGCTCGTTCACCGTTTGGAAATTTTATTTTTGTTGACAAAATGATGAAAATGAGACCCAAGCCATACGGTGCATGTCCCCAGAACTCCCGAATTTCAAAGGAAACTCTGAGACTGTAAAATTAGAAAAGGTATGGAAGCTGTAGCTTTACTCCGAATTTTTTCACGAGTGGTCCATTTGCTTTTTTTTTTCTTTCTCCTGTTTATTTATTTTTGATCCATAAGAGCAAAGATATCAAATATCTTTCAAAAAAATTATTTTTTAAATTTATTATTATTATTTTTTTAATGGTGAGCCTAGGCTTAACCCAGGCCCGCTTCCAATAATGGGAGCGGGCAGGTTAAATCTAAGAGAGTAAATCTGGTAATCCCGTTTTTGCAAACACCAAAGGAGAGTTTTATCTCAAACCCAGGGTTCGGATTCTAGGGGCCTAAAAAAATTAATGTTTCCAAAATGGTTACTTTTTATGCTTTCTTCCATCCCTCTCCTCTAAAGTATCTTTCCGGCTGCATACATGCTCCTCCATTATTTCAACCATTTCCTTTAAAAATTCATTTTCGTGTTTAAAGATTTTAAAATTATATGAATTGTTTATGATATACCAATTTCTGCATGAACATATGTAATGAAGGGAAAATTGCCTGAATGCTTTTCTGGCGATCCATTTTACATACTTTGTATCACCAAAGATTTTTTAAAAACTTGAAATATATGCAGTTTTTCGTGAACAATTTTCAAGTTGAAAAATGCTTAGCAAATATATATATTTTTTTTGGTGGTGAATACCTTTAGAAATTGTTTGAAGAACACAGTTTTTACTTAACATAATCTTGAAAATAAAATTTGAGTGTGGGCATTATTCTCCAACAATCCACTTGCTTGAACTCAGTCAGATTTTAAAGCGTGGGCAGGGTTAAAGTAAGAAACTGGTATAAAATATATACTTGTTTGCCATACTCATTAAAATGCGAGGGATCACTTGATTTGATGGCCACGGGCAAAAAGTTCTCTAGCAAGTGACTCATTCCGAGAAGTGAGTCAGTTTTTTATTTCATTCTGCTTTTAAATCCGTATCCCTGTTTAGAGTTGCAAGACGAGTTTTTCAGAAAGGGAAAATTACCTGAATGCTTTTCTGGCGATCCATATTATATACTTTGTACCATTAAAAATTTTTAAAAATTGGTACGTATGTTCTGCAAGTTTTCATTAATAATTTTCAAGTTGAAATATGTTTATGATTTTGTCTGTCCGTGCTCTTACTGAGTAGTGAGGGATGGGACATTGTTAGCAAAAATATTTCTTACAAATTATTTTCTACTTGTGCAACTTTGAAAGTTTCAAAATAACATCTTGAAACGTTTTAACATACTTAAAAAATATAAATTTGATGATAATTATTAAAGTTTTAATTATGTAGGCAAATTAAAATAGTAAGAAAAATGTCCCATTCCTCCCTTACATGAGGGAAGGATGGGACATGTTTTTAAAAGTTGAAAGTTATGCAGAATTTTCATAAATATTCATAAACAAAATGACAGAGACAGTGTATAATTTATGTTCTCCGGGTTTATTGCATATTAAAACATGTATTTATCTAACATATTGTCTGAATCAAATGAAATGTGTACCTAAACGTTGGCGGATGCACATTGGAGGTAATATATTCTTCATCAATGATGGAACAGTCAGTTTCTTGTAGGGGGATATTTTTTTTTTTTTGACAAAATTTGTTGACGTTCCTTCATGGCAACATTAATATTAATACTTACTCTTTCAAATTTGATATTTTTTATATTACTGTACAAAATGTTTTAATGCTCGTCATTACAATCATGTAACGATTTATACTGAACACGCATTGATAAAAATTGCAATCTTGTTATAAATTACCGACTTTAAGTATCATTTTGCCTCCCCCCCCCCTCCCGCGTTGAAGCCGTTATTCACCTTAGTTTTTGCAGATTTGCTAGTAAATAAACGAGAATTGTTGTGTTCTCTTATGTCATTTGATTAATAATCAATGCAGCTGCGAAAATTCACTAAATAAAGGGGAGAGGGGGGGCTCTGTAAGTTAGATAAGTCCTTTCTGGAGTTTCCGGCCACTTTTTAGTCAATTATTGTTAGAACCCTTAAAAAGTCCTCCACTCAAGACATCCTCCCTTCTATGCAGATACCCCTCGTGCAGGTTTGTCTTTAACACAACACATTCGACCACTTTTTTAAAAATTATGATTTACCTTTCTAAGTTGAGCAGAAACAAATCGTACATTTGTTTGTTTATGTGTTTACAATCTTTTATGTCTTACAAAATAAGGAGAATTTGAAAAGAAAAATAAGGGAATGAGAGAGAGAGAAAATACTTTTCAAAATTCCAATAACTTAATCATTTTTACTTTCCGAACACGTACCATGTAAGGAAAGTATTGTAATCATGAAAAAATTCGACTTCGAGATTTTGGTGTTTTTACACGTTTTGAGGGCTTCTGAATCCATTTATGCTATTTTTACGAGATGTATGTATGTATGTGTGTATGTGTGTGTGTGTGTATGTGTGTTTATGTGTATGTGAGTGAACACGATAACTCCTGAACGGAGCATTCGATTGAGCTCAAATGGGATATATATGTCATAAACCACCGTCGCAAGACCGGTATTGATTTTGGTGTGTATAGGACTTATAGTTTTTCTACAGGGCTACGACAAAGATTTCTTTTACATTATGGCCTATGGGGGGAATTTCTTGAAAGTGCGCTTGCGTTTAAACGGTAGATTCGATTGAGCTCAAATTGGGTATACATATTATAAACCACCGTTGCAAGACCGGTATTGATTTTGGTGTGTATAGGACTTATAGTTTTTCTACAGGGCTACGACAAAGATTTCTTTTACGTTATGGCCTATGGGGGGAATTTCTTGAAAGTGCGCTAGCGTTTAAACGATACATTCGATTGAGCTCAAATTCGGTATACATGTTATAAACCACCATCCTAAGACCGGTATTGATTTTGGTGTGTATAGGACTTATAGTTCTCCTAAAGGGCTACGACAAAACTTTCTTTTATGTTATGGCATAATGGCATATGGGGAGAAATTCTTGAAAGTGCGCAAGCGTTTAAACGGTGCATTCGATTGAGTTTCAATTTGGTATAAATGTTTGAATTATTCATCGATTAAAATTTATTTAAGTGCTTGGTAATGATCTTAATCGTAAGTGTTCGGAAAGTCGAATGGAGTCACTCCAGATTTTTTTTCTTATGGTCTGATGCTTTTGCATTATTGTCATTTGTTTCCGAATAAGTCTGTCTCATATGTTCACACTTTTGGAACTTGCAACCTTGTCGGAATAAATTTAGCCACTCAGGAAACCACTACTTCAATGCCAGCGGGATTGATTCGAATTCCTCAATACTACACAGCGCCATTTAGATATTTTCTCGGTTGTGGACTGTATACAAACGTAGTAGTAAAAAGAAAGTTCATAGTAAGCATTGAAAAACATCTTCATGTGAGTCAGTTCAAATTAAATTCAAACTGTGTCATGTCCACTCACACTATGATTAATATAGAAATGAAAAATAAGAATGTTGTTTGAAATGATTACTTACGGATACGAATATACATTTACTGATATGTATTAGTGATAATATTGTGGATGTTACTGGTTCTCTGATTTTAACAGATCGGTATACAGCATTAAATGCCGCTACAAAATTTCCCGTTACTGTCAGTAAAATTAATTTCTGACAATTTTTTTAAATGGATATGCACGTCAGATTTATTATTAACCCTCCTATTCGCCAAAAAATAGCAAATTTTCCCCTCACAAGTTTAAATATGTTCGATTTTTCTTTTGCAATCTCCGGCCAAATGTATAGAAGCTATCAAGTTCGGTTAACTTATGAAAACTTATTTTGATGCCAAATTTGGGGATATTTGGCCTTAAACGTGGTGACAGTGGCTGAGATTTTATGCATTACCCCCGAAAAAAATCAAACTGTCCATAAACTTTAGTGTATTGAAAGTCTTCTTGAGTGACCCTGTAAATAAACTACGCAGTTGGTTCCAATGAAAAAAGGAAGATGCGCAACTAGATGCCACAACAGTCCTAGTTACAAAATCAACATTCTACGTCTAATAGTTTTTGAGGTATATGTTTGTGGAAACGTATGTACATACATATGCATGTAGAGAAATCACCCAGAAACTTCCTCAAAGTAAATTTATGGATAGTTCAAATCGAATTTTCTTTCAAAATCAAACTGAGAAATTCATACTCCGTACATGAAGTAAAAAGAAAGATACTATTTTTTCTTACTTAAATGGGTTATTCCTCTAACCCATCTACAACCATAAAATTATCTTCTGACATTATTAGTGAGATGAGGGAGGATGTGGAAGGCAACGTTTGCTTTCCATTAAGAAGCATAGATTCTCTGTAGTCAGAATTTGAGATAGTATGATTCTAACCAGGGATCGATGCAGATGAAATTTGAGTCCGTTTTACGACCCCCTCACAAAATTACAATCGATTAAAACGATCTTTTCACAAAAATACAATCGATTAAAATAGCCCCCTTACAAGAATACAATCGTTTAAAATGGCCTCTTCTCAAAATTACAATCGATTAAAGCGGCCCCTCTGTTAGCATTTTACTCTGTATTTTGTTTTGTAAATTATTTGAAGAATAAAGGGTGATTTTTACAAAAAAAATTGCATGACAATTCACAAAAGCACTTGTTGAAATTCCCAAAAATACGATCCTGGAAAAAATTCCTGGATCGACCCCTGTTAACCCTTAAAAAATTTACAGGCAGTTGCACCAATAATTCCCATTATGAATGGAACCCATATTAAAATTTGATGAGCCATATATCAGTTTTAGTGAAAACTGAGTACTGTAGACCCCAATTTGAGTGCCTTTAGCAGGGCTAATGAATTTTACTCTACTACAGGGATCAGTGGCGTAGCCAGAAAGTTTTCATGGGGGGGCGGGTTACGACTACTGCAACTCACATATATGCATACATGTGTGTGATAAGGGAGTGAAGAATGTACATTTTGAAAGGCGAAAATTCCTCATGGGGGGGGGGGTACGACCCCCCAAACCTCCTCCTTGGCTACGCACCTGATAGAGGTATATTTTCCCTCTTTTAAAAGCGCTTTCTAAAATTTTTTTGCACCTATTTCAGAAAATTTTAAATCAGAAATAGCTCGTCCGTGGTTATGGCCACTGATTGCTTTTCCGTGCATTAAGTATGCGAAATTGCCACATTAAAGTTGTAACAGCAAGTTATCGCACATATTCGATTTTACGCTTCTGATTCGAACTGAGGCAACAAATATCTGACTGCATTTCTTTACGTTTTGTGTGTGAGTACATGCCCCAGTTTCCGTCTATCTTCCCCACTGCCGAAGTAGGCCAAGCGCCAAGTCACCCACCCTGCTGTGGCACTCACTGCCCCGCGAGTTCAAGCATGTCCTTGGCAGGCAGCGACTTCAGGTTAGACAGGCAGACGTAGCTTTCGCTGGCCACTTGTAAAAAAGACAGGAGAGGCAAAGAATGGTGAAAGAAATGCTAGTGGTGCACTCGGTGGCGGGGAAGGGCCTTCATTGAAAAGAGGGGGCCCCCCACGTAATATTTAATTTCTATTGATTTGTTTACTTATTAAAAGAGCAAGCACTTTTTTTTCTTCAGCTAACAATTTCTGTCTATTCGATTACTGTAACCCAGGGACGTAGCCAGAAATTTTTCATTGGGGGGGGGGTTACGACTACTACAGCTCATATATATGTATACGTGTGTGTGATAATGTAGTGAAGAATATACATTTTGTATGGCAAAAATTTTTCATGGGGGGGTTTATGACCCCCCTAACCCCCTCCCCTTGGCTACGCCCCTGCTGTAACCTCATAGGATATTTAATAATAAGTAAAAATGTCAATTTAATTAATTTGCTTCACATACTGTCTACGATGCGCAATTTTTAAAATACATTTAATGTAAAGCTGTGCATATTTATGATTTAATGGTAAAAAAAATATGTTCCCATTTTTTAAAATACAGTTTTCATTTGTCGTTTTGCAAAATTAATGTGCTTGCTTCCACTGATGGATTTTAAAGGAGGAGGCGAGGAAACGATTGCCCCCCCCCTCCCCGAGAAAGAGGTTATTGCAGGAAAAATGTAAGCGGTCCTATTTTACTTCCATAAAATGGACATAAATTTCAACTAGCCGCATCCACCCACAAAATTGCATTAATCCGTCCCTGCTTGCTATTTTTAAAGACGAAAACAAAATTCTGGAGTGACGAAATCAAAATTTGCTCAAGCTTGTTTATTCAATTCATGGTTGGATTTTGTAGCACCAGAGTGCTATTAATTTCAACCTTGCTTTTTGTGTAGACACGATTTTGGTACAATTAGCGAGTCAAGTCACTTTTCAAATATGTTTGCCAAGATAACGTGGAGGGGGGGGGAGGCGTTAATAAAAATGTTGAAAGTCGCACAAGGTTTGCAATTTTTGATAAATGATCGCTAAACTGGATGCCAAAACGCGACAATTTATTATAAATATATTTTGAGTACTGTTAGAAAACGCCTGGCGAATATTGTAAAATAGTAGGCGATTTAAATATAGATTTTAATTCCGAAGAAGTGTTTTATAGAACAGTAAAGACAAATACGGCACGCATCATAGATTATGATACACTTTCCAAATGGTATTTATAAAGGTGAAGTGTAGTTTGACTATGCCTGGCGGAAATTGTTAAACAGTTTTGGTAGGCGATTTTAACATATATTTCTATTCCGAAGAAGTGTTTTATAGAACAAAGAAGGAAAACACGATACCTCATGGATTATGATGCTCATTTCAAACAGTATTTAAAATGTCTACGAGATATAGTTGGAATATGCCTATAGTTCGAATATGTCTGGTGAAGATTTTAAAACAGTATCAGTAGGCGATTTTAAGATGGATTTGGATTCCATAGATGTGCTTTATGGTTCAAGAAAGAGTTGGTTCTATTTTAACGCCCCTACTTTCGCCAATCTAAAAATTCCCCGCACTTTGGCGAGCTTTGAAGTCATGGGTCTCTAGGAGTTATGCACAAGTTTCAACGCTCCCTAAACAAGTATATGAAAATTAAAGTGAAAAAATTAGTGATAAACGCACTAGTTAAGGAATTTGAAGACACTTAATTATTAAAACTACATTAATTGGCAACCCAAAATAAATAAAAATGTAACGGAATGCTGTATTTACAGGTTGTTCCAAATCGCCATTTTAATTCTAAATTACAATTGCCACATAAATACAAAAAATTGTCATGGTTGCTGTATATGTTTAATGATCGTCACCTTGGCGAGAGTTGGGGCGTTAAAGTAGAAATCAACCCAAGAAAGACAAACATGGCACACTCATGGATTATGATGCACATTCGAAACAATATTTAAAACGGTGAAGTATAGTTGTAATATACTTGGCGAAAATCGTAAAATAGTTTTAGTAGGCAATTTCAAGATAAGTTTCGATTCCAAAGATGGGTTTTATAAAACATGGAAGAAAAATACTGCTCACTCATGAATAATGATACACTTTCCAACCTTATGGAATAAGGAAGAAAATAGAGACGATGCAAAAATTATGATACGCTTTTAATATATAGCACTTTGGTGCGTATTTAAAATCTGAAAGGGTTTCAGATTTTTTTTTTTTTTTTTTGACAGAGGTTAACGCGCATTTTTAAAAAGTTTTGTACACCGAAAGCGTACATAATATAGGAGAGACTGGGTTAGAATGGGACAAAATAGTTTGTGCACAAAATAAAATATTTCCGTGAAAAATTTGTATACCACAGAATGGGTACAGCAATACTACGTCTTTGAACAACAACAGGTCAACCATTACAGTTTAGCCTAAGAAATCATTCTGGTTTCTAGCACATCAAAGTAAATTTTAATTTTTATATTTAATTGCATTTTTTAATCATTTAAAATAACTTTTAATTAATGGAAAGATTCTTCAAGATAGCAGATATCATATAGATTATGATAATATAAATCACGCATTGGGTGATAGATCATGTGGTTTTCTATTTTTGAAATTTTGAATTCTTACACTGTGGGGTATAATGGGACTGTTCATATAGAGTATAATGGGACTGCTGATATGGGACTAATGGTACAGCTCAACAGACAGTAAACCAGTTATTATTAGGTTGTAACGAAAGTTTCCCGCCACTGCAAATATGATCTGCGCAAACAGTTCGCGTTGGGGTGTTTGCTCATATCTTTCCACACTTTTTGGGATTGGGAAAAAAAGAGATTTACTTTAGAACATTTGTGCAGTGAAATCTGTAAAAAATATATCGTTATCATTAAGTACAGGGTGTCTCAAATGTAACTAACCGGGTTAAAAACAATATTCACATCCAATTCAAATGCAAAAAGTCAGCTACAGAACGTCAACGAATTATGTGTACAGCTTTAGGTACTACTGTTGTATCATATGACACTGTGAAGGTTTGGTACCTAAAGTTCTAAAACAAGGACTATTATGTACAAGTTCAATCGCTGGGTGCGGCATGAGCTGCGCAAGTAGATTTAGCGGAAAACTTTCGTTACAACCTGATATTTTACAGAAAATCATGTTTTAGATGTAAATCATGACTTAAAATTGTTGAAAATTAATTAGGCCTATAATTTAATCAATTTAGGCCTAGTAAAAATAAATTAGCCTAAAAATATGAAATGTGGAAAATTTCAGATAGTGGCTTGTCTTTACAGAACTCTTCAACTGAGTTTAATGGAGAAATATACTAGAGAAGTTCAAAAAAAATATCAAAGAGCATTGATATTAATGTTTTGTAATTAAATAGTTTCACTTCCATAAATTTGTTTTTATTAATTGATTGATTTAGTATAAAATTTATTTCTTTTGTATATTTGTCTCATTAGCCCTGCATGTGGGGGCTATGATATAATTTCAGAAATGAATTTTTTTTATATAAATAGGTCTCTAAAAACACATTAAGCATTTTTTAGTAATCACACATGCACGCTTTAATTTAGCATAATTTATTTTTAAATCTCTGCATATTTTACTGAAATACAGCTTAAATTAAAGAGTATCCCATTAGCCCCCGCTCTCTCCTACTTTTTTTCAATTCCTACTATTAGGTCACACCCTCCCTATACATATCTTCTACAAATTTTCAATCGTTAATAAAATACTTTTTTTATTCATCCACTCAAGTTCAAATACATTTTTTTAACTTTTAGTGGATGACACTGGATGTTAATACAATTTTGGTCCCAATCAACTGATTAATTTACAGGACCGCCCAAAAGGTTCTAAATACATTACGCTCTATGGGCCGAAATTCATTAAACTCTCATATCTCAAAAACTATTAGACGTAGAATGTTGAAACTTTATATTCAGGATTGCTGTAACATCCAGTTGTGCACCAACCATTTCGGTCTCATTCGACTGGATAGTTTATCTACAGGGCCGCCCAAAAGATTTTAAATATATTACGTTCTATGGGCAGAAATTCATTAAAGCGTACTTTAGAGATATTAGGATACTTCAAACTTCTCAGAAGTGATATATACTGTTAAGGGTTACAAAATGAATTTTCCATCAAGAAAGTATCTTTATCATTTATAGTGCTGCTACAGGAACGCTCAAAAGATTTCCAACACTTTACGGTCAATGGCAGTTTTAGGGACATTCATCCATTTCAAGTACAATACCATCCTACCATATAGTTAGGTAATGGTCCGATCACGGTCATGTGCCTCCGCAAGAATTACGCAAAAAGTCGCCAAGCTTGGCGACTTTGTCGTGTGTATGCATTTTACTCTCAAATCTCAAAAACTATTAGTCGTAGAAAGTTGAAATTTCATATATAAGATTGTTGTAACATCTAGTTGCACATCTCGGTTTTTGGTTCTAATCTGATCATCTATTTCATTTGCTTGTGTTTGAGCTGCACGCATTTGGGCCTAGTTCTGCTGCTGGGGATCATACATGTTTCCACCGATCGTTTTCCAGCTACACTTTCATGCATTTACGTCTTTGTCGTGTAATACATCTATGGTAATTCTTTATGATTGAAATTGCAAATTTCTCTATAGTGCTCTAATTTAAACATAAAACACTTATTTTTTCTAATTCAAAGAAAATACATCTTAGATAAACAATTTCTATAAACGTAAATTCAAACTTCTTACATAAATATCCTTTAAACATAATATTTCTTTTATAAACTCATGCTTAAGAAAAGAAAAAGTGTAACGCGATTTACATTATTAGAATAAAATCACACTTCGAAATCATATGAAATCAACCACAGCATAGATAAAAGATATTCTTTTACAATGACTTTATAATTGGCTGATCCCTGACTCACTGACTCTGTCACAATTCTGCTTCAACCATCCAAAAACAAAACTTTTACCGTCATTAATCCAAACAGATTAAAAAGTTATTGACTAAAAACTTAAAATACGCACCGTTGGTGCGCTCGGTCTGAAAATTTTCATAATTATGTAAAAAAATCTGAGACACTTTAAAATCTGAAAATCCACCCGTTTTCTGATTTTTAAGCAATTTTTCGCTATTTTCAGCTCTATATTATTTCTGAGAGTAAAAAAAAAAAAAAAAAAAAGCTTATCATTTGCGTGTCAAAATGAGGTGTTGCAAGTGATACTGAAGTCACGATTGTCAGGCTTTGAAGGGAAAATTACGATTCCAATTTGTTTAAAATAGTTTGTCTAAATTATCCAGTTTAACTTTTTTTCAAAAATAAAATGTTTTCTAAGCATTAAGCATTGATATAAGGGAGGATGTTCTTACTAAACGAAATGTTTCGAATGCGATAAGTTTCTGCAGAGTATGCAGTTCCGATATCGGTACATAATAAAAGTTGAATATGGAGTTCTTTAGGGTAAAGATTAAATATTCTGAGTGTCTTACGCCCGTTGTAGTTGTCTCTACTACGGGCTTTATCCTCCTCTAGAGTTTAATAATAGTACACAACACAAGCTAATCCCTGGCTAAAGCAGAATTGGAAAAAAAAATCTGAAAATCTTTCATATTTTAAAACCGCACTAAAATGATATCTATTAAAAGCGTATCATAATCCATGCGTCGTCCCTATTTTTCTTAATTATTCCGTTAAGTTGGAATATGTATCATTATTTATGAGTGTGCCGTATTTTTCTCCCTTGCTCCATAAAACTCATCTTTGAATTCGAAATCTATCTTAAAATCGTCTATAAAACTCTTTTACAATCTTCGCCAAGCATTTTCAAATTATACTTCACGATTTAAATACTGTTTGAAATATGCATCATAATCCATCAGTGTGCCGTGTTTGTCTTCAGATTTAAGATTAATTAAATTATTTAATTATATTCCTTCAAAACATCACTGTTGTTGCCATAGAGATATCAATACAAAGGGATGGCATTAGCTATCTTCAGCATTGGACGAAATAAAGTAATTGTGTTGGTCCAAGCATGGCGAAACATTTTATTGGTTTCTTTTTAAATAACAGTTGAAAGATGCACGATTCTACGGATTGCACAATTTTATGTTACAATAGTTTTAAATACAAAGCATTCTATAGTTAAAAGTTTTACAGTTATGCCGAATACGTAATTATTTTTGGCGCCCACTTTGGCGACTTTACTTCTTTAAAATTGGAACTGTCACCATCCATAGAATAATACAGTCCTATTTCAATGTGCACGAAGTTTCGATGTCACTATCGGATAGCTAATGTCGTCTCCTTGTATTCACATCCCTATGGTTGTTGCGAATGCTGCATCATCCTTTCCCTATAACACTTTTCGCGCTTTCGGTAAGACAACCGGGATTGATTTTTTCTTTTTTGTATCGCTGGTTGCCAGGACGGCCCTTTTAAATAAAAAGAACTTTTTTTTTTCGCGAAGATAAATTTAACTTCGTGTTTTTTTGTTTATTCTAGAACAAATTATGTAGCTGAAAGGTGTAATATATAGCGATTAAAATATTTATTTGTCTGTGTGCTGGATATCAAGTTCCAATTATTTCGTTTCTTTGGGAAATTCATTTTTACTATAAACATCGGTGAAGTCTAGTTTTTAATACTCCCCAAAGTTATTTAAGTGTTTATTTTACGAAGATCACATCAACTGTGTTTCCCAAACGATCAAATGATGGCGCTACCGTTAAAAATTTAAAATTTTACATTTTGAGCGTTTTTCCAGTCACGTGACCTAGCTCAATCATTTCAGGGCCCCCCAAAACCCCCAGGTACGAAATTTAAAAAAAATGCTTAGAGCCGTTTTCGAGATCGTTCGGTCATACATACAGACATTCCGCGTTTAATATAAGAACGGCTTCAAAATAATAGAATTAAAACCAAAATATTGAGCTAAAGTTAAAAAGAAAGATCAAATAATAATAATAATAATAATAATAATAATAAATAATAATAATAAATCGTAATATAACATAAATTAACGTATATTCATTTTCTTTGGAAATTAACATTCACTTTTTAGTATAAATTTAGAGTATTTTTACTATTTTATTATTCTATTTCTTTGTTTGTTTGTTTGTTTTACTATACCAACGCAACTCTAGGGCAATCTGCCAAGGATGGGGGATGCCTTGGTACGAGGACTTTCTAAGAGGTTCTAACGCGTATTCACGTTACATCTGGAGAAAACCTTCAGAAAGTACAGACCGTTCGATTGACAGCCGCGCAATGGGACCCGAACCCGGGACCTTCATACTTAGGCCATCTACCATTTTCAGTGACAGAACCACTTTGCTATGGCGAGGCATTATTCTATTTGAACACATTAACGTTAGCAATTGAGTTTTAAAATGTTGCTAAAGTCAATCGCAAAACAGTAATTATAAATTATAAATACTAAGTTAAATTGCAAAGTATAAATTTTAAATCGTTGAATCGCTATAATTTTTTACCAATTCATAAATGATTTTTGAAAGAAGTGTTAAAATTAGTAATTATTCTCGTTTCAATAATAACTAACAAGAGAAATTTAATGCAGTAACATTGAAGTCCGTGGACAAAGTAGCATGATAGAATATGTTTGGACGATATAAACCAGTTGTCACTAATATAAACAACTAATATGTGAATTTAGCAATATATAATTGTATACACAGATATATGACTAATCTACCTTTTTATATCAATAGTGATCTGTGATTTGCACAAAGTTGTCGCTTTATTCAGGTGCAATTCCTAAACAGGATATAGATATTGAAAGAAGACTGATTGAATCTATTTGTAAAAATATTTAATTAAAGTATTTTGTTTTTACGTATGATTTTTCCTTTCCATCAACTGAATTTAGATTTTTAACTAATTTAAATTTCCGAAACATAATTAGCAACGTCATTGTCTTCAAATCTCTCCTTGTAGAATCTAGCACGGTAGTAAAATCGCAGGAACAATTTTCTGCATTATTCATAGTTCTGCTCTGGTGAAAAGACATTTTTCGTTAGAAAATTTATCAGATGGTTCATTTGACTTCGAAATGACTCACATGATTATAAATAAACGTAGATGTGATTAATTCATATTTATAAATTCACGTTCGTTGAACTATGTAAATTCGTAAGTTTTTCCAGTGCGAGCATCTTAATTGTCACGTGATGTTTCTCGCTGCAATTTCGGCATTGCATTGCCTGTTGTTTAAAATGCATTCGATGAGAACTTGAAGTTAGGTTTTATCTCTCGTGTAAAGCCTAAAGTCTCTATTTTCTAACTTTGTTGATTTTATCTGTAATCATATCCAATGCTGTATTCAAATTGGCGCAGAGAGAGGATGCATTGGAACTGTTTTTCTTATTAGCACACTAGAATTGCTGTTAATTTCAAACCTCGAAAATGTGTCGACAGTTTTATGAAACCATTTTCTTCAATTTTCAAAATATATTCAAGCATCATGGTTGCATTATTGATGATTTTCCTGCAGGATCTAAAGTAAAGGCGAAAATGCAACTCATGAGATAAATAAATATATATATATATAATCATAAAATTTACTTTTTTGATTTATTCAAAATATAGTTTTTAAATGAAAAGAGGCCGGGGACGAATTCCTTTAAATAAATCAACAGGGATTTATAGATATACATGCCCGCATAATGAAACAAATGGGCCCGACAAATGAAGTACGAATTACGATACTCTTTCCAACATAACGAGAAAGAAAACCAAATGACCAACGCATGGATTATCATGCACTTTTAATTTATAGCTCTAGAGTACGAATTTGAAATCCAAAATTATTTCGGATTTTTGGAGGGCTGTTTTTCTGGACAGCCTCTCATTTCAAAAATTATACTCTCTTTGGGATCGCAAAAACAAGAAGTGCAGATTTTTTTCGTTCTATTATTTTATGCTTGAGAAGTTATACGTCGGTTGGTGTAATCCATAAGGCGCTCCATAGTGTTCTGGAAGTCCTCTTCTCGGATACTGCTTAGCTCCTTCGTAACGTTGGATAGTCCTGATATTCTCAAATCGATGACGTTTCAGCTTAATTTATTTCAGTTTTAGAATTAAAATGTAACATGATGTGATTTGCTTGGCGAACGCAAGGAGGGGCCGTCTTTTTCTTTCTTTCTTTTTTTTCATCTTTCTTTCTTAAAAAAAAAATAATAATAATAATAAAATAAAAAGCGCGTGAATTTCAGCTGCACAGCGGGACGGCATGTTATCGGTTCTATTAAAAATCTACATAAGGTTTAAATACCAAGCGATACTTATATATGCATATTTTTTAACAACTCATCCTTTTGCGATTAGTAGGGTAGAATCAAAATTTTGCTTTTACTACATAGTTCCATTTGTTTCAAACAGATAGCGATATGTATTCGGTTACTATTCAATCAGTGCTAAAACTTTTATCAAAGCTAAAAAAAAAAAAAGGATTTGTTAAATTCAACAAAATTTTACTGGCACTATTTTAACTGAATAATTTTGTTAAATCAAAAAAGATATTTTCATTGTTATTTTTTTTAATTAACAAAAGTTATATCGATTCAACAAAATATTTTGTTGGTGCAGCAAAATTGTTTGCTTAAAATAGCTCCAACCAAATATTCATTGCACAACATTTTTGTTTTTCGTATGGAGCTTATTAAAACTGCTAAAAATGTGTTAAAACTATTTCACAAATTTCTCTTTAATTTTGAAAGGGAAATTAAACAAATTTAAAGTTTTCCGAACATGATTTATTGTCATTTTGATTTTACTTTATTAAATATTAAAAACGTAAGAAAACTGAATTTAAAATCTCAATTTACGATAATTAGTAAACATGTAAAAATCATTGACCCTGCAGAACGATCATTTCTGAAACAAGAGAAATAAAACAAGATTTTACGCCATAATAAATTTGACAAATAAATAAATAAATAAACTTTTAGATTTAAATGATAACGCCGCATTGAACCTAAAAATCTCAGCTATATACTTAAAAATCTCAGAAATCGGCAGTAATAATAGTAGCAATAAGGGCATTGGCAGAGTATGTGCATGACAAAAAATAAAACCCTTCTTGTGTTTTATCAGATTTATGGATTTTTCGCGTGCCACTCATCTGCAGACGCTCGTTAATGAAGAACGCATTTATCCTCGAAGGCAATTATTGGATTAGTGGCGTTTTACGAAGTTGTATTCATTTATCTAGCAGATTACGATTTCAGAAAGTTTATGATGAGTAAACCATTAATTAGCGTACTTAGAAGAGATTTTGATGACTTTTCTTCGGGGTTACTATCGTTCAGCTTGTCTCGAGGGAAATTTATGTCTTCGTATTATTAATGATTCGTGTACAAATGCGTGAGTTTAAACGCTAGTACTGAGTTATTCTCTAGTTAGAAAATATAATATATATTTTACGAGTTTTTTGTTCTTCATCATGCTTGATTTTCGAAATACTTGCCTTCGTGCATAAACTGGAGTTTTAGATTTGGAAAATCTGTTTTACAATGTACGTAAGCAGAAAAAAAATTCTGAGATGGTCCAAAAGGTGGAAAATCTAGAATTTCTCACAAAAAGGCTTGATTATTCACATCCAGTTATCAAACCAAATTTCAGAAGTGCCCCCCCCCCCTCCTCTGTTACGCCCCTGGTTATAGCCATGGGCGTCGCAACCTATAGGTACGTAGAGACGTATCCCCTTCTCTAATATTCTACCTTATTAATCTTAATTGTCAATAAAGAAATGCAAAGAGAAGACATTTTGGTCTTTGTTTCCCCCAATAATCAGCAGGTAGCGACGCACATTGAGAATTCGAAAAAATAATATGAGATTGCTGTCCATCTGTGTTTGTGTTTCCCGATTATTTAAAGAGAGAATGGGCAGTGGAACTTTCTTTTTACCAAACAAAAGTGCACAAACAATACATACTAATATTATTGAAATTTTAAATTTGTCCAAAAGTAAAAAAGGGTTGGATTTTCAAAATCAATTTCCAATACAGTAATTGTGCTGCTAATTATGTGACAGATTTTTTTTTATTGTGAATCAAATTCTTCTAGTTAATATTTTTTGAGTAAATGCTATTCAAATCATAATTAAATACTTTGGAATTTAATAAAGCAGCGTCACCAATATTTCAATCGATATTGATTTATTTTCAGAAATCAATAACAGTGACTCTTAAATGTTATAACCAGAGTTGTGCCGGATTTCCATATCCGTATTCGCGGATATTTGAAGAAAAAAAATCCGAATCAATACTCGTATCCGGCTTAGCAAAAAGACTTTATCCGTAACCGGATTCATCATGGCGAAAATAATTTACTCGTATCCGTATCCACTTTCTTTCAGCGGATCTTCCTCGGATCTTTTAATGACTTTTCAGGATAAGAAATGAAAAAAAAAAAAAAAATCAAATTCTTGTATAATATTAATTAATTTTTGTAAATTAATTATAATTTTTATAATTAATTAACTGAATTTTTTTTGTACGGGATGACGTTTTTCAGAATTGCAGACCGCTATGTGCAGGAGGTTTAAGCTTAGAGAAAGAAATTCCTGCAGCATGAAAGTGAAAATAGAGAAAAAGTGATTTAATAAAATGCTAAAAGGGCAATTTTCTTCTAAAAGCCAACGACATTTTTTAAGCAGCTTGAAAATATTAATGTTAAGTAAATACCAAGAACAAATTCAAGTTTGAAACAAATTGTTATCATTATTGTATTCAATATTTTTGCTTAGAACTCAGAGTTTGTTTTAAACTGGCTTACTCCTCAAACGCTTTGCCAAACTTAAAATTTTTCTTTTTCGTCCTTCAGATTTTTTATGATGTGGAAACTGCTAATGTCGTTAACGTTTGCAGTTTACGATGCCAACGTTATTAACGTGGCAAAAATTAAATATTTTTCGAATGTCAGTTTTAATGAAATTTAAAGCACGAAAACCTCGGTGAATTTTAGCGAACGTGGCTTCTATTTCTTTCGCATTTTACAGTTATCCTTTGTGTTTTATGGAAAATGCGACCTTAGTTTAAATCTTAGCGCATATCTTTTAAAACTGACGTCTGGTTACCTTTTCCCGTTAACTACTGGTCCTCCAGGCTGTTTTAAGTCATGTCAAAAAATAGCCACATGTATACAACACTGATCTTACGATTAAATATTTTATGTTTGTTATAGGCGTTCATGGAACGCCATGTCCCATTCATATATCAGCTATTGATAAGAGAAAACTTGAAACTGTTGACAGACTAATCAGGAAGGTAAAGTTGATATCCGTAGAGACACAGCTTCAAGTCTTTAAAGCGTGCCCTTAAATGTTATCCATAATTTATATTACAAACCAATTCTATATTTAAATACTCTTTAAAAATCCATTAACTTCCAATTGACTAGCCTGAAGTGCCCTGCATTATTCTACCCCCTATAATTTGTCGAAATTCCGTCGCGAAACTTGCGTCTGTATTTGCGATCAGTTAGTTCACCAAGTCAAGTGGCGACTGATGCTCATTTCCGTAATGACAAAATTACGTCGTTTACCTTCAGAAATTAAGGGTTCATTCGAAGATTTCCCTCGACTGAAAAAATAATTAGATACGGGCTCTCAAATCTGTGTCAGGAAGTTTAAAGCCTGGAAGAGGAGTTGTGCATTATTGTATGAGTGGTTCGGTGAGACTTTTCAGTCATCCCAGTCTGTAATTACGAACTGGAATCTGGATAAACAAAGTCTGCTAATATAGTAATTGCACTTTTCAACTTATGGCGGTGTTTGCGACTTTTATTCCCGAATACTCTTCGTTGATGGTTTTAGTCATTAGCAAGAAATCTGGGTCGAAGTATGTTTCTGAACTTGTTGCAAAAACAGACGTCATTTCTAGATTTTTGTATTATAGTTTCAAATGACTTGTTTTTGTTTGCTTTGTCGAAAAAAGCCTTAAAATCCTTCCGCTTTCAATGAGTATCAGTGAGGTAAATTATTAAAAACTGAAGAATTTATTACTTAAGTGATGTGTTTGATTTGTTTTGTTAGTAAATTATGCATGTCCAGTCCATAAATAAATATCGACATTATCAAACCTAGAAGTTTACGTTTGTTTTTATTGTACAATTTGCAAATTGCATAGTTATGATTATTAGCGAGGTCTTTTAGAATGTATAAAATAAGCAATCTAAGATTTATTTTTTTAAGAAGGCTAAAATCCAATTATCCAGGGGGGGGGGGGGTATGCTAAATATTCGGCGATGGAGAAAAAAATTCTAAAGCCAGTATGTCTTTCCTTGATCTGGAATCTATTAGGCAGTTACTCCTAAATGCATCAGCTAGACCCGATCTTGCCTATATTTGTTTCACAATTACCCTATTGCCACAATTACCCTATTACCACAATTGCCTATATTTGTTTCACAATTTAGGCAATGCATATTATTCACAGTAAGTCTATTGAAAGTTGAAACTACCCTATATGGCTTAGTAAAAAAAATAATAATAAATAAAGGATTACAAAAAACAACAACGACAAAAAAAATAACACTTGTGAAAAATATTTTAGAGTATTCGAACTGTTGCTAATGATAGAATATTTTATATATTTTTTTTATTCTTAATCGAATGATAATATCTTCTCGCTTCTAAGTTCAGTAAGTCTTGAAATCGAAAAGTACTTTGGCAATGTATCTAACTTAACTTTATTTTATTTTTTATGGCAAGTTTTTGCTGTTAATAGGCATTGTCCATTACTAATTACTAGTCACTTTAATGTGGAAGCACTTTATAAATGGACCAGCGAGCTTTGCCTCCTAAGAAGGGACGGACGAGATGATATCGAGCCCTTGGCCGGAAACAAACTCGGACCCGTGGTGTAGTTTTATTGATCTACATTATTTTGCGAAAATGATCTATCACTATAAAATATTCCATTTCTAAAGCATTTTTCATTTCTTTTCTTATTTTGAGCAATTTTTTCAATTTACATTGCCCACTTATCTCTAACAGATAAAGAATTAAAGTCCGTTACCCCTTTTTTGGGACACCCGGTATACAGTTCTCAGGAGGAAAATATTTTATATTAAAGGAAACTATAATTATGAACGGGAAGGAAGAGCCTGGTGGTTTTATCCAAATCTAATGACCTCAATCAAAAAACAGATTTAATATTTCTCAGGGAAAACTTAAAATACGCATTTAACTTTAAACCCCGTGTAATCACAGACAGATTTGCCCTAAGTCAACCAAAGCTAAAGATAAAGATGAAAACAAACAAATAAATAAATAAAATTTCCGACCATACGCTTTGACGGGTATTAAAATCTCTTATGTACCTCAAGACATAAACCAACGGTAATCCCCAGTATGGGGCTATAGATTTAACGCGGCCCATGAGATTTTCAGCTGTCAGGTCAGCCAGGGCAGCGAAATTAATGACCATTGACTTTGAATCGATGCCTAGATCGGTATAGAAATTTACGAGCAAAAATTAATGACGTTCAAGACAAGAAGTTTTTTTGCAAAGCTTTTATATAAATGCTGGAAAAGAAATACTTTTTTTTTTCATGGTATCAGAATTAGTTATCAATGGATATAAAATTATTGGTGTAAATTGTTAAGTTTCTTTTTCTTTCTCTCCACCCCCCCCTTCTCTTTTTGTTTTCTTCTTTCTTTCTTTTTCTTTCTTTCTTTATTTATTTTCAAAAATTTTCACAACGGAATTTTTAGTAAATTTAAGAGACATTATAGCATTTTTACCGACTGTTTTTAACTGACAGGTTTAAATCTGGCAACAAATTTTCATTCAGGCATTTTTATTTCTGTTATTAAGAAGGAATCCTTGATTTCTTAAAATCAAACTTCACTTTGAGTATATATGAATAATTTATGTTTTTGAGCTTTTTCAAAATGAAACTAAATTAGTTATGTTTATTGATAGACTGCACTAACATGCCTTACTGCTTAACTGATGTTATTTAAGTCTTATACAATTTGCTTACATTTTAAGAATTTGTTTTAAAACAAACACACATACATTCAGGAACACATCATTCCCGAGTTCAAGTGAATATTAAACCAAAATCAAAAAAAGTTCTCTTCGTTTCAAGTATGAAAAGTAAGAACACTAAAACAGAAAGTACCGGATCTTCAGAAAGTGAGGCTAGTTACACGATTCAACAGAAATAGAATTATTTTCTTATTATTCTGATGAAGCAGATGAAGATACGCAATGTATATGTCCATTGATGTAAATAACTTTGTTTTTCTAGGTTTTCTTGGGAAAAAAAAAGGAAATAACAAATTATGGAGGAAAATTTGAAAAAGAAAATCATTCATTGAAAAGTGTTGTTGACACTGAAGACATTGTTCAAAAACTACCAAAACCAGCCATGCTTGGTAGAACCCTTAAAAGTCCGACAGCTTAACATTTTTATTTGTTTTCCAAGCTTTGAAAATACCATTTGGATGATTAATTTGAGGTACAACAATAATTCATATGAAAATCAGTAATTTTCACTAAATGTAGAATTTTTCTTCATGTATTTCTCTTTTTTATGTTTTTCTTCTTATTCTTCTGCATATTAAAAAAATGGGTGCTTAAAACTTAAATTGAAGCATTTAAATGCATGAGATTCAAGAACTTATCACCCTAGGCAAGTGTTTTTGATCCCTTCTTTAGGGTCCGATCTCAATCAGGAATATTTCAGTTTTTTTTTTCTCCGCCAGGAAGTAACCAATTCATGTTTATTTTAAAAATGTTTTTCGAAAAGGAAAAAAAATTACTTAATTTAGGAAGCTGTATTTTTAATAAAAACTGGCAACACAGATAAAAAGTTATTTTTATAAAAACTAAACAAATCTTCCAAGTCTCTCCTACAGCTCACAAATACTAAAAAAATCATCTGAAGGAGTTAAATTTTGAGTTTGTTTATGAATGCAGATGTTTGTGAGTATTTTCTGATAAATAGATAGGAACAAAATAAAATATTTTAAAGAATTTTAAAAAATATTTTAAAGTTACATAAATTCAATTACTACATTGTGGACACTTAAGTATATTTTTATTTGCTTTGCTTACATTTTGTCCTACTTTTTATCAATTTCCACTAATACTGTGGCCAAAATGCTTTCTTGCCGAAATATTGAGCAACCATGTATGACAATAAATAGCAATTGAAAGGCATTAAAAATCTAAGTTACTGCTGTGTCAAACCCGATGCAGTTGATGTTGTTTTACTACGGCAAAGCACATTAGTACTATCTTTCAAAGAAAATACTTGAGAAGAGAACTTTTTAAGGGGTCCTAACGCGTATTCAAGTTACATCTGTAGAAAACCGCCCCAAACTCCAGACCGTTAGATTGACAGCCGCGCGATAGGCCAATACCCTGGACCTTCATACTTCATCTATCTACGAACGTTCAGTATCTTATCCACACGTCCTCTGATCAGCCTGAACATGATTCGGACAAGTTTTGTTTCAGTCGAGTTTTTCGGGAAAAGCATTTAGAACTCGAATCAACAAGAGTAGCAAAATGCGATACAGCTTCCTTAATTTGAAAAATAAAGAGTAATCTGTCGTTAATAATCCACACACAAAAAGAGTGTTCTGCATTCTAGTAGAGATCAGATCCTCCAGTGTAATAATATGCAAATATTCAGAAATTTCCCTGATCCTGCTCGCTCCAGAGTTGCCTGCAGTTATCACGGATTTTATGCATAGATCCTGACCATAAATAAGCAAAGCGGATTACACCAGAGAACTAACTGATGCTCCGTTACGGAATGCTTTTTATCTGTGGGCCCAAGACGAGATTCCGTTACTTGAAAAAGATATAAATGAATAAACGTATAAAGCCTCATTTTTAAGTACTCCCTATGGGCTGATATTGCTCGTTTAGTTTTTCGCTTGCAGAAACCCGATTGTTTTGCCTTAAACAAGATGTGGTTATAGTTAACTGAGACTTACCGTGCGAAAACGTTAATGATCCGGTAAGATGAAAGGGAGATATTTGTACCGAAAGGATGGGTTTAAAATTCAACCGATTAGTATAGGTACTGGTGTTTTAGTTTACTCTTGTTTTGATGTATGAAAACGTTAATGATCCGTTGAAATGCAAGGATTATATTTGCATCAGAAGGCTAGGTTTAAATCTCGACCGATAAATGCACAATTCAAATTCCTCCCCCCCCCCTTTAAATAGCGTTATTTTTCAAAGCTTTCTGAAGATCTCTAAATCGAGCATTATTCGTGTGATGTTTACAATGAACGTCTAGGATTTGTCTATTTCAGTCTCATTTCCATCATAGAAAAAATAAATCTGGTATTTAAAATATATATATATATATATATATATATATATATATATATATATATATACTAGCTGAAGTACCGTTCTTCGCACGGGAATGAATAAACTTTTTGATATTACGATTTGTGGTGATTACTATTTATTGTAATAAAGAGATATAGCAAAATGGATATCGCATTATATTGTGTTCAATAATCATGCATACCGAATTTCAAGGCAATCGTTTGTACGGTGCAGAAGGCCATGCTGCGTAGCTCAATTAGTGGCGAATTTTAGCAAAACGGATACGGCGAAAATATTCTTCGCATTCAGATATCGATGAATACGAAATTTCAGGACGAACGGCTGGATAGCCCTGAAGTTCATGTGTTGACGTGACATCTAGTGGCAAGTTATAGGAAAATGGATATCGCCAAACTCTTCCCCGTGTTCAAATATCTATGTATACCTATTTTCATACCGATCAGTTGCACAGTCAAGAAGTGATACACTGCAGCGCGATCTAGTGGTTAATTAAAGTAATGATTTGCTACAGTGCCGTCAAGTGGAGAGTTATAGCAAAATGGATAACGCCAAAATATTCTCATTGTTCAAATAGCTATGTATACTGATTTTCATAGCGACCGTTTGAATGGTCAAGAATTTGGTCTACTGCAGCGTCATCTAGTGGCGAGTTAAAATAATGCATTGCAGTGTCATCTAGTGGCGAGTTAAAATAATAACGCATTGCAGTGCCATCTACTGGTGAGTAACATCAAAAGGTACACAGTTAGAATATATTCTTCGTGCTGAAATGTGTAAGTATAAGAAATTTTGTGTCGAACGGTATAGAAGTTGATGCGTTGCAGCGCCATTTAGCGGCAAGTTACAGCAAATGGATACTGAAAAATATTGTCCGTGTTCTAATATCCACGTGTACCAAATTTCATCGAAATCGGTTGGACGATATTCGCATAGTAAACGGCTAAACGGAATAGAATTCGACGTTCTGCTGCGCCACCTAGTGGCAAGTTAGAGGAAAACGGATAGCATAAAAAGCTTCTCAATGATAAAATACTTAGGTGAACTAAATTTCATGGTGATCGGTCAAATGGTGCTGGAGTTTTTCAACCTCATACACATATACCAACATTCATTTTCATCTATAACCAGTGTTATTATATATCCCAGTCTCAAATAAAATCCAGTTTCAAATCTAAGCCTCGCCAAAATGCCAACATACGCCATTTTGCAAGCGTTTTTTCAGGAAATCATTCGAAGCATTGACTTAGCAGCAATCAAACTGGGAAATGGTTCGATCGGCAAAAAGTAAAGCCATTTATTTGAAAAATGGAATCCCTTAATACAGCCGCATTTTCTAAATTATCAACTATAACGTGTTTTATTCATCGTTACTCCGATGTACTAAATCAGAAGATTTCAATTTTCTGAAATTTGGCGGAATTTCCCCAACTTAAATCAATGTACTCAATTGCCGAGAATTCTGAAGATAGATCGCTTGAAATCCCTTAATAACTACATTATTTCTGCACGGATCATTAAAATTTAACGCTGTATTCTAATAAAACCTTTGCACTTGTTTTCAAAAATCTATTTCCTTAAGCTCTCAATAAATTGCGCCAAGCCGAAAAAACCGCTAGAACTCACTTTCTCAAAATCGGCATTTGAGCCATTTTGAGCCATTTTATTTTTTCGCCAAACTAAAAAAATTTACATATTAGCCTCGGAAATCTTCAATTCTTATTGTTTTGCGTATAAAACATTTCATTCCTGCTCTGATTTCCCATACACACGATATTATAATAAAAAAAAAAAATAACCTTACGAATATAAACTAACAAAAAAAAAAAAATCATTATTATTCTTTTATTTTTACTTTGAGAATTTAAAACATTTTATTCGGCAAAATCGCCACACATGGCAACCACGATCCTTATTTCACACTTTTTTCACTACAGGGGTTACCATTACGGAAAGCTTTTTGCGTGAAGAGCATAAAAAATCTCTTAAATTCCGGGAACGGGTGGACTTTCAAAGTTTTAAAGTGGACTACGATTTATTCTATATTATTTTACATATCTGTGCTAAATTTCAGGCCGATAGGTTCATTTTTGTGGATTTGTATACGAACGACATTTTATTCGGCAAAATCGCCACACATGGCAACCACGATCCTTATTTCACACTTTTCTCACTACAGGAGTTACAATTACGGAAAGCTTTCTGCATGGAGAACTTTAATTCCGGGAATGGGTGGACTTTCAAAGTTTTAAAGTGGACTATTATTTATTCTACATTATTTTACATATCTGTGCAAAATTTCAGGCTGATAGGTCAATTTTTGTGGATTTGTATACGAATCAAATCCAGAAACAAACAAACAAACAGAATTTCATTTTTATTTATAAGGATATATCTTTTGTCTGGCATTAGCAAGTTAATAGAAGATTTTTATGTTGATTCAATTTTTAAAAGACGTTTTCATTACGTGCTTTATGAAGAATGTTCTTGACTGATATGTGAGACACCAGCTGAACTGTTATGAATGCAACGAACAGTTAACTTATTCGCTTCCTTTTTCCCAGACACGGTGGTAGCGATTCCTTTTCTGTACTGATCGTTGATTCCCGGCATGGATCATGGTGGCATGTTCAATTACTACAATTGTCTTACTCTTTTCCCATGCAGACAGAATTTCACTGTGATTATTATTGTTAATTTTTTTTTCATGTTCCTTTTTTTTTATTTGTTTCCTTAATGGTGGAAATTTTTAGGAGAAAACAGATTGTTGCCACCTCCATTTCATTAGCTTCATACTATACCTACAGGAAAATTCTTTAGACTAGCTAATTAAATAATTTTAGTTTTATGAGAATAACTTGTTACGCAGCAATAAATTCGTGTAATCAGATTTTTAATTTTTTCTTTTTTCTCTTTTTTTTTTTTTTTTACTTTTTTACTTTTTTCCTTATTTCTTTATTTTTTGAATTGTTTAAATTCCAGTCAACTTTTTAAGAAATCATTCAGTTCAATCAGCTAAAAAGAGAAAGAGCTTTTTTTCTGTCAAAAATTTCTGTTGGTAAAATGATCCGTATAATGAATGAAAATTGGTTTTAACTGATTTCTAGAGGCAGAAAAATCTCCAAAAACTTACATGCCCATGTAACCTAAAATAATACATGATCGAAAAATATTACTACATATTACTGCTCTGCAAAATTTACATGATTCACACTGTTTGCATTTAAAAGAAATGTTGCAACCACAAACCGAATCAGTATAGACACCTAAGATATATGAACAGCATGGCGGACATTAATATGTCTGAAACCTTTTCTGAAGATTGCCAATGATCAATCGCTAATGTAGAATCATATAGTCCTCGATTACAGATCCATCAATGCTGATTTTTATCAAATCATTCACTGAGTCATTTGATAATACAAATCATCACAAAGTCAGTTGATTTTTTAAAAGTAATTCATGAATACCTCACGGTCGATTTTTTTTTACATGCCCAGCTGAAATTTTTACATGCCCCGGACATGTCGAGCAATAGATTTTTCTGGCCCTGTTTCTATCACTTATACAAATGCTCGCCAAATACTAGGGGGCACGAGGGCGATCGCCTACACAAGGGGCATCTGCCTACGCGGGGGACTGACGTTGCGGTCGGAGGACTTTCTAAGGGGTTATAACGCGTATTCACATTATATCTGGAGAAAACCGAACAAAACTCGCAACCGTTAGATCGACAGCCGCATGGCGGGCCCGAACGCGGATCCTTCATTCTTTAGCCGTCTACTATGCTCAGTGTTTCATCCACTCGGCCGTGGTGGGGACAGAGAATGTAAAAAATGCGAGATAGATCCTTTATCCATATCACCCAGATCCAGTTAAGAGATAGTCTTCTTGAAAACTATCACAATTACCTCCTCTCTCATTTTGCATGTTCAAAACGCAATTATTATTATCTGCTCCAGGAACCGAAATCAGAAAAAATACAACCAAAAGACGGAGACAATCGAAATTTATACACGCAAAATAAGCAAACCGTTTTGTAATACGTTATTAAGGGATTAAAATATATATTGTCACGCTTCATTTGGTTTGTTGAAGACGATGCTTCAGCAGGTTAGTGATACATTGAGGTAAAGAAAAAGGAAGAGGTTGTTAAATTTAGTTTTCTTAAAATATGCATTTTACTTGAGATAGTCGCAGGTAGTTTTTATCTGGGTCATCCTTTGTATTATTTCAAAGATTATTTTAAGTTACGTATATCTAGCTTTATAAGATTTCCGTTTTGGTGAAAGAATGCAATATCAATGTTTAGTGATTATTTTGAGCTAAATCGTACGAAACAATAAACAAGGATTGTATGCTACTACTTAGTTTTATCAACAATAAATTTAGAATACGTGGTAGTGAAATGGTAGTGAAACTAGATAACAATAAATTTAGAATACGTGGTAGTGAAATAGATGTAAAGGATTTATTTCATTGCATATGAGAGCTGTGGAAATGCTTGAAGATATTTTTCCCTTTGTGGCAATATTAATTTTTTCCCAAACCATGTTGGATCGTGCATTGTCTAATTCATGAAGTTTAAATAACTGTAGGCATAGGCTTTAAAGAGCCTATGCCTACAGTTACTTTTTTACTTTTTTTTACTTTTTTTACTGAGATAAATGTAACCGCCTTCACACACTCAGTCCTCTTTTTTATTTTACACTCTTTGTTATTTTACTAAAGTAACTTGTTTTGTAATTTAATTGTATTCCAGTTATGAGATATTTACTAATTAAACATTGACAACATTTAATTTTATAAATAACATAATATTTGTGAATTCGACATTCTCTTCTCTTAACTAGAACACTCAACAAAAAAACTAGTGTTTAAAGGTGGAATAAGAACTTTGTGAAATAATTTTTTAAATAAATTATTATTGTAGTAAATAAATAAAATGTAGAATAATCTTCAAATGTGTTATTTTATAAAGTTCTTTTTTTAATTTTCCTCTCTTGTTCCCCATTACATCATATCATTTAGGATTATTATACTTATACACCATCTGAGAATTTATTACAAGTTAACTAGTCGTTACGCGTGTATGCGCAAATAATATTGTGTTGGAAAGTGTTCTATAATCAGTGAGTTTAGCATAATTTATTTTATTTTACCCTCTATTTATTTTTATGCGTAATAAAAAAACAAAAACTTATGATCCCGAGCCAACAGTCCGTATTTCAAATTGGATGCTCCCAAGTAATTCCCGGACATCTCCTAAGTTAGCCGAAATGTCATTAACTTATTGTCCCACGTTCGTGCACTCCCTGGCTCAGGTAAGGAAGGGAAATAAAAAAAGACAAGAGGGCCGCAATTGCTTGAAAAAAGAAGGAACAGTCCGACAGTCAAGTGCACGCTACACGTTATCGGATGTTTTTTTCCTTGGCATTGTCGTCTGTTGGCGGTTTACGTAGGGGTTGTCAAAGGGATTCACCTCGTTATCTCGGAGCAGAGAAATAGGAGCATAATAAAGTAATGTCAAAATAAAAGGTAGCGTGGATATTTGCGATATTATATTACGGCACGAAGATTGTATCGTATCAGCGGACTTGTAAATGAACCTTATCAGATATTCATTAAACAAACAGTCCCGGAAGTATAAATAACACTATAAATTTTGTTAGGTGTGTGTTTCTAATTCGCTTTTGTATTGTTATTACTAACATTGCATTTGTCCAAATCAAAGTGATGTGGAAATGCACATCAAGTGCGCGGTATTTTCTTGGAAGACGCAAATAAACATACTGTAAAGGAATCAACGATTAACCCTTTGAGGCGCAACCCTTTCCCAATGCTGAAAAAAGGGCAGCCGTTGCCATCGCACGACTTAACTACCAGCAAGATGTCGGACGATCGAAACGTTCATCGCGTGCCACAGATCTAGAGACCCTTTTTTGACGACAGCTGGCTGTGCCCGAGGCACAGCCAGTGAAAACGTCGAAGTGGGAACATTGCGCGTTAAAGGGTTAACTATCTAGGGGCATTTTCATATGAAAAAAATGCATTATTGCTCTTGTTCAACCGGTTTTCGCCCAATTATTATATTAAAAAAAAAAAAATTCTGAAGTAGTTCCCGAGTGACTTGATGTGCGAAATCGAGCCTGGACCACCTGGATCGAAACCGAAAAAATAATCACTCGACCGTATAGGAATGTTGTCAAATTTATATATAATTATTTAGATAAAGCCAATTTTAAAAGCCCTTTTCGCATGAAAATAATGATTTTATTTAAATAGAAAAAAATCTCTAAAAATTACAAAGTTAAGTTACGGAATCGAAACTAGTTTAATCTTTTTTCAGAATCGAAAGAACTCTCCAGCGATTCAAAGATAAGAAAAGAAATGCCCAATCAATAATTCAATTGATACAAGCTGATAAATGTGAAAAAACACAATTTTAGAAACAAAACATGAAATAAATAAATAAATAAATAATCAAGAAAACCCTAGAAAGAAAAGCAATTGTATTGAGTGTCATTGTGGCTCTAGGCCAATGAAGAGTTTCAGCTCAATCAGCAGATAAGAAGTAGTTTAACCCATTAGCACTCGAGTTTTTTCACCACATTTTCCAATTTATGTTGATGCCATAAGTGATAAATTTCCACAATTTGTTTTCAAGGCAAAATACAGTCTAGGATGAAATAAAATAATACTGTCGAAATATAAATATCTGTTAATAATTTGAACGATTATATTTAAATATTAGAGCAAGTTATAATCCTCGTTACCTGACATGTGATAGGTATGAACGCTTATTAAAGTAATTAAAAAACTTTGTAAAAAACACACATAAGAAGTAAAGGGAAAGAGGATACGCACGTTTCGTTCAAAAATTGTTTTGAACTTCTTCAGTCCAAGCCCTTCGTCGTAAAGAACTCAGGGAGCTGAAAAGAGAAAAACAAGCAAGATGTTGCCACAAGGGGCAAAGAAAAGTCGAACAAAACCACGGAGAGGGGAGAAAAAAAAATTAAAATAGGGGATAAAAAGGAAAGGAAAGAAGCACAAAAAATACAGAAATAAAAAAGGAATAAATAAAAATAATAAAAAAGGGAACACACAAGTACAAACACACACACAAAAAAAGAGAAAACAGAACAAACAAACAAAAAACAAATAGCACACGTTTTTTTTTTGTTTTTTTTTTTAATAAAATGAAAAAAACACGTACAGGACAGCACAATAAATATATATATAAATAATTTTTTTTTTAAATAAAAACGAAAAAGAAAGACAATAACACACTTACATACACATTAAAGAAACAGGGGGGAAAGGGGGGGGTGGACGAAGAAAGTGAAAAGAACCTTACAACAGCAACTTCCAAGCAGAATGAACGAAAGGAACGGAAGAACCATCATTCACAAGACGATCTAAGTGCTGGGTAATGGAAAAACCTTCCAAAAAATCCAGATGGGACAAAGACTGAGGAGTGCACAAAATCTTAGCCTTAGAAAACTGAAATCGATGATTGGAATTCCAACAATGTGAGGCAATAGAAGATTTGGAAAGTTCGTGCTTAGAGACATATCTCTCATGCTCTTTGAGCCTAAATTTGAGAGCTCTTCTGGTCTGACCAATATAGCCCAAATCACAAGATTCACAAGGAATATAATAAACACCCCAACGGTTCAAAAAAAAAAAAAAAAAAAACGTGTGCTATTTGTTTTTTGTTTGTTTGTTCTGTTTTCTCTTTTGTGTGTGTGTTTGCACTTGTGTGTTCCCTTTTTTATTATTTTTATTTATTAATTTTTTTATTTCTGTATTTTTTGTGCTTCTTTCCTTTCCTTTTTATCCCCTATTTTAATTTTTTTTTTCTCCCCTCTCCGTGGTTTTGTTCGACTTTTCTTTGCCCCTTGTGGCAACATCTTGCTTGTTTTTCTCTTTTCAGCTCCCTGAGTTCTTTACGACGAAGGGCTTGGACTGAAGAAGTTCAAAACAATTTTTGAACGAAACGTGCGTATCCTCTTTCCCTTTACTTCTTATGTGTGTTTTTTACAAAGTTTTTTAATTACTTTATCGTTTAACACCAGTATTTTGAGTGTTTTTTCTGATGAACGCTTATTTTTTTAATTGCTAATAATGTCTGGTAAAAAGTTAAAAATGTCGACTCTAGAGGATAATTTTTGTTTCATTAAGCAAAAAATTAATTGCGTTATTCATAAAGTAAAAAGTATGAATTTTGTTACATTTTGCTAAATGAAACAGTTTTTTTATCCAATAATAATTATTACACGTTTTTTTGTAAATCAATTATTTAGCACATGTTAAAAATGGAAATTACACCATGCTTGTTTCTTTCACCATTACTTCCTGCACAGGAAATTCAAATGGAATGTTTCTAGAATTTGTAAAACATTATAATAAAATTAAATATAAATAAATAACACTATTTCTCTCCATTGCGATTATTTTTTTTCCCTACCGCTGTGTAGGCTAGACTTTAAAACATTCTACCCGGAAACTGTCCGTTGGTGTCATCTCGCTTACATGTCGCTCCACTTTCACACGTGAGTCAGCAAGCTTTTTTTGAAACAAGCATCAGATATTTGGAGCACAGGTAAGGCAACGGTTGGTCATTAGTTCATGGCGGGCATTGAGCAGCGCTCGTTCGAGGCAATTTATTGTGAGGCCAGGGCAAAGAAAAGGAAATGGATCCTCCGCAATTAACCCTTTAACGCGCAGTGTTCCCGCTCTGGGAACACCAAACTCTGACGTTTTGACTGTTGCCAGTCACGAAGAATAGATTGGATTTCTATAAAAATAGTTGCGGGTGACATAGCTCCACGAGAATCCTTTACTTTTTAGCACGTCGTTTCCCGTCAAAAAATGCTCACGATTATTTTTAACCGCACTGACATCTGCTGAAAAATGGAAGAATGTGAGAACAGCTGGATCGATTGACCAATGCTGAAAAAGGGGCAGCCGTTGCCATCGCTCGACTTAACTACCAGCAAGATGGCGGACGATCGAAACGTTCATCACGTGCCACAGATCTAGAGACCCTTTTTTTGACGCAGCTGGCTGTGCCCGTGCAGAGCCAGCTGTTATCAAAAAAGGGTCTCTGGCTGCCCTTTTTTCAGCATTGGGAAAGGATTGCGCCTCAAAGGGTTAACCCTCAATAAATAAATATATGAATAATGTAAAATTATAATTCCTATGTTCTTGAACCTCAAAAATACCGTTTTGTTCCAAAACAAAGAGGGCCTTGCGACTGAGAAGGTTTGCACACTTAGTCGGCACCGCTCGCCGTTCGTTTCCCATTCAACCTTGGTTGCTCGTGTTTGTCCCAAAGGCGGATCCAGGGGGAGGGCGCAGGGGGCGCGCGCCCCCTCCGAGAAAAATATATTTACACTAGATAAATGGGGTTTTCAGCAATATTAAGTCGGCTTTACACTAGATAAAATGAGTATTCATGATTTGCGCCCCCTCCGAAAAAAGTTTCTGGATCCGCCCTTGGTTTGTCCAAGTATTTTGCTGTAAACTTGTACCTTGAAATAGTACTTAGAAACAAATTGGATGAAAGCCTAAACGATCCATACATCTTAATAAACTCATTCTCTTAAATCCAAATTCCATATTCATCAATATATTTTTGGTGAATTGCCGTATTCACCAAACATTAAACCCGTGAATTAATTCAGCAGTGTGTGTTACTTAGATTAATGGAGAAAATAGTATTCAAAATGCCAAATACAAGGATTGACGTGAAATACGACTAATATAATTTTCGTGTTGTCGTTGAGAGTCAAGAGATTTTCTTTCTGTGCGCGTTGTTGCTTCTCGACATTGGTCTTTGAATGCTTTGCTGTAGTCCTGAGTTGCACTGGCACAGTTACTAATTTACTGAATGGTAACCAAAGGAAGTTGCCTAAATAATTCGATTTCTTATAAAATTTTCCAGTAGTCACTATCGTTCTCTAGTTTGTTAAATCATGAAAAAAATCAAAGTCATATCTTAAGCGTTTTCGTTCATAAAAGTTGCTAATCATGCTCATTAACATTTAGAAATTTCAAAGTTCCGACGGAAGTAAAGCTATAATCGTTGATTATATCGGTTTGCATATAGAATTAATACAAGATGGTCACAGTTGCATACTTGTAATTGTAGCATGTGATGAATGCATCGATAATCGTATAAATTTACGATATGACAAAGATATTCAGGCATTTTAACTGAAAAAAGGAGAACTAAAAAATCAAAACTTTAAAATTTCATGCACACATGTGTTCCTTTTACTCTTTATTCCATGGAATGGCAAGAACCTGAAAAAGCTGTTTTCTTTTATTGGTTTCGTATTTTACAGATTCACTTGTTGACATCGCTTAAGGCATGTCTGTAATCATGATATTTATTTACGTGAGCCGAATAACTTTATTTTTCTTTTTTTAAGAACGAAATCTGAAAATAAACATTACTGTGCCTTTGAAATGACAGTGCGGCGTTTTCCTGTCTTCTTTTTCATGTGCAGCAACCTGATTATGGTTGTCGTATCCAAACATTTCTGTGTTATGTCGAAGCGGATATCTTGACGTGATTTGTTACAAAGACTTACAATAATGTCAGGGTGCATCATAACGACGTTTAATCTTCTACCTCAAGCTGTCAGTTACCAGTTAAAAAAAATCTTAAAAGATATTGGCTTGTGCATAAGTGTTTTGGCTTGTGCACTCTTAGAAATTTTTAAGTACAAATATAGAGAAGAACTGAACGCAGAAAGCAGAAATATCTGATAAACACTAATGTTATACGCTTTAAATTACAATTTGAAAATCCTTTTCTTTTAATTCACTAACAGTCTAAAAATTTAAATTTGAAAACCTGGATATTCATTCAATGAAACCGGCTAGTTTCACGTTTACTAGAATACTTCTTTCAGAGGGTGTACATTAGACGAAGTATGCCCAAAGCCAATTCCAAGAAGGCAGTAAAATTGTTTAACAAACATATATTTAGCAATGAAGAAGCAGCCTTGATTATAATACGGTTAGTAGTGATACATTGTAGTAATTTTAAATAATTTTATTTTACAAATGCTTATGTAAAATGTTCTGTTTTCGAAGAGTATTAGTTAATAATTTAAAAGTCTTTTAATAATCCCAGTTCGTTTTACCTATTTGATTAAAAGATATATCTTTGTTGATGCATATCTCATTTTGTTTAATAATTTTTCTAATAATGAATTTTTCCCCTTTTCCTTTTAGGTAAGATTTTTATGCGAGCATTTCGTTGGATCTTTGGATTTCGTAAATAAGTAAATATATGTTACATTCTTATTGCATGTGACTATAAAGTAATTTCTTTTGATGTTTTTATGTATACAGAATGAAACTTCATGCGCTCAAGCATTTGCATAAACACTGTTAATTATTTAGTTTTGTTCGCAAAGAATTTGTACTCTACACTGTTAATAGCATTTCACCATAAAATGGTGTTGAATTAGCTGCAACCTTTCTATGGAGAACCATCATTTGTTGCTGATAGCTGAACCATCATTTGTTGCTGATAGCTGAACCATCATTTGTTGCTTAAACTGATCAACGGAACCAACTCACGGTGAAACTTTTTTCCATAAAAAGGATGCAACTTCCTTGTATGGTGAAACGTTGAACTACTTCTATTAACGGTGTATTTCATAATAAATCAAGCATTTATAGTTTTTTTTTTCAGTGCATATTTTTCTTGGGGGAAAATGCAGTGCTGATATCGAATTATTAAAACAGCCTGTACCTTCATCCCTTGTGCTGTATATTACCATTTCACTAGATATTAGTGGCGGATCCTGTGAGCTGTTTGCTATCATCATTTAAAAAGGCGCAACGGAGAAGACTCCCCTTTCTTTGACTGATGCTGCTTTTCAGAATGGTTCTTGGTACTCTCTTACGAAACCTAGTGCAAGCAAAAAGCCTCCAGTGGGAAACCTTCTGGGAATAGATCAAAGAAGGGGAGTCTTCTCCGTTGCATCTTTTTGAATGATGATAGCAATCCGGTTGAAAGATGATTCTCAACATGTGTTCAATATTAATAATTAAAAGTAAAATTAAAAAAAAGAGAGAGAGACCGATCTCATACGCTTCGTCATACCATTCACACCTTCCTTGAAACTTTTGTGGCTCCGCCACTGCATCTGATTCTGCCTACATGAGTCCTAGGTTCTCTTCAGCATTTGCCTTGCCTTACGTGCACTGAGTGTTCACACACCCGACTTCCTGCGCTTTATTCTGCCCCCACGCCCTGTCTTATAAATAAACTGGTTCCATACAGGTTCACACGCTTACACCGTCGGAAGCCTACAAGCTTGAGATGCCGTAAAATTGTCGTAATTTTGGATCAGAGAAGGCCGAAAAGACTCTTTTTTTTTCCCCCCTCCTCAAAAGAAAACCGTACAAATTTATCACATCTGAAGATCTGAACATAACAGATGGATGTTAAAAAATTAGTCTTTTAGGAGAGAGGGGGGAAATTTGTATTTACGAAACTTAGTTGTTCGATCCAAAGCAAAATAATGTTTTCTTTCCTTTCTAGGGTAAAGTCATAAACCTTTCAAAGAAATATATGTATATATTATTCAGTTCTTTCATGATTTTTTTTTTCTTCTGACTAAAAAAAAAAAAAAAAAAAAACTTTTTACATAAGGTTTTTTTCGCTACTTTTTTATGATAGTTGTATTTGCCCATGTGTAATGATTTTTATCTCAAATTGTAAATTGAAAAATAGTTTTTATTCTTCGATTAAGTTAGACTGTAAGTTAGATAGGCCTTAGCTTCTTTTCAGTCATATCCTGTTATAAAAAGTTCTATTGTTTATGAAAGATTTTTTACTGCATTTTTTATTCAAGATTTAAGTTAAAAATTGGGTATATTTATTCTGTCTACTTTGCTCTATCATGGTATAGGGGACACCGGGGTTGAATGGGGTACCGGGATAGAACGGTATACGGCATTTATTTCCCGCCAGAGGAGCTAGATTAGCACGGCAAAGCTTCACGAACCTCAGTTGCAAGCAGGACGTTGCCAAGTAGGGTCTATCTGATTGCCGGAATTCATTAACTAACTTTGGCAACTTCTAGCTATAAATCGTGTACCTTACTGTAATATTTAGAAATTTTCAAAGCAAGGTAAGTCTTCTGTCCGTATTTTGTCCCCAGTTAACTTTAATTTCATTGAATTAGTCATGTTTTCAAATATATTGTTCCATGATGCAATGATCGAAACAGAAATGTTTAATTTTAATCACGAAATTTTTTCAAATGTTAACACGCGGACAGAACGGGGTGGGACCCCGTTCCACCCCGGTGTCCAGGAGCTTCTAGCTTAAACATAAAGAAATTCTTTTTATTGAATTAAAACGTTTTTAAATTCAAATATATTAATTAGATTGTTATTATGCATAATCAGGGAAAAAATTGGAATTTTTTTTTGATAATTTAATATAAAAATGACAGTTTAAAAGATATCCATATTTTCAGCCAAATTTCTTATTTAAAATATAATATTAATGTGAATACAAAGTACTTAGATATCGATGTACTATTTTATTATTATATAAAGTATTTTATTATTATACGAAGCATTTTATTTTATAATAGAAACGTTTTTTCTAGTGCAGGTATTGACGAAGACGATGATGATTCAATATTCATTTGTGAATTTTGCAATCCATAAGCAGTCTATAACCAAATTGCTGGAGAATTTTTTCAAAATAATGAGATTTTTTGTTGTTGTTGTTGTTGTACCAAACTGGTCTTAACATTAAAACCAAAAGAAAACATCCTTTCCACTTCTGTCTGAGTCTCACATCACTCTGAATAGATTAAAGTTACTAGCCAAAAATTTTTTTTACTACATTCAGTACTGATATGTGAACTTCAAAACACTTTAAATTCCAAAAAAAAAAAAAACTATAATACTGCAAAAGCCATTGAACCCCATTCTGCCCCATGCATGGGGCAGAATGGAGTTGATTGAGTTACTTTTATTTTTAATTTTTTAAAAATACATCTTACCTTTTTTCACAACTTTGTATACTAAAGTTTATTTTAAAATGTATAGAAAAACTGTTTCTTAATATAGGATAATTTTTTTTTTAGTATGTTAGACATAAAACCTGGCTTCAAACCTTAAGTACCCCATTCCGCCCCTGTGTCCCCTACACAGCTGTTAACTTTTAACATTGCTAATATTTATAAAATTCGTACCACGAACATTATATGTCTAAGCTACACTTACTTTGCGGTCTTTTCCCTGTTCACAATGCAGCAAGAGCTGAAGAAAGGGGACGTTTTCAAAATTAGGCGAAATTCTACTCAAGAGACGGGCTTAGTTTTATTAAATTACTAGCTGTGTGCCCGTTCTTCGCATGGTATACGAAACGAATATTTTACTAAAATATAATCGTAACAATCTGTGCGAAAAAAAAAATAAGCTCAAAAAGCTCAAGTAGTCCTTTTGTTGAAATTACTGCGGGATATATTACGCAACGTAGGATTATGGTTTAGTTAGTTGTAAGACGATCGTTTAAAAAAAAATAAATATAACACTTTTAATTTCACGAAATAGTTATTAATGTGGTATATACTGTGCTTTAATCCATATTATCCAAACAAATCTACTATTACTACAAGAGAAAAAAATGAGAATACTATTTATTACTTATATCAGTATTATCTATCTTCGTTTCTCCGTCTTTACTGCTCAATTTGAAGAAACAGATTAGATATTTTAAAAAATGATGCCTTTCTACTTTTTGGTGATTCTGTGGAATTTATGCATTGCCATTAAAACAGATCTCCATATATTTTTAAGCATAATTATTGTCTGATTGGCGTATTTAGCACAGCAAAATATTTCATTTCGCGATGGTCGAAAACATCCAAGCTGTACCAATTTAAATAGTATTTAAATCTAGGCTCGTGAAAGGTTCACGCTCGTGAAAATATCAAACTGTGTAATCTGGAGGAACTATTTGGAATCGCTCAAACTGGGAATAAGACGTTAACTTGTGTTGCAGAGTTTACAAATTTTATTTTATGACATCACGTTTTGACCCCGAGTAGTTGAGCGGTTGTTTCTCGCAGTAGTTTTCAAACGGAGTAATATTGAAACATACGACGTTGAAAAACTCTCGCTTGCAACAGAACTTTATTAAAGTTAATTTGAGAGATATTGGGGTTATTCCTAATTAATCGGTATTTCAAATATTTTCCAGAGCTATTTTGCTAAAAATGTAACTTTTGTGCAGGAGCTTGTTAAGTTGCTAGCCAAAAAAAGTATATCTAATATAGATAATATACCGCCAAAAGTCGTCCAAACTTGGCAAAAGTTTGCACGATTTTTGGAATGCATACAACGACTGTCGTCAAACCGATAGCGAATACTATGCATTATGGTAATTAGTATTTTGCATCTTGTGGCGACATTTGACTTACCCACGATTTAAAAAAATGCAAGTTACCTTTCGTTATTATGGTTGCTGAAAAATCACAGAGCTCAAAAATCGCTAAGGGTAACATGCGCATTAAACAAAATACTTTGAATTTTTATAATAGTAAATTTTTGCGTCAAAGCCTTTTAATGTAATTAGATTTCTAACTCATTTTAAAACTCAGACGTCAAAATGACATCATTCTCAGTTGCGATATCTAACATGAATTAGTGAAAGAAGAAAAAGAATGCGTGTGTGCTGTTACGTGTATGTGCAAAATTTCAAGCCGATTGGTCGAACGGTGTGGGAGAAGTTCCCGGACGGAGAAACAGACAAACAAGCTTTCACATTTATACAATAGATAAACAAACAAAGTATGCTAAATGAGAGCGCCATGGGGTTATGGACCTGTAATTACAAATTTGATCGGCCAAATAAATCCGATAAACACAAAAGGAATATTTTGTGGGTTTTTTTAGTTGGAACTTTTTACACCTCCAATAAAGTAACATTTCGTATTTCAGTATGACATTTTTGGGGGTGCTCAGCTCTCCTTGGGAACATATCGGAGGGGCTAAAACCCCATCAATCCCCATGGGATACTGTCTGCGTGGGATAAATGCATTTTATATCTGTAGATACGTGTACATGTTTGTCTGCCTTTCCTTTCACTTGCGATCGGAAAATATTTTTCTGTAATTTGAATATATTTTTCTTCAATGATGATGATTTAAGATTGGCTACTGGAAAATTAGATGCATATCTCTGAGAAAATAGTATTTATGTACTTTTTAATTCTTGCATAAAATATTTTTGACTTTCTATGATTTGCTCTTTTTATCTTTTCTAATCTTTTAATAATTATTTCATTCCCTTCACATCTCATATTTATTAAGACAGTAATATGTCATAAAAGAATGAAGGAATGCTCCTTCATTCCATTAGGTGTTATTAGTAATATTCACAGAGATCAGTGGCAAATTCAAAGAGGGGGGGCGTGATTGCCTCTTTTATACTGCACAAGCGCAAACGCTGCCCCTACAGTGAATTCCAATACAAGGAAGGAACAGCAGACGCGGAAGGAGTCTTCTGCTCTGCGTCGTCATAGTGATAAATTGTATAAACGATGAGACCGAACGGAATACACCTGAGTTCAAGACTGAAAGTGAATAGGAAAAAAGAAAACAGAGTCTCTCTCTCTCATCTCCGATAAAATACTCTACCATCCTTATAGCGTTCTTCTCCCTTGAATCCGCCATTGATAAATTTGATTTGATTTGATTTTGAAATTATGGCCAATTAATTATCTACACGAGGGATCTGGGCCGAGCGAGTGGGGTATGCCCTCCTTTCAAAATTCTTTAAGTATCACAGGACTTTTGAAAAGCTTTAAAAATAAGCCACAGGTATTAAACACTAAAAAAAAATTACTAATGATTCGATATCAAATGCTATGTACTTATATAAAGAGTCAAACAGTATCCGCCATACAACTTTCAGAAGTTCTTAAACACAAAAATCTCCTTCTTAACCCTTTAACGCGTAATGTTCCCGCTCTGGGAACACCAAACTCTGACGTTTTGACTGTTGCCAGTCACGAAGAATAGATTTGATTTCTATAAAAATAGTTGCGGGTGACAGAGCTCCACGAGAATCCTTTACTTTTTAGCACGTCATTTCCCGTAAAAAAAAATGGTCACGGTTATTTTTAACAGCACTGACATCTGCTGAAAAACGGAAGAAGGCAAGAACAGCTGGATAGATTGCCCAATGCTGAAAAAAAGTCAGCCGTTGCCATCGCTCGACTTAACTACCAGCAAGATGGCGGACGATCGAAACGTTAATCGCGTGCCACTGATCTAGAGACCCTTTTTTTTGATAACAAGCTGCCGAGCACAGCTGGCTGTGCTCGGGGCACAGCCAGCTGTCGTAAAAAAAGGGTCTCTAGATCTGTGGCACGCGATGAACGTTTCGATCATCCGCCATCTTGCTGGTAGTTTAGTCGAGCGATGGTAACGGCTGCCCTTTTTTCGGCATTGGGAAAGGGTTGCACCTCAAAGGGTTAAACGAGCCGAAGCGTTATCCATGTAGAGATGTTGCAAAATACCGTATATTTAAGATTTTTTCCTGAATAGTTTGTATTTGTTATAATTCACCTTTTGTATTCGTGCATACTACTGCTTGTAAAGAAAAAGTTTTAGTTCTTTTCGAGTCTATCTCAGCTGTATTCTTGAAAAACTGTCCAAAAATTGCACGATATCTTAATGGACAGCACTGACTTTTTGGTCAAGCAGTCATTCGCTAAGTAAACAGACTGAATGAGTATATCATTATTTTTATTTTATTTTATTTTTCTCATCAGCCAATTGTCATGACCTTCCATCCTAACAGGTCAGAAATGTGAATTGTGGGTCAGGTACAAAAGGAAAAAAATAATAATAACAAAACTGAAGCTTCATTCGGTTACGCTCCGATTTCGTTATCTTTGTTGGTTTGCCGTCAAAAAGCGCGGCGATTTTTTACAATTTTTTTTCCCTCTGCTGCTTTGTCCGCATGTTGCTTGCGTAACCGTCCGTTTTGTTCTAAGAAACAAAGTAGCATATGCCTAATAAGCTGAAAAGTCCCACAAGAAAGGTTGGTGGACGGTTTCATTGTAATTTCCGGTTGGGAAATAATGAATGAGAAAATTGTATATCCCGGTAATGAATTCACGTAAAATGCGGGGTGAATGGTATGTGGTGAATAGGAGCAATACCGCATTTCTGGAGTGCGAATATGGGTTCGTTGGCTTGGTGATTTTTTTTTTTTCTAACCTATCCTTAACACTGCTGTCTTGTATTGAAATATACAGGGTGTTTCACAAAGCACTTCTAACTTTGAAAATGAATAACTCGAAAAAGGTGATAGATAGGCATGAAACAAATGGTATGTTCACAGGGGCGCAGCCAGAAATTTTTCATGGGAGGGTTACGACTTGTGCAACTCACATATATGCATACATGTGTGTGGTAAAGGAGTGAAGAACATACATTTTGTATGGCAAAAAATTCCTCATGGGGGGGGGTTATGACCCCCTACCCCCCTTGGCTACGCCCCTGTATGTTCATTAAAAAAAAAAAAAAACGCAAGAATTCGATACAGAAGCTACAAAATTTTAGTTACAAATTTCACCGATAAATGGCGCTATAAGTGGCAGTACGGTTGCCAGAAAGTGAGGTCCCCTTTCGATCATCCAACGGTTGTTGAGCGGAGGCGACAAATGTTTCAGAAGTGCAATGCTATATACACCATTTTAAAGAGGATACACTGTACACTGTACAGTCTGTAGGAATTACATAAATGGAATTCATAATAATCCGTGCTGTTTACGGCAGTTAGAGCACGGGAGGACAGAGAAATAAACCGAAATCATAAACACGTTGGAAAGTGTTTATGCTGATGTTATTGTGGGGTTAAAACAACTTTATATGTTTTTCTTTTTCTTTTAGAGGAGCTTATCAGGTTAAGAAAAAACCCTTTATTATACTTTATTTTGGCAATATACTTTAGCCATTTTGATTTCCTTCTCAGATCTCGTAATTAGATCATTGTATAATACATATTGTCTCCAAATTGTAATTTCACATAATCCCCCCCCCCCAAAAAAAAAATCTAGGCTGAATATGAAAACTCATTTTTTCTCCTGATTTTCATTTTCTTTAATTAAAAACGACGTAATGATTTTCGTGACTAACCGACGATGATTTCTTTCGTATTCGTCAGTCACTTTTTGCGTTGCTTGCAAAATACGGCCTTCCCGTTTTTCACCTTGCTCATTGCTTCACCGCAATCGTTCCACAGCTGAGCACTGTATTAATGAAATAATTAGGCAATTATTTAATTGAAACCTGTTCACCTGAAAACGACTAATCTGCTTGGGACAAAGAAAATAACAGACTTCGCACGCATCTTTTTGTATTTTGAAGTCGAGCTCATCGTCAGAAATTGTTTTGGGCGACAAAGTACAAAATTGCCAAAATGGAAGGAAGGGAGTGGGAGAGATTTTTGTGGATTTTAAAACTGATCTTCTTGCCTGAATTTCCTTGGTTTCTTTTTCTTTTTTTGCGTATGTGTGTGTGTGTGGATATTCTTTAGGTAAAAATTAACGGGTTCTATAATAAGATTTAAGAAAGATGTTGTGACTTAAGTAGGAAACAACATCCTACTTAACACGTTAACAGAGTTACTTAGAGAATTTTCTCGGTGATTTCTTTAATAAAAAAAGAGTTAAAAATAATGAATGGGGGAATAAAGATGATCATTTATTTTATGCAATGACAGTTCATATATATATAGATATGATTTATGGTGCAGTTTATCGCCAAATTGTTTTGGTTAAAAACTTGGTTGAAAGGCTGTTTGGAAAGTAGCTGGGCGGCCAGGCAGCCAGCTTTGTCAGAAAACTTCTTGAGCTCTGGTGCCACATGTGCTATTCGATCGACCGCCATGTTGTTGGTAGTTAAATGGATCGATGACAACGACTGCACTTTTTCAGAGTTGAGCAGTCTATCCAGCTGGTCTTCTATATTGGTGTGAAAATGGTTGCCCTTCAAAGGATTAAGAAGAAAAAAAAATAGTATTCTCAAAACGTGTTTTGCATTATGCTATATTTCATCTTAAAACAAAAAATTGGCGGCTTAATTGTGTTCTATAGCTATTAGTGTGAGCCTTGGGGATCTTTCAGAGAGGGAAGGTTCGCTGCTTCCCACAATTTAGAACATCGCATGGAAAGGGTTCATTCCCAACTCCGTACCCATCTTACACATACAACCAATTCAGCAAGAATCTATAGGACCTCATATGTTTCACTTGCTTATTCGGGCATCGGGGCTGATGCAGTAACTTCTACAATATGGGCAGAGAGACCTAAGTCCACGTTTTGATTGATAAGTCTTGTGAAATTATTTTTTGTTATTTCTTGGAATAGAAATAAGGTCTGTCCAACACAAAAAGGGGAAAAACATTTTTCCATGTCGAGTCAACAATGCAACAAAGAAACAACTTGTACAGAAATAATTTCCCATTAGTTGATTTACTGTCAGAATTTCACACCCTATTTAACGATTTTGATCCTTTTTATACTGATCGCTCTGAATTGTTGCATGCGTAAAAAGTGCATTGCTTATTAATTTTATTACTACGTTTGACTGTGTTTAGTATCTGTAATCTAATATTCCTCCTCCACCCTTTCACATTCCTTCATAGTTATGCTTACTTGCTATAAATTTTATAGAAGCTGTGTTGAAAATTTTGAATCAGCTTCTGTTACTTTCTTAAAAATTCGGAATTTGAATAATTCTCATATTATAGTTATTCTAAATTTACTAAAGCTATATTAAATCAGTGATTGTTACAAATATTTGCAGTTTATTTTACAAACGATACAGTCTATAAACAAATAATACCTTCCCGTGCATTTCCATCGTTCACATTTATGTTCTATGGTTATATAAGTTAAAAAGTAAAATACAATTTATGAAAAATGAAAAATCTAGTGTTGTTATACTAAATCAACTATTCTTAGAATCAATGTCTCGTTTTTCAGTTTATAAATCGGTTTCGATTTGCATAAGTACTCTACAAGGTATCCCAAAAAGGTGGTAACAGGCTTTAATATTTTATCTGTTAGAGATAAGTAGGCAATGCAAGTTGAAAAAATTTCAAAATAAGTTAGGGAAAAAGGCTATGCTAAGAAAAAAATCATCTCGTTAATTTTTTAAAAGTTAGACTTTTTAAATTTGTACGCGTCCCCCTTCTCTAACTTTCAAAAAGTTCAACTTTTTAAATTTGTATACGACTCATGAAGACAAAAAAATTCCAATTCTTAAAATGTGCCCCATACACCAATTAGATGATTGACAAAATTTCAGCTTGTCATCATAAAATGCCTCAGAGATATCTTGTAATAAAGATGTTCAGGGGTATACATAAATTTGAATATAAACGCTTCTTGCTAGAGAGCAAAAAAGTACTTTGCCATTGAAAAATGGTGTAAGTTACCATATATTTATTTTCATATCTCGACACGTTTTAAAATATAATTCTCAAATTTTGTACATCACCTCATTAGTGTATGGGGCATATTTTAGTAAACAGGATTTTTTTTTTCTTCGTGAGTCGTATACAAATTTAAAAAGTGGAACTTTTTGAAAGTTGAAGATAAAAAAAAATTTTAATGTAGTCCTTTTCCATACCTTGTTTTGAACATTTTCTTCATTTTGAGCTGCCCACTTATCTCCAATATATAGAGAATTCAAACGTGTTAGCACATTTTTGGGACGCCCTGCAAAACATTAAGCTAAATTAGGAAACTTATCCTTTCCCGTTGTTCATCATTCATTCTTTGCCAAACTCTTACAAATATTTGTGTAACCGCTTTTTTATTTAAAAAAAAGCACTGGCAATGATTCTAATATACTGAATGAAGCACTGAATTGTTTCTATAAAATTATCGTAGCTGACACATTTTCGAATATCTTAGCTGTCTGACTAATGAATTGTTTATGACGTCACTACCGGACAAAGCTGGGAAATGGACAGCTGATTATAAGGTTCAATTCTTTCGCAGTTGTCGTCCAAAGTTTCGAAATTTTTGTTATTACTTTTTTAATACTCTGATATTGGAAATATACCATATTTCACCAAAAAATTGTGAAAAATTAGCTACAACCTTCCTATAGAGAAACATTTCTCTGTGATTTGGTTTCGGTCCCATTGATCAGTTTAAGCACCAAATAATGGCGTAACGTTTCTTACTGAAAAGTTGCAGCCAATTTAACAACATTTTAGGGTAAATTTTAAGCTGTAGTAGAATCTTGACATACGCTAGGAATGCGCTCCAATAATCCTCGCGCAAGTGAAAATTTCGGGATGTGAGATAGGATTTACAGACGACTTTTCGATACACGTACACAGTTATTTTAGACACTTATAAAGCATTCCTCTTACTGTTTTAAACTATTCCATAACTATATGTTACTATTTTCACATAAAGTAATGAATAAATGAATGTTGGTGCTTCTTACTATTCGCTAAAAATTTCGTGTTGTGTGGCTATCAGTAATATACATTCGCATAAGATGGATGGCGTTGTCGCGCTTAGAAAAAACCACCATTCAAGGCAGTCCATTCTATTGGTAAAGTAATTAAAAAACTTTGTAAAAAACACACATAAGAAGTAATAGGTAAGAGGATACGCACGTTTCGTTCAAAAATTGATCTGAACTTCATCAGTCCAAGCCCTTCGTCATACTACTTGCTTTGTACATAACTCTAGCAATGCTTAGTTAGCCAAAGAGCTTATCCCCTTATCGTCCTTGGAGGACAACGTCAGGTTGACTTTGGACACAATATTTATTTTTAATCAGCTAATTTCACCTGAACATGGTTGTGGCTCAGGAGTGGTCTGTTCTATTCTTTAGCTGGCATCGACGTAATTGTGCACGTGTTATACTCGAGGATAACCGCTTTCCACCCTCGCAGAAAGAGAGAGAGAATGCCGGGAAGAGAAGTCATGGCCAAATACGAGACAGGTCAAGTAAATGGCAGAAAGGGTATCCGATCAGGCTTTGCTGGGTGAGCAGTTTTCTGAGGTGACATAAGCGTGCCAACAAAAAGATATTATGTCAGTTCTGGGCGTCATTTTATATATATGTATCAAAAATCCAACCCTTGCCCAGGAAAGAGCAAATAGCTGGTGATGATTTAAAAAAAAGAAAGAAAGAAAGGAAAAGAAAAAAAGAAAGAAATGTGCACTGAAAAAATCACCTCTTTACATTTATTGGATTTTGATATATTATCCATTTAGACAATGCAAGCTGTCGAAAATAACAAACGCATGCAGTAATAATATATATTTACCCCACAGCAGATGCACACAAGATTATTAACCTTAAATCCTGTAGTTCCACAGCACTAAATTTTGTCTGAATTCAAAGCATTATTTTTTAATTAATGTTTCGTGCCACCCGGGTTGTGTAGTGGTCATAGAGAGTCTTTCTACCATACCACGAATCCAGGTTCCATTCCCGGCACGGGCTAGAGTGTCATTTCGTCCGTCCCTTCATAGGACACAACTCTGGTCCACCTATTCGGTGCCTCCATAATAAAGAGACCAGTAACTCTGGCTTTGGTAGTGGCTAACGCCTATAAACAGCAAGCGCCCACCGTTAGGAGGTAAAGAAATATTATTCCGTTTATTTATTCGTAGGAAAAGTACAACTGTTTTATGTTTTGGCAGTTGTAACTTAGTTTCTTTTTTTCTCGATGACGAGATAACAACCGGAAGGAGTTGTGATTTTACCATCAACCATAATCTCTTGCCTGCAAAAAGCCTTGCTTCGAAAGAAAATGTCCGACGAGACAGGTTTTTCTATTGTCCAGTGACTCCGGAGAGATTCCAATTTTTGATAACCTTGGGAAAAAATTCTTAGGTAATTTCACGAATCACTGCGGTCTTAAGGTATTTAATACATTAGGCACTATGTGATACTGCCATAGCACAGTAGGGAAGATTTAAACTTTTTAGCTATAAATGTGTTGAAACTTTTTTTGTGTGAAATAAAATTGATGGTTAGTGAATCATATCAATCACGTTCTCGTAAGGCTTCAAGGAAAAGCTCTAAAACTCTATTATATCTTTTATGTACAGGATATAGTTACAATTGAACTACTTCTATAAAAAGGGTTTTACAGCTGCAAAGGGTGAGAGGATTGTAACCAATGGTATATAGAGTGCTTCAAGGGATTTCAAATAAAAATAATTTCGAAATCCTTCGCTGACAGTAATCAGCAAAATTAATTTTGTTAAATGATTTAGCAGAACACCAGTTAACAAAGAAATTTTGTTAATTCAAACAAATAATTTGGTTCATTTTAACCAAATAAACCATTTAAACAAATAGTTTGTCTAAATTAACAAAACATTTGGTTATTTCAACCAAATTGTTTGGTTAAATTAACAAAAATTTTGTTGGTGCTGTTTCAACAGGATAATTTTGTTGATTTAACAAAATTTTTGTTGATTCAACAAAACATTTTTTCAGTGTAAATAATTTATCTATTCATATTTTTATTTTAGCGTTTGTACATATTTATAAAGTTAAATAAAAGAAATTTGATGTTCATTTTTTTTCCCCATACGAAAACTTAGAAAGATAATCAAAAATTGCTTTTGCGTTCTTAAAAAATAAGATAAATGTGTATATTTTCACAAACTTTCTAGTTTGAGATCTTTTCCATATCTTTTCTTTCAAAATGATATGGATTTTAAAAATATGTGTACCGCTTTAAAATTTAAACTACAAAAATATTTTCGAAAAACACACAGAAAATTTAATGCAATTTATTTTTGTGTTTGATGTTATCCAATTTTAAATGTATTGTCTGACAGTGCAGATTCGCAGCTTTTCCCTCTTCCTCCGTAAATACGAGCTTCTCGTTTAGGCGCGTTTCTGGCGATCTGGCACAGTCTTTTTCACAGTTCTGTACATGTCCTTGATGCAGGACGCAAATTGACTGCCGAGCGATTTCAAATTTCATTCGTTCTTAGTTTTTAACAAAAAAGTTTGGTTAAAATTCAAAACGTTTGTTAAATCAATTTTGTTGAATCAACAACGCAAAGCTACCAAACAACTTAACCAAACAAGCTTTATTAAATTCAACAAAACACTTTTTAGCGTGGGGGGAAAAAAAGATCGACAACTGACGATGTAATTTTAAACAAATTTTACCGTATAAAAAATACTGTATATAATGTTAAGAAATTAGTGTACTTACTGTAATAATCCAAAAAGCTGTTGTTAAGTTCAAAATAAAAATAAATGATTTTGCTGAAACACGTTTAAAGAGAAATAAATCAGTACGTACGCTTTCGATTGTTCAAAAAGTCCCCTTTCATTAGTTGCTAATAAAAGGTGGACCCTTAGTACCATACGAAACCTGCGTACTGATCAATGGCATCTGCTGGGTTCTAAAGGTGGGCTGGCTCATTCCAGTAAATATGTGAAAACATGAAATAACGAAATGTTTTTTGCTGATTTTCCTTCAGAGATCTTATTTTCACTTATTAAAATGATGAAATGTTTCAATTGCAGATTCTTACACTAATGCTTTGATTCGTGGGTCTTTGCAACTAGTCAGCTAGCTCAGCTGATAAACACTGATACTGATTTATTTCTGTATATATGTGCGTTTTAACGAATTTTTTATTTTCATTTTAAATTTTGCTGTATTTGAATGCTGTCCTATAAACTGCTGTCTCTTATCTTCTTAGTCTTGCAACGCATAAATTTTAATGCATTACTGTAAAAATTGTAACGCATTAATGTAAAATTATCGGTTGTGACGAAACAAATTATTCTCATTCATCACTATCGACTTAGTTCATCAAATGAAATTCCAACCGTGCCACATTTATTCTCCGGAAGCTCATTGATATGCAATTATCTCGAAAGAAGTCTGGCGGATTATGCGAGTTTATCTGCCTGTTCTCTTCTTTGGAAAACTGTTACGACATCACCTTTAAGGAATTCTTACAAGGATACGTGTTCTATTAACCAACTCTCAATCCGTTCCAAGGTGCTTGTTCTTTTTCACATCATTTTCTCGTTTTAATTGATGTAAATTCTAATTTGTGCGTCATGACTCACGGTGTGTCACAGTAGTTTAAAAAAGAATAATTTTCCTTCGCTCGATGAGAAGTTTTCAACTTTTTGCTTTCCGGTTGGTGGCAATAGTTTTGAAAACTGTCAGTTATGATTACATTTGTTTGGAACGACTTGCTTTTCCAACAGGAAGCAAAACGTTACATAATTAGAAATAGGTGATACGCTTCAGAATAGTGTAATTGTAAAAAAGTTTTTAACATACAAACATGTACTTTGAATGAATTTTTTAATACATTTCTTTTATGTTTATTATTTAATTTTTATTAAATGTTTGAAAAATATTAAAGAAAGGTGTGAGTGACATTATCCATTTTTCAGTTTTTCTTTGTTCTAAAAAAAGAAGATTCTATAAATTTCTTTTAGAATTTCATGAAAAGTTAGAATACAGTATCTTATCAATCAATTTATAACAGTAATAACACAGGTTCCTCTACATTCTAGGAAGGCACTACATAGGACATAAAATGACAATTCCGCATCTTACACATCTAAGAGACTTTTCCAGACTATCTTTTTCTGAAACAATATGAGAAGGAGAGGCAACTTTAAAGCAAGTTAACAAGTGCTGATTATATTACTTATTTTCTTCAAAATATTAAAACCAAGTTCAACGATAATGCGATCCTAAATACAACAAAAACCTCTTAAGTTCAAAAATTTGTTATATCATTTTTTAACCTTTAAGAATACAGAATTATTTAATTTAAAATGTCTATATTATTACACTCACTGTAAAAAATTGTTGTAAAAACTACATAAGATTTGCAACGATTTGTATATACTCAGCATCAGATTTTAATACAATAAAAAAGAGAATAAATAAAATTATCGTTTTTTATTATTCCTGCTACAAAGTCATCTCTTAGGAAGACATAAGATGGTGAAGCAGTATGTTTTGAAAGTTTTATCCGGGCACATCGGGGTACAATTTAGAAATAAATCCCGATAGAAGTATGGGGATGTAGAGTTCTATTCTGGTGGAGATCGCTCAGGTTTTTTTTTTTTTATCCTGAAATTCTTAACTTTACTCCACTGTAGAGAAATAGTACGTGTTTGAGCTTAAAAGAAAATATAATCTGATGTAGGCAGATTTAACTGTCGTAAACCAAACAAAGTTGTCAGTTAGCTCTCCGTGAACCTGTGCTATAAATTTGTAACACAGTGTTGTAAATTTTCAGCGCTTGTGCTTGTGTGTCACTGTGCTTGAAACTGACATTGCTATGTGTTGGCGTTACTTTCACCTGTACGCTGAGTTGCAGGTTTTTTTTTTAAAGTAATTGAAAAAACTTATTTTTAAAAAATGTTTCAAACTGTTTACTTTTTAACCAAGCTTTTTCTTTTCTTTAAAGCAATTTAAGGGGTTTCGACTTATTCAACCAAACAAAAATTATCACAGTGATATAATCGGGATACAACAGATTAACTGACGAAACCGACAGCCTTTTGATTTTATGGTCTTTCAACTATATTTTAAATTGCAAAAAAGATTTTATTGAAAGAAATTTCACAAAATCTTAATTTTGTTAGTTTAACTAATGAACACCCTTTTCTTATATTCCACAATATCAAATGATCTTGAAGAAAACCACAAAAACAAATTTTTATTCTATTCATAAAATACACAATAGTTTTAATGGAGTTCAAACATAAGTACGTTTCTGTAGAAATATTAAACGCTCTTCTCAAACCGCGTGAATGACGCAATGAACACATTCAATATACATGTATTGCATTTGTTAAATGATTTGCTTCACGGCCACTGTATGTTGCTAGGCATTGATCTTACTACAGTGAAATATTGATGAATTAAATGCCTTTGACGACCAAAAAGAGAATGTCCACGTTTTCGTTCGCTCCCAAATAATCAAATGAGTGGAATTTAAGTACATAGAGAGTATTATTTTTTGGTTGTATTGGTGTATAACTGTGATTTTATTGTTGTTGTTTTTAATGTCTAAAGTACTGTTGAAAGCCTTTTTTGACAATTCATTTATTTTCCGGTTCAGTGCATGTATCGAAGTTATTACGATTTAAGGGGCGGGAGGGGGGACACTTAATTCTAAAACATTGGTACTTCCGCTACACCGGACAACAAATGAATCGTCAGAAGACGTTTTTAATAGTGGTTTAATCATCTAAAAGAGAACTATAATAAGTAAAGAACTAAATTATTTAAATTACCAAATAATTAAGCTCTACTCTATTGCACAATTTTACTGAATATTATTAGTTAATTTTCTTTGATAAGGGAGAAGTCAAATTCAGTTCTGTGAGGACATACCAAAGATGCGTATTTCTTTCTTTCTGTTGTTTTCTTAAGTAACAAAGGGCTATATAGTAGTGGATTATGTTCAAAATCATAATTGTCGCTACCTGCTATTATTGTGGGTTCAAAGGCCATTTTTCCTTTCTTTATTAGTCATTAAGGATTAATGAGGCAAAATACTGGGGGTTGGACATGGGGGCTGGATATCCCATAGGTTGAGACGCCTGTATTCAAAATGTATGCTAATCCTCAAGACCAAGAAAAAAAAACTTTGTTTCTATATTTTATACTGATCTTAAGCATATGTATATAGTGAAAAAAAATTACAAGTGTTCACCCCAGTCGCAGCCAGTGGCGTTTTGGAGTGGCCCGCAGGGGAAGGGACTCCAGCAATTATGATAAATATAGGATACTATAGGTTACTACCTTCAGGAACGGCCTACCTATTTGGTTTAAAGCCTTGAAGTGTCCTACTGTCCTGCTGAACCCTAGCCCCAGGCTCAGGTCCAGCAAGCAGCGGTTTCCCTCTTTTTTTTTTTTTTTTTTTTTTTTTTGTTCACAGCACAATTTTTGGATTACAATTCGTAAAATACATCAGTGTTATACAATATAAAAGCAGTTAGTTTACAATGGTTTACATTTGCTCACAAATTGTTCTTAGTAACATTTGACCAAAAATATGTTACAGTTAAAACCCGAAATTAGTCAAAACCCGAATTAACTAGGGAAAACGCGTTCTAACTGAGTACGTTAGGGAAAACCCGAATTAACTAGGCAAAACGCGTTCTGATTGACAGCGCTAGGCAAAACCCGAATTAACTAGGGAAAACATGTTTTATTCGAGTAGCGGTAGCACGTTTTCGAGGGCCCCTACAGCGGAAGCATATTTTCCAGGGGGCCCCCTAAAGTGATGGCTAGACCCACTGATTTTTTTCGAGTCTCGCAAAGAGCCAGCGTTAGCATATTTTCGAGAGGGGGCCCCCAACGGTGGTGGCCGGACCCATGTTTTCCCAAGTGAATTCAGGAATGTTAATGCTTTATCCACTAAAAATTGGATTTTGCTCCCCCTTCGAAAATATGCTACAGCGGACCGGCTACCGCTGTAGGGGTCCCCCCCTTGAAAATAAGCAAACGCTGGCCCCTTGCGAGATGGGTCCGGCCATAGCTTTAGGGGGCCACCTCGAAAATATGCTAATGTCCCTTTTCGACACCCAAAAAAACATCAGTGGGTCCGGCACCCCTGTAGGGGACCCCCTGGAAAATATACTAACGCCGGTCCTTTGCGAGACCCAAAAAACATTACTGTGTCCGGCCACCGCTGTAGGGGCACCCCCCTCGAAAATATGCTAACGTTGGCCCTCTGCGGGACCCAAAAAAAACATCAGTGGGTCCGGCCATCACTTCAGGGGGCCCCCTCGAAAATATGCTAACGCTGACCCCTTGCGAGGCCCAAAAAAAACATCGATGGGTCCGGCCATCGCTTTACGGGGCCCCCTCGAAAATATGCTAAAGCTGGCCCTTTGCGAGACCCAAAAAAATATCAGTGGGTCCGGCCATCGCTGTAGGGGGCCCCTTGGAAAATATGCCTCCGCTGTAGGGGCCCCTCGAAAACGTTCTACTGCTATTCGAATAAAACCGGCTTTCCCTAGTTAATTCGGGTTTTGACTGATTTAGGGTTTTCACTGTAACATATACATGTATTTAACACGTTTCCTTTTTTTTTCTTTTTTTACAATTTCGAAAGTTAAAAAAAAATGCAAAAGTAAACAATAGGATTGAGAATGATAAAATTTTAAAGTAATTTTGAAAAATTTAAGCATAAATAAATACATCTAATATTCAAAATGTGCTTTTGAAAAAAGGTTTTTTATTATTTTTTTTTTTTTGAAAGCATATATATATATATATATATATATATATATATATATATAGATATATATAATAATAATAATAATAATGTACTGAAAAATAAATTTAGGCTTGGATATGAGAAGTGCTGTTTTTTTTTTTTTTTTTTTTTTTTTTTTTTTTTTTTTTTAATTCTAACGAAATAAAAGCAGCAACAGAATTTCAATGTCAGGAAATAATGCAAATAAGTCCAGAATTAAAAAAAAAAAGTTCTATTTAGCGTTTTCACGTGGTTTTTAACAACTGAAATTCTTGTATTTATTTAATCTGAATCGCTTTGTGGTGTATGGGGGTCTTATTTCAATCTGGTGAATATACTTGGGTTGATTATTTTGCAGTTCTTCAATCCCTTTTATTATTTTGTTGCATAAGATTTATTTTTTAATACATATGCAGCCCACTGCTCATTACTTTGTGAAGGTGATTTTAAAACTCTGTATTGTTTTAATAATGTACAATTAGTGAAATAATGTAATGAATTTCCTTGCATATTGCATTTACAATGATCGGAGGAGGCTCTGTTTATTTAAAAAAAATATTCTGGGAATATGAGAAATATAACTGTAAACTATTATATTCTATATTATGAGCCATCCGAGTACCAAACAGTGTACTTGCCACCCCCCACCCCCCCTATTGGTATGCTACGCCCCTGAACACAGCCGACAGATAAATGAGTGTAGCTGCCTCTCAATAGAAGGTAGATGTACATTCTGACATATGCAAAAATAAAGAACTTGTGAAGATTTTAATTTTCTAAGAGAGCTAAGATTGAAATTTTTATTTTTTAGTAAATTTTCAGTATATATGCTTTAATTTCATAATTGAAACTGATATTGCTTAAATCCGAGAAAAACTGCATTTTCATGTGTTTCTTTTCTGATAAAATTTGTCAGCAAGAGTTTTTAAATGCAAGTATTTAATATAAGAGTTGAAAAACATCCAAGACAAAAGTAATTGTTCCCCGCTATTTCAAGTAACTACAATGTTATAAATATACTATGAAACTGCTATTCAAGCAGTTTTCAGAATGAAAGAAAGAGTGAAATTTCAGAGTGAAAGAAAATTCAAGCAGTTTTGAAACTGCTTGAATATTCTTTCTGTAAGTCGTTTGTGAGATGTATGTACGGTGTTAACAGTTTTTTCAATAGCAGAAAAGAATATTAAAAATTTATAATTCCTTTATTGAAAATATCTGATACGCATCATTTAAACTGTAGACAGAAAAGATAAATTCAATGACATGTGGATTAAAAGGCAATTTTGTTAAGTTCTACTTCAATATAATTAATTATAATTATTAAGTACAATTAATTCAATATAATTAAGTGCTACTTCAATATAATTTTTACCGGATCAGCTAAATTTGATTTGATTTTAGAATTATTTTTTCTTGTTTACTGTTATTAAACATATTGGCATAGTGACTTTACATTTAAAATTTAATGGTGTGCGATTTCATGCTTACTTGCAATAGCGAGATTACCGTTAGGAGCGTTTAAATTTCCAGCGATAACAGTCCGGCCTTATAAGAGTTCACAGGAAAGTCAATAGCATTTTTCAAGGGATAAAAATGAAACCATTTTCATTTTAATGCATTAGAAAATCTTTCAAGTTAAGATCTTTTCGCTTCGGTGGTCAGAAATGTGAAGTCTTTGTTTTTTGTTTTTTTTCTTGCTGTTTCCGATGATTCATCGATCTTAACGGTATTTTTGCCCAGTGAATTTTAAGCAGAAAACTGAATCGAACACGGATCAATCAGACGTGTCCAAGCATAAACATTTGCTTGAACAAGCGTTTAGGAAGCAAGCTCGAACTTAACTAGAATGATTTTTGCTGGTAATACCGGCTTACTTGCCTTGTTTCCTCTAAAATAGTAAAAATTCTATAAATAATACTGATTTCTTATGGCATATTTATGTAATGTGCCTAACGTGACAGTTAAGTGTTTATTCCTCTCAAAACAAAACATCTAATTTTTAGAGACGTAAGGGAAAGTGGTCCAAAATGTTCTCCTTAAGGGTAAAACTTGCATAAAATAACATAATTGTCAAGTAAAACTTAAATGCAAAATGTAGGGTAAAATTTGTCACTATATTTTACCCTATATTTTGCATCATAAAAAATATTTTAATAATACTTTAAACCCAAACTGAGTAAAGAAAAGAAGAAATAGAATTTTGAAAAAGAGTCCAAAGTGTCATTTTACCCTCACTCAAGGGCAAAATGATCCTTCATTTGAAAATAACTTCAAATTGTTTTTTATCGGCAAAATGAAAGATGTAAACGTGATTATGGCTATACACATAATGAAATAAGATAAGTTTTACAATCAAATAGTATGCATAATTTATTTTATGAAAATTTTAAAATAAAAACGTATCATAAACAATAAAATGGAACATTTCAAAATTATAATTGAAAAATTATTACCTACAATAAATGCAGAAATAAATTAAAGAATGTAATGGGGAATCGCGCATTCTAAGAACGTCTGAGGGGCTGCCATGATAACTAGGATCCGATACTGGAGTTTGGATTATTTTATCCGGCAGTATGGCTGCCCAGTTTAGGACGTATTACTGGAACGCACTGATAAACCCATATAATTCCGGGGCAGACACAAAGGCTGACGCCCTCTCCCCTCCTCCTATAGTGCCCGTTCGGTCCTGAACCGTTTATTTGAACATTTCAAAGAAATAATCTGCTTACAAAGCTACAAGTTTTGGCGGAGAAAGCCGGACACGGGATCTACCCTCGCAGGGTCTGTACCATATAGTGGCCCCTCAACAAACGGGCGCACAAAAAGTATTTATTTATTTACCAGGAGAGGACAGCTCGCGCCACTGAATGTGTCGCTTAGAGCTTCATATACGTCCTTCTCGGAATTTCTCGCCACAATTTGGAACCTCATCAGAAGGTGGGGGGGGGGGGCTTCTGAATATTGGTACCCCTCGGAAACTGCTAACGACCGCCGAGAGGACTTTCGGAACCACGGATTTAACGTGCACGCACACCGCATGTACACGGTGGTCTTTAGTGGTGCGCTGGTGTCGAACCCACAACCTTCCGGTTACGAATCTAACGCCTCAACCACTGGGCTATCACGGCCCCGCACAAAAAGTATTATAGTTTTCGTTACTATGAATAATTTTAAATCAACATTAGATTTTATTAGTAGAAGGTTTTTATTGAAAGCTACTAAGCATAGACCCCCATCTAGAGGTCTGGTGGGAGTTCGAGGCCCTACCCCCTCGCCGCTATTCGCTAAAAAAATTGCATGGTCTTTGTACATGATAAGAAGTTGATTTAAATTAATAGTTAATTTTAGGCACGCAGGTGGTTGAAAAAAAATTCACCACGACACGAGGCTGATATCAGTGACATATGAAGACGGATTAAATGGAAAAAAAATTAATGTAAAAAATCCTATTTTACACATCATTAACACATCACTGGTGGCGAATCCAGGGGTGGGGAGTTGATGGCGCGTTCGCTCTATCCCTGAGCGCACTTAAACCAACGATTGAACTCATGTTTAACCTGTTCGCTCTCATCATTTAAAAAAAAGGGGGCAACTGAAAAGATTCTCCTTCTTTGACCGATGGTGCTGCCCAGAATGGTTCTTTGAACGCTCCATCAGATTGCGCTTGTGCAATTGGTTAAACAGGGGTTCAATATCTAAAAATGAGCAGGTTAAAAAAAAAAAAAAAAAGGAGCAACCCATCTCTGAAGATATGCTTCGTCATAATTATCACCCCTCCCTTGAAAATTTTCCCGATTGGAGTAAAGTTCCTGACTAAACATCAAACTTTTATTTTTACTTTAAAAATACTAAAGATAGTTAGTTGTTAGTTTTGATAAGTTTCAACCAGTCATAGCGTTCATATAATAAGTCGCAACCTTTTTACAGACAGCGACTGATGGATTTCTCTACATAATGTATCGTGTAAATAAGTTTTTCTCTTTGAGCTCGAATATTCCATAAACACAACTCACTTAAAGTTGCTTACTTTCTCGAAAGAATGATTCATTCGTGTCATTATCAAATAACACAGAAGGCATTTTCATGCTTAAGTGAAGATCGAGAGCGCCGGCGAATTAAATTCATTTCGAATACTTTATACATTGTAACTTTTTAACATTTTCCAGCAAGGTTGAAAAGTGTTTGTAACATTTATAATTCATTCACAAAAGAATTCCAATACCTTTCTCGGTATGGGAAGCCACTGTTAACTTCAGCGTATTTCAGAGATATTCGTCTATTTCAGACAAAACGGAATTGGCATATGTTGTTAATGAAATGAAGTGAGGGATTACAGCAGATTATCTATGCAAGAGATCTAGGCAGAGGAAGGGGTGGGGGTTTCCCTCCTTGGGCGACTTTCTAAGGGGGTCCTAACCCGTGTTTAAGCGAAGTTTCGGAGAAAACCACAGAGAACTCTCAACGGCTAGGTTGACAGACGCTACTTGGGTTTGAACCAGGTACCTTCCGTCTCCCAGTCGAGAGCGCAAAAACGGTCGGCCACTGGTAGGGCACATATGTTGTTAAAGCTAACAAACTATTGCTCTCTAATGAAAATTTTGTTTGTAGAAAGTTCTCCTAGGTGCACGCGATTCCAACACATTTCCGTCTATGGCAGTTTAGCTTATGCTTTCCAACACGATCTTATACTAATGTACGACTACAGCACTAGTTAGGACCGTTAAATAAGCATACAACTTTACATTCTTTAGGAAGATAATAAAATAAGTAAAATCTCTCTATTCTAAAAAAAAGTAAGGGTCGCTGTCGTCGCCGCTGTCAAAAGCTTGTTCGCCTATCTTCTCCTAAACCGTGGGGATTTGAATTTCGACTAAGGTGCCCACAGATTCGAAAAATTCCGAGGAACCTGCTAAGCTAACTTAAATTTCGAAAATAGAATTATTTTAGAAGATATTAATAAAAAACTAACAAAAATAAACATAATAGTTGCCAGATTTGGCATAAAATCATTCATTCCTTTGCAACAAAGCGTTTCCAAGTATCTAGAATCGCGTGAAATTTACAAACATGGATTAGAATTACGCCTATTTTATGCCAAAATAAAAACTATATGAAATAAGTAACTCAAAATGTGTTACACAAAGTTGACAAGTTTCAAATAGTAAGTTCGCTTAGACAACAGGAGTTTAGAATTCGCGATTATTCGTTTTTCCAAAACAGAATAACTAATATCTTGAAAATGAAAAATAATTAAAATGCAGATTATTTTAAAGCCGGTTCGGTCCAGCTGGATTATTTGCTACCATTAGAAATATTTGGCGGCGTTAACTGTGCCATTATTTGGCATAGTTACAGTTATAGTACAGTTTGGATATTTGCTAGCGCTACGAGATGGTATAATTCGTGGTGCTAAGTACGCCAATGTAAATGAAAATATGGATAACGGTTTTCCGGTAACCTTAACTGAACAGTAAATATAGGTTGTGAGCATGTGTAAATCGCCAAATAATAAAAAGTCGCCATTGGTGGCAAGCTATCCTATCTGTTCCGTAGCTTTTATTAACTTTACATGTACGCAAGTCGCCAAATAATGAAAAATCGCCGTGGGTGGCAAATTCGCAAGGTGTCCAATAGGTTTTACATTATTAAAAATACAGCTGAAACAGATGTTCTGATTTTATTACGCTTTAGCTCCTAATTAATATAAATTTGAATGGCAACATTAAATATCATTGTGTTTCTGAGGAGTGCAAATAATTTTTCCAGCGATTATAATCGGAGTCCGCACTCCAGGTGGAGTATAGCTCAGGACCCGTACAACACGGATTCCCATAACAAAATATCTTCAGTGTTGTGAGGGGGAGGAGGTCTACTGTAGTGTGAAGTTTAAATTTTTATGTACCAATGAACATGGAAGAACCAAGCAATGTGTAGCTCAGTAACATTCTATCTGATCCAATCTTCGGGTTTTGTCTGTTGAAATTATGTCTTTTTTACGAATAAGCCTTATTAGGGGCCGACTGCCTCTTACGAAAAGCGAGCGTAGCGAGTCTGGGGGCCTTGGCCCCTAGTACTGTAAAAAAATGAGAAGGAATTTTAGGTGGGGGATGTGTATCAAATTGTAAGGTAAGATTCAATTGTAAGCTGAATCGCAAATTGTAAGCTGAGTATAAGGTCCGATTTCTTGAAGTGGGGCTGCAGTCCCCACCACCCCCACTTCATACCCGCCTAGGTACACAGCAGAATAAATAGAAGCAACAAGTGCTCAACTTTCGCGTTTTTCAAAGGGCGCTGCATGCTGCCCGCCTTTTTATTAGTGGCGATTCACACTTTCCTTTATAGAAAGAAAATATGTCTTGCATGTTTTCCAGTGGAATGTCGGGAAAATTGGCCTCTTTCTCGCAATAGAAATTTTTAATAAATCTGCCCAGGCCCTTTTGAAAAGAAAAGCGAACAATGGAAGTAACCCATGCAAATTTAAAGGCAATCTATACATATTTGTGTCACTTAGATTAGAGCTTAGAAGGACGGACAGACAGACCGAAATAGTTAACCCTTTTTGGAAAGTGCCCACGACAGCAGTTAGGAATCATTACACTAAGCACGGCAATTCTGGTTAAATTACTGCCGGAATAAAAATTAGCGTACATGCTTCGAATATTAATCGGTGTAAATCTGAGTGGCGGTTTGGAGTAGTTTTAACTTTTCTCTCGTTGTGTGGTACTTTAATAAACTGTAAAAGCTTTTCTTTTTTTAATTATTGTAAGCATAATATTTTTTTTCTTTATGCCGGGCATTCGCTTGTAGGCATTGGCTAAGACTAAGTCCAGAAATGTTGGTCACTTTATATCGAGACACCTAATGGATTCGTAGATATAGGAATAACTAGATTGAGAATAACGGGGGAAACTCGATGATTTCTAACGGTAGCTTATGTAGTGGCACACGCATGCGCAGAATAATAGTTGCTTATATGATAATGATTATTTCAATTGTTTCAGGAAAATCTGTATTTTAAATAGAAGCAACAAATGTTTCTATTTAAAAGTTAAGTTCTCTAATCTAAATATTTTTCTTTGAATTTATTTAATTTTCTAAAATAATGCAATTAATATTCTATTTTACATCGGCAGACGTTGTAGTAGCAGAAATGGGGGGGGGGTGCGTTTTTGGCATCAAAAAGCACACGATTAACATTGGATGTGCGATCTTGCTATTCCTATATCTATGAATGGGCCAGGGTGTCAGCTATGAAAGGACGGACGAAATGACACCCAAGCCCATGCCGTGAACCGAACATGAACCCGATATTGTGTAGAGTAGAATGGCCCTTAGACACAACGCGACCCAGGCGGCCCCACAATAAAAGTAAAATAGGCATTCTGTATGCTAATGCTATGAAAGTATCGTGGAAATTAAATTAAAAGAAAACTCGTGTTTTCATTTTCGGAAATTATGAAGAAGGAATTATATTTCTTAAGTTTTTGCAATTACAAATGTGTGACAATCAACAACGGCCTCTGCACCCCACGGCTAAAAGGTTTTCTGTGGGTAAGGTTTTTGCTCAGTCATCATATTTAAATATGATTTACATTTCCCTAAGTGGCAGCGTTTTGTAAGCATTAGAATACTAATCTTAATAACCACCGTAGTATTGAATAAAATGGTGAAAGCAGTTTTCATGAATATTTTACTAGGAGAATGGGAACACGGACAGACAGCAGTATTATTTATTTATTCCTATTGTTATCATGCCAATATTATTACGGCAACAATCCAGGCTTTGCAATCTATTATCCCATCGCCAAATAATGCATCCCATTGATCTCTATAACTTTTCCCGAAACGCACTCAAGTCACGAAAATGCCTCCATCAAAATTCGCCGACGATTCGGAAATTTCGCTTCACGGAAGAGGGCAGGTATAAATTAACTCATTCCTGGTGGGTCCCATCCTCGTCGCATGCGTTCTCGTGGCTCTCGTCTTCTTCTATAGGGCGGAAACATGGAGGAAGGAAATGGAGTAAAAGCCTAAAAGAATCCACGGAAAACGGGGGAAAGAAAAATCAAAAAATGCGGAAACACTTCTCCATTATTGATGGCATCCGTATGGGAGTTAAATAAAGCGGGAAGCTTGTCTGTTTTATGTCACTTGCATTATTATAAGCATGAAATTTATTATTATTATCATTATTATTTAGAGACATATTACAAAAAGAAAATTATGTAAATGCAGAAAATAACTAGGAAGTTTTTTAACCGTAAACTGACGCAAAGTCAGAAATCGTATAACGGCAGAATTGTCAGGTGTTGCATGCAGTATTTCCATATTCATTTTTGAAGCAAACAACTACTTTAAATTTCCTACTTTTATAACAAATATAAAGGATGATATTTCTATCGGTGTCACATGTCAAAAGTTATGAAACGTGTCCTTAATTTCGCGTCGTAATTTTCTATTTTAGTTTGACATTTAATGAAAATGTAACGAAAAATTTTATTTTTCGTTAAATTTTGGGATACAATAATTGTTTGTTATTTGTCTGCCGTTTCAAAATGAGGAGTCAGCCAGTAGACTCAGTCGGGACACACATATTCTATTGTTACATATTAATTGATTAACCACACATTTTTTTTAATTGGTGAACAAAATCAAAAGAAAATAAATTAATACTTTTCTCATTCCAAAATGTTATTCCATGCATACTACATTATATCTCATTTTAAGGGCGATAGTTTAAAGATATTAGATATTTCTATATAATACTCTAAGGAATTAAACAGGAAAATTATAAAAGAACATGACGTCAAGGAAGCATGACAGTCCTGACTATGGGTTCACTAATAGTCGCATCACCTCGGAACAAGCTTAATGCGCCGTTCCGAGCACGTTTGTTGCAGCACACCTCACTTAGCGAGAATCCAAACCTGCAACCTTGGAGACAGACATTTTCTGGAAGGCTGATGAACCGAGTCATTAACAAATATTACCCTGGTGCCCACTCGAAGTTTTGATACGACGTGACCTATGTTATAGGAAAGATTAAAATGAATGCTTCAGTACACAGATACATCTCTATATGAGTTAGACTACACCTTTGTGTGGGAAAAAAAAAAAAAAAAAATTCAAGCATCTTATTGTACTATCAGGGTCGGGTAGAAGTAGAATATGGAGAAACGTGAGTAGTCGGTCGATTCGATATTTCAGTTCAAAGTCCGTCTCAACGACAAGGGAAGCTTTAGGGGTCAATTTTTTTTTAAATATGCGAAAACAGTTATTGACGAATGGGTAGAAGTCAACGGTATGACTTCGACCAATTGACAGTTAGTAAACACAGATCATTTGCGCTTGTGTTTATTTTAATTTGAACAAAAATATTCGATGGAAGTCATACGCTTTTAAGTGTATGATTTTTATCGAAAATCGAATATTTTCAAAGGGCTGAACAGTTTATTAAAAGATCTAAAATTATTGTATATAAATGTATTTTTTGAGCGGGAAGCAAGACGTTCGCGGGACGCCATGATGTCACCCCATTGAGCGTCGCCGGATTTATAAAATAGTAAATTTTAGAACTTTGCGTTTCGTATTTGGATAAGTGTTTTGAATGATAATAATCTAAGAAATCACCATTCTTAGACACTTATTCAGTCTAAAAACACTTGCCAAAACAAATGTTAATGAATTGGAGTCCGTCATCCTACGAATAGATAAAGAATAAACAAGTTGCACAGCTTCAACCTTATCTCATTTTAAAATAAAATACATGAAACCTGTAAATTAATTTTATATTACGAACAAAGAATCATCCAAATGAATTGTACGTGAAGGATTGTCGCTGATTCCGCCATTTGGGGTGTAATTTAAGAATCCACAAGAAGTATAATTTGGTGACATGTTGAAAACGTATAATAAAAAAAATTAAATACGAAAAGAAACTCTAAAGGGAATAAAAAGCTATTTTAAGAAGTTGATTGTTTACATTTTCAAAAGTCTGAAAGTTTTCAACAACAAGGCGATATTTAATCGGGCCCTTTAAAAATCACTTTCGCCCGCGATACGTTATCCTATTGACAAATCTTTAATAAAAATATTTCTTAAAGTTTTTCCTTTCAAAAAATAAAATGTTGTGCTAAATTTTAATTTTTATGGGCAATTTTCTAACTTTAAAGTAAAATAAACAACAACAAAAAAACGCCACCGACGATATTTTTTTTTTCCGTAATGAAAAATCGACCCTTAAAATGTTTCATAACTCTGGAAAAAATTGTAGTATTCAAAAGGGAGGAATTGTTTTTTTATTTAAATCTTGAAAGCACCAAAAAAAATAACAATAATCATATAAATAAATAAATAAATAAAATGGCTTCGGAGTACTGGAGTACTTATTTTTTTTTATTCATTTCTTTAAATAAAAGAGAAGAAAAAAAAGAAAAAAAGAGAAAGTTTTACATATTGATATTGCGTACTCGAAATCGTTTGTTAATTTTTAAATTTTATGCATCAAAAATCTTTGTAAACGATGAGAACACTGCTTAATATAAGAATTTGTAGCTAGAAAAGAATATTGAAAAAGTGATTATTGTCTAAAAATTAGTACAACTGTTATTAATGGGGAAGTGTTTTGAGAAATAGTCATTCAGATTTTTTTTCAAGGACTAAAGCCAAAAGCTAAGCAAATAACACTCTCAATTATCAGCATAGTAGTAACATTCTGTAATTTTACTGGGCTATAGCTATAGTGCGAATTTTAATTAACCGTATTAAATAGCAAAGTGTGGCTTTTCTATTAATCTCCAGAAAATGTGTCGAAAGTCCGAAAAGAATATATCACAAGGAAAGGGAAAAGGAAAACAGAAATTCTTTCAGATTTTAAATTTGCACTATAGTGCTGTAGATTAAAAATGTGTCATGATTCTCACACTGGCCTGATTGGTTTTTCTTGTTTCATTATCTTAGAAATTTAATCATAATACATATTTATTTATTTACAGCAATGCGTTTCCGCTTTCTTTTTACAAGCAAATATTTGATTAAACCAAACAACGAAATTTTATTATTATTATTTCTTTATTAATTTTATTTTGTTTTGTTTCATTTTTTTCGTGAGTTGCATTTTTGACCGTTGTTTTGATCATAACGCTAAATCACCAAACATGGCAACCGCGATGCATGAATACATCTTGAAAATTAATAAATACGATTTCGTAAAAATTTGACTGATACGATTTTGTAAAATTAATAGCACTCTAGTGGTTTAATAAAAAATATATAGACAGATTATTTTCCAAAATAAAATGTTCCTTTTCTTTAGCTGCAAGTGAATTAGAAACGAAGATGCCAAGATGTCTTGATTCGGATTTTTATAATTCCTTGCTGTGCATTTATGTTTCAATAATATAGATTCTCTCTGTACTCAAAGAGGCAGTGTTATTATACCTACCTAAAGAAACACTTTTGCAAAAAATTTTTTTGCGCTTTTACTAATTTTGCTCTTTATATGATGTTTTATGAAAATTTATTTTAAAAATGAAAGTTTTTTCTCCTTTTTCTTTTTTCTTTAATGCAATATTCACTCACTAAGAAAACGTTGTCCGCACTGAAGAGTCTGACGAAAATTTCACCCCCCCCCCAAAAAAAAAAATAAATAAAGAAGAAGAAAATTATCCGTTTTATAATAGAGCCATTGGCCTTGTCAAATAAGTCCTTGCATGTTGTTCGACTGTAGGTTAAATCGATTATTCCAATTTAAGTTGTTTTTAGCGATGAAACATAAATTTACAAACAACAGTTGATGACAGACACGCACAAAATTTTATCGAACGACTCATTTGCTCTTCATCTAGGAGCCGTTCGTTTTTATTGAGTCTTGTCAGAGCACCACGGTTCACGGGTGTCGAAAATGAGAAAACCATTGAGCCTGGCCATAATGCTTGTTAAAGGAGCATAAAGAGCAGATTAAACCTCCTCCAGCTAGTACCCTCAACTCTGAAACCGTTCACCACTCGTACAGCTAGCTAGAACTTTTCATCCATTAAGCCGGACAGATTTTTTTATATCCGCGCGAAGTTATGTTGAGTTCGGGTGACGCTTCACTCTGTGTTCTTGGCGACGTCAAAACATTTCCTATAAGCCATCATATTCAGCTTTGAGAAGTATGTATTAGTTGCGAATAGTTCTAAAGAATGACAAGTTATACATCGTCGATGAGGCATATTTGCGAAAACTTTGATGTACAGCTGATTTCATTTTGAAAAAAGAATAGGATTTTTTTTCCCCCTTGGAATGAATTCTGAAGACGTTATGGTTTGGCTATTGCCACAGACTATGGGTTTTGTTGTTTAAGAAATGATCGATAGTAGGATTAAGATTGCAGATAAGCAATTTACGCGGTATTTTCCTAAGACCTGCCAGTTAAACTTTAGTAGATTTTTTAAAAAATGTTCCCTTACCTGCTTTTCGAAAGGCCGTCTCAATGTTTAGATCGTTTGTTTGTAAAACACAACCTTGCATATTTTCTGGTAAATCATTTTCTTTGATAGAGAACTATCCGGTAAACAGTTCAAAATGTTGCATCTTATTATTTTTCTATTTCTGTTGTCATTATTGAAGAATTGCGTCTTTTATAGAGTTGATTTCGTCACGCAGTGCCAAATCGCGAACCTCTGTCCCCGTAAGAATGCGGAAAGTGAAGCAGCTTGGACAGTGCTAGGGAGGTTGAACTCCTCATCTCATCTGGAATAGGTTCAAAACTAGGAGACCACTCATAGGGTACGAAGTTGGTCTGCCCCCTTGAAAGCCATACGGCGCCCCATAATGAAATGACCAACATCTGCGGCCTTCTTTGTGGTCAAGCCGCCTGTAGGCCGCATGAAAGAAAAGCAAATAGCGTTGATATCCAGCTTATTCTACATAAGAGGTATTTTCAAAAAAATGTTACAGGTGATGTTCCTTGTATTTAGTGATATTCAGATTTCTTTTCTTTTTGTTATGAATACATTGATAGACGTGAATGTTAATGGATAAAATATAGCTGCAAGGAATACAATGAACTAATATTTCTCACTTTTTTGCATCAAGGATGAGTGTACTTTAGAGGGTTGAGGACTCATACTTGAACAGTTCAAAATTTTGGTGATCAAATTTAATGTACCCAGTATATGGATACATTTTTCGTTTAAATTATTGTTTCATTGAATTATTCTATGCATCCAGTTCATCCTCTAACACATTTTAGTTTTGACATTTTGAAACACAAGCTTGCAAATAATAATTTTTGCGTGATGCATTAAAATGGTATAATTCGTTAAATTTTAATAGCTCTGACCAAAAAAAAAAAAAAAAAAAAAAAATGATAGTAAATGAAAAACCAGGTATTTTTCATACTTTGATGTTCAGATCAGCTGATAAAAGCCCACCAAAATTGCTTAAATTTAATTTTATTAAATCACGAAAATAATAGGATAACCATTTCCCATTCCGAATTTTAGAATTTGTAATCTTTGAAAGCGCCTTTGGCACATTTATACCTTTTGGTTTAAAATTTTGCAAAGGTAAGCTGAAAATAAAGAAAACTGGCAACTTTTAAAATCAGAGAATCTCTGTCGCTCTGATACTTTTGCCAGTTGTCTCCGATAGCGTTTGATCCATTTGTTTGAAATTTTCCCGCGATACGTAGAAGAAGGCAGAATTAAAAAATACGGATATTTAATTTTATTTCTTATTTGTAAATATAACCTCATTAAAACAATCTCAGTCCGCAGACGAATAACGGGCACTTTAGCTAGTTCTTATAAATTAAACAGATATAGCTTAAGCAACAATGTGTGAAAAATACAGTTGATTGTGAAAAATGCACGTGAAATGAAGTTGATTTTCACATTGTTAGTCGTACAAAAGGCTTTTTAAAAATGGTTTTCTGTCAGTTAGATAATAAAAACCTATGTCAGATTCTAGTTTCAAATAATATTCATACTAAAAGGAGAAAAATACATTCATTTGATTGCTTTGAGCGAGCCCTCATTATGCACTTATGTGAAGTTCACTGTACTCTTGCGTTTAACGGGTACTGTGAAATTTCTCTAGTCCTGCGAAAGTGCCTTGTCGACACGCTAAATGGTAAAATATCGTGCTTCTCACTCTACTGCATTCGACAGTTTGATTTTGATTGTACCGTTCTCTGTTATTGAAGCTTTTTCAGTTGATGCGGTGTGTAAGAAAAGTACTATAGAAGTTCCTGGAATGTTTCGCTGTGTTTTTCTTTTTGCCTCCAAATTATACGTTTGTGAGTTCTCAAATGGATCTCGTGATGTCATCATTGTACTGTAGATTTCGATTATGAAGGTATGTAATGGTGACTGTATCTCCTTTCATTCAAATTTTTATTCATATCGGACAAGGTTGCATGATTTTAGCCGTATTAGAGAAGCCGGCCCAATATTTTTCCAACCTGATAGACGGTCCATATTTTTGAAGGAAAAAAATACTGTATTTTCAGAATAAATTGGATTGATGTTGGGATATTTTTTCTTTTTCTAAATGCCATTTTTGATACATAATTTAAGAACGATGAATTGTTTTATTTAAAAAGTTATATTACTTTTCAACTTTTGCGAAACAGCTATTTGAAAATTCATTATAAAATAACTTTTCCCCGAGAAAAAAAATAAATTTTCAATCTGTAAAAAAAGTAATTACCGCTTTTTTATTATAAACCTTGATTCATTTTTCTGAAGCTACATATGTGTTCATAAAAATATTCTAAACCTACAAATTAAGCAAAACAATATGTTGTATTTGTAATATATTAATATCAAATCCACTATATTATTAAATGGCAATACTTATTAGTTCTGTTTTTAGCAATTTTTATTTCAGAAATTTCTGTTGTTTTTCTGTAAAATAAAACTACTTAAATTTTCTAGGAATATTGTGAAAGTGTATGAAATAAATATGATTAATGTTAGAAAGCTGTTTTTTTAACAATACTCTTAAAAATCTCATCATATCTCTTTTCATCAGCCGCAAAACATCTGTTAGCCCACTTCAGATGCCTTTTGTACCTCTTTAAAAACATTTTTATCAGTACTCCGCCTGTTTAAAACAAAATTTGTATTTTAATTCCCCTTTAATGCCCGCATCTTTTTACTGTTTTTCCTTTTTTTTATCCATTATGAAAAACTACTAGCACTGATCTATAAAGAACATTAATATTTCATCTACATAAATAAAAATTTGTAAGCAATATGAGGAAATATTCAAGAAAAAATCATCACATTTGTAATTCGTAAATCGATATTTGTGAAAAATGTTCAAGCAATTAAATATGTTTTAATAAATTCTAACGAAATTAAAGCAAAAGCGAAACATATGAATCGAATGATAACATTTTTAATTTTTATCTGTTAAAGGTAAAAATAATTCTGTCGAATTTCCGCAAAAAAGCATGAGCTGTCAGAGCTCACTTGATTGGTTATATTGATCTGATCCAGATCTTTTTTAAATAGACTGCAACTTAATTGTGATATGCAGTCCCTGGTCATATTAATGTGACCATTAGACAGTATCTCACTCATATCACCAGTGTCCGCCTCATCGATACAGAGGATAAACTGCCCAACACTGAAAAAATGCAGCCGTTACCATCTCGCGATTTAACTACCGACAACGTGGCGGTCAATGGAATTGACAAATGGCACGTGATTGTACTAATAGGCATGTGAATTAGTAACTGGTGGTACGCGATGGTACTTAATCGAATGATGGCAACAGCTGCACTTTTCCAGCTTTGGGGACATCTGGGCAGTCTATGCATTTGTTCTTCTTGTTGGCAAATTTTCACGAAATAGTTGCCAAAACTGCAAAACAGCAATTTATTTATAGAGGTTTTATCTTAGAAAAAGGAGCAGAAAGAAGGAAAAAACCTACATTTTTGCAAAGGGTGACATTAACCCTTTGAGGCGCAACCCTTTCTCAAAGCTGAAAAAAGGGCAGCCGTTGCCACCGCTCGACTTAACTACCAGCAAGATGGCGGACGATCGAAACGTTCATCGCGTGCCACAGATCTGTGCCGCACAGCCAGCTGCGTCAAAAAAAGGGTCTCTAGATCTGTGGCACGCGATGAACGTTTCAATCGTCCGCCATCTTGCTGGTAGTTAAGTCGAGCGGTGGCAACGGCTGCCATTTATTCAGCATTGGACAATCTATCCAGCTGTTCTCGCCTTCTTCCATTTTTCAGCAGATGTCGGTGCTGTTAAAAATAATCGTGACCATTTTTTTACGGGAAATGGCGTGCTAAAAAGTAAAGGATTCTCGTGGAGCTATGCCACCAGCAACTATTTTTATAGAAATCAAATCTATTCTTCGTGACTGGCAACAGTCAACAAAACGTCAGAGTTTGGTGTTCCCAGAGCGGGAACACTGCGCGTTAAAGGGTTAATATAATCAGAAACTGCACGTGAGTCATCCACAAAAATTGTCCCCCCTCAGCCTAGATCTCTCGATCAGATAATCGGCCTTAATCTCTCAAATGAAATCAAATCAAACCTCAAAAACTGTTAGAAATCTTTCCTAACTGGCGCTAATAAGTGTAGCTATTGTATTTAGTCACTTTCTGATTTTTTTTTCTTTTATTATGAATAGTCTTACCATAATCACAAAGAGCTCATAATCAGGACAAGGGTCAGAACTTGAACAGAAAAGAAACAAATCTACCAAAACTTTTAATCTAAATTTTACAGGAAATAAAGTACAAAAGTAGTATTTTAGGTAGATGTTGCAATTATGCTGCAGTAAAGTTTTAGTTCCTTTTTTTTTTTTTTTAACTAGTCATACTTCTCTCGCTGGATAATACAGTAAAACCTCGGTACAACGATGCTTGAGGGACCAAATGAAATTATCGTTCTAGAGGGATGTATCCTTATATCAAGGAAACATTATATTGTATGAAAATTCCGAGGAACCGCAAAATTTAATCGTTATTGAGGGATTTATCGTTGTACCGAATATCATTATAGCGAGGTTTTACTGTATTTTCAACAGTGTATTATCCTTTTAAAAGAAAAATTCGTAGAAATCGTTGCACGTAAAGCCAAAGTTTATCCTACAGTACAGTAACGTTCGTACGGTAGAATCCAGCATGCAGCCTCAATCATCCGACCAAATGTGTTAGTTTCATCAGTGCTTCAAGGTGCGGAAGTACCGGGCAGACACAAAACATATTGTATAATTAAAAGGATGGTACGGAGAAGACCCTTTTTAGTTGGCTAGCGTTGCTTCCCAGAATGGTTCTTTGTACTCTTCTCACCGGAACTCGGTGATTGCGCAAGCGCAACGTTGTGTCCCAGCGTGTTCAGAAAAACTTTCTGGGAAACAACATCGGTCAAATAAGAAAAGTCTTTCTCGTTGCATGTTTTTAAATCATGGAAGTGGACAGGCTAAACATGGGTTCAAGATTAAAAATAGAAATTTACAAGAAAAGAAGCGATCCATCTCTGATAACATGCTTCGTCCTAATTGTCGCCTGTCCCTTGAAACGTTTCTGGATCTGCCTCTGACTCTTCCGCACCTTGACGTTTTTCTGGATCCACCACTGGCCGTGTTGGTCTTGCACAAAGCCGAAAAGTCTAGACATCTCCCACTTTCATCCTTTTCACTCTCTGAAAAATGCCGACAGCTTAGCTTTTACCCAATCGAAATGAATTCAAGCCGAATCAGTTCTCCGCGATACCTGCACCGAGGCTTTTCTGGGTTATGCGATCCTTCAAGCGTGGACCGCGCAGATACGGTCCACGTGTTGCCGAAAAAGATACTCGCCTCCTACCACTTCTCAGATGCAATCGAAGAAAGCGAGGCGATTGCCTCCCCACCTTCCTTTGCTCGGATAAAACCGTAAGAGATGAGATCTTTTCTTGTTGAACCCTGTTTCAGCTACTGTTTCTTTGTTTTGTTTTCAGCATGAGGATGAGGTTTTCTGCAAACATGAGGCAACTGACGTGCGAGATTGGTTTCAGATTTCTCCAATTCCCAGCTGCCTTGATCGTTCAAGGAGATAAAACACAGCTATGATGGAGGGTGTACCTTTTATTATTTTTTTCCCCATAATTTCTCTCACACAGCAGCTGACATGCCTTGTTGTCGATAACAGTGGTACGCATGCTAATTTTAAGAGATCTGAGATCTATGTATGTTTTCTTACAGATGTTACCCAGAATTTATCCTGGGTCAGATTCAGTACACTAGCTATGTATATTTCGAGTATAGTGATACAATCATGAACTAATTTTTTTTTCTAGTAAATTGTTGTGATAATAAAAAATTTCCCGTTCGCGTACCACATTTTATTTACACTCATGTCCATAAATTAAGGATAATGAAGTTCAGGCAAAGAAAGAGAAAGAAGCAAAACAAATTTGACTTATTTGTAAAGTCTATTTATTAAACAAAAAGTAAAGAGCAAAAAAGATGCTATATGTTTGACATAATTAATAAAAATTGCAAGTTTTACTCCCTTGACCAAATTTCAAAAAAGAACCTATTTACAAAAAACAGTATAACATGGTTAGTAGGATGGTTAATACGGAGTATGTCTCCCGGACGATGCAATACAGGCCTGACAACGCCTAGGCATGCTGAGTATCAAATGATCAATCTGATCTTGGGGAATATTACACCACTCATCAAGCAATGCACTCCGAAGTTCCGGTAGACAGATGGGAGGGGGTTGACGGGCTGCAATTCTTCGGCCAAGCATATCCCACACATGCTCTATTGGATTCAAGTCCGGTGAGTATGCTGGCCAATGCATACGGGTGATATCCTCCGATTGAAGGCATTCGTCTACAATGTTTGCACGGTGAGGACGGGCGTTGTCATCCATAAACACAAATTCAGCACCCATGACGCCCCGAAACAAACGTACATGTTGTTCCAGAATGACATCCCGATAGATGTGGCCTGTCATCGTTACACTCTGAACATGCAGGTCAGTTCTGGAACCAAGAATAATTCCTCCCCAAACGAGCCATCCTGCACCACCGTAACGGTGTTTTTCAATGGTATTCTCTTGGTGGTAACGGGTACCTGGCGCTCTCCATATGAATGTCCGGCGAGAATCAGACTCCAAACTAAACCTGGACTCGTCGGAAAACATCACACAAGACCACTGTTGCGGTGTCCACAATGCATGCTCTCTACTCCAGGTTAATCGCAGGCGACATTGAGTTGCGGTAAGTGGAACACATCTGACAGGCCTACGAGCATATAGACCAATGTGCCCTAAGCGTCTGTACACGGTCTGCCTTGAAACTGTCGTACCGGTAGCTGAAGAGAGCTGACGAGACAGGTCTGATGCTGTACTCCGTCTGTTTCTTTTGGCAGTAACTGCCAAATAGCGGTCCTCATTCGGCGTTGTAACTCGGGGGCGACCTGTGCTGTAACGTCTACTCACATTACCATCATCTTGGAATCGTTGCCAAAGCCTGGAGATGACACTCTGGGTGATTCCAAGTTCCTCGGATACTTCCAGCTGGGTACGTCCACATTCCAGTCGTCCGATAATTCTGCCACGTAAAACATCATCCAAATGCCTCCTTTGTGCCATAACTATGCGGTTTTTGCACTGAAAGGCTTTCACAGCGCTTGTGAACAATTTTACTTCTTTGCCACCATTCCTTATATACCCCTCTCTTACACTCTCGTCATTGTGACGTACCATCCACGCCATCTGGTGGTTTCCTGTAATTGGCATATTCTTCTTCAAGATGTATGTGATCATTCCACAGGTGAAATTTTTATTTTAGAGATCAATTTCTGTGTGATTCTGAATTATCCTTAATTTATGGACATGAGTGTATTCATTCCTTTCAGATTACCGAATAAACTGACAGTAAATAAAATGGGAGAATTGTAGTAGTAGTGAAAATAACAAAGATTTCATGCAGTTGTTCATATATAAAAACTTTTAATGTTAAAATTAGAATCGTATATTAGACACAAGCGTATGGGCAACATTGGCAAATTGCACCGTGAGAATTGGAAAGGCAGAAGATCAGTTTCTGTAAAGTATAATTTTCCTTCTTAAGCTTAAGAATGAAGCAAAAGAATTTTTCTGCAAAAATTATGATACGTGTGAATAATAAAGGCCACTGAGGTCAGGTCCTGAATACCTCATAGACATGGGCGCCGGGAGAATATCTCCCGGGGGGGGGGGCTAAGACTACTCCAGGGAGGGCAAAGACTACTCAAGGGGAGACAAAGACTACTTCAACGTATGGTTACCATGTTGGAACGAGCAAAAAAGCAAGGGAAAACACTGTATTCAAAAATCCAGGGGGGGGGGCATTGCTCCTTTGCCCTGTGCAGCCGGCGCCCATGCTCATAGGTCAACTGGGCCTCGTCATAGGGCTGCCAAGTTTTAGGGGCTCGAAAATGATTAAAAGAGCTTAAGTTATATTTGTTAAACAATTAGCTTAAAGTAGAGTATAATGATAGTAAATAAAAAAAGATGCATCTTTACAACACGTTTGCTTTTTACATTGTATGACGTTATTTATTTTGTCTTTTACTACATTGTATTTACTTTGTAACGTTCGTTCTATCCATTTGTATTCAGGGATAGAACAAAAGTCATGTATTGGTCCAAAGCATTCCATCATGGAGCATTGATCGACACGACGTCATTTGGAGTATACTTTCTGTGCATTAAAAACTTGCGGACTTAAAAAAAAATATTTTAGACAAATGGCCTGGGGTTGAACGCCTTTGCGAACAAATATTTGTATTCTGTGACTATATGTGTCAACAAGGTATGACCGTATTGAGGCCCCCAGGCCCGTAGCAGATTTCCTATTCAGGGGGGCCCTCTTTTTCAGGGGGGGGCATCAGTGGCAGATTAATGCAAGTTTGTCGGGGGGGCAGTTAGTTAGTAGATTGACATAAGCATCCATTTTATAGAAGTAAAATTGGATCTTTTACATTAATTTCTTTTTTCTCGGGGGGGGCGGTCGCCCCCTCCGCCCCCCCCCTTTAATCCGCCCTTGGGGGGTACCCCACCTTAAATAGGCGTGGCATCATATATTTTTTTAATGATAACTTTTTTATCTATAATTCTTTATTAAATATTAGCATAAGTTTATAATTCAATAAATTCTTAAAAGTCAAAAAGTCCTAACGGCTTCCAAAAAGTAAAAGTTCGTCGGCTTAAACGGAATGGATTTGAAGTAGTCAAAGTTGATGTTTGGAAAATGAGAACATACAAAATAAAAATGACTGTAATAGAGTATCGTAAAGAAAAAATTATTATGAACACAAATTCTTTAAAAATTGACCCACGAAGATATATTATGGAAAAAAAATTCAAAAGTTAAATTCAAAAGGGGATTTTAATGAAAAGTGAGGCTGAAAGAAAACTGTAGGCTAAACATAAATGAATGGAAAATTTATCATTAATATTGATTATAGCATAAAATAATTACTCGTAATTTTCTCAACTCTCAACATTAAATAACATAATAAACATTTCATGCTTTGGTATTGTCACATTTAAGTACATTGATCATCTCATTTAAATTTCGATTACTATAAATGTGACGAAAAAAATCTAAATGTGATAATGATATTTAAGTTTTTTTTTAGATAACATAATAGATTAATTTCTATAAATAAAGTAAAGTAGGATTAAAATAATAATATTTCAATTACTTTATGTAAATCTTCAATAAAATACTGAATTCACACTAAATGTGACAAATCTATGAGAAATTGTATCTCACTTAAACATAGTGACTTTAATTGGTCAACTCCTATTTCTAATTATAAAATCTTCAATATCTGGTGCCAATATTTTTTTTTAATATATCACAATCTTAAACATATTACCTAAATCAAAACAATTACAGTCGTCTATTTTTAATCTTTACCATCTATTTTAAAACTTGATTAATTGCTCTGTAATGATTATAAATTATATCCGTTACATGCAAGTGTCCACTTCAATGTCGTTCCAGGAGACGACTCAATGCATGAACTTCGTAGTTTTTTGCTATACAACTACGTTTAAGAAACATGTATAGCATGTAACACTGATCAAAAAATTTGTTTAAGGACTGGAACATCATATATTGCTTTCCTTACAACTAAATGGAGACTATGATTGCAGCAATGAACATAAGGTATAGATCGGTTCAGCTGTTGTATCATCGCTTGAATCCACCTCGTTTTCCATTCGTCACCGAAGCTCCAATCATAATATTGACTAAGTATATGATCGGTATTTAATCCATTTTCCTGTAGAACATTTAAAGTTAAATTCGCTAAAGATTTTGCAGTAGCTTTCACACATAATGTCGTTTCGTAAACTTTACCATCTTTCACGTAACGAATACCTACAGCAAAATTTTCGTTACCTTTTCTGCCCTTTGTACCATCTGCCAGAATTGTAAACCAAGGTACATCTGCACTTTTTACATTGTCAACGACACTCCCACGAACACAGTCGGTTAAGATCTGAGTGACATCGTTTTGGAAATCTGGTGAAAGATATGTAGCATTTCGTTGAATAAATTTGGAACAGTTCCTTAATTTTCCGTCTTTATTCATTGTAAATTCAAATAGATTTTTGAAGAAACCTTTTTTTCGTGTTCTTGATTACATAAGTTCCTAACATAGGCAGTTCATTTACGGCTAGGAGTTCTATAATTTTAACAATAGATGCCACATAATAGCGATTTCTTTCAAGCACCTCATTGTTTACAGAGTAGAAACTTCCTGCCCTGTAGATAACCGTAGTTTCTTTTCAGACTACATAGCCATTGCAGCTATGAGTTTTTGAAGAATCGTGTTTATGAAAGCCTTTGGATTTTTCGACAGCAATTTTCCAATTTTTAAATCCAATGCTGGTAAATAGATTCTCTTTCGATGCACCAGGTTGAAATTGGCGACAAGCACAACAAAAAACTGCATCTCTAGAAGAGGAGAGAATATTCTATCCAAGAGAATTTTTTAAAACATTCTTTCCTGAAATTCCGTCCATCTTTATTTCTTGGATATGACGATAATCTAATTTGAATAATGTTTTCTCCAATATTAGCAATGTCTTTTGGTGAGTTGGACCTTTCAGCTTTCATCGTTAAATGCAAATTACTATGTGTGTGGCTGTTGCATTGCCTAGTTAACCAACTTTTTTTAAATAAGCGTCAGCTGTTGGAAATTAAATAATCAAGCATTTCCAAAATAACAAAGTTTAAAAAATATATATAAAACTTTTTCCAAACATCTGTATTAAACTTTTTAATGTGAAATGTTCTAGGGGGGCAAATGATGCTGCTAGGTGGGGCTCAGCCCCACCTGGCATCTCCTTGGCTACGGGCCTGAGGGCCCCAAAAAGTTCTACGCCTATGGCATCTGAATGTCTTGGTGAGGCCTTGGCTGAGGTTGCTTGACGGCATAAGGATTATGCTAAGATCACAATTATGCTTTAGGGCTGCAAAAATTCTATCCCTTTAAGCCCTGACCAACACAATTGTGTAGGTGATCCACATCTTATCAAAAAGTACTAAAATATAAGTCATGTCGCTTTCATAAATAAAATCGTATTCTTCATAAGAAGCGAATCAGGTATAAAATAATATTTTCTCATATTTCTCTTGAGTCAAGCGTTATTCAAAAACCTTAACGAGTTATTCACAAAACTAAAATAAGAAATGCATCTTACAATCAAATATTATTTATATATATATTTGTATGTGTGAGAGAGAGAAGCAAAAAAAGTCCAGGTCTTAAAGGGCTATAAGAATACAAGAAAGTGCGCGAAATTTCATCCCTATAATATCAGCGATATATCTGTGTTGCTTGGTGAATGAATTTTAGTGGCCACTATAATCAACAAGTACTAAATTTATAATTGATTATTTTAAATACAGAAGCGAAACTTGTATTCATTCTCGCATAGAAATCAATAAATTGAAACTTACCAAAGCCTGCCTGTATTTCTTAAAATTACCTTGGTGCAGTCAAAACATTGTTTGTACTTTTCACTAATACCTAACTAAGGTAATAAAATTTACTTTCTTGTATAATGTTATGTGAATATTAAGATCAGTCACTGAAGTGCCACTTTCATATAACGTTTGATATTAACTCTTCTGTATTTGTGGTACGTCATAAAAACATAGAAATAAATAAGTTTATTTACTTGATTTCTTTATGAAAGCTTAGCTTTTTCCTGTTTGTGACTGTTATTTCACATGCTTCTGGTTAACAACAGAAGTCTCCTAAGTACCCAAAAGAAAAATATCTTGTTAGTTGCTCCTTTTAATTCAAAGGTGAAATATTTTTTGAATAAGTTAATTATTCTGGAAACTAGGTTTTACTAAATTTGTATTTCACTTTCAAAAGTTATGCCCTCATTCACTTTCAACAGCACCCCCCGAAAGGTATTTGAACTGTTAAGGAAGTTGAAAGTAGTACAAGCATAACTAAAACTTCGCGTGTAGCTTAACTAAAACGGACTATTTCATACCCCAGAAACTTTCTTTTCAAAAATCTCTTTATATAGCAGTGATTCTGAAATGAGTACTTTGTTGAGTTCATCATATTTATCGTACCTATTCTATTTGGTTGTGTCGGATTAGTAAGTTTGATTATTATAACTATGAAAATTTATCTCTTAATCGTCTTTTAAGATTGTAAACATAAGCTCTCGAGAGTTCTAGATTTAGTCAGGGCAGAGGTAAATCGAAGGATCAAAGTTTTTGAACATTTCTTTTATTTTCAGAATGTTTCCCAAATTCGTGTCTTGGTATTTCTCTGAAAAAAATTACGACTGAAATTTCACTGCATTCCTATCGTCAACTGATTAGTTAAAGGCATGGCTGAAGGTCTCAATATTATTATTTGTGTAATTGCCTTGCTCACTTATCATCATTTCATAATTATGTTAATTTTTGCTGCTAGACAAACATTTTGTGTCATATGCGATAGTCTATGTTATTCTGTCGACAATATTTGAAGCGTGTAGATGCAAAACTCACATTTTACATATTTAAACTCTATCAGAATTATTGCAGGCTTAGGACTATGTGCAAGTAGTAGTTGTTATGGCAGTTTGTAGACTTTGTGTTATCCTATTACTCATAGATTAATAACGTGAAAAAAATCCCTGTTGACTAAAAAATGATCAAAGTGGGCTCTCTTTTTTTTCGGGGGGGGGGGAGGGAAGGGGGCTTGAGCAAAGGCTTAAAATGCCTAGCCCTTAATAATGAAAAATCAAGAACCAGGCAAGTCCTTAACTTCAGTTAAAAATTAAATAATGGCTAATTTATGAGTCATTATTGAAGGTCCAGCACGAACCATTTCAAAAGAATCAATTTTTAATATTTACCATACATTTGATATTTAATACAAAACATTGGCATGGTTACTCTATAACCCATACCTCTTTTGGCCAAAATATGGTCACCAACGAGTTTTAACATGAGAATCATTAGGATTGCATAAAAAAATGTTCTGAAAAATTTTGCTTTTTTATGCTTTTGCAACTTTATTCGTTATTACCAGATCGCGGATTATATGCAATTGCATATTTGCATATGCAATTGCATATTTCAGGTGTTTTTGATGATTTTGCATAAAATGACGCATTTTCTCTATTGGATGCATATTTCAATCTCTTTAGCTTTGAATTTTTAACTTTTTTTACCTTCCTTTCAGTATTTTTTTTCTTTAACTCTTTAAGTCCCACGCATTGAAAAATTTATACAACATCAGGTTCCCAGCAAAATAGCATATACGCCTTCAATTTTTTTCCATGTGTATTTGCAACAATTTAAATTAAGTCAGCCTATATATTAAAATTTCAGAAATGGCTAGAATGAAAGCAAGCATGCTAACCCTGATGGAGACGCGGATTTCGGATTATGGACAAGACCTAACTCCATAAAAGATGTAGTTAATGCTTTGGACGTCGATTCTTCTTCTTTTTTCATTGCGGAAGAAATGCTTAGCGATATGTCCATCCGAAAAGGTCTATCGATAGTCGAAACACATTTTTCCTTCTTAACATCATCCATCACAAAATTAGAATATCAAAATCTGCTTCTGAGTGATGTAATGAGTCAAGTAGTATAAGTACCGGAATGCGTTGGTAAGATTCAGAGTCATTAGGAGAAGAAATCAGTGAGAAACTGAATTTTATTTTAAATAAAAATTCAGGATTTTTAGCTGTGAATAAAATAAATAATTTTATTAATGTTGGGGGAGTGAATTACCAGAAAACGTAGAACCATCCAAAGCGAAATATTATAAGTACTGTCCAGTGACATTCGTTGATGTTGAGAGAGCATTTTTCAGCATATAAAATGATTTTAGATGATAAAAGACAAAGCCTTACTATTGAAAATTTAGAAAAACACTTGACTGTGTATTGCAACAAAAATTACTGAAAGCAGTTTTAATTCATATTTCATATCACTAAGATTGTGAATAAAAATTTCTTATTCTGTCTTTCATGATGTTTTGAAGTTTCAAAGAGTAAAAAAAGTGTCATAATTGCGAGGTAAGTGATAGAAAATACTTTTACAAGTGAATACGTTTTTATTTTCTGTTAATATGTGAATATTTTTTCAGTTATTTGGTGCATATTTTTATATTTTTTGATGCATATTTTGTCACTTTTTAAGTGTATATAATCCGCGGTCTAGTTATTACCCATCAAAAACAAATACTTTATTCTACAGCGAGGCAAATATAAAAAAATAAGCTCTTAAATACGTATGAAACAAAGGTTTTAACAATAGTACAGTTTTTGACTTTAAAATGCATTTTTTAAAAACTTTAAAGTCTTATTTTAAACCTATTATCTTTTAAAACCACAAAAATATACTTGAAAATGTCACATTTGCGAATTACTAAAATGTCGACAGAATACCTGAAATAAATATTAGAGAAATTTTTGAAAATAAAATATATAAAAATAAAATGTAAACACCTGACTAAACACCCCCAGAGGTAGGGCAACTAATCCCCTAAATTAATCATAAACGGGCTTACATAGTAGGATGTGTCTATTTGTGATCACATGTGGATTAGGAAATGATGGTTCTAAAATATTGGAGGGGCAAACAGTGTGCCACGAGCATGTAGCGGGCAAACTCTGATTTCATGATCCACCTGTTAATGCTCTTTGATGAATACGTCCGGGGCATAAATGTTTATGGATTTTAGATATTCTACAGTCACTGGAACTGAATTTGTATTAATAAAAAAAGGTGGTCTGGGTGAGAAGCTCAATATGTTTCTATCTTTATAGTATTTTTAAAACAATTATTTCAAACCAACCCCAGTTAGAGTAATTATTTTGTCTACGAAGCAATCTTTTTATATCACTGCCCTTCTAACATTTAATGCAATTAGAACCTCAGCAGTTACGTCAATCTGAATTGCAGCTTAGAAAGGTCGAGCTCTAACTAGGTTCCCCCATTGTTAATGATCCTTATGCAGTTTGTCTGAAATCAATATTAGGGATGGACAGCTACAAAACAGCTGCAAAGCTTCGTCTGGTCTCGGAAAATCCCCAAATAGTAAGATCTTTCTCGTCTCGCATAAAAGCTCTATCTCTCTGTCCCGTCTAGTCTCGTATACATCCCTAAATCATTTATCTACTCGCCAAATTTGTTTATTAACTACACACTCCGTTATTCTGATGTCATAAATCAACACTTGAATTTCATAACTTCAGATTAAAGACCTAAATAAAAATAAAAAGTTTATGGTATTTAGAAAGTGATTAATTTGATGCACGTAATCGCGCGCGCGCGATTCTTATTTTTTTCAAAGTGCTTTATTTCTTAGAGGTAAAAGAGTGGGAACCATGGCAACAGTGACCTCCATCTGACAGTCATCACAGAGATTCATAATAATGCAACCATGAGTTATTTTACTCTGTTGTTCTATGAATGCTTAAAAAGATGCACAATAACAATTGCTTATTCCAGGGGCGTAGCCAGGGGGGGGGGGATATCGGGATATATCCCCCCCCCCGAAATGTTTGGATTAGTGATGAAATTCCGTCTATTTATACACATATAAGTTCATATCCCCCCCCGAAAAATTTTCCTGGCTACGCGCCTGGCTTATTCGAATGTAAAAATGAATTATTTAGCTGTTATTCTCTCACATTCATTTTCGGATCGACTTCATAGAGGATTATTGTTATTATAATTCGGAACTCGGTGCTACTTAGATGAATGCTTAATCCTTCGTTATTCTTGAAGCTTGACTTTCAATTTCGGTGCTTTGCCGAACTTCGTTAGCCAAGAGAATCGAGAATGAGAGTTAATCTGGTATATGCCTCAACTATCTGCACTTTTCCTTTGTGAATGAAATTTTTAAAAACTTTTGCATTTCCGTTTCCTTCCTTTCTTTTTTTTTCTTAAAAATTTCCTTCTTTTCGATGTTATAAAAAAATTAAGAGAAAAATCTTGAGTTCATCGTATTATACATATCTTCTCATAATTCAACTAACAGCACAGTTACTTCAGTTCATTCAAATTTAAAAGAAAAGGCTGCATTTCTTTTTTAATCTTTAAAAGAAAAGTTAATTTTTGTCAATCTTGCTTACTTTTTAGATAAGTTCTTAGATTTTGATTTTTAAAAATCTTTTCATAAAACTTCAATGCACTGAACAACAGCTTTACCCAAAAAATATTTTTTCAAAGTAATCAGGCAATAATTAGAAATGTACACTCTAACACACACACACATATAATTCCTCTCATTACTTTTCAAAATGTGACCCTTTTTAAATTTGTATACGACCCCCCGTACAAAAAATTCCCAAATACTAAAATGTGCCCCATACACTGATGAGGTGACAACAAAATTTGAGAACTGTATCTTTAAAAGTGTCAGAGATATGAAGATAAATATAACGTTGACTTAACCACATCCAGTGACTCGCGAAGGGAAAAAATCAAGTCGAATGATCGCATTTCAGGGGTCATACAGAAATTATGAGAGAAATTTTTTTTCCACTCTAGAAATAAATGTTTATATTCACAATCATGTATAGTCTCCGATCATCTTTCTTTAAAGATATCTCTGCGGCGTTGTATGATAAAAAGCTCAAATATGGTACTTCAACTCATTAGTGTATAGGGCAAATTTTACTAATTTTGAATGTTTTTGTACGGGGATAGTATGCAAATTAAAAAAGTGTAACTTTTTGAAAAATAACGAAAGGAATTTTTTCTTAATAGAGTCTTATTTCCGACCTTATTTTGAACATTTTTTTTTTTCAATTTACACTGTCCACTTATCTCTAATAGATAAAGAATTAAAGCCCGTTACCACACATTTTTGGGACACCCTGTATAGTGTATAATATAAAAAAAATCTAATGTGGACAACACATGACTTCCTTGCACGTCTATTAAATCAAAAATATTTGCCTTGCACTTCATCTAAACTTTGTTTGAAAGAGATAAAATACTGCTCAGATATTTAAAATTTCAATCTTAATAATTTTAGATACTAGAATTTTCTTATTATCAAAATTAGGCTTTCAGATTAAACTAAAATCCAGCATAGCAGTTGAGCAGTATAAAAAATATGGCTCAAATATTAAAATCCTTTTTAGAAAGCAAAATATTCAATTTTTCATTCTCCGGAAGCCAATACTATTTCATATTTCTGCTAGTTGATTTTTTAAAAATTAATTAATGATTTATTTAAAATGATTTTTTCATGAAGGTTTTCAGAGGAAAAAAATCAGTTTAAGCTGCTGATAAAAGCTTATAAATATTGATTTTATATACGTTTCTTCTGAATCTATTCAGTATTTTGCTTCGGTTTGGGGCGTGCCTGGGTACCTGAAATGTACTATAGGTATCACAGAAATATATAAAATACATTAATGAAACAAGATAGTGGACGTAACTCTGGGTGCACTGTAATTGTTACTAAGGCTCTCGATTCTCCAGAAATGCTATCTTTATTATACTTTCATGTTTCGTATTTTATTAAAAATTTCATAAATATCAGTTTTATGAGTGTTTTTATACATATGTTAACTAATGTATTCAAATAATCCGAGTATAATTTTTATCGTACAAAGTAAATCCTTCCATTAACTTTCTTCAATAGTCTTTGATATGGGATGTAACGAATATTCGGCCACTATTTGCTATTCGGTCTATTCGGCTGTTTTGCCGAATATTCGGTAGGCCGAATATTCAGTTGGCCAAATACTGAACATGTATTTGGCCGAATAGTTGTAGCCGAATATTTCTACAATTCAGCTGAATAATGTCAGAGCAAAGAGAGAAAAATATTTTTTTAATACATTTACAAATAATATTGCTTAGAACTTCAATATGTTAATCTCATATAATAAAATATCCTAAGTCACTGAATTTTAAGCTGAATGAAACATAATCTAATGTATTTAATAATATTACAAAAATGCAGACTTTTCTACTTGGTAACACCACTTGACTTGATTTTCTAATTTCTTTATTGGGTTGGAGTAGGAGAAATTTTCAGATCCTCAATTACATAGTTTTAAAAAGCTGCTAATTATGTTTTGCTCAGAGGCTGTAAAGCCCAAAACATGATATGATTATGTATAGTTACCAGATTAATCACATTTACTATAGCATATTTATGAAATTATGAATATCTCAAAATATAATCATGCTTCTGTTAGTGTTTAATTTTGTAAAAGATATTTTTCATGATGAAGATTTTTAATGACTATGTCATTTTATCTCTCACCCCCTTTATTGAAAAATTACAACTGTAAAAATGTGTCCCAAAAAAGAAAAATGTGTCCCAAAAAAGCGACATAAAAATACGACATAATTTTACATATATTTAAATACTATTAGTTCACAGCAGCTTTAATCTATAGTTGCAATATTTCGTAAGCTGTAGAATATACATCACATGTATTTTTCAAATATATTTAAATACTATTAGTTTACAACATCTTTAATCTATTGTTACAATATTTCGTAAGCTGTCGAATTTGCATCACATGTATTTTTCTATAAATAGGTTACTACAATCATAAAAATTTCAACATAGGGTTACCAGGCGAAATACACGAAAGATGAGAGATAAAAATGGCATAGTCAATTAATATTGTTTTAATATGGCAATAATGAAACTAAAAAATTAGGCGGGTTCAGGGAAGGGTCTCCCCCCGACGAGGCTCGAACAACCGAGTTTTTTAGTTTTACAGATAATATACTGTTGTGTGTTTTTACCTACAAATAATATAAACCTAGTACCTACAAATAATATAAAATGAATTTTAATTAGGCTGTTTTAGTACTTAATTAGAAAATTAAAAAGCGATATTTTATTTACAATTAAAGTGAAATTTTTAAAATTTTATTATTCAGCCGTCGAATGTTCGGTATTCGGTTATTGGGCCAAATCACTATTTGTGACATTTCTAGTCTTTAACCCCTTAACGGGCGGTGGTTTAATATAATACCACCGATTTTAGGAACTTTTCGCCATTGATCACAAAAATATACAATCATTAGTCAATTTTCGTGACTCTGTTTCATAATTAATACAGGGTGATCCATGTGAAAAAGTACCCGTTAGTTTTTTACCTTATACCCTTAAATCTGACGGATGTCGCAATTGTTTTAACACTCAAGTATAATTGTTTGAACCTTGTTTAACTGTGTGAGACATTTTCCAAACACTGTTGGACTGTTACAACTTTATTCGTGACTTAAAACAGCAATGGAGCCGCATAATGTTACTTAATCCTGTGATAATTTTAAACAAAATTTAATTCAAATTTTTTACATCATCATTCCTTACAGCAAATGTTCGCCACCATTTTGAATGCAAACATGAGCACGTCAAACCAAATTTTTTTACACACTTCGTCACATCGTTGGTGTTATTGATGAGATTTCTTCTAATTGTTTAGGATTAGGAACAAATCAGTTAGGATTTGTTTGTAGGACTTCTCTGGAAAACTCTATCTTTGATAAAACGCAATGAATTTTTAAAAATAAAAAATAAATAAAAGCGTTGAAAGAAGCAGACAATTTACTCAAATAATTTGCACAGAATCGGATTAAAAACTACAAATGATTTTCAGGCCAATTTATGTTTAAACAAAACTAGTTTCCGAATTTAGAAAGGAAAAAAAAAACTATACTCGCACATTAAATATAGACATATTAAGTAGGTAATGATGTTGAAAGTCTTGCTACGTGTATTATGGACGTGGATAACACAAAAACAAGCGGGTACTCTTTTAAATGGATCACCCTGTAGATATTGCTTCCACTAAATGCTTACATGTAATATAAAAGACGTGTTGATTTTTTATATTTTCAATAGGTATTATCAGGAAAAGTTTGAAATTGCTTAAAAAAGTAATATCGGAAATTTATTAATCACGACTGACATTTGCAAAATTTATAAGAATGAGGTGCTCTCTGAACTCTCTAAGAAACTCTTTGCGCCTTTCAAAGGGTTAAAACTTGAATTTCGTACTGTTAGATTTCACTTACTGAGCAAAGAAGCGTACAAAGAAGACTTACTTGCAAGCAGGCGTAATTAGGAAACAACCGATCTTACTTCATTTTCACTCAATATACAGATAATACTGTTATTCAGCTGCAAAATACTGCTTTTTTTTTATTTTCTTCTATTTTAATTTGCAAAGGAAATAGACTTCATTAAGCTGCATACGTTTAAATTAATAACTATCCCAGCATTCATTTGAGCAGATGGTTGGGGTTTATATATATATATATATATACGTATATATATTTTCCCATCTTCATTTATCCTATCAGGATAGTATTTGAACACGACCCGTTTCCCGTTATATTCATTTCGCGTTCCGAATCTTTTCCTGCCACCCTTTTTAAACAGTGCTTGGGGAACTGCATCATTAACAGCCCCGCAGATGATGATGCCGGTATCGCGCTTAACAGATGGATGATAAAAGCGATATAATTGTGTGCTTGCGGAAAGGAGAAATCTGAAAGTCACGTGATATTTAACGCCCCGGCATCACCGTGCATGCATCGTTACACCCTACCCGAGGGTTGCCGTCTTCTGCATCTTAATAAGAGAGTCCGAGGAGAAATGACGAAAGTGGGGGGAAATAACCGCGTTCAGTTTATTTTTACACATTCAATCTTAGTTGGTAGTAGTGGAACGCATATCAAGCTTATTGTTAGTTAAATAAAAATTTTAGACTTATGTATGTCGAATAACTCTCGCCAGTGTACTGTCCTCTAATGGGCTAGAACTATTAACACTCTGCAATATTCAAACTAGGCTATCATCATTTTAATTTTGAAGAATTCTTATATTAACAAGAATAAAAGATTAATCTGTCCCAGACATTCACAGAGATTATACCCCAACTTTAAAAGAGACACTAAATGAATTTGCTGAGAATTGTTGTTAAATGGGCAATGTCTTGTTAAAAAATTTAGTTTATTACATTAAAATATAACAGTTTTTTACTATTTTCCTGCAGTAGTTTCTTATTATTAAAATTGTATATCAATCTAGCAGCTGTACTTACTAGAATGAAAATATAATGCATGTAATATAGTGATAATACAATAAGATGCAATATGACAGCACATCCTATCGTAGAATCGCATAATTTTGTATAAGGTTTATTTTTAAATTATGGTCTATTGGCACATATATAAAAACAGGGTTTCTACAGACCTGGAAAGTCAGGGAAATGAGTTTTGGTCAGGGAAAGTCAGGGATTTGGAAAAAAAGTCAGGGAAATTTGAAGAAATTGAAGAAAGGTCAGGGAAATGCAAAAATATTTGAATTTTGCGGCGAAATCAAGAAAATACTTCCTGTTTGAACCTAATTGTAGAAATTGTTTTATTTTCATTTTCTTATTTAACTTTATTAAATAATTTTAAAATGTGTCCTTTATTAACATATCTTTTTCAGTTGAAATATTCTTAATTTTATCCTAAATTATTGTCAAACACGCTTTTTGTTAGAATCCAGTGATATAGAGTAATATTTTTGTGTATATTGATTTTATTATTATTATTATTTGTAAAAAAAGGGCAAAATATATAAAAATTTATTAATTAAAAGATGTAATATTAAAAATAGGAACGCAAAATCCAGGAAAGCACGCTAGATAAAAAGTCAGGGAAGAGCATGATAGATGTCAGGGAAGCAAAAGCTGTGAAATCTGTAGAAACCCTGAAAAAAGAAAAGCATCCCCGCAGTCGATTGAAGCTCGGTTCCCATAGTACCGAAAGTGAAATAACGCCGACCTTGGCCATCACTTGTAAGTACGACAACCTTTCTCGAGTGACTACTGTGGAACCGTGTGCGCTAAAGGAAGCTAGAGTACGTAAAATCTGTCATGGATCCAGTGTCCTCCATGTTGAAACGATTCCTCTTAGAGGGTGGAGATGTCCAATCCAGGTGCAGATCTCTCATCTGGAATTGTTTCGAAATTGGGGTACTCCGCTTCTTTGGGGGGGGGGGGGGGTAACGTTGTAAGCTTACTAGGTGTCTCCCTAATAAAATGGACAACACCTCAGATCTTTGTAGCGGTGCCCGCCTTATAGAAAACAGAAAAAGAATCACTACCCCCCGTTTCCCTTGAAAAAAAAAAAAAAAAAAAAAGTCTGCGTACGCCACTGGTGCATCAGTCGCAGATTGGGATTTCTCTATGAACTGTTGAAGCCATTAGATATTTTTTCTAAACGGGTATAATGACGTGGAAAAACCTCCACATGGGACTCTGGCGGACTAACAACAAAAGACATTTCATTTTCCCTAATCTGGCTGATACACGATGATAGCGATGAGACCTGATTTCATTGGAAGAGTCTCCACCCATCAGGGAATCCAGAATCTTCCATACATTGATAGTCGATTAATAATGGAACTTGGAACAGTTTTTTAAAAAATGACCACACCCTTGAGATTTTCTTGTCCACGCCCTCCTCAGAATCGATCCAATATGGCCTACTTTCTTTACACCATCCCTCCTCAGAACTGTAGAGAGGGAGAGATGGAGGCTATCTTGATAGAAGTTTTAAAAGAGTGAACAATTAAGGATGTTGAATGGTGAGTGTTTCTGTACGGACGCTTGTCCTTGCGATTCATCTCGTCAGTGACCTCGAATTTCTTTCTTTGTCAGAATTGTAGAATTTTCAATTGCATTCTCAAGGATGGCACATCAAGTGAATAATCACTGGAGAAACCCTTATCCTAAGGGATAAATGAACGCCAAAAGACAGCATTAAGTGTCTGACGGTAAATACCATAGGCGGAGCGTGACCGAAACTTTTATTTTTTATTTACCTATTTACTTTTGGTGGGGGTGGGGGCTCATATCAAAATCAAGAGGAGAAAAGAGAAGATTTTCTAATATTGAGAAACAACTGATTTAAATAAGAAGATTTGGAGAGCAAGTTCGAGGGGGCACATGCTTCTCCTCCTACCCCCCTCCCCCGACGAGTTTTAAAACATTTGAAAGCTTGCATCTTTTACTCTTCTCTCCGTAGTTTAGTGCAGAATGTTTTCTATTAGAGCCATTCTGTACACAGTATTAATCCTTTAACGAGCAGTGTTCCCGTTCTGGGAACACCAGAGTCTGTCGTTTTGACTGTTGCCAGTCACGAAGAATAGATTTGATTTCTATAAAAATAGTTGCGGCTGACACAGCTCCACGAGAATCCTTTACTTTTTAGCACGTCATTTCCCGTAAAAAAATGGTAACGGTTATTTTTAACAGCACTGACATCTCCTGAAAAACGGAAGAAGGCGAGAACAGCTGGATAGATTGCCCAATGCTGAAAAAAGGGCAGCCGTTGCCATCGCTCGACTTAACTACCAGCAAGATGGCGGACGATCGAAACGTTCATTGCGTGCCACAGACCTAGAGACACAGATCTGTGGCACGACGGCTTTTTGACGACAGCTGGCTGTGACCGGCACAGCCAGCTGTCGTCAAAAAAGGGTCTCTAGATCTGTGGCACGCGATGAACGTTTCGATCGTCCGCCATCTTGCTGGTAGTTAAGTTGAGCGATGGCAACGGCTGCCCTTTTTTCGGCATTGGGAAAGGGTTGCGCCTCAAAGGGTTAACTGCTTTTTTTTTTTTCATGGACACACATATGAGATTTTTCAAATATTTCGCTCTAAAGGCGTAATGTAGTGAAATGCTTTAGTAACGTGGCTTAATTTTTTTTTCTTTTCTTTAATTTTTGGATATAAAATAATGCCTATGCAAATGCGACATATTTTTTTTTTCTTTTCTTTAATTTTTGGATATAAAATAATGCCTATGCAAATGCGACATTTGTGTTAATTTTTTTTTTTTAGAATATGGTATATCCTGGCCTAAGTTGTGTGCTGCATGCACTGTAATACATGGATAAATCCTTTGAGCGGCTAACAGGTAAAATTTCGTTCATTGAACTCCAGTTATAACTGCAATACACCTGCGTTTATGTTAACAAAATCATTTATCATAAACTATTTTCAAATCTTGAAAGTAGTAGAGCTTCTTATCTCTCATTATTATTTACTTTTAAGTTTATTATTTTTTAATGTAGATTCTGCTGTCTATTCGAACTGCTTGAATTATCAGTAGACTGGATAGTAATTACGCCAAGGCAACGGTGACTCCCCAGCAGAGCTCTCAAATACCCAAAGGTAGAGAGAACACTATTCGCAGGGAATAAGTTTTCTCCGCTGCATCTTCTTAATGACGAGAGAGAATGGGTTAAACTTAATCTACGATTAAAAATTAATAGAAAAAATGCAATAGGGTCCATCTTTGCGGAGGTGCTTCGCCATACTTACCCTCCTACCCCTTTGAAACTTCTCTGATTTGAATCGAACAACACTACCGGGCGGCGGGGTTATCGAACTCACGATGCCCGTATCTTCCCATTTGCCATTAGAGATGGTATAAGTTTTGGCTGTTTTTCAGTGGCGTTCACTTCTTCATAAAAAAGAAAGTTCCTGAAAGCGTCTGAAAAATAAACGTGTCTGCCCCGCCACGCCCCGTTGACTGCTATCTGTCGGCGATCCTTTCTCGATGGGCATCAATGAAATGTTATGTGTAATAATTCCGAGGCGTGGCAATCTTGCGTTCGCTTTTGTCAGTTTTTCTCTTTATATGACATTTTGTCGACAATGTCCCTTATACTTGTCTTTCATTCGACCTCTTTTATGGGGATGTCGGCCGATCACCACTGGCCAAAGCTTTCGGACATTCATGACGTTAAAAATTCTATTCTTGCAGACAAAGGTATGCGGTTTATCACAAAAGAGCTCGAATGCAGTTACTAGCAGATAAATGCTAGATTACAATATCGCTTTCCCTAATGTATGTCCGTGTTTTATATGACTAAATGCGTATTAGATGCCGAAAAAATTATATAGTGTTATTTACATGTGCTACATTTTGTTCCGTATTGAAAATCCTGCTTGTAGCATTTTTAGTTCTTTTATAGGAGCACATAAAATCCAGTGCATTAGTGTCTACGGGTAATCATTGCTTAAAAGACAGCTTGACATTAATTAATCTAGGTTAAGTGAACCAATAACTGACACTTCGCCGGATAAACTAATAAGCTTTTATTTCAGAATTTTTATCAAATGGTGCTAGTACCAATTTAGATATAGATATTTGTCTTCAATTTTATGTGGTTTTTTTAACCACCAGGGACTCTTAAATAGCAAAAAGCGAGATTTTAAACTCAGTGCTAAAAAAAAAGTGGCTTAATGCTGGAATTAAGATAAGCGTATTTTCAACTTGATTCTGTTTGAGCTATATTTCTTTTTAGAAATTAATTTGAACTGAAATGTATCCGATAATAGTACATAAAACATGTTTCTAGAGTGTATTTTTAATAAATAAATTTATTTATTTTTGATGGGGTGTCGGTAAATGGGGGAAAAAATGGATTTCAACAATAAGTGACACTTGTGTATAAGTTATTGGTGTTTCAGTCAATTTCATAATAATTGCATACGATTTCTAGGGAAATAAAGTAAATAGCTATTCAGAAAAAGTTATCTGCAGATAATTTTTGAAAGTGTAATATTTTTCCAGCGACTGACTCAATGTCAGTTATTCCGGTTCTGTGTTTCCATACTGCATGTTGTTTTAGAAAGTATGCTGGTGGTTCAAAATGCATAAAGCTTATAATTACATATTGTAAAAGTTTTTTTTTTTTTTTTGAAGGATTCAAACAAAATTGATATTTGCTGTTAAGGATTATGAAGTAATGTTTTACAGCAAAAATAGTGCCTGTAGTGTTAATAGTTCTACTACGGGAGCACTCAAGTGTATTCCAATATATTACGGTCTGTGGCAGTTTAGAGCCGTTCGTACGTTTCAAGTTCAATACATTAAGTATATAAACGTTTATATAAACAGCTTGTTCTTCATTTAAAAAACGGAAATAACGTTTAAAGTTCTTTGACAAAATTTCATGAATAGTGATATACAGCTTTTTCTAGGTTATCCCCATAATTTTGCTAAGTTTGTTGACAATACATCGCCAATTTTGCCCAGAAAGACAATTGTGTTGAAAAGTGCTTTATAATCGATGCGCTCGTCATGATCTTGTTTTTCTAAATTCTGCTACCAAAACGCTTGCTTTGAATTGTTCACACTGCACACATCTATTTTTGTTCGAGAATATCCCCCATCGTTACACGAATGTTCTAGATCGAAACAAGAAAAAGAGGGATCTTTGTAGGGCATTTTAGAAATCATCTTAACAATAAGGATGTAGAAATGCGTGAGGCGACTGTTTGCCTTTCATTTTCTTAAAAGCCAGAACACCGCCGCCGCAGCCACAGCCCCATGTTGTAATCGCTACTTATTATAAAAGTTATAGAAGAAGGGGTATGTGTGTTTATCGGTGTCGTTACAGACAAACCGTTGCATGTAGATGTACGAAATGCTGTATTTAAAAAAAAAAAAAAAACTAGCATGAAGTAATGCGCTTCTAATCGATCTTTTGAAAATCTGGGCCTAGAAAAATTGCTGTCAACGTTGTTTGGATATTTGAGTGATTATTCAAGTATAGTAAACAATAGGCTGACAATATCAAGAAGCCAAAGAATATAAATAACCACTGCGTGAAGAAGTCCAACTCTCATAGGGATAATGTAAGAACAGAAACGCGCGCATGCGCGGCGTTGGCGGAAACCGTGGTAGTAAAAAAAACAACTTTACAGGGCTCAAACGCAGATCCGAAACTATTTTCGCCTTTGCTTTGAGTTAGCTGGGAGTTATTTTCCCCCCCTTTAATGAAGAAACGCCGTTTAAAATGCTTTCATTTATAAAATCGGGTAACGATCAACTAAATAATATTGGTGTAAAAAAGTTTGATCATTGTTAAAGTTTACACTTTTGGGAAAAAATTTATTTATGAAACTTAGGTTATTTTAATTACTATTTTGTTACGGGAATCGCTGCTTAAACTTGTTTTAATTATAAATTCGCTGAACGATCGGCGAAATAATATTATGATTAAAGTTCAATCACAAGTGTGATTAAAGTTAGACTATTGTTAGTTTACACTTTTTGGGGAAAAAAAATTATTTATGAAACTTAGGTTATTTTAATTATTATTTTGTTACGGGAATCGCTGCTTAAACTTCTTTTAAATATAAATTCAGGAAACAATCGATGAAATAATATTGAATATTGATTTAATCCAAATCCAGTTGTTTGAATTAACACTTTTGGGGGTAATTTGAACTTGAAGCAAGGGTTGCTATTATTATTATTTTGTAATGAGAATAGCTGTTTAAACTTATTTTAATCATAAAATCAGATGAGGATCAGTGAAATAATATTGATTTAATCAGGAATTTATATCATTGTTTAAGTTTATACTTTTAGGGTAAAAATACAGTGTTAAAAAAAATAATAATAAAATAAAAATTTGTATAATGTGATATGGACTACTGTTTTGTGCTCATCACTTTTAAAATAAATGTGTATATTCTATTGCAACAATTGGGAAATAAGTTGAACTTTATATTTAATATTTACTAATAACTACCATGAATGCTGAAATAAAAAAAAAGATATACTTACTCTCATAATTCACTATTCAAAACACCCAGTAAAATAATTTAAAATGTGGCATCAGCATAATAATTTTAGATGCCAAACTTGTCCTTAAATGTGGTTATAATTGTTATGATTTAAGACTTGTTCTGCTGAAGAATACTGCATTATGCAAAGAAAAGTGTATACGAAAACTTCAATTATTTTTAAAAGATATAAATATGGATGATAATTTCTTCAAACAGTAGCACAAAAAACACCAATAAAGTAGAAGTTATTAGTGTGAATGTGCATAAACTTAATGTATTTTTTGTACATCATCAATTTTAAATTATTATTATTATTTTAAGATAAATGAAAACTAATTAATTGGGCTTTATGTATGTAATAAATTGGTAGACCTTTCTTGGAATTATTTATATAATCAGTCTGCATGTTTATATGTTAAAACAATAACAAAAATGAAGTATGAGACATTATAAAGTTTCACCTATATTTTATTTGGATAGTCAATACAGAAAACAGATAATTCAAATAACTGTACAAGCAACAAAATTTCAAGTAGAATTGTAGCTGAGTTTAACAAATTTAAAATAGGCTTTGTAAAACAAGACAACAAACTATGTTTCTGTAAATAATTTATGTATTTACAGCACAACTGTTACGATTCGAGAAGATTAGGACAGTACACAAGGAAGGTTGAATTACATTAAGAAAAAAATATGCTATGTGATCCATTATAAACAAAGAGAAAAAATCAAATATTTAGGAGACAAGAAAAATTACAATAAAAAATGCCCCCCCCCCAAAAAAAAAATGTATCTGTAGGATCCATTACAAACAAAGAGGGAAAAAAGTCAAATATTTGGGAGACAAGAAATATAAAACAATTACAATAAAAAATGACACACACACCTATCCAAAAAAAAAAAAAAAAAAAAAAAGAAAGAAAGAAAAGAAAAAGAATCTAGTTTTTAATAAATGCATCAAAACTATTTAATTTTTGAATAGCATACTGATCTGAAATTGTACTTAAAGAAACAATTTAAATCATTGAGACTTTTTATGTTTAATTAATCAAACAAAACATTACCTTTTCACAACTATTCGAAGAAGTAATATTTAATAAAAAGTAAAAATCACTAGCTGTAAGTCTGCAAGATTATTTATCTTCTGAAAATGGGGGTGAGAAGAATTTTTAAAGAACTGTTCAATGCAGAGGTAGTAATTTAGGTTCACAAATATGTAGTTTGAACAATCAAAAGAAAATTAGTGATCAAAAGTTGTTTATAAAAAACTTCCAGATAGGTTTAATTGGGCCATAGACGTGCTGTCAAATAATTTTGACATAGTGATTAGTGGGAAAATAATAAAACTAAATACTAGCACAGGGTGGTGACAGATCATGGAAATATCAGGGAATTTCATAAAAATATCCAAAAATCAGGAAACGTTTTGCTTTTGTGCATGCACAAATGCCAAATCATAAAGAAGTTATTATTTCTATTATTTGTTTATTCTCAAGTAACTAAATACTGAAATTGGATCAAATTTCATACACACCCTTTTTTTTTTGTTATGTTTCTTTTGACCAATCTAAGCTAGCAGTGAAAATCATTGAATGTCAGTTTTCATAAAAGTATATAGTAAGCGTAATATTTTGAAATTGATGCATTTCAATAAAAATACTAAGAAAAAACAAGATCTCTGAAGAGAAATCTGTCAATTATTACAAATTACTGTAAAATTTTACGTAAGTGAAAGTTATAAGAACAAAAATAATGAAAACAAAACTAATTTATTTCGGTTACTTAAAATTTTTTTAATAAGGTTGCCACTTAAAATTCTGCAACTACTGAGTAGTAAGATTTTAAACTCTTGACTCTCTGCATCACACTCAAAATCATTTAAATTAAAATGCAAAAGGAAAATTTTAACATCTGTCGCTTTGAAAGATTTTTATCAACAAAAAATATTTATACTGTGATCCATTAGTATAGTGCATTAGTATAAAACAAGGGAAAAAATAAACATTTGTACATTTTGTAAAAATTCTTACAAGTTGGCAGCTATTTAATATGAAAAAGAAAATATGATGGAAAGTCATTAAGTAAAATGATGCAAGTTCTATCATATTGTGTGACTGTAAATTCTAAATTATAAGGAAAAATAAATTATGATGACAAACACTTGGAAACAATTTTATTTTTTAACACAGGCCCTACAAATGTTTATGTGCACTTCAGCCCGTATTCTAGCTGCATAAATTTAGCTATGACATTCATAATACCACCTTACACTGAATGCCATAATTATTTACAAATTTTTTTTTATCATTTGGTTCTTGCCTCCAAGCTGTTGCTTCAATAGACAAAAACAGATGAGAAAATCATGCTGAGCTAAGTTTGGTCATCTATGGCTGTTCTTTGAATAGATTTATTTCTAACTGAGCATTATGCCATATGCATATGTGGCTTACTTAATGACATACCCTCTTAATTATGTTAAGATAAAATAACATTGTTTTTTTTACACAGTATATATTCCATTAACTACCATGTGCCAAAATGAAAGAAATAAATATAGAGATATATATATTTAGTATAATAGTAAATACATTTCCTAATATAAAAATAAAATTTAATGCTTCTACATTCTTGCATTAAGTAATTCTGAAAATAAAAACAAATAATTTTTGCTATGGCTGTTTCTTTTTGATAATTTTACTTTTGAATAAGTTTTGTAATACAGCTTTGTAAGTAATGCACTGTTTTAACAATATCATAGTAAAAAAATATATGCGAAAAAAGAAACTGGAGTAAGAAATATAAATATTGCACTACTATTTTCCAGAAAGTCAGGGATGAGATTGACAAAAAAAGAAAAAGTCTGAAAGAATGTACCAACAACATTTGAGGAATAATACTTATGAATTTCAAATTCAATAAACTCATTTTTAACAATATTGTAATTTTTGAAATATAAAAACATTGTACTTTTTGAAAGTTCTTTCTCACCAATCAAATCATTTTACAAACATTGCACTTAAATTGCTCACAAGCTTTTTTCGAAACATAACTCGCTGAGTTTACCTGGAGTAAAATTTAAACAACTTCATTCAGCACATCAGTAAACACAGAGTTAGAACTAACAGATGGCACTTCATCATCTGAAGTCGAAATTTCACAGTGGTGTGGCATCAAATTATATCTGTCAGAATCAGCATCATGGTGTTGGAATAGTTGCTTGCTGAAAAATGTTCAGAACAGACCCAGAATCTGGTGTATCTCACATGGAGGGATGATGAAATAACCCACTCCTTTCCGGACACTTCAGCTCATTTATTGGACCTGCAAAAAAGAATAGAATAACTTTATTGGGTACAGACAGGGATCAACACATACAAAGTGTAGGTCTGTTTTACAGCCCTTTCACAGAATTACAATCGACTAAAATTCCTTCACAAAATTATAACCAATTAAAGGGCCCCTTCACAAAAATACAATCAATTAAAACAACCTTTCATTGTCTTTTACTGTATATTTTAATTTGTTTTGTAATTTTATAGTTTATAAAAAAAAAAAAATCTTCAAAGTATTATTGCTATTTTGGATTCATTTAGAAAAAAAAATTACTCTTTAAGAGATTTTCTGGAGGATTTCTTCATTGTGTGTAATAGTTCATGTTTGGTTGTATGTAAAACCGAAAAATGTTGTGGGCAAAGAATTGCAATCATTTCTAAGAAAATTTCCATGATTTACATTGTACTAGGGATGCACTGAATACCACATTTTGTCGAATAACGAATATTCAGTTAAAATTCTAACCGAATATTCGGCTGAATACCGAATACTTGGTTAAAATTTATTATACTTTGATTACAATGATTAATTTAATTAGTTTTTTCTTAAAAAATGTTTCATATGGTGTAAAACTTCAAAAACTGAAATGCTGCAAAATTCAATATCCAAGTATGTTTCCTTTATATATTATTAATAACTTTTTAAAATATTAGTGAAATGCTGGTAATTTTTTTTACCTACATATTTTATTTAAAATATTAGCAGTTAATTGACTTCACATAGTTATGAATACTTAATGTTATGAGTTTCTTTTTTTCCTGGTTACTGTTTCAAATTTAAATCAGTTAGTAATAGCACAGGTTAATGTAATGCGTCATGAGATTTAAGAAAAACTGAAAAGCAACAAAATTCAAATTTAACATCGGAGTGTTTTCTCTTACATTAAAACAAATTTCATTGGGATATTGGTTTTTTGTGTGATTGTGGAACGCTATGCTAGGACTATCTGCCAAGGATGGGGGTGCCTTGGTAGGAGGACTTTATACAGGTTTCTAACGCTTATTCACATGTGATATTAGTAAGTAACAACTTGAATCAATTTAGTACTATGGTACTATACTATATCTTTCATTCATGATATAAAAAATATGTATTTGTTTACTGATTGAGGAATACTTAAATTTGTTTACTATTCGGTTGTCGAATATTTAAATATTTGGCCGAACCGTCACGGTATACTGCCGAATAGGCAGTATACCGAATACCAACCGAATATTCGGTGCATCCCTACATTGTACATTACCATACATAAAGAATTTGTTGATAGCTTCATTACAAAATGAGTAACACATGGTATACTCTTACTAAAATTAACACTTACATTATTGGGTCTTTTGGAAACCTATGATATTAGCCTTCAGGTTCTTTCACTTTAGCTGTGTCACAAAGGTCATACTTAACATGGGAGGACTTCTTTTTTCTGTAGAAAGAAAAACTAATTAATAATGCGTAAAGTCAAAACAAAAGTTTTAGAAATGACAATATTGAAGCAAAATAGCTCGTACATTAACATGAAACATTTTCACAAATAACTTTTATCCGCAATGTATATAACCAAGGGTAGAATCCTGTGTTTTGTTTTCTTTTTGTGCTGCCCTCGGGCAATCTCTGAAATTATTTTGGTCACCCCCAAGTACAGTTTGTTGCCCATACGACTTTTGCAATACAATTTTTTTTTAATTTAATACAGCCGTTACTATGGAAAATGGATTTTTGACTATGTCTGTTTTGACTATGATGGCAGAATTTTCTTGACGGTGATCGGCTGCTTGTAAACAAATAGGAAACGAGCACACTGAAGATAAAACAATAGTAGTTTCTCTCTCAACCATATTTCATTATATGAGATAGCTATTATAAATATGATATATCATCATTTCTGATCTTGCCTGTATAGCCGAACTCTGTTACAGCAAACCCGGTATATAACGAACTACAGTTTACCAGTTAACACAATAACGCCTCTAGATGTGTATTTCACATTCAGAATAAGCCTTAAGAATATGAGCTTTTACGCATTGCTTTTCCATACAAAATTAAGTATATTTTGATAAATGATAATGATTTGCTGATTTTAAATTTAAAAAATCCAATTATTGTATTGTATCAATGAAGTTTACTATTTCATTTCTTAGCAGTTCCGATAATGGGTGTAACAAACATAACTTTTGTTCTCCTGAAGTTCATTATAACACGGTTCAATCGTAGTAAGTTTTTGGAAAGCCAAAGTGATTATAATGTTAATTGCCTCTGCTTGTGCACACTAAAAACAACTACTAAACCCATGTTTAACCTGTTTGCTCTTATCATTAGAAAGATGCAATGGAGAAGACTTCCTTCAATCAATGTTGCTTAACAGACTAGTTCTTTAAATGCTCCATAAATGCATTTAAATGCAATTAATGTTTAATTCTAATCAAAAATAGAGAGTAACATTTATGCTACCAATCAAATCAGTAGATATCATGTTAATCCCCAACCAGTTATCCAGAATACACCCGGTCCCAACCATTCCGGATGATAACAGGTTCCATACTGTACTACAAAAATCGCTCTGTTAAAATGTATACAAACAATAAAAATATACAAGCATGTTTCACATAATGGCCACTACAGCAAACGGATTTACTTTCTCTTACGAAATATCGCAAACATAAATTAATAACTGCTGACAAAAGCACACAGTTGTAGAAGCGATCAAGATAAAACTATTCCCAGCGAAAGCATATTGATTTGATTTGCAGTGCAGCATATTTGTTGCATCGGTAACATTAAAAAACAATTATCAATATAAACAAATTATACATAAATCAATATAAACAAATGATGTAAATGTCAGTTAAAGAACGTACAAGATATACTTACGTATTAGATGAATTGAAGATTGTTTCTTCTTTTCCATTTTGATTCGATTTATTAATTAATGGCGGCGTACGATCCACGATGTTGTCGTTTTGAAGGAAGGAGGGAATCGCGCGGAAGACCTCGCAATGATTAGTACGCATGCGCGAGTTGAGCGGAGAGGAGAGCCGAGAGCATCCTTGCCCCTGTACAGTTTGCTTTTCTGCTAGTGGACTTTCCGCCAGAGCTAGATGGCGATAGTTACGTCTCCCTCGAGCCGAAACGATGCGAAGAAGCCCCGCCACGGCCGAGTGGATAAGACTCTGAACATGGTAGATGGTTTAAGTGGGAAGGACCGGGGTTCGAACCTAACGCGCGGTTGTAGATCTAACCGTTCGGAGTTTTAGGTGGTTTTCTCATGATAAAACGTGCAGGCGCTTTACAATCCATTGAAAAGCCCTCCACACAAGGCACTCTCCCTAGAACAGAGGCCCCCTCGTGTAGGCTTGCCATGGCACAAAGCACAAACAATATCGAGAAAATAGCATATTATAAAAATAATACGTATGCCCTTTTTTGCGAATCACTTAAGATGAGATTTATTCAACAGATGGTGCCGTTAACAACTGAAGATCAGAGGCGTATCGTAAGCCCTTGCAATCGGAGAGGGGGGCTCAAGCTGAACACTCCCTTCCCCAAGGTTTTTTTCTTCTTTTTATTGGCCGGATCAGCGGCTTACGGGAGACTTGACCACAACGAGTGTCCCAGGTGTTGGTCATTTCATTATGGGGGCGCCTATTAGGCAGGCCAACGTTGCCTCCTTTGAGTGGTCTCCTAATTTTGAGCCAATTCTAGATCTGAAATCCGCACCCCCAGAGGTATCGTTTCAATATGGAGGGCATTGCAGCCACGAACAGATTTTACATGCACCTGCTCCCTTTACCGTACACGGTATCACAGCAGTCTAACCGAGAGAGGAGTTCACCCTCCCAAGCAATGGCCAAGAGAAAGTTTACAATTCCAAAGAACAATACATAGCAAAAGGCTGTTATTATGATACCATATCTCTGCCTGTTCCTTTGGTAAATACTCAGTAGTTTTTTTGCAATAAATTACAAATAAATTATATCCTTTTTTTCTTAATAATCTAATACTTCATATATCCATCAGGCAGTACATTTTCGTCCAAATGATTGACTGTCATTGACATCATCTCCTCTTTCCCTCAGTATCAAAACTCAGGAGCCCCCTCAGAACCTGTGTTTATCAGTATCATCTGCTAAGTAAAGGTTACGACAATTTGTACATAATGTAATTATCTTAACCAAGAATAAAAATATTTCAAGTGCATCTGTCTTAATGTGCCCTAAAGTTTGGCATAATATACATATCAACAAATAGAGAGTGAAGGTTCTCACAAATTCTGAGGGGGGTCCCGGATTTCTGCGATACGCCACTGCTGAAAATGACCCAGTCGCACGACGGAAATATACCTTAACAGACTTTTAGGGTATTTTACTTTTTTTTTTCTAATAATATACTTGCGATGTAGATCACATATTAATTTATTAATTCTCATTACTTTCTATAGCTTAAATTTAATCTATCCAAAATCATGGATTTTAAATTATTTTTCTGTTCTCCATTTCCCGCACTTTGATTTTCTTTATGTAATTCCGTTTTTTCGGCATGCAATTGTATTCATTATGTTTCTTTCGCAGTCAATTGGGAGCCGATCTGGCCTAAAAATAGATTATGTTACGTCAGATTTTCAATCACAACGGATTTCGATTGCCCCCTCTTTGGCACCGTGTTGGTATTAACTATTTTTTGTTGCCCTGCCTCTTCTTTAAAATTACTTGTTCTCGGTTTCATTACTTTGATTTTATTGGATTGACTTTCATGGTTGCTCTGGGATTGGCGTTATTTATCTCGTCCAAGTTTTTGTTCTCGCCAAAGTGAAGTTTTATGTTGGCGTAATTTTTAAGTCATTCCACCTAAAGTCATACCAGTGCATATTCTACTGTCCTTGTAGGAAGTACTTTTTTATTTCGCTGAGCCAGCACCAGCCATGATTATTATATGTTTAATCTACAATAGCACTTTAAAATAAACAATTGGAGTATTTTAATGTCTTTCTTTTATTGCAACGTAGTGTTTCGAACCTGGATTCATTCATCACAATGCAAGTTAATAATTTTAAAATAGCCAAAGCAATAACACCGCTATAATACTATTTTTGTATTTCTGTTATCTCTCAACTGTTATCAAAATAGTAACTTCAGTTGTTCAAAATCTATACGTCAGTATTTTAACAATTATGCCCTGTAAATAAAAGAATTTTTATACGGCTTTTGTGCAAACACATTACAGGACCGTAGGTGTCAACTGCTCCCTATAACAAGTTCCGTGAAAGATCAAAAAAACTTTCCTAACCGGTTAAGTTCCATGTAGCAATAATTAAATTTTTAAATGATATCTTAATGCCAGTCGTTCCGTTCCTAATTAACTCCGCTTATAAAAATTTAATTTATAGTTCGAGGTTAGTTCAAATAATGGAGTCAATTAAACCAGTCGCGTGAATAAATGATCAATTTCTTTGACAGTGGCTTGAAGTTAATCGTAAAAACGTGAAAACAACCACCCTTTATAATGACGTTTCCCTTTGAAATAAAATACCATTCAGAGACAGGGAGAACAATAACATCATCATAACTGCCTGAAACGTTTTAGTGATTGGGAGCAACCGCCGTGAACTTCAAAAACCAGGCTTACTGCATTTGGTGAACTATTACAGGGGTTTATTATCCATAGTTTATTCTGTTAAAATGTTTAAAAAATGAACTACCGATTATCCATGAGCGGATTATCGGTGCAATTTAAAAATTACCTGATTATCCGGTTTTCCTGGATTTCCTATGAGAAACCCTTGAAATAATATTGTACTAGTAGAATTACCAGTGCATTGGTGGGATAACAACATGGAAATCTGTCATTTTTATGTTCTGAGTTTTTCCACTCTTTTTGCATGTAAAGTAAGCTATAGTAATATTATGTTTTAATTTAAATTTATTTTGTTATTTTTGTGATAGATTCTTGTTCATTTTTAGCTTAGTAACGGATTACTTGGACGTTGAGCTGTTGCTCCAAAACGCTCTAGCGCGTTTGAGTTTCATTTTTGATCTTGCATTCTGTAATGAAAATTGCTTGTATTGGCGTGTACTATCACCTCTTAATCCTTTGAGGCGCAACCCTTTCTCAATGCTGAAAAAAGGGCAGCCGTTGCCATCGCTCGACTTAACTACCAGCAAGATGGCGTACGATCGAAACGTTCATTGCGTGCCACAGATCTAGAGACCCTTTTTTGACGACAGCTGGCTGTGCCCGCTGGCTCCAACTGACCCCAGCTGGCTGCGCCACGGCACAGCCAGCTATCGTCAAAAAAAGCGTCTCTGGATCTGGTAGTTAAGTCGAGCGATGGCAACGGCTGTCCTTTTTTCAGCATTGGGCAACCTATCCAGCTGTTGTCGCATTCTTCCATTTTTTCAGCAGATGTCAGTGCTGTTAAAAAGAATCGTGACCATTTTTTTACGGGAAATGAAGTGCTAAAAAGTAAAGGATTCTCGTGGAGTTGTGTCCCCTGCAACTATTTTTATAGAATTCAAATCTGTTCTTCGTGACTGGCAACAGTCAAAACGTCAGAGTTTGGTGTTCCCAGAGTGGGAACACAGCGCCTTAAAGGGTTAAAGTTTATCTCATCTTTTGTAATCGCCCTGTATATGTACAGGGTGGCTAAATTAAATTTCCCCTATAAACACTTTTCTACACAGCTTGTACGGGTAAACCACATTGGTATACAGAGTTTGTGTACCAAATTTATACCCTATTAAAGTTATACCAAATTCCCTAGTAGCACAACTAGTTCAAAAAAGTTCAAATTACGTTGGAAACACGTTTTTCGACGTTAAAAAACGTGTTTTAAACGTCTTTTGGACTAATTGTGCTACTAGGGTTGGGCCTGTATAATCCAGATTATACATGAGATTAGCTTAAGTAATTTCGGGAAAAAAATAGTTCAGGAAATGTCCACTAGATGGCGTTTTGCATGGAAAAACAGTAAACTTCACAATGGAAATGACTACCTCGAAAAGTACAAACAATTTCAACATTTATTAAATAGTTTAACATTTATTAACTAAGCTGAGTCATTCTTGAGTTGAATTTCCATTCAAAGCTTTACATAGTGGACATTTTTGGGTCTAAACGTTTTAAAAAACTTTCTTGAGCGCATCTCGTGTACAGTCCATATGTTGAAGTTGGTGGCAATCTGCTTACCCGTTCCTGTTTCAGTGCTGCTTACTGTGGAAATTTAATTACTAACATACTGTAAAACATTATAAATGTAACGATATCTTGCTATGACGCGATGACAAGCAGCCATGCAGGGGGGACAAGGCTCATTGATGCTGCTATATTGCAGATGATTATTCAGCGCCGGCCAGACCCAATTTGGCGACCTAGGCGAAGAATTTTAATAGTGTATCCGCCCGTGCAAGATCGGCTCCTTAGTTACTACCTCCAAGGTGGCTTACCAGTCAAAAATTCTATCATCCGGCCTAAATGTGAAATGTCACTACCCCTTTGCACCTAGCGTTGCCCGGCGTCCGGATAAAGCCGGACATAGCTAGGCTTTTTGATTGCGTGTCCGGCCAAACTTAACGGTGTCCGGCTTTTTGCTAGTGACTTTGGCTGATTAGTAATAAAGTACTTGAACTGATTTGGCATTCGATGTTATTTATATTTCATTAGAATTTAACAAGATTCATGGTAATAATCAAAAAAGCTTGATTTTACATACAATTTTTTTGTTGTACCTATTAATACCGAGACAAAATCCTCAATATGGTAGGCTGTCCGGCGTTTTTACCAATATGTCCGGCCAAACTGGCTGGTCTGCCGGCTATTTGGTTTGGCGACCTGGCAAATCGCGTAACCGTTATTGCCGCCCGGGGAGGAATGCCTCAGATGCATACGTGACTGTCTCGTGGGGTAAAGCCTCTTGATCTAGCACCAGGAGCGGACTGTTCCTAAAATTTTGGTCTTGTCTTGAAAACGTTATTAACGGCCCAGCCCATAAACGGGGAAAAAAGATGTTTTTAGAAAAGGGGAATGATTTTTATAAACTGCCCTAATTGTAAGCGAGCCATGCGGAATTTTCCACGTTTTCCGTTTGGCCTGTCGGCTACTGCCTAGTGCGGAGAGAGAGATGGACTGAAGGATTATCCGGGCAGCGCGAACAAGTTGTTTTTTCCCTCCCTAACTAAAAAATCTGATGTGTCCAACACATGACTTCCTTGCACGTCCATTAGATCAAAAATATTTTCGACGCACTTCCTCTAAATTTATTTGTTTGAAAGAGATAAAATATCAATAATAGTAAGGTTTAGCAATTTCTAGCCAAATATTTCGATATCGCCAAGCTGAGTTCAATTTGAAAGATTTCCTTCTGACACTTTATTTGGCGATATTTCACCAAAAGCCGACAAACTTGAGATAGTCAGCGAGATTTTGGGGATAGCCAAAGTAGTCAGTGAGCACAGACCTTCAATGAATTGAATGCATCTATACACCTCAATGTATTCAAAGTCATTTGGCTCACCATGTAAATAAATTCTCAGTCGATTGCTGTCAAAAAAGATATTGAAAACAGTTAGATATTACAGTAGTTCTAAATACAAAGTTAAAAAAATCTACGGGTTAAAGTTTTAGAGTTATACAAAATAGGAAATAATTATTGGCGCCAAATTTGGCGATATTTCGGCGAAACTCGTCAATGTCGACGTCATTTGGCGAGATTTTAAGCATAAACCAAACAATGACAGATTATCGCCAAATTTGGCGATATTTCGCCAAAACTCGCCAAGAACGATGACAAATGGCGATACTTTGGGCATGGACGAAATGACTGACTATCGCCAAATTTGGCGATATTTCGCCAAAACTCGCCAAGTTCGAGGACAGACGGCGAGATTTTGGGCATGTACCAAACAATGACTGTCTACAGTTGTGTTATAATGAAGATGTCCATAGACATTAAGGTACTGAAATTCTTTTCGGTGGTCCTGTAAATGAACTCTCCAGTAGATTGGAACCAAAAATCGAGATGCACAACTAGATGTTACAACATTCTTATATATGAAATTTCATAATAGTTTTTGAGATTTGAGAGTTAAATATGCACACACGTACACCAAAAGTCGCCAAGCTTGGCGACTTTTGGCATAGTTCTTGAGGGAGGCACGTGACCGTGGTCGGACCATTACCTAACTTATGTGGTAGGTCGGTATTGTGCTTGAAATGGATGAATGCCCCTAAAATTGCTATTGACCGTAATGTATTGGAAATCTTTTGAGTGTTCCTGTAGCAGAACTATAAATGATAAAGACACTTTTTTTAATAGAGAAATTCATTTTCTAACTCTTTACAGCATATATCACTTCTGAGTCGTTTGAAATAGCCCAATACCTCTAAAAAACGCTTTGATGAATTTCGGCCCATAGAGCGTAATGTATTTCGAATCTTTTGGGCGGTCCTGTAGATAAACTATTCAGTCGAATGGAACCGAAAGGGGAGGTGCACAACTAGATGTTACAACAATCCTAAATATAAAGTTTCAACATTGTACGCCTAACAGTTTTTGAGATATGCGAGTTTAATGAATTTCGGCCCATTGAGTGTAATGTATTTCGAATGTTTTGGGCAGTCCTGTAGATAAACTATCCAGTCGAATGGAACCAAAAGGGAAGGTGCACAACTAGATGTTACAACTATCCAAAATATGAAGTTTCGACATTCTACGCCTAATAGCTTTTGAGTTAGGCGAGTTTAATGAATTTCGGCCCATAGAGCGTAATGTATTTCGAATCTTTTGGGCGGTCCTGTACATAAACTATCCATTCGATTGCCACCAAAAGGGGAGGTGCACAACTAGATCATAGAACAATCCTAAATATCAAATCTCAACATTCTACGACCAATAGTTTTTGAGATATGCGAGTTACATACATACGTACGTACGTACAGACGGCATGGAAAAACTGGCCACAGTAGACTCGCCACTGGTCAAAATGAGTTGTAGACGCGTTAATATGATCGTGCATGCTAGCCTACGATGAGATGCATCGAAAAAATTTTTAAAATTCAATTTAGAGGTAGTCAAAATCGGTTTTTATGTCGAAATTTGACCCCCAAAATTTTTCGGGATCACATTACTTCCTTATACTACGTACAAGGAAGTAAAAAAACCGTCCGCTGTCTGGCTAGTGTCGCCCTCCGAGGCTCAGCGCCCTAGGCAGTAGCCTAGTATGCCAAAATCAGGTATGGGCAACCTTTGAAAACCTGTGTTCCAAACTTTCTGTTGTTAGCAAAGTCGCGGGCCGTATAATTATTGGGATTTATATGGGATTTTGACTGGTTTATATGGGTTTTATACGGGATTTTGATGTGTTTCGCGAAATGTGGCGGGCCACATCCGATCCACGGGCCAGTGGTTGTCCATATGTGGCGTAAATGGTATTGCCGGCCCTGTGGTTAGGATGATATTTTGTCCAAATTTCGGGCGAGGCGTTGCACCTTCGATCTTCCCCCACAAAGTGCTGAAATATGCTATTACTCAATTTAGAAACGCTAATTTAGAAAGCAGTTTCTCACATTCAAAACCAAAATCCGTTTATCCCTTAGTGACTATCGATTCCATTTTATTTATTTTTACGCTCGATCAGTTAATAACTGGATCTGTAATATTTGATTTTACGTTTTGCGCGCTGATCCATATATAACTATGAAATGCTTTGCCTGGAAAAAAGAAAAAAAAAAAAACAACTCTTTGAAATATGCCTGTCAGCAGTCTCACAACTAAACACAGTTCTCTTTCTTTCGAGTGGTAAATAAATCTTCTGGATGATTTAGTGCGTGCCGTCCTTTTTTTCAACCGATACTTGTAAATAAGTTTCTTCTCGAAGTGTTGTAATTACTCTCTTTTTTTCTTCCCCTTTCTCGGATAAATCTGATAGTTTCTGGTATCTGCAAGGTATATGTCGTGTGAATCATTCGCGGAGCGCTAGATCGCTTTATACGCATAATTAGCGAGGGAGTGATACATTTGAACAGTGAAACAAAGTTACAATGTCACCTTATGCTCCAATTGGCATATGAGTGGCTGGAGTATCTTGAACATTTATTTAAGAGATTTAAAAAATATAGATTGACGTAAAACTGCATTTTTATAATATGCATCCGTTGTACAACTTCCCTACTTTGCACCTCAAAACAAAGCCAAAAAGCCCGTCTGCCGTGTATGCCTGTCAGCGGGCAAATTTTGTTCAATATTCTTATAGAAACTTGGCAAAAGATATCTGATTCTGTTCCGTTTATTGGGGTCATTTCCAAATCCGCAACAGCTTTGTAAAAGGCAAATAAATTCCATGAGAGTCGGCAGAATATTTTCCGTGGGAAAGGGGAGAGGGCGAAAAATTACTTCAACGTATGGTTAACATATTGGTTTTTTTGTTTTCGTGTTATGGCAAAGCTACTCGAGGGCTATCTGCCAGGAAGTGCCTTGGATGGAAGTGCCTTGGTCGGAAGACTTTTTAAGGTGTTCTAACGCGCATTCAAGTTACATCCGAAGAAAATCGATCAAAACTCCGGACCGTTAGATCGACATCCGCGCGATAGGCCAGGCCAGAATGCTGGACCTTCACACTTCAGCCGTCTACCATCCACATGGTGGGGCGGTTAACATATGGAAAGAACAAAAAAGCAGGGGGGGGGGGGAATTGCATACAAAAATCCAAGGGCAATGAATCCGTCATACAAAAATCCCCCCCCCTCCACCAAACAAAAAAAAATTGTGTTTAAGTTTTTTTTTTTTTTTTTTGAGAATTGTTTGAGACGTAATGATTTCTCTCTATTCTAAAAAAAAGTAAGGTCCGCTGTCGTCGCCGCTGTCAAAAGCTTGTTCGCCTATCTTCTCCTAAACCGTGGGGATTTGAATTTCGACTAAGATGCCCACAGATTCGAAAAATTCCGAGGAACCTGCTAAGCTGACTTAAATTTCGAAAATCGAATTATTTTAGAAGATATTAATAAAAAACTAAAAAAAATAAACATAATAGTTGCCATATTTGGCATAAAATCATTCATTCCTTTGCAACAAAGCGTTTCCAAGTATCTATAATCGCGTGAAATATACAAACATGGGTTAGAATACGCCTATTTTACGCCAAAATAAGAACTATATGAAATAAGTAACTCAAAATGTGTTACACAAAGTTGACAATTTTCAAATAGTAAGTTCGCTTAGACAGCAGGAGCTTAGAATTAGCGATTATTTGTTTTTCCAAAACAGAATAACTAATATCTTGAAAATGAAAAAAAAAAAAATTAAAATGCAGATTATTTTAAAGCCGGTTCGGTCCAGCTAGATTATTTGCTACCAGTAGAAATATTTGGCGGCGTTAACTATGCCATTATAGCAGTTATAGTACACTTTGGATATTTGCTAGCGCGACGAGATGGTATAATTCGTGGTGCTAAGTATGCCAATCTGCAAACGATTATGTAAATGGAAATATGGATAACGGTTTTCCGGTAACCTTAAATGAATAGTAATTAAAAGTTGTGAACATGTTTAAATCGCCAAATAATGAAAAGTCGCCATTGGTGGCAAGCTATCCTATCTGTTCCGTAGCTTTTATTAACTTTACATGTACGCAAGTCGCCAAATAATGAAAAATCGCCATGGGTGGCAAATTCGCAAGGTGTCCAATAGGTTTTACATTATTAAAAATACAGCCGAAACAGATGTTCTGTTTTTATTACGCTTTAGCTCCTAATTAATATAACTTTTGAAAGGCAACATTAAATATCATTGTGTTTCTGAGGAGTGCAAATAATTTTTCCAGGGATTATAAGCGGAGTCCGCACTCCAGGTGGAGTATAGCTCAGGACCCGTACAACACGGATTCCCATAACAAAATATCTTCCGTGTTATGAGAGGGAGGTGTAGTGTGAAGTTTAAATTTTTATATACCAATGAACATGCAAGAACCAAGCAATGTGTAGCTCAGTAACATTCTATCTGATCCAATCTTCGGGTTTTGTCTGTTGAAATTATGTCTTTTTTACGAATAAGCCTTATTAGGGGACGAGTGCCTCATTCGAAAAGCGAGCGTAGCGAGTCTGGGGGGCCTTGGCCCCTAGTATTGTAAACAAAAGAGCACAGTGTAATTTGTGAAGAAGCAGTATTCCTGTTTTCAGATGTTTAAGGTCATTATCATTTCTTGCATGTCCATCCAATTCATCAAAGTACATAAGCATGAAAACTTTCACTTGCACCTTTGCTCCTTATTGTTTTAATTTGATAAAAAAAAAGAAAAGGAAAGGATTACCCGACACTGTCTGAATCGTAACAAGATTAGGAGTCTATTATTAACCCATCTCTTTTGGAATGGTAAACGATACTGTAGTGTCGGAAGCCAGCCTAGTGAAACACATCAAAGGCTTCACTGTAATGCTTTCCTTTGTTCATACACTTCAGCAATAGCTGTTGAATTTCCTCCCATGACAATTATCTTGATCAACTGTAACAAGAAATATAATAATCAGACAAATAGCTACACATTTTTGGAATTTCATCTTTGCAGGATATTAAAACTGTTATTTTTTTCATGAAAGGGTGGAAGGTACTACTTTTTGCTTGTAAATACAGTCGACTGCACGATTTAACGACCGTCCACGGCACCTCGGCAGGTAGGTCGTTAAATCGGAAACTTGTAAAAGGTACTGGAAAACGGTCAGGACCTCATCTGAAGGGCCATCAAATCGGGAAGGGCCTCGCTAAATCGCGAATTGACTGTATAAGAATTTCTACATGTTAATTGAAATTATTTCACAGTGTTGAACCTTTTATAAATTTTGCTAGATAAGCAAAACGTTATGAAATTGCTAACAAGTATGAATAGACTGTATTCGTGCTTGTGAATTTATCCCTGTTTTCATTGTCTAATAGAGATAACTCGTATTATACAAAGGGTTTTTTTTTTTTTTTTTTAGCACTACAGTGCTATTAAAATCAAGCAAGTATTTTATCGTCGACATAACTTGTCTCTACACGAATTGTCACGGTGCAGCACTTTTCAAATGTGTTTGCCAGATGCCGCGGATTTGGAGAGGGAGGGGGGGGGGAGAATAAAATGTTGTAAGTCGCACAAGGCTCGCAATTTTTTATTATTGATGATCGTCAAGTTTGGCGCCAAAAAATGTCTTCAAAACCGAAGTAAGATTGGCGATATCTTCCAAATTTGGCTAGAAACTCGCGTACGCGACAGTTTATTTCAAAGGAAAAGTATAGTTAGAATATGTCTGGCAAAAATTGCAAAATAAATTTAGTAAGCGATTTTAATATAGATTTCAGTTCCGAAGATGTGTTTTATGGAACAGAGAAGACAAATACGGTACACTGATGGATAACGATACACTTTCCAAAACGGAACCACGGATTTAACGTTCACGTAGACCGCATGTACACGGTGGTCTTTAGTGGTGTGTCGGTATCGAACCCGCACCCTTCTGGTTACGAGTCCAAGGTGTTAACCACTGGGCTACCACGGCCCCTCACCATTAAGTTATGCTATTTAAAAGAATCACAACGCAGTGGTTTCATGTTCCCTTTCTTTTTCAGATACTCGAGCAGGAGAAGCACGCCCTCCGAAGGAAGCTCGATTCCTTGGTTGGAGATTATGACAGTCGCATCCTTGAGCTTCAGAGTGATATCGAAGAGCTTAGGAAAGAGCTGGAAGAACAAAATGCCCTGCAGAAAAACACGGAGAAGGAAAAGGCCCAACTTTTACAGGAGCTTACGGAACAGAACCACAGGCTGACGGCGCAGCTAAAACAGGTGAGTGGCCATAGAACACTCTCAAAAATTATTTCTTCAATTCACGGAAATTTTGCAGCAGTCAGTGCTGCCGCAATATTTCCGTTAATTGACGACTATCCGTTTCTTTTTTGTTCTGTCAATTGAAGAAACTTCTTTAGAACTAACGAAAATTTTCGCTCTTCTTCAGATTTTCGGGAAGGATTCACGGAAATATTACGTTTCCGAGGAGTACGGAAAATTATTCGTTGAAAAATGAAGAATAAATTAGTGTATAAAGACGCACTGCGGAAAATCATTTCTTCAATTCACAGAAATTTTTCTGACAGCAGTGCTTGCCGGAATATTCTCGCTATTTGACGAATCCGTTTCTTTTTTTTCTCCTGTCAATAGAAGAAACTTCTCCAGATTCAACGAATTTTTTTCCTTTTCTCCGTGAAGAAGAATTCACGGAAATATTACGTTTACAAGGAGTACGAAAATTATTCGTTGAAAAATGAGGGATACATTAGTGTATAAAGACGAATTTTTCTGAGAGTGAAGGATAGATTTAGAACTCTCTCTGATCCGGAAGAGGGGGCGCACCTCCCATCCCAGTTGATTTGCTTAGAATTTCTTGTATTTGTTGATAGTTGCGATTTATTTAATGAGACACACAGAGAGAAGAATTACTTTCACTGTGAAATGAATGCGGGCCGTAGACGCTTTCAAGGCCGTAGCCAAGGGGGGGGGGGTTCAAACCCCCCCCCCCCGAAATTTTCAGTCACATAACTTACTGTTCGTAGAAAAAGAATTATCCCTTGTATCGCCAACTACAATTATTGCACTTCAGTTCATTCAAACCGCATGTAATGTTTTACTTGTGTTTCTCTGAGGATCGCAAAGTGATAAATTTCACTTAAATATGCTACTCTTTTCTCTGTACGTTATATGCATACCTGTCTTCTGAGTATGGCCAAAAGGAAATGCAATTTCCGTGGCACTTGCAAGCAGAATTTCTCATTCTCATCAAATAATTCTTTAAATAAACAGTGTTTAATGTATCATAGTAGTAGGAATTTGTGAAGGTGGTAGCAAAAATGTGCCCTAAGTACACTATGTACGGCTGCTTTATTTACACAATTTTACACAGTATTTACATTTCCCATAATTAGAATGCAGTATGATCGGAGCAAAAGCTCACATTCGTCTCAATGCTTCTCCACATTGGTTCTCTCTCTTCTTCTTTCACCCCCCCCCCTTACACGTAGAGAGAGACAAAAAAGAAATATGGTAAATAAAAAAATTTCTCTTTCCACAAAAAAAAGTGAGTCATCTTTCGATTCCATCGGAGATCGAAACACGAAACAGTTTCACAGTATCGTGTTTATGACCTCTATAAATAAAAAAGTCAGAGTGATAAGTTTGTGATTTTTGGAGTTTGGGACATGTAAGCTCCAGTCTCGACTAGGGGAGGGAGATCCTACGTTGCATTATTCACGTAACCAGTCCGCTACTCCTTAGAATAAAAAGAGAGTGGCATTGCGGACAGCAGGAGTAAAAAAAAAAAAAAAAAAAAAAAAAAAACCCGCTGCCTGGCTAGTGTCGCCCCTCTCGAGTCAGCGCCCTAGGCAATCGCCTAGTTTTCCTATATGGTCCAGCCGGCCCTGCTCTGTCACACAGTGCTTGTCATTCTTTAAAGGCTGCACTGACACAGAGGTTCGCTACGCCGATAGGATATTGCTTACAGGGATGGACGCGAAACAGCATTTTGCGAGACGAGACAGAGATTTACAGATTTTTTGCGAGACGAGACAAACATTTTTAACATTATGATATAGCAATTTTTGCGAGACGAGACAAAGCTTTTCGGCTGTTTTGCGAGACGCGAGACGCCTATTTTTCGTCTCGCGTCCATCCCTAATTGCTTACATAGCACTGTTTCAATTTGGATGCATTATTTTCGCGTTTTAAATAAAAATGAAAAACACAAAGCTGGAGATCATACTTTGTTTAATTTTAATTTCAGTGTGCTGAAAAAAGTACCATATTAAAACATAAAACTTGAAACCCCCCCCCCCGAAAAATTTTCCTGGCTACGGCCTTGGACGCTTTTAATTTTATTTTACAGGAAATGGGGAGAGAAGCACGCTTCCTAAGCACATACACAATCACTACCTTTACTCGTACTTCTCCTCTTTTTTAATCATCATTGTAGATGGCGCTGCAGTAGCACATGCAAGCGCAAACAGTACCCTACCCGACTTTTTGACAACTTAAACACCCGTTATGGAAAAAAAAAAAAAAAGAAGGGGAACTTCCGAATATGGAAACCCAACTCAGAAAGTACTGATGATCGCACAAACTGAGGAAAAATCCATAAAGATGGTGGAATTCAGCAAAAGTTTGCAGATTCAACGAAAATTGGTCGGAATATACTTATCTAAATAATTTAGTTGGACCGCAGTGGCAGAGTTTGGAATGTCAGGTTGAAGGACTCGGATTCGAATCCTGGCTGATCAAAAACCAACGTGCACATACTGTGAGCGTGCACGTTAAATCTTTGGCACCGTACGACTTTCTGGCTGGATATGTCGGTAAGTTTGAGAGAGCTGCGAACCCAGGAATGAAGGCTTCTAGGACGATGCTCAGAATCGTGAGTAACAGCATAACTTCCTCTCTGGAGCACTTCCGAGGCTGACATTCATAGCTTTAAAACAGTACTGTATGGCTAAGATGTCAGCCATTGGCATATAAAATAAAACAATCCAGATTATTTAATAAATTATTTAGTTGAATTAACCTGAATTTCGTTGTATCAACAAAATGTTTTGCTGTCTAAATCTGCCTAAAACAACAAAATTATTAGGTTTAAATAGCACTTGCAAAAACTTCCGGAACCAAAAATTTATCGTGCACGTGCACGGTGGTGTCCTGTACGCTTTAAAAAAAAAAAAAAAAGGTTACTTTTACCCCAAATATGTGGAAGTTGTTTATTGCACTACAAACGATTTTTTTAAACTCACAATGACGAAATTATATTATTTTACTTGCATGTCGCATAACACCTTTAACATTAAAAAGCAAACAATAATATAACTTTTATTTTAAATTTCTCATTTTTATGTCGACTAAACCATTTTTTTTTACAAGACTCCAAGTCTGCAAACATAACTTCATAAGCTTATCGGAAATGAGCATGATACCGTTCCAGTTGAGCGGATTCACTGAGATAGAACCGCTCCTGTCATATTTTCCAACTTTCTACCCAATCTGCTTTTTAGTACCTCGAAATGGACCTCATATGATGAATAGGAGAATTTTTTTTATAGCTCTTGTGAAAGCGTGGGTCAGGTGAGATCTGGGTCATTTTGTCTGGTATGCTAGTGTGGTTTATTTTGAATTACATGCGTGTTTAGTACGAGAAATGATAACAATACTCGGAATCACCGGAGGGGGCAGGTTATCGCAGACAAGCATTTTAGTGGAGCAGTGGTGCCATGAAAATGAAGTTCTACATGAACTTAGTGCGAATGACCCAAAACAATTTTACGGGGTTAAATAAAAAAAAAGAGAGATTCCAACTCAACACATGGATTGACGTTTCTTCCCTTGTGTGAATACCAAATATTTAAACTATCTAAACCTGAACATCTGCATTAACATCTTGTTTTATGTACAGGATGTACATAATGTAAGTTTCTCTATTCAGAGCGGTTACAGCTAAAACTACTGTTTAGAATGATACTAAATTTGCAGGCAGGCAACCTTAGTGAGACTGTTCGAGAGATTCGCAGGAAAAAAAATATATAGTTCAAATAGTCACCACTTGGGGCGTTTCACAAAGTTTTAGCGCTAATAAAATAAACAGATAAACTTTCTCAAGCGAAGAGAACAATGAAGAGTTTGTGAAACAGGTGTTTTACTTTATATTTCTATGGGTGAATTTGCATACTATAACCTATAACACTGCAAAGCGCCTTCTGGTAGTAATTTTTTTCAACAATTTTTTGTCCACTCAAATCTCCCTTCTATGATTTCATTAAGGTTTCTTACAAATTTGGTAGCATTCTGACCTGTAGTTTTGGCTGTACACCGCATTGAAATCGAAAACTTTAATTATGAACACCCTGTATATTTCTTTAAAGTGGTGATGTAGAGAATTAATTTTCCTTCGATATTGGACGTATTTTTGTCTTTTTAAATGCATTTAATGAGATTTTATCAGCAGTATAATAGTTGTCTCTGTTAAACTTTTAATTTTGAATTTTCTTCCTACGAATCAAATCAATATTTAATATTTTTTTATTATTTGTACACAATTAAATATTTATCTGGTGCCATGAACACCAGTATTTACGTCAGTACTAGGATTAGGTTTTTCTCTTCCGTATACTATAAAAGATGAAAAATAAAAAAGTAACTCTTTACCACTTTTATGAAATCCTTTTTTATACAAAGATTTGAATTGATAGTAAACCCTGCTATTACAAGCACTTGGATGGACGAGCAGATTGTATTTGGTCCCTTCAGCCTCGCTATGAATGATCTCGTAGTACCCATAAATTGTTATCAGTACATATCGAAATTTGATTATAAATGTCTAAATCATGCTAGAATTTTCTGTGAATTTTTTTCAAATGTGGCTGCTTTTTATTGAATTGGTCATTTTAAAAACGCACAAAATGATGATTTTTCCCAAATCAGTCAATTTTTAATATATTTGTATATAGTTTTTAATAAAATAAAAGTATTACATCTTTAGAGCCTAATACCTCTAACAGATGCTAACAAAGCCTTGTAAATCTACGTATTCGCATGTATTTTTTTTAATTATCATTATTACTTATTCCTGCAAAGTTATTAGTTTGTTCCTTTTAAAAAGCGACCGTCGTCATAGAACTTTTTAACAGCTTTAAAAACAAACAAATGATGTTAAACATTTGAAAAAATTATTAATGGCTCTTCATCCAATGCACTATGGACTAATGCTAAGAATAAAGCTGTATGTCTCATGCAATTTTCGGAAAAAAATTCATAAACCCAAATATCGCTTTCAAAAATGAGCCGAGGAGTTACCTGTTTGGGAAATATTGCAAAATTCCGTATTTTTAGCATTTTTACCCGAGTGTTTTTTAACTCCTCTAGGTGCTTGTTTGTAACAGTACATCTTGTAAAGAGACGTTCTAAATTTGCCAGAGTCTCTAGCGCAACTAAATTTTTCAACAAGCTAAATTTTTCAACTAAATTTTTTAAAACTAAATTTTTCAAAAGTTGCACGATTTCCAAAAAGAACAGCCTTAAGAGGTTTCTGAAAAGTCAGATTCAGTTGTTTTATTTCTTAGTACACACATACATATTTTAAATGACTGACTTTTTTTTTTTTTCCTACTAGGCGGCAAGAGCAGAGGAACAATTACAAGCGCAGTTACAAACCCTAAGAGAACAGTTTAATGTTCGACGGTCGAACCTACATGACCATGTATCTCAACTGGAAGGTCTTCGGGAAGAGGTGAGTTTAACGAGTACCATTTTTTTTATATCATTGCAATTATTCTGGGCCATGGATAGGAGTAGTTAGTTAAGCCTGATTGCTCACATACACACACACACACACACACACACACAAACATTGAAAAATTTAAATTTATAATAAATCTCGGCCACGGGATACTAATTATGTGCAAGTTAATAATTGAGCATCCATATAAAAAGAGTTCTGCCTCTGAAATAGGCGAAAGAACTGTTACCAAAATTGGTAAATAGACTACACATCAGAAACACTCAGGGAACTTTGGAAAAAGAAAAAAAATAGTTTAAAATATGTCTAATAAGTGACGCTTTGCATAAAAACCAGCAGATTTATCAATGGAAAGGGCTAATTCGAAATGTACGAACAATTTCAACATTTATTCAATAGTTTTTGAGCAATTATTAACTAATTTGGCACACTTTTTGAGCTGATTTCACCGCGCAAAGCGCCACATAATAGACATTTTTTGAACTATTTTTTTTTTAAATAAAAGTCCCTTGACCGCATCTCGTGTACAGTCCATATGCCAAATTTGATGTCAATCGGCTCAGCCATTTCAGCTGAAAATTCTGTATGTGGGGACGTTCAAATGCAGCGGATTGAAAAATTATGAGGGGTTGTCACATATTTTTGCAATTAATTCGGGTGCTCTTGACTGCAGTTTGGAGTGGCGTAGCTTTGCACGTATGAATTTAAGATATTACGCATATGTCTACAAATCAAATACTTAGCAGTTGACGAATTTTAGGGCTGTTTTTATCTTTTAAAATATTTTAATTATAAAAGACTTGCAGAGTGGTAAAGACGCTGTGGTATCGTAAACTAGTGCACGTATATAACAAGAACTATTTAGTGTGCTAAAATATCTTACACTAATATTTGTTGAATCTTTCTGGGTTAGACATAATTTTCTATTTACAAAAATATAGAAGTGTGAAGTTTGCCTGGGCATATAAAAGCCAAAGGAAATGTCACAAAATTCTGACTGACATCCTTTTACGCCATTTTTTTACACTTTATTTACTTTAATTTATCTATATTTTTAAGTTTTAAATAATGAAGGAATGTACAATAAAAATAAAAAAGGTAATCTATCTTTTTCAACCAGTATTTTTCTAAGTATTTTTTGTAACTAAAGTACAGAACTATCATTTTTTGTGACTATAACTAATAATTTGGTAACATACTGTATATAACCAATATTCTTTTTCCGGTTTTGCCACAATTATTGAATAATGAACTGTGAAAAATGAAAAGAAAATAAATAAATTACTTAGTAATTTAGTACGCTCCAAGCTTGGTCCCTCCGACGTGTCTGTCGGCAGTTATGTAACAGTCGGGAGAGAATATAGCAAGCAACTGGCACACCCGAGCGACAGTTGGCCCAAAACAATTAAAGATCTCTATGCCAAAATATCAAACATGCATAGCAATGCAGTCATTGCATGTATACACGTATAGCAAACTCACAGGAAAATGCTAGAATGATAGTTCTTGCTTTTATTTATTTTAATTATAACTGTTAGAAACACTTTATCAAACTGCCTCTAGAAACTTTCAGGTGTGAGATTTAGCTTTTCTGCCTCCATCACCTAAAGCACTGCCTTTGTGTTTCCTCTGGTACACTGCTTTTAATGCGGTGCCAATTCCAAACTTGCTCTCATCCATATAATAGAAATGGCTCTTATAATCACGTTTTGACAATTGTCTAACTTTGTGCGCTACTGCGCGAGTGTTCGTTATTGTTCTCAATTGTGTATAATCATTTTGCCGTGCTTTGTGAATCAAACCGTTGTATTACACTCTGCTGTTTGATTTCCCCAGATCAACCTGTTGGAGGGCAGAAAGGCAGACCTCGGACAGCGAATCCACGCCCTTACAGATGAAAGGGAGAACCTCAACCTGTCCTTGGAAGAATCCGGTGACCGGATCATTCTGCTCCAGCGGCAGAACAAGGAACAAGAACTGAAGGTAATACAATTATTGAAACCTGTCTCTTTCCGATCAAGCTCTAGAGGTCTGCAAGGGCCAAAAACTTTCAAGTCCGCTTCGAAACCATTTTTTTTTTTTTTTTTTAAGTCTGGTCTGTTTAGTAATCACAATTTTAGCCCCGGTATGTAGCCAACATAAAAACTGAGCAGATTTCGTCTCGGTCCAAACAAATTCTTCGAACATATCCTTTGAGAATAACCTTTTTTTTTTTTTTTCCTTCACATTTTTGATATGCCCTGCAGTGGCCTAGTCGCTGAGCTCCGTTCCCATGCGAACGCAGGAAGTGAAGCAGCAACCGCTTGGCCAGTGTTTGGGAGGGCGAAAACCTCTCTAGGCTAAGCTGCTGTGGAACCGTGTACGCCAAAGGGAGCTGGTGCATGTAAATTCTGTCGTGGCGCCAATATCCCCCATGTTCAAAACGATACCTCTGGAGGAGCTGATTTCAGGTGAGGGTTTCTCATCTGGAATTGCTTCAAATTTAGGGGACCACTCATAAGGGGCAACGTTGGTCTGCCACACAGACGCCCCCATGATGAAATGACCAGCATCTGCGGTCCTCGTAGCGGTCAAGCCTACAGCAGACAGCTGACCCTGCCATTAGAAGGAAGAAAAAAAAATTAATATTGTAAGAGAATAATATACAGTGAATGTGTGTAATACGTTACTACAGCAAAGAACACTTAAAAATCCCGAAATACATTCGGTGCTTCCCTGAAATATCATCGAACGCTGGGCACTTCCTTCAGTGGTCCAGTTCGTCCCAAAAAAAGAAAAAAATACTAAAGTTCCTCGTATTTTAAAAAGGCAAGGATGCCCAACCGGTTATCAAAATTAATATTGCTGCAAGGGCCCTGATCCGTACAGATCTTTATTCAGCTCAGACCAGGCCTTCTAATCACAGAAAATATTAAAAAATAAATGCATTTCCCAGAACTAAGCAATTGGTCAAGCAAGAGAAACAAGCAAAAATGGAATATGCTTTTGTGAACCTTGTCTGTTCCTGTCAAAGATACGAATATTAATGACTTTTGCATCATTTTTGTATGACAATACCTTCCTTATCAAAATAACTTTTGTTTTATATTATCTTCTTGAATATTATCTGAAACTTTGTGCAAAATAAAAAACATTCTGGTGTACGATTGATGAAATTATCACAGATAAAGAAAATACCAAACCACAAAATATTAATAAACGATGAACATGTAATCTGTACGTCGTCAGCGAGAGTAATGCAGAAGCCCATTATCTATCAGAACTAATGTCTGGAAGCATAATTTTTATACGGGTGCGCAATGATGAACTCCTTAATTGAACTGAATTTAGGATTCTGGGTTTGTTAAAGTAAGTGGATCTTTCAGAAAAAAAAAAATGCTTCATATCATGTCCCTTGTTTTAAATGGCATTCAGACTTTCTTTTCTGTTGTTATAGATACAGTGATAATTAATGTCATTGTAGTTGTATTATTCACTTTTTTAAACACTCCCAAGTAAATATGACATGTTTTTAAGAGTACGTTTTTCCGTCTGTCTGTCTCTCCGTACTCTAACTGCCTTCATTAAGCATGAGTTTCTGCGAAATAGGCAAATGTTATTGCGGTATACCTGACCACGTGCCCTATTACACGAGCGTAGCCGGAGGGGGATGATATCGGGATATGTGAAAATATTTCTGGATTACGTGCATATCACTTAAGCGAATGAAATAAAATTTGACATCGTCACAAGGAGTCAATTAAACTATAGGAGTCAAAGTACTTTCAACATAAATTTTTTATAGATTTTGAGATTTTGTAAAAACTGGCACATGTTTGTTCCATTCCTGAAAAATGGCAATGAAATAGAAAGAAATTTGGAACTATGTTAGGTGCAAGTTAATTTAAACTCTAGATGCCAAAACTGCTTTAAATATTTCATAGAGTTTGGGATTTTGTGAAAATCGTATATGTTTGTTCTCGCATCCCTTAAAAGTGGATTAATGATTAGTGATTATAATGAAGTTTATCAACATGATCAGCTGCGACTGAAACCACAAACGTCGGAACTTATTGAAAATTTTGAATACATTTTAAAACTGTTTTTAAAATGTTTATTTATTTATTTACATTTTCTGAAAATTGTGCAAATTTTTTTAGGTATGATGTGAAAATATCTACAGTGAATTAAACAAAATTTTGTTACAAAATTGAAAAATTTCACAAAGTTTTTTTTTGTTACAAATTTGTGTTGAAAATTTTGAATAAATTTTAAAACAGTTTTTAAATAATTTCTGAATTTAAATAATAAATTCTGAATAAATTTTAAAACTGTTTATTTTTATTTTTATTTATTTTATTTTTTTACATTTTGTGAAAATTCTGCAACATTTTTTGAGGTATAATGTTAAAATATCTACAGTGAATGAAACAAAATTTAGTAAAAGGTTAGGAATGACCTCTTGACTTGAAAAGCTCATGCAAACAGAAAAAAAAAAAACTTTAACTTTTAAAATAAAAAGAAATTCTCTATTGTCAGTGTTGCTAATCACTTTGTTACTCCTTAACCCGTGATCCTTTAACAATATACACAGAAGTTATAATTTCGCATTTGATACCATTGGCAATGTACTATTTCCATTCTTTGTGCTTCTACAATGCTGACGAAAAATCAGGCTTTTTGGAAATTTGCATTTTATACTAACTCGTCAACGACTGGTACTTTAGCAAGTATGCATATCTATCTATCTATCTATCTATCTATCTATCTATATATATATATATATATATATACAGTAGCGGATCCAGGGGAGGGGCTAGGGGGCTTCAGCCCCCCCCCCCAAAAGAAATCGCTTAAGGGTAACATTCTGCTTTATTATACACTTTAAATAGCTAAAATGATCATATTTTATTACTTAGCCCCTCCCAAAAGCTTAATACATTGGTTTAGACTAAACTTTTGACTTATAGTAGATCTTAATTGGGTGAAATAAGGTTTTTAAAATATTTAGCCCCTCCCAAAAAAAAATTCTGGATCCGCCGCTGTATATATATATATATATATACTTTTTTTAAATTTAGAATTTTTAATTAAAAATTAACACATTTTTTATTAAAATTAACATATTTCAAATTATAAATGAAGCACATGTATGTTAAATTGTTAGTTCTTTTAAGATTAATAAACGCGAAAACTGCGCTTCTAAATATGCAATAGTTTTTATAAAAATTGGAAAAAATGTAAGAACTTTTTTGTCGGTATGAAGTTACGAGACGATAAAAAGGAGACATTAAACATGACCTTAAACACGAAATTATATACAATACACATACGGTAAGGAACCGTTAAAGTGCAGAAATCGTTACCGTTAAAGTGCAGAAATCAGTTGATAAACAGATTATCTAGATAATGTGGAGATAAACTAGGTTAATCCGTTAAAGGTCAGAAAATTGTTTCATTTCTCAAACTACCTAGGTAATCTGCAAATTACTCGTTAAAGTATAAATAAAATCTTTCTTGGAACAGATATGTTTCTGTACGCTTAAATTAACATAATTTTATTTCAATGATTTACCATATCTAAAGAATCAAGTTAATACAATCAAACAATCAACGAATCAATTGATAGAATTAATCATGAATCAATTTTATGATAAAAAGGATCAAACGGTTTAAAATATCATTACAAGTAAAGGAAATGAATTTGCAAGCTATGCAATAAAATTACGTTTACTTTTAGGTGCTGTCTAATAAGTGATATTTCGAATTAGATTGCAATTTGTTTTTGAATGAGAGAAACAAACTTTTGAACTTAACTATACCGAAGCCGTTAATGTGCAATTTATTTAGGTAAAATTTAGAAAATTCTTGATTCCTCACTTTAACGGAGCAAATCAATTAAAATGTGCATATTAAAGGTTTTCGAGCTTTAACACAGGGTTGACATGGTTTAAACCAAATGTTTTTTTTTTTTTCTCAAAAAAACAAAAACAAAAAAACAATTGGTTTTTTTAAAAAGAATAATTTGAAATTACGAATACTACAGATAGAATAAGTTATGATATATTTTAAAATTATCCTTTTAAGTATCAACAATAAGTTTTTATATCAATCTAATAGATACCTTAATGTTTTATAGTTATTAAAAATTATTAATTAAATTAAATTATAGGCTGCATTTTTAGCTTTTTGAATAGCTTTAATTTGTTTCTAAAATAGAGGTTTTGTGTTTTAACAACTTTAAAACTTATAATTATCATTTTGAATAGCTTATCACCATTATTACTGATGAATCTAAAAGCAATATTCCATGTAAAATGCAGTAAATAATTACTATTGTATTATATTATAATATTAAGTCTAAAATATAGTATCAAATAAATATTAAAATTTAATGATTTTAATGTCCACATAAGTACACTAACAACTGTTTATTTACTATGTTTTAAGTATTTTCAGAAGGAATATTAATTGTTATTTGAACATTTTACTAATAATTTTATTTATAAATATGTATACATGTAATTATAAAAGGAAAAAAAACCAAAAAACCTGGTTTAAACAAAAAAAAAACGGTTTAAACAAAAAAAAAACTACTTTTTGGGTTTTTTCCAACCCTGCTTTATCATATGTAATTCTTGACAAAACTGCGTATATTGTAGTATTCTATCGTGCATGGACTTAACGTTCTCAGCGATTTTTTTACCATCGTGGGTATCGTTCTTTAGAGAGATTTATTTTTGCTTTTCTTTCAGATTCGCAGCCAACAGCAAGATCTGGACGACCTGCGGCAGACCAATTCCCAACTCCAAGCAAAGTTAGATCTCTTACTAAGGAGGAGTCCTAACGGCAATTCGTCTCTTCTAGACGAAATTGAGATGTCAGCGCCATCTTCTATGGAAGACGAGGCGTCGAGGTTCCAGGTACTAGCTCAGATTTTTTACAATTAGAATGCTATTAATGTCAAGACTCAAAAATATTTCGACTATGTTGCTTACTGACACTTTCAAAAATGACATGCATTTCAAAAAAGAAGAATATTCAGTTGTATGTTATGTACAGTGGAACCTGCTAAATTGATTACCTGTCAATAGGGACCACTTTTGAACGATTTCACTTTACAACCACCACATTTTACCGCATTCGTATGGTGACCACCTTTATAAGGTAACTGATTTTCTTCTTCCCAAGGGTAGTAGCACAAGACAAGCTACGCTGTACTAGAGATGAGACGGGCTCAGCCCGAGCCCGATCCCGAAAGCCCGAGGCCGAGCCCGGGCCCGAACCGGGCTCGGGCTTTGCAATTCACAATTGCATTCGGGCTCGGGCTCTTGAAAATTTTTTATTTTATTGAACATACTACTTGAAGCAGATTTTTAAAAAGTGAGTCATATGGAAAATAAAAGTACTTATAAAAAAAATAGCAACACGGGTGCCTAGAAGGCGCGTGAAGCTCTTTGGGTATTTCAGAACGGCGGCTTATGTTGCTTAGTTAGTCATGAGATCGGACATTATTTCATAAACACTTATTATAATTACACATTATTTCATAACACTAGATATAAAGAATTAGAAAATTCATCAAAAATTTGCAACTATATTTGTCTTTAATGTGCACAAACGGCGAATTTTATTGTATTCTATCAAAGAATTACTTCTTTGAATTTAATTGAATTTTATTTATCTTTAGCTAAACTTTTGGGCTCGGGCGGGCTCGGACTCCTACTTAAATAATATTACTCGGGCTCGGATTAAAAGTCTTCGGGCTCGGGCTTCAAAAAATGAGCCCGAACTCATCTCTACGCTGTACTTATATATATTTCTAACTCCATGAGATCCAGTAGTGTAAAATATATTTTATCACCATATCTTTTCCCAAGCCTCAGAAATGTTAACCAATATTCTAATCAATATTTACTTGCCTTTTTGGTTGGATATCATTTGAATTCACGACAACTCATGTCAACTGTCTACTGACCCTATTCTGCGATCCTTTAGCCATTTGTTAAGCAGTAGCCAGTGCATAAATGAGATTTCGTTGAAAAGCGTTTTACATTCGAATGTATTCGACATGATTTATATTTCTAGTTTAATTATTCCATAAATATAGTATGTGAATTTAATGGACTGTGGATAGCATTTGTAATTAGTGGTAAAATAATGCAATTATGTTTCGTGAACAATGACGAATATATGAGCTTTATAGCTCATTTAGCTTACCTAGACTTAGCCGCATTTTCGGAGTTGTTGAGGGAAGAATATAGCTGCTCTTACCGAACGATGACAGGTATTTACTTACAGCCTTTATTTACTTTTTTAGTTCTACGTAACGCTTTAATACAAGGGCACATACAGTTCCTTTATTTTTAATATGAAATGATGACTTTTTTATTTTCTTCTCGTGTGTGTGTGTGTGTGTGTGTGTGTGTGTGTGTGACTTTACCCGTGAATTTTGGAAATATATAAATATTTATTAATAGTGATACAGAAGTTACACCATGAACAATGAAACATTTATTCTTTCCGAATGATAGCGAGTGTTTAATTCCAAATTTTATTTTCTTAGGTAAATACATTCGAAATTTGGTATGTAAAAACAGAGCTGTTAGAAATAAGTTATTAGAAATATTTTTTAATGATTCGTATTAGAATGCAGCTATTCTTTTTTTAAATTCAAGGTATATTTTTTTACGAGATTAATTTTAATTTATTTAATTAAAATTCTACTAGTCTACTAGTATTTGTTTACTTACTTGCGCTCAGCACAATAAAAATATTTTCTCGGTGTTAGTTTCTCTTTAATTACCTAATACAGTGAACTCGCGCTACAACGAGATCTACCTAAAGGGTGGCACCATTTACATCAGGATATCTTTATTTTATGAGGAGCTACAAGTGCTGAAACATTGGCGAAGTAAAAAATCGAATTGTAGCCAAAAACTATAACCGGCGATTCCGCAAACACCCTTCTAGCCACAAGCAGTCAAATATCCCAAAAACTGGTCCATTCCACAAGCTTTAGGATGAGCCCACAATAAAGCATATTGCTGTTCTAGATGAGGAGAAATGTAATTTTTTGTTTGCAATACATCACAGAAATCCGCGTTCGTCGAATAAGGAGACTCACCACGTGTCATGGTTTTACCTGTTTTTAATATCATGTCCGGCTTCAGCCTGCTGTTTTGTCACATGCAAAGTGGAAAGCTATAAAGCTAAACAAGAAAAGTAGCATTTATAAGTTTTGAAATACAACAATGGAAACAAAAGAAGTATGACGTTTCCCACGTCTTTCACAAAGGAATATGCAAAGAAATTACAAATGCGTATCTCATGTCTGATGAAAACACATGCTATACATTATGTAGTTAGTAACAGATTTGCATACGCTTAATTTATTTACCCAGCATCTAGTATTCGTTTGCGAATTTCGTCTAATGTTTTATAAGTAGAGGTCTGCGCCGCCGCCGCCGAGGTCTAGGCCGGCGAAGAACTCTGATTTCATACCGCGGCGTGCAATCGGCTTCAAAACTTTTTTTAAAAATTATATCTAAATTTTCAACTGCCTATTTTTTTTATACTTCTTAACGCTAGTAACTTGTAAAGATACAATTTAAATTTTTTAAGCCAATGGCGTAATTTAATTACTTTAACAACTGTTTAAACATGGCATTATACCTCAAAAGTACATTATAGGTTTGGAATGGTTCATGAGGAGGTTGTGGAGAAAAAAAAAAAAACTTAAAAGCAAATAATGTATGAATCGTATATTGATAACTAAATGTATCATGAATGTGCTAGATAAACAACATAAACTTATCCGATTTTGATAAAAATCTATTGTTTTAGTTTTTCAATATAAATATTTTAAATGTGTACCACAACGGCAAGCTCATGCTCTGGAGCCTCACCAGTGGCCGAGCGCATAGCGCTCTGAACTGGGAGACGGAAGGGGCCTGTTCAAAACTAGGTAGCGTCAGCCGACCTGACCGTTATTAGTTTTTCTTCCGACCTTCTGTTAGTTTCTACCGACCTTCTGTTTTCTACCGACCTTCTGTTAGTTTTCCGTGGTTTCCTCCTAAACTTAGCGTAGATCAGTGTTAGGACCCCTTAGGGAGACCCCCACGGAGGGCACCCCACTAGAGATGAGTTCGGGCTCATTTTTTAATGCTGGAGCCCACCCCCTGATATTATTTAAGTCGGAGCCCGAGCCCAAAATTTCAGCTAATAGATAAATAGAAGTCGATTACTTCATTGATAGAATATCATAAATTTTGCCGTGTGTACTCGTACAAATTAAAGGCAAATATAATCGAGCCCACACGAGCCCGAATACAATCGTAATCTCTATACCCCACCCCATCGGCCGAGATTGCCCGTAATCGCACAGCATCATACTAAAAGTCTGGCTTCATAAAAATTCTGGTCTTCATTCTAGTCTTAGAAAAATTTCATTTTAGCGCAAATTTATACATATGCGTATGTGTGTGCATTTTCATTATGCTCTTTTACAAAAATTTTCCACGCCACGACGAACGCCAATTTCGGTGATGTATTGCAAACAAAAAATTACGTCTCACCTGATCTAGAACACCGATATGCTTTATTGTGGGATCATTCTAAAGCCTGTGGAATGGACCAGTTTTGGGGATATTTGACTGCTTGTAGCTATAAGCGTGTTTTCGGAATCTCCGGTTACAGTTTTTGGCTACAATTCGATTTTTAACTTTGCCAATGTTTCAGCGCTTGTAGCTCCTCATAAAATAGAGATCTCCTGATGTAAATGGTGCCACCCTAAAGGATTTTTTCTGCTCTTTCTAAATATGTGCTTATTTTGCACGTTGGTCTTTCAGAAACCTCACAAATTAGGATCTTTCCAGACGGTATAGCAAAAAACGGAATTTCTTTCTATCCACCATAATTCGGAAACGGTTAGAGATAGGACAGGGTTTCTGCGGTGTTTTATGCTCCACATGGGCTGTTCTTTCAACTCTTTTCGTTTGGCAGATTATGTCAAATTCACCCTATATGCGTATATATATATGGGAAGTCGGAGTACAATGAAACACTCTCTCTAAAATCAATAAGATTTGTCATAGAAAGTTGAAATTCTCACGCCTATAATAGAAGTATATGTTCCGGTTACTGATGCGATTTGGCGACAATAGAATTTTTTACAACAAGAGATATAGAAAAATATTGAATTTTCACCATTGAAAGTAAATTCCGTTACTAAAAGTAATTTTGTTTTACCTCGTTGTTTCCATATGTATAATTATATTTTTTTCTCAAATATTGTGATCACTATGGTGTGGTTTTCATACTTTAAAAGCCCGAATTAAAAAATAAATAAATAGTAGGAATTGGTAAAAATTCATTTAGTTTGTAGCCTCAACTTGGGGTACATTAAAACACTTGTAGATCGGTTACGGCATTCACTTAAAATAAAGATATTACGATTAAATATTTATATTGAGATCTCCATAAAGTCCATAAAGTTAACAAGGAATTGTTTTTAAATTGTATTCCATCTTCTTCAGGCTCTGAAAATGGTGACAATCCAGATCGCCTTACAACTAAAAATCCAAACAGTACACATGAGCTATCCTCCCATAAAATGTATGAACACAAGTACTATCGCTCTAAATGATTATGTTTTAATTAAGAAAAGTGAGCTTATAAGTTTAAAGAAATATACTCTGTTGGGGAATTAATAAACTTAAATCAAATGTAATGTAAAGTTTTGTACATCAAACAACTAAGTCCAAGCTTCAAATTTTTGCGTTCTTCGGAAACTAATATTTTTGAAAAAGCTTTTATTGTATCAAAACTACCACTTTCTATTCCTTCAGTTGGTACAAAAAGGAAAACATAAATACTAATTTTTGAATTTGATATAAGTAAATTTAATATAAAATGAAAAACTATAGGCTAACCTCTTATAAAAGTATTATGTTTTTATCTTGAGCTACAACAGATTAATTATGCATAGTATATAAATTTGTTTTTTCCATTTAAATTTCATATTTATGTTCACTGATGTTTATTATAAATGTACTTAAACCATTCATGCTGAAATTTGAATTTTGACTCATATTATTTGAGTGTTTGTGACGTGTTATAAAGTGTTTCAATAAAGTGTCCCTAATAATTTTGCTTACTTATCTGTTATTTCGGGAATCATACGTTAATTTTATTTATAAATTTAATTTACTTATTAAATTAATTTTTTCTTTACAGTCTGAATTATATTTATAAATAATTATTTTGAAACTGTCTTTGCGAAACTTGTGGATAGGTCACTGCTTGCTCATACAATCACTTTCAACTCTGGATAGTTTCTTTAAATCTACCTCCCGTACCGCTAATGCGAACGTCATAGATTTATTCTTGTGAAAGTTTTGCCTAATGAAAGCTATTTTTTAAGTAGGTTTTACATAATTTAATGTGGAGGGGGGGAGGCAAATGAATCTTGACTTTCACTGTTATTTACATATTTATACTATATGGAGGGCGTTTCAAAAGAGTTTCGAAGAACTTTAAGGGTAAGTCACAGGACAGGCATATAACAAGGATTGAGAATTGCATAGTTATGTGAGGTCGAAAACGTCCTCTTTATGTAGCTGTTAACAATCACTTTGGAACAAGTGCTGAAATACTAATGAATTTTCCGACTATTGTTCGTCAAAAACCTGTGTATCTTTCACAGGAAACATGCCATTAATATTCACAGTTTAAAATTTTTCTTTCATTTCATGGATGAAAGTTTTGGAGACAAGCCCATTGTTTACGAAACTTCTTAAGAAATTAGATGAACCCTTTATCACTTTTCCCAAAGTGATTATTAACAGGTAAATGAAAACGGTGTTTTTGACTCCACATTGCTGTGTGGTTCTAATTTGTTTATTATGTACCCTACCTCCCCTTACAGTTTGTCGGAAATCTTTTGAAATATCTTATACTAGGTATGGGCAACCTTCACAAAGTTGCGGGTCAAACTTTACGGATGAGAGTCATATATTTGGGATTTATATGGGATTTTGAATGTTTTATATGGGGCTTTGATATGTTCCGTGGGCCTTATCAAAAGCCGGAACGGTCCACATTCTGCCCGCGCCCGGAGATTGCCCATATGTGCCCTATACAGTAGTGGATCCAGAAGAGGGGACTTCGCCTCCTCCCCGTCCCCCCCAAAAATAAAAAGATCGGCAAAGAATAACATTCTGCTTAATTTATACACTTCGGATAGACAAAATGATTCTTTTTTGTAACTTAGCCTTTGCAAATATTTTTACATTGGCTTAGACTAAAATTTTCTTTTATTATGCAGTTTGTTTGGTTGAAATAAGCTTTTTTCAAAATTTAGCCCCTCCAAAAAAAATTTCTGGACCTACCTCTGACCCTGTATATAAATATATATATATATATGGAGATTTACATATTTCATGCATCTTCACATCATATATATTTTGAGTAATAGCTATTGCGAATTGTGTTCATTCCTTGCTGGATCGTTTTCTCATATCTTTCCTATTCCGTACATTTTGTAGTTTGACTAATATTCATTTATATCATTCCATGGATCTTTAAAATTTTGTATCTGCTAAGTGGATACTACATTTATTCGTAAGTTAAGCCTTTTTACTATATATATATATATATATATATATATATATATATATATTTATATATATAGCCCATTTCGCAACATGCATAGTTTCAAATGCATTGTCACTACTAATAAAATAACGTCTTCAGGTCAAAATTATACTTGTCACTAAATAAGATTTGTGTGTTCAACTTAATTTGTCTTAACTAACGTCAAAGTGTCTGTAACGAGTCATTAGTTTAACATTTTGAAAAAAAGAGGAATATTTTGTAGTTAACTTTGATGTGATTAACAGTTTCTGTGTAATTTATGTGCTCTATGCCTCGCTACCGTCATGATTTGTATTGATCTATTTCCAGAAACCAGATGACGATATTGAATGTGATGATCTAGTCCTACCTTTCGCCGGTCTCTTCCCAGAAGGAGATGAAAATTTTAAGGTAAAGCCAAAGCATTTTTACTTTTACTGAACCATAATGGAGTTGTCATGAAAAACCATGAGCTATGATTGGCTTTCACTGGCTTCTTCCATGAGCTATGTACGAAATAGATATTTTATGAGTAATCGTTTACATTTTTTTGTTTTTAAGTTACATGAGTGCAAACAAAGGTCAAAGTTTCCTAAGTACTGTATAACACTTTGTAAAGTAAATCCCATACAGCACCCTGAGACTTTCTCACTGTGTATTCGTGTTTAATATTATGGCAAACACATTCAAGCTTGCATTTTACTCTGAAAGCGGTACTTGTGGATGATAGCGGCCACTGAGCTTTCATGGCAGTATAAGGATTATGCCAAAATCGCTGCTTTGCTTTAGGACTGTGGCCGTTCTAGCGAGATTTCACCAACACCATCTTGGCTACTAAATTTTAGTGACATGTATCATAATCTTCAAGTACCCTGATAACTTCCGTGGCTCAGTAACTTATTGCATTTTTATAATACAACATTCATGTGATTTTTTTTTGCGTCAGTTGATGCCAAAAATAAATTTTATTACGCATTTTATCAGATGAAATCGTATCATTAATTTACGATATCGCGCTCTACATTTAATACATTTTGAGTACTTCCATGGAATCAGACCACGGGCGCTTCACAGCATCCCTCACCTCTCTGTGTGGAACTCTAGAGTGCACACACTTTAAGAGCCCCTGAACTACGGATTTTGAGTGCGCTCATCCGAGTGCAATCGCTGGGTTCCGGCTGAGCGTTCAAAAAATCATTCTGGGAAGCGAAATAGGTCAAAGGAAAGCCGTCTCCCTTGCATCTTTTAAATGACGAGCGTGAACAGGTTAAACATGGGTTCAATATTCAAAATGAAAACGTAGAAAAACAGTAGCCCATCTCTGATAAGTTTCGTTATACTTATCGCCCCTTCCTGGAAATTTCTCTGGATCTAGCACTGAGAGGGTGTAGTCGAGCATACTTTCAGAAAATTTCGGATGTACATCAGAGAATTTCACTTGAATCCACTTTCAGCCACGATTTGAATGAAGCTGAATCACCCATGAAATAGAATTTTGTTTTTCCTTTTCAAGTGACTTCATTTTCTATAATAATGTTGATTCTTTTCGCTTCTTAGCACCTAGCCCAAGAAGTGATCGACATCTATCACCAGCTGAGGCGACTGTGCTACGAGCTGCGTCGGCGGAAAGAGAACGTGTCCGTCGACAGCGGCATTGCGTCGACAACGCCCGAAGAGATTCAGGCCAACCAGGTGCGAGTGGGCATGTTTTCCAACCTGCTGCAAGACTTCAAGAGCCTTATAGAAGATCTCCTGGCACAAGGACCCGATATGGTACGACATCCCTTTCAATAATAAGAGTATCCATTAATTAGTCACCTAATCGCAACATTTAATGGATTCGTACTATAAAATCTCGGTGTGACGAATTTCGGAAGACAGAAGATCAAATTCGTAATTTTGAATAATGCGTTAAAGTGGAATTTCATTATGAGTCAATTTGTACTATTTTTCTGTACAGTTTTCTTTGAATACAAATGTTTGATTCGTTCATCTGAAATATTCGCAAAAGTGAAATTTCTCCTAAAGAAGTATTTAAGTAATCTTACAGCGAAAACTAGAAGTCAAACCTCGTTGTGGAGGCAATTGCAACGGGCTCTAGAAAAACCATTTGACGAAAATAGGTCTACACTCAATATATTTAATCTTCATCCCCCTAAAATAAAAAAGTTCATATTCAATTTTTATTATATACCCAAAGCGAATTTCATGCTCTTCTGGGAACGCGCGGAAACTTTCGGCATTCGAAAAATTTCGTTTTGTGTACACAGCCTTTCTTATATCCATGCAGACGATTTATTTGTGGGGAAAAAGTAAACTATGTAATCTGGAAAAACTATTTTAAACGATTTGGAATCACACTTTCTTTTCAAAGCCTGATGACCGTGATGTATATGACGTCATATCGATTGCAACAGTTCATTTTGTCACGCAGATGATTCACTTCTTTGACTCTCGGAAATTTAATGAAGCTGAAAATAGCAAAAAATCGCTTAAAAATTAGGGAACCAATAGATTTTCAGATTTTTAAAGTAGCGCAGATTGTTTTTTATATTTTTATACGTAATTATGAAAAATTTCAAGCGGATCGTACAAACGGTGTAGATGTTATTACGCTTTTTCTGCTTTTTATTCTTTTTGAACTTTTTAATCTTCTTGTAGTAACTGCAGTAAAATATTTACATTGAAGTGGTTGCCCGGAATGGTTACAGGAGTCAGGGATCAGCGTAACTATAGTAGGATTTTTTATTTTTTTTTTTTTACATATATACCGATATAACTTTGAGTTAAAAGAATTCAATTCATTCTCTTCCTCTGTGCGCGTTAATGGTAGAAAAAAGCCATTTTGTAGCATTATCAAATGTAAACCTCCGCCAACGGAACATAGATTGTTGAAACATTTTTCGAAATATTGTCACTTTCTTCGTGTTCTTTCAATACTTCGTGTAATTTCCTTTTAGCTATTCCCTTTAATTTAAATTTAATTTTGAAATTACCAGCATATTGCGACGTGTGGTACGATTCCAGAAAGTTGTTTCTTCTCAATCAATGACTGTAAATACTAATTCTTGGATTTGGATTGTTTTTATACTAGCTCTATATTTCATCAGTTCAGCTGTTATTGTCTATTCAGATCCATTATATGAATTTTGTTCTAATAATAAAATACTTTCAACAGCTTCCTGCAAAAGCAAAGCTCTGTTTCCCATTTTTAGTGAGTTGTTGCCAAATTTAAGCATTTCCATTTTAACCGCTTTTAAGATGCTATTTTTAAGGAGATCCCGGTTATCTATATCGTTTATCACTATAATTACCCATTGTCTTACTAATTTATTTATTTATTTATTTATGTTTTTATTTTATTTTTATTTTATTTTTTACAGAATGTACTTTTTTTAAATTGACATTAAAACCACGATTTAATACATATGAACGTTATTGTTTCTTTGAAACAATAACATATTGGATTTGTGTGCAATCCACACCGTTCGATCAAAATTCTGCACATATGTATGCGTCTTTGCAATTCTGAAATCCACTTCTTCCTCGATTTATCGCAATTTTCATCGCCAGAAAGATTCTCCAATGTTTGTAGAGAAGATTAGTGTAAGTAACGCGAAATTTATAGCTTTAAATAATTCAAGTTAGGTATCACGGATGTGATCGGCGTTAGGGATGGACGCGAGACGAGACAGAGATTTACAGCTTTTTTGCGAGACGAGACAAGAATTTTTAACATTATGATATAGGGATTTTTGCGAGACGAGACAAAGCTTTTCGGCTGTTTTGCGAGACGCGAGACGCCAATTTTTCGTCTCGCGTCCATCCCTAATCGGCGTTATTTTGATGTCAAATTTCTCATGATGAACTTCTGAGACGATAATTTGTAATTTTGTAATTAGTTTAATATTCTAAATTATGTAATTTTATTTTCGTTATGTTATTTATTTACGTACTTACTTATTTATTTTTACTTTTTTATTTATTTTACTTAAACAGAAGTTGTTTATACTGATTTTTTATGCAAAATTTTCCCTTACCTTAACCACAAATATCCACCAAATGTCGCTCAATTCAAATTTAATCCTTAAGAGAAATTGAAAATAGTTTTATATGTAATGATTGCTGGAAATAGAATGAAGAAGTTATTATTGAAATCTATAGAATTCACATTTATTTAAATGCAGTTCAGTGAGTTTCGTAAGTATAACAATCGCTTTATTGCTTTTCTGGAAATAACAAAAGCGATAAAACTTAATGTAAAAATAGCGTATAAAAACTAAAAATACGCTATTTTATTACTTTCTTCAAGCGATAATCAAAACATATATCACAAAAAAACTACAATTTCATTGTGGTAAAAATATTCCAGGATTTAAAAATGTAAGTGAAATCTGTGTGATGTATAAAGTTCTTTTTATGTTATTTTAAAATATATTGAAAACTTTCAGAAAAGATGAATCCTTAAATCTTTTAAGTCCAGTAAATCATTTTCAATTTTATTTTAGTAGGGTTAAAAAACTAATTAGTTTCAAAACTCCTAGAATGATACTGTCAAATTTCGGAATTTCCTGGACCAGAAATCGTGTGAGATCGTGAATCCCGTTATTACACTCTCTGTAAAATGTTCCACTTTTTTTAAATCAATGGAGGATATTTATATGAGGCTATTTAAATGACAGAAAAAAGTTTATTCTTCAGTAATCAGATTGAAGTATTGACCATCTATCTGTACATTCTACTTCTAAGGTTGACGGGTTGAACTGGAGTGAAGGACACATGTTGAAAAACATGGCGTCACTTCGATACCGTCCTCTCGTTAAGCTAGGTGCTTGATATAATACATTGACATAATTTTGTGAAGTTTTTCCTCATTGCCTGCAGCACAAATGAGCTGTTTCGGTCAAAAATCGTCAGATTGGCGCATTTTTTTTCTGTAAAAACAAAGGAATTCCTTCACTTAAAGATGGCTATACCTCAATGCTCACAAGTGTTGACGTCAGCTCGAACAAATATCGAGCGCTACCTCACTCGCAATCACTGTGCACTTATACAAACATTTAAACTGACTATTACTTATTTTAGTGCTTTCAGAAATGATTTATGATATACTTAATTTCTCTTTCTTTGCCACAGCCTTGCCTTGCCTGCCATTCGGTAGCTCAGCAGACAGAGCACCTGGAGAAATTGCAAAAGGAGCTTCAAGAGAAGACAGAGAGCTTAAGGGGAAAGAATGATGAAATCTCAAAATTAAGCACAAAGGTAATTAAAGTGGAAAGCTATTCTTTCTCCATGTTCTTAAATGCTTTAAAAAAATTCACATTCACGTTGAGTTATTCTGATCCATTCAAAGATGAAAACTAGAAAACTGTCCCAATTCAAGGAAGGTATGCCAAGTTCAGCAGTTGCATTCATATTTCCGTGTACTCTGATTTTGTTTGAGTATTTGTATCGAATATCATCTTCAGAACTTACACACTGGATGATCTAAGCAAATACACATTTCTTTTTGGCAGACAATGAATCAAGTCAGTTATGTCAGCAGAGATAAAGAAGCCTCTCACACACAACACTAAGCGATAAAGTCACGGAACACTTGTGACAAGTCGCGGGGCTCTTCCGCGGCACAATTTAGAGACATTGTATCGCGACTTTCTTATTTAGTGTGTACTCTGCTTCGTGGTTAATAATTGTCGAGACCATATTACCAGGTGGCGCTGAACAGCTATCTGACGCCTGGCTCCTGGGTAATATTTACTGGTCTGCCGTTGGTATACTGACATCTGACATACCTGACTTGTCTGCTTCAATGTGAACCAGCTATCATCCACCCGGACAAAAGTCAGAATTCAGACTATAGCAATAAAAGCTCTGAATATTTTACGATATATGCATTATATTTCAAACCACAAAAAAAACGTTTATTGTACCTTGAACCGTATTAAATATTAATGGTAGATACAAAAATTGTGAAGGCAATTATTTAACTCATTTGCATCATTATATATACTCAATTATTTCTGGGCACTACCACTAGAGCAGTATACATGCGCTCAATTTTGTAGGACCGATACCGATGAAATTTGGTTTTAAAGACCTTCTTTTCATATTTCATTATGATGCAAATTTGTCAAAGATTAATTGTTTGTATTTTGTGAGAGTAAGAGTGTTGAATTATGTTAATATTTTGCGTTGTTTTCAATGCCGAAGTTTGAGTACTCGACAAATAAACGTACTCAACTAACGAGTACGTTTATTACGTTACGTACAACTAAACGTACGTAATATTGTAATGTACGTGAAATGATCAGGTAGTCAGTCACATTATAACCGTGAGCAAACATTTAGTTTATGGAAACTTGTAGTGAAACCCCGTTTTAATGTCATTGAAGGAACCGAAAAGAAATAACGTTATATGCAGCAAAACGCTAAATCGGTGTTTGAGAAAACAATGTGCTGTTTGTGAATTAAAGTGTAATTTAGGTTATACACACCTTTTATTTTTTCCTCTACAATAATTTAGAAGTTAGTTTTCAAAATTATGTTTTAAAGAAATTAATTATTTGCTTTATGTTTTATTTTTATTATTTAAATTCCAGATTTTATTTCCAATACCGATGAAACTTGTATGTTTTTCTTTTGATCTTCAATGTTTAAAAAGAATACTTTCTTTAGTTTCACAGCTTAGCTTTTCATTCAGTAGATGAGGAAATTATATGACATTCCTCACTAACATTTCCGGGCAGCTCGGGTTGTGCAGTGGATAAAAAACCAAAAATGTGTAGAGCCCACACCACGGGTACGGGTTCGATTCCCGGAAAGGGCTTGTGTATCATTTCGTCCGTCCTTTTATAGGAGGAAACGCCGTTCCAACTGTTAGATGCTTCCATGATAAAGTGACCAGTACTTCCGGCTTAGTAGTAGTCAATGCCTATAAACGGCTAGTCCCCGCCATTAGAGGAAGAAGAAAAAAAATCATTTTCATTTCGATCATCATACGGTCTATCTGGTCCCGAAAAAAAAAAAAAACACGTTAAATGCGGGTTATTAACGGGATCTTTAGCATCACAAAAATACGAAAATGTTTGGGACCAATAGAAAATGATGTTATAGGCGAGAAAAGATTAAATGGGGTAGCGTTAAATCGGAGCTTCATTGTATTCTGAAGACGTCATAAATTGTTGTATACATGAAATAGACTTAAGAAGCTGTTCCCGATCCATTTTCTGTAATATTACTGTGTCGGGGGATGTGAAGGCAAGAAAAAAAGCCTAATACTCGATCTATCTAAATAATAAACGTCTTGTTTCTAACGATTCCGGGATCAAGCCAGCGCTACCGGTGCATCTGTCGCCATGTTTAAATTTTGATAAAAACGACATTTTTATATCTAACTAAAAGCAAAAACTTTTTGTACAGTTCGAAAGATCTCTAAAAAATTAATCTTTTTTTAACTTGCAGCTACTTTCAACTCTAAATATCTAGCGAGATATCACGCTTGAAAAAGTAAACACAGAAGCGAAGCAAACGATTCCTTCTTTGATTCTTTGAAAAAAAATCTCGGAGCATAATCTCTCGCGTAGATCGATCGATAAGAGAAAAAGTGAAACAGATTGTTTGGTGGCGACATCTATGAATTATATTATTAACTAATGTCCTTTTTACTGCCGTTTCCTAAAATTAATAATATAATGACCATAAGCAGATTTTTGCTTCACCTAAGGAATAATTTAATAAAAAATTCATGTATAATTAATTACTCATTCAGTAAATTACTTAAAATTTATTTACAAGTTATATGAATCATTCAATAAAACTGCAAAAATTTAGTATTCAAAAGGATTAAATAATTTTACAATTGCGCAAATGGTTTCGAGGCAATATTTTAACTAACCAAATTTATTGATTTACTATAGCCAAAAAAACTATATAAAAGCATTCATTATAATTTATATATTTACTAGTTTTTCAATAATTTTATTTATTTATGTAGGAATACATGCTCGAGCGAAAGTTTTATTGTTACAAAGAAAAACAGTTTTAAAGAAACAATACATTGCAGCATGAATATAGTGATAAATATCTCGATAGGTTATTTTTCTCTTCAACGGTAATCTCCCCAGCCGCCACCTCAAAAAGATTTTGCTACTAACAATTGTATCTATTAAAGTGTCGATTTTAAACGAAAAAGTTAGTTATAGAATTATTAGTGTATTGCAAATTGAAGAGGCCAGTGTGCCGTAGGTTGCACAAGGCAGTCGCGAAGCGGCGCGTGTGCTCTAGGTTGCACATTTTGGACGCTTCGCGGCCATCGACGGCCAAAACTGGTCGCCAAAGGCGGCTAGTCCTAAATAAACTTTAAAGTTTGCTTCTGTGTATGCATTGATAATACTTCAAAAGTTCTTTGTGACTAAAAACTTTTTTATTCGTCTACTTCTAGGAATTCCTTGCATGTTGATAATTACAAAATTCTCGTGCAAACAGTTCTAATAACTCTTTAATCTGAAAGCAATTACTTTGAAACACATCAGTAAGAGTAATTAAAAATGATATACCACGAGTTTGAGGTAATTAACTTTTGGATCAGGTAAACAATTCCATCTTCGACGCTACTGAAAAGTTTCACAATATGAATGTACAGATTAAAAAAAAAGACCCATATACTCTTTATTTTGGCCGTGTCTGTTGGCCATACAGAAAAATTATACATACCAAAATCGTGCGTACACAAATTAAGTGTACGTTATTCGTAAACGATTGGTTGGTATATGTAACTCTGCTCTACGACGAACTGCGGCCGAATAAAGGGCAACGGACCTTTTCTTCCACAGATGTACAAACAGCTCTACAATTGTTTAGTGCCTTATTTTAGTGAAATCTATATTTGTTTCCTTTAATTTAGTTAACTGTCCAAGAAACGGAATTGGCGGCTTTGAAAGAAGAGCGTGATCACTTAAGACTTGATGTCGACAGCACAGACTGGGCCAAAGACGAAATTGTAAAGAAAGCTTGGACCATGCGTGACCAGGCCGTGGCAAGGTTCGTAAAATGTATCACTTTTTTTTCAATTAAAATTACAGCTGTTTCATACCGAAGAGTTTGTGTTTATGGTTGTTTGTTTGGCTAATTGCAGGAAGAACACAGTTGAAATTGAACTTGCCAAGACCAGAATAGAACTTATGCATATTAATAGTCAACTCATGGAAGCTGTTCAGCAGAAAGTGGAGTTATCACAGCAACTGGATCAGTGGCAGGTAAGACTGCTATTTTTAAAGGCAAATAATAGAAATATAAGTGCATATTTCGAAACTTTAATTACGTACAAGAAAATAAAATAGCTGAATCATATTTTTTACAAGAAAAAAAAATAAAGTAATTTTTAAAAAAATTCTTCTTTAGCTACATTCTTGGGATTTATTGTAGACGAAAATTGTACTAAAAAAAAATCAAAATAGCATGCCAAGAGATTTCGTGTATCGTTTTCTTTATCAAAAAAATGTCTATGTGATGCAAGTTTGCAGACCTGTTTCTTAAATTTGAAAATTATTGAAAACATAGTGGAGTTGGGTGTGGTTATTGTCGAAGTATTTTTTAATGCAGAAGTGTTAATTTTTTTTTTTTTTAGTTATTTCATATTTATTTTCAATGTATTAGCGAAAAAATATTTTAATTTGAAAGAAAAATATATTAATAACAGTTAAAATTACCTGTAAACTATAAACTTAATGAATACCGAATAAAGGTGTTACATCTGAATGTACGGTTTACAGTGGGTTGCCAAATTATTAGGGACAGTCACTGTATACAGGGTGTCTCTAAAAAAAGGTGGTAACGGGCTTTAATTCTTTATCTATTTGAGAAAAGTGAGCAATGTAAATTGAAAAAATGCTCCAAATAAAGTCGGAAATAAGACTCCGTTAAGAAAAGATTCCTCACAAATTTTCAAAAAGTGACACTTTTTAAATTTGTATAATACACTCGCACCAAAAAATTTACAGTTAGTAAAATGTGCTCCTGACACTAATGAGGTGATGTACAAAACTTCAGCCTTTCATCACAAAGAATCTCAGAGATATCTTTAAACAAAGATAATCAGGGGCTATACATGAATTTGAATGTAAATGCTTAATGCTACAAAAAAAAAAAAAAACTGACCGAGGTCGAAACATTACCTAACTTATATGGTAGGACGGTAATTGTGCTTGAAATGTATGAATGTCTCTAAAATTGCCATTGACCGTAATGTGTTGAAATTGGTTTGAGTGTTCCTATAGCAGAACTATAAATGATACAGACACTATTTTGGAGAGATTCATTTTGCAACACTTGACAACATATATTACTTCTGAGTCATTTGAAATAGTCTAATACCTCTAAAATACGCTTTAATGAATTTTAGCTCATAGAGCGTAATATATTTAATATATTTCGGGCGGCCCTGTACATAAACTATCCAGTAGATTGGGACCAAACGGGAAGGTGCACAAGTAGATGTTACAACAATCCTAAATATAAAGTGTCAACATTCTATACGGCCAATAGTTTTTGGGATATGCGTGTTACGTACGTATGTACAGACGTCAGGGGAAAACTGGTCAAAGTGGACTCGCGGTTTGTCAAAATGGGTTGTACATGCATGCGTACGATGAGATACATCACAAAAATGCTGAAAAGTAAATTTAAAGATTGTCAAAATCGGTTTTTTCGTCGAAATCTGGCTACCGAAATTTTTCGCGATCACATTACTTCCTCATTCTTCGTACAAGGAAGTAAAAAAAAGGGGTAAAATGATGTCAGCCAGTATTTGATGACATTTCCTTTGGGTTCTATAAACGGAGAAAACTTCTTAGTTCTATATTTTTGCAAATAGAGAAATTATTTTTAATCCGGAAGGATTCAATAGCTATTAGCGTAAAATAATTTAGTACACTAAATATCTGTTGCCACATGAACGAGGTTACGATGCCACATCATCTTTATCACGCTGCAGCTGTTTCATAATTAAAATATTTTAAAATGTATAAATCAGCCCTAAAATTTCGCCAGCCTCTTAATATTTGATCTATAGACATATGTGTAACATTTTAAATTAATACCTGCAACGTGTGGCTAGCCGAATAATTTGCAGCCTACTGTAAATAACAGTGATATTACAGCTTTTATGAGATTATAAACTGGGTTTTTACAAATTATATGTATGATTCCGATTTTCTTTTCTCTTTTTATTTCTAGCTCGACATGCAAGCACTTCTTGACGAACAAATGAAAAAGAAACTGAAGAACTATGAACAGCAAGAAGAGAGACGACCTAGCCGACATGGTCAGTCCCTGAAACGTCCAGTAACAAACTCAAAAGGAAAACTTTTCAAGCTGTTTAGATGATCGGACATCTTGCAGACATTCAAACATTCCACTTTAAATTATTTGGACTGAAACCAATGACTTATCGAATGACAGTACTTCCGTTTCTTTTTTCCCCTGCTAAGTACTTAAAAATATTTAGAAAAGAACTTGTTTTTATAATTGTTTTTTTATTAGGGACCTTCTTACTGTCTTTAAATTTATCTTCAGTAATTGTTGCAGTTTTAGAACTTATTTTTCGTGTTTGGAAAAAAAAAATTAATGAAACAAACAAGGGACCAATGGTTTTTATAGACTGTGAAATGGTGTCATGAAGAAGTAGCCCTCATAAATTCATGCAAAACATTTATGAACGTAGAAGCGTTTTTTAATTGCATTCTTCAAAAGTTTTATTTTTTTTTTTTAATTTAGTGTCACTTATAAATTGAAGGAAAGCAAGAAAGTATCATTTTACTGACACATTGAGAAAGTTTCGAAATTTTAAGTGCTTTGAAGGTATTTTTCAGTATTCAGTTTGCATTAATAAAATACTTTGCAATGACTGTTAAGTGCTAATTTTATTTGTTGACACGATATCAAAGGACTAGTACAATCAATTGTTAATTTTACGAATGACTCTTTTAAACGAAGTTTAGCTTTAGCAACTTTCACTGACTGGCGTTAGAGTTTCTTCTGTGAAGTGTGGGTGAATCTTATTTTGATGAATAGTTCATATTGATGTCTTGATACTCTCAAAATTTTACTTCCAAATTCTTATAAAGTGCCTATAAAAACATGAGCCTTGACCCTCTTTTAAACAGATATTTTCTAATGCCTTATGCGTGTGACATCACCATTGTTTATTCCAATCACTACAGACATTCCTGTAAATAATAAACTACCTTTGACTTTCTATTTTGAGGTAGACATTTAATGAAGTAAAAATTGTTAAAATCTGAGCTCATAAAATACAGCAAATTTTTCTCGTTGGTTTTTCGATATGTCACATTTTTTTTAATCAACAACAATTACAAATGGCTACGATTTTGTTTTGAGTGTAAAACACTTCTTGTGTTTTTAGATGATTTGAACTAAAGTTTCCCTGTCATTTGCTGTTTTGCATCTTCAGTTTTCATTTGCTTTTTTAGAAAGAAAAAAAAGAGTACTTCTAATGATTGTGTATCTAGAAATGAGAGGCCTATATGTGATATATTTTACCACCTTTTTTCATCTCTCTCATTTTATAAGAATTGAATATGATTTTCTTTTACAGAATTACTCAATACTGTTTTTGGATAAATAGAAATAGAAATTAACATTTCAATGACTGGCATAACTTCGGAAGTTGCCTAGGTAGGCACTGTTGAAGGCTACAACAGTTTCCAATGAATTTCCAGTTTCTGCTTTCAATGAAAGAAATCTAATTTTTTGAGCAATTTACTTCCTACGCATTATTTTTCTTCTTGAATTATGCCAATGTATGCAATTTTTCTGTACAGTCAAACTTCTCTATAACAATAATGACGAATTATAAACCCTCGATTTCATAAACGTAAATTATTAGGGAGAAAGAAGGAAATTCGCTCCCCCCCCCCCTCAAACAAAAAAATCATATATGTATAGATAGATAGCTAGATAAAACGGAGTATGGCTGTGTCGTGGACATGGCTGTGTGTTTTACGTGAATACGTGTACTTAACGAGTAATATTTTCTTTAGGTTTCATCGGGTTCAGGAAAGTAACCAAGTAAACAAATAATTGCTGTGTTCTAGCTTTATTAATGATAGGTCTGGGATACGGAAAGTACGAAACAAATGGCATACAGGATACATTGAGATTTCTGGTAAACGTTAAATCAATAAAGATGCTACCTAGCGTTGTTGAGGAAGTTTCGGTGTGCGAAAAATTAAACTCGCTGGGCCTGAACTCGGCCAAAGAGCAGCCCTGCGACACATTAACATTTGTCATATGGTTTTTTACGGGTGTTTTACGGATGCCACTCTTGAGAAGCCCTTTCCAGCCTTAAACCTTCTCTATATTCTGATTTGGCTTTTCGACTGGTATAGGCCAACATTGCATTATTTATTTTAATTTTTTACTTTAACACTGTGTGTATTCCCTATAACTATGTCACACTAATATTTTATATACGCAGTTGATAGATCTTGACGAGAACTGACGATTGAAACATAAAGGAACGTTCTAACTTCTACCAGTCAAAATTTATACTAAACGGACGTTATGTGACACAGCGAAACGACCTCAAAATGCCTGCAATGGTGCTTCCCCCTCTACTTCAAGCAATGCGTGGCAGTCCTCACTCAGCGAACGAATTCTTTGATTCTCTAGCTATCGAGTGGTGTAATCAAACTTTGGATGTAGATGATGGGCACGTAACTGCAACATCAAACTGTATCTCCCCGATTTTGGTATCATCAGTTTCCTATTATGAGTACAAAAATGAACGTAGAATTTATAAATGCATGTAAAATCCGATGCAATTACCCCCCCCCCCAATAATAATTTTTTTTTTCACTTAAGGTAAAAGTACTAGTAATGGACCCTGTACAATTAATAGACCATTTGCTTTTCAAAATTAAGAAAAAAAAAAAGAAAGTTCATTAGTCACATCTATATAAAATAAACTGAAGTAAAGGATAAAAACTCTTTTACGTCAGTTGATTTCAGGAGGGAATTAAGAGCTTGTTTTTTTTTTTTTTTTCTATTTGTAAAAGTAAGTGTTCCATTATTGGTACATTTACCTTACCCAGGGTTCAAACGGATCCTGGATTTTCTAAAATTCCAAACTTTTGAAATATTGTCCTAAAATGATCTGGTATTTTAAAAATGATAATTATTTTTTGCAAAATACGGAAAGAAGTTGTCTAGAGTATCTCATATAGTAGGACATTTTAGGACAGTTTTTCAAAAGTTCGGAATTTTAGCAAATTAAGCACCCGAATGAACCCTGTTACCTCTTTGCTGATGGGATAGTACATATGTCATTTATTCGATACCGTTGCTAAAGCTGACTGAAAAGACATTCCCATCAAAATTTGTTATAGCGAGGTTTGACTAAATAAATTCAGTAGCTGTAATCATATTGATTGTTCTTGCTGGAATGTGTTTAAATTTATATTGTTGTTGAAAAAGTTATACAATTCCAGTGATGAATTTATGTTATGTTTAGAGATTTCTAAAGTAAGCATTTTCTCTGTATACTATGTAGCATTTTTTCCCTGTAAAAAAAAAAAAAAAATGATTAAAATTATGAAGATTCGAGAAAATATTTGTTCCTCTTGAATCGAAATTTAAAATACTAGAAAAACTGAAAAAGATCCGAGCTTTCTATAATGCGTTTTATACAATAGATGTATCCTCGAAAATTTATTATTAAATATTTACAGTCATTTTGTGTGATATCTTTGTACCTTTTATTAATCATTTGCTGCCTTCTATTAGCAGGAAAATCAAAAATAGTGTTAGACTGTGACACTAGGGTGGTCACAAGAAATTAATTTTCGAATTTTTTGAACCCCCCACAATGTTGCCAATAGGCTACAAAATTATATTGGTAAAGTTTCAGCTGATTTGCATAATATTAACCCTGCCGCATTGAGGGTAAAGTTTAGAAAAACCGCGGTTTTCCCAAAAAAAGCAGTTTTTCCATCATAAAATGGATAAAATTGAGTCTAAAAACATAATGTTGGTCTCGTTTCATAAAAAAAAAGTCCTGCCTTGATGAGCCACACATCACTTTTATGTAAAAACTTACAGATTCAACCCGCCAAGCAGTTGTGATGTCAAATCCCCTTCACTTTATTCCAGTTTTCACTACAATCCATCTAGTATAATACAGAGGGTGTTCACACATTTTTGTAACAATTTTGCAGAGATATATATATAAATAAATGTAAGAATTTTATTTTCTAGCGTGTTCAGTCTGATAGCCCTGTCTTTGAACTATCATATTGCATCTTGATTTCCAAGATAAAAGTCCTTTTCTTAAAACATCAAGGCTGATATTTTTCCACTCCTCCTTCACAATCTTCCAGAGTCCACCCAATGTTTTGGGATGCCGCTTATAAAGAGCTTGTTTTACAAGTCCAAATGCACAGTAATGCATAGGAGACACGTCAGAAGACTTGAGTGGGATGCATTTAAAGGGAATATCTTCGATTGCAGTTTCATTTCTCATTTTATCAAAAAATAGAGCAGTAGATTTAGAGGTACGGCTTGGAGCTTTATCCTGATTGAACTTAACACAGTGAAGATTGTTTGGCTAAAGGGATGGAATTTCTTCTTTAAAAATAGGTGTTAAAACATACTTCTGATAGTAATCCGAATTAATTTTGACATTTTTTTTCTACTTCCCTTATTATAAGTTTTCCGTTATAAGAAAATCCAATAATAACCATAAAACCTTTAGAAAAACTTTCCTTGTTTTCTCTAAACCAACTTGTTAAGTCTTTTTCTCCTCTTTTGCGGTAGTAAATCGATCTTTTTCTATTGCAGTCGGATAAATGTATCCAAGTTTCATCAATTGCAACTACATATTTCCATTTTTCACCCGCCAAATAATTTTCATACAACAATCTACACATAGTCTTGCGCTAAAAAACACGTTTCGGCGTTCGGTGATGAACATCGTGTTTTTTGATTTGATTAACTTTAAATCGGATTTTATAATTTTGTTCACAGTTCCTACAGAGATATTTAAAGATTTTGCGATAGTTCTTTGGGTAGTTGGATTTTCCTTTAAAACATGTGATGTGACTTTATATTTAATAAGAGATGTACGTACCTTTGTTGCGTATGCATTTTTTTGCCTTTTTCCCAGTGAAATATAAACTTTGACGTTTCTTTCCTTTCATATTAATTATGTGTCTTATTTTACGTGTAGAAATATTAAAACCATGATTTTGACATCATTTTTTAATGACTGAGTAAAAGTATTTCTCTTCGGATAGCACAAAAATATAGCCTTTGACCCATTGTTTATTTTTCAGCGAAATTTTAAAGCAACGAATATTTTTAATGCTGCAGACGATAATTAAGCCTTATTACAATTTAATGCCAATCACATTTTTATTTTCAAATTAATATTTAACTTCATGAAGAAAATCAAAATCGTTACAAAAATGTGTGAACACCCTCTGTATTAATCATTTATAACACTGAGGTATCATAAAATATGTTTTGATATTAAAGCTTGTGTGTAATTTAGGAGCCTTTTTTAAATAATTGCAAATCTTCCTATTAAAAGAATTACTTTTTTATATAACTTAAAAATTGCATGCAAATTTTACCGTGAAAATAACTTTAGATTATTTGCCCATTTCCAAAACGCTCAGAGGGTAACATTCGGGTCATATCTAGTCCTGAAAAAAGCATATATCTATGCTTTTTTCGGGACTATATATGATCCAAATCCTAAAAGTGGGCTTTTTTTATGAAAATTCAAAATATTCTACTTCATCTTTCCTCCTTTGTTTTTTTTTTTTTTTTTTTGTGTGTGTGTGTGTGTGTGTGTGTGTACAAAACAAAGGTTTCAATTAAAAAAAAATTCTGAAATTAAAAAAAAAAAGAAATTTAAGTAAAAGAATTAACAGAAAATAAGGACAAAGAAGGCAAAAAATTGAGAACGACTAACGTTCCGATATATTTGATTATTAAAGTTATGTATCAAAAACGAAGCACGTTATAAAGAAAATAAATTATTATTGTTCACAATTTTTGTTAAAGTGCCAAGGCTTAGATAATGTAGCTTCGAAGAGTCTAGAAAAAATTTTCATTCGGATTCTAACTAAGTAAAAACTGTTTTTGTTCTTCAACCTCAGTTGAACAGGAATTGAATCCTTGGATTAATTTTACTCCCATTTCAGTTGAGTCATTAAAAACCTTAAAAGCTTTCACAGTTTTTTTTCTTTCAAATTATATTGATTTTCACACCATACATTGGGATCAGTATTCAAAAATTGCATATTAAAATTAAATCTCTTAAAAAATTACTGCTTGAGATGAAATAAAAAAATCAACTTCTTTGTCCAATAAATGATCCACTTCATTGAAACATTGTTGCTCTTACATCTTTATCATCATCATCATTTTCTTTTTCAGATGCAATTCATTTTACAGCCATGCTTATTTTGACTTTTTTTCCAAAGTGTCATCAAAAAATGAAAATGCAACTTGCTCCAAGTTAAGGCACCAAAGATGGCTTATTTGCAGCCTTTGTTTGCAGCCTCTTATCTATCAAATTTTCTGTATTGAACAAGTGATTTTAATAATTTTAAGTGTTGATTGGGGCTAAAGTCTGAGTGGGAGCATTGAACCATGCCTTTACGTAAATATTTAACATAAATAAACAAATCTCTGTAATAGCTCCTTTTTCTAAATCTGTTAATGAGACCTGATGTCTGAAAAGAAGTATTTTGAGACAATGAATTGGCTTAGATATTCATCTCGCAAGATGAACAGCAACAGGTACTCTGAAAGAAATGTCTATTTGGGGGAGATTTCCTATAAAAATTAAAAAATGTCGGATTAATTCTTTATAGTTAACCCTGAGCTGTTGATTTCTTAAATGTTCTGCAAGAAAATTTGAAATTTCTTCCAAATTTTGTATTTTTTATGTTACAATTTCATCTTCAATAGCAATTTATGTTTTTAATTGTATGTACTTTTTAATTTTTTGTACTTTGTCTTGACCAACTTAGACCACGCAATCTGATTTTTTTTTTAAACTAGGGGCCAAGGCCCCTAGACTCCCTACGCACGCTTTTCGTATGAATCATTCAGCCCCTGATAAGGCGTATTCGTAAAAAAGACATTATTTCAACAGAAAAACCCAAATATGGGATCAGATAGAATGTTACTGAGATACACGTTGCTTGGTTCTTGCATGTTCATTGGTACATAAAAATTTAAACTTCACACTACAGTAGACCACTCCCCCATATCATAGATATTTTGTTATAGGAATCCGTGTTTTAGGGGTCCTGAGCTATACTCCACCTGGAGTGCGGACTCCGTGCATAATCGCTGGAAAAATTATTGGCACTCCTCAGAAACACAATAATATTTAATGTTGCCATTCAAAAGTTATATTAATTAGGTGTTAAAGCGTACTAAAATCAGAACATCTGTTCGGGGCCTTCGCAATTAGTAACGAACCTGCGCGTGTACTTTGATGAGCCATCCAAAGAGGCCTACGGATGCTCCAGTCTTCACGTATACATTAGGCATTTCTTAAGCTTTCCAGTGCTTTCAGACGTTATTTAATGTAGTTTTAAGTAGTAATTGTGTTTCTAATTCAAGTACGAACTCATGATTAATTTGTTTGCTATGATACATATTGACATTAAGAAAACAGATGCATATAATTTGAAGGAAAAACAAAGTAGCGCTTACTCTCATGATTCACGATTGCTTATTTTAGTTTCACAATTGGATATTTAATATACTTTAAAATAACTAAATATACAAATTAGAAAGACATTTTTATAATGAATATTTCATGAACGTAGTCGTATTTCCTACGTTATTTTAAAATATTTAATCTTTAACAAATGATGTAAAGCACATTTCAGTGTTTTCGGGATATCCTGTATATTGGAGAAAATTGATAAAATACACTCTATAGCACGATCTCCGAATTAAATATTCTTTAATAAAGGCATTTCATGTAGTATATGTTATTCTTTTGACGCTTTCTAAATCGAACTTTGGAATTGAGCAAGCATAATGAACGCTTGTACAAAATATTAACTACATTTGAAGTTTCTATATAAACGGGCAAAAATCAATAATTTATAATTTACTGTATTTCTGCACTGTACTAGATGTAAGTCTGAATCACATAATCAAGACATATATAACTGATAAATAACATTTTCAACTGGTAAAATTAAATTGTCAAACTAGTATCACTATCACAACGTCATGCTTATTTACAAGAATAAACTACTCAAGTAATACGATTTCTGATTATTTATTTATAAATAACACATGAGTAATTATTCACTAAACATGATTTACATACATATTTTTAGAATTTCTAAATAAATTATAAAAATATTCACTTACCTTTACATTCAGAGCAAAATGTTCGAAATTTATAAAGCCATTTAGACGTTCATGCACTTTAATTTCTAGTCATAATGTAAAACAATTCTTTTTTGCAGCCCTGTAAAATAACTATAAGTCCTATACACACCCAAAACCAATTCCAGTCGTGCAACAGTGGTCTATAATATACAGTCAACTCTGGTTATAGTGAACCTCTGGAGACCAGCAAATTTCGTTCACTATGTCCGAAGTTTACTAAAGCCGATGTTGGAATGTCCGACAACAATAAAGCTATACAAAACTAGAAAATAGAATTTTATGCAAGTACTGAATGTTTATTAAGTAAATGAAACATAATGGATCGCATTTATGGTTCTAGAGCTAGTTGTTAAGTAAAATAAACACAATGAATCACATTTATGGAAATAATGTTCTTCGGAAAAAAAAACCATTTGTACTTTTTTCGGCCGTCGTTCGTCGTACAGCAAAGTTACAGATACCAATCTTTTACGATTGACGTCACTTTAATTTGCTATGAATAAAAATTGCATAAGGGGCCATCTACATTTAAAAATTCGCACCAACTTTTTTTTCCCAATAGCAACCCCTAGATTTCACTTCATATTTCAAAAATTTAGCTCATTTTAACAACGGATACCCATTTTCAATAAATTTGAACTGAAAATGGGGGGGGGGGGCGTTATGAGCTTCCGAAATCCTTTTACCCCCTCTGTTAAAATATTTTTTCATACTTTAATTCATATCTTACATAATATTGATAATAAGAAGCTGATTTTTATTCGTACTATTAGAACTAAACGACCCAAACATAATTTAATGTTATTATGATTTTAAATATTATATTAATATGAATTATTAAATTAATATTCAAAAAAATTATGAATAGAGACCTTGCCAAATTTCGATGGAAATAGATGCAGAAAGTAATATTACATGGCTGTGCAAAATTTCAAATTTTTACGTTCAGTAGTTTAATTTATATTAAATAAAATATGTTATTTTCATGAGTTAAGGGACCATATATAAATATATTAAGTGACAATATTTTGAAAATTGCTTCAAATAAACGTAAAGTAGATTTCTTTTGAGCAAAAACACAGTAAAAGATAGCGGTATTAAAAAATATCAAATTTTGAAGCAAATAAATTAAGGGATTTTATAGTTTGATGGTGATTATATAAAGCGTCTATTGTTGCGTCCGCTACCATTTTCCCCCAAATAAAATATTTTCCAGATATAGAATTAGATGCAATAGATGTATGTCTTCTAATACAAGTCCTATTTCTGAGAAACTAACATCCTCAACATTCCAGGCATGAATTTGACCTTTTTAACACTTTCCAACAAGGTTGAAAAGTGTTTATGATTTCGGTCTGTCCGTCCGTCCGTCCGTGCTCTAACTCGAGTAAATATGCATCGATTTCTACGAAATTTTAATATGTTATTCTTATCTACTGTACCATGTACCCTATTGAAAATGGTATATGTAACATTTATAGTTTTTTCTACAGGAGCACTCAAAATATTCCCAATACCTTGCGGTCTATGGGAAGTTATTCTTTCAAGCGTATCATCCTACTATACAGTTACGCTGATCCCTGACTTCAAGATAAAACTTTTTCCGCCATTACTGCAAAAAGATTACAAAGTTAACACAAAAAGCCTAATGACTTCTTCACCGTTTGTACTATCCGCTTGAAATTTTTCATGATCATGTATAAAAATATAGGAAACAATCTGCGCTTCTTTAAAAATCTGAAAATCAACCCGTTCCCTCATTTTTAAGCGATTTTCCGCTATTTTCAGTACCATTTTATTTCCGAGAATCAAAAAAGTAAATCATTTGTGTGACAAATTACCCTTTATAATAACTACTATAATAACTACTATAGACTATAAAATTACCCTTTTCAAGTGAAGATGACGTCATACAATTGGGATTCAAATTCGCTTAAAAAAGCTTTTCCAGATCAGACAGTTTATTATCATTTTTTTTTCACAAATAAATCGTTTGCATGGAGATGAGAATAGCTGTGTGCACAAAACGAAATCTTTCGCTTGCGAAAAGATTCCGCGAGTTTCCAGAACAGCATGAAATTTAATTTGGGTATACAATAAAAAATGAATATGAACTTATTTATTTTAGGTGGATGAAAATTAAATATTTTGAATGTAGACAAATTTTCGTCAAATGCTTTTTCTAGCGCCAGTATTCATTGCCTCCACAACGGTCTTTGACTTCTAGTTTTAGAGATATTCTGCTATTTGAAATGAAACAAACCTGATATATGTTATTAAGGATTACAAGATGAAGCTAGCTATCCATCGAAAGTAGTGTTTGTATAGCTAATAGTTTTTCTACAGAACCACTCAAAATAATTTCATTACAATACGGTCAGTGATAGTTTAGCGACAGGCATCTATTTAAAGCATATAATACTATCTAAAGCATATAATACTTATCTCCAAAATATTGCCAGTGTCGAAAAATACATCGCCAAATATTTCGAAAAAATATTTTTGTGTTGAAAAGTGTTTTATAATCCATGCGTTTTGCATGATTTATCTTTCTTGTTTTAATATTGGATATATTAGGTCTTTAGATTTCCTCATACTTTGTCAAACATTCAAAATCACGTTTTTCTGTCTGAACTTTCATCTGACTATAAATTAAAATATCGCCAAAAGTCTCATAAGAATATTGCACATTGCAGACGATAATATTAAATGAAGAAAGTGAAATATCAAACACGGTGATAATATTGGGTCGGCAAAAAAGTTATTGCGTTTTTTACATAAAATTCAAGCAAATAAATTTTCAATCATGAAACCATTCTTCATGTCCGACCGTAACTGAGTAGCATTCATGCTTGTAGTCAGAAGAGCAGAGGGCAGCCTCTCACTCCTGCCAACAATTCACCTGTCTAAGAGAACCATCAAGGGAAATACTCAATAACAATTTCAAAATTTGAAAGGTTTTCAAAATCGTGAGCAGTCGTTTTGCATTTTTCCTTTAAATCATGTGTACGAACCGAGCAAGAAAGTTATGAACTCACATGTAATTTGGACCACTGACTAAATATTCTAATTTCTACCCTTATTCTAAGTACAAAAAACTTCAAGAGAGGTGGAAAAAATATTTTCCTTGAAAATAATATTTATTTCTTTTAACTCTCGCGATCGAAATTAATGAAAGGCGAAAAGTTAGGAACCTGCAAATAGCGTTTTTCAATTTGCAGAAAGTCCCTTAAAAGAGCGCAAAAAATAATTCGCAATATCTCCGAAAATTATCGTAGAAAATTAGTGAAATTTTATATTTAGGGTAATTTGAAGGTTTTCTTTCGTTTAATAAAGTCAAAATACATTGTAGCCATTGAGAAAAACGAAGTTGATGCAGAATTAAATATGAAGACGGCCCCTTATGCAAATTTAATAGTAAATTAAAGTATGCGTTATTTGTAAACGAATGGTATATATAACTTTCCTGTATGACGAACGACGGCGAAACAAAGAGCGAGTGGGACATATTTTTTAATTTTTTTTTTCCCCGCAGCTGTACATTCCATTCAGTCGGAAAAAGATGCTGTCGCTTTTAACCTGTGATATTGCATTAAAAATGGAAAATTAAATCGTCCAAAGTCAAGACGAAATTTGAACTTTTAGTTCACTTTCAAAAGTACTCTGCTTTTGAATGCTTTTTTAAAGGGTAGGATGCATTACAGCATTGAAAAAATTATGACCCTCTCCCCCCTTGTTTAGTATAAGTAAGTTAGTTAAGGCACTGGCAATTCACCTGTACTTCGGAACAGGTGTTTGATAATCTTTCTCTCTACTCAAACACAAAAGAGACACTGTTAATGGAAATCGAACAACATTGCCACTACTGTCCTAAAATTTTTAAGTTCACTATAACCGAAGTCATGGTTCACTAAAACCAAAAAATGCTATGTACATTTCTAATGTATGTGAATCAGGACTAAGGAAATCTGTTCACTGTATTTGAAAGTTCACTATATCCGGAGTTAACAGTGTATACCAAATTTAAGCTCAATCAAATGCACCATTTAGGAGCTATTGTGTTCACTCGCATACACACACGCATAAAAATATAGCATAAATGAATTCAGAAGACCTCAAAACGTGTAAATATTACAAAACCTCTAAGTCGAATTTTTTCATGATTACAATACTTTCCTTACATGATACATGTTTTTTTAGTAATAAATCTACACTGAACTGAAAAGAAAGTGAATTAATAAAAACATGATAAAATGAGAGGAAAGCTCATCTTACAAGAAGTTTAATCTAAATTTAGTGATAATTTCATGCCTTCCTAGATTATTGGGGAAAATCGAGTAGATTTCGATGGTGTACCAACTTTTGAATTTTTAGCAATTTATAGGAAAAAACAGGGATTTTTCTTACAAACAGAAATGAAAGAAATAAAAAAAGGTACTTATGTATTATCCCTGCAGTCCGCCAAGACTAACCTTGCTGGTAACAGATATGATACTGTTACGAATTTTCGGGGCAACCCGCTGTTCGAGGGCTTAAAATAGTTTAAAATTCGTATTCTACGTTTCAAATAGAAAAATTTTGTTTTTTGTTGCATCAAATCGGTCAACTAGAACCGGAGATACGGAGGTTTCGGTTTCCCCATTGTTTTTCTGTGGGCTTCTGGAAATCTCGAGAAATACTGGTCCTAGGGTCTCGATCACTTCGCTTTTTTGGAATTATTTTTGGCGCTAAATTTGCCGATAGTTACCCAAAGTCGCACAGCTTGGCGACATTTTGGTCATTTGGCGCGATTTTCCCAATGGGGCCTGAAAGTTGTTTTTTCTGCCTTAAAAACACATAAAAACCTAACATTTCTCTTCTATGACGTAATCAAAATTCAAGCTTTATGTAGAATCCTCGAGAAATAGGCTCTTCGGGAAGTTTCTCGTAGCTTCTGCGCCACCTATAAATATGAGTGTGAGATGAGCACCAGCTCAGTGGGAGTTTGCTCCCGTCGAGAGTGTGTGAGTAAGTTTGCTTTGATCTATTGAATAAGATCGTGCTATAGAAGAAGTGTTTTGGCTTGCTTTTCGAAGCTGTTTTTAAAGTGCTCAGGCCCTGATTACCGCACAGGCCAACTAGGCCTCGGCCTAGGACCCCCAGAGTTTTGGGGGGCCCTAAAATGATTAGAATCATTTTAACATTTTAAAAGAAATTAACATAAAACAATATTAATGGCGGTAAATAAAGAGATGCAGTTTTACAACACATAACGCTATGCAGACGTGTTTGCTTACACTGTATTCCAGGGATAGAAGAAATATCATGTTATGGTCCAATGCATTCCACCATGGTTCATTCATCAACGTGACCTCATCTGAATCCTAACATCTGAGTGAGCATTAGAATTTCATGAACTTTGAAATTAATGAGACAAAGGGAGAATTGGACCCACCCTCTTATGCACAACAAAAAATAGTACTCTGTGACTATATGTGTTAAGGTATGACCGTATAGGGGAACCCAAAAAGTGCTTGGCCTCGGGCCTCCGAATGTCTTAGTCGGGATCAGAAAGTGCTGTGTGTAAATTCTTGATTGCTGAGTCTTGAGAGACTGTCAATGTTATCTCTCGTATATTTTCACTGAATTTTTGCCAGTGAAAGTGTCTTATTTTGTTAGAGAAATACAGCATTTGTGAGAGCTTCCGATCTAAGCGGACTGTTAAGTGCTTCTGAGTTTTGTACAGCTGATTGTTCTACGAAGTTCTAGAAGCAATAAAGTTCGTGTTCCATCCTGACAAGTGGACTTTTTACTAGAACTTTCTACACCAATCGGACTTTAGAACGACGAACCCAGGAAACAAGCAGAGGTTCCTGCAACATTTGGTGTCAGATTCGGGGTTCTAAAGAAAGACTTTAATTCTCCAGTGCATGGTGTGGACAAGAAAAATGGAAGATCAATTCCAACAAAAGCTCGTGGAGGTGATGAAGGAGATGAAACCCGCACAAGACGAGATTAAGTACGGGCAAGCCGATTTAGAGAAGAAAATTGAATCCGAACAAGCCGATTTAGAGAAGAAAATAGAATACGGAAAGACCGATTTAAAGAAGAAATTAGACACCGGATTGGAACAGATGAAATCCGGACAAGGCGATTTGGAGAAGAAAATTGAAGCCGGACAAGAACAGTTGAAAGCCGATTTGGAGAGGAAAATAGAAACCGGATTGGACGAGATAAAAGCCGCACACGAAGAAATGAAAACCGGGTTGGAGAAAGTTGAGGAAAATCAAGAAAATATGGAGAAGAGAATGTCGATACTAGAAGAAAGTCAAGCGAGAAACGTGAAAGAATTGAGTGAAGAATTCGAGAATAAAATTGAAGAAAAACTGGACTCTCTAGTGAAGCTGGTAAAATTACCTGAAAACATGAGGCTGTCGTTACGCCGCCCAGCAGTGAAACTAACGCCGTATGACGGAAAGACTTCTTGGGAAGCTTACAAGACGCAATTTTTAATTGTCGCCAAAGCAAATGGCTGGGATGACTCCGAGAAAGCGAACCAACTGGCCGCTTCTCTCAGCGGGGACGCAATTAACGTACTACAAACCATCGGAGCAGTGGCTGATCCACGGGGGGGGGGGCTCTTGGGGCTCGAGCCCCCCCCCCCCAGAGCTAGAAATACGCTATGGATTAGGGAAGTAAAAAAAAATTGTAAATTTTTACATGAACTGAAATTTTAAAAAGTAGCACTGTATATACAGTTGACTCTCTGTTTAACGACGATCTCTTTCCAAAGACGATATTTCAAAGTCCCAGCAACTCCAACGTAAAAAATTTCTATTCAAAGACGACGTCGTTTCTGTTTAACAATGATTTTTTTTTTATATCTTACGCTACAGGAACAGGGGAAAATTTTTTAAGAGTGGGAAAAAGTGTCGGGAATGTCAAAAGTGCAATTCGCAAGACAATCTCAACTACCTGAGTGTATTCTCAAAGGTATTTTAGAAGCAAAGAGAAAATTCTTGAAGCAGCACAAAAATTTAGTTCGGGATCCAAATCCAAACGGCCGAAAAGTCAATGTGGCCGATTGGAAGAGTTTGCCAAGGCATTTCTGCATGCAAATGGTTGCATGAAGCAAGAGCATCCAACATTCTAATTTCTGGGCCCCACCATGGCCGAGTGGATAAGACACTCGACATGATAGACGGCTGAAGTGTGAAGGTCCCGCGTCTGGGCCTACCGCGCGGCTGTCGATCTAACTATCTGGAGTTTTTCCAGATGGTTTTCTCCAGATTTAACGTGAATACGCGTTAGAACCTCTGAAAAAATCCTCCGACCAAGGCAACCGTCCCAGAATGCAGATGCCTCTAGTATAGGCTTGCCACATAACATCACATAACACATAACTCCAATTTCTGGAGGCCCGATGGCTGAGCGCATAGCGCTCGCAACTGGGAGAAGAAAAGTGCCTGGTTCAAACTCAGGTCGCGTCCGTCAATCTAGCCGTTTGGAGTCTTATGCAGTTTTCTCCGAAACTTCTCATAAATACGGATTAAGGCCCCTTAGAAAACCCCCCACGTAGGGCACCCCGTACTCGGCCTAGATCCCTCATGTAGATAATTGTTCGTATTACCAAAATAAAATAAAATCAAGCAATTACTGCAGTGCTGTTATTCTGGCAGAAAAATTTGGAATGCAAAATTTTCAGGCTTCGGCTGGTTAGCTAGAAAAATTCATAAAATGGAAGCTGACGCATTTCACATTTGAGAAAATCTGGAAGAAAGAATAACGGGAAGGCGAAAAATGAAACAACTGACTCATTTTGATTTTCTTGAAACCTAATTTTATTGTATTGCTTGTTTTTACTTACCTTTTTTTAAGGTAACTTAAAATAATTTTTTGTGGATAATAAAATAATATAATGATAATAAAAGTAAAAATTTTAAACACGCCAATATATCAAGAAAAATATTCTCAGTCCTAAGAATGTAAAGTGTAAAGGGCTGGTGCTGTAGGATTACGGCCAATTATCTGCACATGGAATCTAAGCCGATGGGTGGGATGTACTCCGGGGGGGGTCTTTCTAAGGGGTCCTAACCCTTATTTACTCTAAGTTTCGGAGGAAAGCACGGAAAACTCCGAACAGTTAGGTCGGCGGACGCGAACTGGTTTTGAACCAGGCACCTTCCAAAGTGTAAAGGGAAATGTTTTTCTTTTACAAATTCTGTTTATGGAAGATCTCTATTTAAGGACGATTTTTCACATTTTCACGGTTCCTTGAAAGTCGTTAAACAGAGAGCCAACTATATGATATATATATACATATACCAAGAATATTTACACCAATACTTATTGAATCCTTGTGGACTAAACGTAATTTCTCTATTTACAAAAATGATAGAGCTTTTATTTTTAAACAGAAGGAGGCGCAAATTTTATTGACTCGCTATCACCACAGTGGCTGTAGCACAGTTTCCAGTTTTATTTGTACAGTGGAACCTGTCTAATAGGAGTACTCTTGGGAAGAGCCAAACGGGACACCTTATAAAGACGGTCACCTTACAAAGGTGGTAAAGTGTGATGGTTGTAAAGCGAAATTGCATTAAAGTTGTCACTATAGACAGACAATCTCTTTACCAAGGTGGTCACTTTAGCAGGTTCCACCGTATTTGAATGAACGACGGCACACTGATACGGGGAAAAATATTCCGTTGCTGTCTCCATTTTATAGGGGACGGAGTTTGCGGTTTAGTGCAGAAATCTTTTATCGGTAAACCCCGAATTGCCATTAAAAAGTCGTAAAATTCACGACGAGAATGCCCTCTTACCCACTGCAGTCACGTTAGATGCAGCGGCAATCAGCATTGGCCTTAAGTGATGCTGAAGCATAGACGAACAATCCAAACCTCCGCTTTCATTCTTTCAACTGCTCTCATAAGTTCTCCACACCACCCAGACATACGGGTACAAATCCTCATTATAAAAGTAAAACATATTGTAAGATATCAGACAAAACGAGTACCTGGCAATATATAGCTAAGTCTGGTTTTAAAAAAGAAAGCTCAAATTGCAAATAGCAGGTAATAGTGATAATAGTTGTAAATAGCAAATGAGGTTGGTTTACTACAATCCTCACAGAAAAGAATGGGAATTACTTAATCTGTAAAACTTAATGCTATCCTAAAATGCGAAAATGTATGCTGTGAACACTGTATATTGCACGGTGGCTGTGAAATGGATTCAATAATCCGTTCAGCAATTATACTCTGGACACACTAAAATGTTAATGGGAACAACAACATGAATAAAGGTCGCTGCTGATTAGCCACGTCTTGTCGTCCTTACAGGGGTTAAGGCGACATTTTCTGGCGAAATTTACGACTTTTAATGACCAGTCGGGATCTACCAACAAGAGATTAATGTGTTAAACTGAAAACCCGTCCCCCCACACAATGGAGAGAGCAACGGAACATTTTTTTCCCCGTATCAGTCCCGTCGTCCATTGAAACGCATAAAACACATGGCTTATGAGCATCGGCCTTAACTTGATCGATATAGGGCGCACGATAGCTCTGCCCCCCCCCCCTTCCGAGTTTTCTTTCGACGGTTCTTGCAGCAGACAACATACTTATTTAGTTGTGATATACCATGTCTAATTATACATTGGGAGAAAAAGAAATTGGGAAATCAATGTATCATCCTAATGAAAAACGGAGCCCCCCCACCAGATGGTTTCTCTTGGATCTGCCCCTGCATCGGAGCGACGAAGACAGGAGATTTTGACACCCTTGCAAGTGCCTTGGAGATGAAATTCGGTGAGAAGTGCCAGAAAGAGTATAGTAGAATGCAACTAAAGACAAGGATGCAAATACCTGGCGACACCCTTCAAGAGCTGACCTCGGACATAGATAGGCTGTGCGTCATTTTATTGAAGCCGTCCGTGATTTCATTCGGAAACCCAAAAAGCACTCATGTTGGAGTATTATCAGGATTTGAAATCTGCTCTAGTGTTCGCAATGAAGCTAGAGGCAGCTCAGCGGGCCGTGAGGAAAGAACGTCACGCTGTTAGAGCGGTAACTGTCCAAGAGCGAGCTGACACAGAGAGCGTCGAGAACAGATTGAAGAGAATTTAAGATCTCATAGAAAGAAAATTAAGATCCGATAGAACGAGAGATGGCCCAAGGAAAGTAAAATGCTGGAAGTGTGGCGTCGAAGGCAATGTACAAAAGCATTGTGGTCGAAAGTCTCATAACCAGCAAGAGAACTCTAAGAACATGAGAGAGGGAAACTAGGAGGTGGCCATCTCGCGGGGCGGAGGTTGCCAGATAGTCAAAAGCCCCACCTAAAAATCTTGCAGATTTCATCAGTGAATGGCGGCAGTAATGGACTCTTCGTACTTGGATACGTTAATGGTTCCCCATGCCACATGGTGATTGATACTGGAGCGAACGTAACCATCATAAGGACGGATCTGGCCAAGAAATTAAATTTGAAGATTATCTGGACTCCGTCCTCGCTGACCCTCCAGACTGTGACAGGTGACAAGATCGAAGTGGGCGGAAAAGCGCAAGTAGAAATCACGTTTGGAAATGCCAGATACGACCATGTGGTATACGTCGCCAAGAATACGGACTTTTTCATTCTCGGGCTAGACTTTCTAAAATCACACAAATTTAACTTGGACTTTAAGAACAATGAGCTTCGTTCAGACATGAAAAAATAGCTGCGTTCGACATTAAAAATGAACCTGTTTTACATGTTCATCAATCGAACACCCAAGCAATAGTGATTCTCTCAGAGGAGTACTTGTGGGAACAATACTTGCAGACTTGTCGAGAACAAACATTCCAGTTAGAGTAGGAAATGTGACGGACAAGTCGAAGGTGATAAAGAAAAATGAAGTGTTGGCGACATGCACTCCTGTTACCTGCATTAATAAGAACTTCAGCCTAACGACAGCTAAACCATCTGAGTGTCTGACGAAGGAATTATTACAAAACGTGGAGTTAACGACAGAACAGAGAAGCGCTGCGGAGGAAGTTATAGTTGAATTTGAAGACCTCTTCTCTCGTACTTCGGGTGACTTTGGCCGTACGAAGTTAACGCAACATAGAAAAGATACAGGCAGACTCCTAGAGGAGATGCAGCGTGACGACGCCATCGAGCCATCGACTAGTCCCTGGACCTCGCCAATTGTTTTGGTCCGGAAGAAGGATAGTTCCGCCCGGTTCTGCGTTGACTATAGACTTCTGAACGACATTACCAAGAAAGACAGCTATCCTCTTCCCAGGATAGACGACACATTGGGCACTTTATCGGGAAATGAATGGTTTTCCAATCTGGATCTGAAGAGCAGCTACTGGCAAGTAGAAATTCATCCCGATGACCATGAAAAGACTGCGTTCACCACGGGACAAGGATTGTGGCAGTTGAAAGTTATGCCTTTTGGACTCTGCAACGCACCGGCTACATTCGAGCGACTAATGGAGACAGTGTTGAGAGGACTTTCCTACGAAGCATGTCTCGTTTATTTGGACGATATCATCATCGTCGGAAAGACTTTCGAAGAGCATCTCCAGAACATCCGAAAGGTTCTGCATAAATTAAAGGAGGCGAACTTGAAACTGAGTCCATCTAAGTGTAACTTGTTTCGTCGGGAAGTACGTTATCTCGGGCACATAATATCAGCCCACGGAGTCCGAACCGATCCCGAAAAGACTTCCGCAGTCCAGAACTGGAGTCGTCCTGAGAATATCCATGAGCTGCGAAGTTTTCTCGGTCTGTGTACTTACTATCGAAAATTCGTGAAGTGTTTTTCTCAAATTGCAAGACCTCTTCACAAATTGACCGAGACTGGACAGAAATTTCTATGGACTGAGGAATGTGAGGACGCATTCAACGAACTGAAGACGGCTTTAACATCTTCGCCGATCCTGTCGTATCCTCACCCTGACAAGCCGTTTATACTGGGCACAGACGCAAGTAAGGAGAGTGTTGGAGCAGTTTTGTCCCAGGAGATAGATGGCCAAGAACACGTCATTGCTTACTGGAGCAAATGCCTTTCAAAGGCAGAACGTAACTATTGTGTTACGAGAAAGGAACTTCTTGCTATCATTAAACCCGTGGAGCACTTCCATCATTACCTGTACGGCCGAAAGTTCCTACTCCGAACGGACCATGCCTCTTTAACCTGGCTTCTAAATTTCAAGAATCCAGAGGGACAAATAGCCAGGTGGATAGAGCGATTACAAGAATATGACATCGAGATACGTCATCGGAAAGGGGCATCTCATGGAAATGCAGATGCTTTGTCACAGGGGCGTAGCCAGGGGGGGGGGATATCGGGATATATCCCCCCGAAATGTTTGGATTAGTGATGAAGTTCCGTCTATTTATACAGATATAATTTCATATACCCCCCCCCCGAAATATTTTCCTGGCTACGCGCCTGCTCAAGAAGGCCCTGTATAGACAGTTGTCGCTATTGCTCCAGGGCAGAGAAAAATTACCATCTGAAACATCCCGTTGTCCGCCAAGTTACATCATCGGCACCATCCCAAGATCCCTGGAGTGACGAAAACGTTCGGGCGGACCAATTAGCAGACAGCGACATCAAACCTATTGTGGAATTTATGGAAAAATCCAGCGCTAAGCCCAATTGGCAAGAAATATCATCCTACAGTCCGGCAACAAAACAGTACTGGGCTTTATGGGATTCGCTTCGCCTGAGAAATGGAGTCCTGTATCGTAAATGGGAGTCGGACGACGGCAAGATGCTCCGATGGCAGTTAGTACTGCCTCGCTCGAGGATTCCGAAGGTTCTAGAAGAGCTGCATAATGGCTTAACTGGAGGCTATTTTGGCATAATGAAGACCCTGCAGAAAGTTCGGGAGCGCTTCTACTGGGCTAGGGCTCGAGGCGATGTCGAAAAGGGGTGCCAAGCTTGTGACGACTGTGCTGCCCGTAAAGGCCCGAAGAAACGAAGCCGTGGAAAACTATATCGTTACAATGTAGGAGCGCCTTTCGAGAGAATTGCCCTCGACATCTTGGGACCCCTTCCGCGAACTTCGGATGGCAACAAATACATCCTAGTGGTCATTGACTATTTCTCTAAATGGCCCGAAGCGTTTCCTATTCCCGATCAAGAAGATACGACCGTAGCAGCGGTAGGGATGGACGCGAGACGACCTTTTTGCGAGACGAGACAGAGGTTTACAGCTTTTTTGCGAGACGAGACACACATTTTTAACATTACGATATAGGGATTTTTCCGAGACGAGACCGAGCTTTTAGGCTATTTTGCGAGACGCGAAACGCTTATTTTTCGTCTCGCGTCCATTCCTAAGCAGAGGTACTGCTGCAAGAATGGATATCCAGATATGGAACCCTTCTGCAACTTCATTCCGACCAAGGAACGAACTTTACCTCTGCAGTCTTTAAAGGACTATGTCAACTTCTCGGAATAGACAAAACCCAGACTACGCCTTTACACCCACAATCCGACGGCATGGTGGAGGGGTTCAATCGCACAATTTTGAACAACCTCTCGCTCCTGGTATCTAGGAATCAAGAGGACTGGTACAAGAAACTCTCCCTCTTCCTGCTGGCCTATAGGAGCGACGTCCTTGAGACTACCGGCTTCACACCTTCCCAGATGCTGTTCGGCAGAGATCTTCGTCTTCCCGCCGATCTAGTGTTCGGCCGCCCTCCAGATGCGCCTTCATCGCCAGAGGAGTACATGGAAAATCTTCGGGCACGGTTTGAACACGTGCATCCTTTTGCTCGGGAGCGGATCAACTTGAACACAGACAAGATGAAGACTCGCTACCACACAAAGGCTACGGGACACGAGTTCAACGTAGGTGACAAAGTTTGGCTATGGAATCGTACTCGACGGAAAGGCCTGTCTCCCAAGCTGCAATCGCCGTGGGACGGTCCTAGTCCTAAACCGAGTGAATGACGTCATCGTACGGATTCGTAAGTCTTCTAACTCGAAGCCAAGAGTTGTACATTATGATCGGCTAGCCGTTTATCGCGCTGGTAATTAGCTATTTGATTATTAGACCATGGTCACTATGGCGTAATTCCTCCTTTCTTTCATCTCCCATTTCTTTCCTGTCACTCTCTTCTCTTCCTTTTTCCTCAACTCTCTTCAACTCAGCACTTACGCCATGATTAGTGTACATATTTGTAACATATTTGTTTCTATTTATATGTATTCGTTTATTATTTTTATTACTTATTAGTGTGTAAGTATTTATTATTTTCATTATTTCTTCATTAGTGTGCATTTACTTATTGTGTTTATTGATTACTTGCTTGAATTATGTTGTTAAGATCCTGATAATGGTTATATACTGCAGATATTTGTGAGTCCTCCTAACTGGGGATTGTACTGCCCGGGACGTGCAGTCCTTGGGAAGGGGGCAATGTTACGAATTTTCGTGGCAACCCACTGTTCGGGAGCTTAAAATAGTTTAAAATTCGAATTCTACGTAAATTTTGCTTTTTGTTGCATCAAAATCGGTCAACTAGAACCGGAAATAAGGAGGTTTCGTTTTCCCCATTGTTTTTCTATGGGCTTCTAGAAATCTCGAGAAATATTGGTCCTAGGGCCTCGATCACTTCACTTTATAGGACTTATTTTTGGCGCCAAATTTGGCGATAATTCACCAAAAGTCGCCAAGCTTGGCAACATTTTGGTCATTTGGCGTGATTTTCCCAATGGAGCTTGAAAGTGGGTTTTCCTGCATTAAAAACACATAAAAACCTAACATTTCTCTTCCATGACGTAATCAAAATTCCCGCTTTATGTAGAATCCTCGAGAAATAGGCTCTTCGGGAAGTTTCTCGTAGTTTCTGCGCCACCTATAAATATGAGTGTGAGCTGAGCCCCAGTGCAGTGGGAGTTTGCTCCCGTCGAGAGTGTGTGAGTACGTTTCCTTTAGCAGTGTTTTGGCTTGCTTTTCGAAGCTGTTTTTAAAGTGCTGTGTGTAAATTCTTGATTGCTGAGTCTTGAGAGACTGTTAATGTTATCTCTCGTATATTTTCAGTGAATTTTTGCCAGTGAAAGTGTTTTATTTTGTGAGAGAAATACAGCATTTGTGAGAGCTTCTGATCTAAGCGGACTGTTAAAAGCACATTACTGTTTAATTGTGCTTGTGAATCTTGTACAGCTGATTGTTCTACGAAGTTCTAGAAGCAATAAATTTCGTGTTCCATCCTGACAAGTAGACTTTTTACTAGAACTTTCTACACCAATCGGAATTTAGAACGACGAACCCAGGAAACAAGCTGAGGTTTCTGCAACAATATGAATAATGGTACAATTTATCATACCGCTGGTCTTAAAAATTATGTATATTATCATATGATGTACATGTAGGGTTATCAACGCCAGTAACTGAGATTTGTGTAATCGTTTAAAACATTACTGGGGCTTAATCGCACAGATTGGAAAGAAATAAATTATTGACTATTTGATGACAATATAATATATAATATAAATACCTTAGTAATTACACATTTACTATATTCTTAAAAAATAATTTAAGGCTTACTTTGGAAAGATTCTTGCCATAATTAGAGTACTTTTAATTCATTTTAATCAATAATATGAAAATTAGGTATTTACGTATTATCAATGCGGTCATCAAAGCCAAACTATTTTTTCCTCAAATTTGCTGGCAAACTGTCGCCAATAGTATTCCAAACCATAAATAATTTCATGTGTCCGGCATTTATCTTGGCGAAAAATTGATCATGGTGGCGGACCGCCGGGATAATGCGTAAGTACCGAAAATTATTATAACAAATTTTACCATTATAAATCTGAGAAATAGTATACTATCTGCAGTAGTTATTGCTAGTAAATACTTCAAACATTTCTCATCCAGATCTGTCAAGTAAATTTGACTTTAAAAATTTACTCCAACTAGTAAGAAATCTCTTCTCTTCTTCTCTATTTATTATAAAAGAAGATGTCTGTGTGTGGGTCTGTGTGTCGGCGGCGTTACGGACAAACGGGAGTACTCGGGAAGATCTAAACATGAAGTTGTGCACCTCGAAGCCATTTTTTCAAAATTCGACCTAGAAATTTTTTTATTTTATGTTTTATGCGATTTTTGGCTTTTTTTCTCACCTAATTCGTAATGACGGCGAAAATTACGCTCGCAGCAAAACGGCATTTGTATCATCGGATAGAGGAGAAAATTGTCTTTTAAAAACAGTTTGTTCTGAATACGTAACATGATTTACCGATTTTTAGAATTTTTTACTGAGCAACTGTTTCAGCAAATTTTTTTCGTAAATAATTTTAAAACTGTCGCATCTTGAATTTTATCCGTCATAACTTTTTGATATTTTGACAGATCGTGGAATATCCCTTTCTCCCTCTTTTAAATTAAAAACGAAAGCATTATGTAAATGTGATTTTTTACGAATTTTAATGTAACCTAATGTTTAGAATTTAATAGCATCAAAACGCGGAGCGTACGGGATTACATTAATTGATCATGGCACGTGATAATTTAATTGCGTTGCCACAAAAAGGATTAGAAAAAAAAATTTTTTTCAACCAATCGAGATTTTAAATGGGATATCGGAATTTCAATTCACAAGTGAGGATCTATGACGTCAAATGCTTTAAAATACGTAAAACTTACGCCACAATTTCAATGCATTTATCCTAAGGCGACCATATTTCTAAACGGTAATTTGGGGACAAATCAAGCATTGTCCTCGAATCTAAACAAAACTTGGGGACACTAGAAAATATTTTCGGGACTTATTCGAGGACATAACAGATTACCATGTACACCCTCCAAAAAAATATTCGAGGGCAAGAAAATTTTCGTACGCCCATTTCATATTTAAAGCATGGTTCTTCATGAAAGGTGATTAATCATTAACAAAACTGAAAGGGGAAATTTGGCTCATAGTCGGATACTTTATTGAATGTCTATACACGTTACACACTCAATGACAACAAACGTTTTCAGAGATCGAATTTCATTGTTTCTCAGAGTAAATGGCGTTTTTAGTTGGTTTATTTTTCTTATTTCTTCAGATTTTTCTGAAAGAAATAAACTAAACGGAAACTTTCAGGGAAAAAAAATACAAATCTTCAAATTTGGGGACAAAGTATTTTCGGGGACAAAATGAAAAAAAAATCTAAATTTGAGGACTGTCCTCGAATTTCAAGGACGTATGGTCACCTTAATTTATCCCTGCTCTTTAACACAAGCAGATGATATTTTGATTAAAACTTACTTTAGAAATAAACTGAGAAATTCATGATTATTATTATTATAAGTGGTATTTTAATCCGTTGCTTATTTAGAAATTGAAATATTTTAACGCGGTTGAAAATTTTCATCATTTTAATAGCTACAAAATTCATTTTAAAGCGGGATATATTAAAAATTTTCTATTTACTTTTTTATTTTTCGCATTTAGTTATGTCGCAGGCATATACGTTTCCTAACATATGCATGTTGCAAGTATAGTTTTATTTTGACGTTGGATTACGCTCCTCCATAGTGTCCTATTCTAATTTTCAACGTCGTTGTTAATTTTAATATGATACCGTTTGAAAGCTATTGAGTAAAATATCCAAATTAACTCCCTCAACCATTCGGAGTATCTTTTACGGAAGTTAAACCAGTGACGTCATGCATTTTTAAAAATGCGTGAAATTTGTAAACCCTGCAACTCTAACCGGGGCGCGTCTTTCCAAATCCACAAATCTGCAACACCTTGGCGAGATGCAATTGGCGAAAGCTGTTAAATGCACATAATATGGCACGCGGAATTGTGTTAACCCGTTTGTTTATAATGGAGCACTCGGGCCGCTCGGCCGTAGCATTAACTCCTTTGAATTTATGGGCATTTTTTTTTTCTTTTGGGATTTGAAGCGTTTGTACAGTTTTATAAATATTAGGAAATGGGGCACTGTATTTCAAACCGTTACGTAGTTAGTCAAAATATTCTAATACAGGTAACCGATTTTAAATACGTTATATTAAAAAAATTGTTACATGCGGATTATAGAGAAGTAACTTATTTTTATAAGGATTTTTTTTTCACACTTTTAATGTAAAATGCACTTATTTCAATCTCATAAAATTTACTTTTAAATATTTTTATAGTTCATTGTAATTGTAGTATTGTGTAAAAGCCTGAAAATAACCTTACATTTTAAATGATTAGTATTTAGCAATGTTATTCTTGTGTGTCTTCATAACTGAATTATGATCCACCTTTAAACGGCTGATTTCAGGCTCTAAGTTAATATTTTTTGAGTATTTTATATTACTTTTGTCACTTTTCAGTATCTTAATGCAGAGCTCATTCTAGGTTAGGAAAAGTGCAAGGTGCAAACTTTTTAAAAAAGGGTATTAGTATTTTTAAAAGGCATTGTATTTGTTAGAAGGGGCACTAAACATCCTAATTAAAAGCAGTTCTAACTTGCAATAAAAGAACTTTTCTTACTTAATAAAATTGAGTAAAAGAGTTACCAATCTTATATCCAGTTATATAAATCTATGTAATGCTAGAGAGTTAAATAGTGTTTATGTAACTTTGTTAACTTATTTTATTAACACAATTTTAAATAGTTAATGACAGTATCCCTTTAAAGGATTTTAAAAGGAGGCTTTAAAAAAAAGAAAAAAAAACATTCAGATATACCTAACAGGCAAGAGAATTCTTAATTAAGTAAACACTTTGCAGCTGATCTTCTTAAAAATTATATTTAATAATTTTGTTGAGAATCGAGAATTATCAATAAATATTCAACTGAATGAAGAATCCTAGTGTTTTCCTCTCTTTGGGAAAGTGGGGTAGAAAGTAGATAGGTTGTATTTTTGTGCAACAAAGTATTTTTATGTCTACTACCATGTACAGAAAGTATTGTCATCATGAAATCCTTAGAGTCCTTAGAATGTCATCAATGCAGCTTGATTTTTATGCCTAATGAGTACTTGTAAAATTTTGCTTTACATTTGAAACAGCAACATTGTACTTGTACTTTTTCGGCTTGTAAAACAGATCAAGAGTCATCTTCCCTCTTGTACAAGCTGCAAAAGAGACAGAAATCAATCCATATAAGACAGTACCGAAGAGAGATGAGAACTATGATCCCTCTGTGTGAGTATGATGATCCATTGAATCAAATTTATAAATATATTGTATTGTATGTATTTGTAAATAAAAAGATGAAAAAGTTTCAGTAATTTTTTTTTATTAAATGCCTCTTAAAGAAGTACTAGAAACAAATTGGCTTGCGTAATGTTGTTGTCTTTATTTAAAAAAAAAAAAAAGTAACTACCCTAAAAGCGCACACTGTCACTTGTAAATAAATGATCTGTGATTATGTACAGCGAGGCTTCATTTGTGACCAGTCATCTAATGATGTTGCTATCAAGTCACAATGTGAATAGTGAATCTTGCAATTATAAAGTGATAATGTCACCAGGGGCGTAGCCAAGGGGGGGGGGGTTAGGGGGTCATAAACCCCCCCTCCCATGAGGAATTTTTTGCCATACAAAATGTATATTCTTCACTACATTATTACACACACGTTTACATACATATGAGATGTAGTAGTCGTAACCCCCCCCATGAAAAATTTCTGGCTACGCCCCTGAATGTCACAGTAACCTTATTGTCTTAAATCTCATTGGACGGTTGCTCGTTTTAAGAAGCAATTTTGATATCTCTCACCTTCTGCTCCAGGAAAAAAGAAAAAAAATTGTTCCGCATTGGAGAGAGTGAACCTCCTTAAATTTTATGGTACTTTCCTGGTAAGGCTCCATAATTTTCTACATCGCTGGAAGGGCAAGACCAGTGATCGATCTAGGATTTTTTCAGAAGAGTAAAAATACTCCACCTTTTTAGGAGTATTTTCCATTTCAAAGGAGCAGTTAAAACAATAAACAAGCAAAATTTTCAAATACATAATTCAATTGTTTTTAACACATAATTAATAACTGATTATTCATCTAGGTACATAAATGTCAATTCAACAAAATAGGTACAATAATTGGATTTTTACTTTCCGAACATGTGCCATGTAAGGAAAGTATTGTAATCATGAAAAAATTCGAATTCGAGATTTTGGTGTATTTACACGTTTTGTGGTCTTCTGATTTCATTTATGCTATTTTTACGAGATGTATGTATGTATGTGTGCGTGTGTGTGTATGTATGTATGTATGTGTGTGTGTATGTATGTATGTATGTGTGTATGTGATTGAACACGATAGCTCCTGAACAGGGCATTCGATTGAGCTCAAATTGGGTATATATGTTATAAATCACCGTCGCAAGACCGGTATTGATTTTGGTGTGTATAGGACTTATAGTTTTTCTACAGGGCTACGACAAAGATTTCTTTTACATTATGGCCTATGGGAGGAAATTCTTGAAAGCACGCTAGCGTTTAAACGGTACATTCGATTGAGCTCAAATTGGGTATGCATGTTATAAACCACCGTCCCAAGACCGGTATTGATTTTTTATGTGTGTAGAACTTATAGTTTTTTTACAGGGCTACGACAAAGATTTCTATTACATTATGGCCTATGGGAGAAATTCTTGAAAGTGCGCTAGCGTTTAAACGGCGCATTCGATTGAGCTTCAATTTGGTATATATATTTAAATTAGTCACCGATTAAAATTTATTTTAATGCTTGGTCATGATCTTAATCGTGAGTGTTCGGAAAGTCGAGTGGAGTCACTCCAGATTTTTTAAATTTAAAATCGGCAAGTGATAATTATTTTATCAAAATATACCTATACCTACCTTATTTTATCTGTGAGGCAGCAAAATATGAAAAAGAAGAAAACTAAATTCAAAAGTAAAAGAACAATGATTATCTTTTTTTCTTTTTGCAATGCCAACCTCCTTTGTTTGTTTTTTTCCTTCCATAAAACAATTTGTCCAAAATTGATTGCACAGTCAACTTTTCCGTTGTTATGTAGAGTTAGGCATAGTGCATGGAGAGAGCTCACGTGAAGGGAAAAGGAAAGATATCGGAAAGGGGTACAACACCTCATACTCAACTTTTACCAAGGCACTTGAATGGTATAACTGTTAGTGTTAACCGTAAATTTCACTGTGTACGTTAAAAGTTATTGCGGAGTCGACTGTAAATAAAATTAAAAAATCATTTTCAAGGTAATATCTCGGCGTAATCACTGACCATAAAACTGAATTTTATATGGAAAAACACTCATTCCAAAATTCTTAAGGCATATTCCTTAAAATCAAATATTTAGCAGAATGTGTCACTCTGAAAATTTCTGCTATGCAACTCCATGTTGAAGTATTTTTTCAGAAAATGGGGAAAAGAGCTGTTACTTAATTTATTAAAGTGTGTAGTACACATATGAAGAATCATCCTGAATTGTTTTGAGTCCCTGGCACAATTAGTTTATTTTCTTTTGTCCATAAAGTCTGTGAGGGGATTTCATTTCTTCAAACAGCCTTAAATTTTGCTAATTTAAATCAAAAGTATGTACTTTGGAGTGTAACATCATCACAGGCGAAGTGTGACAAACCTTTGGGGGGGGGGCATATATTGAATGTAGTGGCTAGTCAACGTGTTTGAAACGGAAATGACTCACTATATTAACAAATTTAACTAAGTGAAAATGCATCCTTCACATCAACATCATGTAATCAGGAAAAATTTTTAAGTCCTCACACATTCGCAGAGCTCATCGCAACAGACTGGCTAGCTTGTAGTTTATGTGAAAATGCATCAAACATGGAGAAACCATGTAATCTGTGACGTATTTTTTTGTCGCTCTGCCCATGATGTGAAAATATTCCTTCCACAGCGCCATGAACCTAGCCACTATGTATATTGAATTTAAGAGCAAAAAAGAAAAATTTCTTTTGAATTTCTAAGCAATTGCTGAAAATATAGATTTAAGACAAAAAGTTCTGGGGTTATACCTCTTGACAATACTAAGCGTATGATCTCAGGACTGTCCTAGCTGTTGCCCAAAGTGATGATTGCTTCATTCAATGATTACTCTCAGGCTTCATAATACTGCCATATTATGTCGGCTAATGGTCTTGATTACCCTCTGCCGACATGGTAAACTATACTCAAGGAAAACCTAACCCGATTGTGGAGGGAATGCTGCAGACCATGTGATTCTGACTTTCTCAAATAGTTCTTTCCGTTTGCCCAGGTTATTATCAAACCAAAACATTTTACATTGATTAAGAGCTAAATAAGATGTATGTTATGAAATAATTGCATATTTGTGTTACTTGAATGCAATAATTAAAAGAATTAAGAAATTAAGTCAGAAATAAGATGCAACGCCTTCCCAGATCTGCTGTGTTTTTTCAACATTAAAACAGTGCCCGATATTTTTTTTTTAAGCAGCAACAATAGTTATTCAAATTACAAGCTGCCACTGAACAGCCCGGAAGCAGAGAATAAGTAAAAGTGCGATGTACGTCGCAGAACAATCACAATCTTTGCAGAACATTTCATCTTTTAAAAGAAAGAATATATAAAATGATATGTTCTGCAGAGTAATTAAAGCGACGTGCCCTGCCCTTTATGCTCTGCCTTCTCTCTTCACTTTTTGCACAATTTTTTAAAATCTAATTTGCATTTTACTGTAGTTTGTCAGACTGTAAATACAAAAATGCCTGTAGACAAAAATGCCTGTAGTGTCGGTATGTAAAATGCCGGACAAAATGCCTGTAGAACATTTGCAACTGTTCAAAGTTATGTTGCAGAACACTGAATATAATTCTGCTCCTAGGCTGAACAGGAGAAATACCCGATAAGTGGGGGTAAGCCTATTTGGCGATTTTTGTTTCCTTGCTGAAAGTCGTCAACTGATATGTAACCTGCCTCCATATTGACAATATGACAATAATGTCACTAAGGAGACTCATGAAATTTTAACAAATTTAAAATGTGCATTAGGGTTACTAGTGACAAAATAGATGTCAATTTGGTCAGATACTAAATATCCAGGCAAAATTACAATCTGATATCTAGCAGTAGTATGTTTCCTTTCAGTTGTATTGTTACAAGTTTTCTTAAAATATTCATCATTATTTTTTAAAAATTTTCTCATCAGTTTCAGATTATTTAATTCAAAAATCAAAAATCTTTTTGAGATTGTTTCTATGAAATTAATGCCTATCCCACTGCAATTAAAGTTTATGCAGACAACACTGCATGTTACCTTTAGAATCAACCCAAGTTTGGTATTTATTATATGTTGATAAATTTACTTACTTTAAAAAGAAGAAAAAAAACTTTTCCTGCAGACAACAGTATATACAACGACAGACTATATTCTCAGAAACATGGTTAATTTTTGAAAAAAAAAGCAAGAAAAAGTTACCAAAGAATGAAGAACAATTATTATTTTTAACAAGAACACTCGGCAAAAGACTGATGTTGAAACTCAAAACATTGTAAAAAAGCACCCCCTAAAAATGGCTACGTATCAAGATAATTGTTTCAGGTGGTACAAAAGATTCGCTCTTCTTCAGTTACAAAAATGTTCGCCTGCACCAGAATTTACTGTCTCGAAAAAAGCTAAACGTGCTTAGTTTTTTTTCCTGTTTTCTTCATGCGATAAAAATGTAATATGAAAATTCATTAAAAGTGAAATATTCTGATTAAAAAACATTACCTTTGTAGTTTTAGAACTGATTATGCATATGTTATTTTGCAGTACGAAATGTTTGGACGGATATAAGTGCTGGATATTTGTAATATCTGGCATATTAAGCAAATGCAGTATGTTTACCTGAGAACGTTGCATCCCTTAATTTTATTAGTTAAAACAAAATAACTAAACTTACAACAAAACAACAACAACAAAAAAATCCTCAACCAATAATTAAATATAAACATAAAAGCATTTCTGTAAATTCCACAATTTACTGTACAGCAATTAAACAAATTGACAAGCAGTGGTCCATTTTTAAACTTAAAATAACTACAATGGATTAAACAATTTTCAGCATAGCTACTAAAAAATTTTCAACCAATCTATACACAAAATAAAACCGTTTAACTAAACTAAAGCACTTACCTCAATTTTCACAGGCGTATCACTAATAGGTTATTCCATTTACAAACCACGAAAAATATTCCATGTTTTAACAAAATTCATACCAGTACCAACTCACAGAAAATAAGACAATTTACGATCAGTGGCAGATCTAAAAAAAAAATTCTATATTCCCAAGAGGAAAATGCTGCACCTAGAATCAGCTGGTTGGGATAAAGCAATCCTCTTTTCGATGTGACTTCACAGCAAGAGCACCATCAGTCATTTTTTGTTTAAAAAAAGTATGGTAGCTTATAATTCCAGCAAAATAGCAAGTGTGAAGCAGAATTACATTTATACCTGCTCCACATGCCTGCTATCCAGCTAGTGAAAGCTTATATGTAATAAATTAACCTACACCTTTAAAAGAAAAATGGCATCATCAAATTATTTGAGTATTACTATAAAGACAGAAACATGCACCCAAGTAATTTTGCGTACTATGTTAATTATAAACAAGGTAAAATAATAATAATTTAAAAACTTTAATATATGTAACACATTTTGTAAAACATGCGTAACTTAAAATAAATCACAAAAAGATAGGTGAACATTAAGATGTCCACAGAAAATAACACCCTATGTAAACTGATGAACTCATTGAGCATATTAACAAGTATTAATTAGATACGACAGTTTATAATAGTATATTTTAAGCACTAACATTGTAAATGTAGAGAATTTGAATTAAAAACACATTAAAAAAATCATGGATAAAAAAAATTACTGTATAATCTGTATTAATCAGAGGTATTAGAAAGGTATGAGTTAATGCAGGGCTTCCCAACGTGTGGTCCGCGGACCCCTTAGGGGTCCGCCGGCTCTTTCTAGGGGGTCCGTGGCCATCTTTGAACAGCGGCTGAGGTTTCCAAGTGTTAACCCGCAGGTAGTTTAGTGTCGGTGCTTGACTTTCTGAAAACTCCGGGGGGGGGGGGGGGGGCGTCGCGTGCGCGCCGACTGACAGGGGTCAGCCGTGGATTTTTGCCTGAAAAAGGGGTCCGCCAGCTAAAAAGGTTGGGAAACCCTGAGTTAATGTATTACAAAAGTAGAGTATGATTAATGGCATACACAAAGATGAAACAAAAATTTAAACATGCTCTCAATACAAGAAAAAAATACAGGAACAAAAACGAAAGGATTTAAGAGGAAGGTTGTACTGTTCAATGACATGTAGAAATGCTTTTCATTATTAGCTGTATGCCATGATAGCATTTGGCAGAAGTAAAGAGGACTTGCTTGATATTTTAACCATTTTTGGAGGTAAGTTGCATTGCTAAATAGCATTCTATCTCATAAAGTAGCAGGGTCGGATGCACAGATTATTCTAGAAGAACACCAAAACATTTTTACTATATTTTTTAATGCATTTCAATTTATAAAATAGTCGAGCATATTTTAAATTTGGGGGAGGGGCAAGTGGACTCCTCCGCATGCACCAATGCCAGAAAAAATAAACAGACCAGGAATTTTAAATACTATAAACTACATACTAAATAGAAAAAGTAAACAGAAAAGTGTCCGATAAATTACTCCCAAATGTAAAGTAGCACCCCGATTTCTAAAAAATTAATCTTATGTCACATACACTGTAGGCAGCAAACGGCAAAAATTTACTTCATGAAAAGAGAAAAGAAAGAAGCAATATTTTGAATGGAACCGAGTATGTTAGTCAGCCATAACTGCCGCCATGTCGTTTGTTTATTTACATCTGAACCACGGTAGGCTTAAGCAAATTCAAGTTTTTGTAGTCATTTACAAATCCTACAAGAAACAATTCACAATTCTAGTTAATGAATCAAAGAATACATACCGTCTCGTTACCGAATATGAGCATCAAAAACCTTAAATCGGACGCAATAAAAAGATACAATTAAAATTTCTCAATACTATGGGAAATTAACATGGATGGAACGTAGTTTGTTTGTACCGCCGCCATTGTTCTGACGTCATCTCTTCGATCTTTCCTTTTCTCGCCAAGTGCGTAATGCGCCAATAGCGCCAAAGTGTTGCAGATTTGTAGATTTGGAAAGACGCAACCGGGGCCGTCGCTAAGCAACGGGCCTGCTCATGAGTTGCCACCGCTAAAACTGAGTTAATCATTGAGGCCTGTTTTCCCTATTCGCAGTGTTCTATTTTATTATTCTAAGTATTATAAATATTATATTATTTTATTATTTTAAAACAATTTTTTTATAGTTTTGTCGTACTAAAGAACTTTAGATGTAGGTAATCGTTTTGTGAATCTTGCACCGTTTTCTTTCATGAAAATTTATCATAAAATTCGAACATTTTGCTCTGAATGTAAAGGTAAGTGAACACTTTTATAATTTATTTAGAAATTCTAAAAATATGTATGTAAATCATGTTTAGTGAATAATTACTCATGTGTTATTTATAAATAAATTATTTTAATCAGAAATCGTATTACTTGAGTAGTTTATTCTTGTAAATAAGCATGACGTTGTGATACTAGTTAGACAATTTAATTTTGCCAGTTGAAAATGTTATTTACCAGTTATATATGCCTTGATTATGTGATTCAGACTTACATCTGGTACAGTGCAGAAATACAGTAAATTATAAATTATTGATTTTTGCCCGTTTATATAGAAACTTCAAATGTAGTTAATATTTTGTACAAGCGTTCATTATGCTTGCTCAATTCCAAAGTTCGATTGAGAAAGCGACAAAAGAATAACATATACTACATGAAATGTCTTTATTAAAGAATAATTAATTCAGGGATCGCGCTATAGAGCGTATTTTATCAATTTTCTCCAATATACAGGATATCCCGAAAACACTGAAATGCGCTTTAATACATCATTTGTTAAAGATTAATGTTAAATTGTTTAAAATAACGTAGGAAATACGACTACGTTCATGAAATATTCATTATAAAAATGTCTTTCACATTTGTGTATTTAGTTATTTTAAAGTATGTTAAATATCCACTTGTGAAATTAAAATAAGCAATCGTGAATCATGAGAGTAAGCGCTACTTTGATTTTCCTTCAAATTATATGCATCTATTTTCTTACGCCCGAATTCACCATTAACTTCAACTGGCAGTTCAACCGGCAGTTCAGTAACTCCCGGTTGGAGAACTCGACTGGTCAGTCCAAAGTTCATTGACCGATAACTGGCGAGAAAAAGTTACTGAACCTGTGGTTTCTCAACCTAGGTTGAAACTGGGCCAATCAACGTGGTTGAAACGGGATTCCCTTAAAATCGAAACGCGCATTGGTCAAGTGTCCACAAAGCATTGGGAGTTCACACCACGTGGTAGTTGATCCTTTCGCGCCTCTCCCCGCAAGTTACCCCGCAATCGCTTTGCTTACCCCCCCCCTCCCACATCCCCTCATGCCCCTTTGTCCGGAAGGAAGGGGAGAGCCAGTTCTGCGAAGGAACATGGAATGGAAGGGGGAAGCTAATTTTTCGGGGGAAATCTTAACTGAGCATGCTGGGTTACTTGAAAACCTTGCTCTGTAGCAAGGTTGAGTCTCTCAATCTGGGTTGAGATTTTGTGGGCGGTTTGTTCCTTTCCGGTAAACGATGAATACCATTTCAGGGTTCGACCTACGGTTCGCTGTTAACCGGCGGTCGAAGTAGACGGTGAATACGAGGGTTAATGTCAATTTGTATCATAGCAAACAAATTAATCATGAGTTCGTACTTGAATTAGTAACACAATTACTACTTAAAACTCCATTAAATAACGTTTGAAAGCAATGGGAAGCTTAAGAAATGCCTGATGTATACGTGAAGACTGGAGCATCCGTAGGCCTCTTTGGATGGCACACAGGCCCGTTACTAATTGCGAAGGACCCGCTCTAACGTCCTGTCTGTCAGAGTTATAGCGATTCTAAATAGCTCCTCGAGATGACAAAGTTTGATGTTTTCAGTAGACAGAACTATGAAGGATTTATAAGATATCTTTATAATGGATACATGGATATTTAAGTTGGCACCGCTTGAATATTTTTCACCACGGTGAGATTAAATATTTTGCGGTGCTAAATACTCCAATCTTACAAAACTATGCATAAATTAATTTTGTATAGAGAGCTTCCTTAATAGCAACTATTATGTGAAATGAATAATGTTACGGTAATGCGTAAATTGCAAAGAATCGCCATAGAATAAAAAGGTCCCATTTGTGCCAAATAATGTAAGCTGTTTCGTTAAATTGAGCATTAAAGAAGGAGAATCGAAGATAGATATTATTAATATGCGTAATAGGTAGTATTAGTAGATTTGTAAGGATGATATGAATAAATCACAATATACAACTTTAATAAATATTTCATGAAATTAAAAGTGTTCTGTTTATCCTTTTTCAAGGGTTGTTTTACAACAAACTGAACGATAACTAATTCTAACTTGCGTTGATATATCCCGCTGTCATTTCAATAGAGGAGATTACTTGATCTTTTAAAAAAAATGAAATACTGTTTTGTCACATGCAGATATATGAAGAGCAGGTGCGCAGCTATTTTAAAATAAACGGTTGTCCATTTCATGTAATGTCTGAGATATTTAATGCTACAACTTGAACCTAAAAACAGTATGATATAGAAATAACACATTTTGAAAGTCAGGAATTCTCAGCAAACCGCTAAGCTTTTCACTTTTCTAATCACGAATGACGCTGACGTAGTTTTTTGAGTCATTATATTGCAATGATGCCAAGTTAGTACTCATGACGCAAACTTTACAGCATAAGTCAAATAATTTTGCTTTTATTTTAGATTTCACGACACTGGAATTACTGGAATTAATTGGAATTACACATGTAAGGAAAATTTTCGTTTCCTACCGTGCGAAGAACGGGCACGCAGCTAGTTAAATATAAAATAAAAGGTCAACATTTAATCTAATGGCATTCGAACGTTAAATAAAGAAATGAAAAAAAAATATAAATAAATGACTATTAATTAAAAAAATAAAATATTAAGCCATACTTTAGATACAAACTTTTTAAAATAATGAATCCGCAATTTGGTGTTTATTTACAACAAAAGATGCTCCTATTCTAGACAGTTGAATTACACTTTTATTAGTGAGATTTAAAGCATGAAGCAGTAGTATTTAATTTTCTGCTCCAATGTCTTAAATCTTACGAGTTTAACTTCATTGTGGATGTAGCCTATTTCATCTGACAGAAACAGATGTAAAAAAGAAACCATTAGTAGTAATTAATAATGTAAAGTTACATTTAAAAAGAGGCAAGAGTTGAATACTTTTTATTTTTCTAAATTTAATACACATTTTCGTATCAAAAACACTGCAATATAAGTAAAAATTATTTTATTAAACCGATTTATATTAAACTTAACGATATTACGATTACCTAAAATTAAACAGAAAAATATCCAAATTGATAAATAAAGATTTTACAAAAATCCCTAAAATATACATAGTTTAAAGTTAATAATTGGAATGAATCTGCATGACATTAAGTAGGAGTAATTCAACTATATTCATGTATCAACTATATTCAAACACTATCCACATATAAATAACTCAACTACAATTAAAGAAATTGGATAACACTGGTAAACACGATGTTTGGGTCTGACTTCTACATGTTAAATTTTAGTTTCTCCTACGCCAAAACTAAGGAAAATATTTTTTTTTAATGAAAGTTTGCTTTTGTAGAAATTAAAGCAATTTTTAAATTTTTTGGCAAAAATCACTGATTTTTATATATTTTTTATAATTCCACTCTAAATTATGATCAGAAAAGTTTTTGCTGGATATAAAAGTCTTTTTTATTCAAGATTTATGATAAACAATAACATATAAATGTAAAATAATAAGAAATTAATTTCTAAAAGTGAATATTTTTCGTATTTCTTTTATGTACGTATGAGCAAATAATAATACAAACAAATAATAATATTACAAATAATACTAAAAACAATACTACAAGCAATACTACAGAGTTACAAATAATAATACAGTTTACTTTCGGATTAATCAAAGTGCTTCCATCTTTCTTTTATGAAATAAATTAAAATATACTTATCCACGTAAATGAGACAAAAGCAAACTTTGAGAAGTAAAAATGAAAATTTAAGTGTTTTTAATCTCTAGAATCAGAATTTAAGCATGAGAACAGAAACCCCCCCCCCCTCCAATTTTTTTGTTGTTGTTGTTGACCGATGTAATGTATCAGTCAGAAATCTGTATTTTTCAGATGCAAACAGAACATCATTTTAACAAATAAAAAATGAAGCATTTTAAATAAATACTAATATAAGATCACATTAAATCATTAAAGACAGACATGACGAGTGTAAAGTAAAATTTCAAGAAATTATTATGATTTTAAATAATCCGAAGAATGGGCTTAGAATCGGGAGTAAACAAAAACAAGCAGTCAACATCAACAATCAACAGGCTCGCCAAGGAGCCAGTAGGTCACCGTTCAAAAAGCCGGTGAAAGCGACTCAAGTGTGAAGAGCTTATCCTCCGCGACTTTAAGTAAGGCGACCATATTTCTAAACAGTATTTTGGGAACAAATTAAACATTGTCCTAGAATCCCAGAAAAACTTGGGGACACTAGAAAATATTTTTATATTACCATGTACACCCTCCGAAAAAAGTATTCGAGTAAGAGATACATTTCCTGTTTAAGATTTGTGAATAATGAGTTTTTGAAAAATGTAAAACTTGACGGAAATATGGAAAGTAATATTTACACATAGCCTAATTCATATTCTATGATAAATAACTTTTAATATACGAAACCAACGTAAGAAATTTATCTCTTACTCGAATACAATTTTTGGAGGGAGTATGCCAGTATACCCATATTTTTTAAATCTTGACTGACTTTGATACTTAAAAATGAACTCTAATAGCTTTTTATATCAATTGTGTATTCTTATTTCTAATAAATTAATGTTAGTATTTCATTCGCAATTTATTCAAAATTTAATTCGTGGCATAGTATTTGTGTTTTTCAGAAGACATTGCTTTTTACATTGGCTCATTTTGTTATAATTTTTCATGAAACTGTACACCCTCTAAAAAAAGTACTCGAGTGCAAGAAAAATTTCGTACGTCAATTTCATATTTAAGGCATGATTCTTCATGAAAAGTGAATAATCATTAACAAAACTGGAATGGGAAATTTGGCTCGTAGTCGAATACTTTATTGAATGTACTCTAAGGTAAGGTGACCAGATTTTTGTACTCAGAATCGGGGACATATCCCCGATTCTGACAGCAAAAATGGGAACGTTTCTAATTAATGCAATAATTAACAGTAATTTAATTGAAAAACAATGCAATAATTAAAAATTGTCCCCAGTTCCATTTTTACATTCTGGGGACAATTTGAAAAACGTCCTGAAAACGGGGATTGTCCCCGGAAAATGGGGACGTTTGGTCACCTTACACTAAGGTGACCAAACGTGCCCATTTTCCGGGGACAGTCCCCATTTTCAGGGCGTTTTACAAATTGTCCCCAGAATGTTAAACAAGAATTGGGGACAATTTTTAATTATTGCATTGTTTTTTAATTAAATTACTGTTAATTATTGCATTATATATATGAAGGTCCCAATTTTGTTTCAGAATTGGGGACATGTGCCGATTCTGACAACAAAACTATTCAAAAATCTGGTCACCTTAATGTACACGCTACACACACAAAGACAACAAACGTTTTCAGAGATCGAATTTCATTGTTTTTCTGAGTAGAAGGCGCTTTTAGTTGTTTTAATTTTTTTTCCTTCAGTTTTTTTCTGAAAGAAATAAACTAAATGGCAACTTTCAGGGGAAAAGTACAAATCTTTAAATTTGGGGACTTCTCGCGTCCCCAAGAAGTCAAAGTATTTTTGGGGACAAAATGAAAAAAAGATCTATATTTGGTAAGGTGACCAGATTTTTGAAGTCAGAATTGGGGACATGTCCCCGATTCTGACCCCGGAAAATGGGACGTCCCCGTGGTGAACTGTCCCCGGAAAATGGGGACGTTTGGTCACCTTAATATTTGGGGAATGTATTGAGGATCTATATTTGGGGTCACCTAAGCCGACCATATTTATAAACTGTATTTTGGGGGCAAATCAAGCATTGTCCTTTAATCCAAGGAAAACTTGAGGACACAAGAAAATATTTTTGGGAACTTATTCGAGGACACAACATATTACCATGTATATCCCATACTTGAAATCTTGACTTACTCTGATACTTAACAATGATACACATGTGACTTTGATCTCATTCCCAAGATTAAGGAACCACTACGTGGCAGGCAGTTTGCAGCACGAGTATTAATTTCACGAGTTTCATATCAATTGTGTATTCTTATTTCTAATAAATTAATGGACGCATTTCATCATTTATAAATATTTATTTAAACCAGAAATATGAAAGGAACATCATGTTGAAATATTGCAAGTTATTCAAAATTTAACTCTAGGCGTAGTATTTGTATATTTTAGAAGACATTGGCCGCATTCGTAAACGCCAAACGATTTGCACTCGTGCAACGAGTTTCTATCTAAGGTGTTCGTAAAGGAAACTGAGTGCTTTCAGTTTTAAAACTAGAGCGTTCGTATACAAAACTGGGTGCAATTAGTTTCAAACGAAGTAAACTGAGAACGAATTAGGTTCGTTGAGTTTTACTTTCTGCGCGTTGTTTTTGTTTAGAAATGGCGTCCGTTGTTATGAAATAGTATGATGTTATGAAAAGTATTTTACGTTTGCTGAAGCTGCAAATATTAGTTTTTCGAGGAGAAAATTAAGGCATACGTTAGAAACTGCTACGAAGGTACATACTTTTTCAAAAGTAATCATTTTCTTGTATTTTTCATTTTAATAAATTCAAAAATCATGTTTTAGTGTCGAGATTGAAGTTGATTTAAACCGTTATTTGCGAAATTTGAATTTCTCTTGCTAAATACTTTTGAAAGAATGAAGTTTAAGTTGAAATTTCTAAATTTTAATCTGTGCACTTCAATGATGGCCATTCTTTCTTTTAAAAATCCTGTTGATTTTATATTGAGTATGTGCTAAAATCTCTCCTCAGCAAAGTTAACGTATTCGCGAATTGTAAACAAACACGTCTCCTAGGCGACGAAACTCAATAAACTGAAGTTGTTCGTAAAGGCAAAAGAAACTGATAACCACTGACAGCACTCAACACACGCATTCCAGTTTTCTTAGGAAAACTCGTGCAACGAGTTTGTCGTTTACGAATGCAGCCATTACTTTTTACATTGGCTCATTTTGTGATGATTTTTCATGAAATATTGTATACCCTCTAAAACAAGTATTCGAGTGCAAAAAAAATTTCGTACTTCTGTTTGATATTTAAAGATTCTTCATGAAAAGTGAAAAGTCATGATTCTTCATGAAAAGTTTGATTCTTCATGAAAAGTGACATGATCATTAAGAAAACTGAAATAGGAAAATTGGCTCATAGTCGGATACTTTATTGAATGTCTGTACACGCTTCACACACAATGACAACATAAGTTTTCAGACATCGAATATCTTTGTTTCTATGAGTAGTGTCATATGGTTGGGTAATTTGGCAACAGCTAGTTTTATGTCATGACGTTCCGTAATCTGGCAACAGCCGTGTTTCTGTTCTCAAGTCGCAGAATAAACATCTATCGTCTCGAACCTGCGTTTTTTTGTTTAGACTCATCCTTATAAGACATGGTGTCAGAATAGAGGTGAAATTTATTGGTGATAGTTTGTTGTAATATATTAGTTATTAGTTTTTAAAGGAAAGATTAGTTTATTTATTTAAAATATGCCAAATAATACGAACGAATCTGTTGCTGCACGTCTTCCACGGGAGTAGCGTTGCCAGGCGTCCGGATAAAGCCGGACATAGTTAGGCTTTTTGATTGCGTGTCCGGCCAAACTAAACGGTGTCCGGCTTTTGACTGGTGACTTTGGCTGATTAGTAATAAAGTACTTGAACTGATTTGGCATTCGGTGTTATTTATATTTCATTAGAATTGAACAAGATTCATGGTAATAATCAAAAAAGCTTGATTTTACATACAATTTTTTTGTCGTATCTACTGATACTGAGACAAAATTCTCAATATTGTAGGCTGTCCGGCCTTCTTACCCAAATGTCCGGCCAAACTGGCTGGTCTGCCCGGCTATTTGGTTGGGCGACCTGGCAACCCTACACGGGAGTTGGAAGTTACGGATGATGGAATGTCGGCGAAATGGAAACTGTGGAAGCATGTCTTATAATAAGGAGTCCAAACAAAAACACGCAGGTTCGAGATGATAGATGTTTATTCTGCGACTTGAGAACAGAAACACGGCTGTTGCCAGATTACGGAACGTCATGACATAAAACTAGCTGTTGCCAAATTACCCAACCATATGACATCCCTCCTTTTTTCAAAAAAAATTGCTGAAAAATTAATAGAAGACAATATATAAACATTAAAGCTAGAAAAATATTTAAAACAGAAAGTTAAAGTTTAAAAGTCTATAAATTCAGTCTGTCTGGCGGTCGAACCACCCGACCGTGCCGAGTAGTTACAGTCTTAGAAGCAGGAACTGAAGTAACAGTCTTTGCAGCAGGAATATCTGGAACGTTCACAGGTGCAGCCGGAGTGACTGAAGCCCTTTCAGAATCAGGACGAACAGCAATCTCAGGATTCGTAGGAATAACTGCCTTGGTAGGTCGAATCATGCTTGTATTTCGGCGATAGGTTCCAGAATCGGTCTTAACGAGGTAAGATCTAGGAGCCTCTAGAACGGACTCAACCACTGCTGGTATCCAATTTCGATGACCGGTTCGAAGTTTAACCTCCTGTCCTTTACAAAACGAAGGAACTACGGCATTAGAAGTAGATTTCGCCTGTTGAGCTTCTCTCGTCATCTGAAGAGGTATTGAAGATGACTCTCTTGGTAACCTCCGAGACGGATGAATCGGAATCAGACTTCTAGTAGGACGTCCAAAAAGTCGTTGCGCTGGAGACGGCAATCCTTGCCTTGGCGTATTTCGCAAATTCAGAAGAGCCAATCTAACATCCGTATTGTCAAGTCTGCAACGCTTTAAAAGCAATTTTGCTTCCCGAACAAAGCGCTCTGATAATCCATTAGATCTTGGATACATTGGACTTGAAGTTTGATGTTTAATTTTCCAGTCTCGTACAAACTTTTGAAAGATCTCAGAATTATACTGCGGTCCATTATCTGACTCAAATATGTCAGGGACTCCATGAATTGCAAAACAGTCTTTCAAATAATCCACAACTGATTCAGATGTTATGCCTGTTAATTTTTTAAAATAAAAAAATCCAGAATAACTATCTGAAATGAGATAGTATGTATCACCTGCAAATTGGAATAAATCTGAAGCAACTCTTTGCCACGGAAAACGAGGAACTGGCTTATGAGTAAAGGTTCTTTAGCGGGAGAACGAGAAGTTTGTTGACACACTGGACACTGTTGCACATAACTTTCGACATCCCTTGACATACCGTGCCAAAATACAATTTCACGAGCACGCTGTAACGAAAGATTAATTCCAAGATGACCTTGATGTATTAATTTCAAGTATCTCTCTTTCAGACTTTTAGGTATGATCAAACGCTCAGATTTGAACAATAAGTCTTCATAAGCAGAGAGCTCTTCTCGATACGTCCAGTACTTTCGGAGTTGCTCCGGAACTTCCCGAACCGTGTCAGGCCATCCATTAAGAATCAGACACTTTAGCTTTTGTAATTCCTCATCGTTATTCACTGCAGCTGAAAGTTCTGGAAACGTGGACATTGGAAGAGGAACGTCTAAAACAACTTCAAAAATTTCCTCCTCCTCATTATTTGCCACCACTGAATCTGTTATGCAATCACGACTCAGGGCATCAGGTATGGGTATATCACTGCCACGCTTATAAACTATTTTCGCTGAATACTGGAGAACATCAAATAAGAAACGTTGTACACGAGGTGGTGCCGATTGAAGTGGTTTTTTAGCTATAGCTTCCAATGGCTTATGATCAGTCTCTATAATGACAGATTTTCCATAAATGTAATCGTGGAACTTTTTGCATCCAAATCTAATAGCATACGCTTCCTTTTCAATCTGAGGGTAGCGTTGCTGAGCAGGAGTTAAAGCCTTAGTCGCAAAAGCAATTGGCCTATTTTCTTGCAAAAGGACCGCTCCAACAGCGTAAGAACTTGCATCCACCGAAACAACTGCAGGCTTTTTAACATCATAATAAGCCAATTTTGGAATATTTTCTAAAGCCTGTTTCAATTTTTGAAAGGACTCCTCCTGATCTGTAGACCATTCAAATATAACGTTTTTGTGAAGTAGCCTTCGTAAAGGTTCTGAAATTGTAGAATAATTTGGAATAAATTTAGAAACGTACTGAACCATACCTAAAAATCGCTGTAATTCAGCTACACAAGTTGGAGTTTTCAATTTTCTCATAGCTTCCACTTTTAAGGGATCTATTTCAATTCCACCAGATGTAAATATATGACCTAAAAACTTAATTTTGGTCTTTTTAAATTCGCACTTGTCTCTATTTAATCTTACGCCATGCTCCAACAGTCTCTGAATAACTTTCTCTGTTAGTCTACTCAAATCCTTTTGATTATCAGCCCATAGTAAAATGTCATCCATAGAGCACTCAACATTTTCAAAACCTGATAAAATAGTTTCCATAACTTGCTGAAATATCTCAGGAGCTGAAGCCAATCCGAATGGCACCCGCATGAAGGAATAACGGCCCCATGGGGTATTGATGGTCAAATAATCAGACGATCTCTCTGAAACACGAAGTTGCCAAAATCCTTTTTTAGCATCTAAAAGGGTAAAATATTTGGCTGTTCCAATACGTGCAGCAATATCCTCGACCGTTTTAAGCGGAAAATTCCTTCGCTTAATCACTTTATTGATGTCCGAAGGATCCATGCAAATGCGTACTCTATCACCCTTCTTAACGATAACCAGAGGACTCACTGCAGGGGTAGGGTGTGTAACTGGTTTTAAAATTTTCAACTTAACCATTAAATCAATTTCTTTTTTAACAGTCTCACGCAAAGTATGGGGAATTTTACGTGGAGGGTGAATTCTAAAGACTGCCCCCTCCTCAATTTCAATGTCGTACTCAAAATTTTTTATACAACCAATGCCTTCATAGATTTTTTCTGGTATACTAACCTCTACTTCATTTAATTGCAAACAATCAAAGTTTCGTTTAACTAAACCAAGCTTTTCAATAGTACTACATCCCAAAATGCAATTAAAGTTACCGTCAACCACCATGAGTTTCAGCTGCACCGGTTTATTTTGTATTGTACATTTTGCTTGGACTTCACCAAGCACTGGAGTATATGCATTATTAAATGACTTCAAACGTTTAACAGTAGAACTTTTAAGTGTCACTGGCAATTGCTTCATTACCGATTTGGTGACAACATTTCCCTCCGCTCCAGTATCAATTTTAAATTTGACCCTAGGTCCGTTATAAAATTTTACTTCTGTATACCAAGCATCTTTACAAGATTCTATTTCATACAAATTTGATACTTCATGAATATTCAATGCATCCGTGTTATACTCAGACAGTTCACATTCATTACTATTTATCAATAACTCACCAATATGCAAAGAAGCATCAGTATCACAATTAAACAAATCATCATTTTCACTATTATTTTCTCTTATTTCGTGCACCCTTTTACTCTGAGAAAGATTAGTATTCTTACGTTTAAATTCACACTGCCGGGCGAAATGCCCCCTTGCTCCGCGAGCTCTGCAGTTTACATTAAAAGCTGGGCAATTCCTATACTCATGTTGTGTTCCACAACGCCAACATACTTTAGTTTCCTTTACAGAACCATGCATTTTCGATTTTGGAAACTTAACATTAGCTTTTTGCTTAGATTTCACTTTTCTCAGCGATAAAATGTCTTTTTCACCAGAACTAGCAATCACATTCATTTCTTTTAACTGAAGAGTAGCCTGTTCGCTGGCACGGCAAATATCGACAGCTTTTTGCAAATTAAGCTCTCTTTCTGATAATAATAATTCACGGACCTTGTCCGAACAAATGCCACGAACAATTTGATCTCGCAACAAACTGTCTTGCAAAGTTGAAAAATGACTGTCATTAATCTTTGTTCTTAACTTAGTCAAATAACAATCAAAAGTTTCTTGCTTACCTTGAATACAGGTGAAAAACACATACCTCATGTAGGTTTCATTCTGTTGGGGACTAAAGTAAGAATCAAATTTTTGTTTAATAATATCCAAACACTTCCCTTCTTCCTCAGTTAAGCCGAAGGTATTAAAAATAACAATAGCCGCCGGTCCTATAGCAGACAAAAATGTCGCCGCTTGAACCTCTGCTGGTTTAGTATTCAACTGGGTAGCCACTGCATAAAAATCGAAAGTCTGCTTCCACAGTTTCCATTTCGCCGACATTCCATCATCGGTAACTTCCAACTCCCGTGGAAGACGTGCAGCAACAGATTCGTTCGTATTATTCGGCATATTTTAAATAAATAAAACTAATGTTTCCTTTAAAAACTAATAACTAATATATTACCACAAACTATCACCAATAAATTTCACCTCTATTCTGACACCATGTCTTATAAGGATGAGTCTAAACAAAAAAACGCAGGTTCGAGACGATAGATGTTTATTCTGCGACTTGAGAACAGAAACACGGCTGTTGCCAGATTACGGAACGTCATGACATAAAACTAGCTGTTGCCAAATTACCCAACCATATGACAAAGCAGACTTTCGATTTTTATACAGTGGCTACCCAGTTGAATACTAAATCAGCAGAAGTTCAAGCGGCGACATTTTTGTCTGCTATAGAGCATTTCGACGTGACGTATCTCTGACGTCACCTGAGTGACAGCTTCGCGCATCGTGCTTTGCATGCTATTTCTTTACCTAAATGTATTATTTAGCAATCTCAGTAATCCGTATAAACAGCGCCGGCGCAAGGTTATCCGGCGCCAGCCTGCAAAAAAAGCTAAAACCGCCCCCCCCCCTTCGTTTTTTTTTGTTTTTTTTTTACAGGAGAAATAAGTTTTGAAGAAAGCATTTGCCCCCCCCCCCCCAAAAAAAAAAAAATAAAAATAAATAAAATAAAAAAAATTATAATAATAATAAATTTATTTATCGGGAAAAATTAATTTTTCTGCATTTCATATTTACAAACTTTTCTATAATTTCTTTTGTATATATGACTTCTTGGCAGATTTCATTTTCAATAGCAATCAAAGCTAGATTTGTAGGTCTTTCCTGAGATATACTTGACCGTAAATACGTCTTGATCAATTTTAATTTTGAGAATGATCTTTCGCTACTAGCAACACTAACAGGATTGCTGAGTAGTATTCTCAATATTATATTCAAGTTCGGGAAGCACAATTTATTTGACACAATTAAGTTCAGAATATCCAATGGGTCATTCATACCGGCTGTAAAAATGTCTTTGGAAGCTACTATTTCGTCAAAAATTTTTTCTGCGTTAATATTTTTACTATCACGATATTGTAACTGCCGGGTGGCTGGGTACGCGTTAGAGCTGGTTTTCATATTTTAGAGTGAAAAAGGCTTATTTTATCCAACTACCCTTTTATGTGAGTTTTCTTTCATATTCAAGTTCGCCCTTTATCGAAAACGAATCTTGAGGTTCGTAATATTCCTTCTTTAGTAAAGGGTATTTATTCCTATCTACAATAATTTCGTTAAAAGCGAAATTCTCGCTTTTAACATAACAATTTTTCTAAATTACTGCATTTTATTTTCAAATCTGCATTATCGATTTCCGATAAGTTACACAAGAAACTAAAATCATCGCAGTGATTTTTCATTGCGTCAAATATTTCATTTAATGATGTCCAAGCTATCTCCAAAATTCTAAAAAAAGACATTTGTCCTAAATTTCTCTTCTGGAGATTGAGGGGATTCGTCAGCATGTTTGTAATCGAAGTGACATTTCTTTTTCCTTCGTCGGATTTCTTCAACAGTTTTAAAATGGGGCTCGCCATCCACTTCTTCACTAATTTCTTTGGCTTTCTCAAGAATATTTTTGTAATTGACGTCACTTCTATGTTCTTGAATGAATCATTTTAAGTTACTTATTGCCTGTAAGGTTAGTGTGTACAGTAGCCTGTGTGCACACTAGAATGTCATGATATTCAAACCCTTTTCTTGCAATTGTTTGCTGACAGGATTAATTCTGTTAAGCAAATCGTGCCAAAGTATCAAGGAACAAATAAATTTATAATCCTTGATTTTGCGTACAGACTTCGTGCTTCGTCTTGCACTTCTTTTGAAAAGCATTCACCTTCGGATATTTCAAAAAGAGCGTCATAGCTTTTCTCCTAGTTGATATCTTAAAGGTCGAATGGCTTCAATTTTATTTTCCCATCGAGTGTTTGAGAGGGTTTCAATGTTAAACAGGAAATGTTTTTCAAAAGAACTGCCCATCGTTTAGTGGCGGCCCGTGGTCAAAACTGTTAGTGCAGCCGGAAGCATATGAGCTCCCCCCCCCCCTTCCTCCCCACAGGAATGGAAAATTTTTGTTACTGAATTCGAAAACGGATTAAGCCCTCACCGAGGAAAAAGAAATTTCATAAAAAATGCAAGAGATCCTATTTTACTTCCATAAAATTTACATAAATTTCAACCAGCCGCTCTTATCCTCAAAATTGCATTCATCCGTGTCTGATTCGAAGTTTCTTAGAATTTTCTTTTGTAACGATAACTTCAGAAGGAAAGAAAAAAAAAAAAAAAAAAAAGAAAACTTACTTATTTTTTATAAGTCAAATCAATCCTCCTTTCTCTTAAACTTGCAAATCGGTCAGTGATGACCTCATAAAAAGGCGTTGTTTTAATTCAGATATCAATAATTTTAAAAGCTCTTTAAAATTTCCCCTGTTTAAAGAATTTTCTCGCGCGCCATGTCCTCTCAATGCCAGTTCTTGCTTACTTAAAAACAATACTGCTTGGATGGGTCATTGTCCATTCATAAGCGTCTATCCAGGCTTACCTTCTTGATAAATTCAGCAATATAAAGTCGAGAGTTTTCCGAACATATATTCTCCGTACCCCTCCCTCACTTCTCGAGCCAATCAGTCAGTCGAATTCACTGCAGCCGTCGTTTGAAAATCTTTCATCAGCTGTACTTAGCTACTAACTCCCTATGCCGGAGAGACTGCTTACAAACTCGTTGCCATGGCAACGGTGCTGCCAATTTCTTGATCGGCTATGAGGGCTGTACCGAGGCCTCCGAGAGAGGTGAAAGATTCTTTCTCCTCTCTCGGAGGCCTCGGCTGTACCAAGACTCACAGTTGAATTGCGGGAAGATTAAAGGGCTTTTTTCTGAATGAGCGATCCGGCAGTTACTACAACACGTTTTTTTTTTGTTTTTGTTTTAGATTTTTTTAAAATTTATCATAGAAATTCCATAATTCTAATCTGAATTTAAGAAAGTTAGTAGAATAAATTATTTTAAAGTATGTGTTGATAATTTCAAGTGCAGCCCGGCTGTACTTGCTGTATCCCACGAGCCGCCACTGCCATCGTTTAGGAGAAGCAAATAAATTATGTAATTCTTGAATTGTCGAAAAAAAACTGCATTCATTTTTGCTGCATCGTTAATCATTAAATTTAAGCTATGAGCGGAACAAGGAACATAAAAAGCACAAGGATTTATTTTTAGGATATTATTTTGAAGACCATTTTTCTTCCCTTTCATATTTTGCCTCGTTATCATATCCCTGGCCTCTCGTATCATCTAGAGGAATGTTCCACATTTTCAACATTTTCATTACTGTCTCACATAGGCCGCTACCTGTAGAATCATCAACTTTAATAAAGCCTAAAAAATGCTCCTTGATTTCAGCCCCTCCATCAATGCAGACGACAAAACGTATGACGACACTCATCTGTTCAGTTTTGCTAACATCAGGTAAATAGACCAAAATTATAGAATAGTACTTGGCTTTTCGAAGAGATAGTAAGATTTTCTCTGTTATACTACTGCCAATAATTTGCAACATTTCATTTTGACTATATTTGCTTGATGATAGAATGAACTTTACTGTTGCTACCTTTAGGTCGTAATGCTCTTTCTACGTGAAATTCCATAACTGGGTCGAACTTTGCAAACAATTCCACTAATTTTAAGAAGTTTCCGTTGTCTTTTTGGTACAGCCCATCAGATGAGCCTCGAAAGGCTAAATTCTGGCTGCCAAGAAATTTTGTGATCTCAATCAGTCTTCATAATACATTTGACCAATGCTTTTTTTCATTTTCATAGATCTCTTGTATTTCGGAAATTAATTGTTGTTTTATTTTTCAAATTTTTCTCCTCAAGATCTTTTCATTTTAAGAAATGCAGCGAGGGGGGGGGGCACGTACCCTATGGCCGCCCCTGCTTTTACATATAGTAATACATGTTTCTAAAAGTTTTTACTTCCCTTTTACATATAGTAATATACAAAACCATACCCAGGGGGTTGGTCCTATGGATCCGGACCCTGCCCCTCCCCGAAATTATCACATTATATATTTATCCCATATGTGCGTGTGTGGGAGAGAGAGAGAGAGTATTTATATATAAAATGATGATATTCAATCAAACAGACCTCCCCCTCTCCCCACCCCCCCCTAAAAAATGTCGGACCCCCTCCAAAATTATTTTCTGGGTACGGCCCTGGTAATATATGTTCCCGACTCCCCCCCCCCCTCTATCTATGGCCTTGCAACACATTTTATCAGACAAATAAACAAATTATATATACACTGCAATCCTTATAAATATATAACATATCTTCCTAAAATCTCTCCATTTTTTAAAAGTTTTTGCTTAGGGGACTATTTGGCGCCCCTCTGTGTTTGGCGCCCGCCTGCAAAGAAGGCCTTGCAGGCCCGCTTCCGCCGGCCCTGCGTATAAACTACGTGTAATCTGAGGAGGTTCATTGGGTTTTCGGATTACGAACGCATCCCCACTGTGAAGAATGTAAACAAACTGCAGAATAGCAAGCAACAGGCGTTTCAGTTTAGACAGCAATCCACGACTGTGCACGAAAGAATATACATTATTTATTTAGAAATATGGAAGAAATTTTAAAGCTGTCAGCAACTAATTAAACTCTAATTGCAAAATTAGATTTTGTTTCTAGTTTAGAATTGGGATATTTTTTTATGATTTTTAAATATATGGATAATTTGTCTCCAATGTAATTTGAAGCTATCACTATGACTAGATAGGTTTATCCTTAGATTGACATGAATTTTAGTGCATGCTTTCTATGAATAACACTTTCTGGTGTGGTTTCTGTGATTAAATGTGCATATAAAATGCATTAGAATAAATCAATAAAAAACATGAAAGAATTGGTTTGTCAATTATTTTTTAAAGCATATTTTGATTAAAAAGTCATTTTATACATTGTTTACAGAACTAGTTTTGTACCAGTGGTTGGTTTATTAAAAAAATAATAATAAATAAATAAAACAGGAAGTTTCTTATGTTGTAACTGGCATGTGATGTGTTAATGTATGATTACTTATTGTTCTTATGCTATAAAAAAAAAAAAAAACTATAGAATCTACTTTTCCAAAATCACTAAACTTGGCTACCAACCAGCCTTTTTATTCTTTTGCAGTATTCTAAATTAGGTATTGAGAGGAACTTAAATATCTTGAATAAATGTGTTTTTTTTTTATTAAACTGACACCCTCTTTTATTTCACCTTCTTATCTCAATTCTTTCTGTTGTTTCTTTGACTTTGTGAAATCAAGTTTATACTGTTGTTGTTTCGTGTCCATGGACAGATGATTAAATGGTTAAACTGTACTTCGTTGAAATAAATCCTTATTCTTTTACCTAAAACTATTTCCACTCTGTTCTGCATGGAGCTGATATTAGGATTAGAAATTATTCTGAAGATTTTTAGATTTTTTGGTACTTGCGTATTATCCCGGTGGTTATTTCCGACAAAGTATTTTTTCATCAAATGTGCTGGAAACTGTTGCCAATCGTATTCGAAACCATTAATAATTTCATGTGATCGGCATTTATCTTGGCGAGAAATTGCTTGTCTTGTTTGAGTGCCGGGATAATACGCCAGTAGCAATTTTTCTATGAATACTGTTCTTATCTGCTGTTTAGATTCAAGAACCTAAATCATTTTATGCAGCCAAATATTGCCAAATATGATGCTTTTTTTCATTCAATTTTTTTGTAAATAACTTCTAAAGTAATTTAAATTGGTTGACTGACATCTGATTTTTTTAATATCTATCGCTTGCATGTAGTCTGGTTCCTGTGTAAAGTATGTAAAAACATATTTTCAAGTAACACTATAATTTACGATGTTGAAAAAAAATTCTCTTACATATAATCATCATGGAAGAATATAACTGTAAAAATCTATATACTACTCCTTTTATTATGATTTTTTTTAATCAAAACATTGAACTAATAAATCTGATATGGACACCACATGACTTCCTTGTACCTCTATTAAACCAGAAATATTTTCGGGGCACTTCATCTAAACTTATTTCATTTGAAAGAGACAAAATACTGCAATTCTAAAGTTTACCGCCAAGCTGAGTTCAATTTTAAAGATTTGTTTCACTTAAATGGGCTGTATTTTGACAAAAGCCAATAAGCTTGAGATAGCGAGATTTCAGTCACAGCTGAAACAGTTATTCATCACAGATTTTTAATGAAATGAAGGTATCTATAGACCCTTAATATATTTTAAGTCTTTTGGGTGACTCTGTAAATAAATTACTCAGTCCACAGCAATCAAAAGCACAGTTAGATGTTACAATAGTTCTAAATACAAAATCAACATTCTACGGCTAACATTCTCAACATTCTACGGCTTCACATTCTACGGCTAAAAGCTTTAGAGTCATGCAAAATGCATAATTATTTTTGGTGTTAAATTAGCGATATTTTGGCAAAACTGAACACGGTGGATGACAAATAGCGAGATTTTGTGCATGGATCAAACAATGAACGACTACAGGCATAATATATTGAAGACAGGGGGGGGGGATAAGGGATCACAACACACACACATTGTACGACGAAATTTTTGCAATGCAAAATGTATATTCTTCTCTCCCTCACCACACGCATGTATACATATATGTGAGTTACAATAGTAACCCCTCCCATGAAAAATTTCTGGCTATGCCACTATTTGAAGATGTCTATAAACATTAATGTATTGGAATTCTGGTAGTTGCATATTATCCTGATAGACATTCGTGCCAAATTATTTTTTCGGAAAATGTGCTGGCAAACTGTAGCCAATTGTATTCGGAACCATCATGATTTTATGCAACCTGGATTTATCAAAGCGAAAAATCGCTCGTCTTGGCAGACTGCAAGGATAGATACATGCAAGTACCAAAATTCTTTTGGGTGGTCGTGTAAATAAACTCTCCAGTAGATTGGAATAAAAAATCTAGGTGTACAACTAGATGTTACAACAACCTTATATATAAAATCTCAGCAATCTACGACTAATAGTTTTTGAGATATGCAAATTAAATATACATATATACACATAAAGTTGCCAAGTTTGGTGACTTTTAATGCAGTTTTTGAGGGAGGTGGTGGCTGAGCGTCACCGGACCATTATCCAACCATATGGTAAGATGTTATTCTGCTTGAAATGAATGAGTGTTTCTAAAACATCCTAAATATAAAATTTCAACATTGTACGACTCATAGTTTTTAAGATATGTGAGTTACCTACATACACACGTACGTACAGGCACCAGGAAACACTGATCAAAATGGTCTAGCTGTCAGTCAGAATGCTTGTACATGAATTTATATGAACCATACATACATGTGTACAATGAGATGTCAAGCAAAAACTCAGTAAATTTAGAGGTAGTCAAAATCTGGATACCGAATTCTTTTTGTGATCATATTATTTCTTTGTACGTCATACAAGGAAGTAAAAATATTAGTGTTTATAAATTGTATAGACGCACACACATGTACAGTGCCCCTAGAAAGTGATAACATGCTTTAATTCTTTATATATTAAAGATAATTAGGCAGTGTGAATTGAATAAATGTTTAAAATAAGGTTAAAAAAAAGACTACGTTAAGAGAAAATTCCTCTTGTTAATTTTCACAGAGTTACACTTTTTAAAATTTCTTAGAACTACCTTACAAAAAAATTCCTAGAAAATAAAATGTACCCCCATGCAAAAATGAGGTGATGTACAAAATTTCAGCCTTTCATCATATAACGTCTTAAGGGATATCTATAAAGAAAGGTAACTGGGGTCTATACTTGAATTTGAATGTAAAATATTCTTTCATAATATCTGTATGACCCTGAAAATGTGATTGTGATTTTTTTCCTTTCAAGAGCTACTGAAAATTGGTTTAAGTCAGTACTCATTATTTTCATACTTTTGACACTTTTCAGGATATAATTCTCAAATTTTGTACATCACCTCATCAGAATATGGAACACATTTTACTGATTGGGGATATTTTTGTATGCGGGTTATATACAAAAAGTGTAACTTTTTGGAAATTAATGAAAGAAATTTTTCAATGAGAAAACATTTAATTGCTCCGGGGTTAGCGGCAATTTCTAGCAAAAAAAGGTGCCGGAGCCTTAATATTCTTATGTTAATACTCAGTAGCGAACTTCAAACCCCTGCAATACGGGGTTGGTAGCACATTTAACTAAAATAACGATAATTTAAAGATTTTCCCATATAATAATTATTTCACAGAACAGTGATATAACATTAAATAGTCAGAAATTAGCAGGAAGAAATATAAACATTATACAGAAAACACCCAAATTCTGATGGTCTTAGGACTCTCAAATCTGGTTGAGGTGTAGCGAATATGATTTGTCTTGTCTGCTAAAATCAGTTTGTGCTTGAATAGGGGAAAATTTATGAATTAATGTACTAGTGTTGGGCTTCGGAGCAAAGTATTCATGAGCTTTGCTGGGTTTTGCCTAATATGTAAAAATTCACCCAGAAAAAAGAAATACAGGGTCAGAGTTCCAGCTTTTGATTTCTGTTCGGATTCTAACTTGAAACAAAATTAAAAAATGTAATTGTAGAATTGTTTAGTACAGTTTTAGGAGCTAACATTGCGAAACAGAAATGTTTTCCATCTTATAATAAAAAGGCAGAAGCTTTATGTAACATAATGGAATTATAAATTTACATTTTGCACTCATGTTTACTGTCAATTTAAATAATTATGCAACTAAGTAAATATTACATTAATTGGTCTACGTCTTTAATTTAGTTGATTTATTGGATTATTTTTTTAATTCATATTCATACGTATTAGATTAATTACACGTACAAATATGTTATGCGATGCATATGTTACACCTTTTTTATTAATGGGATAGCTGGTCTTATTTTGCAGGCATTTACATATTTAAAAGAACACTATGATAAATAATAACAAGCAGTACATTTTATTGTTTACTAGCAGTCCCGCACGGCGTTGCCCGTGAACCCCTTAAATTATGCGATTTACAAAATCTGACATGTAAACTGCAACTCCAGATTAGTACTGTAGGCCGCAATTGTATAACAGAATGTGCAGATAATGGTTCCAGAGTTTCAGGTACGTACTTACAAACGCACCACTAAAGACAACTCACTGCCGTGGCCGTCCATATTTCCCCAGAAATATCGTGTAATTTGCATTAAAATTGCTGGAGTTATTAAATATTTCATCCAATTAAGCAAATTATCTTGTAAAATCCACAATTTTCGATTTAAATTTCTTAAAATTCTGAAATGTTAGGTCATTAAACGTATTAAATACCATAAAAAGTACCATAAAAAATTTCATGAAAAGGTCCCATTAGGAAAAACACGCCAACAGTGGCGGCCCGTGATCAAAACTGTTAGTGCAGCAGGAAGCATATGAGCCCCCCCCCCCTCTTCCTCCGGACAGGAATGGAAAATCTTTGTTACTGTATTCGAAAGCTGGCGGATTAAGCCCTCACCGAGGGAAAAAAAAAAAAAAAAGAAATTACATAAAAAATGTAAGAGATCCTATTTTACTTCCATAAAACGGACATAAATTTCAAGCAGCCGCTCTTATCCTCAAAATTGCATTAATCCGTGTCTGATTCGAAGCTTCCTTAGAATTTTCTTACGATAACTTGAGAAGAAAAGAAAAAAAAAGATACGATAACTTGAGAAGAAAAGAAAAAAAAAAAGAAACCTTATTTTTTATAAGTCAAATCAATTCTCCTTTCTTTTAAACTTGCGAATCAGTCAGTGATGCCCTCATAAAAAGGCGTTGTTTTAATTCAGATATCAATAATTTTAAAAGCTCTTTAAAATTTCCCATGTTTAAAGAATTTTCTCGCTCGCCATGTCCTCTAAATGCTAGTTCTTGCTTACTTAAAAACAATACTGCTTTGATGGGTAATTGTCCATTCATAAGCATCTATTCAGGTTTACCTTCTTGATAAATTCAGCAATATAAAGTCGAGAGCTTGCCGAACATATATTCTCCTTACCCCCTCCCTCACTTCTCGAGCCAATCAGTGAGTCGAATTCGCCGCGCTCTTTCTAGTGCTGCCGACGTTTCAAAATCTTTGATGAGCTGAGTCTTAGCTGCGTATCCCCATTATAGCCTATGCCGGAGGGACTGCTTACGTAATCGTTGCCATGGCAACGGTGCTGCGCTCTGGGCTGAACCAAAAATTTTCCCAGTTGAATTGCGGGAAGATTAAAGTGCTTTTTTTCTGAATGAGCGATCCGGCCACAATACGGTTTTTTTTGTTTGGTTTTCTTTTTTTTTGAGATTTTTTTTTAATTTACCGTAGGAATTCCATAATTCTAATCTGAATTTAGGAAAATTAGTAGAAAAAATTATTTTAAAATATGTGCTGATAATTTCAAGTGCAGTCCGGCTGTACTTGCTGTATCCCACGAGCCGCCACTACGCGCCAAATGACAGAAAAATCGTCAAACTTGGAGAGTTTTGGCGAAATATCGCCAAAATTGGCGCCAAAAATAAGTCCCAAAAAAATTAGGTTTTCGAAGACCTACGACACATAGAACCCGAGATTTCCAGAACATTACATATCGATGCAACAAAAAGCAAAATTTAACTATTTAACGCATATAATACGAATTTTAAACTATTTTAAACCCCAGAACAGCGGGTTGCTCCCAAAATTCGTAACACAGGGTTAGAAAATTTCCGTTTTAGAACGGTTTTTAATTAATAATTAAAAAAGTAATTAAAATTTTAAAATTCTGATTCTCAGAGAATTTTAAAATTCTAATGTCTCTTTCATGCACATTATCGGCATACATGGGCTTATATATTCAAATTTTCAGAGTTCTGTGTGCAGTAGATTTGTCTGGAGACCGCACACAGACAGATTTACAAACATTCATTTTTATTATTATAGAGATAGATAGATTTGGCGTAAACCTGATGAAATTTTCGTGCCATTTCATGCTTCTCAAATGCAAACGATTTGTTTTATAGTAGCATTCGGGCGAAACTCACCAAGCATGGCAACGTAAAAAACGGTTTTTTACTTTTGCGGTTACCACTCACTTCAAGCATAAATATTTTCATGAGGCCAAAGTTCGCCAAACATGACGATCTAAAATCGGTTTTTAATTAATAATTTAAAAAGTAATTAAAATTTTAAAATTCTGAGCCTCAGGTGTACATTACCGAAGAAATGGGCTCATATGTTCGAATTTTCAGAGTTCAGCGTCCAGTAGTTTTTTCTGAACATCGCACGCATGCAGATTTTCAGACATTCATTTTTATTGATATAGATTGGCGCAAAACTGACAAAATTTCCGTGCCATTTCATGTTTTCCAATGCATGCGATTTTGTTTCACAGTATCATGCTGGCGAAACTCGCCGAGCATGGCATCCTGAAAACGGTTTTTAATTAATAATTAAAAAAGTAATTAAAATTTTAAAATTCTGATTCTCAGGTGCACATTATCGGACTCATGGGCTTATATATTCAAATTTTCAGAGTTCTGCGTGCAGTAGGTTTGTCTGGAGACCGCACACATATGTGGTGTTGTCACTATATTATCACTTTTCTTTGGTTAATAATTAATTTAATTTACCTCTACCCAGAATGTTTTAGTAATTTAAGATCTTTCTAGTTAAAAATTTAAATAACCACTGTGTAATTTCTTACTTTTGGGGGGCTGTTAATTATTTATTTTGTTTTGGCAGTGTAAAGTTTTCTCTTTTGTTTACTTTTTTTTTGTGATTAAATTTTCTCTTCACTGGCCGTTTTTTCCCTCCAGGGTGTTTAAAATTAATGTTTACCTTTTAATTGCCGTTCTGTGGGTAATCAGCACTTTAAAATATAGAGGCTATACTTCATACCTCCCTTTTCATTAAAGTTGTTTTGATGGGATTTTTTTATTTTAAATTAATTTTTGTAACTTCCCGTAATCCTGCTTTTTCCTTTTTTTTTATTACTTTATTTCCCCGGTTAGGCGTCTCCCTGTGAATTTTCAATAATTTTTCATCTTTTAAGTTTTGCTTACAATTTCATGCTATTGCATCATTCTCTGTGCCTGTTGCATCAGATCTCGGAGATGACGCTATCTTTCCCGCGATTTAATTAAGCTGTGAGTTGTGCCCTAGATATGAATGTAAATTTCACCTTTTATTTCACGGTTCATTGTTAATTGTGCTGAGACTTGCTTTTAATTGTTAAAGTGTTCATCGTGCTGCATATTATGTTTAAATATTTTTTTTTTTGATCTAATATGTTAATTGGCTAAATAAAATGTTTCAATCCCATCTTTTGGTTCTCTTTGCTTTGACGACATACTACACTAAGGGCGGCAAGAAAAAATCCTGGGTTATTTGGTCATTCTAAACAACGCATTACTGATTTTTTTTTCTTTTTTAACTGTGAAATTTAATTGTGGTGTTCCAAATTGGAACAACACCACAAAATGGTGCCGTGAAGGCCCTTGCCCTTTTACCCTTGTGTGTGTTGTCGAGGTAAAGCGAACTAAAATTTTGACATTCATAAATGTACTTTTCCATATCTTCTAAAGTTTTGCAGTGAGTGTTAAAATTTTTTTTTTTAAGTCATGCCTAATTCGGATGGTAACAGTGGCAATGCCACTGCCTTTCCAAATCCCTCTTTCATTACTATGTTACCTAATTTAAATGGTAACAATGTGACCACTTTTTTTGATTACTTGGTGCAGATAGCACCGTTGGCGTCTTGGACTGACGCACAGACCATCGCAGTGGCGAAATTGAAATTTGAGGGCTCAGCTCTTCAATTCTATGCCTCCACTTTGAAAGAGGTTACTTTTGAGTCCCTGCAGGAATTTAGGGCACGTTTTGAGGGCCATTTTGCAGAGTCAAGTGACGTTGCTCAACAAATCGCGAACCTTACAAACTGCAAACAAAATTTAAACGAAACTGTAAGGGACTTTGCTACCAGGCTAGAGGGTATCGCGCAAAAGGCTCTTAAGTCTTCAGCTGGGGAAGAAATCCCAAAACGTTTTAGTGACAACATGCTTCTCTCGCAATTCAAGGCAGGGTTAGCCGCAAACATTCGTGCTCAAGTAGTGATAGCGGACCCAAAAACATTTCAGGAGGCCACCGAATTGGCCAAGCGTGTTGAGCGGGCACTTCAATCTTATGCCTCGGACATTAATGTAGTTAGTGCACGACCTACCACTAGCGACAGTGAGTTAGCGCAGATTTTTCGATCCACTACGGATCAGTATGCAAAATCATTGGAACTTTTGACAAAACAAATGGAAGAAATTAAGGTGCAAATTGCATCGTTACAGGGCCAACGGAATTCTTTGCCACATAGGCCTTATGCTCCACAATCTCAGCGTTCAGTTGTCTGCTATTATTGCAGAAAGGTGGGTCATATTAGTCGGGTCTGTAGAAAAAAGGAGCGAGATATGGCAGCACAAGCTTCTGCTAATGCAAATCAGAGCCCGTCAACTTCAAATCAAGGGCAAGCTCCGAGTACAAGTGATGAATCCAGTAGGAACCCAAACTAATTGAGGGGGGAATTTGTACCGGATCGCAACACTCTGAGTCCCCGTGTAGATCCATTCATTGATATGTCCCTTTTGCCAGCTAATCTTAATATATATATATAATGCTAATGTTCGTTTGTAAAGACAGGGTTTTCTCTATCACCACCTACTCGAAATAACTTCCCGTTGGGGTGGTAAATACCCCTTGGTCTCACGGTGAAAGTAAGGGAGTTTGGTCGCGGTGGATGGTTGTGGGTGGCGAAAATGTGAAAAAATATATATCTGTCCTTTTCTAACTCATGAGAACTTCTGAATTTCAACTCCAATAAAATATTAAAATGTAATGTTTATCGTCTGTTGCCATATCAGCAGGAAAATTGAATCTCAAGAAATTATCGTCTGCGAACCATTTTCCTTGAAACAAATTCAAGTTATTTTGACAAGTGAAAAAGAACAAATTATTTGAATATTCTAGAGTATTCTGGTACTAGCAATTTCGATGTTTTATCTATCTTCTATATATATAAAAATGAATATTTGTGGGTATGTGTGTGTGTGTATGACGTTGAAAAACTCCAAAACCGTTTGACCGATCACCATGAAATTTGGTAGACCTAAGTCTTTTGTCACCGAGAAAGTTTTTATGCTATCCACTTTACTCTAGATCGCCGCTAGGTGGCGCTGCAGAGCATCGAATTCTGTTCCGTTGGACCGCTTGCTATGAAAATACCGTTTGACTTATCTTGACGAAAATTGGTACGTATGGATATTTGAACACGGAGAAAATTTTTGCATAATCCATTTTGCTATAACTTGCCGCCAGGTGATGCTGCAGAGCATCGAATTCTATTCCGTTGTACCGCTTGCTATGAAAATACCGTTCAACCAGTTTTGATGAAAATTCGTATACATGGATATTTGAGGACGTATAATACTTTTACAGTATCCGTTTTGCTCTAACGTGCTGCTAGATGGCGCTGCAGAACGTCAAATTATATTCCGTTTAACCACGTGCTAGGAAAATACCATTCAACCGATTTTTATGATAATTAATACACCTGGATATTTGTAGACGTAGAATATTTTTACGTTATCCCTTTTGCTATAACTTGCCGCCAGATGACGCTGGAGAATGTCGAATTATATTCCGTTCAGCCCACTTGCTATGAAAATAACGTTCAATCGATTTTGATGAAAATTGGTTCGTATGGATATTTGAACACGGAGAATATTTTTACACTATCCATTTTGCCATGACTTGCCGCTAGATGGCGCTGAAGTACATCGAATTCTATTCCGTTCGACCGCATCCTATGCAAGTACCGTTAATCCAATTTTGGTGAAAATTGGTACACACGGATATTTGAAGAGGTGGAATATTGTTATATTATCCATTTTGCTGCAAATTGCCGATAGATGGCGCTGCAGAACTTCGATTTCTATTCGGTTCGACCGCTGCCTGTTATGAAAATACCATTCAACCGATTTTGATGAAAATTGGATATTTGAAGACGGAGAATATTTTTACACTATCCATTTTGCTGTAACTCACCGCTAGATGGCGCTGCGGAACATCGAATTCATTTCGTTTAAGCGCTTGCTGTGAAAATACCGGCCACCGATTTTGATGACAGTTAATACACATGGATATATGAATATGGAGAATATTTTTACGCTATCCGTTTTGCTATAACTTGTCGCAAGATGACGCTGCAACGCATCAACTTCTATACCGTTCGACCAATCGTCATAAAAAAATTTATACTTACACGTTTGAGCACGGGGAATATATTCTAACTATTCATTTAGCTGTTACTCACTACTAGATGGCACTGCTGCGCATTATTACTTTAACTCGCTATTAGATGACAATGTAGCGCGCCAACTTCATGACCGGACAATTGATCTCTATGAAAATAGATAAAGATAAATACTTGAACACGGAGAATATTTTCGTTCTATCAATTTTGCTACAAATAGCTACTTCATTGTAGCACATCATTACTTTAACTCGCTAATAGAGTGCGCTGCAACGTATCAACTGCAGCATATAAAGGCTGTTCAACTGATCGCTATGAAAACTGGTATAGATAGCAAGGGCGTAGCCAGGGGGGGGATATCGGGATATATCCCCCCCCCCGAAATTTTTTATTAGTATTGAAATTCCGTCTATTTATACACATATAAATTCATATCCCCCCCGAAAAATTTTTCAGGTGCATATCCCCCCCCCCCGAAAAATTTTCCTGGCTACGCGCCTGATAGCTAGATATTTGAACACGGAGAATATTTTGGCGTTATCTATTTTGCTATAAATTGCCACTAGATGTCACTTCAAACCAATAACTTCAGGACCGTTCAACTAATCACCATGGAAATTCGTAAACAAAGATGTTTGAACGAAAAGAAGATTTTCGCCTCGCCTCACCCGTTTAGCTATAACTCGCTTTCTGTACCGCTCATCCGTTTGCTATGAAAATACCGTTCAGCTGATTTATGAAAATTGATACACACAGATATTTGAGCACGGAGAATATCTTTGCGCTATCTATTTTGCTATGACTTGCCTCTAGATGCCGTTGCAGGGCACAAACTTCAAAGCCGTTCGACTGATCACCTTAAAATTTGGCATACATACACATATGAGCAGAGAAAATATTTTTGTAGTATTCATTTTGCTGTACTCACAACTTGATGGTACTGCAGCCAGGGCCTGATTTTCGAAGGGCATTCGGGGCAAGCGCCTGGGCTCCCAACAATAAGCCCCCCCCCAAATTGTTCTTAAGTTTCAAAATTTGTAAATTTTGAAAAAGTTTTCGAAAGAGGGTACCCTAATGAAGCTTTTTCCCAGTGCCCCCCAACTCGACAAATCTTCCCCTGACTGCAGCCCTAGAGTTTATTATTTGAAATCACCACTAGATAGCACTTCAGCAATCAACTTCTTGATCGTTCAACTAACTGCTCTGAAAATTGGTATACACACACATTTGAACACAAAGAATATTTTCGCATTATTCATTTGGCTTAACTCGCCCTTTGATGGCGCTGTAGCGTATTATTACTTTAATTCGCCACTAGATAGCGCTGCAGCGTATCTTGACCGTTAAACTGTTTGCTATGAAAATTCGTACACTAGCTATTTGAACATGAAAATATTTTGATGCTATCCATTTTGCAAAAACTTCGACAGTTGATGGTGCTGCGTCCAATCATCTTCTTCGCCGTTTAAACGACCGCCATGAAATTCTTTATGCATAATTATTGAACGCGGATAATATTTATGAGATATCAATTTTGCTATATCTATTCAAATTCGATAAATAGTAATTACAGCAAACCGTAATATTTAAAAAAATCCATTCATTCCCGTGCGAAGAACGGGGCATTCAGCTAGTTTACCTATAATTTGTGTTAAAATTGAAGACATTTCACTTCGTGCTCTCATAGACAGTGGAGCTGCAGTAAATGTAATTTCCAGCTATGTAGCTGATGTTTTGAAAGATGCTAAGGAATTAAATTGTCCAAATTTTCAACTTAGAGCTCTAACCGGTGTAGATATCAATACTGAAAAATTAATCGCTACCAATTTATTTATTTCTGATAAGTCTTTTGATTGTAAATTTTTAGTTGCTCGTGGTATTTTATCTCCAAATTTTGATCTTATAATTGGATTAGACTTTTTAGTAAAAGCTGGCTTTACTTTAAATTGTCATGACTGTCTCTTAAGTAATAAGGATGTGTGTGTCAGCTGGCGGCATGAGCAGCCTGAAAATACTCAGTTATCTGTCCCAGTGACGAGTACTGAACCTTGTCATGCGTCCTCTCTTTCTCTTTTCGGAAGCCTACCAATAACAGTTACTGTGCCGCCTTTTTCTCAAAAACTTTTTCATGTAAATGTAAATAATGTTGACTCTTCATTTATTGGCCAAGACATTTTGTTAGAACCTAATCCTAATTTAAATTTTGATTCGTATTTAATTGCTAACGCTGTTTCTAAAATTTCTCAAGATCTCCTATGTTTGGTTCAGGTCATTAATTTTACTTCCGAATCAATTCAATTAAATAAAAATATGAAACTTGTCTACGTAACTCCTGTAAATATTGAAAGGCCTGATGAAATTGTTAATGTTGTTGAGGGACAAGAAGAGAAGGAAGATGATTTTAGCGTATGGGCAAAAGATATTGACTTAACCCACCTTGACGATCAGCAGCGTGAGACCCTTAAATCTTTGCTTATCAAATATAAGTCTGTTTTTTCTCTTACTCCTTCTGACTTAGGTGCTTGCTCAATAATTAAACACCGCATTCATTTAACCGATGACGTTCCTGTAAGATCAAAACCATATCGTGTCCCATACCATCTTAAGCCCGAAATGCGTAAACAAATTCAGACACTGTTGGATGCTGGTATAATTGAACCCTCTACGAGTAGTTATGCTGCCCCAGTGCTTCTTGTCAAGAAACCGGATGGTTCTTTTCGCCTTGTTGCTGACCTCCGAAAGTTAAATGCCAAGACCATCCCCGATAACTTTCCTTTGCCTAATCTTCAAGAAATGATTGATTTCCTGTCAGGTGCAAAGTTCTTTTCGTCCCTTGATCTCACCTCGGGTTTCCATCAGATGCTCATGCATCCAGATGATGCACACTTAACGGGTATTGCCACTGAAGAAGGCATTTTCCACTTTTGCCGGATGCCTTTTGGATTGCGCAATGCGAGTAGCAGTTTTCAAAGACTCATGTCAGTGGTGTTGTCCGGTCTCTCCGACTTTCAAATAGGAGTGTACATAGATGATGTAGTTGTGGCATCAGAGTCATTTGAGGAACATGTTCACAGGTTAGAATTAGTTTTTGAACGGTTAAAACAATCCAATCTGAAGCTCAAACCTAAGAAATGTACTTTAGCAAAAGATGAAATTACTTAGGCCATCGTGTAACACAAGGTAAGGTTATGCCTGATCCAAAAAATTTAGACACTATTTTAAAAGCAAATGTTCCTCGAACTAAAAAGCAAGTTCGCTCTTTTCTTGGTTTAACGGGTTTTTACAGAAAGTTCATTCCTAATTATTCTAATATTGCATTGCCTCTTACTAATTTGACGAAGGATACTTGTAAGTTTGCATGGGGAGATCTTGAACAGGATGCCTTTGATCGTTTAAAACTTGCTTTAACCCAGTCTCCTTGTTTGGCCTTGCCAAATTTTTCCAAACCATTCTCAATCTGCACTGATGCAAGCAAACACGCGATGGGCGTGGTCTTAGTGAAAGAAGATGATTCGGGATTTCAACATCCTGTTTGTTTTGCCTCAAAAAAAGTTTTCTCCTGCAGAGGTTAATTATTCAGTTGTGGAAAAGGAGGCTCTTGCTGTTGTTTTTGGCATAACACATTTTAAACAGTACCTCTACGGTTCTCATTTCACTGTATATTGTGACCAGCAATCTCTTTCGCAGTTGTTTAAATTAAAAGATCCCACTTCACGTATTGCTCGTTGGATTATGTCCCTGCAACAATATGATTATAAAATTATTCACAAGCCTGGTCGTCTTAACTCAATGGCAGATTTTCTTTCGCGTGAAGTTAATACTTCTTAATTCCGAACCTTTTTCATTTCAAATTCCTAAGTTTCCTATGCAAGATATCATTAGGCTTCAAAAATCTGACCCCTTTTGTCAAAAAATTGCTGCTCGCCTCAATAATGAGTCTCCACATATTCAAAGATCCAATAAATTTTTCTTTCAGCAAAATGCTATTGTTTGTCAGCCTATAAATAGTAATTCGGAGAACGTTCGCTTAGTTGTGCCTCCCACCCTCATCCAAGAGGTATTGCATTTGTGTCATGACAACAAAACTGTCGCCCATGCTGGCCTGTCTCGTACCTTACACCGTGTACGTCAAAGTTTTTTTTGGGTAGGTCTAAATAACAACGTAAAAAAGTATGTTTTATCTTGTAAGTCATGTTTGGAAAGAAGGGGTTACCACAAAAATCAAAAGGCTCCTGTGCAAGAGATTCCTGTTGTTGATCGCCCATTTCAGAAATGTGCAATTGATGCGGTGGGTCCTTTTATGACTTCTAGAAATGGCAATAAATGGCTCCTGGTAATCTCTGACTATTTTACAAGATATCCCGAAGCTTATCCTGTCCCTGATATTCAAAGTTCAACAGTTGTAAAAGTTTTAATTGATTTTATTTCACGTCACGGAATAATGGAAGTGTTATATTCGGATAGGGGTTCAAATTTTATTTCTAAGGCTATGGCGGAGGTGTATGACATCTTGGGTATAAAAAAACAACACACTGTGGCTTATAATCCGCAAGGAAATGGTTTAGTGGAGAGGTTGAACAAATGTCTGATTGATTCGTTAAGTCATCTAGTACTCGAATCTCAAGAAGATTGGTGTGAACAGGTTCCCTTAGCTCTCTTAGCTTTTCGTACTGCCTACCACCGCACCATCAAGGAATCTCCTGCTTTTCTAACTTATGGTAGAGATCTGTTGATGCCATATGATCTGGTTTTCTCTTCGAAATTCAGATCATATGCTGATACTAGATCCTACGCTCAGGAGATAGTCACCAATCTTCAACGTACCTTCTCTGTCGTCAAGACCAACCTGGAAAAGGCTTCCTATGCTCAGGCTCATCCTCCTACCTCTAACTTTTACTTTAAAAACACTAAGGTCAGTGATACTGTTTATTTACACGTTCCCGCTAGCAAGCCACATTTAACTAAGAAGCTATGTAAATTTAATAAGGGTCCTTATAGAGTTTTAGAGCAACTTTCTCCTGTCTTGTTTAAAATTTCTCTCATTTCTAATCCCTCAGATACTCAAGTTGTACATGTAAATCGCATTTTTAAGGTTATCGACAGGGAAGTTTTTCCAACACCAGATAGTCAAATTTTGTCTTCTCCGCCTCCAGTGATTCCAGAGCCTGCCACTAGCCCTACTCAAGAAAGTTCAGAGGATAGGTTAATAAGAGAATACCCTTGTCCCCTTTTACCGCTAGATTTATCTTGGGAAGCTGATACTATCTACATGCCACCTCCTGTAGTTACAACAGAAGAAGATATGACAGATTCACAACTAGATACCTCGTTTGATTTTTTTCGGGATACCTCAGTATCTCCAGTTTCCTTTTTAAATTCTCCTCATTCTGATATTGATGATTCTGATGCCCAACCAACATCCACCTTTTCTCCTATTCGCACTAGATCCATGCCTAAACATGGATATTGTCTCAGACCCAGGGATGCTTTTGGATTTGTCAAGAAGTAGTTTTACATTTTTGCGCAGAAATTTTCTTCGAGGTTGTGCCATATAATTTTACTATATATATTTTTTCATTTTTAGTGTTAGCATCTGTGTTTTCTTTTTATATACAAATTTCTTTTATGGGTATTTTTGGGGAGTGTGAAATACACTATTTTATGTTTAATGTTTGACCTGCCAAAAGGTAAACTTGCACATTCTTTTAGTTATGTGGAAACAAGTAACCACATATGATTTGTTCCTATTTTTATTGCATTCCTATTAAACCAAAGATTTTTTTTGCATATATGTATTGTATTTTACTGATTGTTATCTGTATATGGCCAAGGGGTCATGTGCAATGTGTGAAATACTTGGTTACACTAAGTAACCACCTCCTAATTGTGTCTACCTGAACAGCACAGAATTTTTTTTTTTGAGGTTTGATAAGTCTTCATCAAACCCTCCTGTGTAGGAAATTTATGGTTGACAAATTTTGTGCGAGCAATCTCTCCTCTTCCTCTTGTTGTAAATTTTAATTGCTGTAGATAGATTTGGCCAATTTATCTGCCTTTTGTACTTAGTTGGGTGTCCCAGTAACTTATAACCAGTGTCATATCTCTTATTTTGCTCTTTTTTTTAAATTTAAACATGTAGTTTAGACAATTTTAAATGGGACACTTGGGAATGGTTAGTGACTTGTGGGTTTCTGCAGGCCTTCTTGGTCACTTGGATTTCTTTCTGTGTTTGGTTCTGGATGACAGTTGGGTCCTGTTGGGCTGGTGTTTAGTCCGCTGTACCCCCTTCATCCATTGCTGAGTGCAGGGGAATTCAGGGATCATTCCTCTGTGTAATTGGGTAATTAATTTATGTAACTGTCTAAAACCAATTAAGGCAATTTGTCTCTCCTTAATTAAATTCTGTTTACTTTTTAATTTTTTTTTATCTCGCCTCTTCACTGCTTATGTTAAATATGTATCTTAAAAGTTGTTTCAAAATCATAATTTTGCTGAGATTGTCTTGCCATGGTCAACACCCTTCTGAAATTTTGGCTGTTGTTTTGTCAAAATTCTGGTAATTTCTCACCTGCAATGTGGTGATGTTGCTGTTTGAATTTCTGTGCTGTTTTACTTAAGATTGTGTCAAAAATTACTAATTACGTCCCATTACCAAATGTGTCGTGTTATGGCTACTGATTCTTCGGACATTAAACATCTCAGTAAGCCACTTCAAAAATTGGTGTTCTGCCTCATCGTTATTTGGTGTTATGTACTTAAATGTTCTCGAGATCTTTGTGTATGGTTAATATGTGTTTTCTGTTAAATGTGCGGAATGTGCAAGTAATGTTGTTTTTGGCTGGGTCTTTAGGAAAATTTTTCTTACGTTTTTACTTTTATATGTTGGGTGTGTCAAATTTTTGTTTGTGTGGTATTAATAGCCACGCTTAGGTTGTTTCCTCACCTATTGGTGGGATGTTAGAATTTTTTCAGTGCGCGTTATTTTGCCTTGATATTTTCTTCGCCACTGTGTTTGGTCCTGTGCATAGGTCAGTATAAGTGGTTATTTTATTTGTGTTTGGGTTTGTCTATACACTCACTGCACTTTTCTGGTTTAATGTATTGTTTACAAAAAAAAAAAATTTTTTTGGGGGGTGTAAAAATATTTTTTTTTTCTCCGAACGGGGAGGATATGTGGTGTTGTCACTATATTATCACTTTTCTTTGGTTAATAATTAATTTAATTTACCTCTACCCAGAACGTTTTAGTAATTTAAGATCTTTCTAGTTAAAAATTTAAATAACCACTGTGTAATTTCTTACTTTTGGGGGGCTGTTAATTATTTATTTTGTTTTGGCAGTGTAAAGTTTTCTCTTTTGTTTACTTTTTTTGTGATTAAATTTTCTCTTCACTGGCCGTTTTTTGCCTTCAGGGTGTTTAAAATTAATGTTTACCTTTTAATTGCCGTTCTGTGGGTAATCAGCACTTTAAAATATAGTGGCTATACTTCATACCTCCCTTTTCATTAAAGTTGTTTTGATGGGATTTTTTTATTTTAAATTAATTTTTGTAACTTCCCGTAATCCTGCTTTTTCCTTTTTTTTATTACTTTATTTCCCCGGATAGGCGTCTCCCTGTGAATTTTCAATAATTTTTCATCTTTTAAGTTTTGCTTACAATTTCATGCTATTGCATCATTCTCTGTGCCTGTTGCATCAGATCTCGGAGATGACGCTATCTTTCCCGCGCTTTTCCACCGAAATTGTTCTAGAACATTCTTCCCCCTCCCAGGTCGGACTATCCCGGAATGACTTAAGGTGCACTCTCGGCTCTCATTGGCTGAGGGTAGCGGTTCCGGAGAGAGGAGGAGAGGGAAGCGCGCGATTTTTGGGCAGTTACGCTTGGAGGTGCAGACGATGTAGGTGCGATTTTTAGCTCTAGAAGCAAAAGGTTTATTTCTTGGTCACCCAGGCTTGGGGTGATGCAAGACGGATGCTGATGATGTTGCCTTAAGCAACAAGTTACAAAAAAAAAAAAAAAACCACCGATGGTTCCTGAATAATTATTAATTTTTGGGTGAAAGAGAACCCCAACGCCAGCCCAGCCCTGATGCCTCTTCTGCAATGAAGTTCTACTAGAAACCTCCACCTGAGTGCCCCGCCGATGGAGATGCTGAATTAGTGCGATTGCTCCCCACTTACCCCCCCCCCCGGAGCATGTGACCATCAGCAAGCCGAAATTCGGAGCATGGATTTGCCGTTCCGGCACGTGTGCTGACGGTGATGTCTAGATGCCACTCTAATCCCTACCCTCTGATGGTTCTCCTGCGCGCCTGAAAATGGTGAGGTACTTTTATTCCATTTAAATTGCATTTCGGCAAGCATCCCGGCCGTCTTCTTCAACCACATGGGACTGTCGCTGGGGCGATTCACAGGTGTCAAAGATTGAATGACAGACGCTGAGGAGAGCGGTGCTGACGTGGGCGTGCTTCTGCGCCATTTTTTTCCCTTTTTCTTTAAATGTACCCCCCTTTTTCTTTTTACTTTTGTCAAGGTGTCATTTTGTTTTTTCCTTTTTTGTGCCTATTTTTTTTTGTTTAAATTTTTTTTTACCATCGGTCATCCTGTAAAAAATTTTTAAAATGTGGGATTGTAACTGAGCATGTTGAGAAGTACCATACCTTAAAGTGACAATTCATTTACAACTGTAACAACAAAGCTAAATTTTTATAAATTGCGATTTCAAGCAAAACATGATTTTCTTCTATATTTAAATTTTTGGTTTGCAACCATGGGTACCCAGGGGTTTTAATTTTTTTTTTTTTTACCAACATCTATGAGTGCTACCTGATCTTTTATGCAGCACTGGAGCAGGTGTTAATTTGATCTAAATCTTTTGTAATTGATTTAATTAAGCTGTGAGTTGTGCCCTAGATATGAATGTAAATTTCACCTTTTATTTCACGGTTCATTGTTAATTGCTGCTGAGACTTGCTTTTAATTGTTAAAGTGTTCATCGTGCTGCATATTATGTTTAAATATTTTTTTTTTGATCTAATATGTTAATTGGTTAAATAAAATGTTTCAATCCCATCTTTTGGTTCTCTTTGCTTTGACGACATACTACACTAAGGGCGGCAAGAAAAAATCCTGGGTTATTTCGTCATTCTAAACAACGCATTACTGATTTTTTTTCTTTTTTAACTGTGAAATTTAATTGTGGTGTTCCAAATTGGAACAACACCACAATACAGACAGACAGATTTACAAACATTCATTTTTATTATTATAGATAAAAGAAAAAAACAATCTGAATATATCGCAATAGGAATTTAAATAAACACTTCTTTAATATAAATATTAATGGAATTTGATGTTTTCTGGGGCATACAGAATATCCGATGAATTATAATTAAAAAAAAAAAAAAACTTTATTCTTGCATAAATCTCACAATGTAAGAAAATTTCGCATGCACAACAATGATATTTGTAAACAAACAGTAATTCGAATAACCTGCCGAATCTTAAAACAAACGTTGTGTTCATTCCCGTACATAATATTGTTTTTCCGAACGCAGTACCAGCGGAAAAAGTCTCTTGAAAATATCATTAAAACATTATATGTTAAGCTTTTTAAAATATTAAACGCCATCTGGGACACAAAAGTCGAAGGTCTGATTAACAAATTCCATCCATTACAATCATCCAAAAAATTAAATTTAATACTGTTTTCAAAAAAATAATAACTATGCCTCTGTATTGTGCTGCCTACGAATGTTTCAATAACTCTCTGGAACCTGTACATGACTGCAAAAAGATATCTCTCCGAAGATTCCCATTAAGAAGTGCTAACATATTAAAACTTATACTGAGACGAGGCTATTTCAGCCATGTGTCGCTGGAAAATATACACTTCAGCCAATCAGATGACAGGGCTACTCATCAACACAGTCGAAAGGTCACGTGTAGGTGGAAAATTGACGTCACACCGATAAACCTCATTGTCCATTCATAAGCGTCTATCCAGGCTTACCTTCTTGATAAATTCAGCAATATAAAGTCGAGAGTTTTCCGAACATATTGTTACGAATTTTCGGGGCAACCCGCTGCTCTGGGGCTTAAAATAGTTTAAAATTCGTATTCTACGCTTCAAATAGATAAATTTTGCTTTTTGTTGCATCAAAATCGGCCAATTAGAACCGGAGATACGGAGGTTTCGCTCTCCCATATGTTTTTCTATGGGGCTTCTAGAAATCTCGAGAAATATTAGTCCTAGGGCTTCGATCGCTTCACATTTGGGGACTTATTTTTGGCGCCAAATTTGGCGATATGTCGCCAAAAGTCGTCAAGCTTGGCGACTTTTTGGTCATTTGGCGCGATTTTCCCAATGGGGCCTGCAAGTTGTTTTTCCTGCATTAAAAACGCATAATAACCTAACATTTCTCTTCTATGACATAATCAAAATTCACGCTTTATGTAGAATCCTCGAGACATTGACTTCTGGAAGCTGCTCGCAGCTTCTGCCTCGGATATATATAGAACCGCGCATTGCCCCGCAAGTTCAGTGCGAGTTGAACGCTCAGTGTTGATCAAGCTTTGAGAGAGTGAATACGCTTGCTTTGTGAAGGAAACTGTGTTTCGCGCTGTTTGTGAAGCTTTGAATTTAAGTGCTGTGTGTAAATTCTTCATCGCTGAGTCTTGGGAGACTGTTAGTGTTATTTCTCGTATATTTTCACTGAATTCTTGCCGGTGAAAGTGTTCTATTTTGTGTGAGAAATACAGTATTTGAGAGAGCTTCTGATCTAAGCGAACTGTTAAAAGCACATTACTGCTAGATTGTGCTTGTGAATTGTGTACAGCTAATTGTTCTGCGAAGTTCTAGAAGCAATAAAGTTTGTGTTCCATCCTGACAAGTGACTTTTTACTTGAACTTTTTACACCAACTGGACTTTAGAACGACGAACCCCAGGAGTAGCAGAGTAATTCCGCAACATTTGGTGTCAGAATCGGGGTTCTAAAGAAGGACTTTAATTTTCCAGTTTATGGTTTTGACTAGACAAAAAAATGGAAGAACAACTTCAAAAGCTCATGAATATGATGCATGAAATGAAATCCGGACAAGATGAGATAAAAAAAGAGATGAAAGCTGGACAAGAACAGATGAAGGCGGATTTAGAAGAGAAAATTGAAGCCGGACAAGTCGAAATGAAAGCTGCACACGATGAGGTGAAAACCGGATTAGAAGAGATGAAAGCCGCGGAAGATGAGATGAAAACCGGACAAGCTGATTTAGAGAAGAAAATTGAGGTCGGAGTGGTCGTACTAGAGAAGAAAGTGGAAGATGGACAAAGAAAAATAGAAACCGGATTAGATGAATTAAAAACCGCTCACGAAGAGATGAAAACCGGATTAGAGGAAGTGGAGAAAAGAGTGTCGCTCCTAGAAGAAAGTCAAGAGAAAAACATGAAAGAATTACGTGAAGAATTTAATAATAAAATCGAGGACAAATTGGATTGGAAAGAAAATATAGTTTCGAAAATACGGGTAGAATGTGAAGCAAAAATGGAAGAAAAATTGGACTCTCTCGTCAAGCTGGGAAAGTTACCGGAAAACATCAGACTGTCGTCATGCCGCCCAGCAGTGAAACTTACTACTTATGACGGAAAGACTCCCTGGGAAGCCTACAAGACCCAATTTTTAATCGTCGCTAAAGCCAATGGTTGGAGCGAGTCCGAGAAAGCGGACCAACTGGCCGCTTCCCTTACCGGAGACGCAATTAATGTACTACAAACCATCGGGGCGACAAAGACAGGAGATTTTGACGCACTTGCAAGTGCCTTGGAGATGAAATTCGGAGAGAAGTGCCAGAAAGAATATAGTAGAATACAACTTAAGTCAAGGATGCAGAGATCTGGCGAGACCCTGCAAGAGCTGGCTTCGAACATAGATAGGCTGTGTCATCTAGCCTACATGGACCACCTTGATAATGTCCGAGAAGAAATGGCGGTGCGTTATTTTATTGAAGCCATCCGTGATCCAGAAACCCAAAAGTCACTTATGTTGGAGGATTATCAGAATTTGCAATCTGCTCTCGTCTTCGCAATGAAGCTAGAAGCAGCTCAACGGGCCGTCAGGGAAGATCGGCATGCTGTTAGAGCTGTCACGGTCCAAGAGGGAGCTGACAAAGACACAGAGAGCGTCGAGAACAGGTTGAAGAGAATTGAAGATCTCATAGAACGAAAATTAAGATCCGATAGAACGAGAAATGGCCCAAAGAAAGTGAAATGCTGGAAGTGTGGCGTCGAAGGCAATGTACAAAGCAATTGTGGTCGAAAGTCTCATAACCAGCAAGAGAAACTCTAAGAACATGAAAGAGGGAAACTAGGAGGTGGCCATCTCGCGGGGCGGAGGTTGCCAGATAGTCAAAAGCCCCACCTAAAAGTCTTGCAGATTTCATCAGTGAATGGCGGCAGTAATGGACTCTTCGTACTTGGATACGTTAATGGTTCCCCATGCCACATGGTGATATATACTGGAGCGAACGTAACCATCATAAGGACGGATCTGGCCAAGAAATTAAACTTGAAGATTTTCTGGACTCCGCCCTCGCTGACCCTCCAGACTGTGGCAGGTGAAAAGATCGAAGTGGATGGAAAAGCGCAAGTAGAAATCACGTTTGGAAATGCCAGATACGACCATGTGGTATATGTCGCCAATATTACAGACTCTTTTATTCTCGGACTCGACTTTTTAAAATCGCACAAATTTAACTTGGACTTCAAGAATAATGAGCTTCGTTCAGACTCAGAAGAAAGAGCTGCGTTCGATATTAAAAATGAAACTATTTTACCTGTTCAGCAAATAATAGCCCAGACTGATATCACTCTACCTCCCAGAACTGATTCAATAATTTCTGGAACAGTAAAAGAACGCAATAAATAACGCTTTGGATTAATCTAACACCCAAACAATAGTGATTCCGTCAGAGGAGTACTTGTGGAAGCAACACTTGTGGACTTGTCGAGAACAGGAATTCCAGTTAGAGTAGTAAATGTGACGGACAAGTCGAAGGTGATAAAGCAAAATGAAGTGTTGGCGACATGCACTCCTGCTACCTGCATTAATAAGAACATCAGCCAAACGACAGCTAAATCTTCCGAGTGCCTGATGAAGGAATTAATACAAGACGTGAAGTTAACGGCAGAACAGAGAAGCGCTGCGGAGAAAGTAATAGCTGAATTTGAAGACCTCTTCTCCCGAACTTCGGGTGACTTTGGCCGTACGAGCTTAACTCAACATAGGATAGATACAGTCAGCCATTCTCCCATCAAGCAACATCCTAGGCGGCTGCCGTTTGCTAAGCAAGAAGAGGGGAGCAGACTTTTAGAGGAGATGCAGCGTGATGACGTCATCGAGCCATCGTCTAGTCCCTGGGCCTCGCCAATTATTTTGGTCCGAAAGAAGAATGGTTCCACCCGGTTCTGTGTTGACTACAGACGTCTGAATGACATTACCAAAAAAGACAGCTACCCTCTCCCCAGGATAGACGAAACTTTGGACACTTTATCGGGAAATGAATGGTTTTCCACTCTGGATCTGAAAAGTGGTTACTGGCAAGTGGAAATTCATCCCGACCACCGTGAAAAGACTGCGTTCACCACGGGACAAGGATTATGGCAGTTCAAAGTTATGCCTTTTGGACTCCGCAACGCACCGGCTACATTCGAGCGTCTAATGGAGACAGTGTTGAGAGGACTTTCCTACGAAGTATGTCTCGTTTATTTGGACGATATCATCATCGTCGGAAGGACTTTAGAAGAGTATCTCGAGAACATTCGAAAGGTACTGCAGAAATTAAAAGAGGCAAACTTGAAACTAAGTCCGTCCACAATATATCCGCCCACGGAGTCCGAACCTATCCCGAAAAGACGTCCGCAGTCCAGAAGTGGAGTCGTCCCGAGAATATCCATGACTTAAGAAGTTTTCTCGGTCTGTGTACTTACTATCGAAAATTCGTGAAGGGCTCTTCTCAAATTGCAAGACCTCTTCACAAATTGACCGACATTGGACAGAAATTTCTATGGACTGAGGAATGTGAGGACGCATTCAACGAACTGAAGACGGCTTTAACATCTTCGCCGATCCTGTCGTATCCTCACCCTGACAAGCCATTTATCCTGGACACAGACGCAAGTAAGGAGAGTGTTGGAGCAGTTTTGTCCCAGGAGATAGATGGCCAAGAACACGTCATTGCTTACTGGAGCAAATGCCTTTCAAAGGCAGAACGTAACTATTGTGTTACGAGAAAGGAACTTCTTGCTATCATTAAAGCCGTAGAGCACTTCCATCATTACCTGTACGGCCGAAAGTTCCTGCTCCGAACGGACCATGCCTCTTTAACCTGGCTTCTAAATTTCAAGAATCCAGAGGGCCAAATAGCCAGGTGGATACAGCGATTACAAGAATATGACATCGAGATACGTCATCGGAAAGGGTCATCTCATGGAAATGCAGATGCTTTGTCGAGAAGGCCCTGTATAGACAGTTGTCGCTATTGCTCCAGGGCAGAGAAAAATTACCATCTGAAACATCCCGTTGTCCACCAAGTTACATCATCGGCACCATCTCAAGATCCCTGAAGTGACGAAAATGTTCGGGCGGACCAATTAGCAGACAGCGACATCAAACCCATTGTGGAATTTATGGAAAAATCCAGTGCTAAGCCCAGTTGGCAAGAAATATCATCTTACAGTCCGGCAACAAAACAGTACTGGGCTTTATGAGATTCGCTTCGCCTGAGGAATGGAGTCTTGTATCGTAAATGGGAGTCGGACGACGGCAAGATGCTCCGATGGCAGTTAGTACTCCCTCGTTCGAGGATTCCGAAGGTTCTAGAAGAACTTCATAATGGCTACATTGGAGGCCATTTTGGCGTAATGAAGACCCTGCAGAAAGTTCGCAAGCGCTTCTACTGGGTTAGGGCTCGAGGCGACGTCGAAAAGTGGTGTCAAGCTTGTGACGCCTGTGCCGCCCGTAAAGGCCCGAAGAAACGAAGCCGTGGAAGACTACATCGTTATAAGGTAGGAGCGCCTTTTGAGAGGATTGCCCTCGACATCCTGGGACCTCTTCCGCGAACTTCGGATGGCAACAAATACATCCTAGTTGTCATTGACTACTTCTCTAAATGGCCCGAAGCGTTTCCTATTCCCGATCAAGAAGCTACGACCGTAGCAGAGGTACTGGTGCAAGAATGGATTTCCAGATATGGAACCCCTCTGCAACTTCATTCCGACCAAGGAACGAACTTTACCTCTGCAGTCTTTAAAGGACTATGCCAACTTCTCGGAATAGACAAAACCCAGACTACGCCTTTACACCCACAATCCGACGGCATGGTGGAGAGGTTCAATCGTACAATTTTAAACAACCTCTCGCTCCGGGTATAATAATTAGCTTCACAAGGAAGGTTGGTTTTTGGAGGCTGCTGCGCTAGCAAACTCTCCAACTACTACTTCCACTTCTTGTTTTCTTTTCGTGTTTCGACCAGCAACGGGGCGTTGCTGTTTTCAAGCGACTGTTTAAGTTTATCGGTGGTACAGAGCTTGTGTCACCGCTTCTCAGGAGCTAATTTAGCATCGCGGTGTGTCGGGGGGCCGTCTTTTAGATAGAGATGGGGAAAGAATGAACACCCTGTTCTTTTGAACCTGTTCTCAAGAAAGAACGGGAACACCCTGTTCAGTGATCACGGCAAAAACATGTTCTCAGTTCATTAAGGTCCGACGCTTCAAAATTTTATGGCAGGCAAACGTGTTGAAAAGAGAAATTTTGGAAAATGCCTTAAAGGTGAAATTTCTCATTGGAAGGCACGATTAATATTTTTTTGCTAAAAAAAATTTAAATTCTGGGGGGGGGCAGACCCCCCTCCCCCACATTGGCTACGTATCTGATGGTGGGGACAGAAGTTTACAATTTTAGCTTTATCAAATTCTAATTGTGGAATCTTAGTTATTTTGAGAAATAACGATAACGAAGATGATTATCTGGGGGGGGGATAGAACTTTTAACCCAACCTACCATAATTTTAATGAGGACCCGGGCAAAGAATAAGAAGCTTTCTTATATGTTCAATACGAAATGCACTCACAGGAAAACAATTCGTCAATTTTTATTATTCCAGCCAAACTACTCAATTTGAATCAAAGTAAAAAATTTAATAATAAAGAAAATGATAGTCTGAAACACAAACAAATCGAAAAAAAATATTTTATCAACGTCAAACAATAATATAAGCATTACACTATCTCCATATAAAACGCGCCTTCGCTTCATACGCTCTTAGCCATCTCTTATTGGCTGAAAAAGAACCTGTTCCGGAGCAGCCTCTCCTATTGGCTGAAAAAGAACACGTTCTTTGATCACGACTCGAGGAGTTCTCGGAGCAGTGAGCGGGAACACCTAGTTCTTCGCACCTAGTTCAGCGTTCTTTTCCTGAGCTGGAGTTCTTTTTCGGAACGGAGAGCTAAGAGCGGGAACGGGGTAAAAGGCGTTCTCTTGCTGAACAGGTTAAAAGAACTGTTCTTCGGTGAAAGGTGTTCTTTCATTAAATCTGTTCCCTGTTCTTTTGCTTTAATTAAGTTCTGAGCTAGGGTCAAAGTTGTAGACTTGGAGTCAGAAGTAAGGCCGTACTTAGACGGGGGGGGCAAGGGCGGAATAAAGGGGGGGCGGAGGGGGCGACCCCCCCCCCGAGAAAAAAGAAATTAATGTAAAAGATCCTATTTTTTCTTCAAAAAATTGGATGTATATGTCAATCCTCTAACTTACCGCCCCCCCCGACAAAAATGCATTAATCCGTCACTGAGGGGATCCTATGAGTTCGGACGCCGCTCCCCCGAACTTATTACATTATATGTATATGGTGTATTTATACAGGGACGTAGCCAGAAATTTTTTTCTGTGTGGGGATGGTAAGGGGCATGGGCGCCGGCAGCATAGGGCAAGGGAGGCAATGCCCCCGCCCCCTGGATTTTTGTATGCAGTGTTATCCTTTGCTTTTTTGCTCTTTCCAACATGGTAACTATACGTTGAAGTAGTCTTTGCCCCCCCCCCTTGAGTAGTCTTTGCCCCCCCTGGGAAATATTCTGCCGGCGCCCATGGTGAGGGGTATGAAATGCAGTGATGTATAAATGAACGAAATATTTGTGCAGTAATAAAAAAAAATTTAATCTTGCTAAATTAGACAGAAATTGGGTGTGGGGGATATATCCGGAAAATTTTATCCCGATATACGATGCTCCCCGACTCTGAAATTATTTTCTAGGTATGGCCCTGGTCGGAAGCCATGTAATTTTATATGCCAAAGTCGTATTCATTTTCTTAAATCGTAGTCGAAGCAATCGACATATTTATACACGCGTATTATTTTTAATCTGGAGCCTGATACTTACAGCTTTTTAAACGGAGTCTTTAATTTTTAAGCTGGAGCATGTACTTTTTTTACCCTTTAAGGCGCATCCATTTCCCAATGCTGAAAAAAGGGCGGCCGTTGCCATCGCTCGACTTAACTACTAGCAAGAGGGCGGACGATTGAAACGTTCATCGCGTGCCACAGATCTAGAGACCCTTTTTTTGACGACAGCTGCCATTAAAATATTTTTACAAAAAATTACTGTTAACATACTTGATTGAAGAAAGCCAGAATGTTGGTTGCAAAGTTTTTTTTAAGCATTTTACAATTGTTGTTGTTGTTGTTGCTAATGCCCTCTGGCAACCCGCGGGGCGGTGCCAGATCCCTCAAATAGGCAGTCGATGGGCGGAAGGGGCTGCTTCTATTTTAATGAGCCCCAGAGAGAGGAACTCCGACTCAGCTTGGGGTCCCCTAATTTTGAACCAATTCCAGAGGAGGGACCCACCCCCTGAAATCGGCACCCCCAGAGGTATCGTTTAACAATTTGGAGGACATTGAAGCCACGACGGATTTTACGTGCTCCAGCTCCCATTAGGGCACACGGTCCCACAGCAGTCGAGCCGAGAGGAAGTTGACCCTCCCAAACACTGGCCAATCCGGATGCTGCTTCACTTTTCGTGTTCTTATGGCAACGGAGTTTAGTGCCCAGACCACTGCGGGTTTTACAATTGTACTAAAGTATAGTACATGTTAAAAAGACGTATATTTTCATTTTAAATTGAATAAAATAGTCATAATAAAGCTACCATAAATCAAAGAACCTGTTCTCAAAAGAACAGGAAAAAGAACTGTTCTTTAAAAAAGAACGGGAACGGTGAACAACTGTTCTTTGAAAATAACGGTTTTCCCCACCTCTACTTTTAGACGTCTGGTCCAGGTATTTATTGTTTTATTACTTCTTTTGCTGGGCTGACCGGAGTATTCTTTTCTCTTGCTTTTCTCCACCGGAGTTCCCCCTAAGTGGGGAGGAGTGTCATGGCACACTCACAATTTTTCATTGACAACCCGCCTGTAGCTAGCACGGCAAGTATGGAAGTGGATAATTATGATAACCCAAACTATTTTCGCGGAACGGTTGATGTAGCCTCTGCTTTAAGAAAAGCAGCTGAGAATGCCGGAAGTGACTTTAACATCTTTTTGACAAGCACTAACACCCTAGGTGTACCAAAAAAGGACCCCAGAACGGTTTACACGGAAGTAAAAAAACAGGTACCGAATTTCGACAAAATAAAAAATTTACGATATACTCGAAACGGAGCCATACTAATACAAACAACTGACGTGGATTGTGCCGAAAACGTGGCGAATATACAATCTTTCTTAAACGTACCAGTCACCAGTAGGATATCGTGGACAAACATCACTACCCGATTCCTTTTATTCGACATTCCCACCGACGTTAAATTAAGTGAACTAATAAATGATCTCGAACTCTCCAATAAAATTTCCATCCTAGAAGCGCGCCGGTTTCTGAAAAGAGGCAGCCGCAGCGAATATGCCCCGGTCCACATCACTATATTGGGAACTGTATTACCACCTGAAATTAAACTCTGGCTCACCATACAAAAAATAACTATGTTTTTCGACCGTCCCCGACAATGTCGCCAATGCCGAAAATACGACCACACCGAATCAAAATGCAAAAACGAGCACATCTGCGTCAACTGCGGCAAAAGCCACTCCGACGCGTGCCTCGAGGAACCCCACTGTGTCAACTGCCAGCAAGCCCACCGGGCGGACTATAGCCAGTGCCCAAGCAGACTCAGAGAAGCAGAGTTCCTGCAGTTCAAATGTACCAATTTCCTAACTTTTTCCGAAGCCAGGCGACAATATCGACAACATACGACACCGAAATCCTACGCCAAAATCACCAGCACTCCCCAACCGGAAATCGACCGCATCACCAAAGATTTCGAACAGCGCACCAACAATGTCATTAAGTGTATGAACGACATACTACAAAAACATACGGACCGGATAATGCTAGCGCTAAACACTATTACCATCCAAATGCACCAAACATACAAAAGCCAGGGTGACCTGACTCCCCCCTCGGGCAGCCTCCCCCCGCCGGGGTTGGCTCGTGGGCCAAAAGATAAAAAAGCACGCACGTCCCTGAGAGATGGCTCCAACACTGGCCCCCCAGGTGGCCCCGGTCTCGGCGCTCTGGGGGCCAATGGAACTTAGGTTTAAAAAAAAAAAATTTCTTTTTTTGCCCGTTTCGCTCGTTTTTTTTTTCCTGCTCGTGCTTGGTTCCCCTTGTTTCGGGCTGGACTTTGGCCATGTTTTCCTTCGTTGTCTCTCCCCTACACCTATGGCCTTTAGCTCATCTCCGTTTTCTATTGTTCAGTGGAATTGCCGAAGCATTAAAAATAAAGAGGTTTGGCTGAAGCTCCCCCCCTTTTTTGATGCGGACGTCCTGCTCCTGCAGGAAACCTTTTTGAAAGACAATACTAAATTTCACCCCAGCGGTAAGGTTGTTTATCGCCAAGACAGGTCGCCCCGCCCGGGTGGCGGCCTTGCCATTGCGGTTTCGTCGCATCTCCCGTCCTTCCGCCTTCCGTGCTCCTCCTCCTCTGGCGACAACGAAATCCTAGCAGTCTCAGTCCACTTTCCCAACATTAAGCTAAATATCATTAACTTGTACTCGAGTCATGGCCATGTGGTACGGGACCTACGCAATACCTGCTCCTCCCTCGAAGGTCCAAGCCTGATACTCGGTGATTTCAATCTCCATCACCCGTGGTGGGGCTCTCCTACCTCCACTCCAGTGAGTGAGGAATTCTGCCAGTGGCTCTCTGGCAGCCCCTTTGTATTGCTGAACTCCTCCTCCCCAACCCATTTTTCTCCAAATGGCTCCTCCTCGCTTATCGACCTGTCCCTCTGCTCTCTGGACATCTATGACCTTCTCTCCCTTCAAGTTTGTGACGACCTGTTTGACAGCGACCATTTCCCCATCCAACTCTGGATTTCTAGCCTCCCAACGTCTCCCTCCCCGCGGCCTTTGTACCGCTGGAATCTGATCTGCGGTCAGGTCAACGACGCCTTACAAAATCTCTCTGCCCTCGCTCTTTCAGATTTCCTGGACATCGTCTCCTCCAGCATTCGGGCGCATACCTATCATCCTACGAACAGTCCGAACCGGTTTCCCCCCTGGTGGACGGCTCGCTGCGAGAACCTCCGACGTCAAAAGAAATTTCTCCTCCGAAAATCTCGTACTCTGGTCTCCATGGAATACTGGCGCAAGTACAAACGGCTGTCAGCAAAACTCAAAAAGGTCATTCGCGAGGCCAAGAGAGCCTTCTGGGACCGCTCGTGCCGTGCGTCGCGTGATGGACACCTCCTCTTTACGATTTTCCGCAAGTTCCGTTCTCGCCCTATTTCGCCCCCCTCCTCCCGCCTTCTGATTAAAGATGGCATTAACCTTATAGCTTCTGCCCAGGCCCAGGCAGAAATATTGGCGAAATCCTTCAGCTACTCGGACCAACATGAACCTCTACCCATTGACTACGGTGGCCTGGAAACAGACCCCCTGAACCTGCCCTTCTCTATCAAGGAATTACAACAAGCGATCCACTCCACCAAAGTCACCACGCCGGGCGCTGACAAAATATCCGCTCACCTTTTCAAGGGCTTAAATCCGCATTCCCTAAAACTCGTACTCGAGCTATACAATTCAATCTGGGACACGGGCGAAATCCCCTCCGCCTGGCGAACTTCTCGGATCCTGCCGATCCTTAAACCTGAGAGGCCAGCCGACGCTGCTACGTCTTACCGTCCCATCGCCCTGACGGCGGTAATGTGCAAAATTCAAGAACGCATGATCTGCCAGCGACTACACCACTTCTTACTCTCGCATCCCTCCGTGGATCCTCGCCACTTCGGTTTCCTGCAGTTCAGGGACAGCCAGACGGCGGTGACCAAACTGAACCTTGATCTCCACATGGCACGTAACAACAAGAAGTACTTCCTTGGGGTCTCTTTGGACATACATGCGGCCTACGACTCAGTCTACATCGACGGCCTGATCTCCAAATGTGCCCAGCTACAAATCAAGGGCCGGATCCTTCGCTGGATACACAACTTCCTTCTGGAGCGGCACATTCAGGTGGCTTGGAGGGGCACGGTCTCCAGCCTGCACCCCCTATCCAAAGGCCTCCCACAGGGCAGCGTAATCTCCCCCCTCTTGTTCACAGTATATATGCACGACTTTTTTGAAGTCTTGGAACAGGGTGTTGACAGTATAGTGTACGCCGACGACATCTTCCTATACTGTGCAGACCACAACCTCGGTACCTGCGAGCGGAAACTACAGCAGACCCTGTTGCGGATCGGCCAGTGGTGCCGATATTGGAAACTTTCCGTAAGCCCGGAAAAATGTCGGGCTGTTAACCTATCTCGAAGGTGTGGGGAAAGCCACGTGAATTTTTCTATACAGGGGGGTCTCATAGAATGGTCGAATTCTATAAAATATCTTGGCTTTCATTTCTCGAGACGTGGGGGGTCTCCGTACTCACATCAACTATATAAAGAAAAAAGCGTTCCAACGGATTAACATCCTAAAAGTGCTCTCGTCTCGCCACTACGGGGCCCGCTCGGCGCACCTAGTGAAACTAGCCAACAGCACCATTCGCAGCCTTTTGGACTACGGTGCCCCGGCTCTATTCTCCCAGTGTCCCTCTCTGATTAAAAGTCTGGAAGTCATACAAAATACTTCCCTACGTATCGCGCTTGGCCTCCCTAGGTGGGTCCCCAATCTCGTCCTGACTAAACATGCCAACTCCCTCAGTGTCAACGACAGAATCAAGGTTCTCACAACCAAATTTTGGATCAAGCACATCTCCTTAGGACCATTGTCGCCCCTGCGGTCTTTCCTTTTTGGGAATGATTACCAATCTCCGACGTCTCGCTTCCCCCTCCTCCCCGATCTAACTTGTCTCCTGGCAGACTACGAATGCAACGTCGATCATCTCATTCTAGCTGCCCCCTCCCCTTTCTTCTCTCTGGCCCCTTGGTCCGTGGTCACTGAAGGCCTGTCCTTCCAAAATAAACAGATCTGTGTCCCTGCAGTTTCAAACCTTTTTAACACTTTTTTCGATCAGCTCCGGACGACCCATAATTTTATAGCGACCGATGCAAGTAAAACACACGACAGCACCGCCATTGGTGGTTGCACCCTACACAGGAAATTCCATTACACCCTCAATAACGTTAACTCCATCTTCACGGCGGAAGCCCTAGCGCTCTGCTCCGCACTGGATGAACTTCTATGCAGCAACACCCCCACGATCATTCTCACCGACAGCTTGTCGGTTCTTACAGCTTTGTCCTCTTGCAATCACAAATCCCCTCACGTGATCCAGCGTCACTATAAAAAGCTGACAGTGGCTTCTCAGATGGTTCCCAGCCTACAAATCTACTGGACCCCGGGACACCGGGGCATTCTCTTAAATGAACGGGCGGATGCTGCCGCTAGAGACACCCAGCCCTCTGACATACATCTAGAGTGGGTGGCTCCCGAAGACGTCACCGCAGCCATAACAAGGACTTTCCGCCAAAAAACCATGGCACACTTCAGCACCAGCAAATACCTAGCAACACATGGAGAAATCCCGAGTGCCCACAACACGCTCTCATGGTTCCATAACAGGCACGAAGATAACAGGCACGGTTCCATAACAGGCCTGGAGAAGGCCTGAAGAGGACAAGCCTGAAGAGTGCCTGTTATGGAACCAGCATGGTTCCATAACAGGCACTCTTCACGCGGCTGGTCTGCCGCATGCTACCCAACAAAGTCCTATATCACCGGTTCAACATCTCCCCAAACTGCCTCTGTGACACGTGCCGCACTCCCGAAACCATCGAACACATCCTCTTTTCCTGCAAGAAATATAGCACCTCCCGGTGCCCCCTTCTCCGCTCTTTGGAGCTGCCACCTTCTTTCTCCGGCCCTTTCCCCGTCTTCATTAGACATGCTATTGCCTCCCTATCTACGCGCCGAGCTGTAATGCTCTTCCTGCGTCAGCTTTCTCTCTACTCTGCCTAACGTCTCTCTTTTGGCCCTTTGGGTTGTTTTTTGCTCGCTTCTCTCCATCGTATTCACGGGGTTACCCCCCACCAGGTTCCTTCGGACGGCCCCCCGGCCTGGCTCTCGCTTCTCTCGCTGAGTCTCTTTGTCATTTTGCTCATCAGAAGTACGAAGAGCTTCGTAACAGTGGGTCTGGTACCACAGAACAAGTGAGATAACGGCTCTCCAGCCATAAATCTCCAAAAACCCGCCCCTCTTGAGGGGGGCCTTCAAACTTCAAACCTCTCGCTCCTGGTATCTAGGAATCAAGAGGACTGGGACAAGAAACTCCGCCTCTTCCTGCTGGCCTATAGGAGTGCCATCCATGAGACTACCGGCTTCACACCTTCCCAGATGCTGTTCGGCAGAGATCTTCGTCTTCCCGCCGATCTAGTGTTCGGCCGCCCTCCAGATGCGCCTCAATCATATTCAATGGACAATAGCAAATAATTATAATAAAGTAATAATTTATACAGATAACAAATCAACCGTTGAAGCCTATAAATCTCCTTTGCCCTCAACTTCTATAATGTGCAGTAGTCTAGAACTCATAATCGCCAATAGTCATATAGAATTTGTAATTGCCTGGGTTAGGGCTCATGTCGGGGTCGAAGGAAATGAAAGAGCAGACCAGCTTGCTAAAGAGCCATTACTTCACGATCATAATAATGTAAATGTCAATATTCCATATCCTACTTCATACATAAATTTACTTATTAAACAGGAAATTATAAATACCTGGCAAGATGAATGGATTTACTCAAGTAATGGTCGCTACACATATAATTATATTAAAACTGTGAAATTTTCCCAAACAATCATTCATCCTGTTATTGTTCCTTTTCTGACTGGCAACGGTTATTTTCCGATTTATATGTATAAGATTGAAAAACTGGATAACGATCTATGTATATGCGGCCGTCAGGGTCACCCATTGCACTATATTTTTGAAAACTGTCCCATAATGCCACATCACTTCAGATCTAATAATAGTATGGATATATATCAACAATTTTTATTTTTAACGCAATGTAAAAACTACTTACGGCAAATATGTCTTATTTACGCTGAATTGCAGAGGCTATATTTAGAATATCTAAGATGAAAAATTTACCATAACAGTACTAGTGTGATGCGCAATATGTGTATGAACTTACTTATATTTATGGGATGTTGCTATTTTATGTTATATGAAGGCTTCAATGTTTATGTGAAGGAGCCAGTATTACATTGCGAATATATGTGTATATATGTGAATATGTGTGTGCATGTGTATGTGTATATATATTGTTGTTTTTGTTTTTAATGTATTTTAAGTTGTATGTTTAGATTGCAATTTGTATCCTCACACAGCATTATAATAGTATTGGAAAATATGGATGTGTATATTTGTATATGTATGTATATAGGGGTTTGATAATTTATGATGCACAAATATTACTTTAAAAATTTAAATGTGTTGTAGTGTTGCGCATGGCTTTAATTTTCCGCTGATAGTTCCTCCTCCTCTGGCCGTGACGGCGCGGTTTTAGGTCTCCTCCGGGGGTTTCTTAGTTGAAAACCGCTTTCGTGGTCGGCTCCCCCGGTGGGTGCTCCCTCCAGATGCGCCTTCATCGCCAGAGGAGTACATGGAAAATCTTCGGGCACGGTTTGAAGACGTGCACCATTTTGCTCGGGAGCGAATCAACCTGAACACGGAAAAGATGAAGACTCGCTACGACACGAAAGCTACGGGACATGAGTTCAACGCAGGTGACAAAGTTTGGCTATGGAATCCTATTCGACGGAAAGGCTTGTCTCCCAAGCTGCAATCGCCGTGGCACGGTCCTTACACAGTCCTAAACCGGCTGAATAACGTCATCGTACGGATTCGTAAGTCACCAAACTCGAAGCCAAGAGTTGTACATTACGATCGGCTAGCCATCTATCGCAGTTGTAATTAGTTATTTGACTATCAGACCATGGTCACTATGGCGTAATTCCTCCTTTCTTTCCACTCTCATTTCTTTCCTGTCTTTCTCTTCTCTTTCACTTTCTTCAACTCTCTTTCACTCACTACTTACGCCATGTTTAGTGTACATATTTGTAATATATTGGTTTTTTATTAATGTGTATTTGTTTATTACATTTATTACTTATTAGTATAATTGTTTATTATGTCTATTATTTATTTATTAGTGTGTATTTGCTTACTGTGTTTATTGATTATTTGCTTAAATTATGTTGTTAAGATTTGGTTAAAGGTTGGACACTGTATATATTTGTGTGACCTCCTAACTGGGGGATTGTACTGCCCGGGACGTGCAGTCCTTGGGAAGGGGGCAATGTTACGAATTTTCGGGGCAACCCGCTGCTCTGGGGCTTAAAATGGTTTAAAATTCGTATTCTACGCTTCAAATAGATAAATTTTGCTTTTTGTTGCATCAAAATCGGCCAATTAGAACCTTAGATATGGAGGTTTCGGTTTGCCATTGTTTTTCAATGGAGGTTCTAGAAATCTCGAGAAATATTAGTCCTAGAGCTCTTCACTTTTGAGGACTTATTTTTGGCGCCAAATTTGGCGATATTTCGCCAAATGTCGTCAAGCTTGGCGACTTTTTGGTCATTTGGCGCGATTTTCCCAATGGGGCCTGGAAGTTGTTTTTCCTGCATTAAAAACGAATAATAACCTAACATTTCTCTTCTATGACATAATCAAAATTCACGCTTTATGTAGAATCCTCGAGACATTGACTTCTGGAAGCTGCTCGCAGCTTCTGCCTCGGATATATATAGAACCGCGCATTGCCCCGAAAGTTCAGTGCGAGTTGAACGCTCAGTGTTGATCAAGCTTTGAGAGAGTGAATACGCTTGCTTTGTGAAGGAAGCTGTGTTTCGCGCTGTTTGTGAAGCTTTGAATTTAAGTGCTGTGTGTAAATTCTTCATCGCTGAGTCTTGAGAGACTGTTAGTGTTATTTCTCGTATATTTTCACTGAATTGTTGCCGGTGAAAGTGTTCTATTTTGTGTGAGAAATACAGCATTTGTGAGAGCTTCTGATCTAAGCGAACTGTTAAAAGCACATTACTGCTAGATTGTGTTTGTGAATTGTGTACAGCTGATTGTTCTGCGAAGTTCTAGAAGCAATAAAGTTTGTGTTCCATCCTGACAAGTGACTTTTTACTTGAACTTTTTACACCAACTGGACTTTAGAACGACGAACCCCAGGAGCAGCAGAGTAATTCCGCAACAATATATTCTCCGTACCCCTCTCTCACTTCTCGAGCCAATCAGTCAGTCGAATTCACTGCAGCCGTCGTTTGAAAATCTTTCATCAGCTGTACTTAGCTACTAACTCCCTATGCCGGAGAGACTGCTTACAAACTCGTTGCCATGGCAACATTGCTGCCAATTTCTTGATCGGCTATGAGGGCTGTACCGAGGCCTCCGATCTCTGGAAGGCCTCGGCTGTACCAAGACTCACAGTTGAATTACGGGAAGATTAAAGGGCTTTTTTCTGAATGAGTGATCCGGCAGTTACTACAACACGTTGTTTTCTGTTTTTTGTCTGTTTCAAATGACCAAAAAGTCGCCAAGCCTGGCGACTTTTGGCGAAATATCGCCAATTTTGGCGCCAAAAATAAGTCCCCAAATGTGAAGCGATCGAAGCCCTAGGACTAATATTTCTCGAGATTTCTAGAAGCCCCATAGAAAAACATATGGGAGAGCGAAACCTCCGTATCTCCGGTTCTAATTGGCCGATTTTGATGCAACAAAAAGCAAAATTTATCTATTTGAAGCGTAGAATACGAATTTTAAACTATTTTAAGCCCCAGAGCAGCAGGCTGCCCCGAAAATTCGTAACAATATGTTCGGAAAACTCTCGACTTTATATTGCTGAATTTATCACGAAGGTAAGCCTGGATAGACGCTTATGAATGGACAATGAGGTTTATAGGTGTGACGTCAGTTTTCCACCAATACGTGACCTTTCGACTGTGTTGATGAGTAGCCCTGTCATCTGATTGGCTGAAGTGTATATTTTCCAGCGACACGTGGCTGAAAAAGCCTCGTCTCAGTATAAGTTTTAATATGTTAGCACTTTTTAATGGGAATCTTTGGAGAGATATCTTTTTGCAGTCATGTACAGGTTCCAGAGAGTTATTGAAACATTCGTAGGCAGCACAATACAGAGGCATAGTTATTATTTTTTTGATTTTGCGCTCATTACCAGGAGTCCAGCACATAAACCTATGGAGAAATGGTTGTTTGTTTTCCACCGTCACGTGCCTTTTATAGCCTCGAACCCAAGGAGGCGATATCCTCCATTACCCATCAAAGCAGTATTGTTTTTAAGTAAGCAAGAACTGGCATTTAGAGGACTTGGCGAGCGAGAAAATTCTTTAAACATGGGAAATTTTAAAGTACTTTTAAAATTATTGATATCTGAATTAAAACAACGCCTTTTTATGAGGACATCACTGACCGATTCGCAAGTTTAAAAGAAAGGAGGATTGATTTGACTTATAAAAAATAAATAAGTTTTTTTTTTCTTTCCTTCTGAAGTTATCGTTACAAAAGAAAATTCTAAGGAAACTTCGAATCAGACACGGATTAATGCAATTTTGAGGATAAGAGCGGCTGGTTGAAATTTATGTAAATTTTATGGAAGTAAAACGGGATCTCTTGCATTTTTTATGAAATTTCTTTTTCCTCGGTGAGGGCTTAATCCGTTTTCGAATTCAGTAACAAAGATTTTCCATTCCTGTGGGGAGGAAGGGGGGTGGGAGCTCATATGTTTCCGGCTGCACTAACAGTTTTGACCACGGGCCGCCACTGTAAAATATTATATGTTAAGCTTTTTAAAATATGAAACGCCATCTGGGACACAAAAGTCGAAGGTCTGATTAACAAATTCCATCCATTACAATCATCCAAAAAATTAAATTTAATACTGTTTTTGAATGTTGAAAATCGTGATTTTCCCATTGAAATACATTACGAGAACCCCAAGCTGTCACGCAAGACGGCGACCAATCGCGGAGAGGAGCGCCCCGTCGAAATGCTCTATGGGAAAAACCCGATTTTCAACATTCAAAAACAGTATTAAATTTAATTTTTTGGATGATTGAAATGGATGGAATTTGTTAATCAGACCTTCGACTTTTGTGTCCCAGATGGCGTTTAATATTTTAAAAAGCTTAACATATAATATTTTAATGATATTTCAAGAGACTTTTTCCGCTGGTACTGCGTTCGGAAAAGCAACATTATGTACGGGAATGAACACAACGTTTGTTTTAAGATTCGGCAGGTTATTCGAATTACTGTTTGTTTACAAATATCATTGTTGTGCATGCGAAATTTTCTTACGTTGTGAGATTTATGCAAGAATAAAGTTTTGTTTTTGAATTATAATTCATCGGATATTCTGTATGCCCTAGAAAACATCAAATTCCATTAATATTTGTATTAAAGAAGTGTTTATTTAAATTCCTATTACGATATATTCAGATTGTTTTTTCTTTTATCTATAATAATAAAAATGAATGTTTGTAAATCTGTCTGTCGGTATGTGTGTGGTCTCCATGCAAACCTGCTGCACGCAGAACTCTGAAAATTTGAATATATAAGCCCATGAGTCCGATAATGTGCACCTGAGAATCAGAATTTTAAAATTTTAATTACTTTTTTAATTATTAATTAAAAACCGTTTTCAGGATGCCATGCTCGGCGAGTTTCGCCAGCATGATACTGTGAAACAAAATCGCATGCATTGGAAAACATGAAATGGCACGGAAATTTAGTCAGTTTTGCAGCAATCTATATCAATAAAAATGAATGTCTGAAAATCTGCATGCGTGCGATGTCCAGAAAAAACTACTGGACGCAGAACTCTGAAAATTCGAACGTATGAGCCCATTCCTTCGGTAATGTACACCTGAGGCTCAGAATTTTGAAATTTTAATTACTTTTTAAATTATTAATTAAAAACTGATTTTAGATCGTCATGTTTGGCGAACTTTGGCCTCATGAAAAGATTTATGCTTGAAGTGAGTGGTAACCGCAAAAGTAAAAAACCGTTTTTTACGTTGCCATGCTTGGCGAGTTTCGCCCGAATGCTACTATAAAACAAATAGTTTGCATTTGAGAAGCATGAAATGGCACGAAAATTTCATCAGGTTTACGCCAAATCTATCTATCTCTATAATAATAAAAATGAATAAAGTAATTAAAAAACTTTGTAAAAAACACACATAAGAAGTAAAAGGAAAAAGGATACGCGTTTCGTTCAAAAATTGTTTTGAACTTCTTCAGTCCAAGCCCTTCGACGTAAAGAACACAGTTCCCTGTGTTCTTTACGTCGAAGGGCTTGGACTGAAGAAGTTCAAAACAATTTTTGAACGAAACGCGTATCCTTTTTCCTTTTACTTCTTATGTGTGTTTTTTACAAAGTTTTTTAATTACTTTATCGTTTAACACCAGTATTTTGAGTATTTTTTCAATAAAAATGAATGTTTGTAAATCTGTCTGTGTGCGGTCTCCAGACAAATCTACTGCACACAGAACTCTGAAAATTTGAATATATAAGCCCATGAAATTTTAATTACTTTTTTTAATTATTAATCAAAAACCGTTCTAAAACGGAAATTTTCTTACCCTGTGTTACGAATTTTGGGAGCAGCCCGCTGTTCTGGGGTTTAAAATAGTTAACTTTTGCTTTTTGTTGCATCGATATGTAATGTTCTGGAAATCTCGGCTTCTATGGGTCGTGGGTCTTCGAAAACCTAATTTTTGAGGACTTATTTTTAGCGCCAATTTTGGCAATATTTCGCCAAAACTCGCCATGTTTTACGATTTTTCTGTCATTTGGCGCGTTTTTCCTAATGGGACCTTTTCATGAAATTTTTTATGGTATTTAATACGATGAATGACCTAACATTTCCTAATTTTAAGAAATTTAAATCGAAAATTGTGGATTTTACAAGATAATTTGCTTAATTGGATGAAATATTTAATAACTCCAGCAATTTTAATGAAAATTATACGATATTTCTGGGGGAAATATGTGACGGCCACGGCAGTGAGTTGTCTTTAGTGGTGCGTTTGTAAGTACGTACCTGAAACTCAGGAACCATTATCTGCACATTCTGTTATACAATTGCGGCCTACAGTACTAATCTGGAGTTGCAGTTTACATGTCAGATTTTGTAAATCACATAATTTAAGGGGTTCACAGGATACGCCGTGCGGGACTGCTAGTTATTATTTATCATAGTGTTCTTTTAAATATGTAAATGCCTGTAAAATAAGACCAGTTTTCCCATTAATAAAAAAAGTGTAACATATGCATCGCATAACATATTTGTACATGTAATTAATTCTAATACGTATGAATATGAATTAAAAAAATAATCCAATAAATCAACTAAATTAAAGACGTAGACCAATTAATGTAATCTTTACTTAGTTGCATAATTATTTAAATTGACAGTAAACATGAGTGCAAAATGTAAATTTATAATTCCATTATGTTACATAAAGCTTCTGCCTTTTTATTATAAGATGGAAACCATTTCTGTTTCGCAATGTTAGCTCATAAAACTGTACTAAACAATTCTACAATTACATTTTTGAATTTTGTTTCAAGTTAGAATCAGAACAGAAATCAAAAGCTGGAACTCTGACCCTGTATTTCTTTTTTCTGGGGAATTTTTACATATTAGGCAGAACCCAGCAAAGCTCATGAATACTTTGCTCCGAAGCCCAACACTAGTACATTAATTCATAAATTTCCCCCTATTCAAGCACAAACTGATTTTAGCAGACAAGACAAATCATATTTGCTACACCTCGAGGAGATTTGAGAGTCCTAAGACCATCAGAATTTGGGTGTTTTCTGTATAATGTTTATATTTCTTCCTGCTAATTTCCGACTATTTAATGTTATATCACTGTTCTGTGAAATAATTATTATATGAGAAAATCTTTAAATTATCGTTATTTTAGTTAAATGTGCTACCAACCCCATATTGCAGGGGTTTGCAGTTCGCTACTGAGTATTAACATAAGAATATTAAGGCTCCGGCACCTTTTTTTTGCTAGAAATTGCCGCTAGCCCTGGAGCAATTAAATGTTTTCTCATTGAAAAATTTCTTTCATTAATTACCAAAAAGTTACACTTTTTGTATATAACCCGCATACAAAAATATCCCCAATCAGTAAAATGTGCTCCATATTCTGATGAAGTGATGTACAGAATTTGAGAATTATAGCCTGAAAAGTGTCAAAAGTATGAAGATAATGAGTACTGACTTAAACCAATTTTCAGTAGCTCTTGAAAGGAAAAAAATCACAATCACATTTTCAGGGTCATACCGGGGCCGTCGCTATTAGCAACCGGGCCTGCTGGTTCGATGCCAGCACGAAAATTGAGTTTATCATTGAGGCCTGTTTTTGCGATTAGCACTGTTCTATTTTATTATTATAAGTATTATAAATATTATATTATTTTATTATTTTAAAACATTTTTTTTGTAGTTTTGTCGTACTAAAGAACTTTAGATGTAGATAATCATTTTGTGAAGATTGAGCCATTTTTTTATGGTAATTTATCATAAAATTCGAACATTTTGCTCTGAATGTAAAGAAAGTGTAAACCTGTATAATTTATTTAGAAGTTCTAAAAATAGGTATGTAAATCAAATTTAGTGAATTAATATTCAGGTGCTGTTTTTAAATCATTTTCATGTGAAATCGTACTACTTGAGTAGTTTATTATACAGTAAATAAGCGTGTCTTTGCAATACTAGTTAGACGATGTTGTCTATTTAATTTTTCAGTCGAAAATGTTATTTATCAGTTAGATATGTGCATTGATTTTATGATTTAGACATGTGTAGCCATCTTTCAGTGCAGAAATACAGTAAATTATAAATTATTAATTTTGTATATGTATACGTAGAAACTTCAAATGCAATTAATATTTTGTACAAGAGTTCATTATGTTCAATTCCAAAGTTCGATTGAGATAGCGACAAAAGAATAACTTTTATATAATACTTGGAATTGCTATAATAAAGAATAATTAAATAAGAAAGCGCTTATTTTTGGTTTGCTACAGTGTTTAGTGCAGCTTTTGAAGAGGTATCCTGAAATTTTTCGAGTTCTTGAGCTGTTGGTTTATCTCACTTTGTATTCAAAGTACTAAAATATATTGTTTGTTTTGTTATTTATGTAGTTTCATAATAAATTGCATGAGTAATTATGTAAACAAATTTTAAATTTTGATCAAATATTTAGGAATTTCAGATTGTTTCATTCTTTATTCTCGCTTCGAGTGTACTACACTCTCTGCTGCATATATATATATACGTGTATATTTTTTTTTTTTACATTTGCCAGAAGAGCATTTATTCCGATATCTTCATGCATTCTCAATTTGTCATAATAAAATCTATTTGCTTTTTAATTTTTCCTACAACCAAATGTAACCTCCAAATTTCTTTTTTCGTGTGATTCGATCACATCAGTGTGCTTCCAGTAGTAAAATCATTCGTTTCTTAGACATGTCTCTTCTCTAACGTACAAGATTTGTACGTAATGTGTACCTGTACTTGCACTGCTGTCGATTTGCAGTAGAGCGACTGGTTTAGAATGTGGTTTTTATTTACTTTACTTCCGGTAAAATACAAGAAAATTTTCGGACTGGGAACTGGGACCGGTCACTTATAGAGGGTTCTGTGGTGTCTTCTAGAGGCTCTTTTAACATTAACTAGATAGGGTAAAAAATCGGTGCCTTAAAAAATGTGTCGTTGCAGTAGGTCACTAAATAGAAGTGGTCACTAAATAGAAGTGGTCGCTCATAGAAGTTTCACTGTATACAGCAATGCAAGGACGAAAACATTGTCTTCAAGCACCAGTTAGTAATCGCTTAAAAAAAAGATATTCGAATATTCGTGGTATTTCCTACTATGGTTTTCTAAAATTTAATACTTTTTCTTGGAAGAAAAAAAATATATGGAATTATAAATTCACCTATTCTACTTTAGTACTTTATATTCGGGATACGAAGTACGATTACGAGTAGTGATATAGGGAGTCAGCAAATCATTACTTAGTCGTTTACCTTCACCCTTTTTTGCTGTATTTAACTGATGAGGAATTTGATGTCAAGTAATATTCTGTGAATCTGTAAATCTTGAAAATATCTATGAAAGAATCACCATACAAAACTATAGGAGACGAATAAGAATATTAATTTTCTCATTTTTCAAAACTCAAAAACTCTCTTGGATTACTTTCTAATTATTGAATTTATTAAAATTTCTATTTGAATTTCAGCTCATATGACTTTTGCCTTAGTTTCTCATGACATTCAAAGAGATTTTAATTATCTTTCTGAATTTATTCATTTTATGTTTAAAAATATTATGAGAATTGACCTAAAAAAATAATCATAATTATTTGATTTTATACTACAGCAGACTAGACTGCATAATTAAAAAAAATCACATTATAAGAATTATATAGAAGAAGAAACATTTTCCTCGCTTGCCGCCACCAGACCGTGATATTTAATTGTTTATTTTAAACTGATTTTTCAGTAAATAGTTTTTTAAAGAAGTTTAAATCTTCGTCACTTATCACAACTGATGTGTTTTTTTTTTATGAACTTGCGGTTATTTTGCAACCTGAGTTATGTACACAGCAACACCCGCCGTAGTTCCTTCGCCACAAGTATGGCTAGACTTCCTTTATCGATTATCACCTTATCTATAATCATTACAAATATTTATTTTTTTTATTTAAAGCATTCTTCCATTAAAAGAATAATCATCACTAAATAATAAATTTGCTTTGAAAGTAATCTAAAAGCTTTTTTACGTCTAATAACAAAAGTGCATATTTAGAAAAAAACATCAAAGTAAAGTTTTAAACATATGCATATCTCTAGAAAAGTATGTGTAGCTAGAGAACCAGTTAGAAAGATCAATGGAGATATCATTTTCAAATTAGTTTCATCAAAGATTAACGTTAATTTGCGAAGAATGGAATAGAAAAGTGTACTAACGAAAAAATTTATGTTTTAGGATTTCAAAAACTCTGATTCTCTATCTGTAGTTCACAAATAATTGAGTGAAAAGACATTAATCTATTTTGAGCGCAATACAATACAAATATACGTAGACATTAAAATAGCTCAAATTTCTTTTAAAAGAATAAGAATAACATTTGTAGTACTTTTACCGGGCCTCTTAAAATTACATTAATAGCAATAATTCTTTTTCTTTTAAGTTATGCCGAAAATTTCAAAAAATGGCTGCTAAGTCAAACATTTTTTGAAAACATACTGCTAAATTAGGCACTAAAAATAAGTCTCCCAAAGCTGCTTTTTGCATGGTGTTATCAAATGAATTTGACGTAATTACATTTTATTGATCAATACCGAAGAACCAGACTTTATGTTTTAAAAAGCATAAATATCAAGGTGCCAATTTCGGCTATTTCTCATTTTGTAATAAACTAAAAGCTTAGAACAGCAAATCAACCATCAAATAAGTAACCAAACATGACCCTCCAATGATGGCGTTTTAAAGAAGTGTTTCAATGAGATAATTTTTTTAATTTTAGTTATGCAGTTATGTATGCTCAAGAAAGTTAATTTTGTTTGATATTGTTTCATAATCAATGCGCTTAGCATGCTTTATCTTTTTAGGTAAAGCATGCTAAATTAGGTAATTTTATTCATGAGCTCATGCCTTTTATATTGATAATTAAAAGTCGCTAAACTAGTTTTAAATAGATTCTTAAAATGCAGTTCCCGCAAGTTATAAACAAAGGCAGCTGCCGGAACAATTTTATTATGTCTAACCGGAAGTTATTTATGGCTGAGTATTTTCAACAGCGAGCTCAGATTATTTAAGTTCTTTAAAGTTATAAGTGTTTCATTAGTTGCTGTAGTAAAGTTCCTTCTAAAGATTATCTTACTCTTTCAAAAGTTGATTAGTTTTTACATATTTCTAACTCTTTAAGCGTGTAAATTATTCAGAGAATAGCGTTGTTTGGATAATTTTTAGTGTAGAATTACTGCAAAAAGAAGTATATCACAAATAAATAATTCATTTTTTTAAACAGTAATATCGCATGACTTAAAAAATACACTCACAGAACATATTTTCTTTCATAATACCTTTAAATATGTCATGTTCTTATCCCACTGTAAATATGGGAGGGAAATATGTTGTATTTGAAAATAAATATCTTCAATAAATAAAAAAATTTGAATTCCTAAAAATTTTGAATTCTTCAGTTGGTTTTTATTTATGAAAATTTTTTATCCAGCGATTAATTTATGAACGCCCGACATGATGTTTCTCTATCTATAAGTTTCACGAAATTTTTTTATTTTCACATCAAATCCATGTTGTCAGTCGCCAGTAATAAGCAAAACGTGATATCCAGTCTACTTTTTCGTTTGATTTAATTTTTTTCCATCCTTAAAACTACTAAATTGTAAAAGCATTTTCATTAAAATACTTTTTCTGGATTGTAAATGCATTACCCTTCCTGTCTACTAAATGGATTGCTTCACCGCGCAGGCTACCATGTACCTGTCAGCTATCACTCCCTTTGTACCTTAATATCTCATATAATTGATCACTCTTGATATCTAAGTCATGAACTTAAACCCTTTCAAACCGGATTAAATAATTTCTCTTTCAATTAAATAATTTTTATTTTGATAAAAGAAATGAAATTTGTAATAGTAAAATAGATTAAGGTATGAGACTCTCCAAAAATCCTTGTTTTGTGAAAATTTTCTAATTGCTTTTAAGTCACACGATCAGGATTCCATAACAGTTTTACATTTGTTTCTACTATAACTAGAAGCTAATTTATTCAAGAAGTATAGTATTTGAACCAGAAGGATGGTATTTTGTACAGTATTTAAATTCGTTTTATGAAAAAGCGTGTTTTCGAAAATTTTTAACGATACATTTCATATCTCATAACGTGTTTAAGATATTGACTTGAAATTTTGCGAGGCTATTTTGATCATTACTAGCTGTCTTATGAAGCTGAAGATAATATTTTAGTGTTCATTTATTGATTTTATGATTATTTTTTTCTTCAAAAAAGGCTTTTTTTAGGAAAAAAAAAGAGTTTTTATTTAAAAATTGAAATATGTTTTCATAACTATTTTAACTTTAAAAATCTTTTGGTTCAGAAGTCAGATATGTATGCTAGTTAAGTGCTGTATAAATATTATAAAAAAAAAAAAAAAATTCATTGGAATTGCTTACGGGAGGTGTGACGTAAACGCAATTTTTATACCAAAATTTCACTTTAATTTGCCAATATTTCAGCTTACATTGAATTTCAGTAAAACTGCATTTAAATATTTAGTTCTACACCCCTTTTTAGTTAAGAACACGAATTTTTCATTAAAATGTTACTTTTTTTTGAGCGCCCAGAAGACAGGGTCATATCTACAAAATCCCGATTATTGAATTTTCAAGAAAAGTTGGAGTTTTTCTTATGAGCGCAAATTAGAATATCCATCCTGTACGATAGTATAGGTAATTTTTGTATCCTCGTAAGTGGGCGCATGGTCTGAGAGGGTAAAAAAAAAAAAAAATTCTATTCCGTACCTGAGGAGAAGAATTCTTTTTCAAATTTGGCATTTAGTACAAGAGCCATATTGACACGGCATTAACTTGAATACAAAGCGGTTAATTTAACGCTGACTTCGGCGCACAGATCTTCGGGCCATGGCATGGTGTTCTTTACGACTGAAAGGGTGAATTTCGCTAATCGGTAGCTATTGGGGAAATTTTCAGCTCAGTAGATTTTTTATTTGAGCGAGCTTATATTCTTTGCAGTGTATACATTTATATATATATATATATATATATATATATATATATATATATATATATATATATATATACAGGGTGTCCAGCCTTAATGTGACCCAATAGCTAATTCCCGAACCGTTCGGTTTAGATATGGACTTCCAATTTGAAAAATGTTTTTAAAAAGGTAAAGAATGTTTTTACGTGCGTTTCGAACCAAAAAACCCATTTAGAAAAAAATTATGAAGAAGTTAGTAAGGGACCGACTTGAAAATGGCCGAGAAAATGGATGAAATGTAGGATTTTCAAAGTTCCATAACTCGGTCAGTTTTTATCGTAATAAAGTGAAACTTTTTGTGTTTACTTCGTTTTAGTGTACTGCATCTTTTACTAAATATAAATGATAGGACCTGGGGACCGTATAAAATTTACTTTTTGTAATTTTTTTCTAAATGGATTTTTTGGTTCGAAAAGCACGTAAAAACATTCTTTACCTTTTTAAAAACATTTTTCAAATTGGAAGTGCATATCTAAACCGAACAGTTGGTAACATTAAGGCTGGACACCCTGTACATATTTATACATGGTTTCTTTTCTTTTTTTTTTTTTTTTTTTCTTGATTTACGAAATGCAATGTGTAAATGTATTTTACATTAATATTGATTTGAAAAGAATTTATCTAAATATTATGAACAAGTAGATATAAAAGCAAAATTAAACGTGGCTATTCGATTAGTCATAGAACCAACTTTTCAATATGAGCATAATTAGTTTTTAATGCAAGCATAATTAAGTAAACAGCGAAAATTGCATAGTAATTTTAGTAATCATTTGCCTTTTGAAAAATTTTAAATACTTAACTGTACGCCCGGCGCAAGGGCGTAGACAGAAATTTTTCATGGGGGGGGGGGGGGGTTACGACTACTGCAACTCATATATACACTGCGTAAAAAAAGTAGAAGGACATTTAGATATTTTTAGAAAAATAAGGAACCTTTTATTTTTACTGAATTTTTTTTTTTTGTAAGCAACATTTTCCAGATCATTATATTAAGAAAATATCAATATCATAACCTTGATATTCAAAAATAAAACATTAATGACAACAGAAATAATTTCTACCATTTGAAACTCTGTAAAAAATGTAGAAGGACAGTAACCCGATGAATAAAATAAAAGCGATGTTCGTAAGGAATACTCTTCCCATTAGATTTTATAATTTCGAATATTATATTTGGCAGTAAATCATACAAAGATTTAGGGATGGACGCGAGACGCGAGAATTCTCGCATTGTCTCGCGAGACGAGACAGGCATTTTTTTGCGAGACGAGACGCGAGACGAGAAAGAAAATATTTTGCGAGACGAGACAGAGTCTTTTCTCGCGCGAGATTTCTCGCGAGAATTCTCGCATTTTTTTCCGTCTCGCATAAATATGATCTGAAAAGCGATAATTTGCCTGAAGCCTCTACCGTTTAACTTGCGTCTCCTTCGTTTTCGGTCCTGGTATACTATCAGCACTCTACAATACGTACAAACACGTAACATTTAAAATTAGAACAGACGAGAGATATACAAAACACACAAAGGAGAGGATAAAGAAAGAGGCGGAAAAAAAAGAAAACAGAGAAGAGTTGAAAGAAAAATAATAAGTAAATAGGAAAGGCGGTACGGTATGTTCAAATCTGACCACTTTTAGACGGGGCTCGGGGCATTAAGTTTGGGGCCCCCCTTACTGTCCCCTTTTTTACGCATTAAGCCCCTTTACTGAGCCCCCCTTTTTTAAGCATTTTAACCCAGTTTTGACCGCTGTTGTACTCGAAAATTGCATTTCAGTTAACTGTAGTTTTTGTACTTTAATCAAATCGTATTTATCACCCCAAAAAAATATCTCTAACTTGATCTAGTGATAGACAATTAGGTAATACCTATATTATAGAGGAAATTCAGTTTTTTCCCCACAATTACTATTTCAGTAATATGAATTTATAATTTAGATAATCGGGATATATATGGGACCCCTTTTTCTTCAGGGGCACCGGACTACCGCCCCCCCCCCTTGCCCCTGTGATAATCGGGTTTCGGGTATATCAGAGAGAGATTAGAAGTAGAGCAACTTGCATTCGCATTGATGCCTAGTCTGAGTAGGTTGAAATATGGTTGAATATCCTTGGTTGAAATATCCTTGTATCATCCTCAAACTTTCCCGCACGTTGCGGCGTGCGTAGGGGGGGGGGGGGTGCGCCCACCCTGGTAACAACTTTCTAGGGGCGGTTAAATCCCTATTGTTAGCCTATTTTATAGAAATTAAAATGACATTTTTTATTCTTATATATTAATATCGGACGGAAAGAAATGCAAGCATTTTTTTTTAAAACTATTTCTCTTTTCGTTTATATTATCATGTTTTCCCTTCCTTCGGCTTGCAAAACTTTTATAATTTTTTTTCCTCCCCATCATTTTATCTTGCAGTTGGGTTCCTATTCTAAAATTATCTTCGCCTGTTAGATGCCTTTTCATTTTTTTTTAAATCCACACTGGATATACATTAGGGGGATTATGGTTTAATTTTTCTGTAAATGGGGCGAACATAACGACTGTAGTACTCTCGCTAAAAATTATTGTGGAAAAGTACAAACGGATAGTCGTCAACAAATTAACTGTTCAGTAATTTAAAATATAAACAAAAAATAAGACGTCTATTAACCAACTGAGATACTATAATGAAATCTAAAAATGCACACACGGTAATGTTATTGGAAATATTAGGCAAATAATTATAATTATCGTTAATATAATCTTGTTTTCATTAATATCAAAATTACACATATTTTAGAGACTTGAAATTGACGTTAAAGTAAATAGTAGAGATTTAATAAAGACGTACTATATCCGCTTTATTCGTAATATTGCTATTAGGTGTACCGGGAAATAATGTCATTTACAGTAAATTCAAGCAAATAAGTTCTTAATTACCACAGAGCTCTGCCTAAACATAGGATTTGTATTTTTTATATTTCAACGCAAGATACGGATTTTATTTTATTTATTTATTTATTTATTTATTTTTGAGAGAGAGTTGTCATCGATCCTTTTTAGAGAACTAATTTCAGAAAGAAAATAAATTTATTTTTAGGTATTCGCGGGGGCTGTATTTTACATAAAGAATTTTATCGATATTTATTTTTTTTAGAGAGGAGGGATTTTTGAAAAGAACGTTCTTTTTGCCTACCCCCCCCCCTCCCTCCCTTCCGTTCCACAAGTTACGAATATGGATATTATATTATATATACATATGTATAGATATTCTGGACTTCCATGTGCTTTCTATCACTCCAGATTGGTATGTCGATTTTTCAGCGCTTTTTCAGTTATTTTGATATCTTATTGTTTTCCTTTTTTCCTTATTTATAGTACGATAGAGCCTAAAACGTGTGGAGTGAATATCTCTTTTGATATGCCACACAACCGAAATCCTATTATTTTGTTTGTCTTTAATTATAATCTACTGGTTATGGCTCCTGACGATGGTGCCAGTGGTTATAATTCCCGTTCCATTCTCATTTGGCTCAGCATCTATTTTTTTTTCCACTTGTGGTTTGTAATTCTTGCTTCTGCTGTTATATATTTTTTCATGCGGGTTATGTCATATTTGCAGAATATTTTGTGTTTTACTTATTAGTTATATATATATACAGGGTGATTCTCTACTAGACTGCCGAACTCGGAGGGGTGTAGGGGGTGCAGAGACGGTTCAGAAAAACATAGTAATATATGGGCGGAAACGTCATCTTCATGTGCCTTTTAATAATACCTTTGGAAGAAGTGTTGAAGTGTGCGCCTCATTTCTTAACCAAGTTTCATAAACAATGGCTTTCTTCAGACAATTTCATAGTTGTAATGAAAGAAACAATTCTGAAATAACAATCTCTGAAATAACAATTTTTATCAAGTGCAATCAGAAGAGGAATAGTTTTTGAAAAACCATAGACTTAACAACATTCGACGTCTCTCTTTACTTTAAAAACCGAATTTCAGTTTTTCATTTGTTGTCATCGAAAATCTGTTTTCTTTCTTTTTTCTGTGTGAGTGTGGGACCCCGACAAAGGGTGGGCAGTCTGCAGGCAGTCGGACACCCTGGCCAGTCCGACCCTGGTTTTGACTCTGCGTTGCGTATGCTTGTTTAGTTAATTAGCCAGATGACAAGAAAACGTGCTACAGGGCCGTCCACAAGGGTTGTGCTGTGGATGCAAGGCACCAGCGCCCCGGATTCATAGGGACACAAAATTAGCACACATCAAAATTAGCATCAAAATCCACAATCCACAATCCAATAATCCACATCAAAATTAGCTTTATACTTCTTATCGTGTCAAAAAAATTAAGGGGGGAATTTCAAAATATTTTATAAATCATATAATTTGACAGTTAGTATTGCTATTCTGCAGCTTCAAAAACTAAAACACCATTTAAAAAGAGTCATTTACTGCTGCTTGACAAAAAACAACTGCTGCTTTGCTTGAAAATTTCCATTCTGACTAACTTTCCAATGCCAATTATCTCTGTCATCTTCACTCAACCCTAGGGAGAAAAAGACTTTCAGTAAAAGAATGGATTAAGACGTTGTTGCTGATTCGGTTCTGGGCAGATGTCATTATCCATTTCCTGGAAAACTCGTGTGTGTGAAAGAGTATGGGCGAAAATCTCCAGTCTTGGCATATACCTCTAAAAGCGGCATTTTACACAGGACAATATCACCACCCCTTGTGGTAAAGTTCGAAAGACTGATGGGCTTTGCAGTAACACACATGTAAAGCGATTAGTATTGTATAGTCGTTCATTTTTAAAGGATGAAACTTAATTGCCAGCACGTTTTCTCCATACATTCCAGAAAACCGTAAGTTTTCTTCACGCTTCCTTTTTACTGATAGAGGGGCGACGCATGGGGTGATCGTTAATTGTAGAAACGGGACAGTGGCTGCTTCCGAGAAAATTAGGACCACCCACACACCCTTTTTTAACAAGATGTTTTCACTGCATTCGCCCCAATAAAGAGATCAATGAAGAAAATTTACGATGCTTCAAGAGCTTGCTGTTTGCAATTTCCTTTTCAGGAAATACGATTTTTCTTATCATAAAAGAAAAGAAATAATTGCTTTTCTAAAACTTTTTAAGGGGACAAAGGGACTTTAAAATTGAAAACTATCATTTCTTAATTTTTAGTCTCAAAGTATACGTACAGTTGTTTAAAACAAAGGTTTGCATTTACATTAATACTAAAAATAAAAAATTAAATCTTTTTTTAAAAATTATGGTAATATCTTTAAGAAAAAATGGGCCATAAATATTTTTTTCAAAATATCTCGTGTGCATTCCAATTTAATAAAAAGCTGTAATTTTTTTATAGTAAACTTGTAATGCATGTATGAACATAATTGTACATTAAATTTTCAAACAAACGTTATTTAATAGAGATATAGGAATTTAAATGTAACATTAGGATGGAATTTGAAACAAACAAAAAAAAAGCTTCATCTCACGTGAATTTATTTTTTATATAAAGCTTACCTTTGTCCAGGGGCGTAGCCAGGGGGGGGGGGATATCCGGATATATCCCCCCCCGAAATTTTTGGATTAGTGATGAAATTCCGTCTATTTATACACATATAAGTTCATCTCTCCCCCCCCCCCAAATTTTCCTGGCTACGCGCCTGCCTTTGTCACACATAAAAATGAATGCACAGATATGTTCATACATATATTGCAAGTGTATATTAAAAAAAAAATATATATGTCGCTTTTTATTAATTTTGAATACGCATGGGATATTTTGAATAAAAAAATAGAAGACGTATTTTTTTCTGAAAAATATCAATTTTCATTTTAAAAATTATTATTATTATTATGATTTTTAAGTTTCAGTATAGATGCAAACTATTATGTTAGACAACTATGATTTTGTGTGAAACAACTATACATACGATTACAAGTAAAATTTAAAATGGAAAGTTTTGAATATTTAACGTCCCTTGTCCCCTTAAAGATCATGAAATGTTTGCTTTTACAAACAGGAACAAAAATTTTTAAAAACTACATCTCTTTTAAGAAAGATGTATATTTTTTAACACCATTATCGAGGAACATTTTCTTAAAAAAAAGTTCCTCGATGCCTGCGTTCTTTGGGGGGGAGGGGGCTCAGATCTTTCCAGGGGGTCTGATCCGTCCATAGCGTCCCAGCGCTACGGCCTTGTTGCGAAGTTTGTAATTTCCTCTTCAGGCAATACGATTTTTCTTATCTCTAAGGAAAAGAAATAATTGGTTTTCCAATACTCTCCAATACTCTTTAAAGAACATAAAACATAAAATGTTTGCTTTTACGTACAGAAACAAAAATTAAGAAATTTGCATCTCTTTATAATTTTTTTCAAAAAATGTTCCTCGATGACTGTGCTCTTTGGCCTGGATGAGGTGGCTCAGATTTTTCTAGGGGGGGGGGGGGGGAGCTGAGCCGTCCATAGCGCCCACAGCACAACGGCCCTGCTATTAACATCCGTGAACGCTTTATATATTTTAAAGGATTTTTCAGCGGTAAGTGAAATTTTATGACTACGGTGTTTCATACCTAAATATAAACTTAGTGGTATAAATTTAACACGTCATCTGCTTTTGCTTTACTTCGTGGGTGGATGCTGAAAGAAGCGCATATTTCAATTAGAGGTTTGTTTAAATTGTTCTGTACGATTTAAGAAAAAAATAAGATTAAAATTTTATGCTACTAATAATCACACCAGTTTTTAAAATTATTTATCTGTAAACCGCTATCTTAATGATAATACTGGTCAAAATATCCAAATTAACTTGCTCAACGAACCGGGGTACCTTATACGGCAGTTAAACAGTGACGTCATAAATTTTAAGAAATGCTTGAAATTTGTAAACTCTGCAACTCTAACGTCCTGACACAATTATAGCGATTCTAAATAGCTCCTCGAGATTACAAAGTTTGACGTTTTCAGGAAACAGAACCATGGAGGATTTATAAAATACCGCTATAGTGGATATATGCAGGCGCGTAGCCAGGAAAAATTTTCGGGGGGGGGGGATATGCGCCTGGAAAATTTTTCGGGGGGGGGGGATATGAGCTTATATGTGTATAAATAGACGGAATTTCATCACTAATCCAAAAATTTCGAGGGGAGATATATCCCGATATCCCCCCCCCTGGCTACGCCCCTGGATATATGGCTATTTAAATTGGCACCACTTTGAATATGTGTCACCACGGACCGTGGTGACAAATATTTCATCCACCACAAAACATTTCATCCACCGTGGTCCACGGTGGATGAAATGTTTTGTGGTGCTTACAAAAATCTTACAAAACCCAATCTTACAAATCTTACAAACCCAATCTTACAAAACTATGCATAAATTAAATATATATGGAGAGCTTTCTTAATAGCAACCATTATGTGAAATGATTATTCCTTATGCTAATGCTTAAATTGCAAAGAATCGCCATAGAATAAAAAGGACCTATTTGTGCCAAATAATGTTTCTTGAAATCGAACCTTAAAAAGGAAGAAGCGAAAATAGATAGTATTAATATGCGTAATAGGTAGTATTAGTAGATTTGTAAGGATAATATGAATAAATCACAATATACCACATTAATAAATATTTCATGAAATTAAAAGTGTTCTGTTTATCCTTTTTCAAGGGTTATCTTATCACCAACTGAACGATAAGTAATTCTAATTTGCGTTAATATATCCCGCAGTAATTTCAACAGAGGAGATTACTTAACTTAAAAAAAAAAAAAATCAGTTTTGCAGATATGATTTTAGTAAAATATTCGCTTCTTCCCGTATGAAGAGCGGGTGCGCAGCTATTTTAAAACAAACGGTTGTCCATTTCATGTAGTGTCTGAGGTATTTAATGCTACAACTTGAAGAGTATGATGTAGAAATAACACATTTTGAAAGTCGGGAGTTCTCTGCAAACCGCCATGATTTTCACTTTTCTGATCACGAATGACACTGACGTAGTTTTTTGAGCCATTATATTGCAATGATGCCAGGTTAATACTCATGAGGCAAACTTTACATCAAGAGTAAAATAATTTTGCTTTTATTTTAGATTCCACATCACTGGAATTAATTGAAATTACGCATGTTAGGAAAATTTTCGTTTACTACAATGCGAAGAACGGGCACGCAGCTAGTAAATAAATAAAAATAAATACTATATTTTCGGTGGGACATTATATATACGGATTAAAGCTGAATTTCTTTTACTTCAAATGCCGATATATGCTGATATAGTTATTAATATATCTACTAATGTGGCTATATGTAAGTAATTGTTATTATTAATCTTAATTTTCAATAAAATCCCAATAATAAGTTAGTAAAATATGGTAACGAAATCGCAGTCCTTAATTTTGCGAGACTCGCGAGACGTCTCGCGTCTCGCGCGAGACGAGACAGCAATTTCTTTGCGAGACGCGAGACGGGACACAGTGTTTGCGAGACGAGACGAGACGCGAGACGAGACAGAGGTTTACCACTGCGAGACGAGACGAGACAGCCCCGATTCTCGTCTCGCACGTCTCGCGTCCATCCCTACAAAGATTGGATGTCTGTTTGGCAAAAATGATCTATTTCGGGCGTACCTCGGACTGTTCCAAGGTACACTACCATTCAAGCAAGTGTAGTATTTAACTAAAGAATTTTAATGAAATCGTCTGCGTTCTATTAATTACTGCATTATTGTTTTCTATTTTAATTGAATGGCATCATTAAGAATTTTAGTTATTATTCCAAGATGTTTTGAAGACAAGATTATGCTGGTTTTCCAGCAATAAACTCCGTTTAGTGTAATTTCTCTTTCTTCTTGCTTTACACGTGACAAGATTTTCCTTATTTGTTTACTCTCCAGAATGCCAAGAGGAATACCCTTAAATGATTTTCAAAAAGGCCAAATTTTTGCATATAAAAATGATGGTAAAGGTGTAGCGAGATTGCTCGTATACTGCACGTCAGCCCGGGGCCGTCGCTATTAGCAACCGGGCAAGCTTGTTCGATGCCAGCACGAAAATTGAGTTTATCATTGAGGCCTGTTTTCGCGATTAGCACTGTTCTATTTTATTATTATAAGTATTATAAATATTATATTATTTTATTATTTTAAAACAGTTTTTTTGTAGTTTTGTCGTACTAAAGAACTTTAGATGTAGATAATCATTTTGTGAAGATTGAGCCATTTTTTTATGGTAATTTATCATAAAATTCGAACATTTTGCTCTGAATGTAAAGGAAGTGTAAACTTGTATAATTTATTTAGAAGTTCTAAAAATAGGTATGTAAATCAAATTTAGTGAATTAATATTCATGTGCTGTTTTTAAATCATTTTCATGTGAAATCGTACTACTTGAGTAGTTTATTATACAGTAAATAAGCGTGTCTTTGTAATACTAGTTAGACGATGTTGTCTATTTAATTTTTCAGTCGAAAATGTTATTTATCAGTTAGATATGTGCATTGATTGTATGATTTAGACATGTGTAGCCAGCTTTAAGTGCAGAAATACAGTCAATTATAAATTATTAATTTTGTATATGTATACGTAGAAACTTCAAATGCAATTAATATTTTGTACAAGAGTTCATTATGTTCAATTCCAAAGTTCGATTGAGATAGCGACAAAAGAATAACTTTTATATAATACTTGGAATTGCTATAATAAAGAATAATTAAATAAGAAAGCGTTTATTTTTGGTTTGCTACAGTGTTTAGTGCAGCTTTTGAAGAGGTATCCTGAAATTTTTCGAGTCCTTGAGCTGTTGGTTTATCTCACTTTGTATTCAAAGTGCTAAAATATATTGTTTGTTTTGTTATTTATGTAGTTTCATAATAAATTGCATGAGTAATTATGTAAACAAATTTTAAATTTTGATCAAATATTTAGGAATTTCAGATTGTTTCATTCTTTATTCTCGCTTCGAGTGTACTTCACTCTCTGCTGCATATATATATACGTGTATATATTTTTTTTACATTTGCCAAAAGAGCATTTATTCCGATATCTTCATGCATTCTCAATTTGTCATAATAAAATCTATTTGCTTTTTAATTTTTCCTACAACCAAAAGTAACCTCCAAATTTCTTTTTCGTGTAATTCGATCACATCAGTGCGCTTCCAGTAGTAAAATCACTCGTTTTTTAGACATGTCTCTTCTCTAGCGTACAAGATTTGTACGTAATATGTACCTGTACTTGCACTGCTGTCGATTTGCAGTAGAGCGACTGGTTTAGAATGTGGTTTTTATTTACTTTACTTCCGGTAAAATACAAGAAAATTTTCGGACTGGGAACTGGGACCGGTCACTTATAGAGGGTTCTGTGGTGTCTTCTAGAGGCTCTTTTAACATTAACTAGATAGGGTAAAAAATCGGTGCCTTAAAAAATGTGTCGTTGCAGTAGGGGGTCACTAAATAGAAGTGGTCGCTCATAGAAGTTTCACTGTATACAGCAATGCAAGGACGGAAACATTGTCTTCAAGCACCAGTTAGTAATCGTTTAAAAAAAAGATATTAGAATATTCGTAGTATTTCCTACTATGGTTTTCTAAAATTTAATACTTTTTCTTGGAAGAAAAAAAATATATGGAATTATAAACGAAAATTATAAATCCTTTTAATATCGGGAATGGTAAAATTTTCAATACATAAGCTGAGCATGAAAACAACGTGTTTGGCCGTGCTATGTTACGTGATTCTTAATCCTTTTGATTTCTTTCATCTTCCCTTAAAGTTCGTACTACTATTTATGGGACACATTTTATTGAGTAATTTATTCTAAATGTTTCTCGTTAAGTTAATTTACATTATTTTTAAGTTAGTTGCCAAAGGAATGCAGTACACCAGGTTGTACTTCTAACTATAGTAAACATTCGCCAAATATCCACGTCTTACAAAAGATTAAAAATTAAATATTGTAGTAGTACTTAAATGATGTATATGCGAATTGTAAATATCAAATATCTTCATTTCTATTCCAGCACCTCGTCATATATTCTGTTAATATATTAACTGGACAAAATTTAATGAACGCAAATTTAATAACTGTTAGTTAATTTTATTTAAAAAGTGGTTATGGTTGTAACTGCTTTTGAAATGTGAAACTTAAATATTCAGTATAAAGAAATTCATAAAAATATCTGTATAAATAAACTGTTTATCATTTATGAATATGTTTACCTTAATGTATAATAAAAATCAGCTTAATTTGTTTAATGTATATTAAAAATCAAGCCAAAATAATGAATCATGAGAGTAAGCACTGCTTTGTTTTTCCTTCAAATTACACACATCTACTTGCTTTAATGTCCACATGTATCATAGTAAAGAAACTGATAAAATTAGTAGCACAATTATGGCATAAAGCTACATTAAATAACGCTTCAAAGCTTTGGAAAGCTTAAAAAATGCTTGATGTATATGTGAAGACGCGAGCATCCGTAGGCCTCTTTGGATGACTCATCGAAATACACGCGCAGGCCCGTTACAAATAGCGAAGGCCCCGGTCAGCCCCAATGCAGTTTCTAACTTTATCAGAAATCCAGACAGAAACCGAAAGAGAAAGAAAACTGGTAGACCTAAAAAGTTAACGCCTCTTAGTGAAACAAAAGTTGCTCACAAGCTGAAAAGTGCAATGGAAGTATTGCAAAGGCTCGAATTCAAGCAGGACTTACTTATGTGTCAAAGCAAACAGTTTACAACTACATTAAAAGATTTAAAAAATTCATTTTCAAAAAGCGGAAGCATCATCCAAAGTGGAAACGAACACATATTGATAACCGCTTATCTTGGGCTGAGGAACACATGTCATGGACTACAGAATGGACTTCTGTGATATTTTCAGATGAGAAGAAATTCAATTTAGACGGTCCAGATGGTTACCAGTACTACTGGCATTGTCTGAAGAAAGAAGAACAATTTTATTCAACTCAACAAATGGGGGGAGGAAGTTTGATGGTCTGGTTAGCAGTTGGATATGGAGGAAGAACAAGTCTGGTTTTTCTGAGTGGTAGGCATAAGCATACACACTATATTCAGCAGCTAAATTCTAGGAGGAGAAGAGTGGATCTTTCAACAAGACGGAGCCTCCATTCACACCGCTAATGGAGTTAAAAACTGGTTCGTTTCAAATAATGTGCAGGTTTTACCTTGGCCAGCCAAAAACCTTGATCTTAACATTGTAGAAAACATCTGGGCAATGCTTGTTCGCCGTGTATATGCTGGTGGAAAACAGTTTGAATCCATCACTGAGCTTCGAGAAGCACTAAATAGCTCATGGGATCATTTTTGCCAAACAGACATCCAATCTTTGTATGATTCACTGCCAAATAGAATATTCGAAATTCTAAAATCTAATGGGAAGAGTATTCCTTACTAACATCGCTTGTATTTTATTCATCGGGTAACTGTCCTTCTACATTTTTTACAGAATTTCAAATGGTAGAAATTATTTTTGTTGTCATTAATGTTTTATTTTTGAATATCATGATTATGATATTGATATTTTCTTATTAAATGATCTGTAAAATGTTGCTTACAAAAAAAAAATTAGTAAAAATAAAAGGTTCCTTATTTTTCTAAAAAAAATCTAAATGTCCTTCTACTTTTTTTACGCAGTGTATGCATACATGTGTGTGATAAAGAGTAAAGAATATACATTTTGTATGGCAAAAAATTCGTCATGGGGCGGGGGGAGGGGGGGGGATGACTCCCTTAACACCCCCCCCCCCTTGGCTACGCCCCTGCAGCCCGGGGATAGGTTGCTCTATATGCGTATGTGTTTCCCGATTTGAGCTCGTACTATTTTATCGGACCCATCCCTGAAATGTGTCTTACTCATTAAATAATAAACAAATTTGTACTGTCTTATCACATCAATTACCATCGCCATCACACCACCAATATGTTTTTTAAACAGTTAAAAATTATTATTTTAATTGAAGAGATCAGACTACTCCACTAAATCAAATTTAACCCGCTTTCTCTTTCCGTCACAACGGGAGAAATGTCCTTGTTTTGTCCATGAGTGCCAACATAGCTCTTTGCTTTGCTATTAAAAGTGATTGCTTGCAAGAGCAAGGATGAATCACCAAGAAAAAAACATTCGAAAGGTTCATTCCAGAATGCAACGCTGCGCACAGAAAGGAAATTTCTAAATCTATAGTCTTGACTTTGCGACGATGATAGAAGTCAGATTAAAGCAAATAAGACAAAGGTTTTCTTTATCATTTCCTTCAGTACATAGTCCATGGATTTTTTATTAATTTGCCTTTATAAAAAAAAAGCCGCAAATCCTTCAGCTCCAATCGGAAGATAGGCCAATACTGATTGCCTTTTATTCAGCCGTCATTTGTCGTACGGCGAAGTTACATGCACTACTAACGTATACTTCCATTTGTTATTCATATAATTTACATAGGGGGCATCTTAAAATACAATTACTCATCAATTTCGCTTTTTTTTAAACTGCAACACCCTATTCTGACTTTATTGCTTAGAGAAACTTCCAATCATCCTAGATATAAATTTTTGCGAACATCTTACGGTAATTTCCGGAGGTATTGCAAATTCTTTTATTGCACAATTTTAAGAGATTACCTTCAAATTGCGAATGCTACGTAAGGGTTCCGAATATTTTGCCTCACAATAATTCCGCTCACGGGAACTGCAATTATGTAATTTTTTTATAAGGAAATTAGTGCGAGGTAAACCGAAGTTTACTTTTCAGTTTAAACCTTTCTGCCTATGTGAATTATGGAACTATTTTTTGGTTAAAGAAGCTTGAGGAAGAAGGTGGAAGAAAGTGGTAAGAAGGGTAGACCTTTGTACCACCCGAAACGATCGTGCAACATCATTTTTACGTGTATAATTTTACAGTTTTTAGTTAGTTTCATTATTTCTTAATTCAGGTGTATTAAAAATTTGTATCCTAGGTTAAAGTTAGCTAATGATTTGAAATGCGAAATAGAAATCATGTGTTGCCACTGGAAAAAAAAGATGTTGGAGCGTATTTCAGAGTAAAGATGGACTCTTTTACAAATTTTATATTCATCAAATCAAAGAGTACATTATTGACGGCAGTACATGACGGCCGAATAAAGGGCAAGTGAACATTTTTTTTCCAGTAGCGATATAAGTACCTACACTATTTTTTATTGGGGTATGCTTACATGAACTTCAATAATATTATGTTTAGCGGATATACATTAACATTTCCTAATACACACTTTAAACAATGACTATATCATACAGAGCGTAATGTTCTATATTTATCTGTATATTCCTGTAAAACAACTAAAATTCTAAATGTATTCAATATAGTAAATTGCTTATCTCATTAACACATTATATAAATTTTGTATCAACCATGTTTGCAACAGAGCAAGACAATCAAATTAACAGGCCGAATTCATAGACACTTTTTAACATTTTTGGAAATTATCAAAAGGATTATCGAGAATGAATGAAATTAAGACATTGTTGTACACACTCTATAACAAAAAAATCGACGCACCAAGAAACAATCATCCGATTGCTTTGAAATTTCCTATCCACCAATTTTCGTCTCAATCGGACACCTCCTTCTTGGTGCGTCGATTTATTTGTTATAGAGTGTATTTAAATGAACAACCGTAATTTAAAAAAGAAATTTATAATTTTTCTTAATTAGTATTTTGAAACATAATCTGACATGCCATATTTATCCTCTGTATTCTTAATTCAAAATTTTTTTGACACATCTTTAATAAATATAAAAATAGTTCAATAAAAAATATGAATATGGAATGAGGAAGTATTAATACAAATTAAATTTCTATCATGACAAATTACCTTGGGGCCTTTTTAAAAATGTTCCTCTTTCCTTAAAAGATATGGCGAAAATAAATGCTGCTTTTGTGATTTTAATACAAGTGATTTTGGAACTTTTGAAAAAATAAAGCTGTGATGAATACCCCAAAAGCGGTTTTCAAATCATTTATGAGATGGAATAAAAACATAATTTAATGGAGATTTGCTGAGACGCATATAACATTATTAAGATAAATTAATACCTTTAAATCTCAAGACATCATTCCACTTTTGCTTGGGGCACAAAAGTTTTAAGTTTATGTATTCGGAAGTGAGTAATTAGTCGTTTTAAAAATTTATTTTTTTAACTATATATTGCATTGATTTAGATATTTTAATCTATAAAATTTGTATTTTGATAAAATCACTAAACTTATGGAACGAGTTTCACTTTAATTTATAATAAATATTTTTTGTAAACAAGCATATTCTGCTTTGAAAAATAAAATTTAAGAAAATATTGCAATATACCGGGGAATTAAAAATAGATATTAAAGCTATTATATTTTAAACCGTATTTGATTGGAACATACTTTCAATTAGAAAAGTTCGTCAAATAAAAAGTAGCTTTCGTATACGGCAATTTTTTTTACTAGTAGCTGTGCACATATTAAAATGTGGACTTTAATTTTTGTACGGTCCCTCCTTCCCGATCACTTATATTTGGGAAAATGTTAGTCTGTGTGTAAGAAGGTAAATAAAAAAAATCCCATGTTTTTGAGTGGAACAGTTACTGATATATCGCAAGCTAAAAATTTTAACCACTTGTTCCAAATAAGGGGATGTCTCAAAATTGAAAGTAAAGTTGCTTTTCATTTGACATTAATTTACGATAGTGGTCAATCGACAGCTACACTTGACTCCTGGAAATCCTATTTTAGATAGAATTTTCTTATAATGCATGTTTGGCAGTTTCTAGTGAAAGTTAACACACACTACTACTTTGCCATTCACTTTGAAATTCCTTCTCTGGAAACATGATGTAATTAGTGGATGACACCCTAAAGGAATAAATTATCGATAACTTCATAATATCTATTGAGGTATTTATGAGTTCAGGTAAACTTTAGCTTGTTAATTCCACGTGTTTGAATTCTTTTAATCACCATTTTCACAACAAAGGAATCATCCTTTAACTAGACCTTTGAAAAATATCAAAAACAGTCATCAAAAACTGGCTTCCAGTGTCACAGTTTCAGCGACTGAGATCCTTCATCGAATTTTCCTCCGCTTCTTTTTACATAGCTTTAAAAATGGCTTCCAATGGCTGGAGCTCATGAACAAGTTAAAACGAAAGGTAAAAAGATAAGAACAGATAAGATACATAACAGGAAGAAAAATATCAAAAAGTTCATAAAGTAACAAAGGTTATCGCCCCAAGAATCTTTTGGCCTCCTATATTGATAGGCATCAGTGTCAATATAAAGTGTTTGTCCATAGGCTCGTTTTCATCACATTGCGGACAGTCAGTCTCAGAAAGAATGGCTAATACGACACATATGGGCAGCAAGGCAGCCATGTTAACAGGGGAAAATTAGCCACTGCCTCCCGCATTGGTTTATCGGGTACACGAGAAAGACAATTATTTCCCTATTTGAAAGTCGAATAAATAAAAGTTTTTAAATAATTAAATCGTGTTCTTTTTAAACTATAAAATATAAAATAATTTTTTGAGGGAATATTTAAGTTCAAACATTTATTGCAACATATAAATCCATCCTAAGATCACCAATAAGTTGTGGAAATACTTTGAAAATTCATTACATTTTTTGAATGTAAAATAATATAAAACTTATAAAATCTTGAGACGTTAACAAATCTTTTGATTTTATACATAAGTATTTAAGAGACTCAAGCTTTTACGAGTGATATATTTTTTTACAATTACAAAAGTAATATTTGATGAATTCTCTAAGTACTTTTACCCGTGATTGGTAAACCAAGGATGGATTTTTATTTTGGAATAGGTGTTAAAGCATGAAAATTCTCTCAAAAATTATTTCATTATTAGTTCATCTTTAAATAAATACTTTAATTTACTTTATACACGCATATATATTTCTTCACAAGTTTAAAAAAACCTTGTTGCAAACACTTTGCTGTGTTTTCAATATTGTTTTTCAAGCTATTTTTTAAAGGCTCATACTGATTGCAAAATGGAGTTTTAAGGTACATACTATTATAAAAAATTAAACACTCCAATAAAAAGTAAAAAAGAAATTAATAAACTATATTTGATTTTTACTGCTATTATTACCATCACAAGAGATAATGTTAGTGTCATAAAGTTAAGAAATGTGAAATTATGAAAATAAAATTAATAATATCATTCTAAATTATTTGATAGGTAAGCTATTAATATAGCCAAATACTTTCGATTAAAATTTGAAGTTATTAAAAAAACACCCTTAAATTTTGAAACACTCATTATCTACGCCTAAAAGTCAATACACGATGTAAACTAAATCTTATAGCTGAAACTAATTTAATTCTGTCAACATTTTCTCTGAAAACTTGGTTTATAATTACTGCATGTTGCACAATTTATTATTCTAAAGAAATAAAACAGTCGTTATTTATTTATATAGTCTGGCGGAAAACAGATTACAAAAGCTGAGATTATTTTTCTCGCACGCAAGTAAACCTTTCACTACTTAAAAGAGGAAAACTAGAACTTGAAAATGTCTTTTCCAATTGCTTACGGGATTCAAATAAAATCTGCCGCATAATCCTACTAGTGATATATTTTTCACTAGTAATCTTTTACTTATTAACGTGTCCTATTTTATTAGATAGTACTTTTGTTATCATATTCAGAATGTGATTAACCCTTTGATGTGTGATGGGTGCGATGTGAAACCCCCTTATTACAGTGCTTTCACTGCTAGTCGCAAAAAAATATGGTTAAATGATCCCAACCAGGTCCTGATTACCGATAGGCTCGGGAAGCTAGAGCTTCCCTCAGAAGGGGGGCCCCAAAATGATTGAAAAACTACGATAAAAATTTAAAATTTTATTTTTAAATGATCTTTTAAGTTATTGTAAATATTTTTAATGAAGAGAAGTGGAAAGCTATATTTCAGGTTTTTCAGAAGTCTGATACTTCATGTCGCAACAGTTCTAAATTGGTTCGGTTTGTGATGCCTTTGCCTGGGACATCTGCTCCCGTTAAGAGAGATTTTTCCATTATCGGTAACATTGGGTCGGCAGAAAGGGATAGACTTTCAATATGTAATTTTAAACATCTTCTAAATGTCAAAATTAACTGTGAAATTTCAAGCAATTTCAAAAATACTCTGTGTAAAATCTCGTTACAATGAACTGAACTATTATGAAGATTAATGAATAATATTTTTTTATCGAAGTAAAATTTAAGATTAATGAATAAAGTATTTTTATCAAAGGAAATCATTATAATTAATTAAATCAATGAATTTCGTTTTAACGAATAAAATAATTTTATCAAAGAAAATCATTCAAACTTTACTTTTCCCATACAAAAAGGGGAGGGTGGATCCGAAATGAGACTGAGCTTCCTCTCACTTCAGAGGTTAATCGGGACCAGGTCCCAATGCTGAAAAAGTGCAGCCATTGCTATCGATTCATTTAACTCACAACAACATGGCGGTAAATCGAATCGTCCATCTTGCGTCACAGAGCCAAAGAAATTTCTGACACAGCTGGTTGCGCGGCTGCACAGCCAGCTGTGTCAGAGAACTTCTTTAGTTCTGCGATGGGCCTATCGATCGATCGATGTCATAACATGTTACTATTCTACTTTTAACTCATTAATAATTTTTCGTTTAAAAGCTACGATTCACTAACGTCATAACATGTTCTGTGATCAGACATAGGTACAAGCAAGGAAATTTTTTCAGAGGAAAGGAGGGCGATGGGAGAATATGAAATATAGTCGAACATTAATAAATGAAATTTCTGCAAGGAGCGAAAAATATGAAAATACATGCTAACTCATGCAAAAATTTTGGAGAATATCTCTGCAACAAACTACTGAAATACTCACAGTAAATTTACTTAATAAAATAATAATAGTGTATAATAAAAGTTGGTTATATTTTCGAAAAAATTGAAAATCTTATAATTGAAATCTGTTAAAGCTCATTAAATATATTTAATGTTTTAAATCAGATTCCTCCACTTAATTGCAGATGATAAATTTTTAAATCCCCTAACACCCCTTCGCCCCTCCCCCACAGAAAAAAAATATTGCTTAGCTCTGTGGCGCCAGATGGGCGATTCGATCGACCGTCTTGTTGAGAGCTAAGTAGATCGATGGCAACGGCTGCACTGTTTCAGCGTTGGATAATCTATACAGGTGGTCTGCTATATTGATGTGAAAATGCTCCCGCTGCAAAGGTTTAAGAGTAACAGGCATGGAAAAATTCCAAGTTTCGTATAAATGCGCTGAAGGTGCGTTCAAGCAAGAGAAATAAACATTTCAAAATTTCTGATAATGAAAATAACGTCGTTTTACAATAAGTAATGCATGAATAAAATAAATTTAGAAAATTTTAACATAAGGCAGAATTTTTTCTCTATTTAGAAAATAAATTTAGAAAAATTTAACATAAAGCAGATTTTATTCTCTATGTAGAAAATATAAATAAGCTTAGTACATATTCCTTTTTAAGAAAATTTCAATACTCTTAAAACATACACAATTAAGAAAATCACTCTACATTTCAAATAAATTTTGTACGAATTTTTAAATTTCTCGCTCCAGACAATTTTTTTGTAAATAATGAATGTAAAAAAAAAATAATAATAAACTTTAAAATCACATGCTTATTTGTAAAACAACTGTCTGAATTTACTTCGTTAACAATTTACGTTGCACAAACAAGTGTTTATAAGTTCGCTTCTTTAAAAGGGTACTCTTCTCAAAGAATTTAGAAGCATTCGAACGAACAGAGTTCAGAAAACTGAAAAAGTAATAATTTTAATGTTGCCTGTAAAAATTGAAAAAAAAATCAATTCTGCTTGAAAGCTGCATTTTTATTTTTTTTTTCGCAGAGTCTTATAAAGTGCTAGAAACTGTCTACCAATAAGTATTTGGACACCTGTGATAGAAAAGAAAAGTAACTTTATTCAAAATCAATAGTTGCTAGAGCCTCCACGAGAGGCAATTACAGTGTGAACCCTGCTGGGCATACTTTCCGCAAGCCTTTGTATTACAGCTAGTGGTATTGTCTTCCACTCGGCTTGGAGTAGGCATAGAAGTTCCTTGACCGATTTTGGACGGGTAGTGCACCCCTTAATTCGGCGATCCAACTCGTCCCAGAGGTTCTCGATAGGGTTCAGGTCTGGGCTCTGGGCAGGACAGTCCATTCGATGAACTTCATTGTCACCATACCAATCCTTGGTTAACCTCGAAACATGACAACTGGCATTGTCGTCCTGAAAGTAACAGGGGTCCAACCCGTAAAACTGCCACAACGTAGGGAAGCACATTGTCATCCAAAATAGTGCAGTAGGCATCGGCGTTGAGCTTATCATGAATGGGGACCAAGGGTCCCAGTCCATACCAGGAAGAAACACCCCAGACCATAATTCCACCTCCTCCGAACTTGACTCTTGGCACAATGCATTCTGGCAGGAGACCTTCTCCAAGCAGACGCCAGACCCTGACTCTGCCATCCGAACGGTAACGGGTGAACCTTGATTTGTCACTCCAAAGAACCCGTTTCCACTGATCAACGGTCCAATTTCGATGTGGTTTGCACCACATTAACCGAGCAGCGCGGTTGGACTTTGTGATCAAAGGCTTACGGGTAGCAGCACGACCATGAAAACCAAGCAGGTGTGCTTCCTTACGGATGGTATTCATTGAAACAATACTCCCGGATGCCCGTTGAAACTCCTTGCGGATGAGGGCCATCGGTTGGGTGCGGTTCTTCCGAATTTTTCTGGACAGCACTCGTCGGTCTCTATCTCCCAGTTTCGTTGGTCTGACGACTCAGGGCACATTCCGACAATCACCGCTCACCTTCCACTTCTTAATCACATAGGCCACTTCGATTTTGGGTACTTCAGATCGCTAGATATGTCCCTTAAGGATCGGCCACATTTGTGATACCCGATAAGTATACCCTTCTCGAAATCAGAGAACTCCGAACTGCGCGGCATCTTCCAAGCGACTAATGCCGATGCTGTTTCCTATACGATATACACCGGCGAAGGCAGTGACGTACCTCAGGACCGCAGATATCGTCATTTGCATGGGTGTCCAAATACTTATTGGTAGACAGTGTATAAGTTAAAAGATTTTAATCCGATGGGACTAATGTCCATTTTTTTTGCAGGAAGAAAAAGAAAGAAAAGATAAATTAATAGCTCTTTAAAAAGCTTAATTATTATAATTTGTTTTGTAAAAATTCATTATATGGAGGGAAACTATATCCTTGTTGCTATATATTGTATTTTGAAAATAGAATTCCAAAATTCATTTTCTGATACATCTGTTCTGAACAGGAATGTAGTGAGGTTTTAGTTGTAAAAGCAAAATGCATATTGTTTATTTTTATTTCTAATATACTTAACATTGTACATTTGATTCCCTTGAGACGAATTTCATTAATATTTATATAAATAAAATTTCAATTACTAGGGGTATCTAGGAGTTATGTCGTTTCTTTTGCATGTGTAAATTTCGGCGTCTACCCGGAACTATTGAAGATAATAAAAAATTTGACATGTATGTTTCGTTTGTAATGTAAATATTGGCCGACCGCGAAGAGAAGAGACTTAATATACGATTTTTAGGGAACCAGAATCTGTGAGGCTTGGGCAATCACCCCAAGGTATTGCCCTAAGAAATGACTTTCCAAAATTAATATTCTATGCAATTTAGGAAGCCAGAATTATTTTCACATATCACTCTCTAGCTCAAATAATTAACAGTTGTTTAAAAAATTCGTGCTTTAAAATGTAGCAGATATAAATCCTTTAGTTAAGCACAATTGCTTTGTCGTTAAAAACTTGTAAAAAAATTATTTGTTTAAATGTAATGTAAGAAAACGTAATTAATATCATTTTTCGGTACACCTAATATAAAAACTTTTTTCGTCTAATCTCAAAATAGGCACTTGACGAAGAAAAAAAAAGTGGGTGACGAAGAAAAAAAAAATGAGAAAGTCCGCTTTTTGCCATCTTAGCAAAAAGCGGACTTTCAAGTTCTCTGAAGAAAAGTAAAACTACTTTTATAACTTTCGCATTTTGCTGTAGCGCATTGTACTGTAGCAAGCTAACAACAGCACAATGTGCTGGTAAAAGTAACACAATTTTATTCATTGTTGTTATTCCAAATTAAATTCTATACCTTCATTACAATACTAGAAAAACATCAAAATATTTTAAAATAAGCAATTCTTTTCAAACAACACAAGATACGGCAATTTCATTTTCGCATAATATTTATTTCATTTTGTTAACACCTACACTCTCAAAAATTATTCCTTCAATTCATGGAAGCTTTGCAGCAATCAGTGCTGCTAGAATATTTCCGTTAATTGACGAATATCCGTTTCTTTTTCCTCCTGTCATTTGAAGAAACTTCTTTAGAATGAACGAAATGTTTACTTCTTCATCAGATTTTCGCAAAGAATTCACGGAAATATTATGTACCAAGGAGTACGGAAATTATTCTTTGAAAAATAAGGAATAAATTAGTGTATAAAGGCGCACTCTCAAAAATTATTTCTTCAATTCACGGAAAATTTTCTGGCAGCAGTGCTGCCGGAATATTTCCGCTATTTGACGAATATCCGTTTCTGTTTTTCTCCTGTCAAATGAAGAAACTTCTCCAGATTCAACGAATTTTTTTCGTCATCTTCAGATTTCGGGAAGAGGAATTCACGGAAATATTACGTTACCAAGGAGTGCAGAAATTTTTCGTTTGAAAAATGAAGGATAGATTAGTGTATAAAGACGAATTTTTCTGAGAGTGTAATGTGCAGATTTTTTTAAAGTAATTAACATATTTCTACAACAAGCTCGTTCCACATATTCGGAGAAAACTGTATAACGTTGCTACTAAGCATCACGCTTCCATTAAATTTCTTAGCAGTTTGATTTCTACTTTAAAATTATGTCTTGTTGAAAAAAAACAAATTTTAAAAAATCTTAAAACTGGTATGAAATAAACATTTTAAAAATAATAGCTCATTTCAACGCATTAATTCATCCTTTCGAATTGAATCTTTCCAAATGCTCACACAATGACCGACAATTTATGAAACATTGCGTTAAATTTCATAAATTTTTGGAGACGAATCATCTTTTGCCTAGTATTGTTCAGAATGACCTGATAACAGTCCTGTTTGAAAATAATAGTGTAAGGAGATATTCTCGGTCTCTACAGGAATATACTGAAGGTAATATTCCATGACTCATAATTTGATCTCTATTGATAAAGAAACATTTTCTCTATCGTTCTGAGAATGAACTAGATTATTGTATTTGAATGTCTTTGATGAGGAGACTACGAGACGATACCACCGGGTGCGAGACGAGACTGACAGACGATACCTTGGTTCAGGTCTCGCGCTAAAACAGGCAAATATGGTTAGTTAGTAGCTCAGGTATATAAGACATTGCTTACAAGTTGGTAGTGCAAGAAAACGGTAATTTTAGAATTAACTTTCAAAGGGCATTTTTAATTATTATCCTTATATTAAAAAAAAAATGCATTTTGCTGTCTGTAATTTTTCTGGGAAGTATTTAAGTGAATTATTGAAACTTTATTCCATGGGTATTGTGTCGAGTGTAAAATACATTTATTAAGGAAGTTACCACTGTAGCTGGAGCATTCAAAGACCTGTGTTTAATAATTGGTGTCCTGTGCTGAATTTTCTGGATCCTTTTTTTAATAACATTACAAAAAGCACTTATAATTTTAACATGTAGACGTAAAAGTTGGCTCTCAAGCAGGGCCGAACTGGACCGCTGAAAAGTCCCGGGTGATTATATGAGACCGACCCCATCTTCCTTCGTGTACGACGAGAATCGAACAAAATAATGGAGTTTTCAATGCATCGCATCTCATTAATTTAGTAGGAAGCTTTCCACAGCTGAAAATTATTGAAAATTGGAGAACGGGTGAATTTAGAGAATTTTAAAGAAGCCTAGGGAAGGGCTTCTCTGTACCATTTATTTTACATACCTGTACAAAATTCCAGGCCCATCGTTCTAGCAGTGTAGAGTTGTATACCGGAAAACAAACAAACTTAATGTATTATAATATATATATATAAGAATAATTATACATAACATATAACTATTTATATATATTAGAATAGAGATAGTCCCGATGTGGGAACCATTGTTCAAAGGTATGTTCCCTTGCACATTTTGATTCGCGACCTTGCTGATCGCTGTCGAATCTAGAGATACGGGCATTCACCCGACCGCCCGATGCCCCACTCCGGCCCTGTTCTCAAATACATCTCGCAAACCATCCTTAGCTCGTATTAAAAGTAATTTGAAAGGAGATTCCATTGCATGCAATTACATTTTGATACTTCGTACCCGGAAGTAAATATGAAGCAAGTGCTCATCCAAGGGCGCAGGGGTCCCGCATCCCCTCCGAGAGAGATATATTTACACTAGATAAAGTGGCTTTCTTGCCTGACAATGGCATATTTAATGCAATTCTGATGGTATTCAAGTTTTGAACCCTCTCCCCATTCCAAAAAATTCTAGATCCACCATTGATATGAAGACAATATGTGAAACCGCGATAAACGTGAGAAGACTGTACATTATTTACTTCATACAAGAAAGTAAAAATAAAGACATTTTGAGCGTCACACAATATGCGAGACTGGTCTCCCGGTTTCGCACGAGACGAGACCGCGAGACGATACCTACGGTTACGAGACGAGACCACGAGACGATACCCACGGATGCGAGACGAGACCGCGAGACGATACTTCGATGTGAAAGTGCGAGACGAGAAGAGACCTGAGCTTATTTCTCGTCTTACATTGTCTCGCGTCCATCTCTTATTTTGCTAAGAGAAACAAACGCATTTTCCGTCAGCCTGTGGAACGATTTCATGTATGCGTGTTGCAGTATTTGAGTAAATAAAGTCAGTGTGGTCAACAAAATATTATGAATCGAGCTGATGCTTATGAATTCTTGTGAATTGTGCATTGAAGATTGCTCGAGGAGATTCTGGAATGAATAAAATTTTCGTTTCATACTAACTATTCGTCTGGTTACTATAACTTTCTAGACAGGCCAGACTTTCAAGCTTTCACCGCCATACGATCCCGACAACTCAGCAGAGTTTGTGCAACAATATTATCATAGTCATTCTTTTGTTATTTGTGATTGCTTATTGTGCTATTTTAATACCCCTCTAACCAAAACGGACAAGAGTTTATTATGGGCTAAAGTACCTTGGTACTAATCAACATCATTAAGATTTGTTCCTGATATTTCGCAGTACTATTTAGCATGCTTCCGTTGATGTCAAAATCGATTTCATGTGAAGAAATCCTTTACAATACAGTAACTTCCTTAAAACATTTCAATGTATGCCTGCAGATTAAATGATAAGATTAATTGTTATCCAGCAACGTCTTTTGAAACGACTATCTTTTTTTAAGTCACTAGAGTCACTAATTTATTCTGCGAAAATTCTATTTAAGCGGTCATTATATTAAGCGACGTGCAGTTGTGTCATTTTTCAATGAAACTTGAAAAACAAAACAGCTCTCAGAAAAAATAGCATTGCGCTGAACTTTCAATAAGAAATTCATGGCATGCATTTCATTTTATAAATTATAAATAATGATTAATTGCTTTTTGGGGGAAAAAATGCATCGGTTTAGAAAAAGCCAATTAAAGAAATTAGTTTTTCTCTTTATATTAATAATCTCCTTTTCTTTTTGAATCCTTCAAAAACAGTTGCTAGTTCCAAACAATTTTAATTACTGATCCTTATACTTTTTAATGATACATCATAAGTTATTTATTATACTGCCTAGTTTTCATTTTAAAAATAATCTTTATTGTTTTTCAATATCTTAATTATGAATAGATAAGATTACTTTTAATTTAAAAGTGTAATAAGCTTTTCTTGATGTTTTTAAGAGTTGTCTCGCTAACACCTAATAAATGAATAAAAAATAGCTACTAAAATATGACTGGTAATCTTTTTTTAATCTTTCACTATGCGACTGCAATATTATTTTAAAGCTTCAACAAATTTAAAATGCTATTTGTTTATTGCATGTAAGATATACGTTTTAGATTTGTGCCTTAAATCTACTGTGAATTTCATACAGGGTGTCCCATTATGATTGGGACAAATTTTAAGGGGAGGTAGGGCACATAATTAGGATTCAGAATGACATTGCAATAAGGAATCGGAAACGTCGTCTTCATATAGCTGTTAATAATCACTCTGGAACAAGTTCTGAAATAATAATGAATTTTTCAACCATTTTGTGTCAAAAACTAATGTATCTTTAAAAAAAAAGAAACACATAAAGAATGCTGCATCGTCGCTCCCCATTTATTTCATTCAAATTTCTTTAATTTAATAGCTATACAAATTTCAAGCATAAAATTTATATACTAAAATTAAGCAGAAAATTCAACATATTTTTTTTTTTTTTGCAACTAAGACAGGTGGGGAGAAAGCGAGCAGACAAAATCTCTAGAATCAATTAGAAAAACACACAAAATTACCGAAAACAAATTTTTATATTAAATTACATAAATTTTTTAAAAATTTTTATTAAAATTTCATATGGTTTTCTCTATTTTAATACAAGAATAATAGGGTACACTCAATGTGTGTTACACCTTCTCTCTACAGCGAAAAAATGTCTCTTCCCATCGCCGTTTTTTCTTACTCCCCATTTCAGATGCCCGGCTTTTCTTCTGCCAGAAACTGGCCTAATGAAAAAGAAAAGCGTATTTTCCAAAATTTTTATTGGGTGCGAAACACCTCTCAAAACTCTCCAGTGGAATTCGCAAACTCCGCCTAGACTTGTTTGTATAACTCCAAGAAAAGCGCCCAAAGAAAAAAAAAATTCCCATGAACACTTCAATACCCAGAAGACAAACTTACAAGATCCCAAAATGAGATCCATAAAACGACGATGCACTAAAAGCTCTAGGTGTTCTCTTATCTGTAATATCTTCGAGTCAGATTCATGGCCACGTTCTGTCAACCTCCATTAATATTAACGAAAATTAAAATGGACTAAATTGATGTTCCATTAAGGCAATAAAAAACGTGCTGTCTAGTGCTTCAGCACTAAAATTAATACTTTAAAATTATGTTTAATGTCATTCACAAAATTTTTGGAGACAAGCTCATTGTTTATGAACTTGTTTGTGAAACTAGAAGAACACTTCAAAACTTTTCCTCAAATGATTATTAATAGGTAAGTAAAAACGGCATTTTTGACCCCACATTGCTATGTGATTCTGATTCCTTAATAATAAGTTCAAGCACAAAAATAATAAATTACTTTTTAAAATACTTAATTCTTCTATTTAAAATTTTTCTAATTAGTTACACTTGAAATTTAATTAATTATCCGTATTATTTTCTTCATAATGACCTTTTAATCTTAAAATATTTAACAGAAAATTCAAATATATCGCTTTTAAATTTGATTTTTTTAAATATTTATAATCAATCATGTTTGTTTATAGGCTTCGAAGCATGTTTAAAATGCCAAGTATCTATTACGTTTGATATATAAATTAACATATTATTCAGGCGCAAAATCCCTTATTTACCTTTTTTGAAACATAAATTGTTTAATTTATGCCTGAAAGTACCGCAAAATATTTCTCAAATTTAAAACTTAATTTTAATCAAATCCGTTTATCTGCCTATCGCATCGATTTATGCAAATGAACCATTATAAATAGTCTTATATAACTGAATCAAAACCTTGAATTATTATCATGCATCAGATATTAAGCACCCTAGAAAGCATAAGTTTCGCAGAAATTGAACAATGGGGAGTAATTTTGAACGTGATTTTAGATTATTACTCGTAAATTCTTGCCTTGTAACCCAAAAGGATTAAAATTTCAGACACTTCCGGTTTATTAAAGTTCAAACTGCAATAAAACTTTACCTGCTGTAATCTGCTTCTAAGTATGTTTGATTCGTATTCTCTGCAAAAATTCGGAAAAGTAAAATTGTAGTTCTTCAAAATGTAGTAAATTATTTTCACTAGTCCACATAAACCGTCTTATACCAAATTATATAGGTACATTGCGATTGCAGTATGCTAGAAATGTTCTACTGATAAGATCCTTTTTAAAAATGTCTCAAATTAAACCAGTTCAAATTCATTCAAATGTTTGTTTTTTTTAGAAACTTTTATCGAGGGTTTTTTTTTGTGCGTGTGTGTATGTGTCCATACCCTAGTTTTACGCTTAACAACGCAATTAACCTGCACTTCAACTTTTAATCTTTTACAAACTCAAACCAAATGGCGTGAAAGGGATAGGGCATGGGCCTTTCATACCTACGGCCAGCTTCAAATCTGGTTATGTAAATAAAAATTATTTTTTAAAAAATCCAAGTTCATGTGCCAGTTTTGATGTTTATTAACAGCTGACAGCAAAAATTAATTACCGATTAAATTAAATTTCATATAATTTAAATTCATTCATCTATTTAAACTATTTTCAATAAAAATTTAGGCATTTCTTTTAACAGAAGCTTTTTATTGTGGATCCCTAAAAAGCGTACAGTAAAAATTTATTCTTGCAAAGACATGCTATGAAAAGTTTCAAAAATATAGATATTTCATTTTTGCAAGAGATGAAAACTTTCAAATATATTAATAAGGATTCCAGACAAATACTCTTAGTCATTAGTTCTTGTATAAGTCATAAATTTCAAAGGTCTGATTTTTAAAAGCTTAGAAGATTATTGAAATTAGGTCTTTGTAATCGTGTCTTTGTGTCTTGCTGTCAAGCTAAAAAAAGGTGTTTCTACTTTATATAAATGCACATGTTTGTGTATGGCACTCTGACTATTCTAGAAAGTTATCATTGTATTCTAGAAAGGTATCACGTTAAAACCACCAACCTGTGTTATATTTTAATTAAAAGCTGTGCATTTCAATTGCAAATAAAACATGCGTTTTATTTGTAACTAAAAAACGCAAAAAATAGTAAAAGTGTTTATATTATTATTATTATTATTTTATTTTATCTTGTGGAGACTACTTAAAATTTATAAAATAGGAAAGTAAATATTTTTCGACTCGTTCAAATAAATATGCAACAAAATGTAGAGTTTCAAATCACCGGAGAGTTCAAAATATAACATTTGTATGAATTCGTAAGATTTTTAAGTAACAGTGTCAGACAAATAAATACTTACAAATAACATTTATCTCCTTATGAACATCTTAAGTAACAATTGTTTTTAAATTTATTTTGTTGAGTAAAAAAATTATTGAACAATTTCAGATATTGTTTCAATCCCCATTTGAATGCAACACGAGAAGGATTTTAGACTTTTTCTCTGAAATGTAACCTAATGTTTTTATTAGAGTGAGGAAATATCGATCATTAGTAAAGGTAAGGATGTTGTTAGAGGTAATAGAGCTTGTGTAAACATATGTATGAAAATTTCAATGAAATACATAAAATTGCTTTCTTTTACTCTAATACGCAACTTTGTTCAAGGAAAGCCGTAAACTGAAATCGTGTTAACTTCAAATGCGCTATTTTCCTTAGACACAAAATATCCAATGCTCGAGACTTATTTCCGACGACATGTCTTATTTATCATTTCTTTGATCTCCAATTTGGAGTTCATCCTTTTGAATCTGTTCAAGAATCGGCGAAAGGTACGGCTTCAATGTAAGAGTGAAAGGGGGAGATTTTCATGTTTCCCATTCCGCATCCATTATTTCAAAGACATAAAAACCCCATAAAATAGTTTTCTCTTCCCCATGTAAAAATAGTATGGGGTTACTGTTGAAACAAACCGAACGTTATAACAGTAATATTTGTTTACATGAAAACTTTTGTTTGAGATTGTAAATGAATATCTCTGGATGTATTTTTTGGGTCTCTCGTTTTACAGAAATATCTTACATTTTACGACTCAATCAAGAAACGAATATCTTCATTTACATGAATACTATATAATAGATTGACAACATAAACAGGGCAGTAAAAAGGAACTTTAAGCAATTTATCGTTTGAATACACCTTTCGAAAAGGTTGTTTGGTTATAAACTTATGTAAACTCAGTAACGTGCAACTAATAACGAATGTTCGTAGCGTCTGATAAAACAGGAATGGTAATCAACAATGATTATCAATCATGGTTTTTTTTTTGGTGTACTAAACGTTCACCCAAAAACAGAAGCCCGCTTATAACGTCACTCTGTTATAGTGTAATAAGTAATCTGGATCCTTCAGTGACGTTTTGTAACCGAGACTCAACTGTGTATGTGTGTCATGAGTAGCTATTTATTACTTTTTTATCTTCTTGTTGTACAAGCTTCAGGCGATAATTCACTAATTCTATTTTAAAGAAAATTTCAACGTTATTTATTCATTTTTAATGGTACCCTAGTAGCACAACTAGCTCGAAAAACGTTCGAATTACGTTGGAAACACGTTTTTTGACGTAAAAAAACGTATTTTGAACGTTTTTTGGACTAATTGTGCTACTAGGGAATGGGGTCTTTAGTGCCTTTATTCCCTCTATGGGTGCTCCTATGCTCGAGAAACTGATTTTTTATAGCACGGAACTTCTTTAGTGGGTAAGTGCAATTTTATTTCTCATCTTCGGCGAAGGTTTAGTAACATCACAAGGATATTGCGAGGTATTTTCTTTTTTATCTCTGTTATTTTTGTGTTTGTTGCCCAGAAACCTCTTCCTCTATGTCATTGCTTCACGTAGAACAGATGAAGTGCTGACAGACAATAAGGAGACAATGGAGAGCGCATGATAAGACCTGAAAATATTACCCAGACTTGATCCTGAAGAACAGGGGTCTCCATACTTTTCAGCCCGAGGGCCGCATTAACTATCAATCAGCAGTTTGAGGGCCGACTACACACTCGCGGTACAAATAAAAATGAATCAAAACCTCGAACTTGTTTTCAATTGATTGTTTAATATTATTTTATTCCGCTATTATTTAACAACCTTAATTCACTACAGATGAACGCATGTATTAGTAGGAATGGTGAAATTACTTCCAGGACCCAAAAAAGCAGACATTTTTGGCTTTAGATTTGATGTCCCTAACATCTACAGCGGCTTGAGATTATCATGAGACAAATTTGTTACATCATCTCATTGACTGTGAACAGAAACAGAAAAAGTAAGCTGTCAAATAAGGTTTTTTTCAGTGTAGTGATCTGTAGTAAAAACCTATCACAGTATTGCACTTCTATTTCAATCTTCTATTTTGTATCTTCAATTTTAATTCTGTATCTTCTATTTTAATTCGGTGACGACAGCCGGCTGTCGTCAAAAAGGGTATCTAGATCTGTGGCACGCGATGAACGTTTCGATCGTCCGCCATCTTGCTGCTAGTTAAGTCGAGCGATGGCAACGGCTGCCCTTTTTCAGCATTGGGCAATCTATCCAGCTGTTCTCGCATTCTTCCACTTTTCAGCCGATGTCAGTGCTGTTAAAAATAATCGTGACAATTTTTTTACGGGAAATGACGTGCTAAAAAGTAAAGAATTCTCGTGGAGCTATGTCACCCGCAACTATTTTTATAGAAATCAAATCTATTCTTCGTGACTGGCAACAGTCAAAACGTCAGAGTTTGGTGTTCCCAGAGGGGGAACACTGCGCGTTAAAGGCCATACAAGAACTCTAAATTACCCAAGCGGAGAACAGAACCACATTTTCTGAGTTCTCTTCACCAATTTAATCTATAAAAGAAATAAATGCTTTTAATCCCATAAATGCTTATTAGAATTTCTAGAAAGACACAAACATTTAGGGATGTTTAATTTATACAGATCTCTAATTATATAAATAATAGATCATTTGTAAAATATCTTTAGTATGTAAGATCTGTTCTAAAGAAACCAATGTCATAGTAATGGGTTATTTCGTAAAACTGCACATGAGTTCCTTATTACGTCTGCAAAAGTATGATATCTATTTTCAAAATTAGTAATATCCCTATACATTCAAAACATATTTTTCTTATGTAATCTAACCTCGAATTATTACTTAAAATTTATTTCATTTCAAAAGAAATTTTATATTACCTTTTATCATTATCGAGAAACAGAAAAAATAAAATCCCTCGTCAGTTTACAAACTCGATTGATGCTTTTATTAATATTGTTAAATATAGTTGCTATTAACTTTGAGTTGATTCTTAAGAATGTAGGGATACAATATAGGGATACGATGTAAGTGAAATATATCAAAAGCGGAATAATGTTTTGAACATTGATGAAAAAATTCTAAATATTAAAGCATCAATTACTATACTGCTAACACAATGTAACGTAGGACATATCTTTAGTATTCTGTTTTTAAAAGAGCTAAAAAATTCCAAATCAATAATATTTTTACCAGCTTACTTTATTTAAATTTATTGACATAAGTATTTTCCAATTAACTTTATGTCCTTTGAAATATTAGCAAAACATAAATAAACTTTTATTGCTGTTGCATTGAAAAATATGGTTAGCTATTGTTATTATTAAAGAATAAATAAATAAACTTTCCTATTAGACTTTGTTTTGTTACATAACAATGCGCCACTTTCCATTATTTTAACAATAGTACTTAACAATTATTTTTAATAATGTTAAACTCCTTCTAGCATCAATTCTTCTTCAGTTGTCATAGCAATTTCACGTGATAAAACTAAATCATGGTCTAGATATTTTAAAGATTCACTTAATACTTACATTTCCAAATTTTTTTTAATTTATTCAACCTTACAAAGACACGTAATACAATAGTCCATCCTGTAATAAACATTTTGTGCTGATAATGAATATAATCTTTAAAAGCATTGCTTTGTGGTTAGCTGACACAGTGATAGGTAAGAAGCTTTTAAAATGACATAACATTTTAAATTTAGAATTTAATGTGTTAACTATTGATAGTTCCAATTCTTCAAACTAAAATTTCATGCAAAAAAAAAGAAAAAGTGCCAAACTAAAACGAAGTATATACTTTGTCATGTAATCATAATGAAATTATCCTAACTTATCCTAAGTTGTTTTAAGGCGTGCTAACATGTTTTTAAATTATTAGGCTTTCAATAATCAGATAGCTTAGTGTAGTTAAAAAAACCACGTACAAATATTTCAATTAGAAAGATAGATTAGAAAGATTAGAAATTTAGAAATTAGAAAGATTAGATTTTCAAAGCTGAAAGCTGTGGAATAAAGTTTATAGTGTGCTAAAGCCTTTTGAACAATATTTTCTCATCGTGAGTGTTTTCATATTTGCATGTAAAACGATATTGATTAGATATTGGTTAAAAATTTTGAAAGTAAATATATTGTACTTCTTTTAAAGCAACTAATATCTTTCTTTCATCAGTCAAAATTATTCATAAGTAGGCACAACATGCAATATGCATTTTTAAGTGTATAATTTGGATTAAAACAACTTTTTAGTATGTGTGGACATTTCATTGCAAAGTGCTTAATTTGCATCGTAATTTAAATTGTGTTATATTAAATATGCATGTGGCGCTTAAGTATGAATTCGACATTTGAAACAATCTGAATAAATGCGAGAAAAAATATAGCTCATTTTACTAACTCCAAAGTATCAGTTTATCTGTAATTTTTGAATATTATACCTTATATGTACAGGATAATTCCAAAGAAGGGGTAGGACACAACAAGACGGTTCAAAATCACATAGCAATGTGAAATCAAATATGACGTCTTCATGTGTGATAAAATAAACTTTCAAAGAAGTATTGAAGACACAGTGAACTTTCCGATCATGCTTTGTCAAAATCTAATGCATCTTTCACTAAAAGCACTTTTGGTAATTATTAGTTTATAAATTCTATCACATTACATTGATGAAACTCTCAGAAAAAAGGCCATTGTTTGTTTGACGGGAGAGGACAACTCACTTCACTAAATGTGTCGTTTAGAGCTCCATACGTCCTTCCCGGAGACTCCCGACTCAATTTGAATCCTCATGGGAAGATGGGGGACTTCTGAATATTGACGCGCCTCGAAACTGCTAGTGACCGCCGAGAGGAATTTCGGAACCCGGAGTTAACGTGCTATTTCAGGCATTTTTAGTACTTAGAAGGATTGGTGCTAAAGCCCACTGTTTTTAAAACTCAGTTAAGAAACTATGCGAACATTTCAATACGTCTTCCAAAGGGATTATTAACAGGTGCATGAAGACCACGTTTCCTACTCCTAACTACTATGTGATTTTGAGCTGTCTTGGTTAATCCTACCCCTCCTCGAAGATTTTCCCTTAATTTGGAGTTACTCTGAACAGATCGACTGTTCGCGGTAATTTCACGGTATTAAATTTGGCTTATGAATGACTGTTTTATACGCACTGTGAGTACATGACTTAATGCGGTGGTTAATTATTCATTGACTACACTTACCTATTCGTTCTTCTATCTTCTACCTCATTGCTAAGCCAATGGATCTCGCTCTGCTGCTATAGGCTTCCGAGTAAGCTGAGATCCTTTTTCCTTTTTAATGGCATTTTGAATCTCAATTTATTCGTTAAAACAAATTATTCGTTGACTAGCCGTTAACTCTCTTTGAATCTAAGCGGATTCGGATTATGATTTCTCGAATGAAAATGTCCAGTACATTAGTAATTAAAACACGCGAATGTTACCCTAATATGTAATGCATGGGAGGGGGAGTTGTACGTATTAGTTAAGTAGTGCTAGATTGTATAATCTCAGATAACAGATTATCTAAAGAAAAAAAATTCTAATCGGACTGATATTTTCTGAAATTTACGCGTTCAAGTAAAAAAAAAAAAAAAAAAAAAAAAAAAAAAAAAAAAAAAAACTCTTCAGTTTTATATAGTAAGAGATATACTGGGTGTCTGAAAAATGTAGCGACAAACTTTTATGAGAGATAGTAAATGTAGCGAAAATGTAGCGACAAACGTCTATGTGATCTTGATCATCAAAAAGATCAGAATCACATAGAAGTAAAAGATCAAGAACATTCTTTTCATAACCGTTAATTATCCCCCTTTATAAAATCTGTTGAAGAGGTCATACAATTTTTTCTACCATTGTTTCTCAAAACTACATTTTTTTTTCTTTTAAAATACTAAACTGAAATCGATCATTTGAAATAGAATTTCATTTTGAGTGACGTAATTTTTAAAGAATAAACCACCTGTTATTAGACTTAATGAGGAAATCCCACTCATACTTCAACATCTGTTATGGAATGATGTACGACAGACAACAATTTTGACACCACACTGCTATGATTCTGAACCCTTTCGAAGTGTACTACCTCCCCAAAAAGTTTTTCGCTAAATTTTTGAGACACCCTTCATATTTATGCGCTTTGATTTTGTGGAGCATGAAAAACGTTGTTGCATGCACATATGACGATTTTTTTAAGTAAATATTCTTGACTCATCCGTTTGCATCGTATTGCATCATTTACGGATTTATAATGAAAGATTAGCTTCAAAGCACTTTGTTTTATTTTTTCTCAGCTCACTTCATAGAATCGATTCTACAGTTGATTTTAAGCACAAGGAATCGTTTTGCAACTGAACCTCTGACACCTACAGACATTGCGCACCTGCTTGGAATGCCGCGCAACGAAGACGCTTCTACAAGCTACGATCTTAACGACATTGCCGAAGAATCGATTAGCGGAAATCTCATATGTTTGGAAGACAAAGCGGATGAAGGAGACACATGGGTCAGTACTGAACTGAAATCTCCTTCAAATGCAATCAGTCTGCATGAGGGTGTTGCTGAATTTTTAGAAAGTCAAACCAGTAATCTGATCTCATTTGACTTTTTTGACTCCATTGAAAACTGTGGAGTCGTAGGAGTTACATCCATTTGTGCAGATCAAGGAAACGGCCATGGTGAAACCCCAAACACTGAAGCGGAGATTGGCCAGTATGGACTCCAGCTGTATGAAAGCATTACCATGGAGCAGAAAAATATTGAAAAGAACCTGATCCCCGACACAAAAGATAATTCTCAGGAATATATATTCATTCACCCTGTAAGAAACTGCGCAAATCCCTTTGTAATGTTCAATGATAACGCAAATTACTATAATGCCCAAAGCGATAGCTCATTTAAACCCGATACTACTTATGAAGGTGGTAATGAAGTATCATTCATAAAAAGTATGTTGAATCGAACTGGCGATGTCGATAGAATCACGGAAAAGGCTTATATGAAAAGCGATCAAAACATGAAAGATGTCAGTCAGGTGCGTGAGTGTTATCAAGCAACAGATGTCTTGAAATCAGAAGAAAACAAGGATACTGAAAATAAAAATACACATGTAGCTGAAACTAATTACAGCGAATATGAAGAAAATGCGGACATTTCTATGACAAATAGTAAAATGATTAACATGCTTTCTTCCAAAGCATTTCCTCAAACACATCTTTCGGACGAGATCTGCGAGAATGGGCATAGCCAAACTAGCAAACCTAATCTAGTAGAAGGTGATACAAAATGTAAACGTTGCAAAACAAGGCCTGAGATTCGCCAGAATAACAACGCTACTCAAAAACAAGAGAATAATACTGAAAATTATTTTAAAGTTACTGAATGGCAATGCAATTTTCCTCTTCAAAACAATAGTCTAGGTGTAAATAAAGGTCTCCATTTTGAAACTTTGGCATTAGTTGCATCGAATGAAACAGAAACTGATATTAAATCTGGAAAAACTAATGACAATAATCTATCAATGAATAACTCTGAAATTGGTGCAGCATTTAAGAGTAAAAGCTCCACAATAATTCCTGAATTTGATATCCCTGGGAACATGAGCAAAGAATTTCAGCTCTTTGAACGATCTCACCTTTACAATAGACTTTCAGAAACTCCAGAAAATCCATCGATTAATGTCGAAAATGCAACTGGAAAAGAGCATTTTCAAGAATGTATCGAATACACTGAATCAATAGTTCACAAAAAATCCTCACATAAAAGACGTGTGCGTCCCGGTCAAATTAGAGCATCAGGCGCGAACTTCAGCAATACAGATAAAAATGGCACGATGTTCATAGCAGATCCATGTAGAACAAATAGAAACAGAAGAGTTCATTTTAACACGGAAGTGAGGACATTAATTTTCCAACCAAATTTAAGTTTGGTGGAAAACGCGGGTGTAAATGAGCATATGGTGTTTACAGATCTGATTAACGACATGCGAAGTGAGTTAAATTGCAGAAATGATCAGTCAATCCATCAGCCTACAAGCATAAGATTTTATGAAGATACTGAGAAGCATTTCACGGATCCCTTTTCAAAAGATCCTTTCTATTTACACGATTTCGATGATTTGTAAGTAACTTTTTTTCATTTTAATGATTGACTCCCTGTTAGCATGTCAATAACAATGTATGTTATTTTCCCCTCAACTCATTCCTCCCGTCTTGTGCTATGCATACGCTCAGATTTTGATTTGAATTAATGTGGAAGGCAGATATAAAATTTCCAATTAATGGCCCGTACCACTTTTCTAAGAAATTAGAAACTGTAAAAGTGTGATTTTAAAAGTAAAACTTTTTTTCATTGTGAAAAACGTTGTATTTCCAAATCAAACTGTCTTTAAGTTCTTACGACATACAGTTGTATTTTATGACAAGCTATTAGCATTCGATACCAATAGACGTTTTGCCCTGGCCGACATTTATGGAATTAATTACTCCCTCACCAAAATTATTCTCACTTGCCTTTCTAACGAATCTGCAACAATCTTTCGCATTAGTCCAAACTGCAATTTTTGCGTTATTCGTCAGGCCACGAACTCTAACAAATCGCATAGCTGCAATATTTTAAAATCATCTTAAGGAAAGAAAAGACACCGAAAACGAAAAATATTGAGTAATTCTGTTTTACAAACAAGACGGTGGAAAAAAATTTTTTTTTAATCTCAATTTAAGCACCTTTGTACTTTTTGCTATAACACCTAATTATTTCCTTCGTATCCTTTGCTATTAGTGCTTACTCAGTTTAAAAAATGTGCTCTAAATAAAAATATGGTCTTATTTGAAGAGCCATAGCTAAGAAATTTTTTTGAAAATGATTCATTGCTCCTACGAAGTAGATTTTTGTACACATGTAACTCATATTGTTTATGTTACATTGCGGGGAGTGCCATTAAGTTATTCGCCCTGGCAAACGACCAGTCTCGATGAAATAAGTGTATTCGTGGGTGTAAGCTTTTTAATGTGGACTAAAATAAAATCAAAACAAAAATGGACTAGGGTGAAAAGAAAACAAAAAAGGAGGTCTGCATCAGTTAAATTCCGCCTGTGATTAAAAAAAACTGGCGCCTTAGACCGCTGCCTACTCTGGCCGATTGAAAAATACGATCCTGGCTTCCCATCATCGGCTATGTTGTTGGTTTCACTACTTTTTGTAAGAATAATGCCGACATTCCAAGCTTTTTTTTAACTACCACTGCAAGATATGAATCAACAAGCGTCACGTAGAAAAGTTTTACGTTATGAACACGCGATGAAAGCTCTTGCAAACTAATCAAGGCAGGCTCTCTAACACTTCCTAAATTATTAATTGGCTCTTACCAAGTTAAAGGTTCTACACAACTATATTAGATTATAACTTTTTAGTTTTATACTATTTATGCAAATAAGTCTACTGATATTTCTTCAAATCTTTGCTCTCCTAATTACTTATCTTTTAAATTCCTATTTTAATTATCATCATCATTATTATTATTATTATAAATTATTACTTTGGTAGTATAATATTTTTTAAAAAATTCAATTAAATAAACGGAAGGAGCTTGTAAGCAGTATAGTATTCTATTACATTTTAAGCCAATGAAATTTTTTACATCGTTAATAAACAGAGCACTTAGTGTGAACAATATTGGTTGTGAGTCTGAATTAATTATCTAAATTAGTGGTTTCCAAACTTTTAAATATTGTCCCCCTTCTTTTTTAGAAATCAAATGTATAGCGACCCATTTAATCCTCGGCGCGTTGAATTTTATTTCAGATACTTGACTAGAAAGTTGTGGAAAGTTACATGCAGATATAGTAAGTACATCGAATATCCTGTCGCGGCCCACCAAGAACAGAAATTACCACATGCATAAAATTGCACGTTGTTTAATTGAGTTGTTACATGCTATATGTGACATTCATTTCATTTACATAAGTTCACAGAACAGTTAATGCTTTAAGGTACATGAGTGGTATGAATCAACAAGCATAATGTACAAAACTTTTACGTTATGAACACGTGATAAAAACTGTTGCAAACCAGTCATGGCAGACTTGTCGTTTCCTAAATTCCAGGTGGCAAATGATCTTCTTGTACCTCCACACCCTTTACAACGATCTTACAAGTTGTAGAAAGAACGCTGGAAGTCCTGATTGTGTACCTCCTTCAATCTTTGGTCACAGGCAAGGGCGTAGGCATGGGGGGGGTAGGGGGTCATAACCCCCCATGAGGAATTTTTTGCCATACAAAATGTATATTCATCACTCCCTTATGACACACATATATGTATGCATATATGTGAGTTGCAGTAGTCGTAACCCCGCCCTCATGAAAAATTTCTGGCTACGCCACTGGTCACAGGACAATGCTTCGGTTCACAATGCACCGGCTCACTGAGCACTACCCAGGAAGCAGATGTTAGCTTAAAAGCAAGCCTGCTCGCTCGAAAACCAACCTAATCTGCCTGATTTGGTCCCTGCAGTTCTTTTTCTACTTAAAATTAAACGTACGTTAAAGGGACCACGTTTCAGTGGCATTGGAAGACATCCAACTTGCTGCGACTAACCGACTGAAGGAAATACACAATCAGGACTTCCGGCGCTCTTTCAACAGCTTGTATGATCGATGTAAGTGTTGTGTGGAGGTACAGGAGGATTATCTGAATCCATGTCACTGTGAAATTAAAATAAAATTCTCTGTCAGGATGGGATACCAATTACCTCATTACTTAGTTGGCATTCTGTGTAGTTATTTTACAAGGACTCATAAAATAATTTTAAGGGTAGTTACTGGAAGAAATACTTTAGTGACTTTGTCTTAACCTGTTCGTATCATCACTTCAAATGCAGCGTTGAAGTTTTCCCTTCTGTGTCCAATGTTGCTTCAAAGCATTAGGGTGTGAATGCCTTACTCGTGGAATTTCCACTTTAGCGTATTTGTAAGCTTCAGTCGAATGTGCATCTAAGATTTACAGGAATGTGATCCTTTCAATAATTACTATTTCAGGTTGGAAAATGACTCTTTTAAGTTAGATACACCTCTTTTCGGATACTCGAGTTTCGAGGACTCTCGAGAAGTTCCAGACAAAAAACAGAAAAGCTCTCATAAGCCCAGCAAGGAACAGAAAGATGCACATAAACAGAAGATAGTCAGTGGAAAGTTGTCCTACCATCAGATATCTAACTTTGGAAGAAGGATCTCGTCCACTTTTAAAAATCTGAAAGATAATCCCAAATCTTTTGTAAAACATATCTCTAAGAAAACAAAGAAGATATGAAAAGAGATGGGTAGTGAGATATAACAACTGATAGTAGTTCCTCACAACAGTAGATTATGTTCAACAAATTTATTTTCTAGCACATACGTATGATTTGATGAAAAAATAAAAAATTACAATAGAGTATTTTGTGGTGTATTTTCTTCTTCATTAAAAGTAATTATACACTTTTACGGTTTTCATATTCACCATGATTCATAATGTTTTGCATGGCATCTTATTATTACGAAAATATTTAGAAGTAACTTATAAGTTTGACGATCTTTGGATATAAAGATGATAAAATATGAGTACTCAACAAAACCATTAAGTTGCTTTTTGCATTTTAAGAAGTTATCTGGACGCATTGGCACAAATAACATAATTTCATAAATAATTAACGTTTCATTTACATTTGCTATAAAATGGTAAAATGTTAAGCAAACTGATTTCCAACAACCTTCAATCCAAATAGTGTATATGCATTTTTAAAAGGGTATTGCGCTAATAATTTAATACATAAAAATAAAACAATTTTCGTCACGCCTTAAATAACAGTATTTTTTACACTTTATTACTTGTCAATTTTGACTACGTAATGCAACAAAGCTGAATTTCTGAATTTTGAAGAAACTTAATTGTACAAAAATTGACATTTTTACTGTGTGATTTCTTTTGCATGATATTATTCAAGCAAACAGTTTCTAAATCTACGCAAAGAAAAAATAATATTTGATTTTTTTAAACACTTTTCAAAGCAATCTAATTCAAGCTCAAAATAATTACAAGATTTGCATTATTTATCTGAAAATAAACTGTAATCAATATTACGTTGAACATGACATGAAATATGTTGTTTGATGGGCGGAATATAAAGCAGAAGATAAGTTTGCTTGAGTTCAAGTATGTCACATTTTAAAGGGACTCGTACCTGTCCTTATTTTGAGCAGAGTCAGCGTATTGTGAATGTTAAAATTGAGTGTGAAGAACACATTTTTCCCCTTTTGTTTATCATATTTTACCATACGTTGATATCTCATGAAAAATGTGATACTTTAGGTCGTCTACTATACTGCCGGCCATCCAATATGCAACACCAAGAAGGAATCATCTAAATGAAGCAGCATCATATCATGCATATCACGGGCGCTGTAGAGCCTCCTGCACCTCTATATAAAGTGAAAAAAGTAGGCCGTTTTGAAGTACGGTAGTGGTTTATTTCGTGCGTTTCTTTTGTGTAAGCAGTTTCAGCATGCCTCGTATAAGAAAACGAGTGTCTTTCCAGTACGTTTCGGGGTTTGATCGAGGAATAATGGTGTTCCAGGGATTGCGGATTATCCTTCAAACAACACGCTTAAATCTATTGAGTAAAATAATAATCAAACGGAGTATATTTTTACTCAATCATTGACTTCAAACAGTCATTCTCCCGATTGAGTAAAATTTGCTCCATTAATCGACAAATATCAATGGAGCGAAAAATTCTCAATTTTTGAGCATTCTACAACAGCTCCATTTAGGCTAAATAATAATCAAAAATGAGGAGTGTCTGTCCGTTTTTGATTAATATAACTGTACTCAATTATGATTATTATTTAAGCTATAGAATGAGCGTTTTTACAAAATCAGTCCTTTATAAATTAATATATCTGTACTCAATTAATATTATTATTTTAAACTAGAAAAAGGGTGTCTTATGAAAATTTGCTGTTTTTGATTTATATATTGAATGATTCGTTTTCTTCATTTTTTATTATCAGAGCTGTAATCTATGATTATAAGCCCGAGAAAATAAATTTTAAATCAAGACAAATACATTACATATATCTTCATACACCATAAAAAAGTATTTTTTAATAAATAGAATATAATTTCACTATAGTCTCTAGTTATAAAACGAATTCACAGTACAGTCAGAATACACAAATGCAATCACGGTTAAACCAGCTGTAAGATTTAATTAAAGCAGCAACCCAATTTATTTACATGAAAAAGGTAAAATAGTACTTACTCACTTGACTGAAGGATATCATAACTTCATTTGTTTTACAAGAGCGACGAGATTTTTATAATCCAATCGTAAACTATGTCCATTAAAACAAAATTTTTACCGAAAGCATCCTCTCCACATTTAGGTTGAATTTATTTCACAACTCTGAATATGAAAAAGATGTATTTGGTATTCGGATATAAAATAAAATTATCACCATTCTAAAGTATCATCGGGTATCCTCTTCAGAAACTCTTTTAATTCATATTTTGATAACGACATGTTTGCTCTTCGATGCTCGCCGCAACAAAGAATATAAATAACCACTGCGTAAGCCATACGATTCCCGCGTTGTGTTGTCTGTGGTGACTGTACCGTTTTCCGTTAGAGCCAAAGCGTTGGTCACGTGAAAGTAATAGGATACCTTACTACGCATCTTTCGTGGGGGAGAAACAGAATTCTCAAATAGACAAGATTTTAGTGAAAAATGGAGTATAATAGAAACTAGCGAATCCTGAGCATTGAGGGGAATTGAGGAGATAACAAATTATTATCTTTAATGAGTATTTTTTAGCGTAAAAGGATTTAAATCAGCCGATAAGAAATTTAATCAATAAAGGAGTGTTAGTTTTAATCAATAGATTTAAGCGTGAAGTTGGTTATCATGTTGGACGGAACGAAGGGACTGTGATGCGGATTTGCAACTCCTGGATGCTTCAGGGAACGATGGACAGATTAACAGGATTGCACCCACCTCGTTCCACCTCTATACGTGGTTAGGCTTGCGCGTATGGTAGTGATGGATGGCTCTGATGCATCACGAACCGTGTCACAACAAATTCTGTCTCTTGCGCAAAAAATCTGCGTACGCACATACCATTCGACGTCGTTTGCAGCAGAGTACAATGTCTGCAAGCCGTCCATAGATTTGTTTACCTTTGAGCCATAACCATAGCAATAATGTGATGAATTACGGATATGGACAACCAAATGGAACGACATTGCGGTTGACAACGCAGTCGACATTGTTTCTACTGACGAATCTTGCTTCTGCCTGCAACACCACTATGGTCGGATCAGTTTGGAGACACCATGGTGAGAGACAGCTGAACTTATGCCTTATGTACTACCATATTGATCCTGCACCCGTTATTATGGTTTGGAGTGGTGTTGTATACCATTTCCGTACTCCCCTTAGTACGCATTGTCGGTACACCAGTCAGTTCTATATGTCTGTGGTGTTGGGGCCCGTTGTCCCCCTGTACCTTCAGAGCTTGCACCGTCCATATTCTGACAGGGTAATGTGTGATTACATGTGGCACGAAATGTTCATAACCCATCAGATTGCATTACTGCTTTGACCTCCTTGCTTTCCCGATCTATCGCCTATCGAAAATGTCTGGTCGATAGTTTCAGAACGATTTCTCGGGGATACAACCCCTAATGCTACAACGGATCAGTTTTGGCAATATGTGCAAGCAGCATGGACTCTGTATCCAGAGCCTCTTTGATTCGATTTCAAGGCAGCAGTGGTTGCAGTGGTTAGTCTGCAATGGTGGCAATACTCAGTACTAATTTCATCATCTTTTATATTCCATAAGAGGCTGAATTTTCAATCATTTCATCTTTGTACAACGCGTTATCAACCAAATAAATTTTGCTGCTATACCTCTTATCCTTCTTATTGGCGCTGCATTTTGGATGGTCAGTAGTGCAAATATAACTGAAATCTCTTTTTATTTATTTAAACTGCATATATCATTAGTTATGATGGAAAATAACTATTCTTTAGCAGTGGTTAAACAGTGTACTTTTCATTTGCCGATCTAAATAAAATCATTGGAACTTCTTAAAATGGTTGCCTTGGTTAAGAGACCACGTCTATAGTGCACATTTTTGCAAATGTTCACTGTACAATCACCACACTTTGCATCAGCGTGGACAAGGAAATAAATATAGAAGGGGTTTTTTTTCTACAAATGGATTAGCCATTAAATATTTACACTAAGACGCGAAATATTATAAACATTCTAATACATAGGTGTAAAATTTTTTTAGTATTATTCATAAACCTATGCAAGATATTCTTTAAAAAGGCACATTTCGTAGTTTACTGTTAAAGCTGCATCTAATAAAGGCATGAATGAGATTTTCTTCACAAAATCATTTAGTGTGTAAGTAAATAATTATTAGAGTTTCACTATGTTACCATATAGCATATTAAATTTGGAATAAATAAACATGAAAGGAAAATTACTGAGAAATCTGATAAAGGCTGTTTCAAAATCACCCGACATTTTAATTTATTAATAAAACGTGTTATTTATTTTTTAAAATGCGAATTTCTTAAATTATATATACAAACACGGTATAATACAGTAATACAAAGTACAAACACAGACGTTATGTGTTGAAGACAATATCCGATAAATGGGCACCTCGAGTCTATTTAGAAATGTTCACTCTTTTCATGAAATCTTCAACAACATTTTCGTATACTTGTAGACCTTTGTGGATTCCTTCCTTGAACTCCACAAGTGTTGGCATTGGCGTACACTTTTACTTTCAGAAAACCCCAAAGAAAATGTCTAATGGCATCAAAGCATAAGATCTTGGTGGCCAATTCGCATTACCGCGGTGCAGTATACACCTCTGAAAATTTTCATCGTTTTGTAGGGAATTTTTACAACTTTCATGAATGGATCGATTAAACATAAATACTTCCTGGCTCCAGTAATCAAAAATTAGTTTTCTGAATTTGAAACAAAAAATGAAGTGCAATTAAAAATTTCAGATCACTTTGAGACACACTTAGTCCAGAAGCCTTAAAAAATAAAGTTTGTAACAAAAGACATCTAGCTTCATCAACAGCTCTTTACACGAAAAATACCAGGTATTAATGATCAGTAGTTTTTTTATTTTGGGTGTCCTAAAATATGGGGTAGTGACACCAATCTTCAAAGTTTGCGCCAAGTTACCTTATTATAAAGACATTGTGCGTGTTGCTGTCATCGCATGTGCACTAACATACAGTACTCTGCATTGAAGAAGGTGATTTAATGTTATTTTCGCTATAATGTTTTTCTCATAAGCAATTCAGAACTTCAGTCAGCGGATGCTACGATACAGCCACGTATGGTATTCTAATATTTCGTACTAACCAGCCAGTCATAAATATCAACTTCTACATGCAGTATATGAATTGCTTGCTATATACGTAACATTCATTTAAACTCTGTTCAACTTTATGCTTGTATAAATCAGAACTGCTATTACATCCAGAGACAGCTGTGATAAATACTCACTCTGCTTTAACCTGAAATGGAGATCTTAAAATATGCAATTGATTTTTACGGCTTTATCTTGGCAAGGTCTGATAATAGTCCCTCATAAAGTAAACATTTAGTCTTGTCCCGCAGTGGTCTGGGAGTTAAACACCGGATGATCATAAGAACACGGCAAGTGAAGCAGCATCCGGCTTGGCCAGTGCTTGAGAGGGTCAAGGCCCTCTCGGTTCGACTGCTGTGGGACCGTGTATGCTAATGGGAGCTGGTGCACGTAAAATCTGTCTTCGCTCCAATGTCCTCTAAGTTTAACGCTACCCCTGGGAGTGCCGATTTCAAGGGTTTGGTCTCTGCTCTGGAATTGGCTCAAAATTACGGGACCCCCGGCTAAAGTCGGACTTCCTCCCACTGGGACCTACTAAAAATGGAAGGTGCCCCCTCTGCCCATAGCCTCCCTATCTGGGGGAGATCTGCCACCGCATGTGATTGCAGGGGACATAAACAACAAAACAACAACAACACGTAATCTTAGTCAATTCGTTTTTTTCTTTTTTTAACAATATAAATGTTGTAATGGTATCGATTTAGCCTGCGAAATTATCCACAATAATCTAGAATATAAAGGTTTAGAATAAACCTTACACCACTTGTACTCGAACTGAATGGATGATGTCACTTATGCTATCCAAGTTTAAACGGTGTGTGATGTTTGATTCACCAGTTACCAAATAATTGCCCATTGTACAAACTACGAGATCGTAAAGCCTTTGATTCGAATCTGTTAACGTAAGGTTTGGTAGGTTTTGTCGAATTTACTGGTACTCAAATGCATATTGAAAAGATCTTCGATGCAGATTTTTTTCCTCAAACCTACTATATTACTCGTGTAGATAATAGTCTAAGTAAATAACACTGGTGTAGTCCAACTTTTAAATGATGATAACTCTGATATTAAATAAATAAATCTTGTTTGTAAGAAAACTATGCGAACTATAGGAACTGCGTACTTGAAACCCTTTAGTCACTATTTTGATGAACATGAGTTTGCATCAAAAACCTTTAATTTGTGGGTAGATACATGTTTAGATGAAAAAAACCTTCAATTCAGGTTGCTTTTCTAATACGTTTGTCCGTAAAGTAATGACACTGGCCAGAACTCGGCACTCCAGTCGCCAGGAACGTGCTCCCTGGCATTGGAATTTTGGGTGGGGGATCTTAAGCTAAGCAATGCACCGTGCGGCAGTCACATCCAAACTTTGACTTAGTGAGGATCATGCATGACGCAAAAGTTCTTGAGTTTCTGGCATGGCAAAAAGCATAAAAAATGAGAAAAGATCCACCCCAACAGCCATCCAGTCCACTCCACCTCCGTTATTACCGCCTATTTGGCCCGGATAGGGTTGCAACTTTGCAACAGCCACCATACAGCCCCGGTGTGAACACTGCAGATTTTTTTTTGATTTCCAAAGTTCAGCAGAAGCCTGGAAGGTCACCTTTTCAATAACGTTCCCGCCATCCAGTGGGCTGTCACAGATGCTCAAAAAGAGGTCACGAAAACTGACTTCCAGGGTGACTTTGCAATTTGGGAATCGCATTAGCATCAGGGTATCGACACCTAAAATGACTATTTTTAAGAATTTTAAGTGTATGAACCAATCACACCAATAAACTCTTTTCACCAGGCCCACTCTCATTACTTTATGGACAACATGTATATCTCTAAAGAAGAGCCTGGAGTTATTGTTTTACTGAGAAACCCTGTACTTCTAAAAACAGACTTTTTTCACTTTTCCGCAGACCTCTATAAGCTGACTTGTAGGATTACTCGAATAAGCGATTAGTATAGTAAATGAAGTAACAAAGTTCCTTCAATTTATATGTATATAATTTAGACTCATTGCCTCTCGCGTATTTTCTTTTGTGTTCTTTACATCTTCCTTAATTCGCTATATTAACAGCAGCCGGAACCTGAATGATGCATTTTCATAGTTTTCTTACAGTTATTTATCACATATGTAGGCGTCCCCTCTACTTTTGTTAGATTAAATTTATTAAATTCACATATAGGAAATTTATTCATGCACTGATAAAGAATCAGAAATCATTAACTGAAATTCAGAGTAAACTTGAAAGTGTGGGCATATGGCTGAACTAAAGCTCCAAGCTTTCTGCGATAACTACGCATATGCTATACGATAAAGTTTTATTATTAATATAAATTAATATTACTTAAACAAAAATGTTTATACGAAACTGATATTTCTAATTAAATTAATTTTTCCTCTCTTTGATTTCAAAATAGTGCGAGACGAAAATGAGAAATGAATAAAGATTTTTAATGAACTGAGGATCTGTTCCTTTATCCTGTTTTCAAAAGATCTTTTGAGGAAGTTCTAGAAAAGTTCTGAAAATGTCATATTTTGAAACAGAGTAGGAATTCCTATTTTAATTACCATTTTAAGAAATATTTATATTTCTCATTATGTATTCGTTACATCTCGTAATTTATAAAACTCTTAATTTACTTTTTACTAGCTGAAGTACCCGTCCTTGAGGGGTTAGTGAATGTAAATTTCCAAAAAGCAAGAACTTTCGTCAGCATTGTAGGAGTACACAGAATGGATGTAGTATGTTGCCAAAGTAAAGAAAGCGAAGTTATAATTTTTATGTATTGTTAAAATTTTACAGGTTAGAGTGTAACTAAGTAATATCATTTCATTCGCTATAGTCGTAATTATGTGATGCGCGAACGAATATTTACGCATATTGAAATAATTTTCGCAAAATCTCAAAATCTAATCTACATTTTTGAAAAATTTGAAGCCTAGAATTTAAGTTGAGTGACAGCCTATCATGTCACCCAATTTCGTTTCATTCCCTGCAATCTTTATTTTGTGATGCTGGAACAAAATTTCAGCATTTTAAAACGATTTTCGCAAAATCTCAAAATGTAATCAAAATATTTTTAAAATTCAACGCCTATAAATTAAGATTAGCAACTACCTATCATATCACTAAATTTCGTATTAGTCGTTATTACGTGATGTTTGAAGAAATACACTCATGTCCATAAATTAAGGATAATTCAGAATCACACAGAAATTGATCTCTAAAATAAAAATTTCACCTGTGGAATGATCACACACATCTTGAAGAAGAATATGCAAATTACAGGAAACCACCAGATGGCGTGGATGGTACGTCACAATGACGAGAGTGTAAGAGAGGGGTATATAAGGAATGGTGGCAAAGAAGTAAAATTGTTCACAAGCGCTGTGAAAGCCTTTCAGTGCAAAAACCGCATAGTTATGGCACAAAGGAGGCATTTGGATGATGTTTTACGTGGCAGAATTATCGGACGACTGGAATGTGGACGTACCCAGCTGGAAGTATCCGAGGAACTTGGAATCGCCCAGAGTGTCATCTCCAGGCTTTGGCAACGATTCCAAGATGATGGTAATGTGAGTAGACGTTACAGCACAGGTCGCCCCCGAGTTACAACGCCGAATGAGGACCGCTATTTGGCAGTTACTGCCAAAAGAAACAGACGGAGTACAGCATCAGACCTGTCTCGTCAGCTCTCTTCAGCTACCGGTACGACAGTTTCAAGGCAGACCGTGTACAGACGCTTAGAGCACATTGGTCTATATGCTCGTAGGCCTGTCAGATGTGTTCCACTTACCGCAACTCACTGTCGCCTGCGATTAACCTGGAGTAGAGAGCATGCATTGTGGACACCGCAACAGTGGTCTTGTGTGACGTTTTCCGACGAGTCCAGGTTTAGTTTGGAGTCTGATTCTCGCCGGACATTCATCTGGAGAGCGCCAGGTACCCGTTACCACCATTGAAAGACACCGTTACGGTGATGCAGGATGGCTCGTTTGGGGAGGAATTATTCTTGGTTCCAGAACTGACCTGCATGTTCAGAGTGTAACGATGACAGGCCACATCTATCAGGATGTCATTCTGGAACAACATGTACGTTTGTTTCGGGGCGCCATGGGTGCTGAATTTGTGTTTATGGATGACAACGCCCGTCCTCACCGTGCAATTATTGTAGACGAATGCCTTCAATCGGAGGATATCACCCGTATGCATTGGCCAGCATACTCACCGGACTTGAATCCAATAGAGCATGTGTGGGATATGCTTGGCCGACGAATTGCAGCCCGTCAACCCCCTCCCACCTGTCTACCGGAACTTCGGAGTGCATTGCTTGATGAGTGGTGTAATATTCCCCAAGATCAGATTGATCATTTGATACTCAGCATGCCTAGGCGTTGTCAGGCCTGTATTGCATCGTCCGGGAGACATACTCCGTATTAACCATCCTACTAACTATGTTATACTGTTTTTTGTAAATAGGTTATTTTTTGAAATTTGGTCAAGGGAGTAAAACTTGCAATTTTTATTAATTATGTCAAACATATCGCATCTTTTTTGCTCTTTACTTTTTGTTTAATAAATAGACTTTACAAATAAGTCAAATTTGTTTTGCTTCTTTCTCATTCTTTGCCTGAACTTCATTATCCTTAATTTATGGACATGAGTGTATAAACGTATTTTGAGAGAATTTCCACTCTCAAAATCTAATAAAAATGTTTAAAAAATTCGACACCTATAGTTTATGTTGAGCAACCATCTATCATGTGACCAAATTTCATATCATTCGCTTAAGTCGTTATTACGTAATGCGGGAACAAAGATTCACTCAGCTTTAAACGATTTTCACAAAATCTCGAAATCTGATCGATTTTTTTTTATTAGATGCTTATAGTTTACGGTGAGTGACCACCTATCATTTCACCAAACATCATTTTTTCACCTTTGCAGTTATTACGTGATGTGCGAACACAAATTTGCGCAGTTTGAAATGATTTTCGCAAAATCTCAAAATCCAATCAAGATTTTTTTAAAATTGGACGCCTATGCTTTAATTTGAGTGACCACCTATCATGACACCTAATTTCATATCATTCGCTTCAGTTGTTTTTACGTGAGGCTTGAACTCAAATTTACGCAGTTTGAAAGGATTTTCGCAAAATCTCAAAATCCAATCAAGATTTTTTTAAAATTGGACGCGTATGTTTTAAGTTGAGTGACCACCTATCACGACACCCAATTTCATATCATTCGCTTCAGTCATTTTTACGTGATGCTTGAACACAAATTTACGCAGTTTGAAAGGATTTTCGCAAAATCTGAAAATCCAATCAAGATTTTTTAAAAATTGGACGCCTATGTTTTAATATGAGTGACCACCTATCATGACACCCAATTTCATATCATTCGCTTTAGTCGTTTTTGCGTGATGCTTAAACAAAAAAAGCGCCACGGACAGAATGACAGAACGACAGAATGACAGAACGACAAAATGACAGAATGACAGACAGACAAACTTTTTTCTGAGGGTCGCATCGGATTCCCGGGTGCTTGGAACGGATAGAAATCGCAAAATTTTTGAATTCCAAGAAATGTACAGACAAAAGTCTAATTTTATTTATATAGATTTCTTTTCTTTTGTGATAAATTAGACGATTAATTTAACTTGTGATACACTCTGATAGAATCGTAATATAATTTATGTAACAAGTAGGGTGTAAGAAAAGTGTTTAAGATAGGTATGAGCAATGCCATTTAAAAATAGCGTAAATGGTAAAGCTTTGTAAAAAAAAACTTAGACGTGACTTTTTGTAATAATAAAAGAGAAAAATACATAAAAATATTAAATAAATGTTTTTTCATGATAAATATGCTTAATTATTAGTTTTAATTATTTTTAAAGCATTAACGATTGTAAAACTACCAGCCTGTTGAAATTTTTGAATCATAATGAACAGTTTAGTGGTATAGTCATTTGGCTTCCAAGAAGAATATTTCAGATAATCGAATTCGTATGAAACAGAATGTTTTAGACTTTTTTTTTTTTTAAATATGGTTAAGCATTTTAAAATTGTTCGAAGTAATACTCTGTTACTTTTAGCAGTAGGGAAATTATGAATGTTTAAAATCATAGTAGAAAGATTCATTCTCACCAGGAAAAACACGTATTTTTTACATATATTTTTAAGTATAAGAGAAATATTTTAAAGCATTTTATGTATTTTTTATATGTTAACTTAGAAATACATTGTAGAATAGGTTGTTTGCTAATGAGATTTTTTTCAGAAATTTCAAATGCTAAAAAATTACTACCCACTTTATCAACAGATCCACCAAGTTCATTATAAACGAATCAAAATTGTTAAATGTTCCTAAGGACATAAGATAAAGAAAACAGTTTCTGAATCATTGACAGTTTTTCTGCAGGAGCATTCAAAAGAATTAAAATAAATTACGATCAATAGCAGTTTACAGAGATATTTATCCATTTTAAAAACAATACCATCCTGAATGGCTAACGGTTAGACGACGGTCGTGTGCTTCCCTCAAAAATTGCGCAAAAGGTCGGCAAGTTTGCCAGTTTTTAACAATAAAAGGCAAAATTCGGCGCGAAAAAATGTTTCCAAAAATGAACCCAGCTTGGCGATAGTTTCATTATCTTGGGTGAAATTAAAAAAATCTCTAATGCGATAATATTAAGGTATTGGGATTTCAATGGTGCTAAATATGGATCGATTACTATGAAATTTATTTGTATTATTCCTATATGCAACGTCATGTATCCTATTAAAAAGGGTGTATGTAGCAATTATGGTTCTTTTAAAGGACACATTATGCTCTATGAGTAATCATTCTTTAAAGGGTATTGTACATATATTCGGCCATTTAAAACAAACGAAATTTAATATATGGTAATAAGGATCACAAAATAATGATCTTCATCGAAAACAGTAACTGTAACATTTATAGTTCTTTTACAGGAGCATTCAAAATAATTCTAATGCATTGCGGTCTACGGCAGTTAGAGATATTAAGCAAAATACAGTAAGTATAGAAACAGCTTACTCTCCAGCTACAAGATGGAAATAGATTTTAAAGTTATTTTACAGTTCTCGAAAATTTATATTAATACGATATGCAGTTTTTTTAAAAGTTATCTCCGAAATCCCGCCATATTTATGGGCAGTACACCGCTAAATTTGGCGAAGAAATATTGTTTTGCTGTACAGTGTTTTATAATCAATTCATTTGGTATGATTTATCTTTATTGTTTCTCCAAAGAGAATTGTAACTTTTAAGAGAAAACTAAGAAGCCATAATTCCCACACAAATGGTCACAATTATCCCGGGTTTTTTTTGTGATTCTATGTTTTTATGAGGAATTTAACCTCTGTAAATTATTAATAAAGAAGCCTATAGAAAAAACATTTAATTGTATGTTCCTTAAGGGTTGAAGCTACCCCATACTTACTTGGGAAAATTTCTTTTCTATTATGAAAAAAGTTGAAAATTCACGAAGATGAAAAATGTACCTCGTGGTCATAACTATCCCTCCTTAACCTATATAAATATTACTACTTTATACGGTGTTGCTAATTTATTATACAAGCAAAGTTCAAGAAGCAAGATAAAAATTATTAACTTCAAATACTTCTCAAATAAAATGTTTTTGTTCCAGATCAGTAATTCTGAAGTGAAGCTTCATCCAAGCTCGAATGAAATAGATATATACGTGTCTATCACTAACGCTATAAATTGAAGAAGAACGACAAAAATGTTCCAATTTATATTTATATTGTTCCATACCTAATTGATGTTTAATTCAAAATTCGATTTCTAACAGAAAATTTCTAGATACGTGACCTCAACAGGTACTGCGGTTTCACAGCATCGCATTATCCTCCCGCTTTACTAAAGTGCGCTGTTGTTAAAGAACACGCCAAAAAGCTTTTGAGTAGAGCTAAAAACAAATGTTCGATAGTTTTCGAAGAGTTCAAGATAAATGGATAGTAATACTGAAACAAACATGGATATATTGACTCATCATTCTAAAAAAAAGAAAAGTAAATTGAAAGGAAAGTTTTCGTTAGATTGAAAAGTATTTTCACAAGCTTAATTACTTTAAATTACTTCCGGGCACGAAGTAAAAGGAAGTATAGTGCTGGCAAAAAATTTCGGTGTGCAAAAATCGATTTTGACTATCTCTTAATTTTCTTTGGAAGAGATTTTGCTAGATGTCTCGACGTACGTGACGCGTGTATGATCTTATAAATGCATGGATCTTATAAATGCATGCAATTTATCTTGACCAACCGCAAGTCCATTTTGATAAGTTTTCTCCAACGTACGTACGTAGGCATATATGTATGTATGCAACGTGAAAATCTTTTTAATGCTCATAAATGAAAGGTAAACTGGAGATTTTTGCCACCCTTTACTTAAGTTTTATAATTGCTGTAACAGTGAAGTTGGCCATTTTTCGCTGCAGTCTGTTAAAGCCCCGATAGTAAATAAACTAACTTCTTTATAAATTATTATTTTCTTATTATTTTATTAATAAAATAGCTGCGTGCCCATTCTTCACACGGTAGGAAATGAATATTTTCCTAAAACATAATCGTACCTGTGCGAAAACGAAATCTAAAAAATAAAAGAAAGTTCGAGTAGTCCCTTTGTTGAAACTACCGCGGGATATATTAACGTAACGTAGGATCATAGTTTAATTATTTGTAAGACTATCGCGCGCATTGAAAAATGATGAATAGAACAATTTTAATTACACGAAATATTTATTAACGTGATATACTGTGCTTTAATCCATATTAACCTAACAAATCTACTATTACTACCTATTACTTGTACTATCTATTACTTTTATTAATATTATCTGTCTTCGTTTCTCCCTCTCTAATGCTCAATCTGAAGAAACAGATTAGATATTTTAAACCAATGGTACCTTTCTACTCTTTGATGATTCTTTAGAATTTATGCATTGCCATTAAAACAGCTCTCCATATATTTTTAAGCAGAATCTTGTCAGATTGACGTATTTAACCCCACGAAATATTTCATCTCGGGGTGGTGGAAAATATTCAACCTGTCCCTATATAAATATTTACCTGCATAGTTGTCTCGTGTAAAACATCAAGCTATATAACCTCGAGGAACTATTTAGAATAGCTCAAATTGCTAATAGGACTTTAAATTGCGTTACAGAGTTTACAAATTTCACGCAACTTTTAATTTTTGACGTCACGTTCTGACCCGAGTAGTTGAGTCTGGTTATTTCTCGCAGTCGTTTCCAAGCGGAGTAATATTGAACCGTACGACGTTGAAAAACTCTCACTTGCAACAGAACTTATTAAAGTTAATTTGTGAGATGTTGGGTTTATTCCTAGTTAATCAGTATTTTAAATATTTTCCGGGACTATTTTGCTAATGATGTAACTTTTCTGCAAGAGCTTGATAAGTTGCAGGAATTTAACGAAAAATAAAGTATATCTAATATATTTACCGCCAAAAGTCGTCCAAACTTGGCGACATTTTGCAAGATTTTCGGGAATACATACGACGATTGTCGTCAAACCGATAGCGAATACTATGTATTATGTTAATTAGTATTTTTCACCTTTAGGTGACATTCGAATTTCCCAAGATTTTAAAAAACGCAAGTTTCCTTTCGGTATTACGGTGGCTGAAAAATCATAGTATTCAAAAACCGCCAAGGGTGGCTCGCGCATTAAACAAAATACTTTTTATAATAGTAAAGTTTTACATCAAAGCCTTTTAACTAAGGCTGGGATTCAGACTCTATTCACCGTCATAGAAACCAGTTTATTGACCGATTCTAGTTTAGTTATTGGTTTAAAAATTGGAATCGGTCAATAAAACTGGCTTATGATGACGGTCGATAGATTTCTAACTCATTTTTAAACTCATGACCTCAAAATGATATCATTCTCAGTTGTGATATCTAACATGAATTAGCGATTGAAGAACTAAAAAAAAAATACACGTTGTTTTACTTTTCTACATAATCTGATAAGGTGGAAATTTATTATTTCGCTCGTGGTGTAATTTTTGTAAAAGCTAGTTAACCTAGTTGGGATTTCTATGCATTTTTACACCCGGGACATCAAAATGACGTCAATCTCACTTGAATTATTGAAGGTAATGAATCGACAAAGAAATCTAACTTTGTGGACTATGCTCACTAATGTGCTCAAATCGGACATTTGAATAGCTTTCTATCCTAAAAAATGCGAAAAATCGTTAAAAATTAGGAAACAGGTGGATTTTCAGAATTTTCAAGTTGACTATGGACTATTCTATGTCGTTTTACATATTTGTGTAAAATTTCAAGCCGATCAGTCGGACGGTGTGGGAGGAGTTCCCGGACAAACAAACAAACAAACTTTCACATTTATATAATAGATAGCGAAAAAGCTGTATAAATACAATAGATCAACATTGTATAAAATAGAGTTATTTTATTTGAGAAACGATTCTCTCTCAATTTAAACTCAGCAGAATGTATAAATAGAACTTTTTTTTTACATTAATAGAACCTGATTTTTGGTTTGAACATATTTACTATAAATAGAACCTGAAAAAGCGTACTGAGAAAAAACTGAAAAAAAAAATAAAGTGGAAAAAATAAAGGAACAAAACGTTATATCTAAACATAAAATATATTACCTCGAGGAATAGATTTCATTGTTGAATCTCATGTGCTTTTGACATCTTTACGGTATATAACAAAAGAAAATACACAGTTAATTAGCAGTCTAGAGATTATCTATTTTGATTAAGTTTGTCTTCGAAAACAACGCAAAGCAAAGTAACAAGGAAAATAATGAAATTGTGATAATACCCTCTGGAAATCATTTTTGCTTTCAATAACAGCATTCGAGTGTAGCATTAAGACTATGTGAGCTATGTCTCTGGGTTTTTATAGATCATTCTGCGAGATTGTGGGAATATGTTAGTTGGGAAATTCTAAGCATTTTTAAACGATGGTATTATGAAGCAAGAAAATATCGTTAATAGTTTCGTCACATTATTGTTTAGAGATTCTAGCCTCTTAGGTCGATGTCTGAAACAGCGATATATGAATAATTTATTTAAAATATTTATATTAAAGTTAATCAAATAACGAATAACGTGATGCGTTTCAAAAGTTCCAATGATAATTTATAAACATATTCAACGAACTCCAAAGGGCATTAAACAGTCAATTTCATTATTTTTCTTAAACTATCACTCGTGAAATTTTTAATCGGCATTTTTAAAATTAGCAAATAAAATTAATTTACTCGTTTCCCTATTAGAGACAATTCATGTTATCTTTAAAACTCGGAGTAATTTTGTTAGATAATATTAAATATTTTTATATGCTCAATTCAGGTATATACGTGCTGAAATGTGTATATAAATATAACGATTCAAATTAAAGTAAATACCTATTTTTAAAAATAGAAATGCTTATAAACGAGCTTCGTATACATTAGATATACGGTCCCTAGTCATTTAAAGCAGATAATGCAGGTGTTATATTACCCTCCTCAACTAATAGCTGAGAATCTTTCACTGTGCGGCTCTCTTAGGAATTGTGCAAGATGCATCAGATTATCAAACCTTATGAAAGAGGAATAATTAGAACTCATCTGTTCAAAACGTTTACTGCCGCAACATCCAAATTGTTTAATGCTTTTGAAACTATACAGGGTGATTCTGAAAATATTGGACAAAACTCTATGTTGTGACAGAACGCATCTAGAGACAGGCAGACAGGAGCAAATTTCATCTTGTTCGAAAGTATGGGCGGAACGAAAACGGCGAGCCGCTAGGTGGCGTTGTAAATCGTGTAAAAAGTTGGCGGACACAAAGCGAACACAAGCGGGGATAAGTTAAAAAGTAGTTTTCCACTGGTACATTTAAAGAATTAACACAAAGATGAGAGGAGATACTTCAGAAAACATTGTTGCATTAACAGTAATGGAATTGGTGGGCATGCTCAAAAGAGCGTCTGCCAGCTGTACTGCAGGCTTCACACCAACGGAATAGAGACTGATGCGGCTCGTATAATCAGCCATCCTCTGGGCAATCCACGAAAAATGTTTCCACGAAAAAAAAAAATGCCTATGGATGCGATGACCGACCCTTTCATGCCATTTATAACGCCACCTTTCGGCTTTCAAGTTTCCATGCCCAACGCCACCTAGAGGCTAACCGTTTGCATTCCGTCCATACTTTCTAAGATGAAATTTACTCGTGTAGATGAGTTCTGTCACCTCATACAGTTTTGACCACTTTTTCAGGCTCACCCTCTATTACAGTCCATGTTGCATATCGAATACTAGAAGAAACACATTTTCTGCTTAACTCAACATTAAGCCTTCCTCCTCACTGCGATCGAAATCCATGATGGGGGTGTTCTTCGATTTTCAAGGAACTAATTCAGAATTTATTTCCAGTAAGCAAGGAGTCTCAGCAAAACATTTTCCCTCCACAAACCGTTTGAAGGGGAACATTGGTCTTAAGCGGTGTCAGATTTGGCAAAGTGGACAGTGGTATCTTTTCATCCTATCGGGTTTTTGCTTTTGAGCTCTATATGACCCGGCAGGAGCATTTATTGGAAATTCTAAAGGCTACAGTTGGACAATGGCACGAGAGCGCACACGCATATTGGCCCTAAATAGTCACAGAATATCTCACCAAAACTCAAAGTAATGCGCTTCCCCATACCACCTATACTGCAGACTTGCCCCTTGTGACTTATTTCTATTAGTGAAACCAAATCTGCATAAACGTCGTTTAATAATATCAGAAGAGGTGAAAGAAGCATTGCAGAAAGCCTTACGGGTGATTGCAAAAGATTTTTTCTAGAAGTAGAAAAAAAAAGTGGTTCCGCCAATGACAAAAGTGTATTGCCGCCCAGGGGTTAGTTTTTAGAAGGTTGTTATACTTCGGTGGTTTAAAATAGTCAAGTTAATTAATTTGTCGTCATATTCTCAAACTTTTGGGTATTTCCTCGTACAGCATTTGATAAACGTAGGAAGAAACAGGATACAAAAACTCTATTAAATTGAAAGTTAACATTAAAAACCGGATTACTGTTAGATCAATCATTCCATATAATGGTAATCCTGCTTTTTTTTTAATACTTGTGATGCTTTTTAATTTAATACAGAGGTTTTGTAGCCTGAGTGACTTATTGAACCTTTAATATAAAATTCTAAGGATAAAAGCCAGAGCTCATTGCAAAATGTGCATACACAACCACTTAAATAATAAAAGGAATAAATCCAAGAAATAAAGTAACTAGTAAAATCTTGCCTCGTTTCTAAAGAAATTTTTAATTTTAAATATTACGAAATGTATAACAAGTGCTTTTGCATAAATACACTTTTTTTCATGAAACATTCAGAAATGCTAAAATAATGAAAAGTAATATGATATGATATTTACAATATTTCACAAGAAATACTGTTTTCTTACAGACATTTTGAAAGTTCATATGCTTTGTTTTCCTTTAAGCCTTTTTTCTATTCACTAAAAGAAGGTGAATGTGTTCGGAAAACTATTCTGGTGTACATTTTACAATCTGACATTCGATGCAGTTCATAGCACTTCAGTAATTGATTTCCGTGTTACGTAACTAGAAAAAGTTTGTTGTTTGACTTGTGAAAGAAATTTGCTGGAGATAATGTGATTAACTCTATGAACTGAACTATGTGAGTTTCAGTATTTCGTCACTGAAAATGATCGTTACTTAATAAATGTCTACTTGAAAAGGAACCTATACCGATGTCAGTGCAATGCTAAAGAACCAAAGATTTTCTATTCTTTCTCTCATTGTTTCTATAGCACTGTGCGACAGAGCTAATGTCCTACATCGTAAATTTTAGAGTTGAAATGTTTGTAGCTTACTTCTGAGGAATTTGTCTGGAAATTATGCAGATGTATAAAGGATGATTCTGGAATGGCTTTATATTAACATATATTAAAAAACTAATATGCTGCAAGGTTTGAGTGTATAGCTAATGCATAAACGCAGACAGTAATAAAACACTACATAAAAATGCTCTTTTAAATTTTAGGTTCAGTACCTAAAAGGGTACCAATCGCAAGGAACATTTTTTGTTTGTTCTGTTTGACGTACAAACAAGAGAAAGATGTCATTTTTAATAATAAAAAGGGTGTCCCATAATTACTGGTACAAATTTTAGGGCAGGTGGAGCACATAATAAAGAATTAGAAACACACACCAATATGGGGTCAAAAACGCCGTTTTCACTTACCTGTTAATTATCACTTTGGGAAAAGTGTTCAACTGTTCGTCTAATTTCTTAACCAAGTTTCATAAACAATGGGCTTGTCTCCAGAAATTTCATCCACGAAATGAAGTAGAATTTTTAAACTATCAATTTTAGTCGCGGGTTCTCTGTGGAAGATACATTAGATTTTTGACGAGCAATGTTCAGAAAGTTCACTGTTATTTCAGCATTTGTTCCAAATGTATTATTAACAACTAGATGAAGACAACGCTTCCATTTGACATTTCTATGTGATCCTTGTTCTTTATTATGCGTTCTACCTCTCCTTAAATTTTGCGCTAATAGTTATGGAACACCCTGTACATTACGATACTTATACATAACTAATACTATTATCTTAAGTAGTCTCTATTATTATTCATAAAAAAAATTGTCTTTAAAAATTGTCTTTGTTTGGATCATCTCCAAATTAAAAAAAAAGACGTACTTAAGCTTCTATAGTTTCATGGCAACAGTATATTTTCAATTCATGTTTGAATTCAGCGTATTTAAAAACAAACAAAAAACCGGCAAAATAAAAAGTTTTATTAATTTTTAAGAACAACAAATGTATTACAAAGTCCTACAAAATTGACATTTTACTTTTATATAGAAATTTAAAATTTTTAGCCTTAGTTTTAACATACACGCTTCAATCTATTGAGTAAAATAATAATCAAACGGAGTATATTTTTACTCAATTTTTGACTTCAAACAGCCATTCTCCCGATTGAGTAAAATTTGCTCAATTCATCAACAAAAATCAATGGAGCGAAAAATTCTCAATTTTTGAGCATTATACAACAGCTCCATTTAGGCTAAATAATAATCAAAAATTAGGAGTGTCTGTCCGTTTTTGATTAATATAACTGTACTCAATTATGATTATTATTTAAGGGCGTTGGACGGCTGCCATCTTGGATTCTCCATTCCCATGTTAACCTACGGGGAAATTTTGCCCGTTCCCTAGTGGTATAATTTCAAATATCTTAATTTTAAAAAAAGCCGTAGGTTGTACAGCAGACAATTGGCTAAATAGGAACACTTTTATTTTGTGCATTTTTGTTGATAACGTGGTTAAAATTCAGTTGAAAGTTTAAAATTTCATGCAGTAGCAGATATAATCCGTCAAAACTACATTGGAAATCCAATATATTCGTTTAAAGAAAATGTTCATAGATAGAAAAATGTTTAAACTTTCTTACAGATATGTTTGAAATTAGTTTTGTATATTTTTAATACACGTGAAGTGTGGGCAATATTAAATTCACAAATAAACTCTTTTACGTGAAATCTGTGAGCACTTGGGGAATGATTGATGGTGATTGATTTGCAGGAAGTTGTTAGGGAGCCGTTCGTCCTCCAGTTGGGGGACGGGGGGGATGTCTCTTTGATGAGAAGGGGGGATGGAAATCAACAGTGTAAAAAAATCATTCATCTATTCTATTAATGGAATCCTATTAATCATTCTATTAATGGACCGATTTGTTTGAAACTTTGGGGATCCCTTTTAAATGCAAAAATTGATTCAGAGTCCAAATTTTAAAAAGACATCTTAATTTGAACAAAAGTTAGAAATTTATTTTCAGAACATATTTTTTTTCTTTGTGGTAACTGGAATTTGTAATGGAATATATATTGAATAACTGGAATAGATATTTATACTATTATATGGTTATTTCGAACAGAAGTGTTATTAATAATTTATGCATTAACTATATTTTAATTGTTTGTACTATTGGATTAATTCTTACAAAAATTAATAAAAATGAAAATTTAGGTTTAGAACAACTTAACTTTATTAAGTGTTTCTTAATTTAAGCTTTTATTGGTGATTCTTAACGAGGTGATCAAATAAATAGTTTATTAAAATGTGCTTCTTATGCAAAATGTTTACTTAATTAAGCATTTTCTTGTCTGTTAGGTATGTTTGGGTGATTTTTTTGTTATAAAAAGATAGAAACCCTTAAAAATCTTTTAAAGAAATATTCTTATTAACTTAACTATTTATAATTTATTTTAATAAGTTAATTAACGAAGTTAATTAAAATGTAATTAATTCTTTTACATTACTTAGCTTTATCAACTTTATTAATTTTAATAAAGACTAGTAATTAATTTATTAATCAATATTGTTTTACTCAATTTTTAGGGTTTTTTTGCGAATTAGAAGTGCTTTTAATGAGGATATGTACTGCCCTTTTTAAGAAACACAATGCCTTTTAAAATGATGATGCCCTTTTTAAAAACCATTACACCCTGCCCTTTTTCCTACTTAGTCTCTGAACTCGATAACACGAGAAGCACGCACGTTTTGAAAGGAAAGCTTTCGTTCTTCATCAGCATCAAAGGAGCCAACTGAGAATTTGAGTGTTTATTTGTAATTTACGCAGATATTTAAAAACGGGAGCTTTGCTAGTTTATTATTGTTTTTGCGTTATTTATTATGTTTAATTTTCATGCGGTGAACGTGCACGTTGAATCCGTAGTTCCGAAGAACCTCTCGGCGGTCGATAGCTAATTCCGAAGGTTTTAAACATTCAGAAGTGCTCCAAGTTCTGATGAGGATCTAAGGTGAGAAGGGAAGCTTCGACAAGGGCGTGAGACGGTTCACTTGAGTAATAGCAGTATAGCTGAACCTTTGAAAATAAACACTCAAATTCTCAGTTATTATGTTATTAAACTAATTGCTGTTAGTAAAAAACGAAAATTATATTGTGTCAAGATGCAATGGTAAAAAGATAATAAATTATTAATAACGAAAATAACTTTACAAGTAATTACATTTATGCTTATGAATAAAGAACCGTACTAGATTGCGACTTACATCTTTTATAATTCTAAGAAACTACACAGCGAATGAACTGTCAAACGGAATAGTACATTATTAAATTGAAATCTTAAAGACAAAATTAGGACTGAATAATGTAAAATGATTTCGGCATTTTATCTGTATAAATTTCTTATTCGAACCGGTATTGATGTATTTCTAATATTTTAAATATTCTCAGTGAATACTAAAAAAATATATTATGTAAGTACCTACAAAAATTAGAAACAACTTATTTATTCTATTTCATGCAAAACTAGGATTATCAAATTAAAAAAGAAAAGAAAGAAAAAAAAAAAAAAAGAAAAAGGAAGAAAGACGTGTGTTGTTTTCTACGAACCCACAAAGGTTCAACTATACTGCTATTACTCAAGTGAACCGTCTCACGCCCTTGTTGAAGCTTCCCTTCTCACCTTAGATCCTCATCAGAACTTGGAGCACTTCTGAATGTTTAAAACCTTCGGAATTAGCAAGCGACCGCCGAGAGGTTCTTCGGAACTACGGATTCAACGTGCACGTTCACCGCATGAAAACGGTGATCTTCAGTGGTAGGTTGGGAATGGAATCGAACACGAAAGCTATTTTAGTAATTGGTCCAATCCTATATCTGCAAAACTAAGTTGAAGGACTTGGGTTGTATCCCATCTGACCAAAGATCCCCGTGTACATGTGCGGCGAATGTGCATCTTAAATCTGTAGGGCCGCATTTTTTAGACTCGGTAGGTTGGTAGGTAGGAGATGGCTGCGGATCCAGGAATGACGCCATTTCTGGGCATGTTCCAAATAGTGGGGTCTCAGACAGAACGACAGACAGACAGTTCCTTTTTTTTTTAGATTCGCGCAGATGCGCTTGAAACGGACAGAAATCCTAAAATTTCTCAAAATTACAAGTAATGTACAGACAAAACTCTAATTATACATATACGTACATAACCTTCTCTTTCCAGCATTGTTTCTCCGCAACTATCATTAAATATCCACTACACAAAGCGTAAGAGTCATGCTAGGAAGCAACGCTGGGCACAGAAGGGAAGATTCGCCATTATTGCAGGGTGTCCACCAATGTCAAGAGGCAAAAATAGTATCATTAGTTATCTCTGGGATAAAAAAAAGTCGCCAGTTCAATTTTAGTTGTACAAAGTAGTAACCGTTTTACATGATTTTGTAATTAAAAAATAAACATACATCATTTAGCTTCATTTAAGATTGAATGAATGAAATGATAAATTTAAAATTAGTTATATAACAATTGAGAAAAACCGATATCTGGCTTTTAAATTAGTCGCCTGGAGTAAGGTACAAGCAGCCAAATACTCGAAAACAACATGAAAATGAAGTTTTTTTATTCAAAAATATCGTCGAATTCACCTTATCTTTAAATTAGTGGCAAAAGTCGCCTTTTCAGTCGCCGGTGGGCATCCTGTTATTTTAAACAATCGGAGTGAACAGGTTAACCACGAGAAGGGTATTGGGTATTCAGCACAATATCACACACCCTTTTCCCCGGGCACGCATGTTTTGCAGACATTTTTCTAAGACTTTCGTAGGGCAAATATATATTTTCTTTTTTTACCTGAGTTTGAAGTTAGGCAACTCCATTAGATTGGCCCCAGTTTATTTATTTATTTATTTTTAATAAAAACAACTTTTATTTGGGTTGAATAAAGAAAAGTCCTCTTTGAAAACAATGACGTACATATTTATTGAAGAAATTCATAATGCTCTAAAATATATATATATAAAGTCCCTATTAAAATGTTTCAACAACGAGGAGTATTTTCTGATAGAGATGAAGTTGGGGCTCATTTTTTGAAGCCCGAGACCGAGCAATATTATTTAAGTCGGAGCCCGAGCCCGAATTTTAATTTTATGTATCAGCTAAATATACATAAAATTCAATCACCTCTTTGATAGAATACAATAAATTTTGCCGTTTGTGCAAATGAAAGACAAATATAGTTTCACACTGCATCAATGCACTTTCTAATTCTTTATATCCATGTTTATCAAATAATGACCGATCTCATGACTAACTAATCAATATAAGCTGCCGTTCTGAAATCCCCAAATGGCTTCATGCATCTTCTAGGCGCCCGTGCCAATATATATATATAGGCAATGTATCCGCTACGTGGATGCTACATTGATTCGTAAGTTATGCCTTTTTACTATATATATATATATATATATATATATATATATATATATATATATTATTACTCTTATTTTCCCAATGAATCACTTTTTAAAATCTGTTTCAAGAAGTATGTTCAATAAAGAAGAAATTTTTCACGTGCCCGAGCCCGAACACAGTTGCGAATTACAGAGCCCAGAGCCCGTCTCGTCTCTATTTCCTGAATACACAATTGCAAAGCTACTGAAATCACTCAAGAGAAGCAAATCTGCATTCTGTAACGTTATCTGAGGTCATCTGCTTGACCACAAAAATGCCTCCAGGGTCTTAATTGCTTCAGGAAGGGAGAGTGTCCCCTCCGAGCTGTGACAGCTGTCAGCGCGGCAAAGTGTCACGCCTCTTCAACCTATTTGAAATAAAGTGAATTTAAGTTTCGGAGTTCGAGCTGAACTTTCCAACCCCCTTAAGCTATAGAATTAGCGTTTTTGCAAAATCAGCCCTTTTTTAATTAAAATATCTGTACTCAATTAAGATTATTATTTTAAGATAGAAAAAGGGTGTTTATTAAAATTTGCTGTTTTTGATTAATGTATTGAATGATTCGTTTTCTTCATTTTTTATTATCAGAGCTGTAATCTATGATTATAAGCCCGAGAAAATAAATTTTAAATCAAGGCAAATACATTACATATATCTTAATACACTATAAAAAAGTATTTTTTTAATAAATAGAATATAATTTCACTATAGTCTCTCGTTATAAAACGAATTCACTGTACAGTCAGAATACAGAAATGCAATCATGGTTAAACCAGCTGTGAGATTTAATTAAAGCAGCAACCCAATTTATTGACATGAACAAGGTAAAATACTACTTACTCACTTTGGGTGGAGATATCATAACTTCATTTGTTTTACAACAGCTTTTTATAATCCAATCGTAAGAAACTATGTCATTAAAGCGAAATCTTTACCTAAAGCATCTCTTCCATATCTAGGCTGAATTTATTTCACAACTCTGAATATGAAAAAGATGCATTTGGTAATCGGATATAACATAAAATTATCAACAGCGAATACACACACAACTATGCCCGTCTATGAACCGTTAGCTGTTGAACAGCGTGGGTCACGTGATAGTAATAGGATATGGGTCGTGGGGGAGAAAGACAGAATACTCAAATAGACAAGATTTTTGCGGAAAATGAGTTAAATAGAATATAGCGGATGGGGAGTGCTGGGGCGAATTGAGGCATTCACAAATTATTGTCTTGACTGAGTATTTTTTGGCGTAAAAGGATTTAAATCGGCTGATAAGAAATTTAATCAATAAATGAGTGTTAGTTTTAATCAATAGATTTAAGCGTGTAATGGATGTATTTCTTAGTTTTATCACTGATCCTGAAAAAGTTAAACTTTTTTTAAATTTTCATAACAGTAATATTCAAATTTATTTAAAACCGATGAATGTTTTACTATATTTTAGATTTGAAATCTGGAGTTCACACCTAATTTCGTACGCAGACTTCTGTAATGAGGGAGAAAAAAAAGAAGAAATTTTAAAAAGGAAGCTTTTAGATTTTTTGCTAAAAAATTTAGTACAAGGGAGGTTACGCCACTGTTCATGCCTTTAAACTAACACTATAGTTCATAGAAAACGTTGCAATGACTTTCAAGTTTGTTTTGTACAGTATTTTGTTTCTTTTAGGATAGCTAATTGATGTTTGGCAACGTCTTAGATTTCAGGGAAGATCTGAAAGGTCACACATACTATTTTGAAAAGTTTTAAAGATTAATATGCAGGTATGATTTAATTAACTTTTTTTAAAAAAAACAAGCATTCTTCAAACAGATCTAAAATAGAATTTCATAAGAGAGCTGACCAAAAATGTGAATTCGTTTTAAAAGTAGTGCATTTTACAGAAAAAGAAAAGCAAGCTAACATATCCGTGTCACATGAGTTATATAACATGACATAACATAAAATTCTCGTCCTCAGAATTGCATTTCAAACAAATCAGCACTTGATAAGATCTTACAGAAATTGCAATTTTCGTTTTCTTGGCGAAAAATATCTTTGAAAAACTTACAAAACTGTGGATCTTTAGATAGTTCGGAATGTATATCGTACTTTATAAAATGTGTTTGAAAATTATTGAGGAAACTTTTCCACCAACATCATTTATCTACATAAATTGTTCTCAATTTCAAATACGTCTAACAAAGTTTTTCTTTCTGAATAAATATAAGAGATGAAAATGATACATTAGCATAAAGTGATACATTCTTACAAATTGAACCAAAAATATCACACTACGCAATTTCGTTTTGGGCATAAATGTTCGTGATAAAGTTTTGATAGCACTGCATTTCTTAAAACAAATATTTGCATGATGAATTCAATTCAAAGTTTTAACAAAACCGCCATTGAATTTCTGTTTAAGTACTGGAGTTTGTAGGAGATTCGTTTCTCAAACAACTCTTAGTAATTTTTCCTGGCTTATTTAAATTTATTTTATAAAGAAATCAATTATAACGTGTTTTGTTACACCACATACAAGCACACACGCAGAGATAATGTGTACACACACACAGACACATCCATACCTACATACATGCATACATATATATAGCATATAAAATTAAATATCCTCTTAAAATTCAAAGTTTCTATTAGATTCCTTCAAAATTCTATGGGGGGGGGGGCGTAGCAACTTTTGTTTTCAAACAAAGGATTTGTTTCGGCTTATAATTTTATTTAAAACGTAATTGAAAGATCTATCCTCTTTCACACTGTATTCTGTCGCCATCAGGCCCGAACTGGCCATGATATATAGTCGGCGATTGCCGACGGCCCCCGGCCTAAGGTGGTTCAGCGAGACCTCCCAAAAATGGATACACTACTTTATAATTAAAATAGTTTGATATACAGGGTGATCAGAAAATGAGTATACATCTTAAAAATTAATAATTCACAGAATAATGTAGGAGGTAAAAATTGGCACACATGCTTGGAATGACATGGGTTTTATTGCAACCACAAAAAAGAAAAAGTTCAAAATATGGCCGACAGATAACGCTTCATGTGACAGGATAAGTAATACACTATCATAACAAATTATGACAAAACAAAGATGATGTTCTTCAGAACAAATGCTCAACACGTCGCTCGTCGTTCCTGAACAGTAGCTGTAGTAGAGGGACAATGTTGTGAACAGCACTGTACAGCAATCTCCATTTCTTCCTGAACTGCCTGAGCAGCATTAGCCTTACTACTCGGTTGGCCACGATGGGACCCGTCGCTAAACAATCCGTGGCTTCGAACTTCGAAATCAATCTCTTCACAACTGAACCTACCGTAAGACCTTCACCCGTTCGAATTAGAGATACTGTTCGAATACCCTTCCTATGGCGATAGGATAGTAAAGCTGCAGTAGCTGATTCCCCATTCTGATAATCAGTGGTGGATCGAGAAAAAGATTATGGAGGGAGCACAAAATACTTTTTTGTCGCATTTTCTTATAGAATCTCTAGAATTTATGAAATAAGCCAGGCCTTTATGGTGTAAATTTAGTTGGCCGGGGGACAGGGAGGGACACGTGCCCCTGTGCCCCCCCCCCTCTGGATCCGCCAGTAATAAACCCTATGCCATTCCAAGCATGTGTCTCAATTTTTACCTTTCTATCTGCATTATTTCGTGAATTATTAATTTTTCAAAAATATATTAATTTTCTGATCACCCTGTATAAGTAGTTTGATTATTAATTTCCTTGTAACTCTTACGCCTTTACACAAGGGCGTAGCGGAGGACCCCCCCCCCCCCCAGACCCCGCGTCACGAGGATCGCAAGAAGGATTAGGGCCCCCAACAGCTTTAAAATAGTTGAATATGGTTTTTAGGCACGTATGTCTAATTTTCAAGAATTACCTATCCTAATATTCTATTCTCTCTAACTTCCCCAGTAAGGGGCCTCTTTTCAATCTCCGGCCAAGGGTCCCAAAGGAGCTAGTCAGGGGCCTAGTCTCCATACCTCGCAAAAATTTCCTGGGGCTATGAGACCCGGGGATTTTAATAGCCAATAAATGCACCTTTTTTTTTGGAGTATGGGATTACTGTATATGCCACGTGACCCTTGATTTTATAAAACCAAACATCGCTCATGGAGCGACTTTTTCCTGACCTCTGCTGCCACATAATCTTTATGAGAAGCTGTTGAAATAAAAATTTGTTCTGAACCCAAAGTGTGATGTAAATTAAGTCAACAGCTCCAGCCCGAGCGACTTCCGACCTCCGGCTACGAAGAGCCAACGGCGGACGGCCGGTCATATCTCAATGACGTCCAGCTCGGGGCTCAAAGCCAGTGTCCAGATCGAGTCGCCTACTCTGCCCAGAGCAGATACATATCATATATATATATATATATATATATATGTAGAGAGAGAGAGAGAGAGAGAGAGAGAAAGCTAAATTTCCTCTCACAACTCAAATTTTCCAAAATTCTTAATTCAATAATGCACCTTTAGGTGTATTGAGAAAAAAAAAGGCACTCAAGCTAAAAATCAAACTGAATAAATTAAAAATAAATCATTCTTGCATAAAGATCAAGAACCAGTTTTCTCACGATCAGTATAAAAAGAGACACAGAGACTGAAAGAAGTCAGTCTACAACTCCAAAGCTTTTTGAAACTTATATACCGGAAGAGTGCGTGGATGAGTGGCATTTGAGAATTCTCTCAAAAGAAACTCCTCCGCATTTACTTATTGAATCTTAGGAAATCCAGGAAAACTTCCATTTGGTTGTCCATCAAACGATGGTAGATGAGTAGTTGCAATTGTCACTATGACTATTCATTTCTTAAAGGCAGTGACCGCAGCTGAATTCACACTGGCCAACGCAAAAGTATGAACTACGGCGCGGCGGAAGCATTCATAGGCTTATTCCAGGAAGCAACAATAGGCACAGAAACGAAATCGTTCCCGTCACTATTTTGCAACGATGGTCACAGGAAAACCATTCGCTAAGCTCCAGTGTAAGCGTGCATAGGATTGTCTTGGAATGAATTTTATAATCGATGCGTCGGCTTGGTTTACCTCTCTTCTTTTTTCCCACATTGCATTCTTATTTACACGAGCAATACTTCCCTTTTGGGAAAGAAAAATGTAAGCATTAAAGTAATGGCTATTAAAATTCATAGAAACAAAATGAGCACGTCTTACATATGCAAAATGTTCTTGAACAATGGATGCTACAAGCAGTATGCACAATCCGAATGCAAATTACTCTTACTGGATAACCTTAACAACATTAACCTTCTTAAACGATGGATCTTCGTCTACACTTTCCTGATTCGTTCCGCATCTTGCTTTATTTTAATCTAAATACCTTCTATAAGTGGCCAGGACACGTCTGAAAAGAATTCGATGTTTAAATTAAGTTTCAGACTTTATATTTCGAACGAAATTACCAAATGCCAGAGGAGTAAAAGGATTGTTCAAATTGTACAAAGAAATTGCATTATTCAATCGCTTAAAACTATACCGTTTTCTTGTAGGAGTCAGATTTCCCTCCTTATTTTTTAGTTTCCCCCTTTTTTAAAAACTATTTTTATGATTGTGACTATTTGAAATAGTATCTTACATTCTTTTGCTGAACTGTCATACGATATTTAAAAAAAAAAAAAAAATTAATGAACTGAGTAATACTCTGTTTAACCCTTTAAAGAGCGGTGGACACGCCATGAAACCATTTAATTCCAGTGGCAAAAAAGTATGGTTTAAGTGGACCCCCCAACGCTGTAAAAGTGCAGCCGCTGCCATCGCTCCATTTAACTATCAAAAACATTTCGATCGATTGAACTGACAGTCGTGCGGCCGCACAACGCCCTGTATCTAGAAATTTTTTAGCTCTGTGCCACACGATCGGTCATTGTGCTGGTAGGTAAATCGAGCAATGATAACGGTTGCATTTTTTCAGCGTTGGGCAGCATATCCAGTTGTTATACATCGATGTGAAAAAGCTTGCGCTCTAAAGGGTTAAAGAGAAAAATAAATTTCGCAACTTCCACGTTCAAATCAAATTGAATATATTGTTTTCATGTCAGTTAAACAATAGACTAAATTCAGCGATGTTAAAAAATAAATAACTTTCTTATTGCTGATTTTTCTGGGTTTAAATGTCACTATAATGATCTATATTTTTTCCATTCGTAAATGAGCTTTTAAATCTACTGAAAAACTTGGGTTGGAAAGGTTTTTAAAGATATATCTGTGATTGTATATAAATCAAACTGCAAAGCTTTATACTGATAAAAATCTAACAAACCTTAAAATTTTAAGGGCCAGAAAAAATGCGAACCTTCCTAGACCTCACCAAGTCATTAGACAGCTCTTTTTATCAACCATATCTTCTGCATGTTTGTTTATTTGTTTGTTTATTTGTTTTTGTTATATTGGACGAAAAACTCTTCCTTGCCTCTTTCAGCCTTAAGCAAATTGAAATGAAAGAGAGATTCCTATATAAGTTTCAACTTTCGCTGTGCCCCAGCGGGCACTGTTTAGAAATGAAGAAGGATGACCTACCCCTTTGAAAAATTGTGAGCAAGCTACTGAGTTCAAACAATTTTAATAATGTAAAAAATAAATTTGAACAAAAGCAACTCTCATAGAAAAACAGTAGTAAGTACCTACTGTTGTTTCAAATTTTAAAATTGAAAATGGATTCGTGATAAAAGTTATTTAACGGAAAAATATACAAATGTATAGCAGAGAAAACTTTAAGTCAACGTACGAAATTTTGTATTGGAGCCATTCAGAGAGTCAATTAAATATGCAACAAAATGTAAAGAAATATTCATGAAAATTAATTACAAGAGTACTGTTATGAAATATGTTATTGAAAATGCTTATCTAGGATTTTTTTTTAATCAAAACAATAAACAAAATTGATTTTATTGATTATTTAAAGAATAATAATTTTGTTGTTTTGCTTCAGATAAAATACTTTTTTGCATAATTTAGTACTAATTATGTAATCAGAAATAACTTAAGGTGTGAAATATGCGATCGGAATAGAAGGGATTGAGTAATGCGCTTATCAAAATTATTTCTCAACATGAAATAAAAAAACGTCAAAAGATAATTTTTCACTCACTGTAAAAATCTCAAATCTAAATAAAGAAAACACATTCTTGTAATAATACCAAACGCATAATTGCTCTTTGAAGATTAAAATAAAGGAGGAAAAGAAAAAGAAAGAAAGAAAAGAAAAGAAAGAAAGAAAGGGAAAGAAAAGCACTATAGGAAATTATATAAATAAATATAAAAAGTATTTCTTTTTATATTTATTTTTATTCATATAAATCTATTTTTTTAAGAACACCTGAATAAATATTAACATACATTATTTATTGTTTCGAATATTTTGGAAGAATAAAAGTTTCTGAACACAGAACCTTTAAAATTGAATATTCCTAAATCTCACTATTTTTAAATTCAAAATATGAATTTAAAATGTACATATTTCCAATTGTGTGAAATTACGGGAGGAGTAGATACTTTTTCAGTCGAATACTGTCTTTCAGCAAACATTAAATGGCTATTTTAAGAATGTCAGTGTGCCAAAAGTATCATTTCCACCAATAGAAAATGTGTCACATAAAAATATATGATTTTATGATTTGAAATTATAATAAATATACCCGTAGTGTATTGTTGTTTTTTTTTCTTTCAAATTTATGTTAAAAATTATTTTTAGTTTTTATTTTACTGAAAGCTTTCCATTTAATTTTACTTTTAGATTTTATTCAAGAAAAGCGATTGCGATTGCGATACTACATATGAAAACTTTTAGGAACATCTTTAATGCATAATGGATAAATCCATCATTCTCGAACATTTATGGCGGAAAAAAAGTTAACATTGCCGAAATAAAAATCTGAAATTTATTTCAAATTTTCACTGTAACGTGCTAAGAAAAATTGCTTTGAATTTATAATTATTACAAGAGAAATAACTTTTATTTATACAGCAATTACAGCAATTTATAAAATTATTTTCCATCTGCATAGTATGTTGATATCATGTTTTGTGACTAAAAATTATTTCTGTTTATGTTTTTAATACCTTTTTTCCAGTGTAAGCAATAAAAGTGTAATAGCAGAATTTGGGCAGTAGAATATGCACGTGTGTTTATTTGTCATTTAAGTGGAACATCTTGTAAAAATACTCTGTACGGTTTGTTCAGCTGACTTTTCCCATGAGGCTGAGAGTTAGAAGAGTTTTATACTTTAAAATTCTCAAAACCAGATGCAGGATGTCCCGGAACTTCGTGTACAAACTTGGAGGGGAGGTAGACAGTATCGGTAGGAACTATAATTACACAGGAAAGCATGGGTGGAAATCGTCAAGAGGAGCTGCACGCGAGCTCTCAAGATCGGCACGTGTGGTTTTCTTATTGTCATACCTGTCAATTTTTACCTTTTTTTTAATATTATCTACCACTAATTCTTTTTTTAGTAATTTGATGTTTGAATAAATTCAAATTTTCAGTGTAAAATAAAACTGTGGTCTTCGAAAGCGTGGTCGCGTGGTAGCTGTGGTCTTCGTCTGTAAACTTCGAAAGTTGTGGTCGATAATCTTCCAAAAAACCGTAAAACTTGTCAGATATGTTCGTTTTGTTTTGTTTTATGGCAAGTCTACACGAAGGGCATCTGCATAGGGGAATGCCTTTCGCGGAGGACTTTTTAAGGGTTCTACCGTGTATTCACGTTACATCTGGAGAAAACCATCCAGAACTCCAGACCGTTAGATCGACAGCCGCGCAACAGGCCTGAACCCGGAACCTTCACTCTTCGATCATCTGCCATGTTCAGTGTCTTATCCACTCTGCCATGATGGAGCAGATATGACAATGAGGAAGTCACATGTTACAACCTTACGTTGCCACGTGTGTCTCGCGTACATCTACTCCCTATCGATTTCTACATATGCTTTCCTAAGTAATTAGGGTTCCTAATTACTTAGGAAAGCATATATACCTACTGTTGTCTACCTGTCCTCCAGGTTTGTACACGTTCCGAGACACCCTCTATAATGTTCACACAGGATATTCTCTTTGAACTGAATAATCATTACCTAATTGAAGGCCTTACTTTATTAATTCGGAGATGGTGGGACCGACAAATCTCTCGCAGTAAATGCAACTGTAAAATAATTCCTAGTAGAACAATCACATAAGTTCTGACACATAGATTCTGTAAAAGAAAGAAAAAAAAAAGTTTATCTTTAAAGCGACTCGGAATTACAAAGTGGATAATATTAAATAAGTTAAAATGATAACATGTCTGTAATGAAAGGTTTAAAGTTGCATAGTTATTTTGAATAAAGGAACATCAATTATTACATAAAAAAGCATATGCATTAATAATTAGAAACATAAAAACAATATAAAACAGATAACGATGAAATAGATAAATAATCTTCAACATATGATCCCTCTCTATAAGGAAATGCATAAAAAGTATCAGAAATGCTGAAAATAGTCCAAAATATCTCTACTCTATACAATGACAAAATTTTTATTTCCTATACCGAAGCTGGGAATTTACGTAATCTTATTTAGGAAACTTCTACTAAATATTACAAGGCAATGTAAAACAATCCTCTTATCAATAGAACATTGGAAACTTTTTGACACTGGGGAAGCTTATCTACCAAACCCCATTCCTTAGGACTTAAAATTTCCTTTTGAATCCAGTACTAAAATTTAGATAAAAGTTTATGTATACAATAGAAAATCGAGAAAAGTAATCAAGTTGAAATGTAAGAAATACAACTGACTTTATTAACTGTTGAGCATATCCGAAGGCGTAGAGAAGCTTTATGATTGAATTTTACGAATTTGTTCGTTCACTCCTCCAAGACCGCTCATTCATTCTTGAACAAAATTGCAATCTAATAGCTAACAACGTTTTCCTGAAAGAATTTTAGGTCGGCTGGTTTTTGGATATTTCTTTTCTTATTGAAATTAGGCTGGGATGCGGTATGTCTGCACCTGGGCGCGGTTGCATTTACTTCTGCGTGTCTGGTCTGTACAGGAAAAAATCGAAATTTTAAAGTAATTTTAAGACATTTGATTCTTTTTTATAATTTTCTATGCCATTTTAGCATTATAAATTTATAGTTGCCAGACGGTTCCGTTGTTGCTTACTGTTGCTTACATTGCACCAGACGTACTTTTAGTAGTTAAGAAATCTGATGAGAACACCACATGACTTCTTTTGCACGTCTATTAAATCAAAAATATTTTCGGCGCACTTCATCTAAACTTTTTTGGACTGAAAGAGATAAAATACAGCAATAATACTAAGTAAGGTTTATCGATTTCTAGCCATGTATTTGAGATATCTCCAAGCTGGGTTCAATTTGTAACATTTATTCTTCGCGCTTAATTTGGCGATATTTCGCCAAAAGCTGACAAGCTTGAGATAGTTAGCGAGATTTTGGGGATAGCCAAAGTAGTCATTGACCACAGACTTTCTATGAATTGAATGTATGCTTACACCTTAATGCATTTAAAATTATTTGGGTGATCCTGTAAATAAATTACCCAGTCCACTGCAATCAAAAAAGAGATGCACAGTTATATGTTACAATTGTTCTAAATACAAAATTTCAACTTCTACGATTAAAAGTTTTAGAGTTATACAAAACACGAAATTATTTTTGACGTCAAATTTGGCAATATTTCGGCAAAACTCGCACAGGTCGATGACAAATGGCGAGATTTTAAGCATGGTCGGAACAATTACTGACTACAGACGTGATATATTGAAGATGTCCATGGACATTAATGTATTGAAATTCTTTTAGGTGGTCCTGTAAAAAAACCCTCCAAAAATTGGAATCAAAAATCTAGATGCACAACTAGATGTTACACAAATCTTATATATTAAATTTCAACATTCTACGACTAATAGTTTTTGAGACATGAGAGTTAAATGCATACACGTACAATAATTTTTTGCTTGATCGTATTTTTGAAGCACAGTCAGATATTTTTCTGTTTATTTTTCTTGATTTACGCAATGTGATGTGTAAATGTATTGTATATGTTGATTTTAAAATAAAAAAATCAAAAAATTATGAACAAGCAGATGTAAGAGACATAAATATTAAGTAAAAATGAAATGTGTCGTTTTGATTAGTATTAAACTTTTCAATATTAAAAAAAGTATATAAAAAATAGCAAAAGATGCATAGTAATTGTGATCATCATTTGCCAGTTGAAAAATTTTATATACTTACACTGTGTGCAATGGAGGATGTGATGAATATATATTTTCCCCGATTTTAATTGCCACATTTTTTTTTTCAGGCCCCACCACTGAAACTGGTCACGAGCTGCCACTGGTATGTATGATGGTCCATGTTCTTGTGGAATAATCACTGAAACATTTTCCCTATAAATTTAACATTGTGCTATTGTTTTGCAAAGTTTTTTTTCCTGTCGTTCTGAAAAAAAAAATGCTTGATTCATCAAGTCACATATCTGCGCTCAGCAATTCCTGACTTCGACAAGCCATTCAATCAACCCTAGTAACTCACGTAAAAATCTTGAAATAAAGCAGAATTTCTAAGCATTTTCCAAACTTTATATATTAGATATATGACTTGATGAATCAAGCATTTTTTTTTCAAAATGGCAGGGGAAAAAACAATGCAAAACAATAGCACAATGTTAAATATATATATAATATCATAATATCAGATTGTAACGAAAGTTTTCCGCCAAATTTGCTTGAGTCAACTCATGTGGTACCCAAGGATTGGCCTTATATATTATGTGATGCTTAGCGCGACTAATGGACATGGCACTAAAGTCTAAATCCCTTTAGCTAGCTCTCGTGTGATTGAATGTTTTATCTTGTTCCACAAATTTTCACAGGCGGACCTCATCAACATTAGTAGGCCGGCCAGAGCACTCTCTTTCTTAAATGTCAAAGTCCTCGTTTTTGAACTTTCGGTACCGAACCTTCACAGTGCCATATGATACAACTGTAGTACCTTAAGCTGTATACATGATTCGGTGACATTGTGTTTCTGACTTTTTGCAAAAGAACTGGGAGTAAATAATGGTTCTAATCTGGTAGCGTGATAGTCCCATTTCAGACACCTTATACTCAATCATTACAATATTGGCAAAGGCGCCAGTTCAACAATTGGCATTGTTGAACAAGAACAACAATTAGCATCGCGAAATATTGGCAAAGACGCCAACGCGAACTGTTTGCGCAGAGAATACATGCAGAGGCGGGGAACTTTCGGTACAACCTAATATTTTAATGAAGCTTTGAGAACGATGGAAATACATGTCAGTAAAGTTTGTGCTACTTTGACAAAACAAAGCCCTATTTGGAATACCTTTAGAATAGAAAACTCACTCATAAAGGCACCTAACTTGATTAACCTTATTGTAAATTGAGACATGTCTAAAGTTTACCAGGTTAAATGAAATTATATTTATAGCTCCGATCAGAAACTTTTATGTCATCACATCTCTATTTTTAGGAACAATTGGTTCAAAAAGTTATGTCAAAATATTTCTTAATCTACCACCAAACATATTTCTCTTATTTTAATAGTGAAATAACTTAAGAAACAGAACATAACAAAGCTAAAATATTTTTCTCATGTCTAAAATTTATGACTCAATTTTTTAGATTATTAAAATTAAGTTTTCTTTGAGATAAGAAAAATGTAAAATTTAAAATTACGAAACGGACTTAGTTGATCACAAATGAAGCATTCTGGAGTATTTGGCTGGTAAAGCAAATTTAAGAGAAAAAAAAATAGCCAAAATAGAGATATCGGACAAAATCATTGCAAATATTGTTTAAGTCTCCTTTTTTATTTTTGTAACGCGTATTTTGAATGATATACTTTTAAAATAAAATTTGTAAAACTCCTAAGCTTTAAAATACTTTAGTTAATCATATAAGGCAACTGAAAGTCATATTACAGCTTACAGCTAATGCAGTTTAAAGTTTTCTGCAACTCACTGGGAACATATAATGAAAACTTTTTTTTTTCTTAGCAACTATTAGTTTGAAGATCACTTCATAAAAGACAGAAATACGCAAACGATACTGTTTTTCTTTTCTTTAACACAGCAAATGCAGAAGTCAAGGGGAATCCGTATTGTTAAGGGAGAAGGCTAGAGCCCTAGCCATTGGAGTAGAGAAATATTTTACAGGATAGTGAAATCTTATGTACTACAGTCAAAACTCGTTACAGTAAAGTGGGTATTTAGTGAACCCTCGAGTATAATGAGCTTTTTCAGCAGTACCAACTCAACACGCATTTATTTCACTCTTTTTTTTCAAGGACAGACACTGGTCGATTTGATATTACTTTAAACACTACTAGTGAACCGATGATAAAATAAAAGCCCGCCATATAGGGAACTGAAATGTCCCTATCACAGATTTTCTTCTTTCAAACGCCCGAAAAATCTTTCTCCAAAAGACTTTATTCGTAAACATCCGTGTTCTATAGGCAAGCGTTCTTTTAGATAAGGGACGGCCAAATCGCGGTGTATGCGCCAAACGTGTCGCATTTGGAGATTTTAAGTGGCGCATTGCATCCTTGAGCCTACTTATTGTTTAGAAAATATATTAAAAGTTTCTTAAATAATTTCATGTCCGGAAATATTTTATTTTTTATAATTTATTTAATTATATTATTACATTTGCACACTCTAACACACGTTGTCATCAAAATTCGAACCATCTCTGATCCCCTACAAAATATCCGAAAAAATTAATTCTAAAAAACATCCTCCTCAGAACAGCTATTTCAATCTCATGCTCACACTTACTATAGAGGAAGCATTGTTATTACTCTCCCCTTAAATTAAAGCTTACCCGTATTCATATTTTCCAACTCTTCCCTTGAAGTGTAAAAGATGCTTGGGTTGTATGGCGCATTTGAAGTCATCTATGAGAAAATTTGGCGCATGATAAGCAAAATCCCTGTTTTAGATTATATTATGACCTAAAATAAATGAGTGGTCATGATAAATTGACGATCTTGCACAGTACATTAATATACAACATTACAGCTATCAACAACAGCGCTACATTAATTGTCTTGCATATGTACAACAGTACAAACCATAACAGTTATGTAAATTATACGGCTTTCTTCGGTCTCTCAAAATACAAAATTTCCAAACTTCTTTAAGCAGATTAAGATGCAGAAACGCATATTTCAATGTTTTTCTAACATTATTAGTTTTGCCCTCACATTTATTATGTTATCGTACTTAAAATAATCCGAATGTAAAAGTTAGTAATTTTGTTTGAATACATCAGCCTGCGGAAGTTTTTTACTTCCAAAAATATTCAAAATTATGTTTCTTTCCTCAAAACTTTTGATTTTAGATTTCGTTAAAAGATAGTGTCAAAGGCTCTTAAAAAAATGAAGCCACTATATAAAATGTAGATGAACTCATAAAAGAAACACTTTTTCATTTATTCTGAGTGTCGCAAATTAAATATGAATAAAGTTACTTTTCAGGGGAAGAGAAATTTATAAAGCGTTCGCACGCACAAGAAGTATTTTCGATTTAAATAAATGATTGGAAGAAAAACCTTTTATGAGAAATTAGTTTTCCCCATAAGACTTATGGATTTAAATGTGTTTAACTAACAAATCGTAACAGCAAATTTCATTATTCCCTTTGAGAATACTATTTAATTTGTATTAATATTGATTAATAATTTGTACTCAAACTGCTTTAAAAGAATTTAGAAATATTTTTTAATCTGACACTGACAAGAAGAAATGCATTTTTAACTAAATGATCAAAATACTTAAGAAAAATTCTTATGTAATATTTGAGAGGTTCCTTTTTATCCGACTGTTAAAAAAACATAAATCTGAAAATTCATCTTTTTAATTGTTTTAAAAATAAAACCAATGAATGAATCTTCAAGCTAAACTAATTTAAAAAACTAGATAATAGTAATCATGCCGGTTTGTTCATTTCAAGAGAAAAGCTATACGTGGTGCTAATGTATATGAATGGTAATAAGCATTATCAGAAGATAACACCAACAGGTGCATTGCGCATTGATCCAAATAAATTAACAAACGTACAAAAGTTTTTGGATAGTTCCGCATTACTTTATGATAACGGCAATTTTTTTAGAAGCAGTAAACGAAAAGAAAAAAATTTGTTTTGCTTAATCCATAGAGTAAAATCTGCAATTATTTTGTAGCAGAAAAAATCGTGTCAACTTCGTCGGTTTTTTTAATATCTCTTTATCTTTACATGGTTCCATAGTAATATATTAAAACTCTATCAGTAATATATTAAAACTATATACTGCCATGCACAAAAATCTACTTTGTTTTTTAATTTTTCATCTGAATTGTATAAGGGTTGCAACCGATTTTGTTAGGTGAAGGAAGTTACACTGATATGGGAGCAACTTCTCCGTGAGTCGTTTTTTCAAATCGTCGAACTGGAGCAGTTTATGATACAGCTTCATCAAGTATTATTTGCAGGAATTGGGATAATACAAAAACACAAGGTGCATCCTAAAATTGTATGCAAACTTTGAACTGTAACAAAAAATTTATCTCCCTACCCACAAAGTTTAATTTCTGGGGGAAATTATTATTAATTTTAAATTTTATGTTAAGATAATCATACGTTCTACAGAACCTGATTGGTGAAAAGGTTTGGGAAGCTTGAGCTTCCCCTCACAAATTTTAAAGATACTTAAAGGGACCCCAATAATTAAAAATCTGCGATTAAACATTCCAGTTTTGCCGCCCAGGAGGTGTAGTGGCTCAAAAACCTTTCTATAACGCCTTGAGTCCGTGTTCAAATACCGGCTTGGGCAAGGAGGTTAACTTGTCAGTCCCTTCATAGGGGGTAATGCTGGGCACCCACCGGATGCCCCATCATAAAATGGTCACAAAACCTTCGGGCAATTGTAGTGGATAGTGTCAAATCGTCAAGTGCCCGCCGGTTGAAAAACAAAATTCCTGTTTTTGTTCTTTAATGCATTTTTAAAGATTTTATTTTGAGAAAGTGTACTGAAGCAAAAGCAAATATACAATACTTTAGTAATGTTCAGTTATTAAAGTGTATAAAAGTTTCGAATCTATAAGATTTTTTAAATTTGTTTGGTAACCATTCGTGCGATCCTGACATCTTGACACTGCAGTAGAAAACCGCTTTGGAGATTTGGCCCAACTTAGTGCAACAATGTACAACAATGTACTTTTATAACATTTAGTTAATTGTCTGAAGGGCATTGCAAGACCATGTTGAATATGATTCAGCAACAAAAAACCGTAGAATTTTGATGCAACCATACCTGATGTACAGTATTTTTTAATGGCAATACGTGTGAGCGGTGGAAAGAATTAACTTCAATATGAAATATCCTGTATCACTTTTGAATTGTAGCTCTAGTGAGTTGCGATCGTTAGTACTTCGCAATCGCAAAGTGAGTGCTGCATACTCAACGCTATAAGTCCACCGAAAAGAAGAGAATCCAACATCTACAGCTCATCAGATTGATTGCGAAGTATTTAAGCTCGCAGTTGTGAAAAGCTCACGTCAGCAGCATTATACTGTTCTACTTTTAATCTGATATATGCAATAGAATTATTTGTTACATACTAATACTGATTTTAAACTTTTATTTCAGTTTTAATTAGTAAATTTGTTGATTGTTTTACTATTGTTTCGAGTTTAATTAGCAACTAAATATATGAGCATTAAAGAACCTGCCTTCTGATTTTAAGCACTTTAAGAGCACAAAAGTAGGGGTGCACAATCACACACCCCACTCTGGTGTCCTTCACTGTGCTCTTTAATTATTGAGTGCTAAGTCTTCAATAGTGACAGCGAGTTCCACTGTTGCGTTGGTGTTTTCAAATTTGCTTCTTCAAGTTGTTGGTTCAATAATTTCAAGTGCAAAATTTTCAAGAATGTGTGAACATTTGAAGCTTCAAGGATTTTAGACGTGTTGTACCGTCACTTATGTGTACTGCTGCAAAGGTATGTGAATTTGCCTTTATTTAAATTCGGAACCACCAACATTTCTTTAGTAGTATAATCAGTGTAGTGCTTACAACATGTGATTGCTTCTATGTGACACAAAAACTGATTTACTGGTGGATTTAAAAAATGTTACACTGTATAACTCTAATAATATTGAAGTACAGTGATACAGAGATTGAGAATTAGGCTTTTATTCGAAAATTTATTTCAAAATATGCTTCCTACTTGTCGTTTTTATGCCGAATACTTTTGTCTTCGAAATAATTATGATATTTCTCTTTCATTTGAGAGTTTTTTGTCAGGTGCGAAGAGGTTATTCCGGATTGTATCTCCAATATGCAGAATTATTTGTTATGTACTAACGTTGATTTTAAACTTTTATTTCAATTTTAACTAATAAATTTGTTGATTGTTATACTGTTGTTCCTAATTTGATTAGCAACGAAAAGTATGAACATCAAAGACCTACCTTCTGATTTTAAGCACTTTAAGTGCTCAAAAGTAGGGGGTGCATAATCACACCCCAACGAGACCATCACAAACACACTTGAGATGAGGTTCAAGCAGTGTGCGCACAATTGAATTTGAATCTTTTTTGGAGAAACACGAAATCATGAGTACATCCGTGACCCGATCTCAGAAAAGTTTCGAAAGCCTCTATTTTGAACATCTATTTTAACCACCATCGGGACAATTTACTTTGACCAGATTCCATTAAACTTATTTTTCAAACTGGACTGCAATCTTACAATACGAGTGCTATCAATCTCTTCATCACCAGAAAGGACTGCGTTTGAATCAATGAAAAGAAATGTGAATTAAATCGCTTGTGCTTTACTTAGATTATCTTTAATGCAAATTATGTCCCTAGGTTTACAACTACCTCTACAATCACTGGTGTTTAATTTCTGAAAAATCCCATCAACTTCTCCATACAATTACTTTCTGATTGGCAATGAAGCTCAAAATATAAGTGGTGGTATTAGAGGAGTTTATCATTATATGGTATTAGAGGTGTCTCAAAAATGTTATTATACTTTTATTTGTTCTTTTCTTTTAAAATAATATTTAATTTTGTTAAATTTTGGAACTAAAATCATACTTTTATTGTTTCCATATTGCCGGTATTCCACCAGCCTGTCTGCTCTCTCATTACCCACCTCTCTTACCTGCACTTTAGCTCAATTGTTAACCCTTGCATTAATGATGGAGTTTGCACATTACTCTAATTTTATTTCTTCTTAGATATAGTTGAAGGTGGCCTATATATAAAATGATCCCCTTAAGGGGGAAACTTGTATAAATAACATAAATTTTTAAATAAAACTTTGGCATTTGTCTACAATGTTTTACACTATATTTTGTATTATAAAAATATTTCAATAATACTTTCAACCCACAATGAGTAATTAAAAAAATAGAATTTTGAAAAAGTGTCCAAGTATCATTTTACCCTGAACCAAAGAGCAAAATGATCCTTCGTTCAAAAGAAATATAAATTATTTTTATCGGCAAAATAAAAAGATGTAAAAGAAATTCTCATTATACATAATGAAATAAAATATGTTCTACAATCGGATAGCACACATAATTTATTTTTATGAAAATTTTAAAATAAAAAATTGTCACAAACAATGAAATAGAATATTTGAAAATTATAATTCAAAAATTATGGCCTACAATAAAGGCAGAAATAGATTAAATAATGTCTTTTTTCGTAACTTCGAAAACTCGGAATATTTGAGTACATGTCACAAAAATATACATGATCATCGGTCTCGGGTGTCCCAGCGCATGCATCATCCCCGCCTCCCCTCCCTCTCCTTCCCTAGGCATTTGTGACAGTGGATCTAACCTAAATAATAATCTAAAAAGTATACTTCCTTTAGTAAACCAAGACAAATTTCTGCACACAAAAGACTGTTTACCTAAATAAATAGGAAAGTTAGGGCTTACCTTACGGCAAAGGTTATAAAATTCAATTAGTCGAAGAATTCTATTTAAACGCCTAATACATGCTGTTTAAAGTTATTTTAAATGTACGCTCATAACAACAACCTACATGCAGATCTGTCTACAGACTTTGCTTGGAATGAGAATGAGGAGATATCACAAAAACAATCCTACTGCAATTCAAATAGTTTTCAAAATATTTCTTTAAAAATTCCTTAAAAATTAAATATAAATTCTGTGCATGCTTTATTTATTGTGCTTTAATTTATAAGAAGTACAACACTAAAAATAATATGAAGCAATGGCAGTGAAATTTTATCGAACAATTTATAAATCAACTTATTAGAATAAATAACTGTGCTTAAGCTCACACTCGCAGATTAGCTGTTAAAAACAGTGGTGAGATTTTCCTGAAATGTTCCTTCATATTTTAAATAACGTATCAACCAATCAAAGCATTATCACACATTAATTCCCTAAAATAATATGAATTTGTATCTAAGTTTGAAATGCTGTAGCGTTATAATGTTATATCCTAACAAATGAATTACACTTAGATTTTTATATTTTAAAGATTTCGTGTAGTAAAATTAATGTATCTTATGTCTAATAAAATTGAACATTAAACATTTTAAAAAATAAGCATTTTTCTGTTTGTTTGCTAAGACTATCAATAACCACAATTTAATTCAATAACCACAATTAACCTATGAAGTAATAAAAATTGCTCTGAATAAATTTTTTTCCTATGACTTAAATATAACAAAATGCTCAATGATGCGATCAGTCACAATTGACATTAGTGACGACATATAAAAAAAATTACTGTAGTTGTGTCAGCAATACAATAAAAAAAATCCAAGCAGTTTAAAATGCTGCGTCCTTATGACACGCTTTAATTCATATTGCAACATAATAAAAAGCCCGATATGAACACCATACGACTTTCTCGTACTTCGATTAAATTATATACATTTTTGATGCACTTCATTTAACCTATTCCATTTGAAAGTGAAATGCCATACTTCAGTAACATTTTGGTCTGGCTATTTCACGCCAAATATAGAAGATATCGCCAAACTGGTTCAGTCTTGGAAACTTATTTTTAGATCCCAATTTGGCGATATTTTGCTAGAAGTCGCCAAACCTGGCGCTAGTTGGTGTGATTTCGAGCATTTCCTAAGCCAGCGGTTCCCAACCTTTTAACGTCGCCCCCCCCCAATAAAGGCTAGCTTACAGGAGCTCCCCCCCCCCCTCATTTTCCAGCATACTTTCAGTTTTTTATTCTTCAACAATGAACATTAAATCGACTTTTCTATGAAATAATGTTATCAGTAAAGTCTTAATAAACATTTTAAGCGAAAATAGATATGTTTTGGGGTAAAAAATAAGAATAAAATATATTTTTTAAGCATGCATTATCATTTGCGCTTGACATTCAAATGTTTAATAATTTTCGTCAAAATATTAAAAACTAAAGTGATTTGCTCTTGGAATCAAGTTTAAAAATATTATTTTACTTAAATAAATAATTTTTGAGAAAAATCTCATAGGTAAACTGGATTTAGATTTAGAGTTTAGACGATTGCTTTTTGAATATCATATTTGTATCGTACGAAGCTGGAATTGTATTACAAATTGAAAAACTGAACTTCTTTCTTAGAATAGAAAAATAAATAAAAATAACTATTGCACGTTTTCGTTCACAAAAATCTTCCGCAAATTGACGCATGTGACAAATCTGTTTTGATTTTATCAAAATAGAGGGAGAAGGAGGTTCAGCTGAGCTTTCTCCCCCCCCCCCCCCCACTCCTTCCAGTTCTTGGAAAAGAATATTGAATTTTGTAATGTTTCGATCCGATTTGTTTTCCAAAATCTAATGCATATATATATACATATGTAGGAAAATTGAAATGGGAAACAGACAGTTTCGTAAAAGACAACGAACGTACAATAAAACTTACATCAAGTATTTAATCAGTATCACCACTTTTCAGCGTGTGGTCGTTTTATTCATCGCACTTCTGTCTTCGAGAAACAGACAATATGAATTTTTTTTCGTGATATTTTGAAAAAAAAAAAAAAAATGGCCGTTCTTTCCGTAAAAAATCAAAGTTTTCTGAAAGCGTAAAGTATGTGGTATACACTTCAGAAATATGTTTACCAGTGAGCAAAAGTACACACACTTTCGTGCTAATGTCGAGGAAGAAACTGCAAAAATCAGCATATCGGCGAAAAAGATCTGGTTAGAAGAACCACTCGAAAAGCTAATCAGAAGACAGACTAGAATCAGTTAAGGTAGGGGTTAATGAATACATAGGCGAATGACATAATAGGTGAGTATCGGAACGGCATAATTGAAGCTGATCGTGTAAGCTACTGCACGGTGTACGCTAGTTTGTTCAGTGTCAAGCTGCAACTTCAGTATGATATATACTACAGAAAATCCTGTTGACAAAATATGGGTGAATTTATTCAAAGTCAGATTACTGAGAAGTTGGAGGAAATTCCTACCCACGACTTACAAACTAGAAGGAAGAGATCGCACACTGCGAGAGAGAAAGATAGCAAGACATGTGCCTACCGTACGACTCCTGTACAGTATTTTATGTACTGTACTTCTGTCCTACTGTACGGCCGAATATCGCATTTCGCTGTATCTAGGAGGCAGCACAACAGTCTTCATGTATGAAAGAAGATTTAATCTGACAGTCGATTTTCTGGAGGTATATAAGTCTGAAGATTGTAGGAAACATGTCAAATATATACACTTATTAACACACATGTCAAATGTATACACTTATTAACACACATGCCAAATATATTGCCGTAAAAATTAGCACACTGAAAAAGTGTAGTTAGAATGAAACGAAATTTTACATACGTAAATACGAGGTATATAAGTAAGTGATAAAACCCAAGCAAACTGACCATTTATAGCAGGAAAAACTAAAAATGAATGGAGGTTTTAGTACCCTGTGGGACCAATTCTAGAGTGAACGTAAGATGCGATATGGGCGGGTACTGTGACATGATGTTCTGTCGCATTTCGTAACATAGTTGATGAAAACTCTCCTCTAATTCAACCGAACTCGTAGGCTGTCCAATTTGTTGTCCCAAGTGATCCCAGACATGTCCGATTGATGGCAGATCAGAGGTTCGAGCTTGCCAGCGAAAGGTGGTAATGTAGAGGAGGCAATCCTGTAACACCCTTGCTGGGTATGGCCGCGCGTTGTCCTGTTGAAAAACAGCTCCTGGAAGCCCTGCCATGAGTGGCAGTACATGTGGTTGCAAGATGCCACAAGTCATAGTGCCGGGGATCAATACTAGGGGTGACAGTGTGTCGTATGCGATTGCACCCCATTCCATCACACCAGCTGTGGGTGTGGTGTCCATTGTAAAGCAAAGGCAAAATTGAGGCCTTCACACATGTACACGATTGTCATCACTACTAAATTGAATATAGATTCATCGCTGAAGACGACCTGGTTCCATTCGGTTGCAGTCCAATCCCGCGGAGTGCGTGTCTGAGTGTCATTGGCAACACACGTAATGAGCGTAGCGATAGAAAATGTCCTTCAGTCAGGTGCCATATGATGGTACGGACAGATACAGGAACTCGTAGTGAAGATGCTGCCCGTGTCTGGATGTTGGACATCGAGACAGTTGGAGCTACGCATGCATGTCGTATGATGTGACGGTCTTCTCGACTGCTGGTTTGTCGAGGGCGTCCTGAGCCTGGTCTACTTGTACGTGACCTCTCTTTTGTCCAATGGTCCCAACACCTCCTCACAGTAAAATCAGAACGGCGTGGGTGGTGGGCTACTCGCCAAGCTGACCACCCGGCTTCCATCATCTTGATGATTCTTCACCTTTCGGATTCTCATAGCTGCTTATATTGTCTTCGATGGCGGTTTAACGGCATATCTATATAAAAAGTATCCCTCAGCAACAGATTAACTACATGGGCACAAGCTCTGCCCACCAGTTTTATCTCCAAGGAGAACGAAGTTCAACGGCCTCTGGTGGAATTACGCAATATTCAATCACAAATTCCACTTTTAATCGTTTGCATGTCTGTCTGAAACGTACCTCTTGCCAAGTTTCATTACGATTCCACAATTACATCTTGGTACGCCAATTTTTGTGACAATGAATGCATATATACATATAAAGGTTGAAAAACTTTGCCGATATATGGATCTCTAGCGGCCGGTCTGTTCAACCAACCGCGATAAAATTTCAGAGATATTCAGTTATTCAGAGGTATGATCTCGAGATTCTATGAATGGCAACAAATTGGAGCTCTCGGTTGCGATTATAGATACAGAAACTCAAAATTTTCGGAGAGCAACACCAATTTTTTTCCCTCGCAAAATGCTCAGCGCATGCGAAAGCTCTAAAAACCGTTGGAAATGTACGTGCGTCACCAAAAAATGGACACACAAAAGACGATCAAAATGGACACAAAAGACGTTAGACGATCACAAAAACAGCTCAGTGAGCGGCCAATACAAACATTATCGGGGCACTGGGTACAGAGACAGTGGCGCAGAGAGGGAGGGGGAGCAGGGGAAAAATCCCCAGGGCCTCAGCTTGTGAAGGGGCCCCACTTTTGCTGTTTATATGATACTTAATTGTGAGTTGTCAAAAAAATGTCCAAATTTAGATTATGTCCGCGGATGTTTCAAATTAATTTTTCAATGAAATTACAAAAAGCCATCTATAGCATAAACCACCAACTTGACAAAAACAAGGAGTGTTAGTGATTGAGTCTTCTTTTCCAAGAAAAGTAGACATTGAAGGTGTTATTCAACGGTTTGCCGTGACTAAAAGTAGGACAGATTTATTTAACAAAAAATCTATTTTTTTTTTTCCCGAGACACATTGTTAAATAGTGGAAGAAAGCCAGCCATAGAGGAGACTATGGGCACACCCAACCTCCGAAATTTTGAATTTTCCTTAACAAAATGTTAAAGATCAAGACTTTCTATGAGAAATTTTGAAATTTCCACTTTTTGGCCTTCTGAAACTTTTTTGGCTGCCTGCTTGCATGGAAGAATGAATAAAAATATTAATTTTTTCAATACTCAGGAAGCATGCCTTGCAAAAATGTTAACGTTTCAAATACAGTTTCTCTATGGAGGTGACGAAACCTTCAAAACCAACTGTTGGTATTTTTTAGAGCATGGATGTTTATTAAAGTATAATATTCTTTTAAATTAATAATTTTAATTTTATTAATTATTTTCCAATTACTATAAATTTAAAATTTCTTTAAATGATTAATACTTTTAATAAGGAATAAATGAGCTCTCGTTGCGATTATAGATACAGAAACTCAAAATTTTCGGAGAGCAACACTAATTTTTTTCCCTCGCAAAATGCTCAGCGCATGCGAAAGCTCTAAAAACCGTTGGAAATGTACGTGCGTCACCAAAAATGGACACACAAAAGACGATCAAATGGACACAAAGACGTTAGACGATCACAAAAACAGCTCAGTGAGCGGCCAATAGAAACATTATCGGGGCACTGGGTACAGAGAGTAAAGAGGTAACGACAGAGGTAAGATGCCTAAAACAGAACGACGTTCTTCCGATATTCAATGCAAAAAAGTCATTATGCACGTCTAAGACACAGCTGAACTTTCACAGCCGTTGCATCCTTATACGAGCAAGCTCCCGACTGAAGAACCAACATTCCTACTCTGATTTTTATTTTTATTTTTATTTTTATTTTTTAGCTGAATAGCTGGCGAACATCATTTTGTGACTGGTGTCTTGCCTCTGTCATAAGCAAATTTTTACCCGTGAGCCCAGATCGTGTTCCCATTGGCCGTTCACAGAGCTGTTTTTGCGCACGCATAACGCGTCTATTTCAAAATTCTAAGGTGATTCGTTGTTGAGTTATTCAAGATATATACGTACGCACGGGCATACAGTTGTCATGCCAAAAATAGTCAAAATGGATCTTACATACGTTACTGTGAAAGACCGAAATTTGGAAATTTCGATTTTCACCGTTAAATGTCAACACATACGAAATAGGTTGGTGAAAGACAGATTATTTGCTTATATTCTAGTGCATTCGAAGTACCACCGGTGTATGTTGACAAGCACAGATTATGCTTTGTCGGAGGTCGAAAAGAGAAACCTGGGTCAACACAAAAGCAAAAATGTTGGAAAATTATTTTTATTCTGCTGGTGGGAGGTTATTTCCCCATGGTTATGGAAGAAAAGTCCACTACGGTATAAATGCCAAACTGAAATCTTAATGCTTAAAATCTATCCAAGTACATCTTCTGTCATTATTAAGAGGGGATAATATCGAGCGCCCTTTCTTCTTCTAACACTAGAATCTAAAGAAACATGTCCGAAAAAAAAGTGTATGCGTGTAATCTTTACGCGCGATTGAAGTAAAACTTCTTTTACGTTTACGACACATATCACTGAAATGATTAAACTTAAAATAAATATCATATTATAATTTTTTAATTATATTTATTATTCATGTACTTTACAAATATTATAAAATTTTTATATTCATATTATTCATTGGAAATAGGTACTTGGATGTCATCATAATTTTTATGTATGAAATTATAGGTCTATGGTAATTATGTGAAACACAAATTTAACTCTCTAAATTTGCTAATTTTCTTGAAAATACAGCATCTATCGTTGTACCGAAACGCGTTGTTGATTGAAGTCGAGAAGTATTCATAGTTAGCTCAAAATTTTCTTTTAAAAAATCAACTAACGACAGTAGTAAGCGCAGTGGTTCGGTAGGCGGATGTGACGTCACCAAAGGGGGCGTGGCCTAGTGACGTCACGAATTGGCGTGACCGGAAGCGACGTCACGAGTGGTTTCACTCGTGAAAGGAGTTTCTTTTTTACGGAGTGGCAACACCAGGTTTCTTTTTATTGAGTGGCAACGGATTTTTAGTTTCGGAATGGGAGTTTGAATTTTTTTTTCTGACTTGCAATTTTTTTCGGATTAGTTTTGGAATTATTAATGAATTTTAGTTAAATTAATTAATGATTTGATTACTATCATCTGGTATTAAATTTTAGAACTCATTTGTGGACTTGGAATTATTTTTAAAAATTATTTTTTTCCGACTTGCCGGCCATGGGACTCGAACCCTGGATTCTTGGTTCCAGAGGTCGAAGCGATAACCACTTTGCGCCTGCCGACTTTACTGACGTTCGCTAAAGATCAAAGTGTATTCTACTTTCGGTATCGGACTTTGCAATTTTTTTTTTCTTCAAATGTTCCTGGAGTTGTGGAAATAATGTATTCACTATTTTCATAATCTTAATCAATGTTTAGAAAGTAATTTATTGATTATTTTAATTATCTTAATGAATGAATTTTAATTATTCATTCATTTTAATTTTACTTTATTATTTTATATTTAAATGTGATGGAAGGAAGCTGAAATGGGAAATTGTTTTTAGAAAGGGTATTTTCTTGTTTCTTAACGTTGCCCGGACTTGTAGAAATAATGTATTCATTAATTTAATTATCTTAATATTTAGAAAATAAATTATTAATTACTCTAATTATCTTAAAAAATGAATTTTAATTATTAATTTTAAATTAGTTTCAGAAAAATTAGAGATTTTTTTTTTTTTTTTTTTTTTGAAGTAAAACTTCAACGACTAGGGAGTTACTCAGATTTTATTTTCTGACGGAAGTAACGCTCAGTAAAGGAAGTGACGTATATGTCATATACTCCACGACAAGCGCGCATGAAAAAAAAGGACCACGGAAAATCCTACATTTTCGACCGCTCGCTCCTTTTGCTGACTTCATTGTTGAAAATGCATTATCATTATTATCATTATTTAGTTTTTCTTGAGATAGCAACGTTATCCACAAAATATGTATTTAAATATCTCGTTTTGCCGATGGCAACTAGTTGTAAATTTCTATACTCTCTGAGGAGTTTGTGAAGATTTCCCTGGAGAAATAACTTTTGAATTAAATTGTTTTTAAGAAGTCTAACGTTTATTTTCTTGATTGTGTATCGTTAGATTGTGGCTAGTACTTATTTTCAGACATAGAATTATTACTGCCGTGGTGGTATTTGATGAACATACAATTGCCGAACGCGACAGCGCATCTCAGGTTGTTTATATTTCCATCGAGGCGAAGTAAATGGAGATCGTTGAATTATCAAAACTTCAAAAAATTAAATACATAGACTTATGAGAGTTATATATAGTAATTACTGGTTTCAGATGTGTTTTAACTACATAATTGTCTTATAATACTATTTCGTAGTGAATATAAGCAATAGTTTCGAAGTGAAGTGATATTATTATTTGTCAAATGCCAGTTGCATTTGCCGTTAGGCCATTAAACTCCTACATATTATGTATGTAGTGTCTGTTATTATTTTGCCCAAAAGATGTATTTTAAGAAATGTTGGAACGTAAGAAGCGGACCCTGGCTGCAACCAATCCCAAACAGTGGACTGAACCTGCAGTTTAAAAACATGGATACAGAATAATAATTCGAAACCTACTAGCAGACGAAACCAACGCTTAAGAACACTGTGATAGAAAAACACAACAAAAATTACACTACCTGATTACATTTTCTTTCAGAATGATTTTTCATGTGTAACAACTGTATAGGTAATTCTGTGGTTAAGATTAAAAAGAAAACAAAATATCATAGTACCCCACAAACAGAGTAAAACATCAATTAAAGAACACAGTTAAAGTATAATACTAGAATACGGACATCCCCTTCCCCCATTAGACCCAACCTCCAGACGGAACAATGGTATACGAAAACAGTTAAAGAATAATACTACAACATGGACATTTCCTGGATTCTAAGTAATTATCATGAATGACCGATGATTCTTACTGGAGATTTTAATGTTAATTTTCGCTCTCCAAGAATCTCAGTCGTTAGTTCATTTTTTAAAAGAAAAATTTGATCTAACTATGAATACTTCTCGACTTTAATCAACAACGCGTTTCGGTACAACGATAGATGCTGTATTTTAAAGAAAATTAGCAAATTCAGAGAGTTAAATTTATGTTTCACATTATAGATACCACCAAACTGTAATTTCATACATAAAAAATTACGATGACATTCAAGTACCTATTTCCAATGAATAATATGAATACAACATTTATATAATCTTTGTAAAGTACATGAATAATAAATATAATTAAATTATAATATGATATTTATTTTAAGTTTAATCATTTCAGTGATATGTGTCGTAAACGTCAAAGAAGATTTACTTCAATCGCGCGTAAAGATTACACGCATACACTTTTTTTTTCGTGTGGTATCAAGTTTCTTTTTTGAAGCTGGAAACGTTTTCTTCTGAAAATCGGACTTGTCATTTTCTGGAAAAATTGTATAAATTATTTTAATTATCTTAATGAGGTTTAGTTAATTTTATTTGATTATTAATTATTTGTAATCAACGATTAACTCAATTTTAGGAAAATGAGAGAATAATCTGAGTTATTTTATTTATTTATTTAGTAAATATTTTCACTTTTTTTTCCTTAAAGAGTTTTCTTTTCCTTTATCATTGGCAGTGATTTTTAATTACAATTTAACAAGAACTCAAAATACATCTTTTGGGCAAAATAATAACAGACACTGCATACATAATATTTAGGAGTTTAATGGCCTAACGGCAAATGCAACTGGCATTTGACAAGTAATAATATCACTTCACTTCGAAACTATTGCTTATATTCACTACGAAATAGTATTACAAAGACAATTATGTAATTAAAACACATCTGAAACCAGTAATTACTATATATTGCTCTCATAAGTCTATGTATTTAATTTTTTGAAGTTTTAATAATTCAACGATCTCCATTTACTTCGCCTCGATGGAAATATAAACAACCTGAGATGCGCCGTCGCGTTCGGCATTTGTATGTTCATCAAATACCACCACGGCAGTAATAATTCTATGTCTGAAAATAAGTACTAGCCACAATCTAACGATACACAATCAAGAAAATAAACGTTAGACTTCTTAAAAACAATTTAATTCAAAAGTTATTTCCCCAGGGAAATCTTCGCAAACTCATAGAAATTTACAACTAGTTGCCATCGGCAGAACGAGATATTTAAATACATATTTTGTGGATAACGTTGCCATCTCAAAAAAAACTAAATAATGATAATAATGATAATGCATTTTCAACAATGAAGTCAGCGAAAGGAGCCAGCGGTCGAAAATGTAGGATTTTCCGTGGTCCTTTTTTTTCATGTGCGCTTGCCGTGGAGTATATGACATATACGTCACTTCCTTTACTGAGCGTTACTTCCGTCAGAAAATAAAATGAGTAACTCCCTAGTCGTTGAAGTTTTACTTAAAAAAAAAAAATCTCTCATTTTTCCGAAGCTAATTTAAAATTAATAATTAAAATTCATTCTTTAAGATAATTAAAATAATTAATAATTTATTTTCTAAATATTAAGATAATTAAATTAAGGAATACATTATTTCTACAAGTCCGGGCAAGGGCAAGAAATAAGAAAATACCCTTTCTAAAAACAATTTCCCATTTCAGCTTCCTTCCATCACATTTAAATATAAAATAATAAAGTAAAATTAAAATGAATGAATAATTAAAATTCATTCATTAAGATAATTAAAATAATCAATAAATTACTTTCTAAACATTGATTAAGATTATGAAAATAATGAATACATTATTTCCACAACTCCAGGAACATTTGAAGAAAAAAAAATTGCAAAGTCCGATACCGAAAGTAGAATACACTTTGATCTTTAGCGAACGTCAGTAAAGTCGGCAGGCGCAAAGTGGTTATCGCTTCGACCTCTGAAACCAAGAATCCAGGGTTCGAGTCCCATGGCCGGCAAGTCGGAAAAGAATAATTTTTAAAAATAATTCCAAGTCCACAAATGAGTTCTAAAATTTAATACCAGATGATAGTAATCAAATCATTAATTAAATTAACTAAAATTCATTAATAATTCCAAAACTAATCCGAAAAAAATTGCAAGTCAGAAAAAAAAATTCAAACTCCCATTCCGAAACTAAAAATCCGTTGCCACTCAATAAAAAGAAACCTGGTGTTGCCACTCCGTAAAAAAGAAACTCCTTTCACGAGTGAAATCACTCGTGACGTCGCTTCCGGTCACGCCAATTCGTGACGTCACTAGGCCACGCCCCCTTTGGTGACGTCCTTCCGCCTACCGGACCTCTGCGCTTACTACTAACGACTGAGATTCTTGAGAGCGAAAATTAACAATAAAATCTCAGTAAGAATCATCGGTCATTCATCATAATTACTTAGAATCCAGGAAGTGTCCATGTTGCAGTATTATTCTTTAACTGTTTTCGTATACCATTGTTCCGTCTGGAGGTTGGGTCTAATGGGGGGGGGGGGGGTTGTCAGTAGTCTAGTATTATACTTTAACTGTATTCTTTAATTGATGTTTTCCTCTGTTTGTGGGGTTCGAATGCAGGTAGTGTAATTTTTGTTGTGTTTTTCTATCACAGTGTTCTTAAGCGTTGATTTCGTCTGCTAGAAGGTTTCGAATTATTATTCTGTATCCATGTTTTTAAACTGCAGGTTCTGTCCATTGTTTGGGATTGATTTTAGCCAGGGTCCGTTTCTTACGTACTAATATTTCTTAAAATACATCTTTTGGGCAAAATAATAACAGACACGACATACATGATAGTTGGGAGTTTAATGGCCTAATCTCCAATGCAACTGGCATTTGACAAATAATAATATCACTTCACTTCGAAACTATTGCCTATATTCACTGCGAAATAGTATTATAAGACAATTATGTAATTAAAACACATCTGAAACCAGTAATTACTATATATCACGCTCATAAGTCTATGTATTTAATTTTTTGAAGTTTTGATAATTCAACGATCTCCATTTACTTCGCCTCGATGGAAATATAAACAACCTGAGATGCGCAGTTACCCAGTGTGCGTAGCGCCATCTGTTTGCAACAATGGCCTTATCCAACTTTCTAAGCGAAGTGTTCCCTCCTATAAATTTACCTTCGTGGGATCAAAGTATGATCCTCCAAAAGTGTTCTTAAACTAAAATTTTCCTCTGCTGTTTAGGTACATTTGCAGCCACTGTCCCTTTAGTTATGGTGTTCCATCTCCTTGTTTTTAAACCGTTGTTCTGTCTTGAAGTTGGGTTAGAATCCAGGAAAAGTGTTTTTAAACTGACGTTTCTAACTACTTTTCCGGTTCGATTGCAGACAGATTCCATTTCTTTGTGTTTTTCCAAAACCTTGTATATTATTCATCTAAAAATAAGGATTCGACAACCTCCTGTGAGTTTGGGATTACATGTAAAATATTATGTTGGATGTACCGTCAAAACGGTTATTGATATATAAATAAAGATTGATGTCTCAAAGAAACGGCGAGAAATCGCCGTTTCTTTCCCTAACAGGTTCCCCGTATTTTTACACGATGAATGTCGTATCAAGAGTTAATCAAAATACTAACCCAGCTTTCTAGTAAGCGGACGCAAAATATTTATTACTGCACCAAGTTGTTTATTTTAAAACGCGTTTGGCATTTGTATGTTCATCAAATACCACCACGGCAGTAATAATGCTATGCCTGAAAATATGTACTAGCCACAATCTAACGATACACAATCAAAAAAATAAACGTTAGACCTCTTAAAAACAATTTAATTCAAAAGTTATTTCCCCACGGAAATCTTCACAAACTCCTCAGAGAGTATAGAATTTTACAACTAGTTGCCATCGGCAAAACGAGATATTTAAATACATATTTTGTGGATAACGTTGCCATCCCAAGAAAAACTAAATAATGATAATGCATTTTCAACAATGAAGTCAGCGAAAGGAGCGAGTGGTCGAAAATGTAGGATTTTCCGCGGTTCTTTTTCAGGCGCGCTTGCCGTGGAGTATATGACATATACGTCACTTCCTTTGCTGAGCGTTACTTCCGTCAGAAAAAAAATCTGAGTTACCCCCTAGTCGCGACTAAAGAAGTTTTACTTCAAAAAACCAATCCCTAGCGGCCCTTTAAATACACTACGACATTTAAATCTCCGCTGTCAGTTTCGCAGGGAAAACCCCTACAGAGTGACGAACTCACTCTCCTCACCGAGATTAAACACCTCTCTCAGCAAGAGAACCAAAAACGTTACGTTACCCGGGGCCTTCGCAATTAGTAACGGGCCTGCGCGTGTATTTTGATGAGCCATCCAAAGAGGCCTACGGGTGCTCGAGTCTTCACGTATACATCAGGCATTTCTTAAGCTTCCCAGTGCTTTCAAACGTTATTTAATGTAGTTTTAAGTAGTAATTGTGTTACTAATTCAAGTACGAACTCATGATTAATTTGTTTGCTATGATACATATTGACATAAAGAAAATAGATGCATATAATTTGAAGGAATAACAAAGTAGCGCTTACTCTCATGATTCACGATTGCTTATTTTAGTTTCACAAGTGGATATTTAATATACTTTAAAATAACTAAATACACAAATGAGAAAGACATTTTTATAATGAATATTTCATGAACGTAGTCGTATTTCCTACGTTATTTTAAACAATTCAACATTAATCTTTAACAAATGATTATTAAAGCGCATTTCAGTGTTTTCGGGATATCCTGTATATTGGAGAAAATTGATAAAATACGCTCTATAGCGTGATCCCTGAATTAATTATTCTTTAATAAAGACATTTCATGTAGTATATATTATTCTTTTGTTGCTTTCTCAATCGAACTTAGGAATTGAGCAGGCATAATGAACGCTTGTACAAAATATTAACTACATTTGAAGTTTCTATATAAACAGGCAAAAATCAATAATTTATAATTTACTGTATTTCTGCACTGTACCAGATGTAAGTCTTAATCACATAATCAAGGCATATATAACTGATAAATAACATTTTCAACTGGCAAAATTAAATTGTGTAAATAGTATCACAACGTCATGCTTATTTACAAGAATAAAAACTACTCAAGTAATACGATTTGTGATTAAAATAATTTATTTATAAATAACACATGAGTAATTATTCACTAAACATGATTTACATACATATTTTTAGAATTTCTAAATACATTATAAACGTTCACTTACCTTTACATTCAGAGCAAAATGTTCGAATTTTAGGATAAATTTTCATGAAAGAAAATGGCGCAAGATTCACAAAACGATTACCATCATCTAAAGTTCTTTAGTACGACAAAAGTATAAAAAAATTGTTTTAAAATAGTAAAATAATATAACATTTATAATACTTAGAATAATAAAATAGAATACTGTGACTGGGGGTAACAGGCCTCAATGATAAACTCATTTTTAGGGATGGCAACTCATAAGCAGGCCCGCTGCTTAGCGATGGCCCCGCGTTACCCTTAACCACGGAGATATATTATAGGAGTGGACACTCTCCATAGCTGCTATGCTGGATTTTTGGAAACCCAAAGTTTAAAGTTAAGTTTCAATTGTGTAAACACTGGAAATCTAGTGACGTGCAGCGATCCTAGCGGCAAAAGAATAAAGCATTTCCCGTGCTGATTGATAACTAATTTTACTTTTTTTTAATTTTCCGACCAAGCATGTGAACGAGATTATTAACGTGAGCACTAAATTTAATTTTTTTTTCCTTTTGCTTACATGGTTGCCTTAGTAACAAATGAATAAAAAAAGAAAGAAAATGTTCTATCTTAAGATTATTAAAATATTGAGTTTATATTTGTTAACGAGTGCGTATATCGTGACTCACAGAAAAAAGTTTTCGTCTGCCACGGTATATATTCACATTAGAAAATGGCTTTCAATTCATGACTGAGTTCTCTATGTAACATGAATTTAATATGTTTTTTTTAGCGGCAATTTAAAGCTGTGTTAAAATTTGTCACAGCATGAAATAAATGCAAATACTGCTTGTTTGAATGTGATCGTCATTATAAATAATTACTGTTTAAATATTGCATTCACACATACTACATTCTTCTAAATTTACTACGATCTCTTAAAATACGACTTTTGGGCAAAATAATAACACGACATTATATACATAATATTACTTCGCTTCGAAATTATTGCCTATATTAATTACGAAATAGTATTCTAAGACAATTATGCAATTAACACACCTGAAGTCAGAAATTATTACATATCACGTTCATAAGTCTATATATTTAATTTTTTGAAGTTCTGCTTATTCAACGATCTCCATTTACTTCGCCTCGATGGAAATATAAACAACCTGAATGCGCAGAAGCTGGAGTCCCGGGAAATCCCAGCTGGAATACCGGGTGTCCAGAAAAGAGCCCCCTGATTTCAAAATTAAATATCTCGAAAACAAAGATCGATAGAGGAATGCAGTAAACGGTATGTTTAGGGTGAAAGCTGTAAGAATTTTATATAGCAGTTTGAAATAATAGTTACAAAAGCTGCTAACAGATGGCTCTGTACGCTGTACAGCTTATTATCAGCATACAATGAAATAATCGCACGAAAACATTCTTTGCAAAACATCACAATGTTTTCAAAATGTTCACCATTCGCATTACAGAGGTGGCGCAAACGAAGAATGAAATTTGTCACCACATTTCGTAGTGTCTCAACAGAAATGGATTCACATACCACACAGATCGCCGATTCAAGCTCGTCCAGCGTGGCGGGATGCTTCGGGTAGACAGTGCCCCACAAAAAATAGTCACAGCGAGTCAAATCCGGCGAATATGGAGGCCAATCCATGCCTGCACCAGTAAATTTGGATATTCTAAAACAATGACTCGATTCCCGAAGTATTCATCAAGAAAGCGAAACACTTGTTTGGTACGATGTGGTCGGGCTCCATCTTGCATAAACCATTCAGTACGTGGTCGATCCTCTAACACTTGCTGTGTGGCGACAAGTTGTTCCAAAATTGCAACGTAACGTTCACTAGTGACCGTTTCTCGAATGAAAAAAGGGCCAATAATGCCTCTGCTGCATACTGCAGCCCACACAGTAACTTTAGGAGAATACAGGGGTTTCGCTTCACACCAATATGGATTTTCGGAACCCCAAAATCGCCAGTTCCGTTTATTCACGAATCCATTCAGGTGGAAGTGTGCTTCATCTGTAAACCAGATGCAGCCAACATCAAATCCTTCATTATCAATCATTGTGAGCATCTGATTAGCAAAGTCAACCCTTTGTTGCACAACTCGTACGGGTATGGCCTGGTGAGTTTGAATTTTGAATGGAAACATGTGTAGGCTCTTTCTCAGTATTTTATGCGTGCTGGAACGCTTCAAACCAGTGTCAGATGCAATTTAACGGACGGATGACATTGGATTTTGCTGAATAATTCCAGAAACTGTGGCGACATTTGCAGGCGTAACTGCAGTCTGCTTGCGGCCAACATTCCCCACTAGATCATCAGTTACGCTGCCTGTTCGTTGAAGAGCGTGCGAATGTTTTTTTGCATCGGGTCCTTTTGGAACATTAAATCGTGCTTGAAAACTGCGCCTTGTTGCCGTAGGACTCTCTTTTAACCTGTGGTACTCTAGCACCAGAAAAACGCGTTATTCAATGGAGTACATGGTTTTAATCTCTTCCTTCGGTACGCTAACCTCCTTTCACGCTTCAATAGTAGAACTGATCGCTCTGGGCTTCGGATCACTATTTATACTAGGCATTACGTATGGCGATTGCAGCGCCATCTGTTAGCAGCTTTTGTAACTATTATTTCAAACTGCTGTATAAAATTCTTACAGCTTTCACAATAAACATACCGTTTACTGCATTCCTCTATCGATCTTTGTTTTCGATATATTTAATTTTGAAATCAGGGAGTCCTTTTCTGGACACCCGATATATACCTTATGTGTAATAAAAGTCTCTGTGTGTGTATGTGCGTGCGTTTGTCTGTTCGCGTTACGGACTAACCATCCGGCAGATTTGCACGAAATCTTGCACGGGGGTTCCCAGCGGGTCGGGAATGTGCATTTCGGGAGTATTTTTTAACTTTTTAATTATTTTATAGTTTACGTCATTTTCAACAGTTTTTTCTCTTTGTCCTCCGTAAAAGAGGGCTTTCGATCATCCGAAAGAAAAAATGATTACACAATCGGAAAAAAAGGAAAAAGATTTCTTTCCAACGAGACCATCATTTTCGAATTAGCTGCATTTCCAATTTTTAAAAAATAAAAAACGATTCCAGCATTTTTTGAGATTTTTACCTATTTTCGCCTCTCCCAGCTATCATTGAGAAAGTTAAGGATTATTTCGATGGAAAAAAAATTACGGTTACGGACAAACTCTTCAGCTTTCGTTTAAAAAAAATCAAGCGTCTAGAACAATTTTTTGGTCAGTTAAACAATCTATATAAATAAAATTAACTTTTGTCTGTACATTTCTTGGAATTCAAAAATTTTGCGATTTTTATCCGTTTCAAGCACCTGGGAATCCGGTGGGACCCTCAAAAAAAAGTTTTTCTGTCTGTCGTTCTGTCTTTCTATCGTTCTGTTTTTCTGTCGTTCTGTCATTCTGTTCGTGACGCTTTTTTGTTCAAGCATCACGTAAAAACGACTGCAGCGAATGATATGAAATTTAGTGTCATGATAGATGGTCACTCAACTTAAAACATAGGCGTCGAATTTTTAAAAAATCTTGGATTTTTGAGATTGGATTTTGAGATTTTGCGAAAATCCTTTCAAACTGCGTAAATTTGTGTTCGAGCATCATGTATAAACGACTGAAGCAATTGAAATGAAATTTGGTATCATGATTGGTGGTCACTCAACTTAAAACATAGGAGCCGATTTAAAAAGATAATCCATAGATAATAGATAATAGATTAATAATCCATAATCCATATTAATACTTTATTAAAAATTATAATTACAGTAAATTATGTTTTGGTCGTTTAATTATAATAGTGCGAATAGAAATTAGCTTCTTATTATAAATATTATTTGAGATATGAATTAAAGTATGTAAAAATATTTCAACATGGGGGAGGGGATTTTGGAAGCTCATAACTCACTCATTTTCAGTTCAAATTTATTGAAAATCGGTATCCGGGGTTTATATGAGCTAAATTTTTGAAATATGAGGTGAAATCTAGGGGTTGCGATTGCGGGGGGGAAAAAGTTGATGCGAATATTAATATGGAGATGGCCCCTTGTACAATTTTTATGCATAGCAAATTAAAGTGTACGTCAATCATAAACAATTGGTATTGGTATGTGTAACTTTGCTGTACGGCGAACGACGGCCGAAGAAAGCGGTTTTTTTTCCCACAGCTGATGACATTATTTCTATAGTTACAGATAATAATCATGGTGAATTTGATATAGTACCATTAACTTACCATTTAGCATTAGGTTTAATAAAGAACCCTGGTGATACTAATATAATCGATTTTCTAGATTTGCAAATTATAATTAATAAAGATAAGCGTCTTTACTTTAATATGCATAATTCACAGAAATTATAACTTTTTTTCAATACTTTTGACAGTATGTTAATTACATTTTTTTAGTGTACTTCTACATTGCTGACGAAAATTTAGGATTTAGGCTTTTGGCAATCTGCATTGCATACTTCAGTTGGTATTTAATAAACCACTTTCCTTTTAAATTTTCGTTTACTTTAATTGCAAGAAATGCTGTTACGAAAACAATATTAGTTTTGATTTGAAAATGTTCAATTTGCCTATTAAAAAGTAATAAAATTTCCTAAATGTTCTCATAAAACTTTAGTTAGAAAGAAGTCATCTCTCTGAAAGCATAATGAAGCGCATCTATCAGTTTCTGCTTCAGTGCTCTTCTAATAATTACGACAATGAAGAGATAATATTGATATTCCATAGCTAAATTATTGCCTTAAAAATTACGTCATTTCAAAATTTGTTATTCTTAAAAATATATGAAGTATTTTACTTCTCATTTTCTAGACAATTCAAATGAACTCTGAATGTACTGCTAAATCTATTTTTAGTGCTAATTAATAAGAAAATGTAAATATTTGTTTTATAAATATTCTCCGATGCTTAATTGGTAAGATTATAACTGTGTGTTTACTATAATAATTTTACAACGAATGTGTGAATTATTTGAATGTGTGAACTATTTGCCTACATTTTTCTTTTACACAACGTGATTATTAAAAGGTGTTTTAGTTTGATTTAAAGTATTTCTAAATCGATTATTATTAAATGTTTATGTAACATTGTTAGATAGTGTAATCTTTTAATAGAACTTTCTATAAATGTACAAAGTGCAATCTTATTGTGGTGTAAATGTATACATTAACTTGATTGTAAAAGCAAAATCGTAAGTGAGACAATTTTGTCAGGATGTTCTTTTATTTTTTCATAGAGTTACATTTAAACATTTTTTTAAATTCTTTTAAAATTTCAGATAAAAGTTTTAGGTAGGTTTTTCTCCTTCATAAATTGAATTTAATGAGATAGCTAAATTCGACTTTTACCGCATTCATAGTATTGCCTGCTGGAAATATTTTCACTGACTAATTGGACATCCTCTACTTTAAACGCATCAACCAAACTCATTGTATGATCCAGACATTCATGATAGGCTACATGTAATTACGGAAAATACAGAGCAGTGTCAAAAGTTCAATAAAAACAATATTTTCATCTGGAGCATTCTCATTTACAACTTTCGTAAATTTTGATAATAATAAACAATAAATTTTATTTGCACTGCGATACTTTCAAGCAAAATCATCTGTTCCTGTTCATTTTAAATGACATGTCAATTACTTTACTTTGATCGTTTTTTTTAAACTGTAAGAATAAAAGGTTAAATATACTTTCGTATGTGTATGTGTATGTCTGTATATATTCCTATTTGAATATGTCGCAATCCTTTATAATAATAAATGATGCATTTTATTCGCCTTACGTAACTTTCACTTGCGGTATGTAAATTCGTTCAGGTTTGAAATTTTTAAAGCTGCGGAAAATGTAGAGATGTTTCATTATTTTTAGCTCGTAAAATATTTTTAAACCATAAGTGATACCAAAGTTAAGTTTAGTTTAATAAAAAAAGTAATTCTGCAATTTATCATTTTATATCTCTAAATTAGTTTCTTAGCGAAGGGAATAAATTTTTGTTCGAAAGAAACATCTATTCTAAAAATATTCATGCTTTTCTTTCTTAAAAAAGGGAAGAAGAATGAAAGAAAGAAAAACTTTACTGATAAACTGTTGTTTAGCGTAAAAATAAACATTTATTAGCATAATTCTTTGAAAACTTTTACCTACTAGCAAAAAATATGGAAGCGTTGATTTTATATGTTATTAAAAAGTTTCAATTGACCAATAATGAACATAATGGGAGCTATTTGAGCCCTGTATTTTACTGAAGCTAAAAGAAAAAAAAAAGTGGCAGCAGGAATAAGTCCCTTCACTCCTTTGACAATGTTCTAAGCACACCATTGAAATAGTTTTCTTTTTCTTTTTTTTTCTTCCGATATACTATTTTTAAATAGGAATATATAATAAAATGTAAAAGAAAAAGATAACTAGACCAAATTTTTTGTCAAATTTTAATATTTTGATTTCGTATGCGAAGAAAAAGATCTTAACACATTAAAAGCGACAGAAATATATTTTTTTAACGTAAACTTTTAATCTCTTACCATTCAATACTCTTTCTTTCTCAATCGTTTTTTTTTAATTTGCAATCATTTGATACAGTGATTTCTAGAACGTGCTCTAATTTTTATAACCTCTCTTTTAAATATTTGCTAAAAGATGGAATTAGCATTCGTACTTTAGTACATAACAAAAAGTCTACCTGATTAAAATATATGAAAGTTTTACACGAATGTATCGGAGTACCCATCCTAATCCTAACTAATATTATAAATGCGAAAGTGAGTTTGTTTGTTTGTTTTGTTTGTTTATGACGCTTTCACACCTAAACCGCTGAATCGATTAGGATGCATTTCGGTTTAGATATAGATGGGACCCTGGAGTTGGTTATAGGCTACTTAGAATTTTAGATTTTTAATTACTTTTTTAATTATTAATTAAAAACCGTTTTTACGTTGCCATGCTTGGCGAGTTTCGTCCGTATCATATGATTCATGTTTTGAGCTAACAAGAATGCTATTACTTCAATAAAGAAGCATGTGCATCTGAAAAACATTAAATAATACGGAAATTATGCCAGCTTTATGCCAAATATATCTAATAATAAAAATGAATGTTCTCCAGACAAATCTACAGAGAGCAGAGCTTTGAAAATTTGAGCATGCCTGTACCCATGACTTCGCTAAAGTGTACCTGAGGCTCGGAAATTTTAATTACTTTTCTAACTATTAATTAAAAACCGTTTTATCGCCCGCACAAAATGATTTATGCTTTTGAAATAAAGCAGAAATTCTATTTACAAAATCACATGCATTTGAAAAACATAAATAAGTATGGAAATTATGTTGATTTTACGCCAAATTAAAAAGCATAAGTAAAGAAAAGGGTACTTACGTATTATCCCGGTGGTCCGCCAAGACGAGCGATTTTTTGCCGAGATAAATGGCGGGCACATGAAATTATTAATGGTTTTGAATACGATTGGCAACAGTTTGGCAACTCATTTGACGAAAAAACAGTTTGGCGGGAATGACCGCCGGGATAATAGGTAAGTACCAAGAAAAGTCCAGATATGTTTCTTAAAGTTCGTAAATTTCCAAATCCTGCAAATAATATAAATGTGTACGTTTATGTGTTTGGATTTTTTTGACTGAATCACACAAAAATGGTTGGAAAAATTTGTAATGAAGATAGCCTATGCCCTGGATTAACATACAGGCAACCTTTCAAGCATATAGCATAAATAATTCTTTTACAAAGACACTCAAAATAATGTTCATGCATTGCGCTCTATGGAAATTTTGTAGCAACTAAACCGATTTTAAAACTTTCTTCACTGATTGAAAGTCCTAGGCCTATATGGTCCTAGGCCTATAGGGTCCTAGGCGCATATGGAGAATTTCTCTGTGTGGAATTTTCTAAGGGATCCTAGCCCGTATTTTCGCGAGGTTTTTGAAAAAAACACGGAAAACTGCGAGCGGCTAGGTCGACAGGCGCGACCGGTGTTTGAACTTGGCACCTCCCCCCCTTCCAGGTTTGAGAGCAGACCCTCTTAGACACTGGAGGGACCCTGAGTGTTATAGGCTACCTTTTATGCATATATCACAAATAGTTCTTTTACAGGGATACTCATAAGAATTACATTACGCTCTATGTGTATCTCTGTAAGTACTGAACCGATTCCAAAACTTTTTTCACTGATAGTAAGCTACACTATTCTTGAGTATTATAGGCTAAAATTAATGCATGTAGCGCAAATAGTTCCTTTACAGGAACACTCAAAATAATTCTAATACATTACGCTCTATGGGTATCTCTGTAACTATAGAACCGGTTCTAAAACTTTTTCGCTAATAGAAAGCTGCACTATTCCTGATTAACATAGGCTAAAATTCATGCATATAGCATAAATATTTCTTTTACAAGAACACTCAAAACAGTTCGCAAATACTGTCGTAACTGTCTCTATTCGCCAAATGCCTGAAAAAAAATCTAAATTTAGTAATTTTACATACTCTGTTATTTTAAATGAAGTATACTACCATGCATTATACTTCATTTAAAATAAGTAAAAAGCAAATAATATTTAAATGAAGTTTCTTTAGTCGCAAACATATTTGTTATTCACACATGCTTCGTTTCTCTCGGGACCTAATTCTCTCGGGACCAAGCCGACGCGGACGAAGTCGCGGGTAGCCGCTAGTACTACATAATTCGAACTAAAACCAATGCATTTGTATATCATTTTACATTTTCTAGCAACTATAATTTTATATCCAAATTATCCGTTTGTTCGTGGCAGCAAATAAAAAATGGTAACTACCCCTCAAACATTCATAACATCTCTAAAAGGAGTGGCTAATCATAAATTTAAAAAAATTGTGACATTATAATGTCGTTTCTCGGTCGGCAATGATCCTTAACGAATCCAATTTATTACGGTTAAATCGCATACATCTATTTCCACAAACTGTCATTTGGAACAGTTTTCGTAAACTAATTTTACACATCATTATAAGGATTTATTTTACGTAATGGGGTATTTCAGAAAGAACAACGATTGCTTTTTATCTTTATTCTCAAGGGTACTCTAAAATAAATTCCATCTTCGAACACTCCTACTATTTATACTGCTATAAGCTTAAATTTTGTTTTTAAACAAAAACATTTCCATTTTCCCCAAATTCTTCAATAAAACACGTTGCAACTTTATAAAGAATAAAAATATGTATGTCCTTTCGTAAGCATGGCGAAACCATTATTTGCATTCTTTTTTAACAAATATTAACAAATCGTTACGTAAATTTTATTTTATTTTTCTTTCTAAGAAAAACAATGTGCTTTGTTCCACTCAAAGGAATAAAACGAAAGTTTTAACGCTGTCTCATTTAGTAAATTTTTAAGAAAAATGTACGATGCCACCTGCTTAAGGGCTGTGTACCATAAGTCATTTCATCCGAATACGTTTTAGAATGAGTAATTATTTTTGAATTATTAGTGTTTTAGAATATAAAGCTAGACTTTTGTTTCTATTTTGGCCTTCTTTAGAAAATTTGTGAGATATCATTGCGATTTTCAACTGTGATGTTGAATGGAAAATGATAGCTCAATTTACACAGATTTTGTTTCTTTGTCTACAAGAAACATTTTTCCCGTACTGACTAAAAATAATATAAATGAAGTGATTATTAAATACTTTTCGTTTCTATAAAACTTTAAATGTGTTTTTGTAAAGTATATTGTTATTTAAATACCTTATAATACTGGAATAAACGAAGTTAATGTGTTTGCTCTATTAACTGTTTATCTTGGCATAAATTTTAGACACATTTGCTACTTAATGGTATAATGGAATGATCTTTTAAAATTGAAAACTAAAATAACAGGAATTTGAGCTGTAACACGAAATTAGATTTTAAAGAATATTATGGAGATTTTTGTGTAAAATAGGCTTAAATATGTACCGTGCATGCTGTCATAAACCTCTTGTATAGTTATTTTATTGTCCTTTAATGAATTATTATCACAGCACTCTAACTGGTCACAGACGGGAATGTACCGGAATTTATTGATATGCCTCTGTAAAAGGAATATAATTACTACATAAACTATTTCTGAAACCAGAGTAGGTCAAAATATATCGAAAGCGTGTTTTCAATACAAAATTCATTACATTGTAATAAACATACATGGATTAACATGCATAAAAATACAGAATACAAAATTCTTTCTTAACTGAAAAATGCAAGATAGAAAATACATTTGTTTTCAAAATACACTCAAAATACAAAATACTTGTAAATTTTTTAAAGTTTTATAACTGAGAATAAGCTAAATTTTAAATAAAAACTTCAGTTTGTTTTATTTAAAAATATCTTTGCGTGAAAAACAAAACAATCGTAATAGTTGATACTTAGCATAGATATATATAAAAATACTATGAAAAAATTAAAAATAGAAAACTATGAAATATTAAAGATAGTAGACATAGATAATGAAAAAATATTAAAGACTGAAAAAACTACCGACTATATTCCTAAAACAGTATCTCTTTCAAATTTTTACCTGTATCTTACTAATAAATTGGATACGAATCGTTTCTAAGAAATTGCAATTTACTCAAAATGTAATTTAAACCGTACTATTTCAACATGTAAATTGTTTTTCTTTTCAAAATATTTTCTAAAACTATTTATTTTAATAAGGTCATCCCTATAGTCATAGTACTTGAAAAACGACACTTGAGTAATAAAATAAACAAAAATATTTTATTAAAACAAGGTTTTCATTTGCAAGTGTTACTCGGTATTATAATAAAGAAATAAAAGTATATGTACAGTAATTTAACACATAAGCCACGTGTTATCATCATGTTACCAGTGTTCATTATTAACATTTTTAAAAGAGCACCGCGCCCTACCCTGTCAGCCTTTTTCTTCATTTCAATGCGCTCTGCACTTTATCGGCAGAAAAACACAAGCCTTGCCTTTTTTTTCAAGCATCATTTATAATACTTATCAAATCGTGACGTTTTAAAAAAGTTATCGTACTTTTTATAGAGATAAATGTAGTTCTCTTGGGTTTTTAAAACGCAGTAAGTTCCGCGATTAATATAATATATTTCGTACTAAGTTGTTTGTTCTAGAGTTTTATGTGTAATATACAATGCAAGAAAAACTACATAAAATAGGTACAGAGAGTGCCCTTTAAAAAAAGCACTAACTGTATAGTAAAAAAATACATCGAGGTTGTGAGAAAAGTTCCCTTTTTTTCTCAATATATAGGATCTTTTACCTAGCCCCCCCCCTTCCCTGCAATCTTTTCCGGATGCAGTGACTCTCCCGGAATTACACTATTTTTTTAATCAAGAGAAAATCAAGTTTCAAATCCATTTTCCCCCTCAAATTCATTTAATCTAATTAATACTATTTTAATGACTAAAAAACATAAAAAGCTATCAATTTATAAAATATACAAAATTCTATTTTTAGAATTTAATATACGGTAGGGTTTCCGGGGATTTCTCATTCGTCTGGACTGGAAACTTATTGCCCAGTCTAATTATTGGGGACGCATTGAATGTCTTATTTTTCTCTAAAACAGTACACAGATTGAATTTCTTATGAATTCCCTTAGAGAAATACAATATATACTTCTCAAACATCCGTTTTTCTCTTTTGGCTTCATTGAGATTCGTTAATTAGTTAATAGTAATCCAGAAAAAATATTCTAGACCAAGCATTATTACACTGTTTTAAGAGAATAGTTTCAAATAAATTATATAAAAATGGGAAAGTTAATATCAACAAATCTAGCATTTTCATTGCAGCATCTCATTCTGAGCAATTTATGGTGTTATGATTAATTTAACATCAGAATATAAAATGTATTTTCGATATTTTGAAAATACAAGATACATTGAAAACATATTTTAATATATATTTTTTAATATATTTTCAAAATACTTTGCATTTTACTAGTGAAAATACAAAATACAATATAAAAATTTATTTTGAAAATGTATTTCAAATATCTGCATTTGCGATGCTGCCCAACTCTGTTCGAAGGAGAACATCATTTTATAGACCTCAACCATAAGTATTAATTTTGTTTTGTTTCAAATGGATTAACAGGTGTCTGAAAAGTCCTTAAAAAATAGAGCACATAGTATAGTGAAAAGCAAAAACACAAATTGTTCAGCAATAGAAAAGGTATATTATTCATTTATGTGTGCTATTAGTATGTGTGCTATCTTTAAGCATTAGTTTTTGAGTGAACTTTTTTTTTAAATTCCAAACACTGAAAAATGTTCAAAATTTAACAAACATATCTTTTAAGTACTGGAGAATTTTTTTAATTTATCAAATTAGTTGTTTTATTGAGTAAACCAGTTGCTTTTAATACAATTTTGATAGTTAGTAAACAAGTTTTAAAAGGAAAAATTAATTTTATGGTGATATTCAAAATTCTCAAACTGTAAGTATAGTCTTAATAGGCGAAAATAATGTAATTATTTTAAACAAACCGTCCGCAGATTTATTTTCAAGGCTCTTTGTTCGAAAATGAAAATATACTGTTAGAATTTTTTCCTAAAGTCGTTTAAAGGATGAAAAGACTACACATTCACTTTAAAATGGAATACTAAATAACAAAAAAAAAAAAAAAAAAAAAAAAAAAAAACTGTATAGTCATTACACTTAATGTTTAGAAGACACAAATTCTATGGTCCACCTGGCTTAATTTTACGCCATAATGTGCTTCAATTAGCTGAACAAAAGATACTTTTATTACATAAACGTGTTATTAACATTAGCTGTGTAATTTATGTACTCATATAAAAAGGAATACGTCAACATTTATCAACAGAGATTTAGAAAAAGGAAAAAGGTAAAGGATTTGAGGTATAAAAGGAATCATTTACACAAACGCTATTTTTCCCTTACAAAACAAAAATGTTGCTGATAATGTCACTTAACAAATTACTTAAGGAGTTTACTGAAAGCTATTAAGATATACAGCTAGATTTCCATCCAGTCTGTTTATTGCAAATTTTGTGTGCTGTTAATTGGAGATATTTTTTTAGAGCTACTGCTCTTAGGTCTTTTTAAAAATAAACCCTGCGCATTAAGGATAATCGTGTAATGCCCAGTTTTCTCTAGAATCAATTTCTAGTTAATAAACTTCTATAAATAGATTATACTTTAATGCTGTAGATCACATTTTAGTAAAACTCCATATAAAACTAAAACTTTATAAATTACTTTGTTAAAAAAGGCTTCCTGGATATTTTTTTAGTTTGCACGAAGAAAAAAAAAGTTTTAAGTGTTACATCAGCATGAAAACTTTAAACCCATGTGTTGCAATTAGCGCAGTTGTTATAAATGTTTATTAGGTATACAATTTTGTTTTCGAGGTTTTCACTCTCACCCCCCTCGAAAATTCGAGGTTATATTACAAAAAAATATCGTAATGCAATTTATAATTCAAAATTGCAATTGATTGTTGAAGCACTCCCAATGATCGTGCCAACTCTTTGAGGCCGTTCAAGTATTACGTAAGCAATAAATAACAATAGAAAGGGGGGGGCGGGGTCTGCTTACTTTTTCTGACAAGGGGGAGGGGGGGCTCACGACAAATATTAAATAATGAATCAGTTATAGTGCAGCAACAACAACAAGCTTGGGGAAAGGGCGTCTTGCGTTTAACTCGGAACTTTCCATCTATTTTCGGCTTTAAAGAGGATATTCATGTTTACCAAAAAACCCGCTTGCTGCCTCCCAACTGCTGAGTAGAACTAGAGTGCTGACGCAGTGACATCTCTAAAAAGTTGAATACATTCTTTCAAAAAGTTGTTTAAAAAAATAAATAAATTTTTTGCTAAAATCCCCTCCATAACGTAATCTTATAAATGAAAATGAAATTATGTTTGTTTGTTTGTTTGTTTGTTTTTGGATTTGATTAGTATACAAATCTACAAAAATGGACCTATCAGCCTGAAATTTTGCACAGATATGTAAAGTAATATAGAATAAATTATAGTCTACTTTAAAACTTTGAAAGTCCACTCCTTCCCGGAATTTAAGAGATTTTTTATGCTCTCCACGCAAAAAGCTTTCCATAATTGTAACCCCTGTAGTGAAAAAAGTGTGAAATAAGCATCGTGGTTGCCATGTATGGCGATTTTGCCGAATAAAATGTTTTAAATTCTCAAAGTAAAAAGAAAAGAATAATAATGATTTTTTTTTTGTTAGTTTATATTCGTAAGGTTATTATTTTTTAAATTATAATATCTGTGCATGGGAAAACAGAGCAGGAATGAAATGTTTTATTATATGGAATGAAATGTTTTATAATATTATAATTAAATAAAATGGTTGAAATGCCGAAAAAATGAGTTCTAACGGTTTGCACAGTTTCCAGCTTGGCGCAATTAATTTTTAGTTTGGCGAAAAATAAAATGGCTGAAATGCCGAGAAAATGAGTTCTAACGGTTTGCACAGTTTCCGGCTTGGCGCAATTTACTGAGAGCTGAAGGAAACGGATATTTGAAAACAAGTGGAAAGGTTTTATTAGAACACAGCGTTAAATTTTAATGATCCGTGCAGAAATAATGCAGTTATTAAGGGATTTTAAGCGATCTAACTTCAGCATTCTCGCCAATTGAGTACATTGATTTAAGTTGGGGGAATTCCGCCAAATTTCAGATAATTGAAATCTTTGCATGTAGTTCATCGGAGTAACGATTAATAAAACACGTTATATAGTTGATAATTTAAAAAATGCGGCTGTATTAAGGGATACCACTTTTCAAATAAATGCGTGCTTTACTTTTTGGCGGTCGAACCATTTCCCATATTGATTGCTGCTAAGCCAATGCTTCGAATGATTCTCTGAAAAAACTCTTGCAAAATGGCGTATGTTGGCACTTTGGCGAGGCTTAGATTTGAAACTGGATTTTATTTGAGACTGGTATATATAATAACACTGGTTATAGATTAAAAATGAATGTTGGTATGTGTGTATGAGGTTGAAAAACTCCAGCACCGTTTGACCGAACACCATGAAATTTGGTTCATCTAAGTCTTTTATCATGGAGGAGGTTTTTATGCTATCCGTTTTCTTCTAACTTGCTACTAGGTGGTCCAGCACAACGTCGAATTTTATTCCGTTTAGCCGTTTGCTATGCGAAAATCGTCCAACCGATTTCGATGAAATTTGGTACATGCGGTTATTAGAACACGGAGAATATTTTTCACTATCCATTTTGCTGTAACTTGCCTCTAAATGGCGCTACAACGCATTAACTTCTATACCGTTCGACCGATCGGCATAAAATTTTTTATACTTACACATTTGAGCACGAAGAATATATTTTAACTGTGTTCCTTTTGATGTTACTCACCACTAGATGGCACTTCAAGCATTATTATTTTAACTCGCCACTAGATGACGCTGCAGCAGGCCAATTTCTTGACCATTCAAACGGTCGCTATGAAAATCAGTATGCATAGCTATTTGAACAATGAGAATATTTTGGCGTTATCCATTTTACTATAACTCGCCACTTGACGGCGCTGTAGCAAATCATTACTTTAATTAAACACTAGATGGCGCTGCAGTGTATCACTTCTTGACTGTGCAACTGATCGCTATGAAAAATAGGTATACATAGATATTGAACACGAGAAAGAGTTTGGCGCTATCCATTTTCCTATAACTTGCCACTAGATGTCGCGTCAATACATGAACTTCAGGACTGTCCAGCCGATCGTCATGGAAATTCGTAAACATCGATTTCTGAATGCGAAGAATATTTTCCCCGTATCCGTTTTGCTAAAACTCGCCACCAACTGCGCTACGCCTCATGGCCTTCTGCACCGTACAAACGATTGCCTTGAAATTCGGTATGCATGATTATTGAACACACTATAACGCGATATCCATTTTGCTATATCTCTTTATTACAATAAATAGTAATCACAACAAATCTCACTATGAAAAAGTCCATTCATTCCCGTGCGAAGAACGGGTACTTCAGCTAGTAGAAAATATAGAAACCGGCTTCCTTGGCACTGAAATATCTCAGATTCTGAATGAAATTTAAAATTAAGATAGTTACAAACAAAGGTGTAGCCCTAGGGTAAGTGTCGCCTCCTGCTAACGTAAAAAAATGCCCTCTTTTATGCTTTACTTAGTTTTTGAGTTCGACATGTCGCCCCTTCGAAGCCGGCGCCCGATGCGATGATTACCTTTCTTTTCGGGCCGTTTAAGTGTCGGAATTCTTTGGAATTTTTGAATACATTTTAAAACTTTTTTTAAAATGTTTATTTACTTTTTTTGATTTTGTGAGAAAAGTGCAAAATTTTTCTTGCCTAATGTTAAAATATCTACAGTAGATCAAACAAATTTAGTTACAGTTAGGAATGACCTCTTGACTTGAAAAGCTCATTCAACCAAATTAAAACTAATTTTTAAAATTTAAAAAAAATCCCTATTTTCAAATTTACTCATTACTTTGTTACTCTCTAACTTGTAATCTTCTAACAATATACCGAAGTTATAATTTTGCTTCCTATACTATTGCCAATATACTAATTCTATTCTTTGAACTCCTTCAGAGCTGACGAAAGTTCGGGCTTTATTGAAATTTGCATTTTATACTAACGCGTCAATGGCGGGAACTTCAGCTAGAATATATATATCTGTGTGTGTAACTATGTAAACCATGTAACTATATATCCCTGAGCACGCTCCAGCGGCTGGGGTTTTGCTAAATAGTGGTCTACATCAAGAGCATTATAAGACTTTGAATCACACAGATAAGCCACTTCTGATATAGTATAGCTTGTATATCCTGTATATGTTTGCTGACTTTTTCAAACCTATATTCGTCGTTAAGTTCTCCGATTTTTATGATTTGTGTAATTTATTTTTTTTGAAATAGTGTTCGCTTAAGTTGCTCCTATTTTAATTTCAAAAATATTCAGATAAAAGACTTCAAAGCTTCAATAACGTCTATATAACTTGTCGCGTATGTCTAAAGATTCTGTCTGTTTTATGCATAAGTGCAGATTATCATGTTTTTTAAGTTGGCTTAATTTTATTTTAAAGTATATTTATTAAATTTAAAATACATTTCTGAAAATATGTTTATTAAAAACAGTGACTTCCCATACATACACAGAAAAAAAAAAGAAAAAAATTCATAGGAAAAAAAACAAATGTTTTAAATATATTTAAAAAATAGTCCTTGGAGGTATTGCTGAAATTATATATTTTACTGTAGATCTTCGTTCTGAAAGAAATGGCCATTTTTTTATTTGAGATATCTCGATATGATGAATATTCTGATTAACAGATACTTTAAACTGTCTCAATATGGGTAAAACTAACGTATTTTGTATTATATTGGCATTAATGGTGGAAACAAATTAAAAATCGAATATTCCCTGGAGCCCCATTTTGGAAAAGCACAAAAATCATGCTAAGCACAGACTCTTACCTTTACACTTTTAAGCAAAAATATGCCTCATATTCAAGCGCATTAGCTTTGTCATTTATTGATAAACATTCGTGTTTTGTGATGCCTTAAATTACTGCACAAATACACACGTGGATTCAGACATGAGAGATTTGACTCCTAAAAATGAATGATTTATGATAATATTGTACTAAAACTCTGCTTTCTAATTCTAAATTTTGCATTTCTTATCTATCGTGTTCCACAATTTCAGAAAACTATCAGATACAAAGAAAAAAAGAGCTATAAACTATCAGTACTTTTTATCGACATTTACAGGATAATGGGAGCATTTATCAAGCTCTAGTTTCCTTCAAACTATCCTTTATTTTCTGCATAAATTAGGAGTATTCATTTATCAACTAATTTGCTTAACGATCAAAAAGTCGAAACAGAAAGAAGTTGATAAAGGAGAAAGTTCCCTTACTTATAATAGTTATCCTTTCGCATAAAATAATTTATTTAAAATAGACTATTGAGGAAAACTGCATTTTTTCTCTTTTCTTTTTTAACAGGAGAGTTTTTTTAAACCAGTTTGTCATATAGTCAACAACTGTCATTTTTTTACATTTACAGTTATTGACAACACTGTGTCAAAGAAATATATATCTTTCTCTAAACGTCTTTTTTAGCTTTATTTAACACAAAGTATTTCAACGAAATGCTTTCGATTAAAGGAGTTTATTTAGGTCTCCGAATGTGTAAACAATTACTCTGAAAACGTAGGGTTGTTTGTCTCATTTCATTTTTCTTCTTTTTCTTATAGGTCCTTTCCAGTTTTAAGTTGTAAATAACAAATCGATTTGTGAATGTCTCTTGTTAAAAATCTGAGAAATGACGTGCTTATGAAAGCTGCAACTTAGGCTAAATTTAACGTTCTAGACCCCGTCAAGTGGTCCAAATCGGTCTTTTTGATAAATTAGAACTTTTTGAATTATTGATTGTTCAATTCTCTCTTGTTAATATGAATCTCTCTTGTTATAATGAGGAAATCTAGACAAAATAAGGCGATAACGCCTAGGTGAAAATCAATTTAGAGACTTGCTATTTGCGACAAAATTTGGATGTATCGTCAAAAGGATTGAAGCGTCAAAAGAATTTGGCCAGATTTTGAGCATATCCCATGTATAAATTGCTTTTCCTAAAGTAAATATCATTGAATAAATTAAGAAAAGAAATAATAAGAAGTATTAGAATTGTGCGTTATCAAACATCTTTCCAAATTGTTCTAAAAAAAAAACAGAAAGAGAAATTTTTCCTCTAACAAAAGAATAAAAATGTCATTTTACGGTCATTTTTAAAACCGTTTAATTTTCCTTAATATTCTGTCAAATAGAGTGCAAATATTTTATTGTCTTAAAAAGAATCTGTGCTACATTTTTAATATGTATACGCATTTTTAAATAAAATTTTCTTTTTGAGCTGTGTGTCAATTCTGAGAATTAATATAAATATTTATTTTCAGAAAAAAGATACATTTTGGAAACTAAAAGCAATTTTAATTGTTAAAAAAAAGAATAAATAAATAAATGGAACAATTCACTGGCGTATGAAAGTTTCCCCGCCCCCCCCCCTTTTTTTCAGTATTGGACATTTTGCAACTTCTTTGTGTCACCGCGATATCACGGGCCATTATGTATGCTGTAAATGTACTCTAAATATTGGAATATCTTTCACCTATTTCATGAGTCTGACCGCTACTGATTTCAACAAAGTAGAAACTAAGAAATTTCGTATGTTTTATGTATCTAGGCAAGTTAAGTATGAACTAAAATTCCAACTTTTGAGTGAAATCAGTTATTTTTTTAATGAGAATTCTTTTTTAAAGCTCCCGCTTATTTCTAAAGCATATTATTCCCAAAGAGTGGTGTGTGTGCATGTGTGTTGGTGAAAAATTGGTATGTATGAAATAATAACATCTTTCACCTTTGTATTTCATAAACTAAATTCAACCAAGATCAATTTTCAAATTTTCGTTTTTATATAGTTATGCTTCAAATAAAGTTTTCGGATTTTCTTCTGTTTTTCCCCCTCTCTTTTTTATAATCAAATTTAATACTTTAAAAAAATCTGAAACACTTTGATATTTTGAATACTCGTTAAAGTGCTATAAATTAAAAGCTTATCATAATAAATGCGTCGTCCCTATTTTTCTTCTTTATTATATTAAGTTGGAAAGTGCATCATTATTCATGAGCGTGCTGTATTTTTCTTCCATATTCCAGAAAACACAACTTTGGAATCGGAATCTATATTAAAATCGTCTACTAAAACTGTTTTGCAATCTGCGCCAAGCCTATTCTAATTATACTTTATAAATACTGTTTGGAATGTGCATCATAATGCATGAGTGGGTCGTGTTTGACCTTCTTGTTCTATAAAACATTTTTCAGAATGGAAATCTATATTAACCTTTTACAGACCGAACTCAGATCCAGGCATATTTTAAATTATTTTTTTATATATTTTGTCTTCTAATGCGTTAGTTAAATGATATTAGTCATTTTAAAGGGGGGGAGGGGGAGGAGGGGGAAATTGCATACAAATTTCACTGTATTCCCATTTCGGAACATGGTCATTTCTGACTACGGTTTCAAAAACGTTATACAGTGATGGGTTGTTTAAATAATAAGTGAAATTGTAATAATTAATGGAACATTTATTTTTAAATTTAAGTAAAGATATGAATTTAGTTTGAAGGGAGGAGAGGGTATCAAGATAGCTCGGTAAAAATTTATGAAAATGGATATTTTTATGATTCTTTTGTCCAGTTTCCCACTAATGTTAGAAATGTAATTCTATTTCAAAAAATCAAAAGTCATATTTTAACTATATCTGCTAAATTTTCTCAAGTCAGTATTGATAAAACTTTAATTGGATGTACCCAATTGGGAACATTGGCTCGTAAAAGGTCAAAATCGCCTACTAAAAGTGTTTAACAATCTTCTTCGGGCATATTCTGACTTCACCTTTATAAAAAACCGTTTTTAAAGTGTATCACAATCCATGAGTGTACCATATTTGTCTTCTTTGTTCCATAAAACACTTCTTTTAAACCGAAATTTTTAATAAAATCGACTACTAAAACTTTTTTACAATCTTCGTCAGGCATATTCTAACTATTCTTCTCCATTGTTATATATTGTAGGGTTTCTCTGACAAGTATAAAAAATATGGCCAAGCTAGATTTAGTTTTGAGGACTTGTTTGTTTGCTTGATTGTCAGGAGAGGACAGCTCGCGTCATTGGATGCGTCGTTTAGAGCTGCATGCTTCCTTACCAGAATTTCCCGCCACAATTTGGATCCTCATCAGAAGTTGAGGGACTTCTGGATATTGGCACCCCTCGGAAACTGCTGGAGACCTCCGAGAGGACTTTCGAAACCACGTATTTATTGCGCATGTACATGGTTGTTTTTAGTGATACGTAGGATTCGAACAAGCAACCTTCTGGTTACGAGTCCACCCCTTAACCACTGGGCTACGACGGCCCTAGTTTTGGGGACTTACTGTAGTGCTTAAAAAAAAAAAAACGCTTTTAAGATTTTTTTTACACATTTTTAAACTAATATATATCTCCAATCCAAATCTGTAATAAAAAAGTACACAATTTTTTAAAATATGCTACAAAAAATTACGCAGTAAGAGATTGCAAACTTGGAATCACTTGTTCAGAAACAAGTGCTGTTTACATTACACTGCATTATTACTCTTAAGGCAGTAAAAGTAGTTTTACAGGCAATTAAAGATCATTCATAGGGACATCTACTAATAAGAGGGTAATCAGAATTTGCAGACTTGGACATCACTTGTTAAAACAAGTGTTGTTTACATTACACTGCATTATCACTCTTAAGGCAGTAAAAGTAGTTTTACAGGCAATTAAAGATCATTCATGGGGACATCTTCGACTAATAGGAGGGTAATCAGGATTTTCGAACTTCGACATCACTTGTTCGGAAACATGTGTTGTTTACATTACTCTGCATTTTATGCATTCATTGATGGGCACCGTTAAACGGTATCTCAGTTACCAGTTTTCCGCATAAAATTTAAGAATATTAACATTTTCATTTCGGAATAATACAGGATGCAAATAAAAAAGTCTGTTGGCATATGTACCTATAGGAGCATCAATGAATACATACATAGGGAAGACTTGGCGCTTATGTGACATACTTTACATTTTCGACTGTTGATATCAAACTGTAATGAATAATAATAACAATTTATAATGCGCAAGCAAACTTGAAATTCTGATTATCCTCCTACCAGTTGAAGATGTCCCTATGAATGATCTTTAATTACCTGTAAAACTACTTTTACTGCCTGAAGAGTGAAAATGCAATGTAATGTAAACAACACTTGTTTTCGAACAAGTGATGTCCAAGTTTGCAAATTCTGACTACCCACCTATTATTTCAACCGATCGAGATGAACTTCCAGAGATAGTTATTCAAAGGTATGGGCTCGAGATTCCATGAACGGAAACAAAATGCACTCAGTGTTACGGTAATAGGTAACGGAACTCGAAATTTTAGAATGCCACACTTATCTTTTTCCGTCGCAAAATGTTCAGTGCATGCCAGAACCTTAAAAGGCGTTGGAATGGTACGCGTATCACAAAAAATGAACGTGTCATACGGCCGATAAAAATATGATCGAGGCACACGGAGGAAATCTGCATATGAGAAAGGAAAGACACCAATCACACAACGACGATCACCAGATATTCAGCGTAAAAAGCGATCGAAAGCAGGGTGGGAATGTTGGTTCATCAGTCGGGAGCTTGCACATAAAGTCCATATCACATCTTCCCGATCTTCAATTAAAGCAACACTTTCGTTTTATTGTTCTTCGCAACAGTTGGGTGGAAAGCCTTGTGCGATATGTCGATATGTTCGACAGCCGTAACTCTTCCCAGACGGGAAAAATTGAGCATATCATTCAGCTTGTTCAACTTCTCCCACAGACCAATCACCAAGCAAATGGAGAAGCTGCGGTAACATCAAAGATTCGCTCATTCCCTTTTCCCGTCAAACCAGTCAAGTGAAATAGTCGAACAAGTTGAACGAAGTAGATGATCGAATTGAAGATTGAGCGCAGGAAACGGTGTGATATGGGCTTAAAAACGCAATGGCAGCAAAAGTCAGCTTGGCAGCAAAAGTCAGCTTGGCAGCAAAAGTCAGTTTTCCGTGCACGCATAACGGCTTTTTACGCTGAATATCTGGCGAACATCGTTGCGTGACTGGTGTCTTGCCTCTGTCATATGCGAAATTCCACTGTGTGGCCCGATCTTGTTTTCTTGACTTGTTTTTCTTGACTGTTCACACACTTGTTTATATAAGCGGATAATGGGCCCTTTTTTGTGATACACGTACCGTTACAACGCTTTTTACGGCTTTAGCACGCGCTGATCATTTTGTGACGGAAAAAATGGGTGTTGCCATTCGAAAATTTCGAGTTCCTGAATCTACAAATGTAACTGTGGACGCCACTTTGTTGCCGTTCACAGACCCTCGTGCCCATACCTCTGAGAAAACTATCTTGGAAATTTCATCTCGATCGGTTGAGCAGACCGGTCCCCAGAGGTCCATATATCGGCAAAGTTTTTTTTATGGTCACCCTGTATTTTCAGTAACAAAGTAATCATTGATTTAAAAAAATAAATATAACAGCTATTAGTAAATTAAGAGCCATTATGAAGAACCAAAATTTAAAAAAAAAACTTTTAACAAAAAGAGGATTTTTATCAAATTTTATTTAATAAATAATTATTCTTTCTTCTTATCTTAATGCAGCATAAATAAAATTATATTATTACTTTGCTATGATTTAAAAGAGAGAAAATAGTGATCAAAGAATTTCTGATTTAATTTTTTTCCATTTGAAGTAGTATTATGTCATTTTATATCTACGTAAACTGAATAATCTTTTTATAAATTCCAATCTAATACAAAAGAACGTAAAAAGCGAATTTAGTATACAGATTCTTTACATTCCTGTTAATGATCTTCATTTTTATTTTATAAAATTCAGAAAATAAAAATTTACTTGTTGTTTACTTTTATTAGTGTAATTGCAGGAGATTATTTTTCTAAATTATTATTTACTCAGTCAAAGCAAAGTAATGACTTTTCGATCTTTTTCGTAGTTAGACACTTTTTTGCATCCTATAGAATTATTTATAACTGGCACGAGATAAACCAGTACTTGGTTTTTAATCAAGGAAAAAGATGTTTTGTTCAATATAACAAAATATTCGTTTATATTAGTTGAATCGATAAACTTTTGTTTGGATTCAGCAAAATGTTTTTTTTTTCTTTGTATAAATGATTCAAGGTTTGAAGTTATTATTAATTTAAATTTTTCTTGAAGACTACTTTCTTGTTAAAGGAAAAAAATATTTAACTATCACAGAAGCGATAAATTATTGAAGAATCGTATAACAATGTTTGCAAACACTTCAAAAAATGTTCACTAGTCTGCATATTTTACCATGATCATAAATTAAATGTTTGTATCATATTCTCTATCACATAAGCTTTAAACGCATAAATTTAACTTAATTATTTTAAGAAAAGCCATTTTTCAAGTGTTTTCGATAATAGAAAATTGATGCTGTTGCTTACTAATTACAGAATGTTTACTTTGAGAAAACTCTGCAATTCAGGGATGCTTGGTGAGATAGGAACTTTATTTTTGTTTCCGAAATATTAGCTTTCCCTCATTAGCGTTCATTTTAAAGAAAATGACCAGCACAAAATTGCGAGCTTAATATATTTTTCAAAACTTTTAAAATAATTGCAAAAGAGAAATTATACGAATAACTTTGAGGGACTACTTATGTTATAAAAACGTGGATAGTCGTGTTTTATACAATATATAACATGTTTTTATTGGATTTTGCGAGTGTATATGTCTGATTTTGTTCGCCATCATACATATTCTCATAAGAAATACTAAAAACTGGGGAAAATACTTTTAAACTGAAAATACATTAAAAGCATTTGGATCAATGGCGCTCCCTTGTTGCAACTTAGGTGGGAGAAGAGACTACAAATGCATTTTAAATTGTGTGTGTATAATGACAAATCTTTCATTATTATGGCATCAGAATATTCTGTATGCTCACTAACATATAACTCACTCACTAACATCACACATAAATCGCTCATTGAACAAAAGCTTGCTTATGACGTCACTCAATTGTGACGTCATAAACAATTTTTTCCCTTCAGTGACATCATAGCCACGTTCAACTACATATGTATTATTTTTGAAAATTTATTTTATACTTTATTTTTTGTAAGGTATAAAATAAGTTACTTATTTAATATAAGAATATAAAAGTATAAAATAAGTTACTTATTTTATAACTTAGTTTTCTTTGTTGAGGACAACTTTTTGATAGCTTTTAAAATAAATTACTTCAGTTCATGGGACAACCCCTTGTTTTTAAGAAACTTCCACTTTTATTTCTTCATCTTTAGAAGGAGCGCAGCAGCATCATCAGCTATCTCCTTAGATGCGCCTTCGAGAAAGGGGCTTGAGAATATCAATAATCCATTGTAGTGCCTCAATTATTTGGAATCGGAATACCTGAGATTGAGACATTGAGAGCGTTGGACGGCTGCCATCTTGGATTCTCCATTCCCATGTTAACCAACGGGGAAATTTTGCCCGTTCCCTAGTGGTACAATTTCAAATATTTTAATAGAAAGAAATACCGTAGGTTGTACAGCGGACAATTGCCTAAATAGGAACACTTTTATTTTGTGCATTTTGTTTGATATTGTGGTTAAAATTCATTTGAAAGTTTAAAATTTCATGTAGTCGCAGATATAATCCATCAAAACTATAATGGAAATCCAATATATTTGTTTAAAGAAAATGTTCATAGATAGAAAAATGTTTAAACTTTCTTATAGATATGTTTAAAATTATTTTTGTGCATTTTTAATACCCGTTAAGTGCGGGTATTATGAAATTCCCAAATAAACTCTTTCACAAGAATTCTCTGAGCATGGGAAAAAAATGATCGATACTGATTGATTTGCAGGAAGTTGTTAGTGAACCGTGCCGTCCGTTCCCCGCGGGACGGGGGGGGTGTCTCTTTGATGAGAAGGGGGATGGGAATCAACTGTGTAAAAATTCATTCATCTACAATTTTTTTATTAAAGGACCGATTTGTTTGAAATTTTGAGGATCACTTTTAAATGCGAAAATTGATTCAGAGTCCAAATTTTCAAAAGGTATCTTAATTTGAACAAAAGTTAGAAATTTATTGTCAGAACATTTATTTTTCTTTCTTTCTTGTATTTAAAAGTGATCCTCGTTGGGGGACGGATCAATTTTTCTTAATTTGTCATCTTAAACTAGTAGGGTAGGGAGTACGGGGCTTTAATTAGAAGACTATATTACTAACTTTTTATCTTATAAGAATTTTATCTTTCATGATTTTGTTTTTTACTTTTCTGTTGAATTATACGTATATGTGTTTTAATTTTGTTATCTTTTATTATTTTTTTATTCATTTACTATTAAATGTTTTGCCAGTATTTAAGAGGAATTCGCAAAATAGTTTTCCGACTTTTTAATAACCATAAAAAAAAACAACAAAAACAAAAACAAAAAAAAACTGATTTACTGATACATGAATGAAGTGTACCCCCACCTCATATATATCGGACCGCGAGTTTCATGAAAAATTTTCTAACGGCTTTTGTGCTAAAGGTTAGACAATTCATTTCGTTTGTTTTTCCCGGGGAATACCTTTGTTTATCAACGAAACAAAGACAGTGAATGACACAACTCGTTTGGTTAACGCCACCCTTGAAAGTAAAAAATTACAAATATGTTCCAGATGCAGATCTTTGTAAGAACTATCATAATATACTAGTATTTTCGTAAATTAAAAAAGAAAGAAAGAAATCTTTTGAAAAAGATGGATTTTATTGCTCTAACCTATTCGGTACATAGATGAAAATAATCAAACATATGGCATTATACAGCTTTTTTACAGGTTAGGACCCCTTAGAAAGACCCCCCACGGGGGGCACCTCACCTATCGGCCTAGAGTAGCTAATTGGCTGTACTTAAAACAAACAAACAATTATACTACAACTTCTTTGTTTTTAGGCGCGAGGCAATATGAAGGGGGGGGGGCAGGGTTATATTTCGATGAGGAGAGGTTGCTAAAAACAAAAGGGTTTCGTCTTATAAAACAAAAAAATAAGCTATTTCAAAATAATAACGACAAAAATTTCTGAGTTTACTTTTATTACACTTACATTTTGGTACAACATACATTTTGAATAGTAATTTAGCTATGGGAAGCCTGAAAAATTAATCATTATTACAACATATTATATATGAATGAAAATTAAATACCAAAATAATGCACCCAGAAATATTATAAAAAAAGGAAAAATAATGTTTTACTTTACAATATTTTACTTTACTGTTGTCTTATACAATGCTAGGAAGCTGAATATTGGGTTGCATTCGAACTTTGGCTTTTTCCATACGTTCTACATTTTGTAGAAAGAAAGAAAAATAACTCGGCTGTTCGAGCCTCGTCAGGGGAGACCCCTCTAGGCCCCCCTAATTTTTTAGTTTCATTATTGCCATATTAAAACGATATTAATTGACTATGTCATTTTATGTATCATCTTTCGTGTATTTCGCCTGGTAACCCAATCTTGAAATTTTTATGTTTGTAACCTATTTATAGAAAAATACATGTGATGCATATTCTACAGCTTACGAAATAGTGTAACAATTGATTAAAGCTGTTGTGAACTAATAGTATTTAAATATATTTGTAAAATTATGTCGCACTTTTATGCAGTTTTTTGGGATACATGTTTCTCCATAGAACTTTTTATAATAATTTTTTTTGGGGGGGAGGAGGGATGTAAATAAACCAACGAGTTGATCGCAATGGAAATAAGAGGTACATAATTACATGTTGTAATGATCATAAATAGAAAATTTCAACATTCTAAGGCTAATCGGTTTTGAGATTCTGGATACATTCATGCTCTCGTACGTACAGACGGTATGGCAAAACTAGTTGAAATGCACACAGAAAGGATCAAAATCAATCGTACGTGCATACAAAGGTAAATGCATGCATGATTAATTGACACCTCATCCAAGAAATTGAAAAAATGTATCTTTTTATTTATCTGGTTACTCAAAATTGATATTTTCGTCAAAATATGAACTCCAAACTCTTTTGCGATTACAATACTTCCTTTACTTCGTACAAGGAAGTAAAAAAGAGAATGGCTAAAAATTTGAAAGTCTACATCTGTTGTAAAAGATGAATTCATTTATCCTTCACTTTAGAAGTTGCTATCAAAAGTACTTCAGAACAACCCTTCTTGAATTCTTGAACCACATAGCTTGATTCCTTTTGTAACTACCTAAGTACGGAGTGCCGGATTTTCATTTCCTTTCTTTATTTCCAAACTTTATTTCCTTAATTTATTTTGTGGTGAGAGGGGGGGGGGGCATACCATATTCAAGAATAAAAATAACGAAATTTCTACATGATTTGAGAAAAAAGTTTTTAATTGTATTCTAAACAAAGTTGAGAGGGCATATGTTCCCTTCCCCCTCTTCAACGCTACGCATGTGAAAGTAGATACAGTAATGCATTTATACTTTCATAGACAAGTATAAAGCAGGGGAAATAAATGCAAGCAAGGAGCACCGCATGCTATTCTATTCATTGTTAAAACATCTTGAGAAAATCTGTATGTCTTAAAACATTACTTAGGCTTTTCTGTTATTCTCACATGCAGCTAGCTCAAGCACAGGTGCCTAATGGAACTGGCAAACATGTGTATCTAATGGTTTCATTGGTTGTAGAACAGAAATCACTTTATTTAATATGCAAGTGTTATTCAAAACAGGAGCGTAGCCAGAAAAGTTTTTCGAAGGGGGATATGAACTATTGTCGCGTATAAACTGATTGAATTTCTGCACGATCTATATTTATAGCTTATGCTAACTTGAAAATTTCGGAGAGGATATATCCAGATATCCTCCCGCCCCCCTCCGGCTACGCCCCCGATTAAAAATAATTCTTTATTTGTGTGATGAAAAATCTGTGATAGAATATCAGACACGTAAATCTTTAACTCTTAAAATATAGAAATGGGTAAATGTTGCCTTTTGTAATTTAATTAAACTGATTGTAATATTCCGGTATACTAGTCTTCAATAAATGTTTTAGTCTCTCTTGTGTCATTATCCAGTAGTTTGGAGATTCAGCGAAATATTTGTAAGGGGTGATTTATTTATTATCTATCTTGTATTTATGATGAGGAATTTTTTTTTAATGAATGAATATTAATTATTGAAGTGAATACTACAAAAAATCATGCAAACTGACATCAGTGACGTAGCCAGAAATTTTTCATGGGGGAGGGAGGGGGGGAGGGGTTATGACTGCTGCAACTCATATATATGCAGGGTCATTCCATTTTAATGTCAACCTTCAAACCATTTTTTTTTCTTTACAAAACATTAAAAGTGACTTATATCTGTTTATTTGTTACATATTCTACTACTAGAATTTGGCAACAGTTAAAAAAAAAATCTTGTGGAATTTTATTTTTATTACGATTTTCTTAAACTTTATTTAATTTTTTCATTACCTACTTGTTTTTTTATTTTGTTACGTTAGTCACACACCTTTCAAGCTTAAAGTGTTAATTTATCTTTAAAAATACAAATATATTTTAAAAACTGTGGAATATTCTTAAAATTCATTACTTATACATAAGAAATCAATCTCTAAATATTGTTTGTCCTTTTCAAGTTTTAGAGGAATTTAGATTAGTATTAAGATCTAAACTTCAGAGTCAGATAGAAAAGGTCTCTAAAATGGTCCTTTAAGTTTATTTTAACATTAATTATTGTAATAAACTTAATTCCGGGCACTGTATTTCGAACAACCTATTTTTTATTCCATAATAATTGTTTTCCGTTTAGTCTTTATTAATAAACTGCTTATAATTGTATATTTTTATTTTTAACATGTCTGCAAGGTCTGAGAAAATTTACTATTTATGCAAATTTTTTTGTATGGCATATGTGTAGAAACAAGACTCTTCAACTTAAAAATAAGAAAAAATAATAAGTAAGCAACAAAATCTTTTTTTTTTTTAGAAAAGTTTTCATTCAATCTTCTGTTTTTATCACACAATAAATTGTAAAATTGAAAAGTAGTATTCCTATCTAAAATACTATTATTTGAATGACAAACTGGAACTTTCGTCTAACAATTTTCTTTTCCTTCCCCTCAATACGAAATCAAAACTCTAATGCCTTTTTATTCCCTGAGACTTCAACTAATTCACAACTTTTTTACGTGTTTCTAATTCATTTAAATTTAATTCAGTTACAGTTACCCCCCCCCCTGGAAGTTGTTATGCGTGCTCAAGAACATACAAAATTATTAATGACTATGTCATTTTATCTCTCACCCCCCTTTATTGAAAATTGTCCCAAAAAGCGACATAAAAGTATGCGACATAATTTTACATATATTTAAATACTATTAGTTCACAACAGCTTTAATCTATTGTTACAATATTTCGTAAGCTGTAGAATATGCATCACATGTATTTTTCTATAAATAGGTTACAATCCTAAAAATTTCAACATAGGGTTACAAGGTGAAATACACGAAAGATGAAAGATAAAATGATATAGTCAATTAATATCGCTTTAATATGGCAATAATGAAACTAAAAAATTAGGGGGTTCAGGGGGATCTCCCCTGACGAGGCTCGAAATGCCGAGTTTTCTATCTATCTATGCATATAATAAAATAAAATCTCCTCTCCCCGTCTGTCTGTCTGAATGCGATAAACTCAAAACTACCGAAGTTCGCTAAGGAAGTTGTCTGTCGTTTAGGATAATCTTTGGTCGTTTCCTCCTACACGTACATTCGGCCCCTGGGCAATCTTTGGCCCCCAAGGCCCCAAAGGGGCTTCGGTGAGGGAAGGAGGAGGCGAGCTGTCAAAAACTACCCCGCCCACTTCGCCTCTTGGAACCCTTCTGAAGTGATATGAAGAGATAAAAAAACTGTGGCGTCGCAACATGCATGCATACGTCACACTATGACTTTGTGACAAAGTTCGTCGTGGAGTGTTTGTCGCAGAGGGTTGTGGCGAAGAACAATTGGGCACCAGGGACAGTTCTGTGACGTTAGACGGTGACCATCGTCAGTGGCGGATCCAGAAATTTTTTTTGGGAGGGGCTAAATTTAAAGTTAACACCCAGTTAAAATGTACTATAAATCAAAATTTTAGTCTGAACCAATGTGCATGCTTTTGGGAGGGGCTAAGTTATAAAATACGATCTTTTGACCTATGTAAAGTGTATAAAAAATCAGAATGTTACCCTTTAGCAGTCTCTTTTGGGGGGGCTGAAGCCCCCTAGCCCCTCTCCTGAATCCGCTACTGACCATCGTGGACGTCTCTGAAACGTCACTGTGAAACAAGTGTTTGTCACATAGTGACGTCATATTGTGACAAATTATTAATTATTTTACGACATCACCTTCAACGTCACATGTTTGACTCCAATGGACGTCGCAGAAAGCGTTCATGTACATTATATTTGTGATGTGACGAACGTGACGAAAAGCCGCCAGAACGCCACTGCAAAAATTATTGCTGAATGTGTAGATTCGCAAAAAAAACTTAATCCTACGTACTTACTAAGTACTCAGGCGTGACAAGACTACTTTATTCTAGTTACGCCTGAAACCAATTTTAAGTGTACATAATCTAAAGTGTACATATTTTATTAAACACTGATGAGGATTGTTTGTACCCTAATAACAGCAACAGCATGGTGTTTCTCAGTAAAAATTAATAGAAATTTGACCGGGGTGTGCTTAGTCTGTACTATAATCCATCCAAGCTACGTATATGCATTGTCGTTTCCGTCAGTACAGTCTCTTTGAATTCGAAAACCTTTATCTCGGCCATCAGTGTTTAAACATACAGAAAAAAAATTCTTTATTTTTAAACAATATATACCCGAAGTTTTATCGTGTTTCTTCGAAAGCAACATATAATTCTCCTACAAAATTACAAATAATCAGATGATTATTTTTTCTTTCTAAAAAAAGAGAGTTCCTCGCCCCCCCCCCCCCAAAAAAAAACGAAAACACTTTTCAAACAATCTACCACCGTATAAAGTTTATTTAAGCTCAATTTGATCTAAACTGAAATATGCTCCATGGATAAATAGTTCAAAGCAAACTTCAAACATATTTTTTAAATTGAAAAATATTTTTATGCCTGTGAATAATTCATGTAAAAATGCTGGCACTTCTAGGATCTAAATCATTTATACGTACAATGACGAATTTTTTGCAACCTATGCATTTGCTTCCTCATACTTCACTGCACTGGCAACTCCCTTTTGGAGTGAAAACATGCAAGTGTTAAATCTGACTTTTTCAGGATTTGCCCTTTTACATAAATAAATAAATTATTAAAATGATAATGCTTCATGCATGAGAAAGTGTCGAAATAAATCTCACAAGTACCTTCAGTTTCTAAAGTTGAATTCTCTTTTTCTGTTTGAAACTTAAACTAGTGCTATTGAAAAAACTCTTGCAATATACAATGTTTGGAAAACGGATCGTGTTTCTTTTATCCCCATTTTTCTGCTCAGTTAGAGGAAATCAAAGAACTTACATTTTAGAAATGGAATGCATTTTAGCGTAAAAATAGAAAACTAAAATGAAATAAGTACTCGTAGTAAAACAGATTTTTTTTGTTTCGAAAAATGATTTGTGTTTCATTCGACGAAGTATAGTAACAAATTTATATATAAACAAGATAAACATTTGAAAGCTCTGTTTCATAAAAATAATGATTCATTCTACAAACCAAGAGAGGAATATTAAAATAATAAAATAAAACCAGAACAAATTTATACAAACAATTATACGACATTATATTTTCCATACTTCCATTGATATATAGTCTATACACCAGATGCACTCACGGAATTTACGGGGGGGGCGGGATTAGTTCAAAAAATGTACACTGGGTGATGCTTTGTGTGTGAAACAGCAAATTTATCAATGGAAATGGCTAATTCGAAATGTACGAACAACTTCAACATTTATTCAGTAGTTCTTGAGCATTTATTAACTAATTTGGATCATTTTTTAGCTGATTTCACGATGCAAAAGAGCCACCTAATAGTCATTTTTTGAACTAAACATTTTTTTTAAACTTCCTTGAGCGCATTTCGTGTCCAGTCCATATGTCAAATCTGATGGCAATCTGCTAGCCCGTTTCAGCAGCAGAATGCTGTTTATAGAGGAAGTGTAATTATAACCACCCTGTATATGAGGTCAAAAGGAGTGTTTAATCTTTTATCTAATATATAAAATTCTCCTGTCACAGTGTTAGTAACCTAACTCCTCCGAAACCACTCGACCAATTTTAATGAAATTTTCTATGTATATTCGTTAGGTCTGAGAATAGGTTTTTAACTGTGTCTCATACCCCTAAGTCATATGGGCGGTCCACCCCAAAATGTTTAGCCCCAGAGTGCTATTCATTTCAATCAGGATTTCTGTGTAGACATTAGCGTGTCGAGTCACTTTTCAAATGTGTTTGCCAGATAATGTGGAAAGGGGGGGGGTGTTAATAAAACGTTGAAAGTCGCAGAAGGTTTGCAATTTTTGATAATGGATCGCTAAATGTGGTGCCAAAACGTGACAATTTATTATAAATATATTTCGCGTATAGTTAGAAAACGCCTGGCGTATATTGTAAAAGAGTTTTATTAGGCGATTTTAATATAGATTTCTATTCCGAAGAAGTTCTCTGTAGAACAAGAAAGGAAAACACGGTACACTCATGGATTATGATGCCCATTCCAAACAGCATTTAAAATGTCTTTGCGGTATAGTTGGAATATGCCTACAGGAAGAATATGCCTGGCGAAGATTGTAAAACAGTCTCAGTAGGCGATTTTAAGATAGATTTTGATTCCAAAGATGTGTTTTATGGTACAAGAAAAAGTTGATTCCTATTTTAACGCCCCCCCACTCTCGCCAACCTAAAAAATCCCCGTACTTTGGCGAGCTTTGCAGTCATGGGTCTCTGGGAGTTATGCACAAGTTTCAACGGTACTTACGTATTATCCCGGCGGTCCGCCAAGACAAGCAATTTTTCACCAAGATAAATGCCGGGCACATGAAATTGTTGATGGTTTGGAATACGATTGGCAACGTATTTAAAATCTACGAAAAAGTAGTTTGGTGGAAGTGGCCGCCGGGATAATACGTAAGTACCGTTTCAACGCACCCAAAAGAACTAGGTGATAACTAAAGTAAACAAACTAGCGATAAACGCGCCAGTTAAGGAATTTGAAGACATTTAATTATTAAAACTACATTAATTGGCAATCCAAAATAAATAAAAATGTAACGGCATGCTGTACTTACATGTTGTTCCAAATCGCACATTTTAATTCTAAATTACGATTTCTACATAAATGCAAAAAATCGTCATGGTAACTGCATATGTTTAATCATCGCCTCCTTGGCGAGAGTCGAGGCGTTAAAGTAGGAAACAATATATAAAACGGTGAAGTATAGTTGTGATATACTTGGCGAAGATTGTAAAATAGTTTTAGTAGGCGATTTTAAGATAGATTTCGATTCCAAAGATGCGTTTTATGAAATAAGAAAGAAAAATACAGCACAGTCATGAATAATGATAACACTTTCCAACTTAATGGAATAAGGACGAAAAATAGGGACGACGCATAAATTATGATACGATTTTAATACATCGCACTATAGTGCGTATTTAAAATCTGAAAGTGTTTCAGATTTTCATCCTTATATTTTGGGGGGGGGGGGGCAAAATTTTTTATGGAATGACTAGCAATAAGTCTCAAGGCCAAACTATGTCTGTTTGTGGATTAGATTTGAGCACACCATGTTTTTCACACGGACAGTTATATGTGGCATGCTCTCGAGTGGGCAAACCATACGGTGGGCATCCAGTTTGTTTGTGTTATCTAAAGATGGGATAACAAAAAATATTGTATACTCTATTGCGTTTAGGTATTGATATTATTTTTTAGTAAAACTATTGTAATTAGCGATATATATAAATTTAAAGAATAAATTACAATGAATTAAAAATATAAATGTTTGGTATTGTGTTATTTTTATATTCCAGCATCGTTCACAGAGCTCCATGCCTCTTCCACTCATATACCACATCCTTACACACTTACAATAAGTTAGTCATTTCTTTCTACTAAAATAATCTTAGGAATAATTTATATGTCAAAACAACGTTTTCGGGGTCAGCTAGTAAATTATATATTATTTTACAATTAAACGAAAGTGAAATTTAATGAATTTGAACCCCTCCGTCGTTAATTGGTGGGCTAGGATGGATTTATACGTTACAGAGTGTGTGTGAGCTTAAAATTTCACTAGAAAATTATATTATACATTTTAGTCCATCTTTAAACAATTTTTTTTTATCAAGCTTTAAACAAAAAGCTTCATTCAAAAATAAAACTTTTTGTTACTTATATAGTTTTTTATAAATATAAGTAAATCATAGAAAGCAGGTGCTGGAATATTGCAGTGGAGCACATACAAAGGGTGTCCGCGAGAATCGGAAAACATTCCAGTGCTTGGTGTAATCCAGAAACAGGGAGATTTATCCAACGTCCAAAAGGGCATAATCATTGGCTTTCGGGCCGAAGGTGGAAGGATTTTCGAAAAGACAAATTTTGTAAACTGTTCGCGTGCCGCTGTGTTAAAAGTATACCATGCAAATCAAAATGGCACTATCCAAATTCAGCGACATGGCAAATGTGGTGCACCACGGGCCATAGATGACAGAGGTAAACATTGGCTGCGGAGATGCATTTCGGACGAATAACTGGGCAACCGCTGAGCAACTGACCGCCCAGATGAACCAAGGGGCTACCAACAGTGTCTCCTTAATGATGGTTCAGCGAATATTTTCTGCGTATACGCCTCCGCAGAATATGTTGATTTGCTGCTCATTGTCGACAAAGGCTGGAATTTCCACGCTGGATGTCCACTGAGCGGTGACAGATGGCTTTTTGAAATGAATTACGTTTTATGCTCCATCAAACAGATGGACGTTCACGTATAAGGCGTGAAATGTCTGAAAGCAAACACACTACAACAATTTATGGAAGGGTCCAAGCGGGAAGAGGGAGCATTATGGTCTGGGGAATGTTTTCGTGCATTCTCTGGGTGCACTCATCATTGTGGAAGGCACGTTGGATCAACAGCAATATGCATCTGTCCTTGAGGACCATGTCCAGCCCACATGCGATTTTTTTTTAATTTACCAGCAGGATAATGCGAGCCGTCATAGAGCTTGTAGTGTATGTACGTGGTTTGAAGAGACCCAGGATGAGTTTACGGCACTCCCCTGTCCAGCAAACTTCTTTGACTTAAATCCAATCGAGAATCTGCGAGGCCACCACGATCGAGTTGTTCACGTCATGGATCCTAGGTAACATTAGCACAGCTGGCCACGGCACTGGAGTCAGCATTGTTCAGCATCCCAGTGAACACCTTAAAAAACCTAATTGACTCTCTTCCTGCACCTCTCGTAGCAGTCCGCTCGGGTTATTCTATCGTTTGATTGGTGGTCACCACGCAATCTTCTTGTCTCTCTGATGCGTCAAACTTCTTATCACACTGTAGAGGTCTGGCAACCTCTACAGTGTAATGATTGGCGACCCCAGATCAGCAAGACATCCGGGCAGCAGCAGGTTTTGGTTCAAAAATGCAAATGCGACCAAACATCGGGGACTGACCACAAATTTAGACGAAACTGCTAGGGACTGTGTAGTAGTTGCGGTTTTTGAAAGCGAATTTCCCTTTGCTCTTTAACTACGCAGTTTAGCAGTTTGGGATTTTAGTGGGCTTTTGTGTGTGATTTATTATGTTATACATATATATATATATAACATAATAAATCAACATATCATAAATAAATCAATCATAATAAATCAAATATAAATTTATATATATATATAAGTTTTCACAATGCAAAAATGGAATATAAACTCAAATTATGCATCCATAATTAAAAATAGAGAAAACATCTTATTTAGAAAGCGCAAATGCAGCAATGATAAACAGAATAAAACATAGTTAATATGTAAAATACAAGGAAAATTACTGCAAAAATGGCATATCCCTACAGGAAAAAAAAGACCATAACAATAGAAACAGAGAGCCAAACAGGATGAAAATCGAAGTACAATGAACCATAAATTAAACAGAAATGAATGAAAAAGAAGTTATAATTTCTGGGATACTCATGAGGGGCCATACCCAGAAGAATATAATTAAAATGAACAAAATAGTAGGAATTTGATTTTTAATTATATATGCAATTATATTCTTGCTATCTCACGCTTTCGTTGCCATGTTCTTCAATAGTACGATAGGGGCCAAATATGTGGGGAGAATATCTCTTTTGATATGCCACATAACTGAAATCCCATTATTTTGTTCATTTTAATTATAATCTACGGCGTATGACTTCTGATGAGCGTCCCAGAGATTATAATTTCTTAAGCATTAATTTCTGTTTAATTTATGGTTCATTTTACTTCGATTTTAATCCTGTTTGGTCCTTTGTTTCTGCCGTAATGGTCTGGTTTTTCTTTTTTTTTTCTGCAGGGATATATCATTTTTTGAAGTCCTTTTCCTTGTGTTTACATATTAACTGCGTATATATATATATATATATACATATAGACATCAAAGAAATTAAGATATCAAAACGTGACAGTTTTATGCCAAAAGTCCAAACTAATATTTAACATCGTTCCAATTTAACATTTCAGATATCCTTTAGATAAGGAAGTAAGGATATGTTCTACAGATGAGAGAAAACATCAAATGAAGATTTTTTTGGTTAGAATAGTGGTAGATACTTTCAAAGTAATTTAAGACAATTAACACATATCATTTATTAAGTCAGTAATTAAAAATAAACTGATAATACAAGCTTTTAGTATACTATTTTAAATACCACAGAAACCATTAGCTCTTTTTAAGGTTAAAGAATTCTACATTTGGTAAATACATCAAAATAAATGTTGCTTTTATTCTGTATAAACTAAGTAACTCGATTGAACATTTTCTTAGTGTATCCTTTTTTCCCATTTCTGTCGTGTTTGTTTTATAAAGTTATCTCTTGAGATGAATTTTAAAATCAAGTTCAAGAATGTAAGCTTCAATAAATCTCTGAAAAATACAGTTTTAGATAAAGATCATAAGAAAAAGTCTAAAAATTTAAGGTGCATTTGCTTGATAGTGATCCCCTTAAAAATATCGGGTAAATTTATCGTGTTTTATTCTAATATAAATACTTCAGAATAGAAAAGTCAGCATCATTCAAATAAAAAATATTTGTGCTTAAAATGCACTACCTATAAAATAAAGCAGTATCCCCCGCCTTCTCCTATTCTTCCTAGCATAGCATGTCATCATAAAGCTATTACGAAGGACAAAACTTTACATATACGTACTACATATACATAATGATATCTAGAAATTGTCAATCATAACGGAAAAGACTGAAAATAAATATAGGTCTTTTTTCAAAGTAGCGGAAGGGCGGGCAAAATGGGGTACTTAAGGCTATTTTGGCCAATAACTCTGTGACAAATAGAAATAAATTAAATAAGTAAAATTTATTTCAGTTTTACAATCTTAACAAGGGGAGTGCGCAACCTCGGAAATTCATTTCAGGACAAAACTCCGCATAATAATAGTACTCCGATAGGTTGGTTGGTTGGTTGCGTGATTATGGCAACGCTACACTAGGGCGATCTGCCAAAGGGGGTGCCTTGACAGAAGGACTTTCTAAGGGGTTCTTACGCGTATTCACGTTACATCTGGAGAAAACCTACCAAAACTACAGACCGTTAGATCGACAGCCGTGCGATGGGACCCGAACCCGAGACCTTCACACTTCGGCCATCTACCATTTTCAGTGGCATAACCACTGTGCCATGGTGAGGCCGTACTCCGATAGGATGTTTACCCTTTAAAATAATAGCGTCCAGTGAGGGATCGATTCGGAGAAAAAGGCTTTTGAAAACTCATACTTACATAAAAAATAAGCTTGATTATGGCCTGTGCTGTGTGATAGCCCAGTTGGTAGGGCACTCATCTTCCACCTAAACATCTTGGACTCGAGCTCGGCTTATTTCTTTTTCTCAATTCGCTCAATTAATTATTTTTACAATTAAAGAAATCTGTTAGTCACAATAATCAATTATTTTATTTTATTATTTTAAGGCTTATTAAACATTTAATGATATTTTAATAATAGTAACTATTTTAATTTTAAAATACAAAATAATTACTAATTATGATAAAAATACTTATTAATAATAAAATCTAATTACTGTTTAAAATAGTCTCGAAACTTTCTTTCAGATTCTACCACACCAGTTTCGATCACCCAATATTCGTGTTATTGTTAGAGAGCAGCTGTTTTTTTTTAGTGAAAACAAAGAATGTTCCTGATGAATTTAAAATTCGATTAATTGTTCATCTTCATTTGTCAACGCCAATTATAAACAGAATGATACGATATATTTGATATCCTGCTAAACTTTCTGCAGACAGAGAAATCTTCTTGAATGCGAATGATGTTTGTTTTCCAACTGAACTTCTTAAAGAACATTGTTCTTGCAATAATTACTATTTTATTAATTGTGCTAGATGCAAAAGAATTACTGTTTTGAATGTTTTTATAACAAATATCATTCAGGTTCTTGTTTGTAATCAGAAATGAATATATGTAAAATAATATTAAATAACAACACTGTTTAAACTTTATTTATTATAATAACTACTATAAATATTTTTATCACAGTTATTAGTTATTTTGTATTTTAAAAAGTAAAATAGTTACTGTGATTAAAATATCACTAAATATCATTAAATATTTAATAAGCCTTAAAAAATAAAATAACAAAATAAAATAATTGATGATTGTGAATAACGTATTAATTTAACTGTAAAAACAATTAATTGAAGGATAAAAAATATAAATAAATAAAGTGGTAGAGCTTGTGTCTCGAACCCAAGACTCCTAGATAGAAGATGAATGCGCTATCGCCTGGGCTACCTCGGCAGAGGCAACTTTCAAGCTTATTAGCATATATGGTAAGTATGAAATTTCAAAGGCTTTTTTCTAGGAATCAAACCCCATTGGATGCTATTATTTTAAGGGGTGAACACTAGGGTGGAGCGAAAAATTAAATTTTGCCAAATTGTTTTTTAATAGCTATAAGAATGTGACCCAACCATTCAAAAAGCGTATTCTAAAATATTTTTTATTTATTTTGAGTCTATCTACCCCCGCATTTGATTTGAATTTTGCAACGTTCGCCAATACAAATGCCTAAAAGAAAGAAGAGTTGCGAAAGAATAACAACTTTTTCTGACAGATCAGAGGACTGATAGGAAAATGGTTATTGGTGGTATAGACGTTTCACAAACGGAAAAAATAGAAAAGCGAAATGATAGAAATCAAAAACTAGAACAATATTACGCTTCTGTGACATATGAGGATAAACAGGAGAATAGAGTTGAACTTTCCCCACGAGCCCCTCTTATATTGGCTGAGTCAGAAGATACTGAAGGAATAAACGATGGCAAAGAACTGTGTTCTTCAAAGTACCAAGGGTCCAAGAAAAAGCCAAAACTCAGCTTGCCATCTTTGTCAAAAACATGTGACCGATATGGCGTATCTGATAGAGCTGCTGGAGCAATCGCATCAGCAGTTCTTCATGACATTAAGTCAGATGTGTAAGCAATAGATAGATCGAAATTGCGCCGTGAAAGATCAAAAGGACGCAAAGAAATATTAGCTAAAAATGGAGTTGTCAGTGTTACAGCTATATACTTTGATGGCAGAAAAGATAAAGTTTTAAATGTATTAAAAAAGGTAGTCAAAAAATACAGCCAAATTATTGTAACACATTTCTGTTATCAAGGAACCTGATTCTGTTTATGTCGGCTACGCTGTCCCAAGTACTGGGACGGCGAAGATCACAGAACGTGCTATGCATGACTTGTTCTCTTCTGAAAACGTTTCATTGAGAGAAACTGTAGCTGTTGGTTGTGATGGAACAGCAACAAACATAGGAAAAAATGGTGGTGTAATACGGTTGTTAGAAAAACGTTTCAATCAACCTTTACAATGGATCATATGCCTTTTACACACAAATGAATTGCCTTTAAAACACCTTTTTTCATTCTTAGATGGGGCAACTACTGAGCCAAGTACCTATTCTGGTACTATTGGAAGATTGCTAGAAAAATATGAAGAAAATCCTATTGTGCGGTATGAAATGATAGAAAGCGTTTTGCCGGATACTTTGGCCGATATCATCAAAGACCTAAGTTCTGACCAACGCTACTTGTACGATATTACATCAGCTGTAATTAGTGGCGATTGTCCTCCCGATCTAGCACACAGAGCTCCAGGAAAAATGTCGCATGCTCGATGGTTAACAAAAGCCAACAGGATATTAAGGCTATATATTTCCACAAGTAAACCATCTAAAAACCTTAATCATCTTGCCACGTTTGTTGTTAGAGTTTATGCGCCTGTTTGGTTCCAAATTAAAACTCATCCGTCATGCAAACATGGGTCTTGAAATTTTTGGAAATTGGTTTCGAATTCTTGATACCTTCCAATTAAACTAAAAAAAGTAGTCGACCCTGTCATTGAGCGGAACAGTTTATTTGCACATCCTGAGAATCTTCTGTTGTCGATGCTCTCAGATCCTGAGAAACACATTCATGAACTTGCTGCTAGAAGGATTATAAAAGCAAGAGAAGCGACTAATTCTGAAAAGGTCCCTCGTATTTTTGAGGTCCCTAAAATTAAGCTTAATGCCAAATCATACACAGACCTTATAGATTGGCAACAAAAATATCTTCAACCTCCCATCCTTAGAGACGTCAAGAATGAAGATTTGCTTTCGATGGTGGAAACAAAAGGAAGTACAAAATTACATTTTCTAAGACTGCCATGCCATACGCAGGCTGTAGAACCGTTCAGTAAAGATACAAACAGAGGTTTCTATGCAGGTATGTGATAAGAAGGCCAGAGAAGGTCTCATAAAATCAAAAATTGAGCCAAGAAAACTCATGCCCAAATTCGACACCAAACGTGATTTTAAGGTCTCTTTTGACTATTTTTATGCATGCTTATGTATATTTCATGTTTGAAGTGGCTCACATCTTTAGTAAATTAGCATTAATTTGTTCTATCTGACTTGTTTTTTTCATAATGATAAATAGTTTAATAGAATTTATAAACAATATGCTCCTTCAAGTTTTATCAGTATGGTAGCACAAATGTAAATTTTCAAAATAAATGCGCGGGTAGAAGGAAAATACTAAATTTAAAAAGTAGTGCTTTTTTAAATCCTCTAATCTTGGGTCACACTTTTTTCACTATTATAAATGAAAATTTAACAAAAAATTTTTTCCCATATAAGAGTGCTCCACCCTAGTGAACACTCTAATGGACTACTATTGTTATACAGAGTTTCGTCCCGAAATGAATTTCAAAGGGAATGAATTTCACTTCCCTTGTTAGTTGTTATTCTGAAGTATTGAAACTTGAAATACACTGCATATTTTGGGATCTACATCTCAATGTAACCAAAGCTGCAAACTACCTATTTTGCCTTATCCCATAGGGCAAAATGGGATGAAAATACATTTTGCATAGTACACGGTTCACACGTAAAGTTATCATCATCTTTGTCAACATCAGCGCATGAGTTATTTGTTACATGCACTGCACTTGATCCACTCCCCTACTTGTACTGATTTTGCATAGGGTCACCCGGGGTAAAATGGGTAGCCAGGATAAAATGGGTATCCGGCGTAAAATGGATATAGTTACTTTTTGTTGTTTTCATTTTACTGCACATTTTTCTAAAATGAAAAAATTTGGTTAAAATGCTCACATATCTGGCATCATTTTAACTTGGTAAAAAAAAATCTGGCCACACATTTGTTATAGGCTAAGCAGCCATATTGTTTTTCTGATGATAGAACACTGTTTTTAGTGACTGATAAACTTCTTTCCATAAAACTTTACAGGAAGATTTTTAGAAATCTGTTATTTGAATTTCATAGAAGAAAGTTTATCCTAACAGAAAACTTAAAATTGAGTAAATTTTCTTACTCACAAAAACTTATAGCATGTTAGAGTAAAAAGGGTATAGCCAATGTCTTTGAGTTCAAGATATGAATGTATGAAGATTGATCGTTGAAAGACCTCTGAGAGCAAATTTAGGTTAGGAAGAGTTATGTTATACCTTTACCCCATTACATGCACATGTATATTGTATATTCTTGTATTTGTAAGAATAATAAGTCATTATCTTATCTTAATAGGTGCACATGAGTATAGGTCTAACACTGTATTTATTAGTGCTACTGAGTAGACCTATTATTTCACTTATTATTATATGTCCTACCTACCCTATGCAAATTAGTAGTGGCGGCTCGTGGGATACAGCAAGTACAGCCGGGCTGCACTCGAAATTATCAGCACATACTTTAAAATAATTTATTCTACTAATTTTCCTAAATTCAGATTAGAATTGTGGAATTCCTACGGTAAATTAAAAAAATCTCCGAAAAAAACCAAACAAAAAAAACGTATTGTGGCCGGATCGCTCATTCAGAAAAAAAGCACTTTTAATCTTCCCGCAATTCAATTGGGAAAATCTTTGGTTCAGCCTAGAGCGCTGAAAAGAAAATTGGCAGCACCGTTGCCATGACAACGACTATTTCAGCAGCCTCTCCGCCATAGAGAGTATGCAGCTGATACAGCCGATGGAAGACTTTCTAACGGCGGCTGAACTTGAGAACTCGACTAACTGATTCGCTCGGACGAGAAGGGGGGAGGGGGTAAGGAGAATATATGTTTGGAAAACTCTCGACTTTATATTGCTGGATTTATCAAGAAGGTAAGCCTGAATAGACGCTTATGAATGGACAATGACCCATCAAAGGAGTATTGTTTTTAAGTAAGCAAGAACTGGAATTTAGAGGACAGGGCGAGCGAGAAAATTCTCTAAACATGGGAAATTTTAAAGAGCTTTTAAAATTATTGATATCTGAATTAAAACAACGCCTTTTTATGGGGACATCACTGACGGATTCGCATGTTTAAAAGAAAGGAGGATTGATTTGATTTATAAAAAATAAGTAAGTTTTCTTTTTTTTTCCTTTCTTCTCAAGTTATCGTTACAAAAGAAAATTCTAAGGAAACTTCGAATCAGACACGGATTAATGCAATTTTGAGGATAAGAGCGGCTGGTTGAAATTTATGTCCATTTTATGGAAGTAAAATAGGAACTCTTACATTTTTTATGTAATTTCTTTTCTTTTTTTTTTTCCTCGGTGAGGGCTTAATCCGCCAGCTTTCGAATTCAGTAACAAAAGATTTTCCAATCCTGTCCGGAGGAAAGGGGGGGGGGCTCATATGCTTCCGGCTGCACTAACAGTATTGACCACGGGCCGCCACTGCAAATTAGTACAGAAGAAGACCCAAAATCCGCCTATCCTGAATCAGCAAGGTTCTAAAATCCTCACTGCCTGTTCAATGTAAACAATGAAATCTGCCCTGCCAACTGCAAGTTCAGAAAACTGCAACATAACCACAGAGTATAACTAATAAGTAATTCTCACTTGAAAAAACAAAACAAAAAAAACTCGGCTGTTCGAGCCTCGTCAGGGGAGACCCCCCCCCCTGGTAACCCTATTGTATTGCGCCTGGTAACCCTATTGTCGAGTCATCCAGAGTGGATAAGAATCCCAGGCTGTTAGGCTTGCTTATGTTTAAAATTACTCATTTTTCCACTTTCACATTCGCTAGCCCAGTGCCCGATGCGTTTACACCTTTTACAATCTATTCTTGATGCATCCTTAATTTTATGATATTCAGCGTTTCAATTCGCCAAGTTCCAGTCGCCATTTTGAGGATGAATGATGCAGCTTTGAAACGAACGTTAAAAATCAGCGAATAAATAAATTAATCCTTCTGGTGTCCATAACCTTTTAGAAATGTTAGCAGAGTTATGGCACAAACATAGTAAGCGTGGGATTTTAACATAACATTTACTTTATTAAATTAGAACTGACGAAACAGGCACATCACATAACAAGGTCACATCAAGAAGGAAAAAAGTATAGAAGTAAAAAGAATGCGTGCGCGAGCACAGTTACAGTTAAGAAGATAAATGTTTATGAAGCATACATAATTCAGAAGGATAAGACATTGCACAATAAAAAATTAAACAATTCAACACTCAAAAATTACTTAAGCTGTTGAAATTTTTATGATTGTAACCTATTTATAGAAAAATACATGTGATGCATATTCTACAGCTTACGAAATATTGTACCAATAGATTAAAGCTGTTGTGAAGCATATTCTACAGCTTACGAAATATTGTAAAAATAGATTAAAGCTGTTGTGAACTAATAGTATTTAAATACATATAAAATTATGTCGCATACTTTTATGTCGCATTTTTGGGAGACAATTTTCGGATAATTTTCGATAAAGGGGGTGAGAGATAAAATGACATAATCATTAAAAAACCCTTCAGATGACTGACAGTGACATAATTGATACTGAATTACTATCACAATATACGGACACAGTAACAACTCTGAAGATGAAACAAGAAAACACAAGAAAAAAGTGCTATATTTAAAAGCGTCTCATAATCCATGCGTCTTCTCTATTTTTTTTTTTCTTATTCCATTAAGTTGGAAAGTCTATCATTATTCATGAGTGCCGTATGTTTCTTCCTCGTTCAATAAAACACTTCGAAATCTACATGAAAATCGACTACTAAAACTGTTGGGTATCCATCCATCAGATGGGGATCAATTTAGAAGACTACCCGTTGGTTTTTCTTATTACTCTTAAATCTTATTACCCTAAAATAAGGGAGGACAGTAAAATCAAGAAAGTCGCCAAGGTTTGGCTCCAATAAATAAGTCCCCTTAGATGAACTAAGCTTGGTGATATCTTCCATATTTGGCAAGAAACTGACAAACGTTACAGTTTATTACAAAGGAGAAGTACAGGGTGATCAATTTTAGAAGAGTACCCGTTGGTTTTTCTTATTACCCTTACATCTGATGGATGTGGCAACTGTTCTAACACAGAAGTATAATTATTTTAAACTAGTTTATGTGTGAGAGACAATTTCCAACACTGTTGCATTGTTACATCTTTATGGTGAGGTAAAACAGAAACGGAGATGCACAATATTATTAAACCTATGATAGTTTTATTTTTGGGAAACATTTAATTCAATTTTTTTACATTATCATTCCTTACAGCAAATGTTGAAAATGTTCACCACCATTTTGAATGCAAACATGAACATGCCATACCAAGATTTTTGACGCATGCGCAATATTGTTGATGCTATTGACGAGATTTCTTCAGTTATGATTTGTTTTAATTCATCGATGCTTGCAGGATTTCTCTGGAAAACCCTATCACTGAGATAACTCCACTAAGAAAAAAAAAAAACCTTACGAGGTGAGAGTTGGTAATTTTAAATTATATGCTTAAAAAAAAAAAAGATTAAGTAACATAGTACGTCGTCATTTCTGTTTTACCTCACAAATAAAGTTGTCACAGTCCAACACTGTTGGAAATTGTCTCCCACGCTTAAACAAGATTCAAACATTTATATTTCAGTGCCAGAACAGTGACACTTCCATCAGAGTAATAAGAGTAATAAGAAAAACCAACGGGTACTCTTTTAAATTGATCGCCCTGTACTGCTCCTTTGTAATAAACTGTAACGTTTGTCAGTTTCTTGGCAAAATATGGAAGATATCGCCAAGCTTAGTTCATCTAAGAGGACTTATTTTTTGGAGACAAACTTTGGTGACTTTCTTGATTTTACGCCCCCCCTCCCCTCCGCACTATCACGCAACCCTACTGAAAATTTAACGAAAACTCGTATACGTCCACAAAATCATGTACACAAAAATGTATACACACACACAAAAAAAAAAAAAAAAAAAAACGGCGTATACCAAATAGCATTCTAATGCTAATGAAAATAAAGTAAATAGACAATAATGTCCACAACACACATATTGATGTGATACAACTGTGAATGCATTTTTAAAATTAAGTTCCATAGTAATAATAGATTTAAAGAATGAAAAAAAAAAGAAATGCAGCATTATTTTACAATGACAATATTTGTAGGCGCATTAAAATTTTGTAGCTTCAAGGATATAAAATCTTTTTTCTGGAACTATGAACTTATGTGGTACAAACTTTAATCTGAAGCGCAGAGCTATAAGACGAACTTGAAAACAATCTTGTCGTAAAATTTTAAGAACTCAAAATCCGGGTAATCTTGTGGTAATCTTTTTCCGACAGAATTCACAAGAGACAGCTAAAGTTATCCTATAAAGTCAAATAAATATTTTATTTCAGCCCTAAAAAACTCATATTAGTTTAAATTTACTCCTTAAAAAACGTTTATTTGTATAAAATAAATTTACCGTTAAAACATTTCATTATTTGCATTCTGTAAAGAAAAAGAATGATTCCTTGAATATTGCGATCTAATGAGCATAGTGTTAGTTTATAAAATTGCTTCAGTAACAAAAGTTTCAGAACTAACTGTACGATATAAGTTCTAAATTGCAAAAGATTCAAAGAAATATAAACTTTATATTTTTATAAAATTCCATACACAAATACTTAAAATGAGCTTTTATAAAAAATTAAAAATTGGTTTCCCATACAACTATTATTAATATGGAACAGCAACTTCTAAAATTTCACTTTTGAGTTTGAATTACCAAGTGCGAAATACACAGAACTTGTTCGTGTAAAATTTATATGTATTAAAAATATAAAAAAAAGAACATAATAGTAAGAATACTTTATTTTATTAAAATCTGTAAAAACTAGAAATAACATCCAAAAAAAAAAAACTTTAAAATAGTAATCTTATGAAAATGTTTTTGAGAAAAACGGAAGGATGAAATAGAATAAATAATTAAATATTTATCAAAGCAAGCTAACATGACATTTCTTTATTATTCTTGATATTTTACACACCTAATGAAGCAATGAGAAAATATTTATGAAAATAATATGGGGTGATGTGTGATTGGAAACACAAATTTAAATGCAGAATCAATACTGAAATAAGACAATCTGTTGCTTACAACATATGACGATAGCTGAATATAGCAACAATTTTAAAAAGTGTAAAATTTACAAAACACTTTATCGTCGTTTCACTTAGGAGAGACCGGGAGAAGTAATTTTTTGTTATTGGTTTTTCTTAATTTATTGTTAAATTGTCTAAGAAAATTGAACAGTACCTTTAAAGCACAGATATTTGGCTATCAATACCCAGGAGTTCTGTTTGTAATGTGTGCAGTTTATGTTTAACAGAAGCCAGAAGAGAAACAAGTGTGCCAACATATCCTCCATAACGGGAGGATAATAGATATACCCCTAACGGGGTACGTTGGCACATGCTTTATAAAAAGTTAAATGAAACTCAAATAAGATCAGCATTTAAAAGAAATCAATTGTATTTTTACCAGTAAGTTTAAACTAAAGAATTATCATCTGCACAATGTAAACTTACTTTTTTTAATATTCTGAAACAATGTAATAGGATCAGTTGGCGCACAGAGTCAACTTGCTCTATATTCAATGTGCCCACTAGACATATAATACACTTCTTCGCAAAATCTGAGCCATAACCTTCTAAACATAAACAATTGAAATAAATCACAGTAGTCATTCATACACTATGAAAAACTACACAAGTTAAATTGCAATTATTTAGATAAGTATTGGAAACTGGAAAAAGAATGAAGTAGCAAAAAATTACTTGCCAATGCAAAAAAAGGAAAAATCGATGTAAACGCCCACTGCACGAGGGTATCGCTTCAAAACTACAATAGCGTTTGGAGAAGAAAGCATTCTTGGGAAGTATTTTGTGACTGTTTGTACAATCTGTATACAAACAGGCGAATTATAAGCAAACTCAATATTTCCGTAGCTGTGCAATGGAAATATGCAATCGTTTTTTAGAGTGGCCCCCATCAATGAACATATCAACAACCACAGCAAATGAGTTTGCAAAACAAACCCCTATTTAAGTCATGCAGAAGGCAGAACCCTGTTCCCAAGTTAGATTCACTAGAATTTGATATTCCACGGTAATGCTACCGAGTAAAACCTCTCTTCTATGGTAAAAAACATTAGTACTTAAATATTCTACACAAGCAGTTTTAGCTGGAAAAGGAAAAGAATATGTTTAGTTTTAGTAGGGAAAGAGAGAACAAATGTTCGGATGTTTGAGTAACATTTATGTAATAAAATAAGTTTCTTGTATTTTTTACATTGCTTTTTCAATTTTCCCATGTTAGTTAGTCTACATATATTTTCCCAGACATTATTGCTATTTTCCTGATTTCCGACTTTCCAAGTCTGTAGAAATTCTGCTCTAGTCCTGAGAGATTCCGCATCTTAAATAACAACATAATAATCACTTTTTGACTTTGTTATTCAAATGAACGTCACAAACCCAATTTTTGCACTTATGTTAAAAAGTAAACTCACATGCATCACAACAGACTGATTGTTCACTATAGGTTTGGCCGATTTTTTTTTAATAATTACAGTAATAGGTATGAAAAGTTTCTATGTGATGCCAGTAAATAATGAATAAATTTTTAAGAGAAAATGATAACATCTTCAGGTCTCAACCAGTAAATATGTTTGACATCCGTGGCTGTAATTTTGATTTTTTTTTCTTAAAATCATTAATCGATTTTTTGCTTTGATAAAAAAACAAACACTTTTTGTATGTGTTGCATTTTTTAATAGCAAAATTAATATTTAATTATTATAATATCACTTATGTTTTTAATTTACTCACTAGAGAGTGATGCATCTCTAAATTCAATTATCTCTCTTTACTTCTTTATGTGAACTCAATGTTATTGACGTACTGAAAGAATAATTTGAGATGTATTGTTTTTCCTTTCAAGTAAGTGCGTAGTAAATTTAAGATTTTAAAAACGAGCTTGAGCAAAGTTAACGTAACTAGAAGCTTAACTTCTTGCCCGATTTTTGGCTCACCTTCCGAATTTCACTATTCTGTACTACCGACTTAAGCACAAATTATACAGTTATATTTATTTGTTCAGATCTAAAATATACCCCTTGTAAAGATCTAAAATATACCCCACTTTCTGGGAAAGATCCTAGTATCCTCGGTATAAGTCAATTATAGCTAGAAAAATTGAAGAAATTTGGATGACAGCATCAATTCCAATAGACTCTCGTAAACGCGTTATGCAAGTGATTCATGAGTATTATACGAAATATACTTATTTAATTTGATATTCTAAAGCCAAAAGAAGTCATTTTTATACTAGGTTACAGACTTTTAAAAAAGAAGTTTGAAATTAACTATAGGATATAGGATTTTGCAAATGCGAAGACTGAAAAATGTGAGTGAAAAGGCACGAAAAGTTTTCTCCAAAGAGTGATCCTTTCTAATCGATCAAGTAGGAAAAATGAGTATAGGAAAGTTTGATGTAAGAGAGACGCAAAGAGTAAGCGCGGGGGGATAAAGAGCTGAGAAGCAAAGATTATATGGGAACTACAAACAAAAGAATTGTCTGAGCCTGTCGTTAGTGCGGAAAAATTTACTAGAACATTAGGAATGATCAATCAAAATCTTCTAATGCTGAAAGGGGACCTCACCATGGCACAGTGGTTAAGTCACTGGAAATAGTAGACGGGTGAGGTGTGAAGGCCCCGGGTTCGGGTTCCATAGCGCGTCCGCCGACCTAACCGTTCGGAGTTTTCGTGGTTTTCTCCGAAACTGAGTGTAAATACGGGTTAGGACCCCTTAAAAAGACCCCCACGGAGGGCACCCCACCCACAGGCCTAGATCCCTCGTGCAAATAATTGGCCTTAATCCCACAACACACACTAATGCTGAATGATGAGACACAGAAGAATTGGAACAATTACCAACCACTTTCTCGAATGCAAGAAACTTCATCGCACTACCTATATTAGCAGGTGTTTTTGACAATTTTAGTCTTTGATAAAAATAAAATTCATAGAGCTCACCAACATAACTGAAAAATTTTAAAACCTAAAAACTTGTTGTAACAGGACTATACTTCGACGGAAGACAAGATAAGACTCCTTATCAAGAGAAACTTATTGACAAGTATCACACAGAATCAGAAATGAATAACATTATGTTTTGCTTGCCAAGACAGAATCGTCATATTTAGGTCATACCATGCCACTCTCCGGCTCAGGTAAGGAATATAGCTCTGTCCATAATGGAATTACTGTTTACAAGAAACAAAGATATCAGTAATTTGAAAGTTGTTGGGTACTAATATAAATACAGGTTTTATAAATGGGGCCATAAAATGTATAGAAATCCATCTAAATCGCCCTCTTCAAAGGTTTATATGTTTATTGCATAATAACGAACTACCACTTCGTCATTTATTCAGACACTTGGATTTGGCCTCACTTGGAACACAAAAGTTCAGCGGACCTATTTGAAAACAGCTAGAGCATGAACAAAAATCTTTGGCAAAGTTTGTCCGTATAGCTTGTGTTCTGCCAAAAGTTGATGCAGAAAATCTAAGTTCAGATCAAAAATACGTATATGAAATTTATCAGGCAATATCTTCTGACACATGTGATTGCAGTTTAGTTAATAAACATCCTGGCAATTTATCCCACTCAAGATGTCTCACAACAACGAACTCAATATTCAGACTGTATGTTTCCAGTGACAACCGATGTGTGAACAAAAGATTTTAATAGCATTTACTAGCGTGGTACCCGTTCTCCGCACGGTGGGAAAAGAACATTTTCCTTACACATATAATTAGAATTAAACCCATTGATGCGGAATCTATAAAAGTAAAAAATTATTTAAATCGTGATGAAACGTTGACGCAATGAGTGCAAATCTGAGATGACTGCAACAGGATTGCACAAAAACTACGTCAGTGTCACTGGCGATCAAAAAAGAAGCAGCTTCTCTCGGATGACCTTGCCCAGGCTTTTTCTCGATGGATCTGGTATCGTAGAACTGCTTCTATAAGTTGCACACGACGCTGGGCGTTCAATTGAACTCTCTACAAATCTGGAGACTATCCTGCTTCTAGTCTCCACGCATTCGATCTAGGTCAAGGGGTGCGTGTGTCCTCGGTGGGTGTCTTTCTAAGGGGTCTTAACCGGTATTTATGCTACGTTTTGGAGGAAACCAGCCATATATGTTTCCTAACATATCCATGTTGCGAGTACTGTTTTATTTTCCGAACGGAATACAGGAAAACTCCGAACGGTTAGGTCGGCAGACGCGATCTGTTTTGAACCAGAAACCTTCCGTCTCCCAGTTCAGAGGGCTAAGCGCTCGGCCACTGGTCGAACTAAGTCATTGCTAGGGGAATATTATAAGCAATTGGGACCTTTGTTGTACACATGATTGTAATAATGTCATTCTCGTATTATTATTACTTATATCTCGTATCATTTGATTTATTTTTTATTTTCATTTCATATTCCCGACTTTTCATACTCTCTTGATTTTTGGGTCTTTGTGCATGTGCATATTCAATTATCATTCCCCATTACCGTTACTGAATTATGTAGCTCTCCCTATCGGGACTTCTACACCAAAGACGTCAATTTGCATTTTCCTTGTTTCAAAAAAAAAAAAAAAAAAAACGCTTACAAAGTTTCATTGCTTCAGTTTATACTGATTAATCAATTTTCTTGCGAACTAATCGGAATTAAGATATGAGGCTTTGACATAGTATACTGAATTTCTTAAAGACCTTGAAAATGAATTTCGCGTTATTGACGTGGTGATTGTGGTAATGTTCTAATTGTTTCATATCGAATGCGTTTTCATTTTTCGAGTCAAGAGCTGTAGAAATGATTGTTTTCACTTAATTGTTAAATTTAACAGCTTGAGTGACAACAACGGATTCCGTAACTAAGGAAACTGTAGCAATATTAAAATTAGAACATGAAATGAAATTTATTTGTGCTTGCTAGAACTGCCACATTGGCATAATTAACGCCGATAGTCGATGGCAAATAGCCAAAATGAATCGTAAATTAAACTTCACAGTAAATGCAATAATTTATAGGCAATACCAGGTATATTTTACCAGGCTTAAAAACATTATCTTTCATCTCCAAAAATTTTCGTATTTATACAGAATTCCTATTTTACTATACCCTGTTTGGCGGGATTTTAAAAAATTATCTATCCATCTGCTCGTTACATTGGCTCATCTCAATCGTGCCATAGAATTAGCAATACAAACGCAAAAAACACACACTATTAAACACGGAGTTACACTACATTTGAATATTTATCGCCAATTTTTCTAAGAAAGGTACTAAAGAAGGAATCCGCATAAGCCATTTTGCGAGATTTTTTCTTTCTTTTTTTCAGAGAATTATTCTAAGCACTGATTTAACAGCAATCAAAATGGGAAATAGTTATTTGTGTATGGTTCGATCGCCAAAAATAATTTTAAAAAAATAAATTTAATTTAATTAAAAATTAATGAAGCCATCTAATTGAAAAGTAGCACAGCAGTATTTTAAATTATCAACTATAACGTGTTTTATTTATTCCAATTTACCGAATGCGAGAATTTCATTTCTTTTGAAATTTGGCGGCATTCCCCCTAGTTAAATCAATTTACTTAATTTAGGGAAAATTCCGAAGATCGATCGCTTAAAATCGCCTTAATAATTGCACTATTTCTGCATAGAAAATTAAAGTTTAACGCCGTATTCTCATAAAACCTACACACACAAACCTAAACCTATTTCGGTTCGCTCGCAGTAAATTGCGCCAAGCCCAAAATTGTGCAAATCGGTAGAACCATGGCTCACTGAGATAAATACAGGCTGTCCGAAAAGCTCCGTTTTTGCGTACGAGTCAATTTTCGCTTCTTCGCCGATTTGTCGCTGTTACCCAACTGTATCACTGTTGCCAACTCTTCCGGAGAAAATATGCCTAAAATCAAAATTTAAAGTATCCACAAATGGCTAACAATAGACTATGGGACGAACATTAATATTCTTCAAGTTCGTTTACCATGCTTTGAGACTACGCAAACGCATGATTAAACTATTCTAAATGTTAAATTTTATCTTAAATCTTAATGTTCCCACGCTTAAAGGTGCACGTTTTATATAAAATAACAACTCTATCGCGAACTATATTTTTGTCTTGTTTGCAGCCATACATGGAATAGCCACCAGATGGCGGGTGCAAATTTTTTTACTAAGTTAAATAAATAACATTGTAAACTCAAAATGCTAGTTTTTAATTCATTTCCCAGGTAGCACACATATGTTGGGGCAACGTATGAATGCATACGTTGGGGCAACGTTGAAATGACACGTTGGCTTACGGTTATCCAACGGTTGGCAACTGGTTATTTCTTACGTTGGGCCAACGTATGCTCTAACGTTTTGCCAACATATTTCCAACCGTTGGGCTAACGTATGAATGCATACGTTGGGCTAACGTATAAATACATACGTTGGGCTAACGTATTAATGCATACGTTGGGCTAATGTATTAATGCATACGTTGGGCTAATGTATTAATGCATACGTTATGTTAATGTATAAATGCATACGTTGGGTTAACATGTAAATGTATACATTGGGACACCGTAAAATCTGTATGTTGTCACTCTATTATCCAACTGTTGGAAATTGGTTATTTTTAACATTTAGCTATCATAATTGTTAACCGTTACATTTATAAGTTAGTTTCATATTTTAGGCCAATGCAGAAACCTAATGTTGGATAATTATATTTGACGAATATTTGACAAATTGATGTGCTATTTCATAACATTTCTATAGATATATGAAAAACTGTCAAATTTGAAATTAAAGTTTTTAATTATTTTACTAACAGCAAATGCAGTGACAGATTCAGATAAGTTTTAAGGGACGGTAGATATGTAGAACGAAGCATATTATCAAATAGTCACATTTTTTCTTTCATCAAATATGGTTCCACCTCAACAGTGGGTTTCTGTGCGCTTAGGAGAAGGGCGAGCGGACACCCCACCCCCCCTAAAAAATACTTTTGTCGACAAAATTGTCAGTTGCCAAAGGACTGTCAGCAAATTTTAGCTTTGATCACCAATCTGTAAAATGCTCAGTGTATAAATTACCAGTTCTGCCGAATGTTTATTATAAGTTATACTATATCATGAACATAGTCTTGTTACGATTTTCCTTTTAGTGAGTTTTGTGCCAGTAAACAAGTCCCTTTTGTCCCCTCAAGCCAACTTCATTCCAGATCATGTAATGCAGTGTGTATTTAAGGCAAACATGCACATTAAGTGGGTGCCTCGGGCGAAGGACTTTTAGGGGATTTAATGCGTATTCAAGCTATATCTGGAGGAAACCGCCCAAGAGGCCAGATATTCGGTGTATATTTTTGAAAGCATATTGGTATATATCGTCAGAAAATTTTGTCTTTACACCACCCCTCCCAACATTTTTGCTTAAAACCGGCTCTAGTCCCGTCACTTACAGAAATGTGTTATTTTCAAATAGTAAACGATCTGTCAAGTTACAAACATATATTACTCTGTGGAAAACTAACCTATTTTGCACTATGAAGAAAATTAATATTGCAGGTGCAACTTATGAACTGTTTAAAAAAAAGGAGATTGGAGAGATCGGAAGCAGGAAAATATTTAGAAGGTCCTTTCAGAAGCTATCCTTTACAGTTTTAGAGAACCAGGACGGCAGGCAAACCAAAATCATAAAAACTTTTCGAATTAATTAAAAGAAAAAACATATAACGTTAAAGGAAAGAATGCTAATTTTTTGAAATATGATTCATATACCTCCTTGTCCTTTGACAGTTAATTTTGTAAAGTGTCTCTCAAAACATCTGAAAGTTTACTCCGTTGAAACTTTTGTAAGGAGGCTTAATCTTTTTTTTTTTTTTTTTTTTAAATGTTCATGTGGAGAAATCCAATAGGAATATAAAGTCACTGAAGAATGTCACTGAAATCATTCTTTACTAAAATATTTATTTATTATTTTTTACATTTATTTCAATTTACGTAATTTTTTAGATTCTTAATTTTTAGTTTGCCCGAATAAAATTGGTATGGAATACAATGCCATTTCGTAGTTCTATTTTTATTTTCAGTTAACTGTAGATATTGACTGCAAAGTAAAAGAAAAAAAAATATTGCATGCGTAATGCATATGCATTACGCATGCAAGTATCGCAAGGACGCATGCAAGTATCAACACACGGGTGCATCTATATTATCTGACTATGAGAAAGATATCAGTACAACAGAATGTATTAGTGATGTTGCTTACACGCTATAGCACATAAAATGAAAACTCTCAGTCACCGCGTATTACTTAAAGAGCTACTGATATTTTTCATTCAACTAAAATACGCAGTAGAAGAGACTTGTCAAAGCAATAAAAATGCTTTTTCTTCCAGTACTCTCAGAGAGTATTTGATTGCATATAGATTATGTATTTTTCTCCATAAAATTTGAGTCCTGTAGCATATAACAGGTGTAGATACAAAAATCTCTTCTAAAATAATAAATAAATAACAAAATAAAGTTGGTAAATATAGATATATATATATGAACTGTAAAGTACTATAACACATTTGTAAAATATTTAAATAACTGAATTCTTAAAACTGTAAAATATTTTATACATACCTTTAACAACAAAACAATTTTGATGCACAAATTTAAATCCTTGTTGTTGATTAACCACTGTGAACCAACGAGATTTCAAAATTGAAGTAGTGTTAGTTTAATAACTACTTCTAAATCTGAAATCTCATTAGTCATTATAATCTTGTAAAATATAAGCACGGCTCAAGTTGATTTTATTTCAGAATAAACTTATTAGGAGAAAACAATTGTGTCCAATTTTACCTTCCCGACTGTTGTACAACTATCAGCAAATAAAACTTTATTATTAAGCTGTCTAGCATTGTTTAGTAATCCAAAACGCATCTTTTAATAAGCACTGTGCAATTATACATTTATTACCATAGCTCCATAGTAAGTTGTTTGTTTACATACTTTGAAGATCGTTAGGCTTATGGACAATCGAACTATAATCAATGCATCAATAATAATAGTTATCGTGATTCAAGTTACTACGAACCTATGCAACGAATAAAATTCACAGAAATATAGCTGAAAAGATAAATATTCGTTTCAGATTTCAACTATCAATCACTTTATAAAAGTGTATCAACACATCATAACAAGCAATGGCGGTATAGAGATGGCCAATGATTCGATGAGTCGAATCAGTGATTCGAATCTTGGTACTGAGTGGCTCAGTCTTTACACTCACTCTCTACTGATTCGAATCTCAAGCCCTCAAGGGAAATACATTCCAAGTGCGAAGGGAAGAAAAACTTATTTTCCCTTTGCCGTTCCCAGGGATTTTCCCTTACTCTTTCAACTCTTTTCGACTCCTTTCGGCTCTTTTCGACTCTTTACGACTCTGATTCGATAGATGATTTGAAACAGTAAATGAGTGGGTGTGGGTGAGTTGGTCACTGAGTTGGTGCAGCAACGAATCTTTACTGATTCAGTGTTTCGCTCTGTTTCGGTGATTGTACTATCGTTGAGATTCGTTAGTTTTTCGAATCTTCTATCGACTCAGAGTCGAAAGGAGCCGAAAAGAGTTGAAAGGATGTTTCATTTAATTGGAGGGGTTTTTTCGAATCTTCTATCGACTCAGAGTCGAAAGGAGTCGAAAAGAGTTGAAAGGATGTTTCATTTAATTGAAGTTTTTTTTTTCGAATCTTTGGTGTTTCATTTCTTGGTTGGTGGTCGGATTTTAAAGTTTTATCTGTCTGTGGGTGTGGAGTGGGTCGAACATCGTTTGCTTTTGGCGGGGGGCATAGGCGTTACTTCCTAAGGGCAAGAGGGGTCAATCTCCCCCCCCCCCGAAAAAAAAATTAAGAAAATCCCTCCTTCCAACTTGTCTGACTGATTTAATATTTGTTTAAAATTTAATGAAACATCCCTTTTCTACTTTTAACTTCAATATATGTCCCCCTGCCCCCACCCTCAAAAAAAAAAAAAAAAAAAAAAAAAAAACGGAACGTTAAGTTTACATGGTGGCGGGTTTTCATGTGAAGGGAAATAGAATGAAATAAAGTTAGGATTGTGCTTGTCACTTTTAATGAAGGATACAGGGGCGGTATTAAGCGCTCTCACAAAAGGACTTTGTAGTAAGCAAAATAACATTTCGCTTTATTGCAGCAGATTTCGTTTTTTTTTTTTTTTACCTTGTTTTTCGTTTAAGGGGAATGATTTTATTTTCTTTCGTAATTCAGAGAAATACAAAATAGGGCCTAAAGCAGTGGCGTAGTTAGTGTTATTGACAGTGGCGTAGCCAGGATTTTATTTCGGGGTGGGCTGGGTATCAAATTTAAAGATAAAGTTCAATTGTAAGCTAAGTAAAGGGTCCCATTTTTTTGGGGGGGGGGCAGCAGCCCCTCAGTAGGACTGGGCCAAAAATCGACATATCGGTTTTATTTCAACATCAAATATCCGATATTCCCATTTTCATTTCAGTGAAATCTCGAATTCGATAAAGGGCAAAAATACAGGCCGGCCAGGGGCGTAGCCAGAATTTTTTTATGGGGGGGGGGTTATGACTACTGCAACTCATATATATGTATACGTGTGTATGATAATGTAGTGAAGAATATACATTTTGTATGGCAAAAAATTCCTCATGGGGGGTTATGACCCCCCTAACCCCCCCCCCCTTGGCTACGCCTCTGAGGCCGGCGATAAGAAAATCCTGAGATCAATACCAGCTTGTGATGCTTTTGCTACTGCTTTCTCTCGGAAAGCTTCTTCTTCTCTCATCGCAGAAAAAACAGCTCCATGGTTTATTAGTCTAATTACCATAATTAATTAACGTATATCTCGGAACCTATCCACCGGAGCGCGTTTTTATTGATTCTCGACCCCCCCTAGACTCAACACCCCACCGATACTTAAAATTTCGAATGCTTTGACACCAAACTTAACCTTTTAATCTTACAGGCCCAGGGGGTCATACGAAGCTCCCCTATATTTTCAATTTGGGCATTTTAAACACTAGCCTCCTCCGACGGCATCTCCAAAGTCTGGAAACCATCCCAGAGCCAATTTCTACATGTTTGCAGTCCTTTTAAGCCTCAATCATGGTTAATTAGTCTAATTACCATAATTAATTAACGTATATCTCTGAAACTATCCATCGGAGCGCGTTTTTATTGATTCTCGACCCCCCCTCTGGGACCCCCATCGATACATAAAATTTCGAATACTTTGACACCAAACTTAACCTTTTAATCTTACAGGCCCAGGGGGTCATACGAAGCTCCCCTGTAATTTCATTTCGGGCAGTTTAAACACTAGTTTTACTGGAGAAGGAGAGAGAGATGCTAACTGCCCGAGAACTCAGCGGAGAAGAAACCCGATGAATGGGTGAAGGGTGTTTAAATAGTACGGCTTTCGGCGCAGAGAGAGGGAAAATTTCTTTAGTTGTTTTATTGATTCAAGATTCGAATCACTGATTCGAATCATCGAAGTAGTGAGTGAGTCGAGATTCGAATCAGTAAAATGAGTCGAACCGCCCATCTCTAATGGCGGAAACGGAACGGCGAACGGACATGAATCTATCGCTTCCCGGTTTCCTGAATGTGTGTCTCTGCGCATGCGCAATGGTACGGTTGCCCAACACAACATTCAGCCATCCGATGGCCAACGGTTGTTTTACCTACGGTTGCCCAACACAACATTCAGCCATCTGATGGCCAACGGTTGTTTTACCTACGGTTGCCCAACACAACATTCAGCCATCCGATGGCCAACGGTTGTTTACCAACGGTTGCCCAACACAACATTCAGCCAACCGATGGCCAACGGTTGTTTACCAACGGTTGCCCAACACAACCTTTAGCCAACAGAATACCGACATTTCCATATGGACATCCAACGTTTGCCCAACGTAACAACCTTGTGCCAACCACCTGCCAGCAATAACCCAACGTATGTGTGCTAGTTGGGTTCATGTCATTAAAATAATTAATACTATGTAAATATAGTAAAATTACACATCTTTATTTTATTTATACCGCATTTCTTTCTGCGTATCACTCCGCCGTTTGTTTGTGTACATTCGTTTGTTGACATCCCATCGTTCTTACGCTATAATAGTAACGCTCGTTGAAATGGGTGCTACTGCCGCCCCATTTTGCTGCATTCATCTTTTCGAAGATATAAATGATGATCTAATTCTTTTATCGGTCAAAAGCTTTGAAAAATTAAGACAGTGGGGGTTGTTTCTTGATGGCAAAGAAAAAGAAATATCTGAGCATTTAAACGCTTTAAAAGGTTTCAAGGACGATGAGAACTTCGGAAAATGGGCTGAAACGATGTAATTATCAATGTAATATTTATCGTAGGTGTTTGGAAAATTGTATTAATGCTCCAAGCCCACCTGAACATGGATGGATTATAAATGACTGCATTTCTGTTCAGTGAGGTAACTTGCCTATTGCAGCAGATTTCTTACTGAAACACATCTCATGTGCATGCCTTAAAACTGCATGTATGTCAAAGAAATGTACTTGCAAGTTGAATAATGTCAAAGAGTTGAGCAAGTTGAATAATGTCAAAGAAATGTACTTGCAAGTAACTGTTAAAACTCTAACAATGAAAGATGTGTTTTAGATTGTATTGATGATTTAAGCGAATGTTCAGAATAAATTAATGTAAGTAATACTTTTTCGTATACTAATATTACTCTTTATATCGATCAACTATATGTATCGATTTAGAGTTTGTAGTATAGCATTTTAATTGAAAAAATATGCCCTTTAAAGTGCTATGTCTGCAGTCTCTGATCTTGGACGGGTTACCACCTCGCTCACTGCCAAGCTTTATCCAAACGTTCTCTTGTGGACATATATGGGAGGCTAGGGGGTCTTCTGGATACATAGACTATTTGATACAGCTGTTCTCTGTATTTTTTCATATCTATTCTTTGCTGTATTTGTCTTTTTATCTGTGCCATTAGAAATAGAAAAAAAAAGTACTATTATACTTTTAGGTATGCCCCTAGTGTAGTATTTTTATTGATTTATGACAACTTGTAGCCAGTATTGCTTACGTAGTAGTATTTTTTTATTTAAATTACTTTTTCCAATTTACATTCATATTTCTCTGACATTGATGTTCGTTATTAATGTAAATAAAACACATTTGCTGAAATTTGCTTTCTGTCCCATATTATTTGTTCCTAGAGTGTTATTGTTTTCCTGATTTGTGGGGTAAAATGAAACACTGTCAGGTGTTTACCTTCTGTCATTTTCTATGGAAAATAAATGCTATGAAGATTAATTTAAATGAAGAAAATAGCTGGTTGAAAGTGTACATTATATATATTTTTGTAGAAGCAAAGTTGTGGGGGAAAAAAAGTAGTTTTTTTTTTAATGTACACACCATCTGCCTATACTGAACTTGTGGTGGAGTACTTCCAACAAGACAGGACGAATATGATTTAATAAAGAAAAATATATAAATACAGCATATGAATTTTATAAGTAACTAAAACATGTGCAACAATTATTTGAAAAAAAAACTCTACCTAGAGTGTAAAATTTATTTTTAGGTGTTTGAATTTAATTCATAGTTTAAAAATCTTTAGAAAAGTTTCTTTTTATTTTTTTAATGCAAATAAATATGAAAAATGAAGAAGTGCATGTAAAATAAAAAAAATACCAATTAAATATTCGGTATGCCGTAGAATCCCTGTAGGGCAACTAGTACTAATCAAAATATTTGTCACTTAGATTCAGATATGAATCCTTAATAAATCTAGTAATATTTTTGTAAGTAAATTAAATATTATTAATTTTTTCAACTTCCTAAAAAAATTTATACTAGTGAAAATATAAAAATATTAATATGTATATTTCAAGATCAATATTCTAAAAAAAAAAAAAAAAATGGAAATTTTCAAAATTAAAACGTAGGACTTAGGACTTCGTAAGATGTCTGTTTACGTTCGTCTGCTCAACCGCCGGTCGAAATGTAAACAAACAGCGGAAGGTTACAATGGCCATTTATTGGTGATGAAATAAAACCGAAATGAAAATACGAACTGTATTTATTGGCATATTAATGCTTTTTTTGACATAATATGAAATAAAAAGAAGTATATTATTAGTTAGCAGCATTAAAAAAAAAATTAATGAGATTATCGATGCGCCATCTCGTGGTGATTTCTAAGATTAGTTGCAAATAGGACAGACAAATCGGCGAAGAAGCGAAACTTTTCTTGTACGCAAAATCACATAGGAGAAACTGGTTTTCGGACAGCCTGTACTTATCCCAGTGAGCCATGGTTGAACCTACTACTTTCTCAAAATATGCCATATCATCCATTTTATTTTTCGCCAAACTATAAAATATACGGTTTAGTTTCGGAAATAACCAAATCCTTATTCTTTTACACATAAAAACATTGAATTCCTGCTCTGATTTCCCACGCAGACGATATTTTAATTAAAAAATAACCTAGCAAATATTCTATACAGAAAAAAAATGATTATTCTTTTATTTTTAATTCAAGTCTAAATCATTTACTAAATTCGCCAAACATGGCAACCTCGATGCTTATTTCTCCCTTTTTTGACTACAGGGGTTACAATAGCGGAATTGCGGAGAGCAAAAATTGGCGATTTTGACGGGGTTTTTTTATCAATTAATATCTCCTAATTTAATTCAGCGGAAGACCTTCCTCGGAATTTTTCGAATCCCGGGACACCTCGATCGAAATTCAACTCCCAGCCGTTTCAGAGGAGATGATGTTACAGACAGACGCCCACAGATTTTAATAGTATAGACTAGCTGCTTACCCGTTCTCCGCACGGTAGGCGACGAATATTTCCCTTACACATATAATTCGAATTAAACCCAGTGATAGGAATCTCTAATAGTGAAAAATTGCTGGAATTCTGACGAAAAGCTGACTCCATGAGTGGAAATTTGAGACGATTGCAACATGATAACACAAAAACTACGCCATTGTCACTGGCGATCAGAAAAGTAAGAACTTTACGGTATGCAGACGAAACTTTTCTCTTTCGAAAAATGCCTTATTTCTACATCATATAATTCTCTTTTTTTAGATTTAATTTATAGCATTCATACATACCATATGAATAACATTACATGATGTTGAATACTATTTTATCTTATCTTGCATTTCGTAAAGCGTGGACAATGCATTAGCACAGTTATGTTGCAGAATTAGCAGTTGCAGTTGAAAAATTAAAGTTAAATCTTATTAAATTTTACCTACATTTAAAAAACCTACTCGAAACAACCGATGCACATTGTACGTTCAGAAACCAAAATGCATCCTGTTTCCGTGAAGATCTTGTCGCTTTCGTAAATGAAAACATTTGTGACGTAACTTAAGTGGAAAAGCTTATTACCCTTACTGACAAAAGCGCTTCCTTATGTCCACCGAAGCAGCACATACGTTAGCGCAGGGGTTCCCAAACTTTTTTTACCCGCGGCACCCTTGTCAGGCTAAAAGCATTTCGCGGCACCCTTTTCAGGCTAAAAACTTCCGCGGAAGATTTCCTTTAAAGCAACATGAATATGAAGGTTAGAATGAAGCAGTTTGGATGCATTTTACATTATTTCTTGTTTGTTTGTTTATAGGGCTAATTATCAAGAAAGTACTCTCTTGGGAAAGGGATATAGAATTTTGACAATACCCCCATTTCAGGGAGTTCCTATAAAAGAGAGGCTACAGGACAGTCTTGAACTTGACTGAAATATTTTTGTTTAAGCCCACTTAGTGATCAGCTTGGCTCACTTTCTTGGGGATACCAGTTCAGAGGAAATTATTTGATTATATATACTCCACCAAAGCACTTTTCTTTATTATCTCCACGGCATCCCTGACATACGCTCGTGGCACCCTAGGCTGCCGCGGACCCCAGTTTGGGAACCTCTGCGTTAGCGTGTAATGTGTTTCTCTACATAATCTGAGAGCAAAACAGAAGACAATGACGTGAAAATAACGTCACACGCGAAGGAAATAAAATGAAAAATATGCAGAATTGCCTGAAAAAACTTCGGTTATTTTTAATGCGCAAATATGTTAAAATTCTATTTGTTTCATATTTAATGCGTTTTCACTTTTTTGGGTCTTAAGAGCTGTAGAAATGAGTGGTTTCACTTAATTATTAAATTGAACAACTTTAGTGGCAACAATGGATTCCGTTGCTACGGAAACTGTAGCAGTGTTAAAAACATTATATGATATGATTTATTTATGTTTACTTTGCTAGAACTGCCATTTTGGCGTAATTAACGTCGGCAGTCGATGGCAAATAGCCAAAATGAATCACACATTAAAATTGACAATAAATGCAATAATTTAAAGGCATTATCAGCTAGTCATACTGGGTTTAAAAAATATTCTCATTCATCTCAAACAGCATTCGTATTTATAAAGACTTCCTATTTTATACACTTTGTTTGGCGGGATTAAAAAATATTATCTATTCATACACTCGTACACCAACTCATAGCAATCGGGGCATAGAATTAGCAATACAAATTAAAAAATTTAATTTTCTGAAATTTGGGTGTTTCTCTAACTTAAATCAATTTATTTAACTTGATAAAAATTCTGTAGATCATTTAAAATTGCCTTAATAACTGTATTATTTCTGAACAGAAAATTAAAATTTCAGGCTAAATTCTAGTAAAACCTACACTTGTTTTTAAAAATACTATTTCTTTACGCTCTCAGTAAATTGCGACAAGCTCTAAAACTGTGCAAACCGCTGCAAACTATTTACTCAAAATCGGCATTTAAGCCATTTTATTTGTCGCCAAATTATAAAGTTATACACTTTAGTCTCGGAAATTTACAAATCCTTTTTCTTTTGCGTATGAAAAATATTGAATTCCTGGTCTGATTTCCCACGCAGATGATATTTTAATTAAAAAATAACCTAACAAATATTTGAAACAGAAAAAAATTATCATTCCTTTATTTTTAATGCAAGAGTGTAAATCATTTAATAAATTCGCCAAACATGGCAACCTCGATACTTATTTCTCCCTTTTTTGACTACAGGGGTTACAATCGCGGAATTGCGGAGAGCAAAAATTGGCGATTTTGACGGGTTTTTTTTTATCAATTAATATCTCCTAAACTAATTCGAATTTCGAAATTTAATTCAGCGGAAGACCTTCCTCGGAATTTTTCGAATCCGGGGACACCTCGATCGAAATTAAACTCCCAGCCGTTTCAGAGGAGATGATGCTACAGACAGACGCGCACAGATTTTAATAGTATAGACTAGCTGCGTACCCGTTCTCCGCACGGTGCGAAACGCATATTTTCCTTACACATATATAATTCGAATTAAACCCAATAATGCGGAATCTCAAAACGTGAAAAGATACTTGAATCGTACACAAAAACTACGTCAATGTGACTGGCGATCAAAAAAGAAAGAACTTTATGGTATGCAGACAAAATTTTTCTCTTTCGAAAAATGCCTGATTACTACATCATATAATTCTCTTTGTGAGGTCTAATTTATAGCATTAATATATAGTATATACCACATAAATAACATTACATGATGTTGACAGCAGTTTTATCTTGCATTTTTCAAAGCGTGGACAATGCATTAGCGCAGTTATGTTACACATGACTTTATTAAATTTTACCTAAATTAAAAAACCTACATGAAAAAATGGATGCATCATTTACGTTTAAAAGCCAAAAATGTACCCTGCTCATGAAAATCATGTTGCTTTTGTAAATGAAAACGTTCTTGATGTAACTTCTGAGAAAAAGCTTATTACCCTTATTGAACTCTTAATGCAGTATCACACTTGTTACATAAAACTGATGTTTATCTCACTGTCAATTCGCACTAAATAAATAACTGATTTCATCTTTCATTTTTTACAGATTACAGTTGACCCCTTTATAACATAATTCTTAGAACACGACGAAAACATTACGATCGTTTTCGTGTAACACGTTAAAAGAGACTCGTACAGCACGGTAAAATGAGACATATGTTCTGATATTATGACGCCTTAGCTCCTGTAATTAACATTCCTTTTGAATGGCAACACCAAATATTATTGCATTTTTACGGAGCGCAAATAAGTTTTGCCGCGATTATACCGCGCATTCCTCACTCCAGGTGGAGTATAGCGCAGGACCCGCACAACACGGATTCCTATAACACGGAACGTATCTACCGTGTTATAGGGAATCTACTGTAGTTGCATAGTGTCAAATTCAATAGTTAAGAAAATTCTGGGTTGCCGTATTTAGTAATATTTCATCTTACCTTGGTAGCTGAAATGTATTAAAACCAAATATTCGAACTGTATCAAAAGTAAAATTTACTAAAAGTAAAATTTTTTAATTTTGTATACCCCTCAGAACAACTTCGGAGTTTGCCATCTATGACGGTTGTTCATGACGTGACAACTGATGCTTGCGTACAGTGGCGTAGCCAAGGAGGGGATAGGGGGTCACAACCCCCCATGCGGAGTTTTTTGCCATACAAAATGTATATTCTTCACTCCCGTAACATTCTCATGAAAATTTTTCGCTATTCCTGCTTGCATATAATTGATCTTTTTTTTTTTCATTTATCAGTGATCAATATATTTCAGGATCGGAGTCTCCGCGGTAAAAAAATGGTCTAAAATATCTGACACCAGAAAATTCTGATTAACACAGTGGGGGTTACACAAATAAGCGCCGGACATACGCTCTTGCTTATGTCCGGAGGAGCAAATACATTAGAGGTTATATGCTGCTCGGGATAATCTGCCAGCAAAACAGCAAAAATGACGTAAAAAATGACATCCAAACGCGAAGGGAATAAAATTAAAGATATGTAGAATTGCATGAAAACTTCGATTATTTTTAAAGTGCAAGTCTGTTACAGTTAGTTCTATTTATTTCACGTTTGATGCGCTTTCACTCTTTCGTGTCTTAAAAGCTGTAGAAATGAGTGGTTTCACTTAATTGTTAAATTTAACAACTCAAGTGGCAACAATGGATTCCGTTGCTACGGAAATTATAGCAATGTTAAAAATAGAACATGAAATGAGTTATTCATGTTTACTTTGCTAGAACTGCCGTATTGGCGAAATTAACGCCGCCAGTCGATGGCCAATAGCTCAAACCACAAATTAAACTTGACACTAAAGGCAATACGCAATACTCAGTTTGTCGGAATTAAAAAAATAAATAGCTATGCATACGTTAGTGACATCGGCTCATCTCAATTGTGGAATGGAATTAATAATACGTACAGAGCTGCACTACATTTGAATATTTTTCGCCAACTTTGCTAAGAAATGTACTAAAGTAGGAATCAACATACATTTCAAGTCGTAAAAGAAAAATATATTAGACAGTATTAATTACGCCTTTCTAACAGCTTCTAGTAAAAGAAACTTCTGTAGCGCTGCTTTAACAAATAAGAATCAATTATTTATTACACAGTACTACGATCGCCAAAATGCCAATATACACCATTTTGCAAGATTTTTTTTTGTTTTCAGGGAATCATTCGAAGCATTGATTTAAGAGCAATCAAAATGGGAAATAGTTATCTATCATTTATACGGTTCCATCGCCAAAATTTAATGCAGGCATATTATTGATAAGTAACAGTTATTTAAATTATTATTAACTATAACGGGTTTTAATCACCGTTAACTACCATGTACAAAATGCGAGAATTTCAATTTTCTGAAATTTGGCGGAATTCCTCTAACTTAAATCAGTTTACTTAATTTCGTGAAAATTCTATAGATCGTTTAAAATCGCCTTAATAACTGCATTTTTTCTATATGAAAAATCGAAGTATATCGCCGTAAAACTTATACTTGTTATTAAAAATACTATTTCGTTACACTCTCAGTAATTCGCGCCAAGCCCAAAACTGTACAAATCGGTAGAACCTACTACTTTCTCAAAATCGCCAAATGAGCCTTTTTTTTTTTCGGCTAAACTAAAAAATATACATGTTAGTCTCGGAAATCTCTCAATCCCTTATTCTTTTACACATAAAAACCAATGAATTCCTGCTCTGATTTCACATGAACGCAATATTTTAATTTAAAAAAAACTTTGTAAATAATCTAAACAGAAAAAAAAATCATTATTTTATTTTTACTGCAGGAGTCTAAATAATTTAATAAAATAGCCAAACATGGTAACCTCGATGTCTATTTCTCACTTTTTTGACTACAGGGGTTACAATCACGGAATTGTGGAGAGCAAAAATTAGCCTTTTTGATGGGGTTTTTTATCAATATCTCCTAAACTAATTCGAATTTCGAAATTTAAATTAGCGGAAGACCTTCCTCGGAATTTTCCGAATCCGTGGATACCTTGTTCGAAACTCCACTCCCCGTCGTTTCGGAGGAGATGATGTTACACACAGACAGACAGACGCGCACAGATTTTAATAGTATAGAAGAATTGTGAGAGTTCATGCACCATGGTTTAATATTAAACTAAATTCAACTTGCAAATACGGAGCTTCTCACTTGTAAATACGGAGCTTGTCTATAGATTAGTTGGATCTACAAGGCACCTTAGCTGTAATCTTAAAGCACTTATCGATCTGATCATATAAATAAATGCATTTTTCTGTCATACAAAAAATGTACTCATAGCTATGATAAGTGATGACCATCATGTCAGAAAATTAAGATTGAGACGTATTTTAAAAGCCAGAAATAAGTAAGACAAAACGAACTAATGTGAGTTTTTTAAACTCCTAAGATATATTTTCAAGCTGAAGATTATATGGACTTAATAAATTGGGATAAGTGTGTTGTCACTTCCCCAGAAATCCTGGGGAAATTTTCAAATAAGGAACTGAAGGAATTTATAAAAATTAAAGAAATTCCTGATATTTATTCATACCCTTGTGATACACTAGGCTGTAGAACCTTATATCGAATTGAAATGAAGGAAGCTTCAGTTTCTGTTTTAAAACCTGAAAATCGTGATAGGTTTATTAGAGCCACTATGAAATCAAAGAAAATCTATGAAAGTTTGACGGCAAAAGAAAAAACTTCAATATTGCGTAATTTTGTGCTTCTTTTAAATAATTTTGTCAAGGTATTTGTGACATAGTAGCTTTTTCATTACAGCCTGTTAAATTATTGAATTTCTTAAGCATTTTTAAACTCATATCTAAGTGACATCTATTTCATTTAGAATATCTAACTTGACATTGAATGCTTTTGCTAATATGCAATGACACGATATGTTCACTACATACGTCCCTCAACTTGTAATATAACATCTTCAAGGACAAGGATCCAAACAATTTTGTTACAGTGATTGTTCTAGCAAAATGGCAGAAAATTAGCAATGACAATTCTTCAATTGTCACGTTGGATGATAATATTGCCAATATTCATGATCGCAACAGCAAATGGATTATGGAAAGTAATCATGATGGCAATTAAACAATATGTATTCTTGTTTGCTACTTTAAAAAGCTATAATCTTTTCACTTTTGGCACCACATTCTTCAACTTTCACCAGGGGTTTGAATAATTTATAGTAGTTAGTTCAAATCATAGATTTTAAAAATAAATTTATGTGTTGTTAGCTAAGATAGATTAGTAAGCAAAATTTCAGTTCAATTGAAAATTGGGAATTGCGGGAAAAATCGATTACAAAATTTGACCCAGACATAACTGTACATATAATGTCAGTTAAATTAAAGAGTACAGCACATGCAGTATGAGTGCTATAAAATTTTAAAACTGTCCTTTTATTGTGAAAAAATTTATATTTTAATCGGTGAAAAAATAATTGTTGGAATGGAATTAATTTTTTATGGTCAAATGTTACTTTAACATAATGAAAATAACACCAAATAATATACATAAGATTTTATTTCCTTAAATAGATGAACTTTGTAAAGAACAATGCCAAAGGCACTGTTCTTACACATCAGATAGAAGTATTTCAGTGGTAAAGACATACACTTTAAAATATCCCAACTCAAAACTCACAGTATATAAGTATATGAATGAGAAATAGTTAATTGTATTTTTATATAATTTAATTTTTTTAATTAAATCAATAAAACAATGCTTTTGAAAATAATCTTCAAATATTGTTAGGATAAAAGATTGTGATGCATACTACATCTATTTAAATTTAAAATACTTGTAAATGCAAGTAAAAATAATTTTTAGTACAGGGTTCGTACACATTTCAGAAAGAAAAATCCAAGCAGTCCAAGAAATTTCCAAGGATTTCTATCAAAATTGTTTATATAGTGAAAAAACACTCAAAATACTGGTGCTAAAAGATAAAATAAATTAAAACTTTGTAAGAAAAAAAAAAAGCACACACAAAATGTTACTTCTAAGATGTACATCTTATAAGTAACATTTTTAGGTTTTGTTGTTTGAGCTCATCATATGTTTTCTGTTGGAATAGTCGTTGATACTTGTGCTTATTGTTTATATTGTATACACACAATATCACAGTGCTTTTTTAATCACTAGTAACTTTATTTTTCGAAACCAAAAATTTAGCATATTTAAATCAATAGTTATTTATTAATTTGATGAATGAATATCTAAATCAATAGTTATTTATTAATTTGATGAATGAATATCTAAAAGATAAAAAATAAAAGACAAAGTCTGAAGGAAAAAAAAAAAAAGATTTATCTTTGTCTTGTTTAATCGCAGAATCAATGTATCTAAATAAAAGCACATATTTAGAATTAGTAGTACTAAAAAATTTGGAGAGTAACGAGTTCTGTACCATAAATCTCTACTTTTTTATTTATGCAAACCATTGAATTTATTAAGAACTAAATTTTAAAATTAAGAGTTAGTAGGAGATAGAAATTTAGAACAATATGATTAGCATTAATGAAAATAATAAAAGATGTTGGCTTACCTATATCATTCTTTAATTAGAATAAATGAAATAAGAAGCATATCACTTTTCAAACTAAATAAAATACTTTTGAAATTCAAAAGATTTGTTCAAATGTTATACTTATTTACTAATGCTAAAATTTTCAACTACAGGTCTGATCTACACTTAAAAACAAATACAGTTCCCTTGATCATAAATTATATACACACACACACACACACACACACACACACAAAAAAAAAAAAAAAAAAAAAAAAAAGCATTACCAGATTAACTGGAAGAATTTTAAAGTTAAACTAATCCAAAATATATGATAAATCATCAAAATAGTTTTGAAGAATTATGAAAGATTGCAATAAATTTCTATTAAACTAATGCTTATGATTTTTTTTTTCTAATTAAAGCAACTCTGCCTGCTTTTCTTTTGCTGTTCTTTATAAGCTATTGGACTTTAATAACAAAGTCATGTTTTCTTTTTCTGCTTGTTCATAGCTAGATCGCCCTTACAGCATAGTTTACAAATCAATCCTGCTTTTACATTCCTTTTTTTAATTTTTTTATGATTTAACCCTCTAGCACCCCGGCTGGCCGGGAGTGAAAGGCACTTCTTTCCCCTATTTTGAGAGAGACAAATTTTCCAATAACTGGACAATAGAGTAGCCGCTTCGTGGGGGACCTCGCCAATAGCCATTACAGGGAGTCGCAAGCATTTCCCATGATCTTCCTTATCTGTGTGATCTCGCGCAAGTGGGGAAAGATAGAAACAAATAGACCCTCTCTCCAAGTCTTAACCCTCCGAAAACTTCTCTTTCTCAGTGTAGTGCCTTCGTAACAATTTCTCTGTAGGGTCAGCATTTGTATGGTTTAGAATTCTTTGGGGAAATCGGGGGAATCTAAAAGAGGAAACTGAGGGGAAGGAAGGCTTCTTTCAATTTCAACCGGCACCGGACATTTAGGAAGTTCTTCCAGGCGCCAAGGAGTGTCTAAGCAGTATTTTATTTTTCCAAGTACAGTAGAACCTCGATTAACCAAAACTCTCCATTAACCGAAGTCGGTTTCTTCTTCACTTTTTTTCATCAGAAAATTACTTTTCGAAGACGATTCTGAATCTGGTTCTGTTTCAATAATTGAGTTTTGGAAAACTGTCAATATCCAAGACTGCATTTATGTGATCGGTGACACGTGGGAATCTAAAACGCAGTTGGCGAAAACTTTTGCCGAATTTTTCAACTGGTTCAGATAAAAATGCTACAGACATTGTGAAAGACAGCGTTACTGAGTTTTCAAGCCTTTTTAGCACAATGAAAGGTTTTGAAAATTGTGGGGATAGAGAAATCACAGATTGGTTGAATTGTGACGTGGAAGATGCAGGTTGCAGAATAATGAGAAATTAATAGCAGAAGTCCGAAAATCTCCAAAAGAAGAGGATGATGAAGATGAGAATGATTCAGGAGTAAATAAGAACAGTAACAATGATGCTTTTGAGTGTTTCTCAAAAGGCCTTCTTTGGTTGGAACAACAGAAGCAGTGTGATTCCTCTGAACTCATGCTTTTAAGAAAACTTCAGGATAGAGCTGCACGGCAAAGGATGGCCAGATACACCAGATGAAGCTGCCATATAAACCATTGTAAGTTTTTGTTTCAGAAATAAATTTATTTTCATTTATAATTTTAATTTATTATAAATAGTCATAATAACAGTTCAAAAACGATACTACATATTAAACTAGATGATTATTGATGAATTCTCGATTGTCCGGAAATTTCGATTATCCGAAGTAGGTTCGGTCCCAATTACTTTGGATAATCGAGGTTCTACTGTACTTCTAAGGACCCTAGAAAATGTTTTAAATTCTAAGGAGTTTCGAAGGATTCTAAGGAGGTGTACACACCCTGTTAGTAAAGGATAAAATATTAAAGTATCTTTGCAGTGAATAATTCAGGCCTGCAAGTTCAAATTGTCCTGTTGTTTAAAAGGAATACCAAATGTTTCACAAAAACAGCACTTTCATCAAAATGAATTTATTTTTGATTGTTATTATCAATTACCAAAAAAAGGGAGGGATATTTCCCTAAGAATTGACAAATAAAAATAATAATAATCACTGTTTTTCTTGCGTTAAAAAAAAAAAATAAAGGTTTTAGATAAACAATCATTACATAACACTTACATGAAATTTCAAACAACAATATGGAGTAGTTTTATAATTAAAATATTTGTTCAAAAAAATATGAGTATGTGCATTTAAAATAAAAGAATATATTTATTTAAATATAGTCTTTACACAAAATATTCTATCAGATTGTCATAAAAATACAATCTACAATTTGCTACATTGTTACTAGTTAACTAAGTTCTGATAAAAATTTCTCGATATTTTTATGCTTTCATCAGTCAGCCCCTTATTTGAGTCATTTAAAAGAAAAATTAATGAATAATACCCTTTGTCACATACATAGACATGAATACAAAGAATTATTAAAAATAAATGTCAATTCATATACAAAACAGAAAATATTTAACTGGCAGTGTTTTATAAAATGATAAACGAGTATCATCACACATCTGAATGCTAATGTAAATGGGTAAAATGGGCAGCTGTTGACATATCTCAATACCAATACACATTTATGTGTCATGTCACTATTCTGTTACTTTACACTTCATGTCACAGCATGAGATGAACATAGATAATATCTTGTTTTAGCTATCGTACACAGTACGTTTCATTCTCCCAATTACTAAAATTTTTATGCTCAAAGTTACCAACTTTTTTCATTTCAAAATGTATAATAAACTTAAAAATAATAATAAAAAGACGAACAAAATTTCTACAAGGCACTATTTGCCCAACTAGCAAGATAAAATAGGAACTTGATTTGTGTACATAAAAATATATTCCAATCTGCATTATAGTTAAACCTCACTATAATGACATTCGATACAATGATATAACAAAATTTTGAGGTCCGTTGGAATTTGCATACAATATAATCTCCCCTCCATATAATGATACATACCTCTAGAACAACGATTTTATTGGGTTTCTTAAGTATCGTTGTATCGAGGTTTTACTGTAGTTAAAACTATTCTTTAACAGTAAACTGTTTTACATGGCACTAGAAGTAGCGATCATAATGCAGTTAAAATTATTGATTTAAAAAAAGAAAACAAAAATTAATTTGTAATTTAGTCAAGTATTGTTTACATAAAATCTACTTTTGTGTTATATGAGAAGGCCATTAAATTAAACTGCATTTTTGTGTCACAAATCAAATAAGACTTTTTTTTTTTAAACATTAGTGGTTTTTCTATTAAAACTCACCACAGTTCTTGAATTTAGCAATGTATTTTAAGATAGGAACTGAAATTTAAACAATAACCATACATTCCACACAGTTACCCTTTTAATTAAAATTGGTGCTTATTTATTAAAAGACATTTGTCCACCAAGATAAAATATTTGCACCAGTTATGGGTAATTTATTATTTTTATATATAAATCATTTTCATTCAAACTGGTTACTAAGTCTATTTTACAATATACAGAGGCATTTTAAAGGTTTGCACTTGAATGGCCTTGTAATTTCAACTAGGTCAATTTATATGACAAATTGACGAACATTTTGAAGGATTTTTTTTTTTTTGTGGGGGGGGGGGGGCAGTTCACAAATAGAAAGCTCATAGCATATGGCATCCCCTGTAGTTATCATTATTTAATTTTTTGTCAGAAGTGGGCTTGCACCACTTTCAAAGGAAACAGTTCATGTAACCATGAATGTAAATTTCATAATGTAAACATTAAATATACATACAAGGTTGGTGACTTTAGAACATTAGCATCGATTAATAAAAATGCAGAAAATAGATATGAGGTTGCTGACCTTGACACATAAGCACTGGTGCTCTTTTAATGTAACAGTATTTTAATAACAACAATGTAAGCACAAAATAAATTTTTTAACAAAGCTAAAATATGTCAAAATACTTAATAAATCAAAAATCATTGACTTTGTATTGTTTTGCCATATGACTGTGGCTGCCAATGGAGGTAATTTTTATCAATTTTTTTATCAGTTGATCGCCTCTTTACTTTACTTTTATACTCAGTAATAACTTCATGATCTTTCAATATGATATGCTTTCCTTTCCAATATTTCAACAATCCCAAAGCCTGTAATGTACTCACAATATCATGAGTGGTTATTGCAGTTTCTTGACTAATATCTTTTATTGATATACTGTTACCTTCGAAGTTACACAAATATTCCAAGAGAATATTTTTCCAGTAACTGCGATAGGATATAAGACCCAAGTCTGAGAGTGGTGTTTCAGGGGATCCAACCTTTTGCTCCGTTTTACTAAGTAAGTAGCTAAAATCAATGAGCATTCGTCCATAACCTTGTCTTTGGTAAGGGGGGAGAGTTAGTATGCAAGACACATTGTAATTTAAAAAGGAATTCTTTTCCTTAGAAAAGTAGCCCACTATGTGTGCTCCCTCACCATCAGCTTCTGTCATAACATAAAACAGAAATGGCTCAACGTCAAAATACAATGTCTTATGGTCTAAAAACATTTTTGCCAGCAAACATAAATTTTGGCAGTAAGTTTTACTCTTTTGTCCATCCACTTCAAAAAATGATATGTTTCCTTTCCTATAAATCTCATCACCAGGAGGATACTGCCATATGCATTTTGCAGCGTGTCTTCGAAACACTGTTGCGCTGCTCATGTACTTTAAGCAGTATTCACATAAATACAACTTTGGAATAGCTTGGTACTCCTCCGGATAAGGAGAAGAATACCACACATTCATCTCGAACCTTCCCATTTCCAGAACTCTAATTTTACCCGGTTTCTGATCTTGAAAGGTTTCCTCCAACTTTTCCGCCGCCAGCGCTTGTGCTTCCCTAAACAGGTCTATGTCATATTGGGGGGCTAAATTATCTAGAGGGGGCTCTCTGCTTTTGTCCGGGATGGGATTTTTTTCTTTGCTGTCCAGGACAGCTCCATTTTGTTTCTTTGCACTCTGCAGCGCCATTCTCCTTTCTCTTTGAACAGATCGATACTGCTCTCTCTGTTCTTCACTCGGGTCCACTTTGCGTAGACCGAATTTCTTCACTGGAGAATGTTCTGAAATTTCTTGCAGCTGGGCTCTCCTTTTGACCCTGATCCTATACAGACTCTCACATTCAGTGTGTGTAGTATTGTGATACAGTGGACAGGTTGCTTTGAGGAAATGGGACGGATAACGACCACTGAGGTGGCCCTCCGAGTTGCATCCAGGCACCGGACAGGTAGGCTCTTTCTCTTCATTTACTTCACAGCCATTGACAGGTAATTTTGCTTCCGATTTACTATGAACTTTTTTACATTTCTTTTTTTTATTCCCTTTTGAAAAGGATCCCCGGGTGTCACTTCCAGAGTCAGTGGTGACATTTCTTTCTCTCTTGAGACTGTCATTTTTGCTGCTAGGCCTGAAAACATCTTGTTTATTTTCTTTGTAGTTACTACAGCTACTCCTCCTACTTTTGGATCTAGTTTTTCTGGGCTCAAAATCAGAATCATTTTCACCGTCGGAGTCAGTAGCTGAAGCTTCTTTGCTCATCGAATTTTGTGAGCGCAATGACTGCCTGGAACGACGAGTGGGATACATCTTTTGTTTTGTATCATTTTCTTCGCTATCAGAATCATGAGCAAACTTGCTAGCAGAGTTTCTTCTTTGTCTTCTTGTTTTCCTCTTGGACTTTTTCTTCTCTTCAATATCAGATTCAGTCTCGCAACTGAAATCAGTCATTGCAATACTACTAGCCAAATTCAATAATTCAACCTGAAAGAAGTAATAAAGATTTATTAAGAAAAGATTAATTTATGCTTCCAAAACTAAAAACTAATACAAAAAAATCAATAAAAATATCTAATCATATGCATTTATGTTCTGATATAGATTGCATAAGCAAAGTTACATTTCTATTTAATACAGTATTCCAAAAAGACAGTAATGTGCTTTAATTCTTTATCCATTTGAGATAAGTGGGCAATGTTAATTGGAAAAATGCTCAAAATAAAGTAGGAAAAAAGACTAAGTTAAGAAAAAATTCCTCTTGTTGATTTTCAAAAAGTGACAATTTTTAACTTTGTATATGACCCCCCTATTTAAATTTTCTGAATCTTCTCAAAAATAGTATCATTAGTAGCCTCACAGATGTAAAAAAGTTGCCAGTTTGGTAGCTATTTTTTAAATTTTAGTTGCCATTTTTGCATGATTTTGTGGTTAAGAAATAAACATGCATCATTTAGCTTCATTTAAGAAGGAATGAATAAAATGATAAGTTAAAAAGGTTCATGTGTTTTATATAACAGAGCATATAGTGCATTTATTTTTATAGCAAGATCAAAAAAACAAATTAGAATGTTTAATGAACGATTAATTGTAGCTTTGAAAAGAAAAGGGAGGAGCTGACAAAAAAAGAAACAGGGTGTCCACCAAAATTTTAAGTAAAAATTCAAGCACATTTCAAGGCTCTTCTCTAAATTTTTCAAGGACCCTCGTATAAAAAATGATTACCATATTTTATTAAAAATCCTTACCCCTAGCTGAGGAAAATAGTCATCCTTTCAAGCACATAAAAGACGATATGTATGTTTCAAACTTTACCATACATAGTTAAGTTGGCATCTAAAGTTGCAATCTCCGTTTTTGGTGAGAAAACACAAGACATCTGCTGCAGATTAAAACACACCTTTCAAATGCCATATGAGCAAAAAGCTAAAGTTCTAACTTTACATGCAATTTGCAGTTTGAAAGTAATTCTTTGGTAGGTGTGCAAAATAACATGCAAATGACATATTGAACTATTGGCAGCTCAATATACAACTATTTGACAGAAATCATTTCGGGTGAGTTCAGCTAAATAATTTGTGAATGAAATTTTAAATAAATTTTACCAAATAGCATACGAACAGTATTTTAATGTTTTTCATTAAATAAACTCTTGAGTTTCATCCATTTGCATAGTTTAAACAGTATAAAATATTAAAATTTACATAACACAATTAATATATAGTTCTTAAACAAAAAACAAAATAATAATTAAAATTTAGTTACTTTCATCTAAAAGAAACATTCATACTGGACACAAAATTTAAATTATCTTAAACACACAGAGAAGGAAAAAAGCAATTCTGTTATGCATAAAAAAGAACTGTAAAATTACACCTGAAAAGGAATTAAGAAAAGAAAATCTCATAAACATATGCCTAGTTGTTTGCTTTCACAAAAAAAAAAAAAAAAAAAAAAAAAAAAAATCCTACCAAAACATCCCTTGTTTCAATTTCATTATTACTACTAATATTTTTGCATCATTTTCATTCACATTTGAACCTGCCATCTTCAATGAAATTTTTTCTTTCCTATTTCACACTTTTAAAAGTAATTAAAAAATAATTTATAGTATTGGAGATTCAAATAAAAATACGCTAAAGGGAAAATATTAGTTCTCAAGACAGATGAAAAAAGATTGAAACTGGGATGCTGGTGCATACTCAACAAAATTTTTCTTACCAGAATTTCAATGAAAAAACAGCTGGTTTAGTTAATTCTTTTTTTTTTTTTTTTGGGGGGGGGGCAATTGAGTAATCTTAAAACAAACAATACCGTGGGAAAATTTCATCAATGGTAAATTTTAAGATTATTTTTTAAAACAAAATATAAAATCACAACCCACTAAAATAAAAAAAACTTCAAAATTCATTAAAAAGCATAGAAAAGGAGTTTTTCGTAAAATCTTAGAAGTGTTAAAAAAAAAAAAAAAAAAAGTGGGAGTTTTGCATAAAATCATAAAAATTGGTGAAAAGTGTAGACTTTAAACTGAAAGCATACAAACTGGCAAGTATGAATTGTCTTGTCAATGATTTTACTCTATTTGTTGAACATTCAAAAATGAGGTGAAATTTGTATTTTAAAATACCATTTTTCATTTAAACAGGTGTTTAATAAAATCTACTACACTTTGCAAAAGTTGTGTAAGAACGTCATCATGCTTTATTTCAACAAAAACATGAAAAATTCAAGTTTTGTAATCATTAAAAACGGGAATCTATCGATTTACTACAGATTCCAGTTTTGTTTTGTTTTTTTCCCTGATTACCGGCAGTTAAGTAATCTTAAAATTAAGAAAACCACAGAAAAATTGCATGAATAGTAAATTTCAAGAGATTATTTTTGAAAACAAAATATGAGCCGTGATTTATTAAAATAAAAAGAAACTTCAAATTTCATTAAAAATTGGGAGATTTGCGTAAAATCGGTAAAAAACAGAGGATTCGCATAAAATTGGTGAAAAAGGATGTTTCCCGTTGTAAAAATTGGCAAGTATGAATAGATATACTTAATCAGTCTTAACGATTTTACTCTTTCTTCGTGCATTGAAAATTCAAAAGTGTGGTGGAATTTGTATTTCAAAGTTTTTTTTTTTTTTTCATTTAATAAAATCTATACTTTTACAAAAAAAAATTTTAAGACCGTTATGCTTTATGTCAACAAAACACGAAAAATTAAAGTTTTTTAATCGCAAAATAACAGGAATCGATCAGTTCGCCAACAAATTTTCCAAAATCAGACAAATTTTCAGATGCGAAAATGACAAAAATATTTTTTTTTAGATTCAAATTTTTATTGTATTCGGCATCATGTGCAATTTTTCTTGATATGTACGCAGAGCCCTCCAACTAGGGGTCGGCAATGTGCCCCCAGGTATTGTGCTGTTATGTCAAAATAGAAAGAAGGGGGGCGACTAGGGGAGACATAAGAGGCAAAGAGTTTAATAATTATTGTTCTGTAGCAGTTTATAATTTCATAAACACAACTCAAAACACTTCAGGGATCGCAAAGAATTTGCCTCAGCCCCCTTGAGCAAATTTTGAATTTCCCAACTGATTAATTCAAAATAATCTCAATGGCTCCGGAATAATACTGGCCATTTTTGCACTGTCAATTGGGCTTTTGCTGAGCATGTAGTATAGTGAAAATAAACATCTCAGGGGCACTTGCAGGCGACGAAAGACTTCCATTCTCCCAATCGCCGATTTCAATTCTGTGGAGCAGCCGTAAAACACACACAAATTTTGTTTGTGTTGACAGTTTCCACCTCTTTCTCCACATAAAATTGTTCTACAGCAGAACTGTTGCCCATTTGACCATGTTCTTTGGTGGAAGACAGATTTTCGGACGCTGACCAAAAATTCTATATTTTCAAGCATAATTTCTAACTTGAAAAAATTCAAGTACATTTCCCGACTTCTGGACACCCTGCGAAATCTGATTTTCAAATCAGTCGCCTGGAATAAGGTACAAGTAGTCAAAAACTTGAAAATAGTATGAAAATAATGATGTTTTCACTCAAAAAAGGTCGTTCAAGTTGCCTTATCTTTAAATTAGTAGCAAAAGTCACCTTTTTAGTAACCAGTGGATACTAGAGATGAGATAGGCTCAGCCCGAGCCCGAACCAGGGTCCGTAATTCACAATTGTGTTCGGGCTCGGGCTCGTGAAAAATTTCTCTTTTATTGAACATATTGCTTGAAACAGATTTTTAAAAGTGATTCATGAGGAAAATAAAAGTACTAATAAAAAATAAATAAATAAATAAAAATAGCGGTATGGGCGCCTAGAAGGTGCGTGAAGCTCTTTGGGTATTTTAGAACGGTGGTTTATATTCCTTAGTTAGTCATGAGATCCGACATTTTTTGATAAAGGATGGATACAAAAAATTAGAAAGTGCATTGGGAGTTTGCAACTATATTTGTCTTTAATTTGCACAAATGGCAAAACTTATTGTATTCTATCAATGAAGTAATTGAATTTTTTTTTAATCTTTAGCTGAAATTTCGGGCTCGGGCTCCGACTTAAATAATATTGCTCGGGCTAGGGCAGGCTCGGGCTTCAAAAAATGAGCCCGAACTCATCTCTAGTGGACACCCTGCCATCTTATTTTTATAACCAGGAGTGATCAACATGGTAAGGAAGGTAAGCATCGCATCAGGGCACCAGCTTTGAAGGGGCGTTATTTCGAACTCAAACACTAAGTAGAGCATAAAAGAGGGCATCTTTTTTATGTTAGCAGGGGATGCACCTTACCCTAGGGCCGCCCCTGTCATGTAAACATCTGGGGTTACTACAGATTTCACAGCTTTTACTTCCCTGATTTTATCTAGCATGCTTTCTCGAATTTTGCTTTTCTATTTTTAACATTACATCCTTTAATTAATAACTTTTTATATATTTTGCCCCTTTTTTTTACAAATAATAATAAAATTAATATGTACAAGAATCTTATTTGACATCACTGGATTCTAACAAAAACCATGTTTGATAATAATTGAGGATAAAATTAAGCATATTTCAACTGCACAAGAGATGCTCATAAAGAACAAATTTTAAAATTATTTATAAGGTTAAATGAGAAAACGAAAATAAAACAATTTCTATACTTAGATTCAAACAGCAAATATTTTCTTGATTTTACTGCAAAATTCAATTTTTCTTGCATTTCCCTGACCTTTCTTCAATTTCTGCTAATTTCCCTGACTTTTTTCCCAAATCCCTGACTTTCACTGACCAAAACTCATTTCCCTGATATTCATGACTTTCCAGGTCTGTAGAAACCCTGCCATCTTAATTTTAAATTCCATACAGAATGAGACAGGGGCGTAGCCAAGGGGTGGGGGGTTATACCCCCCCCCCCCCAATGAGGAATTTTTTGCCATACAAAATGTATATTCTTCACTACATTATCACACACACGTATACATATATAAGAGTTGTAGTAGTCGTAACCCCCCCCCCCATGAAAAATTTCTGGCTATGCCCCTGGAATGAGAGATTTCATTGCCTAAGAATCCGGTGAGAAACAAGATTCTCTTGAACAAGATTTATTCAGATGAAGAACCAACTGGTTGCCGGAGGCAGCTAGTAATTATATAAATGTTCATACCAGCTTAATTAGTTTTCATTTAAAGATTGGAAATAATATTTAAATTTCTTTTACAGAGGCTTTCAAAATTACATTAATATTGAAATACAGTTTTTTAGAGATAACATTGCCAAATTTGGCACAAAAAAGACTTTAGTTGGAAAGTGTTTCTATGTGTTTGCATAATGTATTTTAGTTACTTTAAAAAATTTAAACAAAAAATGAGTGAAAACTCATTTTTTGTTTAAATTTTTAACTCATTTTTTGTTACTGCATTTTCAGCCCCATACCAATTCTGTAGTTTCGACTGGATTATTTAAAGTGAGACAACATTATCTCTAATTCGGCTGTCAAAGGACTAGCTGTAACTAATTCCTAGATGTCTTATCTTCCATATGATCTTCTACCTTAATAGTAGGGGAGAGGGGGGCACATAAGGCATTTTTTGTTTCAAACAAAACTCTAAACTTTTTCTTCTTTATTTTACAATTTTTTTTTTACTAATCAGAGTCTTATGCCTAATCTCTACAAATATATGCACTTAAATATTAGATGTGACAACATTTTTTGTAAAAAAATATTTGAAAACATACAAAAATTGTCCACGTGCCCCTACATGGGGTACATTTGGACAAATAGATTTTCACATTAGCATTAGTAGATAACATTATCAACAATTTAAAATAACAAAGATACATGAGTTGAAATAACATAAGTTGAAAATGTTCTCTAGAACAATATTTTTGTTGCTATAAATAAGCACAGTAAGGTATTTTATTTATACTTTATAATCTTAAGAAAAAAGACTTTTAAGAAAAATTATATTCTAGTGATGTTCTCTGATCACCATGGTTTGAGTTACAATTTTTTACCTAAACAAAAAGAAATTTGCTTTAAACTATGGTGAATGTTTTAAGAATTGAAAAAAAAAAAAAAAAAAAAAAAGGCAAAATAATTAAATACTCATACATAAAACTCTCATAATCTCACACTCAGTTTTACATATATATGTATAAAAAATCAGCCCCTATAGCCCCTTCTGTAGGTGTGCCTATGGCTGGAAGAAAGTCTTCATTACTGAAAACTAGTCTGTTAATAGGCCATATTCCAGTATTCTTAAATCAACTGTTGATATTTCTTAGAGTGAAAGAATTAAGGTATGCATTAGATGACAGTTCTGCTATTTCATATATGGTGATGGTTTATTTCTGCATTAGAAGCCATCCAATTATTAAAAGCTAATTTTAATTTACCTTTGTAACAAGAAGAAACTCCAACATCTAGGGACTGCATACTACATTAACAGTGAAGTGGAAATAATAAAACAATTTTGTTTTCTTTTACATAAATGGTAGCTTCTAATGATCCTAATAAGTTGTGAATAAAATTATAAAACTAAGCTTAATTACAATAGCAGTGTGTTTTATGTTACGGCAAGCCTTGGGTAAAGAACTTTTTAGCAGATTCTAATGCGTATTCATATTACATCTGGAGCAAACTTTCCCCAAACTCCAAACCATTAGATCGACAGCCGCGTGTAGGCCCAAACCCAGGAATTTCATACTGGCCATTTACCATGTTCAGAACCTTATCCACTTGGCTAGGATGGGATCTAGCAGAGATTAAAGACTGCAGTTTTTATTTTAAAAAATATTTTAAGCACCTTATTGGTTTAATTTTGTGTCATACCTTTTAAATATGAACATTAGCAGCATATCTGGATTGTTTTCATGTGCCCCAAAACAGTGTCCAAGTGTGCCCCATAGTCACATGTTTAGAATTTTGTCAAGCATAGCTTAGAAGAAATATATTTTGCCAAATATAATTAATAAATCATTATGTGCACCAAACGAGGTATTAAGTTTTATATAATTAACTTTCATACTGCAATATGAATATGTATAATTAGGATTGACACAAATCCAGTTTAACTTACTTTTAAGCTACAAAACTGCTTGACATAACTGTAAAATTTTCCTTACTAACTGTTTCAAATTTTCCTGGAAAATGGATCATAGTGTTCCCAACTAAATATAATTATATCATAATTTTCATTTTTTTTTTTTTTTTTAAGTTAGGGAAAATTGAGTTGTATATATGTGTCCCTGTCCAAATCTGCACCCCTCTCCCCTATTTCACCAAACTATATGGATTTAGCATTCAAGAATTCATCTTCAAACTTAAGCGCTCAATTTGCAGCCATAGGTAAAGGTTCTTTATCCGAAGAATGTATAAAAATAATAGCTATATAGGCTTGATTTACATTAATTTTTTTCCAAAATATCGGTGGTCCGACATATGTGCAGCTTAAAGTGCTGTTGAAAAAGCCATTTCATGTCTTTTTGAGAATTTTTTCATTTCTTTTCTCCCATATACTGCACCAAATTTCCACACATTGTGCAGTCCTGTGTAAATTATTTTGGACTTCATCAAATGCACTTGCAATGTGTCCTAAAATATCTATCATTTGAACAGTTAACCATTAGTATTATGTCATTTATTAAATTGGAAATGCCGTTATCAGTTTACAAACTTTGACTGAAAATATCAAATATAGCATGATATTTTGGATATATATCATGATATATACCCACTGATATAATTCAACAAACCCTGCATTTTTAAACTTGGGTAAACCTGTGTTACCAAAACCATGGCAACACAGGGGATAAATTTAAATTAATTATCAATATAAATTAAGAGTAACATAGAAGACACAGAAAATGTAGTGAACTTTTCGTTAAAAATTATTGTTACATAACTAACAAAAAGGTGAGAGTAACACAGGGAACAAGCGTAGGGGGACATGCATTTGCATAATCAAAAATAGAGAAGGGTCCTATATTTTAAATGTTTAGGTGAAATTTTAATAATACAAGAGGAAAGTTCATACCATGAACTATTCATTTAAAAAAATCATAACTTTAAAAAATAAAAGAAAAAAATTATTTAAAAAGCAAAATATGTTGTGGGGGCATGGCTTTTTATTGTATAGTATTTAATAAACCCATTTAAAAAGAAAAATATACTAGTAATCTGAAATTTAATATTTATATCAGAGTAATAATATGACTGGAGTAGGTACCTTATTTAATATTTAAATTTTAGTTTGGTAAAAATTTGTGGCAATATAAAATCAGAAAATACTGGGACAAAAGGGTGCTTTAATTTTGGAATGACCCATATTTGACGAATATTCTATGTTATCTCTTTGCAAATTAAAATATTAATGTTAAGTAGAAAATTTTAATTTTTGTTTTAATATAAATAGATAAAAAGCTAAAAAATTAGGAATACAAACATTAAATATACATGAACATATACAGACAATTAATATCATAAATAAACATTTATACAGAAAAAAAAAACATTTAAAATATTTCAGGAAAGTTTACGAAGCTTAATTAAACATAAATAAAGTGTTTAAGTTAAAGCTGATTTTCGTTAGTAATTTTTCAAATAAACTATAAAATACAGTAAACTTACAATTTTTAGAAAGAAAATATGCTAACAGATAATTTCAGATATTTAAAAAAGTACGCCTTAATCTGAAAATAAATATATTTATATTTAATTATAAGACAGCAGCAAGACGAAATCGTTGTTGTTGTTGTTGTTGTTGGTTGACGGTGATCTGGGGTATGTAGCTGCATTCTACGAATGGCTTTGCACCCCTGAATATCCAAGTTCAAGCAGACGTAATCTAGGAACAGTCAGTGGCCAGGAGAAAAGCAACGAGGTGCAGAGCGCGGCTGCTACCATGGACGGCTAAGTCGCAGATGTTTTCAAACGACGCGTCATGCTGATGGATGTGGAGGCGAGCGAACAGGGTTCGGCGCTGGCTTCGGAAGCGGCGGCAATCCAGTAGGCGGTGGTCGGCTGTGTCAAGGACATCGCATTCAGGGCACAGAGGAGACGAGGCTAATCCAAAGCGAAAGAGCACCGCTCTAGTAGGCAGGGTCCGGGTGCGCAGACGGGAGAGTAAGACCTCACCCCGCCGGGGGAGGGCAAGCTTCCGCAGCTCCCAGCTGCGTTTAGTGAGATGGGAGAACGTTAACGCGTACTTGCTCGAGATCCAGGTGGTGGAATCATCCATCCAGTACTCCTTACGGATTTGGTTGAGGAGATCTTCTGGAGAGATCCAGTCGAGGCTGTCAGAGGGGGCAAGGTGAGACCGGGCAAGCTGGTCCGCCTCCACATTACCGGTGAGTCCACGGTGGCCCGGGACCCACACAAGATGAATGTTCGAGAAGAGAGTTAGTTTTGCCACAAGCTCGTTGTGGACTTTTAAAATCGTCGCTGCGGATTTGTAGTTGGCCGCTTTAAGTGCCAGAAGAACAGAGAGGCTGTCTGAAAAGAGCACAAGGCTACCCGCCGAGGGCGGACACTGCAGCGCCAGCCAGATGGCCAGAGCCTCTGCCGAAAAAATAGAGTTGACTGTGTGAATGGCTTTGGAGCGGCCCGACCCCAGGGTCAGGTCGAAATATGCGATACTGGTACGAGTAGAGCTCTTGGAAGCATCAGTAGCAATCATCTGCCAGCCATTCCACCTAGGAAACTCGGCACGGAAAAGTTGGCTCGCTCTGTTCTCGTCGAGAAACGTCGACTGGAAGGGGAAATCGTTCGTCGAAATCTTCAAATTAAGTGACGTGGAGGGGAGGGGAAGCTCCCACTTAATAATGTGAGAAACTGAAAGTTGGAGCCTGTCGAGAATAGAGAGAGTTTGGGAAACGAAATGAGACCCAGTACTCGCGGAAGCGAGGGAATCAAGCTGGAGAGGGGAGAATGAGCCTAAGGCAAGGTGGCGGATCAGGAACCTATCCCTCATCAGGGCGTGAGATTCACTGAGAGGCAAAGATTTCGCTTCCCTACGCAGCAGGAGGAGAGGGGTCCATTTGGGGAGACCTGTGGCAATCCTGAGAGCAGCATTCAGCAGGGGTTCCAATTTCTTTTTGGCCGACAACCCGGCGGAAGAGTGTAGGGGGCTGCCAAACGAGCAGGGAGAAAGTATTGTAGCCTGGGCCAGTAAACGCAGGTGCCGAGTAGAGATGCCCTGAGAGACACTAGCAATGCTCTTGAAAGCGTTAAGCCGGGCGAACCCCTTGTTCCGGAGGAGCGCGAGATGGCTGGACCACGACAGGTTAGCGGAAAACTGGAGGCCAAGAATGCGCATCTCCGTATTCCAGGGGATGCTTTGTCCATTGATGGAGAAGGGATAGTCCGGTTTCCGACGTTTATTAGAACAGTTCATTGCCTGACTTTTTTCGGGGCTAACCCGCAAATTCCAGTACGAGCCCCATTGTGTGACACAATGTATCGCTTCCTGGAGGTTTCTGTGCGCCGTGTCGTAGCAGGTGCTGGCAGCGTACAAAAAAATGTCGTCGGCATAGAGCAGACAGGAGGTGTTGGAGGGAACGGCTTCAAAAATGTCCCGCATGTAAAAGGAAAATAACAGGGGTGACAGAACACAGCCCTGCGGGACCCCAACCAACCACGGGCGGGGGGGGGAGCAACCCTCCCCCCACTTAACTTGGGAAGTTCTCTGCGAAATAAAGGTGAAAATCCACCGTACAAGCTGCCCGTTGAGGCCAGCCGTCAGAAGTTTCAAGGCGAGGCCGTCATGCCAGACCGAGTCGTAGGCCGCTTCCAGATCCAGAGAGACCAGGACCACGTGTTTCTTTTGCCTCCGAAGCGAGAGTAAGTCGTCGTAGAGTCTCGCAAGGGCAGCGGTGCAATCTCTGAAGGGAAGGAACCCAAAGTGATATTCGTGGAACGGAGAGTTCTGAAGGGACCAGTACGTAAGGCGACTGAGGATCATCCGTTCAGTAATTTTCGCAGGAACCGAGGTAAGTGAGATAGGGCGATAGGAGGAGAGACTGTCCGTGGGACGCCCGGGCTTGGGAATCGGGAAGATAATTGACTCTCTCCACGACGGGGGAATGTAGCCGGTGTGCCACGAGTCGTTAATGAACTGGAGCAGCACCCGACGACCGTTGTCGTCCAGGCTCCGAATCAGGCGAATGGAGAGGCGGTCCTTGCCAGGGGAACCATTGGAGGACGCCCGGATGGCGGACTCGAGTTCCGTGAGCGTGAAGGGCCGGTGAAGGCTGTCGGTGATGCGGCTGAAGTCCAGGGGGATAAAGGAGGACGGGGCAGGCCTAGAGAAAGCCTCAGCAAAGGCCATTGCAATGTCACGATCCGAGGGGGACCGGTTCCCGGGCAGAAGTATCAGTCTGTGGGAGGTGGGAGAAGCGGTATGGAGTCTACGTAAGGCCTTTATGATCTTGTAGATCGAGCCTGACCCGCTCGCGGACCTGCAGGTCTCGTACCAATGCCGACGGGACGCCGAGCGTATTTCCCGCTTGAGCAAAGCCGAATACTTTTTATACTGAGCCCAGAACTGGGGCGACAGCCAGGTTCTCGCCTTTCTCAAAAATTTCCTCTTCTGACCCAGAAGGAAACTACATTTGCTGTTCCACCAAGGCGCACCACTGCGTGAATGGATGATGGTCGATTTGGAAGCCTGAGCAAGACTTTCTGAGCATGTTTGAAGGAAGTCCTGGTAGTCAGCGGGAGGGGACTCCTTCAGAGCGCCGTTAAGCCGGGACTGAAGCAGGCAATAGTCGTAGCGCACCCGCAAGTGGGCGTGCTGCCCACCAGGGCCGTTGGTAGAAATGGAAAGCGTGACGGGACGGTGATCGCTGCCGAAGGTGTCCGGGTGGACCTTGCAGGTGGTTATAGGGGACAGGTCCATAGATACGAGGGACAAGTCGATGAGGGAGGACCCATGGCGGGAGACGTGGGTCGGAGTGTCCAGATTGAGCAAGCAGATGGGGTTCTCGGCAATCCATTCCGCAAGCACGTCGCTGCGGGGGGAATCCCTGCGCGCGCCCCAGGACGAGTGCCAGGTGTTGAAGTCGCCGACGATGACGAACGGAGGGGTACACAGCTCAAAGAGATGCTCCAGCCACGAATGTTCAAACTCTCCACGAGGGGAGTACAAGTTCACGACTTGGAGCCAAACCGCAGGGGAAATCTTCACTTCCACGACCAGAACTTCCGTAGCCGAGGGGCGAACGGGGAGATGCAACAGGCGAGACTGGAGGGAGGGGGACACCGCAGTGAGCAAACCTCCCCCTCTGCCAGACGGCCGATCCAAACGGTATGAAACTTTGCCGGGGACGCTGAAGGGAACCGTGGCAGACAGCCAAGTTTCCTGGAGGGCTACAATGTGAGCCGACGAGAAAAGAGAATGGAGCAACCAATGACGATTAGCACGAGCCGAACGAATGTTCCAGTGAGTTAAAGAGACCGCCATGAAGGGAAAAAAAAGGGGAGAAACCCGAAAGGCGCCCGAACCGAAAAAAGCGAAAAGGCGAGGGGCCGACGAGAGAAACGAAAAGAGCGGAGGGAGAGAGAAAAAAAAAACGCCGAGCCAAGGGCTCACTTAATGCGACCCCGCGACGGCAAAGGCAACCGAGAGGAGGCATCGAGACTATTCTTATCCGAGCTAGAAGAAGGAGGGATCGCGCCCAAATTCACTTCTGGAGGAACAGAAGGATTAAGAGCAGGACGAAGTTTTTTAGGGGCAGAGGGTCTAGACTTAACTGGGCTGTTAGTATCAGTGCTATGAGTGAAGGAAGGAGTTGGAAGTGAAGGGTAAGCTTGCACTAAGGCAGTGACTGTTTGTTGAATTGAATTTACCATGTTGACCATTGACTGTGTTGTTTGGGCGATCATTTCTTGGAAAGTCGCAGCTTGGGCCTCCAAGGCCGCGTGAGTTATGGAGATGATTTGTTCAGAAAGGGAAGCTAAGGCTTCGCTTAAGTCGGATTTGGTGATGTACTCTGAGGGTGGAGAGGATACAGGTGGTTTTGTGGCCGCCTTGGCGGCGTACGATTGCTTTCCCTGGTTCTTGTATTGTCTACGCGCCTCAGCAATGGTGAGGTGGTTCTCAGATTTGAACCTTTGGATGCAAACTTCTTCGGTGTACTGTGGGCAGGATCTGTCCGTAGCGCAGTGGGCACCTTTGCAATTAGTGCACGTAGGAGAGCCAACCGTGCACTCCCCAGTGTGAGATACGGCACACCTGGCGCAAATCTGCGGATTGCGGCACGTACGGGGGCTGTGGTTAAATTGGTAGCAAGTGGGGCACTGCCGAGGACGGTCCACAAACATAGAAATTCTATAGAAGCCGAACCAGAGCTTCACCTCCCGTGGGAGGGAAGTGCCTAATTTTGTGACCAGTACTGTGGTGGTGGGGGTTACAAGACCCTGCTGGTGGTTGGCAAAGCGGCGGACTTCGTAAATGTGCATGCCCCCCGCAGAGAGCTCTTCCGCGATGTCTTGTGGGGTAACCTCGAGAGAGATGTCGTGTAATTTGAACCGAGTTGTTATTGTTTCCATTTGAACCCTGGGCACCACAGGAGTGTCACCCAAGGATGTGACGTTTAGAAGTTCACTGGCGGCCACGACAGATTGTGTGACTGCAACAATGCGGCCCTGTTTAGTGAGTTTTAAAAACTCGATATCTGCGTGGTGGGGGACATAGGCGCATATGCTAAGCTTCAATTGCTTGGGATTTATTTTGGGAATTCCCCCGGACGGGCTTTCGATAAATATGGTGATTTTTTGTAGACCTTCCGACGCGGCAGCTTGAAGTAGCTCGAGAGCCGGAGCTGAATTGCGACACGTAAAGTTCTCGACTGACCACCCCTGTCGGACTTCATCCTCCAAACCTTCGGTTTCCATGTTAGTAGACGGGGGAGAAACATTGGCAGCGTTAAGGGGGGGGAAAGGACCGCTAGGAAGCATTCCCAAGGCGCAAAACGCAAGCGGACTTAACAGACCCCCGAGCCGACACCGACAGCTCAAGGGGAAGGAAAAGAAGTATTACAGCAGGCTTACCTTTCACGAAGAACGCAGCAAGCGGAACGAAATCACAAGATGCACGCGAAGAGCGGAGACAACACGAAAAAAAAAGAAGAAAAGCACGACCCCGAGGCCACGAAGCGACCACGAAGCACGAAAACAACAAACCGGCGAAGCACGAAATCGTTCATAGAGCTCCGAGGAAGAATAACAAAACAAGATTATGGCAACAACGAAAGTGTTGCCATGTTTACTTAAAAAAAAACTAATTTTATTCATGGAGCTTAGAAGACATACAATTTCCGACTCATACTAAATTTTATTGATTTGATCTATAAATAATGGCTGTAAGAGATGAAAAAAAATTTAGAATGGAATATAAATTATCGGCTTAAATACATGTTGTTGTTTTGTATTCAAAAAGTAATGAATTTAAAATATTGGCAACACTGCTCTAAGGAAACCGAAACATCAACAAAAACAAAAACAATTTAAATAAGAAAAAAATGTAATTTTTGACATGCCTTTTCGCCTGCCGCTTAGTCGCCGCCGGCGATTTCCTTGGAATTTTTGTTACCTTTAGCAATCTCATTATAAACACTGAAAATGAAACGTATTCGTATGTGTACCGCGGAAGCTCCTGTAAATATTGCTGTTATTAAGTACTGTTAGTAAATATTTTAACTATGTAATCATTATAATAACTACTTATTTATTTTGAGAGTAACTTTTTTTTAATCTTTCAAAATTTAGGGGGAAAAAGAAATGAAAAGCTAATTTTGCCAATTAATGACTCTATCAGTGTAACTTTATCAAGGAATAAGGTGAGTTCAACATTATTATACCTTGAAACTAATGTGAATGCTTATGACTACCATACAGACTTTTTAAAATTATTTTTGTGTACTCTAAAACAGTTATCATTAATTGGCGAATTGCGATTTCATAATGAGGATAAAATTCATGTTATGTGCTTTTTTTTAAAACTCTTAAACACTTAAATTATTCAATAAATATTTGCTCCTAAGGAAAAGGGCAGATGTTGCCTAGTATGTTTTCATTATTTTCAGAATGTTTGATGTTTCATAATTTATTTCAGAAAGATGTTTTTAAATATCTATACTTAATCTAATAAACTAAAATCTCATGGTTTCTACTTTGTAGTAATTAATAGTTGAGATAAGCTAACTTACTTGTCGTACTCATGTTGCGTACATTAGTATTCTTTTGATGTATTTTTATTTGATGGCTTATTTAATTTTTTGACTTTTAACAAATTCTCTCCTCAAATAATTTGTCAATGATGTTAAACAATCTCATAATACCTATAGGACATTGATTGCAGTCATAAATTCTGTCAGCATTTTTTTTAAAAAGAGATATTCTGAAACTACTCACTTTGTATGCTAAAATTCAGGGGCAGCCCAGCAAGGTAAGTATCAAATCAGGCACCTGCTAAAACTAAAACTGAGAAAAACTCGTTCTAGAGCTTAAAAGGGGCACCTTTTTTACATTTGCAGAGGGATGGCACGTACCCTAGGACTGCCCCTCCTGAAAAAAAGGGGAGAAATGCTTCTGAAAAGTTAATACCAATAAAATATCTATATTTTAATTAGTCTTTCTTTGCATTTATATTATTTAATACATTTTCTTTTTCTGATAGATGTGTGCTAAGACAACAGTTGCTTGTTCAAAAGAATTCAAGACAAATTGCATGTGGCTTAATGGAAAGTAAGTATAACTATTTTTTTTTCATGTTTTACATTTATTGTACTTCTATTACATATTCTTGTCAACAGTACTCTATTATTTCAGAGAAGAAGATTTTAATAATGAACGCCTTCAAAACTGCATTAAAAAAAGTAAGTAGTAGTTTTATTTACATCAATGCATTTGAGTTACTTAATAGATTGGATTCAGCAATCCACAGTTTTAAAACTGCTTACTCTTTTGAAATATTTAGCTAAGATCTGCTCTTGTGCATTAGGTTTATTTTTGCTACTATCATAATATATCAAACTTTGAGCTGATGAGTTTTCCATTCCCTGAGGTCTGTTTTCACTGTAATTGACTTTATTTTATGTAAGTAAAAACACCATAATTCATTAGCTCTTGGAAAATGGTAAAGTGATTTTCAAGGTACTTATAACAGGCATGTGATTTTTCCGCGAATTAGTGGAAATCCGCTAATTTTAAATAGCTGATTAGCGGACTTTCGCGAAATTCAACATTTTCAGAATTTCCGTGATTTTTAATCTTTTCAGATCTTCAGTGAATTTCAATCAGATTTTCTTCAATCTGGTTTTAATTAAAGTACTTTCGTATGATAAAAACAGTGTCATTCTGCGCTCTGTTTATAAATAAATGGAAACCAGTTGGCTCACAAACTGAAGTTAGTAAGTAAGCCAATGGAAAACACGCAACTAGAAACATCAATGGGATTAATCCGATTGGCTGCCGAGCTCGTCACTTTTTAAAACGCCACATATTGTATCGTTAATTAGTGATATTAAAGCACCAGATTCTTTTGGTATTGTGTATTTGTTAATAACAGACTTATAATACAGTATAGGACCGATTATCCGGAATTGTCAGGACCGAAGGTTTTCGGGATTTTGGGTCTTTTTTCCTTTTAATTTTTCCGATTTACAAAATACAGTACAGATTTTCAGTGAGGAAACCAGACTCAGAGATGCCAAGTCTCCCGCTTTTTCCGGGAGATTTCCCACCACAATTTTTAGACAGTTTTATTTTGCATTAAATATTTGGACTTATTTTAAGCATAAATTTGTAAGTAAAAATTAGTGGTGGGAAATCTCCCGAAAAAAGCGGGAGACTTGGCATCTCTGCAGACTTTTCACCTTCTGCGCCCACATTAAAGCTTTTTTTTTTTTTTTTTTTTTTTTTTCGATCTCCTTTTACACAAGAAACAATCTCATAAATCGCACAATATTTATTTCGCAACATTTTTTTTTTTTTTTTACAAAATATCTCAGTAGTTTTTGTTTGCCGCATTGATTTAGCTTTTTCTTTTAATGCCTTTTCTTTAATTATTGTCATTATTTCTTGCGCCGCAGCAAAACCCTGCTGCTGACTTCGTTCAATGGACTGATCAGTCTATCAATCCGAATTTTTTCACCACGTACCTCACTTTCACTGATTTTATATGTAAAAGCTCATTATAAAAGGATCAACTCCTATGGTGGAAAGGAAAAAAAAGAACAAAAAAAGCTGCATATGCTCTCAAATTACGACAGATACATAACAAAAACACAAATATTTTACAGCTGCGGAGCTAGTATAGAAGAGAGGATGGGGAGAAAAAAGAAAACAACTTGGTCAGCTGGCTCTGTTTATTTAAATCTTAAAAGATTCCAATGCGGCAGCACGAAAAAAAATGCCCAAATAAGAGCAGAAATGCTGATAACGGATTATTTAATTCTAGTGAGTCATGACCTACTTTCCGGCTCGACATTCCAATGATTCAACTATGTTATCTCATAAACAGAAACGCAAGAGGTAGAAAGCACAGAACAACACTCGATTTTCTTTTTTTTTTTATCATTCTCTTGTATTATTTTTTATTTTTATTATTCCTCCAACAGATTCAAACACATAAATAAAAAACTTTGCTTAAAAAATACCTAAATAAAAATAGATCTGTATGTATGTGCGTACACCCCCCCCCCCCCCCCCCCGTTTTGCCGGTCAACTTTGGATTGCTTTAAATTTTTAAGACCTTTTTTTTTTTCTATTTCATTTATGATGATCGAAAAAAAAGAGAGACTGGCGGCCATTCCGACTTTTGGGTACTTCCGGATTTCGGAATTCCGGATAATCGAACCTATACTGTACTTATATACCTAATATGTAGTTTTTATCATTAATTCCATATTGTGAGACCCCTGACTTCATTTAATATGAAAAAATGATTATTTGATATCACTGTGCTAACATACATTAATTTTGTTCCGCCCCCCCCGGAGACCAAAAAAATTTCAGCTAATTTTTTTCTTGGCCAATCACATCCCTGTTATAAGTACAGTAGACTCTCAATTAACCAGGATCGGATTATCCGGGACAGTCCCAATTTATTGTGTTCATAATGTATGGAAATCATCTTAAAGCACCATGATTAAAAATATCATGGCAGTCAGTTTTATCAAAAGAAGAAAGTGAAATTCTCTCAGAACACTGCGATAATACTGAACTGCAAAGAAAAATCTTAAATGATTTGAAAAAGTGAGACTGTTTTGAAAACTAAAGTGTTGCAAAAGAATTAACAGAGATTCGAAATTGAAATGCTGCGAAGTTTGTGGTTCCGAAGAAACAAAGAATTCTGTATTATGTCCTTAAAGAGATGAAGAACTGTGTATTATGTTTGCATGGAGGACTTTTCATGGGATTCTAGCATGTATCCGTGTTAAATCTGGAGAAAACTGCCCACAATAACAGGAAAAAGAGTGTAGTATTCAATAAGCATATTTGGTAAAATCACACAAGCCAGTACGCACCCCATGTATACACGGCGACAGTCGCTGGGGCTTGGTAACTGCCAAGCCCCAGCGACTGTTGCCAACCATTTTGCATGATCAGCAAAGTCAAAGTATTTTAACACATTAAAATTGCACATATATTCCACTAACCAAAAACATTAAAACAAAATACACCGTCCATATTTAACCTAAAAAACATCAAATTCAGTAACAGGCAATTTAAAATGAGCAAACAGTGGACCGTTTTTAACTGAAAAAACTAAAGTGGATTAAGCAACCTAGTTGTACAGCTAATGTAAACTGGGCAAACACTGGCCCGTTTTCAATTCAAAAAAACATCGGTGGATTAAACAATCTAGTTGTACACCTCATATAAAGTCAGTATGATTAGAATAAAACATAAATAGCACTTACGACATCATAAAAACATCAAATATCAGTTTAAAATTCACATTAAAAACCTTAAACATTGTAAAGATTCGTTAAAAAAAAGCACTTACCTTTATTTTTTTAAATTAACCACTCAGAAATGTCCCTAGCACCCACCAGCTTATAACGTAAAACCAGCATGCTTTCTTTTATTTACTTTTATATTGACACTGCATTTCTAACAAACACACACACTGGCCGATACCGTAAAACCAACATGCTTTCTTTTATTTAGCTTTATATTCACACCATATTTCTAACAAACACACACACACTTTTTTTCATACAATAGCATAACATATTTCATTCCCTTCCATCCATAAGATGAAGCAATTTCGAATTCCCAAACTGGCGATACACCTTCTTTTATGGTTGCCAGTCAAAAATACCACCGTCAGGTTAGTGGACTCCCGCTGTACACCCTGGTGCTAGAACTATCACCAAATGAAACGTAAACACAAACATTGATATGTAAACAAGCACCGGATAAGGAATATAGTCTGCATATTTTATCACAAGCTTGCAATTATCTAATGTTAGTTAATCAGTTAGACTTGATCAAACTGATAGAAATTTACCTATATAATTTATTGAGAATGAAACATAGCAACCTGTTTCAGTTGTCTTGGTTAACGTACTTGGATAAAGGGATAAACTTTATGTAAATAGATATTCTTAAGAAAAACATTTCTGGTAGGTTTTGGTCAAATTTTACAGCAATAATCTATAGAGTAGGACAGTGCAATAAAAAAACTATTTTTCTAGATAAAATGTAATAGTTACGCAGCAAAACTTTTTGTGCCATTCTTAGTTTAAATTGCATAAAAAGCAAGAAATGAATCATCAATTAATTATCAGGCGAAAAACCATAGCAGTTTTAATTACATGAAGCAAGGTAACAGTTAGCATTATTCATTATTCTTAATATATCACAAGAGAAGAGATATTTTTGTCCATAATTTTGTTCATATTGACTCAGCAGAATGTTTGTAATAAGATACTCCAACCATGGAAATTAATGCAGCTTTCAAAAATTTTCTGGAGCAAGAGGATGAAAGCCTGCTGAGAATTTTGCTCAGTAAAATCTGTTGAAGAGCAAATGAAACAAGAAAACCCATTTCTATCATTTCATTCTCTACAAAACAGTGAAGAAAAATACTTTTTTTTTTTTTGGTAATGTACTAATTGTAAATCTAATTAACATTAGAATTTATATTCATTATTTTTCTTTTGTATTAATTAAATTATTAATGTTCCTTTGTATAAAAATTTAACAGTTTCTGTAATTTTTTCAAAAATTCCCCACAAAATTTTAATAAATTGTATTATTCAGGATGAGTCATTTCCCGACCATCCTGGTAAATTGAGAGACTACTGTACTTAAAAATGGTACTTCTTTAAAAACTTAGTTTTCCAGCCGTACAAAAATTGTCTCCATACATCGTTCTTGTTTGTGTTTTTCAAAGAGTGTCTCAGCCTACCTGCATTTTTTGTGCCCTTTTTATTTGGTACTGATGTCCCTGCCTTTTTTTTAATTCAGTATCAGTGTGCCCTGCCTTTCATCAATAGGAAATATAAGCTTTGCCTCATTATCAAGCATTTACTTATCAAATCACAGTGCAAGGGGAAAATATAGTTTTGTTAGTCTTTTAGAGAGTGTTCCCCTCTTTACTTTCAAGGAAGTAATGTAATCGCAAAAAATTTCAGCAGCCATTGACCATTTGACAAAAAAACTGATTTTGACTACCTCTAAATTTACTTTATTTTTTTTTTTTTTTTAAATGCCTCTGATCGTACTCATGCATGTATGTTCATATAAATGCATGTACAAACCATTTTGACCGACTGTGAGTCCATTTTGATCAGTTTTTCCCTGATATCTGTAGGTATGTAACTCACATATCTCAAAAACTATTGGTCGTAGAATGTTAAAACTTCATATTTAGAGTTGTTGTAACATCTAGTTGGTTCCAATCGACTGCATACTTTATGTACATGGCTGCCCAAAAGATTTTAAATACATTACACTCTATGGGCAGAAATTCATTAAAGCTTATTTTAGTGGTATTAGGCTATTTCAAACAACTCAGAAGTGATATATGTTGTTACGGGTTACAAAATGAATCTCTCCATTGAAAATAGTGTCAGTATCATTTATAGTTCTGCTACAGGAACACACAAAAAAATTTTAACACATTACAGTCAATGGCAGTTTTAGGGACATTCATCCATTTTAAGTGCAATACCGTCCTACCATATCGTTAGGTAATGGTCCAACCACTGTCACGTGCCTTCTTCAAAAATTATGCTGAAAGTAACCAAGCTTAGCGACTTTCGGTGTACATGTGTATGTATTTAACTCTCATATCTCAAAAACTATTAGTCGTAGAATGTTGAAATTTCATATGTAAGATTGTTGTACATCTCAATTTTTGATTCTAATGACACTGGAGAGTTTATTCACAGGACTATCCAAAAGAATTTCAATATATTAATGTCTGTAGACATCTTCAATATATTATGTCTGTAGTCAGTCATTGTTTGGTCCATACCCAAAATCTTACCATTTGTCATCCACCTTGGCGAGTTTTGCAAAAATATTGCCAAATTTGGCACCAAAAGTAATTTTGTGATTTGCATAACTCTAAAACTTTTAACTGTAGAATGTTGAAATTTTGTATTTAGATCTATTGTAACATCTAACTGATTTATTATGATTATTGTGATTTTTTTCTTTTTTTTTTTTATTTCATTTGACTGGGTAATTTATTTACAGGGTCACCCAAATGTCTTTAAATAAATTAAGGTGTATGGATACAGTCAATACAGTGAAAGTCTGTGGTCAATTATTACTTTGGCTATTCCCAAAATCTCGTGAACTATCTCAAGCTTGTCGGCTTTTGGCAAAATATTGCCAAATTAAATGTCAAAAACAAATCTTACAAATCGAACCCAGCGATATCAAAAGTATTTCACTAGAAATCACTGAACCTTAGTATTACAGCAGTATTTTATTTCTTTCAAACAAAATAAGTTTAGATGAAATACACTGAAAATATTTTTGATTTAATATGCGTGCAAGGAAGTCATCTGTTGTCCACATCAGATTTTTTAAAGAAATGTGAATACTGCTCTTGCCTTAATGAAAAGGCCCACACACAGCTAACTCTGGCTGTACCAAGATTCTTGGCACTTGAAATACATTTGGAAGACTATAAAAATTCACCATAATGAGATAAAGTGAGTGTGATGTTCCTCCACCTCATCGAATACCTCTGCATAATTCCAGGAGAGAAATATACGTCTTGTACTTCTTGGTTTAATACAGATTTTCTTTATTACACTAATTAATATATATATATGTATAATGATGACACTTCTCTGGATTAAAAATTACATACAAATAACACTAAAGAATAAATAAATAAAAGTTTAAAGCAGTTTTGATGAAATAATGTTTTAATTGATAAATGTTTTTATTGCATGTCGGTTTGATAGTTAAATATTTATTAATTAGGAAACCTATTAATGCTGTGCATTTAACTTTTATGGATACTTTTATTTTATTTAAGTCCTTGAAAAATATTTTTTTTTTCTTTCATAGTCCCCCTTGCCATAATAAAACATTTATTCATTACCCATTTATTGCCTTATCTGATCATTGCTCTTATTTGAACTACTCTTTCTTTTTTATTCCAGTTTGGCATAAAATAATGAAGAATTAATAAAAATAAAAAATAACAGTATTACTCCAAAAACTATATGTAGAGAAAATTCACTTTTAGTATTTATTTATATGTCCAAAATATTTTTATTTTGAAATGTCTTTCATTAAAATTTGACATTTTTAATTTCAGTGAAGCAACTAGCACACAACAAAGATTGTGTAAATTGGAATATTCATATATGTTCTGAAAATAATTTTCCAACAGCTGCAGGATTAGCTTCATCAGCAGCTGGATTTGCTTGTCTTGGTAAACTTTTATGATAATATTTGTCATATTTTGCTGTTAAAATTCAGGGTTTTTTTAATGTATTTTTTAGATTTGTGGCATGATTGTTTTAGAAATATATTCCATGAAGTACCTTTTAAATCATTGTTTAGTATTTTAAAACTTTGTTCAAGATTAGACTCATAGTGTTCCTTATTTAAGTACTTCTGTATTTATAAGAATCACAGGTTTTAAAACAGGTCACAGGTTTAACCCTTATTATGAGCCCTTATTATTACAGGTTTAACCCTTATTATGAGCATTGTGACAACTCATAATTGCAAATTAATAGCTGCTCTTAAATTTTAATTCACAATTCAGTTTCATATGATTAATTTCAGTTATCATTCGCCATGTGATTTAGAATTTTTAAAATTTTTATATTTCCATTTGCTGAATTTCATACCGTAAAAACCGGCAAAACGGCCGCACCAGTAAAAATGTAAACAAGGGCTGTAATAAACAAATAGAAAATAGTACAAGAATCTGGTGCTATAATATTCTAAATTAATGATGCAGTTACTATAAAAACTGGTGTGTTTAAAAATGAAACTTGTCAGCCAATCAAATGTGTGATGTTGGTGTTTCTAGCCCCATGTACCTTTCCAGATTTTTCAACATCCGAGAAAGTGTATCAAACAGGCATAGAGGAAACTCAAATGATTTAATTATTTGAGGAAAAAGGGAATTAGGCAGTCATAGAATTGAGGTTTCCTTTTACTTTTAAATTAATGCATCAATACAGTAGTGAGTGAAAAATACAAGAAAATGTTTTAAAGTTGGAGGGGGATAAAATATCAGATGGGCCGCATCAATAGATGGGTCGCACCCTGAAAAAGTTTAACTTTTTTTTCGTATGAGCCACGGCCCTTCTCCCAATTTTTACGGTATATAGTACTGTAATAATAATAAGCATTTTGGAGCAAGTTTCATGTCAGTTTTCTTTTTTTCCTCAATCTACTTTCACGTGTCTCATTTCATTTTCTTTATTTGCTGTTTATGCCAGCTTTCATAATACTTTGAAATTTTCAAACCTTTGTAATATTAGGCATACCTAAAAATTTGAACTTTTGTAACCGGAACCAAAATAACTTTTGTAATATTATCCTAAAATTTGAATTTTAATAACAATTTTTCTCAATTTGATAATTGCAACTTTTTCATTTCAATCAACCAGTAAATCTGAACTTTAGCATTGTTTTATTGGTTTTAAATTTTAATGCTTGCTGCATTTTGCTTCTCTAATATTCATCAAACACTCAAACTCTTGCTGTATTTTAGTGTTTTGAAAATTAAAATTTTTATATCAATGAATGATCAAACATACAAATTGTTTTTGAGTTTCGTCCTTTCCTCACAAAATCTTTAAAGATCCAAATTTATTGCTTTGTTAGAATAATGAAATTTAAAGAATGTTTGAGTCATAGGTGTTTAAGAAATAAACTTTTTTTTAAACTTAAATCATTTTATCTCCATTTATGTTAATAAGTATTATTGAGTTAGTAACAGGGTTGTTGAAAACACTTTTTTTTTTTCCAGAAAACCCCAACCCACTAGGTTTTTTCAGGGTGTTTAGGGTTTTATCATGGTTTTGGGGGGAGGGGGGGTGTTAAAGGAAAGGATAGGTTTTCAGAATTTTTTTAAAAATTGCTAATTACTAAATCCCACTTAAAGCAACTAATTGATTACAAAAATAAATTATAGATGAAAAATTGTTAGATTATTAATAATAATTATTTATAATTATTAATTATACATTAAAATGTACATTAATGAATAACAATGATAACCAATCATAGTTTGCTCGTAGATAAATTGATTATTAGTAATAATTTTAGCAGTGAAGTTAAAGTACTATACATGCTGAATTAAAGCTTTTTGAAGTAATGGGTTTTTTATGGTTAAAAAATCCTTATTCATTTTATTCAAATAATAGGCATAAAAATTTTCTCTAGAAAAAGTCTTTCTGATTTATTTATTTTTTTTGGGGGGGAGGTGGGGGCTGTTTATAAACTTCACAAGTAGTGTACTGGTATTAGAGATGTATTAGCTAAGTACTTAAAGTTGAAATTTTGAAAAAAAAACCAGTTGAGTTTTTCAAGTGGTTTTTTTCGAGTTGGGCAAAATCATAACAACCTTGGTTTATAAGTGTTGTCTCACAATACACAAGTGTTGTCTCACATACTTATTGTAGTCTTTCACATATTACTTTTAATTCTAAATAATTTTATTTTCATGTTTCAACAGTGAAGGCTTTAGCAGAACTGTATGGTGTTGATGAAGAATTATCAAAAATTGCCAGGTACATAAATGGATTTTTTGAGAATTTCAATCTAATCCTTTTTTCAGTAAATTAATTACTTCATTTTAAATTATTCTTTTAATGTAAATTTTTAATATTTTCTGTAAAAATTACTTTTAAAAATGTCTTTGGAAATCTGTGTGAGTTTGTTTTATATTTTCCAATTAGCAATTTTTTTTTTTATCATATTTATGAACTTGATTTCTGAATACCTTTTGCAAATACATTTTTAATACAATTAACTGAAATCATTCTTCTTTCTAATGCAGCATGTAATTTTAATAAATTTGAGATAAATATAAAACCAAGGCATTTCTTAAAGAGAGGAAGGGGAGGAGAGAGTAACATCAGTAAATTGCTTGAAAATTAAGTGAATTATTGCTCCATAGTAAAATTTGATTTGGAGAAATGTTTGGATCGATATTGAGATTTCTCAAATGTTTCCATCTTTTGAACTGTATATCAGTTTATGTAGACATATTTGTTATACATAATTACTAAATAATTTGTATTACTGATTTTTTTTGTGCAAATTGTAATCATTTTTTACTAAATACATTTATTAATTTGTATGAGATTTTTCTCTCTTAATTTATTCTCTCAAAACTTCACTCAACTTATTCTCTCAAAAACATCTTACTGAAACACTGAAAATCCACATTTCATTAAAATGCTATGCTGGTGAGTAAGACTTTTATGGGAGTAAGACTTTTTTGGCTGGTGAAAAGACTTTTATTTTTAATGTACTTTAAACTTCTAATTTCTCTTTGGTATACTTATAAAAAAAAAAAAAAAAAAATTAAGGCAAAAAAGTAATTTCAGTTTGTACAAATATATGTTCAACATTTACTCCCAAACTACTCAACCAAACACTGGGAAATTTTGTACAGATGTACAAACACAGAGGAAAACATGTTTATATATATATATATATATAAATCTGAAAAGCCAATCATTCCAATTTAAACACAAAATTTATAATGAATATATAACCAATAGTTTAAGCTAGAATTTTCTTTCCGGCCAACTCTCTCTTTTATTGATATTTTATTCTAATTGTCCAATTTTCATAAAATTTATCTTTATATAGTTGACTAAATCACTTTATTTATTTTATTATTAGTAAAAAAATTTTCTGCAATATGTCTGGAAAAAAACTTATATGCTTGTCTAAATTTTCCAACTGGTACTGAAAGATTGTGTGGTTATACAATACAAATTTAGCTGTATTAAAAAAAAAAGGTGTTTTATTGTAAATTTTAAATGGCAAAAAATACCATGACAATAAAGGTATTTGAAAGTGCAAAATACACATTAAAAGAGCATGTCAAATTCTGTAACTTTTTAAGAAATAAATAGTTACATTTTTAAAAAGGAATATCAAGTATTTGCCCATAATATTGAAAATTGGTTTGTTCATTGTATGCAACTATGAAAATCTTATAAAAGTTTGTTTATTTCATAGTTTTTAAGCTTCTAATTGGAATAATTTTATATAATTTGTTTCAAATGACTCGGAGTGTGAAAATTTCTAACATGCATAATAAAATTAAAATAGATTTTTTTTTTTTTAAAGATGAATGACTCTCCTTTAATATATATATTGGTTCATATCTCGGCATTTTTCCCCTTCAAACTTTAAATCATGTGTTATAATCATTCTAACACTTTGTTCACTGCCGTTAGTGTGATAGTATTAATATTTTCTGTATTTTTAAATATTTATGTACATTGTACTTAGTATCACTTTTTTAATAGAGTAGGTTCAGGAAGTGCCTGTCGTAGTATTTATGGAGGATTTGTTCACTGGCAAGCTGGAACAAAAGAAGATGGGTCTGATTCTGTTGCTATTCAAATAGCACCAAAAAGTCACTGGCCAGAAATGAGAGTTGTAATTTTAGTGGTAAGTATTTTTTTTTTCTTGCTTTTGTATGTTTTAATCAATGTCAACCATTTTGCTGCAGCAAGAGGATTTCAAATTTGTACATATTAACAAAAATTGTTCATAGTTTAATCAAGTTTTGAAATTTTAAAATATTTTTTTCTCCTATTTTGCTACTGTAAGTTCTGTAAGAATACATTCCTTGAACTTGAATTTATAACTTTCACATTAATATAGTTTTGTAAAATTAAACTAAAGTGTTTAACTGGTGTTGTTTGTAAATTAAACATTATAAAACAACTTTTAGTCCTCTCCAAACATGTATGTGTTAGGTAAATTATTATTGTTTATGATTTTTTTTAAACTTATAATGCTGTAGAGGTCGGGGCGGAGGGGGGAGGGAGCTAAACAAGTTTTCAGTTATGGCACATAATATGTGCTTGATTATATCATTAAAATTGCCTCTTGTGATTTAAAGGGGAACTGACTAATAGTTGCACATGGAAATTTAATACATAAGAAAAACTAAATGTGTTAAGCTCCTAGAATCTTAAAATTCATATAATTTGCTTATTTATTTTATTTATTGATATATATATATATCAGGATAACCATACTAAGAGTCTAAGTTAAATCGTCAAAAGCTTATCTATTTTTCAATGGGTCAGATCATTAATGACTATTTTTACTTGCCAAATATTGATAATAATTGTTGTTAAAATTTAAGTCAAATGCCATGTACAGTTATTTTTGGTAAATGACATATTTATTTTTATCACTATTAATGAAATAAAACTTTATGGTTTAATAATGGTTTTTCTTCTTCTTTTTCTGTTTAAATAATTGTTCAATTTGTTAAAAGCCAGAAGTATGAGCTTGAGTTTCATATTCAAATTTGATTGAGTCATTTTAAATAAAGCAAATTTCTTTTTAAGCACTTTGAGTATCATGTGTTATTTAATTTTAAATCTTTTCTGTAATGTAGTAATTTTATTATGCTGAATATTGGACATTTCAAATCAAATTTTCTACCAGGGGTTTTTTTTTTTTTTTAATATTTTTTTTTAATTTTACTGTGTCAAGTTAGCCTTAAACTGTAAAACATTGCATATTATCTTCTTGATCTATGATAATTCATATATCAGTCAATTTCACAGTTTGAAGAAAGCAAACGGTTGTTCTTCAGTTACTTATTGAAGTATTATACAGTGAAACCTCTCTATAATATCTAATACAACAATAAATTTCTCTATAATGATGAAATTTTGCAGTCCCTCGGAATTCTAATACCATATAATTTCTTCTCAGTATAACGATACATCCCTCTAGAATGATAATTTTATTGGGTCCCTTAAGTATCGTTGTATCGAGGTTTTACTGTAGTTATTTTGATTTAGGTGTTAAATTATACCAAGAAATTTATCACTAACATTTCATTTTGTTATCTAGGTGAAAGAATCTGCCAAAGAAGTTGGCAGCACTAAAGGTATGAAAAGTAGTGTTCTCACTAGTACCTTGTTACAACATAGAATATCATCTATTGTTCCTGGTAGAGTTGAAGAAATCTCAAAAGCAATCATGCAAAAAGATTTTCAAACATTTTCTGAAATTACCATGAAGGTAAAATTATTACATATGCTTATTCAGTGAAATTTATAAATATTCAATTCTTTTGGGATATCTGAAATTGCAGCAATTAAGTTTTTCAATTCTATTTTTCTTTGTTAATATCAACAAGCTTTACTACAATTTTTGTTAACTTTGCAGGACAGCAATCAATTTCATGCAATATGCCTTGACACCTACCCACCTATTCATTATTTAAATGCAACATCTTATAGAATAATTCAGCTTGTTCATGCATATAATGATTTTTATAGAACAAACAAAGTAAGAAACTAATTGTTTTATTTTTTAATGTTTTGAATAACGTAAAAATGTCAATTATGTTTTTAAAGCTGTTAAAGATTAAAATTTTTATTTATATAAAATAATTAAACTTTGATGTTATTCTGTTTCATCAAATCATTACATATAAATATGCCCATCAAGTAGTGGGGAACTATTCCTGATGGTCTAGGGTCACTGTCATATATATATATATATATATATTATAACTCAGCTGTTCGAGCCTCGTCAGGGGGAGACCCCCCCCCTGAACACCTTAATTTTTTAGTTTCATTATTGCCATATTAAAACGATATTAATTGACTATGTCAGTTTATCTCTCATCTTTCGTGTATTTTGCCTGGTAACCCTATGTTGAAATTTTTATGATTGTAACTTATTTATAGAAAAATGCATATGGTGCATATTCTACAGCTTACAAAATACTGTAACAATAGATTAAAGCTGTTGTGAACTAATAGTATTTAAATATATGTAAAATTATGTTACATTTTTATGTCGCTTTTTTGGGACACATTTTTCAGACAATAAAGGGGGTAAGAGATAAAATTTTCAATAAAGGGGGTAAGAGATAAAATGACATAGTCATTAATAATGTACTTATAAGTTTGATCAGAATAAAATGTAAGTGTGCTGTTGTTTGCATAATGTTCCCAAGCTAGGATACTACTACTACTATGTATGCCTAACATGACCATTTATTTTTTCCTTCAAAGCGGGACATCGACTGTTTTAAAGGTAACAGTGTAGGGAGACTGAATGGACAGATCTGGTGTATCTTTTAGTTGTTAAGAAAACATGCAAAAAAGCTTGTGTTAATATTAATATCAAAATAAAATGAAAAAAAAAACCTTTCTAACGCACACATATACTATAAAAAATAGTGCTAGACATACGTTTCGGGTGATGCAAGAGGTAGGCCCTTCTTCGACTTCAAACACGCCATCCGACACAAGGCAGGAAGGTAGGAAAGTGAGACATGTAAACAAAAGGATACACAGAAAAAAGGAAATTGTCATTCGGAAGGAAAAAAATTCTTAAAAAACCAGAGTGAAAAGGGAAAATAAAGTGGAGTTCAGGGGTGGGGGGGGGGGGGGAATATGCAAAAGAGGAACATGACTTTAAAAAAAGAAATAAATTGAAATAGTTGACAAAAAAAGAATATTAAAACGAAATTGGAGGGAGGGAGGTCTTTTTTTTTTTTTTTTTTTTTTTTTTTTTTTAACAGACACTGCTGTTGGATGATTTTAGATTTTTAGCGGCCTTTATTGAAATCGTTACCATGGGAAAAACACTCAAAATACTGGTGTTAAACAATAAAGTAAATAAAAAACTTTGTAAAAAAAACACACATAAGATGTAACAGGTAAGTAGATACGTACGTTTCGACTAAAAATTGTTTTAGTCTTCCTCATTCAAAGCCCTTCGTTACTAAGATGTAACGAAGGGCTTTGACTAAGGAAGACTAAAATAATTTTTAGTCGAAACGTACGTATCTACTTACCTGTTACATCTTATGTGTGTTTTTTACAAAGTTTTTTATTTACTTTATTGTTACCGTGGCTTACTCTCTTTCTACAAACGGGACATTGCAGGGGACATTTTCTAAAAATGGGACATTATGGTGTCCCTAAGCTGTGCTTGGGGACAATGGGACAAGCCACCTAAAAACGGGACTGTCCCGTTCAAAACGGGACGTATGGTCACCTTATGTATGCCTTAAAAAGATTGTAGCCCATCCTAGAAAAATTAATTTTTTCTTTTGCAAGAATTGGAGATGGAACTTTCTATGGGGTAGTGGGACTTTCGCTACTATAGAAATATTCTACAAACCTATTTAGATATGCCAAGGATTTCAATTCATTTGTTTCACAATATGTTCATAAATCACAGGATTTTTTCAAACTATGTTTTAGCTTGGTTGCTCTCATCATGAGAAGGATACAGCAGTGAATATTTCTCTTCTGTGACAAATATTGTTTTCCATACTGTGAAGCCCCATCACCTCCTTCTCATTTGGATCCATCAGTGAATTAATCTGGTCCTAATTTTTATTGAAAATTCATTTATTCTGTGTAGATATATTGCTACTTTTAGATTACAGTGTCCACTGAGCTTGCTTCGTAACATAGGGATTTTGCCAAGATCACAGCTGTACTCTAGGACTGTGAATGTCTGTAGAAATGCAAACGGTTTCATGAGATTTCATCACTACGATCTTAGTGATGTATCTCAGTTGATTGGCGATTGAATTTGAGTGGCCACTATAATCTACAAGCACTCAAATATTAGTATGCTGTTTCAAATATACTTCAGAATTAATAAGTTTATCTTTTCAACAGATTGCATATACTTTTGATGCGGGACCTAATGCTTGTTTATATCTGCTAGATGAAGATGTGCCTGAAGTGCTCTCAGTTTTTAAAACTGTCTTCCCTCCACTAAATAATGATGCTCCTTTTATTAAAGGTGTAGAAGTGCCTGATCATGATTTATCTCAGGTATATGCTTTTTTTTTTATATAGAAAAGGGACTTTTAAAACCTTATTAATAATTTTATATTAAAGTGTTTTCAGAGATTTTATTTTTAAAGTATATCAAAATTTCAAAGTAAAACACTGACATTTTTGTGATTCTTATATAAGAATCATAAATTTGACAGTATCATTTTTCAGTTTTGTTTTACCTTTTATTATTAAGGGTTATAAACAAAATACTATTATATATATATATATAATAGTATTTTGTTTATAACCCTTTCTCAATGTATAAACCAAATTATTTTTAAAAATTTATTTATTTATTTAAGAGAACAGCAAACATCTGTAAATTAGAGTGTTATGTACAAAGAACAGCAATCTAGCTCAAACAACTATCCACACCTGTCATTTAAAACTTAAATCAAATTTGAAATATCATATATAATATATTTTTTGTTGAGCAGGGTGAGTGCAGGTTGCTTTCCTCAATAAAGACAAAAATGCATGCCCAAAAAATCACAAAATGAGTAAATTTTCCTGCATTTGAGTTAACCTTGAAAATTGTGGAATAGACAAATAAAGGATTAATGAAATTATTGAAATTTGTCTGAGCAGTATAGTCTGAGCAGTTTAAGCAAGTTTTCAAACATGACAACTAATTACAAAATCCCAAAATGAATATTTTGTAAAAAATATTAAATCCCTAATTTATAAAATTTAATGTACCTTAATTACTGATTCCATTAACAGCTGTCCAGTCTAAACTCTACATAATAACTGAGCAATAATGCCACTTTTTCCATTCAATTTTCAAAATTTTCAGATTAAATCAAAAAGTGTTTATAACTGAAAAGTGTTATGAAAGTCTATTTTTTCTTTCTATGCTTTCACGGCCATAAATTTGTCTTGATTGTTTCAAAATTTATCTGAGTAATGAACATTTATTCTGGCATATTCCCTCTGTAAAATGGTGTATATACCATTCATATCTCTTTTAGAGAACACAAAAAATTACAATGTATTAGATTTATAGGCAGAAATTGTTTGTTTGAAATATGTTTTAATGTTGTTACATTCAAACAAAATATGCTTTCTGTCAGAAATGGTGAACGTAGCATCAATAGCTTTTAATAGTAGTGCACCAAAGAGCTCTGATATTTTAGTTTGTGGGTGGTACTAATAATTATTTTAATGATATAATATTTAAAATAAAAGGAAATTAATAATTTTATTAATATTTCTCGGGATGATCAGTTTGCCTGTGGTTTGCTTGTCTATCCACCTATCTAACTTTCATAAATCTATAGCTTGTCACAAACTTGAAATAAGTATGTTGAATTGTACTTGAAACGCTTTCATTTCAGCCCATTAGTTGGGGGGGGGGGGGGAAAAAAAAAAAAAGCTTTTATAAGTTGAAAGCATTTGTTTATCTGTCTCTGTATGTGTGTTTGTACATGATATTGTAGATTTCAAATGCTGAGCTGATTTTAATGCAGTATGTTTTGTTTGAGATCTGGTTTAATCAAGATTGTTCATTACTATACTAAATAATACTAACTTCATATATCTTTTTCTTCTTCAAAAAAAAAAAAAAAAAAAATTGCTTTGCACATGTTAAAAATGGTTTCCATTGCATTTTCTTTTGCCATTATCTTTAATTATTTGTTATGAAGTAGCAAATATACAAATTAGAAAAAACATAAAATTTTTATAATCAATGTTTGCCTTCTTGTTTCATCACTCAATAGAATTACTGTTTAAAAATGTTGAAAAGATTGAGCCATAATTAATATATATGTATCTGTGTGCAGTCAAATAAATTTTATTGCATTCACTTTTCATTTTTTTAAATGATTAGCTTCAAAATTAAAAATCAGCAAAATTGACTTTGGTGTGTTTATGCAATATACTATGGGTGTTTGGATACTTTCTTTTAAGTCAGAAATGAAAGTTTTACAAATCTTTTAGCATTGTAAACTTAAAATTAGTTCTTGTAACTTTTGAAGGTCATTGTTATTGTTGCATCTTCAGTCAAAAAAAAACTGCTATTTTCTTTTGTGAATACTGTTCCTGGTAGCTTTCTGTGTATTGTCTTTAGCAAAATTTTCATAAACGTTTTTCCCTCTCCTGTTTTCTATGGTTAACATGCTTTTTGCATGCCTATGTTCATATCATGGTCATATATTTATCATGGAGAGCAAAACTTGTTCTATTGAATAGTAGTCCTACCTTCAGATTGTTTACATATATCTTTTAGCCATTACTTATTGCAATTTTACTATTATTTCGTGTGCAGTAATGCATAAAATACATAATGTTGTTATCTTTAGACATTGATAGATTCCCTGTGTCTCAAACCCACACCAGGAGCTCTACAGTACATCATCAACACTCAGGTATAAATTTTAGTTTGCACTTGTTTTTGAAAGTTGTAGCATATGTGATTTTCACATGAATTTGGAGATCTAAAGTATATTATTTCATTTTAATTAGTATTATATGATTGAATAAAATGTGTTTGTGGGGATATCAGAGTTTGGGATTTTTTATATTTTTCAATAAAAATTTGAAAAATCATTTTTTTAAACATTTAAATCAGATTTTAAATTTTTTTAAAGATTTCTAAAAATTCTTGATGTGAATTAATTTACACTTTATGAAAGTAATACACTATTTTAAACAATATATAGAAACATATTTTAAGCTGTTTTCATGGCAGTTGGCAGTAGCTGTTATTTAAATAACAAGTATATAGATAAACCAAGTTTAATATGAAAACAAATGCAAATGATTAAAATCATATTTCACATTTTAGACTAAAAAAATACTAATTAGTGCTTTGAGTATAAAAACTATCAGTCAGAAAAAATAAAACAAATTTAATTTAATATTGTGAGTTCTATTTCATGTGTGTGTGTGTGACTTATCCCGCCCACTCTAGTCATTGGCTAGACCAGGACAAAAAGCTCAAAGATCACAGTGAAGTCATAAACAAGTAAAAGGTCTCCATAGATATCTTCTTTGGCAAGTCCCAAATAGCTGAAAAGATGATTAGGAGAAGCCTCAGCAGAGTTGCATTTGGAACACATGAAGTTAAGATTTTTGCACCTGATTAAAAGAAAGGCACTTTGAGTGTCCATAAATAAGCCATAAGTCCATAAATGGTGGTCTGCATCCTTTTGTCGCCCTTGATAATAAGGATGCCACCAGATTTTTTGTCATAGCAGGTGTGAGGAGGAGTCCTCCAAGAATTCTGATTTAGTGTTTTTGTTCTTGGTAAGATCTCATGGTAAGTCAAAGTATCACTCAAAGCAACAGGAAATATCCTTGAGGATTTCTAGCATTGAAAGTGAGTCTCTGTCTCAGACATTCGTCCAGCCATTCAGGTACTGGACTGCGACTGGCACTGCAACTATCCATCAGTATTCAACTATCACTGCAAGAGGTATCAGATTGGATAAATTTTAATCTTTCTTTAAACACTATTCTTACACTTACAAATTGAAAATGAACAATTGTGTTATATTGTTTAAGCACTTATATTTATACTAAGTTGTGCAGCTTAATATCTATTTTATAAATAAAATAACTTACATTTCTGGCTTAACCATTTAGTAAAATAATTTTTTCACTTCATTACTAAAACAGACCTTTCTTTTAACCAAATATCTATCTTTATTGAAAATTTCAAAACATTAAAAAAGTATATTTTTGTCACAAATCTGATGTGCCAGCAACCCATTTTATCAAAATTCTGAATCATTAGTTTCCATTGTCTAATCTTACTCACTTTGTGGCCCACATAGACAGTAAAAAAAGCGGGCATTGATAGATTCCCAGTGGGGAATCTATCAATGCGTAGACATTTTTGCATTGCAAACCTGATAGAAGTCCCTAAATTTTGGATAATTTTAAGAAAAACACCTTTTTCCCTTGTTTGCAATTTTTTTTGCCAAAAAGTCCCCACTTGCCCCTGTAATACCTGTTTGATAAGTTACAATAATGAGTAGATATGTTGTTTGCCTCAGGCTGATTATTGAACCCATAGCTTCAGCCTGAAAAGTACAGATTTTTTTTTTTTCAATTCCGAAGAATTAAAAGAGTATATTGTAATGTAATATTTTAAAAAGCTGTTTGTTCTAAAGTACCGAAATCCATTACATACACTGAGAGAGAGACAGAGATCTACATAACTTGCTACCTAGCTAGTTAACCTAGACCTAGCTAAATGAAGCTGAGGTTATTTAGAACACATTCTAAAACTGTAAAATCAGTTTACTGATAAATGATTTTAATCAGTGATTTCTTTAAAAAATCGTATTGATTTAAATTGTGATTTTAATCGTGATTTAAATCAACGAACACTGAGTGATACAGGTAATAAAATGAAAATTAGCTTTTGTATCATCTATATAGAGTATGCAATTACAGTTATTTTACCAAAGCTCATTCATTTATCTGCAGGTTGGAGATGGACCTGTCATATTAAAAGATGCCACCTGTCATTTACTAAATTCTGATGGACTTCCCCTCTGAAATACTAGTTTATACCCATTGCCAGTATTTTTTACGTGACAGTACTTATACTTTGTTAGATGCGTATTATATTTATATATTTTTATACATTGGTATTTACAAATTAAAAATTAAAAACTTCCATGCTTGCTTGTATTTATTTTTTAACCTTTCATTGCATTTATCAAACTAAAATTTCTATGAAAATACATGCATCTCATTTGTAAGTGTTTTTTTTTTTTTTTTTTAATTTAGTGATTTGTGATTACGAAATTCAGAAAATTAAAATATTTTCTTTTTGATATTTTTTGTGAGATATAACTCTAATAAAAATACCATGCATTATTTTACAGTTTTTGTTGTTGTTCTTCTTCTTCTTCCCCTCCTGAGAATTTTTTATCCCCCCTCCCCCTCCTGAAGATTTTCTATTGTTTAAAACAAACTTTGATCTGCTAAATATAATTGTTATATTAATAAACTCATGTTTTGTTTTAATTTTTTCTGATTTTTTTTCTTTACTTACAAAATCGCTGTTCGCTGTATTTAAGAAGCAGAAGAATTTGGTATTTTCTCTTTGATTGTTTTTTCAAAATTTGCCTTCTAGTAATCACATTATAGCTGCTAAACTGGTGACTAAAAAAGTATTACAAAAATAGTAGGAATGGTTAGAAACAAAACAGATATTTAAATAAAAATATAACTATAATTAAAAAATGAACAAAATAGCTTACGGTCAAATCATACCCTCAAAATGTTTAAAACTTAACTGATTTATATTTTTTAAATAAAGAGATAAATGATAAGCTATACGAAAATAGTAGTCTTTGGAGATAAAAATGTTAAGTACAGATATTGTGAAAAATAATCATTATTTAAAATTATATATTTTTTTAATTACAAAGTGTGGTACAAAGAGATTTTAATTTAAGTTATATTTTCAAATTCATATTTAAAATTTGATTATTCATGAATATTATTAATTATAAAAACCACAGTTTTCTTAGCTACAAGAAAAAAAAAACAGGCATTAAAACCTTTATCCTTATATTTAGATGTTGATATATATTTCCATACTTGTCATTTTGGAATTACAATCTTCCTGAGAATACAACTCAGCTTTTTCTTCAAAGGAGGATCATCTTAGCTCAATTGTTTATCATCCAACTCATGTATCAAATTTTTACTATGAAATTGAAAGCATTCAAATGAAGATAAAATTTGTGGAATTTCCTAATTTGGTGGAGTGGCATCAGGGCCGGCCTTCTTTTAAAGTGGCCTGGTTGCAAAAAAATTTTTGGTGCTCCCAAAATATTTCATGAATGTATAGATGTGTGCTTATAAAGCGAACATTCAGAATGAACTAAAATGCCACTTTAATAGTTGTGGTAATCTAAGGTTCAAGTCATTGAATGTGCACACTAAATCTGTAGGGCTGTTTATCTTCCTTTTTTAGTTAGTCTGTATTACTTATACTGAAAAATGTGAAAAATTATTAATGCCTTCTCTGTGGAACTCCCAATAATGATGTTAATTGGTTCACAGTAGGTAGTTAAGTTAGCTATGAAGACGGGACATTTAGTTAGGTATGAATAAAAATTTTGTTGACAAACCTGATATTTAAAATTCAAAGAAACCGACAATGAAAGGGGGTGGAGGATAGATGTGAATGAGTAGACATATCAGGGACGTACCTAGGGGAAGGGTTCCTTATTTGCTCCTGAAATTTGGAATTTTCTTAATAATCAAGCTTTCTCATGGAAACTACCTTTGCTTCCTTTTGGATCCGTTCTGAATTATTCTTCTGTTTACATGTCTGAGACATATATTTCTATCATCCAATTTTATATGTATTAGGTTGTAACGAAAGTTTCTTGCCACCGTAAACATCGTCAGAAAACAGTTCGCGTTGGCGTATTTGCTCATATTTTGTCAAATTATTTTTGGCATTTGAAAGAAAGAGACTTACTTTATAACACTGTGTTATGAAACCTGTAAAAAAATATAGTTATCATTAAGTACAAGGTGTGTCAAATGGAACTATCACTCTAGAGGATTGGAACCATCATTTACTTCCAGTTGTGTTGCAAAAAGTCAGCTACAGAATATCAACGAATAATGAGTACAGCTTTAAATACTATTGTTGCATCACGTGACACTGTGCAGGTTTGGTACCGAAAGATCAAAAAGAGTTATCTAAGTAGTTAGAAGTTAGTTTTTCAAGCAGATTTGGCAGAAAACTTTCGTTACAACCTGATAGTTTTGTCTGCTATTATAATGCAAATAGCTGTGTAGCCCGGGCTATCTTGAATAACTTAACTTGTGTGTGTGTATATGTCCTCCAACATTAAAATGATAAATTATTTTTGCTCTTAACATCTCTTAAAATAATAATAATAAAATTTCTTTTAAAAAAAAAACATAATTTTTAACATTCGCAATCTATTTGATTGTGCATGCATTCAGCCCTCGTCACTATGCTTCTGAAGCAAATTAATGATGCACCATCTCTCCATTTCCCTCCACTCTTCCAATATTCCAGCTCTACTTTTGCACTGAGAATTTTACAATTGAGTGCCAAATTCAAAAATAAATTAAAAATATTAGATTTTTTTTATAGCAAAGGAAGAATCTGCTTTAAATAATTGTGGAAATTTAAAAAGGATATTTCCACAAACTGTTTTACATCAAACATTTATATTCAAAATACATTTTTGATACATCTTTTTTCCACGACTTTGAAAAGTCATCAAAAAAGTTTGTGTACAGTGCTCTAAAAAAGTCTATTTGTAAAAGTCTGGGCTTTCTGGTTGTACCAAAATTCTAGTATTTGGGCAAAAATTCTTCTTGCACGAATGCAAAATGAACAAAAAAACACCAAAACACTTTTTCTCTCAAAAATTATCATTCCAATTAAATTTTTTGTCATGGCAATAAATTTATCGTTATAAAATAGAACAACATTCATTTGAAATGAATTATTAATTCCAAATAGCATTCATTTGGAATAAGTGGAATAAGTATTTGGAATAAGTACCAGAAACAATCGAACTGCATTTAAAACTTTTATAATGTAAAATTGAATCAAGTCACCAATTTTAAAATTTTTGACTAAAACAAACTAAATATTTGTGATTTGGGTAATTATAAACTAATTAATGACTTACCTTCCTTCAAAAGTACAAAATTTGATGGTAAAATTTAATCCATTATTTAAGCATATGAAACTGTAAAATCATATAAAATTCAAGTTATCGCTGAAAAATCTTTTTAAAAACTATATAACACATATGCAGATGTTAATCGACTCTGCAGAGTCTAATACAAACACACACTTTTAATGATTTTAGGTTCGTAACTTTTAATCAGTAGTAACCTGCAAAATTTAGGATTTAGTCAGTGCATTTGTACAACTGTAAATGAAAAGCAACAAATTTTGTTCCTACACCTGCAAAGATAACCAAATGTAGGTTATTTTTATTCTTTGTGTTGCCTTATTTGAAATTAATACCAGAGGATGTGCAGAACATACTTCATGTTAAGTTCATCATAGGAGCCCGAGGTTTTGATCAGTCAGCCCTTGGTTTTCACAAGAAAACTGATTCTTCTCAAGTTCTCTTCTGTAATTTGATAATGATATCTGTGGTTGATTTAAGATTCATCTCCAGTGGTCTGGATCTGATAATTTTGAGAATACACCTATTAACAACAATGAAAAAGGGCTGAGTGTATGTTGAAGAGGTCTGCGTATTTTTATCCACCCAGTGTTTTCTTTCCTCCCATGGTGAAAGATGAAACAAATAAGGGACATTTGAATAAAACTGGGGTATACTTTATATAGTTTAATCAAATCTTTGAAATTGTTTACTTTATGAGTTATGAGTTATAATTTTAAAAAATATAAATTAATTTGGAAGCCTCTTTGAAGATGGGGCCCAGATGCATTGTACCTGCAGTACCCCCTGTGCGACATGTCTGATTAAAATTTTGTTATACTAACTAAATTAAAATTTCATATGTACAAAAATTCTTTTGAAAAGATATAAATTACATAATTTTTTATAATTTACCATGCATTTTGAATTTAATTTAATACATCTCAAAACCAATTTGAACAAATACTCAGCAGTCAGCACTTTCATTGGATCCTATCCAAAATACAATTAAGTTTCTGGGTTTTTCTGGTGTGAGAAAATCTCAAATCATTATCATAATCAAATGTCTTTAGAATCTTGGCGAAAATTGTTTGAAAGTTACATAGGGGGGGGGGGGGATGTTGCAATGTTAATGATGACACTTGAAACAATACTTAAGGATTTATCCATTGTGTTTGTCAATGGGGAAAAACTTTACTGACTTTACATTTATCTAAATAATAACCTTCCGTAATTTTCTGAATAGTTGTGTAAATGCATGCTGTCACTTTTAACTACTATATATTGCAATTATGCAAACTTGTAAGAGAAGCATTAGCTGAAATCATTAGACTGTAATTGGGTATTTGTGATTTGAATCTCATTTTTAAAATAACTTATCATCAAACGTGTGTTTTCATTGGCTTCAATTATACCCATTTAATTAATGTTTAGAAAAGAAAATAAAATAATTTCATCCATTTGATATAAAATATGACTTTTATTCACAACAATATAGTACAAATATGCAATTAAAAAGATTATGGGTAAGAAAATATTTACAAAACTATTACTAAATTACAGTGTGTGTATTTTTCCACATAAATTTACTGTTTATTACATTTTAAACGGCATTTCTTTATAAGTTAATTTTTTTATCTACATAAAAATATAATTTAAATTATCAGATTAAAATGGTTAATGTATTATTATATATTTTTAATATATTGCATTTAATATCAAAAAGGGGCTAATTTCCTCACCCCTCTTACAAAAAAAAAAAAAAAAAAAAAAAAAAAAATTCTCAGTGGCAGTATTAGATGATAAATTGATATTAATATTTAATCATGTTTCTTAGTATGGATAGCAAAAAAAAGTTTTTACTCACTAAAGCCAGTAATCGGTACAATTCTTTTTATTAGTAATTCCTTTCATTTTTGAAGCTTTAGAATTTTTTTTTTCATTCCTACATTAATAGCTATTATTAAACTGTTGAATTAAAAATTTTATTTTCTTTATAAGTGTAAACATCCATGAATAGAAATTTAGGCTAAATATCTTTTTAGTAGAAAAACTAATTTTTTAAAAATCCAGTTTAATGCTATGCTAGTAAAACATGAAATGTTTTTAAAAAATAATTGTGGAAGGATTAATTTGACAAAAATGGAATATTTACAGGTATATTTACAATCACTTCTTACTTTTAAAGGATATCAATTTATGCAGTTATCATAAATAGCAAATTGAGTAAAAATATAAAATAGGCTATCTCTTTTTAATGTAAAGCAGAGATGTAAAAAGAGACAGAGTGAGAGAGGGATGATAAAAAAGAGCTATTCAAATGCATTCATGGTTTTCCTTGGCTATATATGAAAAGCGAACGTTTTCCTCATGCGATGATTGTGGTCTCAGTTTGACTCTTTCCTGGTATTTTTCTTCCTCAGCACGAACTTTATACGTTTTAGACACAGTTTTCTTTTTGCGAATATTTTTACAAACAATGAATATTATTATTATTACAAACAAAACTAACAAGCAAATTAATGGAATCATTGAGTTATTTAGTGAGTCGTCGTTGCTTTTTGATGCCCTTGAAGGAGGCAGAGTGTGCGCACACAAGTTGTGTTTGCCTATAGTCTTATGATGGCTGAAAATGCAGACTTTAAATGTGTCACTTTCTTTCACTTTTTTCAATCGATATGTATTGTTTTTACATGGAAAGACATTTTCAATATCGTCAAAATGCTGTGTGTAAACTTTCAAAGTTAAGTTGCATTCAGGATATGGCTGTTGCATGTTAACTGTCCATGTAGCAAAAGCCAGTTTTGAATCATTTAAATACACATCTATTGTCTTTAATGAGAAATATGCAGGCTTAATCATTGGTGTTACCTCAGAACTATGTTCAGATGTTACCCCAGTTGTTTTAGCAGTACTTCTAAAAACTGTAGTTTCAGCGGTGGTGTCTTCTGGCAATTCAGTTGAATCACCAGAAGTTGTTGAGTAGGTTGTGGTTTGAGTAGTTGAAAAAGTTGTTGAGTGGGTTGTGGTTTGAGTAGTGGCTTCAGTTTCAGTTGGCTGAGAACTAATTGATGTAACTGTTATTAAAGGGGTAGTTGTTTTAAAAGTGAATATGTCACCAGATTTTATTGATCTCATACTCTTTGGGTATATAACTATGTAATATCGAAGTATTGTCTCATTGAATGACCATTCTTTAACTTCATATGGTAATGATGGACAAGGCACATTAGTAACCTTATCGTGAGAATTTTTCGCTGTGAACTGAATGGCACATTTTATTTTTATACCTTCAAAGCCTGCAGCAGTCCACTTCAAGCAAAAACTGCTGTTTCCACGTGAAAAATTTTTAAATATCGTAATATTTGAATGTGAACTTGATGGGTCAAGGGATAAATTCAATGAAGAGCAGTCTGGCATGGAAGCAGAAACAGTTTTCTTACTAACTTCGGTAGTCATAAATGCTGTTGAACTTGTTGGAATAGTTGTCAGATTATAAGTTGTAGACTCAAAAGTTTCTGTTGTATAAGTAAATGTTGATGTTTCAGTTGAAGTGGAAGTTAATGTTGTCACGATATCTGCACTCACTGATGTACTTTCAGTTGGAGTTGTTGATACTTCTGTACCATTCAAAACAGTGGCAATATCTGTAGTGACAAGTGTATTGTTTACTGGCAGTGTTGACTCTTCTAGTGTAGTATTAACTGATGTACTTTCAGTTGGAATTGGAGTTGGAGTTGTTGATACTTCTGTACCATTCAAAACAATGGCAATATCTGTAGTGACAAGTGTACTGTTTACTAACAGTGTTGACTCTTCTAGTGTAGTATTAACTGTTTCACTAACAGTCATAGAAGTTAATGTTGTACTTTCAGTTGTGGTAGGTGCCATAAATGTAGAAATTTCAGAGGAATTCTCAGTTGGTATAGAAGTTGAAGGTGTGGTCATGTTTTCATCATCATAATAATCTTCATCTTCTTCAATTGTCTCAGTCTTCTTACATGGCTCCATTGGAATGCATTTTGAACTTTTATAATTTATAATAGACAGTTGTGAACCAGTAGATGGAATGATGCAAGTTATTGGCTCCAAAGCTTCACTTACCATTGTAGAGTTTTCAATCAAGTAGAGGGCAGAATCAGTTAATTGACAGGAGCACTCTAAACTGTTATCTGCAATAAAAATACAAATAAATTTATGAGAAAGTATGGTGCAGAGCTCATTAGTAATAATGACTACTGTATTAAATACTGTATACTTTAATTATAAAGAAAATTAACTACAGGAAGAGCAGAGTTTGTAGAAGCAATAAAGAGGAAGACTAGCAAACAAATGGCTCATTATCATTATCAAATTAAATTGCTTTAAGTAATAGCTTTCCAAAATATTCTGATTTAGGGAAAGTTATAATAGAATTTAGTATGCACTATTTGTGTGTGTGTGTGTCCACAGTGGTAATGTCCACAGTTTCGTTTCAGTGCAATTGATCTTAGTGTACAATCTTCGTCGGGCGCATGCCGTTATCTCTGTATTTTAGAACAGAATAGACCTGGTGTCATTATTCATCGAACTGCTTGATTGGAATTTTCCGGATTTTAATTTCCTAATATTCGATGCACAAAATCGGCACCATTTTCCGTGAAGGACTTTCTGAAATATCGACTAAAATGAAGTAATAGAGTACTTAAAATGTCTCAAGGTGAAATATTTCCTAAGAAAAACTAAAAAACAGTAAAATATTAGGAAATTCGTAGAATATTTTAACCATTAAAATTTCTATTAACTGACCGACAAAATGAAAAGTTTATATGATTTCTGTTTCTGTGTACTTTCTTTTCTCTTACTGCATTGTACGTCGGTTGCTACGAAATTTGCATGTGGTTGTTACGTATAATGCAGAGCTAGAAATTTATTTTTGAAGCTGGCAGCAAAAATTATTGTGCACTTATGTAAGTTGGCTGCTAAAACTATTTACGGCAAAATTCCAAACTTTCGAAATAACAGTAAATTGCAGTTGCAGTGTTTTCGCTTAACATAAAAATATTGAATCACTAATGCAATGAGAAGAAAGAAAGGGGGGGGGGGGAAGTTTTACTTTTCATGTAAGCATTCTGCACTTTCATATGTAACCTTAAAATGCGAGATAAAAAGAAACATTCCTCAAGTAATAAAATTTTAAACACTTTCAGCTAAACATGCCGCAAGATCTGTTGATCATCGAGATAGTTTGGGTTAATCTCGCGGCATTTTCCGAATTTACCGCGACTTATTTCGAGCCTTGGTACATTGCATACGTAGAGTGTAACCCTTTTGAAAATGATATATAGTTCTTTTCAGGAATTCGCAAAGAATTCCTATATATAAAGGCTTACACCTTCAGACAATCATTTAAAGACTTCGTCTACCTCTAATTAAACAAAATGCATGCTATTGTGGTTTATAATAAAATAAAATGATGACATCGAAAGGCGCATCGTAGCTCTTTGACTACAAACAAAATAATATCCGTAGATTTAAGAGAAGTCATTAAAAAAATTGCCTCATTTGCTGTAACCTGTTTTGTGCTCCTATCATTAATCTTCGGAAGACACATCCAAGTAACAAGACCCAGACTTCTTGCGATAACACAGTCATCTGTCGTAATCGATTACAAGAAATGATACGGATTACGATTATGATTACTGACAATTTCTAAAAAAATTACGATTACTGAATGTTAATTTAATAAAACAGCAGTAATCTGGATCTTAATGAAATCAAATATTAAAAGATTTCGAGAATAATGTAATTTTATCATAGCACTTTTGTAAGACCTGTAAAATATTATTTTAGCAATCAATTACAGTCGATTGTAATCGGCATAAAGTCTCATCCCTATCCCCACGTCTTTGCAACGACGGGAACGAACCGTTAAGTATTCATTATGTGAGAATATTTGCGCAAATTAGATTCTGTAAGAAAATATTTTATAATTGATGCTTTTGACCCATTTTTTTCCCATATAAAAAAGGAAAACTCTTCATATCAGTACAAATAATATGTGATGGTAATTAAGAGTAATATAGCTGAAATATTTCCTGCAATAAAGGAATTGCAGTAAACAGTGACCACAAATGCGGCGGCACTAACGAGAAATCGTACGAAATATCCGCTACTAACGTTGCACAAAATCCTGACAACGTGTATCACTGTTTTATAGTGATACAGCTATAGAATATTAGATTTTGTGATACGTTCGTTGTTAACTATACAAGGAATAATAATAATAAACTTATTATGATTGCGATATAAACAAATATTCTTACAGTACCTCGAAGTACTGCAATAAAGGTTTTTTAGGTTGGCGAGAGTAGGGGAGTTAAAATAGGAATTAACTCTTTCTCGTACCATAAAACGCTTATTTGGAATCGAAAGCTATATTAAAATCGCCGACAAAACTTTTACAATCTCCGCCAAGCATATTCCAACTATACTTCAACACAGAGGCGTAGCCAAGGAAGGGGGTGGGGGTCATAACCCCCCCATGAGAAATTTTTACCATACAAAATGTATATTCTTCACTACATTATTACACACACGTATACATATATATGAGTTGTAGTAGTCGTAGCCCTCCCCTGTGAAAAATTTCTGGCTACGCCCCTGCTTCAACATATTAAATACAGTTTGGAATTGGCATCATAATCCATGAGTGTGCCATGTTCGCCTTTCTTGTTAAATAAAACGCATCTTTAGAACCGTAATCTATCTTAAAATCACCTACTAAAACTGTTTTACAACCTTCGCCAAGCATATTCTAACTATCCTCTAAAATTTTAAATACTGTTTGGAATGGGCATCATAATCCATGAGTGTGTCGTGTTTTCCTTCTTTTTCCATAAAACACTTCTTTGGAATTGAAATCTACATTAAAATTGCCTACCAAAACTGTCTTAACAATTTTCGCCCGGCATAGTCGAACTATGCTTCACCTTTATAAAAACCAATTGGAAAGTGTATCATAATCTATGAGTGTACCGTATTGGCCTTCCCTGTGCCATAAAAAACTTCTTCTGAATTGAAATTTATATTAAAATCGCCTACTAAAACTATTATGCAATCATCGCCAGGAATTTTCTAACTATACTCGTAATATATTTATAATAAATTGTCGCGTTTTGGCACCAAACTTAGAAATCAGTAATCAAAAATTACAAACCTTGTGCATCTTTCAACATTTTAACAACGCCCCCCCCCTTCCACGTTATCTGGCAAACACATTTGAAAAGATCTTCACCGTGACAGTTCATGCCTACAAAACTTGTCTGCAAGATCGCTTGGACAAAATTCTGGGATTGGGCGAAATCGCACCTTAGTGCTTAAAAAAAAAAAAAAAAAAAAAAAGTCTTGCAGCATACCACAATAGTTTAGCGAATTAACTCGTTTAGTTCAACAAATGGAATTACAGAGTCTAAAAATTCCTTAGAACGACTGTCGAATGGTGTAGCTTTTTTATTAGAAGGCAATTTCGGTTTATGTCGACTTCAGTAAATGGCAATTTGAAATTATTACAGAAGTGCTTTTATTTGTTTTTTTTTTTTTTATCCTAAAATAGAAATTTTTATTGTTTAACTTTTATAGGTAACTTTAGGCAAACAGTATCGTAGTCTATTTCTGGAGAAAACTCTCGTTATTTTTTACTTTTAAAAATTTGCTGTTGTAATTTAAATTTTGCTGTTTGCTACTTACATAACAATGCTATAGGTAATGTTTCACAAGCAGTATGTGCACCCACTCATGAAGGTATTCAGGTGTAAACAAAAGTTAATTTTAGTTTTATGTATGAATAATTAGTTTACCGGGAAAGAAAATATTATATTATAGATTTTACTTAATATAAATATTATATGTGAAATCGGATATAGACGATCAGGCCCTGATTTTCCATTAGGCTCGGACCTAGGGCCCCTGAATGTTGGGGGCCCCAAAAAACAAAACCCCAATTCAATTTTTCTTAATTTTATTTTTTTTTCATAGCAGATTTTTATATATCCTTTTAAATTTTTTCAAACAATATTTTAAACAAGTTGCCAATTAGCTCGATGACTAAATGGCATTTTTAAACAGGGTTGAAAAAAGTTGTAAATTCTTAGGAATTTTATGTATATCTTGAAATTTGTTTAATAAATTCATCATGAAAGATAATAGACGACTGTCATTTTGGAAAAAGAAAAAGCACAGACTTTCGGCCGCAGGGCGCAGTCAGACAGTAATTTACCTTTGGAGATTTCACGCTGCCTACATCAGTGTTTGGAGGCCCGCCCATCTCAAGTTGTGCCTATAGTCAAGAATTTTCTAAATCGGGCCCTGTAGCCGACATCAGAAAGTTTTATTCAGTGTACAGAAAAAAACTTAATTATTTCCAAAACTTTTGAAAAGCAAATGCATATCTGAATACTCGTTCATCTCACGGGAATGAGCTCTTTTTAAAAGAATTCGAGACTGGGTTGTTTTAAATTTTTAAAATTATTAAGAATTTTTGTTTTCATACTTTTTAACCGAATTATATGAGGTTATTGGAGACACTTTCAGAGTTAAAAACTGGGGGGGGGGAGGGGGGGAGAATCATTGAACAAATGGATTCTCAATAGGGATGGATGCGAGACAAAAATTCGCCGTTTTTATGCTAGAGAAGACAGGCCTATTCATCATTACTACATAGGGGGTTTGCGAGACGAGAAGAAGCTTTGCAGCCGTTTTGCGAAACGAGACAAGCTTATTTTCCGTCTAGCGTTCATCCCTAATTTTCAGATATTTGAAGTCGACATTCTTTTCTGCATATTTGTGCAAAATTACAAGCCAATTGATAAGGATGTAGGACACACTTTCTATGTTGAAAGTTTAGGGGAAAATAACGGGTGTCTATTTAGATATCCAAAGTAGTTAAGATTTGTTTTATATTTCTCTGCTTATTTCTGAAAATTTTCACACACTTATTGATAAGTATGTCGGACACACTTTCGAAGCTGAAAACTGAAAAAAAGGTAGATTTTTTTTTTTTTTAATTTTCTAAGTAGCATAAAATATGAAGACGTGTAAAGTAGGAAGATTTCTCTTTGTATTTTGTCTGTTTACATAATTTCAGGCCAATTGGTTAAACAGTGTAGATCAGTGAAATGTCCCAACCCTCGGACCACTTTTCCACTTCCAGTTTACCGACGGACCACATAAAAAATATTCCTTCGGCGAGGGGGGGGGGGATAAGAAAAATTTTGCACAAAATGTGATGATAAAATGAAAAATTCAAAAAAGCATAGAGAATATTATTTCCACCTGACTCAGAGATGCTAATAATAGTTAATCAACCCTGTTTACATGAATCGCTTTTTTTTTTTTCCTTCTTGAAACGATGATTCTCTTAAAATGACCGCAAACAATTAAGCTTTTTGCCGTTTTACCTTAAGAAATAGTGATAACACAATTTGTTAAAGACTCACTTGCTTCGCCGATCACTTAGAACTTTTTGATGGACCACCAGAGGTCCGCGGGCCACCAGTTGGGAATTACTGGTGTGGATCACTTTGTATACGATACCAAAAAAAAAGAAAGGAAGGAAAGGAAAAACATACTCCTGTTCTTTACAGAAAAAATAAACAACTTACTTGCAATATCTAGCACTTTCAATTCTGGACTGTAAAAAAAGGCTCCTTCAGTGAACCCTTTTATTTCATTGTTATGGAGGTAAATTTGTTCTAATGATGTGAAATCTGTCGTATATTCACAAAGAACAGCCTTTAGTTTATTTCCACTTAAATCCAAGTATTTCAGATTTGTCAGTTTGGAAAAGGAGGTTATTTTTATCACTGATATTCGATTGCTGCTTAAGTCCAGTGACGTCAGATTACCGATTTCGGAAAAGGCGTTCTCGTCGAGGTACTCGATCACATTATGGCTTACATTAAGGTGCTCCAGATTTTTCAAAGACGACAAACAATCACTTTTGACTCCGGTTATCTTGTTGTAACTTATATCCAACATTCTGAGGCCTGGAGCATCTTTGAAGGTGTCCTTCTGTAGCATTCCTTCCATTGAGCAATTATCGATTTCCAGCACAACGAGAGATTTAGACGCGACTTTCGCGTTCTCCAACGATGGAATTTTGTTGTGGCTCAGTACCAACGTGTGCAGAGACGCCAGATTCTGGAAGATCTCGGGACTGATTTGATTGATGTTGTTGCTCGCTATACTCAAGTGTTTTAAGCTGTGTAGATTCAAAAAGGTGTTCATCCTCAATTCTTGCAATTCGTTGACGTCCAGGAAAAGCTCTGCAAGCAAGGACAGTGACGAAAAGACGTCTTCATCGATCTTTTTGATGCTGTTGTTTTGGAGATTCAGGCTAACCAGGGAAGAACTGAGGCCCGAGAAGAAGGCAGGAGACGGAATTTGCAAGTCGTAACGCAGGGTCAAATTCTTAATGCTTGCGTTCTCGAACGTGAAACTGGTATCGAACTGCAGATCGTGTATTTTTAAAACGACGTCTTCGAGAGAGGAAAAATTTGTCAGAATTTCTTCGGCCTCCAAGATGTCACTTTGGACGCCGGAACATACAGCTGTCGTGGCAGTGCATTCACATTCGATGTCTCCAAGCAATGGAGAGCAGTTGTAACACGAAATTGTGTGTCCACATAATAACACTGCAGCTACTATCAATAGAATCCATAGAGAAAAACTGGAGACAGCCACCTGTAAGACAATTCAGACAAATTAGATTGATTTATTTTCTTGGATAGTTATTTCGATAAAAATGTTTGATTTAGCAAATAATTTTATTTCTTGAAAAAAATTACTTTTTTATGTTTATGCAAGGTCGCAGTCAAGGGGGTTTGGGGGTTCAACCCCCTCCCCTTCCTGAACTTTCAGGAAAATGTATTACTATTTGTAGAAGGGTATTAAAAAACTGCCACATTAAGGCATAAAAATTGAACCACCCCCCCCCCCCCCACCCCGCAATTTTTTTTTCTGGCTACGGTTTTGGTCTTATGAGCACTAGTGTAACTATAGAGGGGAGCTTTTTGGCCGTTTACTAGCCTTCCTAGAATGGTCTCTATCTTATTATTTTATTTTAACCTGATCTGTTCACTCTTTACGTTACACACAACGCTATAAGCATTCCTCTTCGGAACTTTATCTTTTGTGTCTTTTTCCTTTACTCCTGCCGATCTTTGAACGACTGTGGTCCTTCAAAAATCGTGGGTAAAGTGTAAATGCAAAGTGTTTTATACTATGCTTCTAGCATCATTTATCTTTCTTTTTCAACTTTCGTTAACGAAACAATGCGGACAACTCGTAGTTCTTGCCATGATTAAAATTATGAAAATTACTAGGGTCATTTTCAAAAATGTCAGACTTGGTTCATCTACAAATATATCTGGCATGTTTTTTCATTATACTATGTAATATTGTATTTCATGTAGTATTTATTATTCAGGGTGGTTATAATTAAACTTCCCCTACAAACAGGATTGTTACAGGTGAAACAGGTAAACGGATTGTAATCAAAGTTGGTATGTAAACAATGTACGAGGTACGGTGAAGAAATTTCGAAACAACATTTTAGTTCAAAAAATGTTCACTAGGTAGCGCTTGTCAGGAAAATCAACAAATTTAACAGAGGAAATGGCTAATTCAGAATGGCTAATGTATAAACTCATTTGTGACATTTTTTAAAATCTGATTTCACTATCCAAAGCGCCACCTAGTGGACATTTTTTGAACTAAACTTTTTTTTTAAAACTTCACTGAGCGCATTTTGTGTCCAGTCCATATACCAAATTTGGTGTTGCAACTACTCACCCGTTTCATCTGCAGAATACTGTTTATAGGGAAAGTTTAACTATAACCACCTGTATTTAAATACTTCATATAATGTAAGATCCAAAAACATATTCATATACAGAGTTCTTTGAAAGAAATTCCATTTGGTACAGTGGGTGATGAATTTTAAGAATTTTAACTTTAATAATTCGTTTATATGATAGATGACGACTATATGGCAAATTAGAATTTTGGAAAATTTTCCAGACTCATTAGATACTTATCCTGTTATTTTGAAAACTGAAAAAAGAATAAGTTTAAAATGACCAGGAATTTTTTTAAATTGTCAAAAATAGCCTCCTTTTTTTTAGAAAAGCTGTTTATGTAACTATATTCAAAAAACTGAATTATCATAGCTTAATTTTATGAAAGCGTGTGTTAAGAAACATGCGGTAAAATAATAGTTCAATACTTAATTATTTCATGTGATTTGGCAACTTTCTGAGAGCACATAGCTTTTTAATCCAAGGAATGCACAATTCAAGCCTGCCTTTTTGAGTAAAATTTTTATACTCAATTATTATCAGAAATTCAATTAATTTGAATATAAATTTTCGTATTTTTGAATTTTAGTTTATTATTGAAGAAATCGTGGAAAAGGTTATTAATACAATTTTTGAAGAAAAGGTGCATAAATAAAACGTTTAAGATATAAAAATGTTATGAAATTATTTTGAAATACAATCTTTAAAGTAAGGAAGGGGGGGGGGGAGTGCTTTAAACTGAAGTGCAATGATTATATTTACTGCATGATGTAAGAGTATGAAATGCCGCCAAATTTAGCCTGCCTATTTCTTCTGCAATCACAAAGCAGGGGCGCCACTAAGGTCAGACATTTTTACTTTCATAGATTGGACACTTGTCTGCAGGGCCTGATTTCCTGGAAGGCATTCGGGTTCAAGCGCCAGGCCCCCCAACAAAAAGGGGCCCCAAAATTGTTCTTTATTGTAAATTTTGAAAAAAGTTTTCGAAAGATCGAGGTCCGATGAAGCTTTTACCCAGGGCCCCCAAATCGGCAAATTCGCCCCTGCTTGTCCGGTACAAGTTTTCAGAATAGCATTACAGGTCCAATTTTTAGAATATTTTTAGTAATACTAAAGAAAAGTCGCATTTTACATTTTTGTCCGAAGTTGCAAAACAGCTGGAGCCAACCCCTGCAAAGAACCACTGAGGGTTTTGCTATTTGCTGTATATAAGCATTTTTCTCCAGAGAAGTTAAAGTTATTTCGAATAGCCGTAACTTTGTATATTTAAATTAATTTAAAGCATTTGAAATGACGGCATTAATATAGTTAATCCGATATGGATTAATGAAAACAAATTATAACCTTACACGGATTATTTTTTAAGGAATTCTTTTACTCTTTCTTATTTACAAAATTAATTTTAGTTTTAGAATTTTAAAAAAATTCTCCTTGAAAAAGAAAAAATTATTTTTCTTTATAGGAAAAAATACATTTTAAGAAACATACAGAAGTGAACACTGAAAATCAGATACTTAAATATATATATACTAGTAAACATTCTCTTATTTCATCAAAATACAGTTACTATAAAAATTCACAATAAACTATACACAACTAACTGCTATGCTATTTTTTCAAATTTATAACAAATTCCACTTTTACTCCGCACCAAAATGAAACTCCGACATACAAATTTACTTACACGGAAATTCATCTTTGCATGAAATTTAACAGCAAAAAATACTCATTCGCACCGGAAAGTGTTCGGGCGTGCAAAACGCTATCCTGGCGAATGTCGGTGGCATCTGGGAGCGTTTCTTAATCTAATCCGTTAATATTTTGGAAAAAAGTGTGCATTTTTATGAAAACCTGGTCGATAAAATGCCACCCGGGTCAGAGACAAACAGGAAATGCAGGCATCCTGCTTCCGTCTGCGTAAATTTCTTCTGCCAGATAACTTCACACACGCGCCGCGCCGTATTGGTAGTGAATCATAGGAAGCTGATACAAATCCCACAAGCATAACAGCGATCGCATGTAAAATTCTTATTAATTTTTCGGGTGAAATGATGTCCCACTCCAGCGAATTTAGCGAGAAAATCAACGGGTCGTACTCGTTTGGCAGCCGCGAAGTTCCTCTGAAGGCAGAAATGTTACTTCTCTGTTATTTCAGTGGTTTCGGATAGTGTCGTAAGCTTTCCTACGAAAAGTGTTTAAGATTTCGTTCCGTTTATCAGATTGTTCGGAAAGTAATGCGTTTTTTTTTCGTATGTCAATATTTTGCCTAGACAAAACTATTCAAGATAATAATACGAATAGGGATGGACGCGAGAATTCTCGCGAGACGAGACAGGCATTTTTTTGCGAGACGAGAAAGAAAATATTTTGCGGGACGAGACGCGAGACGAGACAGAGTCTTGTCTCGAGCGAGAATTCTCGCATTTTTTTCCGTCTCGCATAAATATGATCTGAAAAGCGACAATTTGCCTGAAGCCTCTACCGTTTAACTTGCGTCTCCTTCGTTTTCGGTCCTGGTATACTATCAGCACTCTACAATACGCACAAACACGTAACATTTAAAATTAGAACAGACGAGAGATATACAAAACACACAAAGGAGAGGATAAAGAAAGAGGCGGAAAAAAAAGAAAACAGAGAAGAGTTGAAAGAAAACTAATTAGTAAATAGGAAAGGCGGTACGGTATGTTCAAATCTGACCACTTTTAGACGGGGCCCGGGGCATTAAGTTTGGGGGCCCCCTTACTATCCCCTTTTTTACGCATTAGGCCCCTTTACTGAGCCCCCCTTTTTTAAGCATTTTAACCCAGTTTTGACCGCTGTTGTACTCGAAAATTGCATTTCAGTTAACTGTAGTTTTTGTACTTTAATCAAATCGTATTTATCACCCCAAAAAAATATCTCTAACTTGATCTAGTGATAGACAATTAGGTAATACCTATATTATAGAGGAAATTCAGTTTTTTCCCCACAATTACTATTTCAGTACATATGAATTTATAATTTAGATAATCGGGATATATATGGGCCCCCTTTTTCTTCAGGGGCACCGGACTACCGCCCCCTCTTGCCCCTGTGATAATCGGGTTTCGGGTATATCAGAGAGAGATTAGAAGTAGAGCAACTTGCATTCGCATTGATGCTTAGTCTGAGTAGGTTGAAATATGGTTGAATGTCCTTGGTTGAAATATCCTTGTACCGATATCATCCTCAAACTTTCCCGCACGTTGCGGCGTGCGTAGGGGGGGGGGGGCACCCTGGTAACAACTTTCTAGGGGCGGTTAAATCCCTATTGTTGGCCTATTTTAAAGAGATTAAAATGACATTTTTTATTCTTATATATTAATATCGGACGGAAAGAAATGCAAGCAATTTTTTAAAAAACTATTTCTCTTTTCGTTTATATTATCATGTTTTCCCTTCCTTCGGCTTGCAAAACTTTTATAAATTTTTTTCCTCCCCATCATTTTATCTTGCAGTTGGGTTCCTATTCTAAAATTATCTTCGCCTGTTAGAGGTCTTTTCATTTTTAAAAAAAATCCACACTGGATATACATTAGGGGTATTATGGTTTAATTTTTCTGTAAACAGGGCGACCATAACGACTGTAGTACTATCGCTAAAAATTATTGTGGAAAAGTACAAACGGATAGTCGTCATCAAATTAACTGTTCAGTAATTTAAAAATATAAACAAAAAATAAGACGTCTATTAACCAACTGAGATACTATAATGAAATCTAAAAATGCACACACGGTAATGTTATTGGAAATATTAGGCAAATAATTATAATTATCGTTAATATAATCTTGTTTTCATTAATATAAAAATTACACATATTTTAGAGACTTGAAATTGACGTTAAAGTAAATAGTAGAGATTTAATAAAGACTAAAAGTGTTCTGTTTATATTTTTTCAAGGGTTATCTTACAACCAACTGAACGATAAGTAATTCTAATTTGCGTTAATATATCCCGCAGTAATTTCAACAGAGGAGATTACTTGAACTTTAAAAAAAAAAAAAAATCTGTTTTGTCTCATGCAGATATGATTTTAGTAAAATATTCGCTACTTCTCGTATGAAGAGCGGGTGCGCAGCTATTTTAAAACAAACGGTTGTCCATTTCATGTAGTGTCTGAGGTATTTAATGCTACAACTTGAACAGTATGATGTAGAACTACAGTATGATGTAGAAATAACACATTTTGAAAGTCGGGAGTTCTCTGCAAACCGCTAAGCTTTTCACTTTTCTGATCGCGAATGACACTGACGTAGTTTTTTGAGTCATTATATTTAGAGCTGAAGCAAACCGCATGTATTCGGTAATAAGATACGGATAATCACTCAGACTCGAAGTAACGAATTGTTACTTTTCGGTTGATATCGTTACTACTCGATTCGAAGATGTTTCGGATCGAGCAGCTTCGAACTTCGAATACAGACTGCCAGGCGAGGCGTTATTTGTTACTGGGGTTACTGGATATCGGATCGCGGTTTCAATGGGGAAAATGACTTTCGAGTTTGCATTTCGGATCGACCAGGTTCGAACTTCGAACGGGAGAAAATGAATTTCGGTATTTGAGTAATAGTATGTTCCTTTCCGTTACTAGATACCGGAAGTATTATGGATTCTCGCTGTTGGGAGGGAAAAATCAGTTTCGGTATTTGAGGAGTAGTATGTTCTGGTTGCAATTCGTTTGTGCCGCGCCGAATGGAATCGTTTTGATGAGGTTTGGAAGAATCCGTATGTTTCGTTACAGTTATGGAGATGGAATAGTATCTGCTGCTCTATTGATATGGGTCGTACAATGGGGGGATACGATCCGGTGTATAGTATGTTATTATGCGCAGTTGAACTCTTTTTTTGCGGGGGGGGGAGGGGGGTGTTCTTATAATTGTAGAGGAGCAATACATATAAGAGAAGCACGTTAGTAAGGGGTGCTAATTTCGGGCTTTCTAACATTTTAGTACTAAATAGTGGTGCAATCAGAATTCTTTCTTTCAGGGTGGTTCCGAAGCAGGATTGCGAACTTAACTTTTTCTTTTTTTTTTAGCTAGAATCGAAATGAGTAATAAATAACAAATTATTTAAATACACCTTTAAAAAAATATATTTTTATAAAGTAAACGAATTCACACATTTTTATTATTTGAAATATTATTTGGAACTAAAAAAAATATTTAGCATGGACACCTAAACACATTTTTTAAGTAATTTTTTAAAAAATATATAAAAAATTGGGAGCTACCCGGGATTTCTATGCCCACTCCTGCGTAAGCCACTGTTATTAAAATAATTCAATTAAGTTCAGTATGTTTCTAAAATGTCGGCGTTTAGGGGGCCATCTGCCCTATTTTATGGTACATTTTATTCCATGAACTCATGGAATACGCATAGTCCGGTGCAACCATTCTTTCTGTATGAAATGAGTGATAATTTTTGCTTAGAGAATGCTCTCATATATGCACCCACAGAAGGGGCTAACCCCTTTCATCCCAAAAGTGCAGAAATAGAACTGGAAATATCTTAAAAATAGATCATTCTCACTAAATTAAACAATTTTAATTTAAAATATGGTAATTTTTAATTTACTTCGAAAAATCGTCCAGCAAAAGAAGTTTTTGATATGAAATAAGAACTCACAAATAATAAAGATATTATGCTTGTAGAGACGCAAAGTAGTTGATATCATACTGAGATCCCCTGCCCTGTGAATTTAATATATGTGGCCCAATCCCTGGATCTCAGTATTCGAGAACCCGCTCCCAGAAAAAACACGAGTCACAAGCTTTCCTTTACACTTTTTATGATAAGAATGAACAGGTTAAACCAGCGTTCAGAATTTTAAAAAGGGGGGGGGGGTTGAGAAAAAAAAAGAATGGCATATGTCTTTGGAAGATTTCTATGTGCACTCCGCAATTCGTATAATTTAGCATTGTATAAAACCATAAATGTGTATAAAAACAATCTGTAAATCAGAGAAAATAAGCTCTAAATAGAACTTTGTACAACTTCGCTAAAAAAATTCTTTTTGGTTATGTTTTGTTATGGGTTTATGTATGGGCGGCATATACCCATAACAACACTGTCCCGGATGTGTTGTTATGGGCCACATATAACACCCTATTACCGATTCTATTAGTAGTAACGAAAGTAACGAGTAACGAATACTTAGTAACGAATATCGAACATCTAAGTAACAAATACATACGGATACTCATTTTGTCGTTACTTTTACAGCACTAATTATATTGCAATGATGCCAGGTTAATACTCATGACGCAAACTTTACATCAAGAGTCAAATAATTTTGCTTTTATTTTAGATTCCACATCACTGGAATTAATTGAAATTACTCATGTTAGGAAAATTTTCGTTTACTACAGTGCGAAGAACGGGCACGCAGCTAGTAACTAAAAATAAATACTATATTTTCGGTGTGACATTATATATACGGATTAAATCTCAATTTCTTTTACTTCAAATGCGGATATATGCTGATATAGTTATTAATATATCTACTAATGTGGCTATATGTAAGTAATTGTTATTATTAATATTAATTTTCAATAAAATCCCAATAATAAGTTAGTATAAAATGGTAACGAAATCGCAGTCCTTAATTTTGCGAGACTCGCGAGACGTCTCGCGCGGGACGAGACAGCAATTTCTTTGCGAGACGCGAGACGAGACGAGACGCGAGACGAGACAGAGGTTTACCACTGCGAGACGAGACGAGACAGCCCCGATTCTCGTCTCGCGTCCATCTCTAAATACGAAATTCGGCACGTATGTGAGTTTTTTAGCGTAGATGCTAGATTGGAAAGCATTTTCCAAAATTCGTAACTTATGGGGGATAGGGGGCTAAAACATTCTTTTCACATATCCTGCGTCATCTCTGCGTCAAGAAGAAAAGAGATATCCATAAAATTATTGCTGCAAAATATAGCCCTTGCGAATGCCTAAAAATCGATTTCAGAACATTTCGAATATGATTCTTCATGGAGGGTAGACGTGAAAAAAGGGGCAGGGTATCCGTTTTTTAAAGAAAAAAAGTATTATTTATAAAATTATCCCTTTAAAATTTAACAAATACGAGTCCTATGCCTAGGCACAGCTTGTTTGTAAATCAATGCTTGTTGAAAATTTATTTGTTTGAGTTCTATGTAAGAAAACGGCATTACTTTCCGAACAACCCAATAGTTTGTGTGATTATGGCAACGCTAAGCTGGGGCGATCTGCCAAGCATGGGGGGTGCCTCGGTAGGAGGACTTTCTAAGGGGTTCTAACGCGTATTCATGTTACATCTGGGGAAAACCTACTAAAACTCCAGACCGTTAGATCGACAGCCGCGCGATGGGGCCCGAACCCGGGACCTTCACACTTCGGCCGTCTACCATTTTCAGTAATATAAGTTTCTCTGTTTAGATATGCTTCGATTGCCCTCAAAAGTAACACATTTTAATCATATGTCACTACGGATCAGTGGCACATGATCCGTATACACAAAGTATTGTAGTAATACACAGGGAAGTTGAAACCAATCTTTGTACAACTACGGTTCATTAATTTAAAAATTGATAATTCATAATACAATAGAAAATTAGGTTTTCAAACCTTATCTAAAGTCGTGTAGATGCTTAAGACAAAAAGTTTTGGCTAAGCAGTGGAGTAGCCAGAAATTTTTCATGAGGAGGGTTATGACTCCCCCCCCCCCCCCCTAGGCTACAGGAATCTATTTGAATTTTGGGAAGTATCTTGATTGATGAGAAGATTTCAAAAGTAATTCATAGAATACAGTTTGAGTTTTTTACAGCCCCTGATTCCTTGTGGGCCGGAGCGGTTGCACATCCCTGTGTATAAGAGCATAAAAATGATTATTTAATGATGCAAAGTTTGGTATTAGTATTGCTATGAAGGATAATATTTTTATTATTAAATTTTCAGTCCTTGATTTCATTCCGTATTCTTCAAGTAACATGCCCCACAATATTTTTATATTTACTTTCCAAAAGTTTACGACAGCGCATTTATTTATATATTACGGGATAGATCTACTTTTCTTAGGAAACTATTTCATTCTTTCCGAATGAGATTCAGCTCCATTGTTTCTTTTTGTTTCACCGGGATTAGCAGCAGCACTGCATAGGCCATGTGTAAATGATGTTTGCACTAAATAGTAACTAGCTTTATACTATACCATTCAGCTATAGATATGTTTTTTTTTTGTTGTTGTTGTTTGTTTTTTCCCCAATGAGCGGCCATTTGCTCATCAAGCATTTTGCCACTACTAAAACCCGAGTTACTGGCTGTTTTATTATGGGAGCACCTATAGGACGGTCAGCGTACCCTATGAAGAGACGGACAAGTTAATATCCACATCCAAGCCATCGAACCCGGGACCCGACGCGTGATAGAATGATTCTTAAACCACTATACCACCTGGGCGACATAGATATAATGTTACCGCTATGAAATGTGGGGTAACAGAGTAACAACTATTATTATTATTTCATAAAATTAGTTTCCCCGTTTCTTATTTTAAATTGAAATTGAAAGTGTGCAAAATGCTAAATTTGAAGGATAATTTTAGGCTTGCCCAGCCGGAAATCAGTCTTTGGGTTAAACTCCCAAACTCTTTGGCTATGACCTTGCTCCGAATTAACATAAGCTCCAGAGAATATTACGGCTCCTACACTTTTCGTGCTCATGTAGCTTTGCCTTAACACGACTCAATAAAGGAGCGTTAAAACCAACGAGAAACAAATCTGGTGATCGTCGTGTTTTCATATAGGTTAAATCAGGGGCTTAGCCAGGGGGGGGGGATATCGGGATATATCCCCCCCCCCCGAAATTTTTGGATTAGTGATGAAATTCCGTCTATTTATACACATATAAGCTCATATCCCCCCCCCGAAAAATTTTCCTGGCTACGCGCCTGGGTTAAATACATAAGCAATTAGACAAATCTCTTTCTTTATGCTATGTATGAAAGTCCAGTGGTATAATGGTTAACTGCTGATAATTGTTTCGGTTTATTGGTGAAAAAGCACATTGTGCGGGTCGTACCACAGGTACGGGGTTTGATTCTTGGACTGGGCAAGGTCGACTCAGCCTTTCATTCCTGGAGTGGGTCCATAAAATGAGGCACAAGCTTGATTTGGGACTAAACACTGGGGGCTTCGCGTCAGGCCGAGGCATATGCTTCACAGCACGGAACTCATAGTCACGAAAGCATGGTTGGGCAGCACAGGCCTCGTCGTGGGCAATTGTGCCAATGTTTGGTTAGTTAATTTTGGATAAGTAACTGGACCTTATTTTAATGCCCTTAAAATTACGTTCATAAAAATTGAATCGAGTGATTTAGCTGAACCCTTATAAATAAGAAGAGATTCAATTCAACTGCTTATTTATTCATACAAGCGATTGTCTGTGAAAACGCTCCCTCGAGAGACGTTTGCGACCGAACGTTCCTATGTGATTTTTTTTTTTTTTTTTTTTTTTTTTTTTAGGGGGGGGGGGGATATGCCTGCTTTGTACTTTTATAGAGGATAAGTATTTGCAATCAGGCTTAGCAAGGGTGTAAGGGGATCGCGGCAGTTGCAGGCAGACAGCTAAAGAGAAAAATATGACTTTAATAGTGATGTCTTCTTTAAAATGAAACTTTGAAAGAAAAACGTCATGATATCACTGTGACAGACACTGAGGTACTTTTTCTTAGGAACCAAAAAAAGGGACCTTTTTGTGCGCCAGTGATAAAGGACATATCTCGTAGATATATGGTCATGGGTAAAAGGCATCCAATAATTTACGGTGAAGCCCCATCATTTTTTTTTTTTTTTTAAGTGCCTAACCTAGTAAATTCTCCCCCCCCCCCCGTCCTTGAGGATGAACAACAAAGTATAGGAGCAGATTGGGCTTTATTGACTTTTAAAGGACACAGTAGAAGGACACTACGCAGAAATGCTTCTGGAAAAAGAAATAACTTATGAGAAAATTGGATTTCTGATTCTGAGTCTAGCTTGTCACAGTAATTTTCTAGAATGGAAATAAATATTTTGCTGTTTCATAACCTCTACAGAGGAAATTTTGGAGAATTTCAACCTTTACAGGGAGATTTCAGTCCTCTTTTTTATATCAAAAAATTGCTACTGCACACTCTTTTACTAGAAAAGAAAAAAGAGAGAGAGAGAAAGAGAAAATTAAAAACTAAGTATTTACAAAATTATTCCGATTTTAATTCAAATACTCGATTAAAAAGAATAATTCTCAGAAAAATTACAGACAGTACTGTAAAATATCTTCTTTTTTTCTTCTGTAATTCTAAGATACCTAGATAAAAATCTTTTATTCAAATGAGGTGTGAGTAAAAACAGTTTTGTCATAGTTTCACAAATAATCACATTTCATCCTTTAAAAGAAATCTTGTTGCCTGGAGGACGAGAGTAAGTGGTGGTGCTATCTATCCTCACTTACTGAAAACAAAAACTGTGACTGAAGATAAAAATTAAGCTGTTGGCAAAAACAAGTTTACAGACTATAAGAATAGAAATACTAGAACACAAATTTTTATTGAAATATGATATGATATAGATTTCGTAATCTAGAGAATGTGGCATAAAAATGAGAGAAAAAAATTAGGCTTCATTGTAAAAAAAAGCAGAAAAAAAAAGATCCAGAGGGGGGCACATGCCCCCCTCTGGATCCGCCAATGTATACGAGCATGTGTCACTGTGTAATCAAAATGTACAACAGATTCTAGTTATTTGGGTCAGCAATTAATCGAGGCAGCTTTTAGTTGAGATAAGTGTTTAGGGGTAAAAAAATGAATAAATAACAGCATTGTTATTCAGTTAATTAAAAAAAAAATGTCATTTATTCATCCTAATTGACAAAAAAAAATCACTTTTTCTTTTGAAAGTAAACATTTTTAAAATTTTTAACTGAGTCAAGAACTGTTTTTGCAATGGCATGTTGTCATGCAAAGTTAAAAAGTTAAACTTTTTAAATTTTTTTTATGACTCCTGAAGAGAAATCTCCTAGTTAGTAAAATGTGTCCAATACACTAATGAGGGGGTGTACAAAATTTCAGCCTTTCATCATAAAATGTCTCAAAGATATCTTTAAACAAAGATCATGGGGGGCTATACATGAATTTGAATGTAAGCACTTATTGCTAGTGAAAAAAAAAAAAAAAAATATTTTGAAATTTCTATACAACCCCTGAAATGCGATCATTGAAAGTGATTTTTTTTCCCTTCGAGAGCCACTGAAAAGTGGTTTAAGTCAGTATATTTTTAATCTTCATATCTCTCACACTTTTTAAAATATAATTCTCGACTTTTGTACATCACCTCATTAGTGTATGGGGTACATTGTTTTATATATACATATATATATATGTATATATATATACAGTGGTCATGTATAAATTTAAAAAGTGTAACTTTTTAAATTTTTTTAACAAAGTCCTATTTCTGACCTTATTTTGAACAGTTTTTTCAATTTACACTGTCCACTTATGTCTAATAAATAAAGCCAGTTACCAACTTTTGGGGACACCCTGTATATACAAGGTGTGCCAAAAAGGTGGTAATAGTTTTTAATTCTTTATCTATTAGATATAAGAGGGCAATGTAAATTAAAAATAGTTCAAAATAAGATGAGGAAAAATACTGCAAGAAAAAATTCCTCGTCTTAGTTTACAAAAAGTTACACTTTTGAAATTTGTATACAGCCCTTAATTAGTAAAATGGCATACACTCATGCGATGATGTTCAAAATTTCAGCGTTTGACCATACTTTTAAAAAGCGATATATAAGGGATTAAAAACAGATAATATCATATTTTAAAAAAGGGATATTTTATGAAAGATATTCTTAAATGGATTATTTTTAAAAGAGATATTTTTAAAATGATGATCAGATGCTACATATGAATTTGAATACTAAAGTTTAATGCTAGATTGCAAGATATGATTTTCTTTCATAATTTCTGCATGACCTCTTAAATGCCATAAATCAACATGATTATTTTTTCCCTTCAAGAACTACTGAAAAGTGATTTAAATCAGCATATATTTATCTTTATATCCTTGAGACTTTTGATGATGAAAAGCGGAAGTTTTGTACCTCACCTCATGAGTGCATGGGCACATTTTACTAATGGGGATTTTTTTTTTTTTTTTTTTTTGTATGGCTGCTGTATACAAATTTAAAAAGTGTAGCATTTTGAAAATTTAGGAGATAATGTTTTTCTTAATGTAGTTTTTTCTTCCTAATTTATTTTGAATTTTTTTTTTTCAACCTACATCGCATAATCCTAATTAATTCACTGCATAATTAAAGAATTATATTGTGTTACCACCTTTTATAACACCCTATACATATATATATTATGTATGTGCAGTGATAATTTTTTACCACGTGGTCCAACTTCTGGAAACATTTCCTAGCTTTGCCTTTACAGTTTATCATTATTTACTCTCTAGACTACATTTTAAAAATTGATAACACACTAACAGTGCACATAGAGTGTAGAGCAGGGATGGGCAAACTACGTCCCGCGGGCCAAATCCGGCCTGCCGGACAGTTTTATCCGGCCCGCGGATAGAATTTTAATTTGCCGGTCCGACGAAATTAAAAGAAAATACAGTCGAGAGCCAAAAATCCGCCGACCTAAAATCTGCAAACGTCCGAAATCCGCACACCTTCTCCGATGTAAATAATGAAATTCGCAGTCGTCCGCCAGTGATGAAATTGTTGAAAAGTGTCTTGAATCCAAAGATAAATATGATTCTGATGATGATGATGAAGACTTTGGTAATAACAATAATAAAAAAATCCATTAGATAAAAGTTTAAAGTTAGGAGAAGAATACCTTAAATTTTTAGAACAGCAAAGTTCTGTAACAAAACAAGAATTAATGATAATACACAATTTGCAAAAATAAATAAAGAAAGGAAAGAAAGAAAAGGGAAAAAAAAAACTGAAAGCAGAAAAAAATAACATTTTAAAACAAGTCACTATAGAACATGCTTTCAAAATCAGAAAAAGGAAATATTGAAACCATTTGCTTTGCTAGTCTTCACATAATTTTTTCTTTTTTCTCCTATGCTTTTGTATTTAATGTGAAAATATAAGTGAAATACTTTTGACTGTGCTTTTATTTCATTGTAATTGTATTCTACTTTTTTTAAATTAGAAATGTAATGATTTATCTTTTATGGCCTGAAATCCACAAAATCCTAAAATCCGCACAAGCCATGGTCCCAAGCTGTGCGGATTTCTGGCTCTCTACTGTATATACTTATATATTATATATCCATATTAAGGATTATGAAGATGGCTTAAAAAAAACTGCATTTTGAGTTGGAATGCAGATTTCAAGATTTCAGTGCCATTCTAACAGAATTGGATATTTTTACCATGCCTTTCAACGTAAATTGTGAAGTCAGATTTGCAGCTTGAATTAATTGAGTTGCAATCATCTCAAGCAGTTGTTTCTAACTATGCCAAAGTTAGAATTTTACAAATCATTACCGAAAGTAAGTTTCCCAAATTTAATATCTCACGCCCAGAAAATCAGTGCTATGTTTACTTCATCTTATATATATGAATAAGTGTTTTCAACTATGAACCTTAGAAAGAATTCTTTCAGAAGTAGACTGACAGATGAGCATTGAGCCTTATTCCTTAGAATCAGTACATCTCACTTCGAACTTCAATATATGGAACTTTTAAAAATGAAATCACAATTTCATTATTTTTAAAATTTTAGAAAAATTTATCTTGGCCCACCAAACTTTTTTTTTTTTTTCGATTTTTGGCCCGCGACCAAAAAAGTTTGCCCATTCCTGGTGTAGAGTAATAAAAATCATAGGAGCCCGCTGTGAACAGCAGATTTAATTTTGCCTATGGGTGGCATGGGCCTAAATTTTGTCCAACGCATTTAATGTATAAAAAATAAAGCAGGATAAAAGGTAAGAAGGGATGAATAAATTAATGCCTCTTGAAATATTAAAAATAGATAAGAGCATTCTATAAAAGATTCTTTAAAAATGTTTACCTACAAAACTTATTTTATTTTTAATTGATATTTCTAAGTAATAAATTGAATTTTCATATTGATATGTTTATTTTTATCACACTGTTATACGTATATAGCATCAGATAAAAAGTTTCATTCTTCTTCTTTCTAATAGTCTGAATCACCAAACTAATTTTCAATAAAATTTCATGAAAATTTACAAGAACTATATTTTTTTTAAACTCATGCTTGAAAAAAGTCACAATAAAATTTATTGGATCTCTCTGAATAACTAATAATTTTACTTCACTAAAGCATAAAGAATGAAAGAAAACAATAAATAAAAGTAACATTTCAAGCTGTAAAATAAATACCTCAAATACATAATTTTTATTTCATGGAAAGCAATAATTTAATAAACTTCTACAATATATAACAGTTAGTGATTACACTGCATGATAATTATGACCATGGTCCTTTTTTAATAAGTAAAATAATACCGAAAACTATTATAAGTAAATATTGCATTGTTGGTTTATTGCGATTTTGTTCCTTCTCGAGTGCTTCTGCTTCTTGTTTTCTGGAAGAATACTTATATTTAGGCAAGTTATCAATTGTCTGCCACCGTGTATCAGCATCCGATTTGGGTTTTGCCGATCGACTGTCAAAAAACTCTTGAAACTCCACTTTGTGATCAACAGTGGGTTTGACCTCCCTTTTCATAGTTGACACAGGAATTCCTTTGTCATACTTCTTCCTTAAACCGTAATTTCCAAGCACTTCGTATGCTTCAGCAACTTCTCTAAATTTTACAGCAGATTCCTCGCAGTTGTCACTTCTATCTGGATGATATTTCAAAGATAAATCATAGTAAGCTTTTTTAATTTCCCGATGTGTGGCAGAAGATTTCAATCCAAGAGTTTCGTAAAAATCGACTTTTTTTTCTTTCTTAGGATCATCGGAAAAGTTTCTTCTCATCCCCAACTCAGCTGACAAAAGAAAACAGTACTTTGCTTTACATAATATTTCATGATTACATACAAAGCGATGAATCAAAGTAGTCGCCATCAAAGTTTTAACAAGTTAGTAAATTTTTGCTTTTTAAACTTGTTTCCGAATTTTGATGATTAGTTACTCAATTCGTTAATTCTATTGGGAAAGTATAAACATTGACATTGACAACACGTTTGTTTGTAAATATATGGTTACGCTACCGGCATACCGGAAAGAAAATCTTACGACTCGGCTGCCGACCAACGCAGAAAAGAAACACGGAGTTAAAGAAAGGGTGTTCTAGATCTAGAACACTTAAAGGATCCTAGCAACCAGTCAAACCTTCACTACTGAGTAACAAACAATGGCTTAGCCTAGACTCTGTGGTAGGTCGGGACCGTCGCTATTTGTAATGGGCATGCGCGTGTATTTTGAGGAGTCATCCAAAGAGGCCTACGAATGCTAGAACGTCCTCAATTTTCGAGGACATTCCCCAATTTCTGTGCTTTTTTGCAATTTCTCCCCAAAATGTAAAAAAGCAATCGGGGACTACTTTTAATTATTACATTGTTTTTTAATTAGATTACTGTTAATTATTTCGTTAATTATAAAACGTCCTCAATTTTGTTTCAAATTTGGGGAAATGTGCGAACGTAGAATAGAGGACATGTCCCCAATTCTGAAACAAAATTGGGGACATTTTATAATTAATGAAATAATTAACAGCAATCTAATTTAAAAACAAAATTTTCGTCAATTGCTTCTTTACTTTTTGAGGACAAATCGCAAAAAAACTCAGAAATTGGGGGCTGTCCTAAAAAATTAGGGACGTATGGTCACCTTACTTACACCCTCCAAAAAAAGTATTGCAGTGAGAGATAAATTTCCTACATTCGCGTTCGCGCGGGGCCATCGCTAAGCAACGGGCCTGCTTATGAGTTGCCATCCCTAAAAATGAGTTTATCATTGAGGCCTGTTTTCACCAGTCACAGTATTCTATTTTATTATTCTAAGTATTATAAATGTTATATTATTTTATTATTTTAAAACAATTTTTTTATACTTTTGTCGTACTAAAGAACTTTAGATGTAGGTAATCGTTTGGTGAAACTTGCGCCATTTTCTTTCATGAAAATTTATCCTAAAATTCGAACATTTTGCTCTGAATGTAAAGGTAAGTGAATGCTTATAATGTATTTAGAAATTCTAAATATATGTATATAAATCATGTTTGGTGAATAATTACTCATGTGTTATTTATAAATAAATTATTTTAATCAGAAATCGTATTACTTGAGTAGTTTTTATTCTTGTAAATAAGCATGACGTTGTGATACTATTTAGACAATTTAATTTTGCCAGTTGAAAATGTTATTTATCAGTTATATATGCCTTGATTATGTGATTAAGACTTACATCTGGTACAGTGCAGAACTACAGTAAATTATAAATTATTGATTTTTGCCCGTTTATACAGAAACTTCAAATGTAGTTAATATTTTGTACAAGCGTTCATTGTGCTTGCTCAATTCCTAAGTTCGATTGAGAATGCGACAAAAGAATAATATATACTACATGAAATGTCTTTTAAAGAATAATTAATTCAGGGATCGCGCTATAGAGCGTATTTTATCAATTTTCTCCAATATACAGGATATCCCGAAAACACTGAAATGCGCTTTAATACATCATTTGTTAAAGATTAATGTTGAATTGTTTAAAATAACGTAGGAAATACGACTACGTTCATGAAATATTCATTATAAAAATGTCTTCTGTATTTAGTTATTTTAAAGTATACTAAATATCCACTTGTGAAACTAAAATAAGCAATCATGAATCATGAGAGTAAGCGCTACTTTGTTTTTCCTTCAAATTATATGCATCTATTTTCTTTATGTAAATATGTATCATAGCAAACAAATTAATGATGAGTTCGTACTTGAATTAGTAACACAATTACTACTTAAAACTACATTAAATAACGTTTGAAAGCACTGGGAAGCTTAAGAAATGCCTGATGTGTACGTGAAGACTCGAGCATCCGTAGGCCTCTTTGGATGGCTCATCAAAATACACGCGCAGGCCCGTTACTAATTGCGAAGGCCCCGGTTCGCGTTCCTACCTGGGCCTTCGCTATGCATATTCACAATACCCACATAGTGTTTTTGGAGGCGAGTCTTCTGATTGGTGGAAAGTCCAAAGTTCGACAAGATCTCGGCAACCCTTGGCGCACAAACGATTTGGCGTTGGCGTTGTGCTTGTGTGGTTATTTGCCATTTGCTTTGAGTCGTTGTCGTACGTGTTTGCCATTTGCTTCGAGTTGAGACATTATATTGTATTGTTATTTTTCGCAATGGATGAAATAACTGCCCTAAAATTACCAAACGGGTATACGTATAAAGTAATTAATAGGGATGTCAATCAGTCCGGTACACTTCAGACTGATCTACGTATTTCTGAAGTTAGGGATGAAAAGACGGCTATGGCTTGTATACACTTTACTTTTACATCTTTTATTTCGATGTTTCTGATTTATGCGTTTTATCTTTCCATAGAATCGCGAAGTTTATTTTTTTATGCGTGTATTGTTTAGTGTAAACCACGCGGTTTCCTACTTTTTCATTTTTTGGACCGTTAAGTGTAAACCACGTGGTTTCCTACTTTTTATACACCACTGTCATTTCACTATAATCAAATTGATACAATATTTACACACATTTTAATAAGTTTTCTTTATCTATATTACAGGAGTGGATCGATGCTTTTATAAGCTCCAGCAAAACTGTTTGGAGAGCGGCCAGAACTCACAAATGTGCTGGGAAACGTTTAATCTATAGAAAAGATTTCGGGTGTCAGCACAACACCGATGCACGCTATCGTGGGAAATGTTTACGACAGGTCAAGAACACGGATTGTCCTGCAAAGCTAAAACTTGTAGTGCAACAGTATGTAAATATATTTATATTTTCTTAATACAAACAACGTTGAACTAAAAGCAACACTAAGTTCAAATTTTTGCAAAAGCTTAGCATAACAGCTTTCCAGATTACCTACATATAAATTTATTTATTACTTAATCCAAAGTATGTAAATTGATTGCTATGGTTTAAATTGACTAAGTTAAGAATAGCATCAATACTTGCTAAAACAATGTGCAGACATGCTATCTCAGGGTTTGATCCAGGAATTTTTTCTAGTGTCCCATTTTTGTGAAAACTTATTTTGTAAGTTTAAACACTTATTTTTGTGAGTTTTCATACCAGTTTTTAATAAGACACTTCTGCTAAAATATCTGAAAAAAAACAGATTAAAAAGTAAGGTAAAATGCCAATGAAGGGCTGCTTTAATTGACTGCATTTTTGTAAAGGGGCTGCTTTAATTGATTTTAGTTTTGTAAAGAGGTGGTTTTAATTGAATGCTGTATCTTTCATTCATTATTATTCATGAAAAAATATGTATTTGTTTACCGATTGGTAAATACTTAAATTTGTTTACTATTCGGTTGCCGAATATTTAAGTATTCGGCCGAACCGAATACTCGGTTTTTCTACTAGACGTTGGAAACACATAGGGATCAGTTGATCATCCAATACGAAGCCGCGCAGCACCGCAGAGAGAATGATGTCAATCCTTCCAGGTCTCCAAGCGGCGTACCAGATTTGGCGAAATTGTCTTTGCTAGTTTGGCCATGCATTTTCGCCAGCACAAATAGCTGATCTTAGTAGTTAGTTTGTAAAAATGCTAATCTTTTGTACAAATACAAATGTATACAGATTAAAGAAGAAATTTGCTTTTGAAGGATTATGTGCTCGGTGACTTTATGGATATCTAATTCGAGTTACGGGTATTTGTTTTCGTTAGAGTTGGAATGCTTATGCTACTGTTTCGTTGTAAGTACGTTTAAAGTTTCGTTATCTTACGTCTTTATGTATTATTGATCATACTCTACTTTTGTAATACATTAACTCATATCTTTCTATTACTTCTGATTAATACAGGTTACACAGTATTTTTTTTATTCATATGATTTCTTTGTTTTTAATTTAGATTCTTTACGTTTACTATATTAGTACTTCAAATATACTATTATAAGTTGTCGTATCTAATTAGTACATGTTAAAATGCCCAATGTTCATCAGTTTACAGTGTTTATTTTCTGTGTACATCTTAATGTTAACTATGTTTTAAGTTATGCATGCTTTACAAAATGTGCTACATGTACTAAAGATTTTAAAATATTATAATTTGCCTTGTTTATAATTAACATAGTGCACAAAACCACCTGGGTGTTTATTTCTGTCTATATAGTAATACTCAAATACTTGGATGATACCATAGAATTTCTTTTAAAGGCATGGGTTAATTTCTTGTATCTATATGAGCTTTTACTAGCTGAATAGCAGGCATGTGGGGCAGATATAAATGTAATTCTGCTTCACACTTGCTATTTTGCTGGAAATATAAGCTACCGTTCTTTTTAAAAATAAAAAATGAATGATGATGCTCTTGCTGTGAAGTCACATCGTAAAGAAGACTGCTTTATCCAACCAACTGATTCTAGGTGCAGCATTTACCTATTGGGAATACAGAATTCTTTTCTAGATCTGCCACTGATCGTAAAGTATCTTATTTTCTGTTGTTATGTATTAATCTTGATCGTGAATTGGTACTGCAATGAATTTTGTTGAAAATAAAAAAATTTTCATGGTTTGTAAATGAAATAACCTATTAGTGATACGCCTGTGAAAGTTAAGGTAAGTGCTTTTGTTTAATTAAATGGTTTTATTTTGTGTATAGACTGATTGAAGATTTTTGAGTAGCTATGCCACAAATATCCATTGCAGTTACTTTAGGTTAAAAATGGGCCACTGATTGTCAATCATTTTAATTGCTGTATAGTAAGTTCTGGAATTTACAGAAATGTTTTTAGATTTATATTAAATTACTGTTTAAGGATTTTTCTTTCTTTTTTTGAGTTGCTTTGTAGTAAGTTTGTCAATATTGTCAATATTGAGGCACCAGGTTGCATTGCAGCTGAGGGCCTTCCACGAGCAAACAAATATTGCCAAGTAGGCTTACCCCCACTTATCAGGTATTTCTTCTGTTTAGTGGCAGCTCGTAACTTGAATCACTATTGGTGCTGCTTAAAAAATTATTAAGCTTCTTCCTACTACATGCTCTCCCAGCAATGCTGAAAATTATGGAGCCTTGCCAGGAAAGTACATATCATAAAACTTAAGAGGTTCACTCTTTCCAATGCATAACAATTTTTTTTTTCTCCTGAGGTGGGAGATATCAAAATTTCTTGTTAAAATGAGCAACCATCCAATGAGATTTAAGACACAAAATGATTACTGTGACATTATCACTTTATAATTGCAAGAATCGCCTTTCACATTGTGACTTGATAGCAACATCATTAGATGACTGGTCACAAATGAAGCCCCGCTGTACATAATCACAGATCATTTATTTACCACAGGGTGTCTACCATCATGCAAAGGTCACGAAAGTCACGGAAAAGTCAAAAAATGGGAAAAAGGTCAAGAAATGAAGCACTAGGTCACGATTTGCGACTCAACTAGGCTTTTTCCATTTCATTCAAATTCTTAGTTTCTAATTTTTTCTGCTAAGTTCAGTCAGAGAAATTATTTTATGTATCTTTTCTTAACTTCCTTAATTTGTATTTTGATTCACGAGTAATTTCCTGGCAGAAAGGAAGTTGATTTGTTTATCCTCTTAACAATGGTGTGTGTGTGGAGGTAGGCATCTGCTGAGTGTCTACTCTTCTCCCTCCCGACCTGAGGCGAGGATTAAAACCGTTCGCTGTAGCTTCTTTTTTTTTGTTTAAGAAATATATATTAAGTGTGTTATGTAAATTTTATTATTTTATACTATTTAAACTATGCAAACAGACAAACTTAAGTTTTTCACGTGTTTATTTCATAAGAAAACTTTAAAATACTGTTCATTTGCTATTTATAAAATTCATTTAAAATGTCATTTACATGTTATTTAGCAGAAATCATCAAAAATGATGTCTGCCAAATAGTTGTATAGTGAACTGACAATAGTTCAATATGTCAACTGCATGTTGTTTTACACCTTGGGAATTTCAAAAGTTGGCAAGTATGGATCTTCAAACCTTGAGAAAAGTATATCAGTTATCCACCTTCCCTCCTCAAAAAAAGGTTAAAATTGTTGGATTTAAGAGTAGTTTTTTTTTTATCCCTTCATTCCCTGTTAAATTCAGTGTTTTGATTATTTTCCACATTTTCTTTTTTAAAAACAATAACTTTGATTCCAATTACAATTATCACTGATCCCCATGTTTCATAGCTAATAACTTCAATTTCCCCAAAGTTTTATGATATATTATAGACTTCCATAAGTTCTGTGTTACCATAGATGTAAAAAGATTTGCAATGTACAAGCTACATTGCAAATCTTTTTACGGCGATCAATGGTAAATCTTCTTTTTTTAAAATAGCAATTGGTCCAAGATAACTGAAAGCAAACGGCTGATCGGTGAAAAAGTTGAAAAAAAAAATCGCTTTAAAAATGGGCAGGGAAAAGAAAAACTCAAAGAATTTTGTAATTCATTGTTAAAATCAAAATCAGTTGTATATTTTTCTGCAAAATTTCCCCAGGTGGCTAAAATTTCCTCCAATCGTAGATCGCCGGATAGAACATATTCTGCATCCCTGGCACGATGTATTTTTGATATTAGTTTCGTATTTGTTATGGTCAAGACATCAAGCTTACTTTTTGTGGTAGACACCCTGTACCATTAACAGTGTGTGCTTTTAGGGTATTTATATTTTTATTTTATAAAGACAACAACATTACACAAGCCAATTTGTTTGTAGTATTTCTCTAAGAGACTTTAATAAATAAAAACTTATTGAAACTGTTTCATCTTTTTATTTATGCAATACAATATATTTATAAATTTGATTTCATGGATCATCATACTCACACACAGGGATTATACTTCTCATCTTTCTTCGGCACTTTCTTATATGAACTGATTTCTTTTTTCTCTTGCAGCTTGTACAAATGACTCTTGATCCTATTTTACAAGCCGAAAAAGTACAAATTGATTCCTTTGGCTGTGCTAATTCATAAAACCTATGACAAACATATTTAATTTGAACATTTATAATTCCATTACTCAGTAAATAATTAACATAGTTAACACTTTCATATCTATATAAATTAATTATATTCTATAAAAATTTTATTAGAGTTAAATTCATTTTATTTCGCCTCTATTTCAAAAGAAAAAAAATCAACATGCATCTTTCTTCAAACTTCAATCAAAAGTAAATTTTAAAAATCTTGAACTTAAAACAGTGGTTTTTAAATGAAAATGGAATACAATCTTATCTAATAATATTTGCCTCAAGCTTGAATCAGAGCATAAAACTGGACTCATAAATAAGGACAATAATCAAATGCAAAAATTGTCCCGCAGTGGTCTGGGCGCTAAACTCTGTTCCCATAAGAACACGGCAAGTGAAGCAGCATCCAGTTTGGCCAATGCTTAGGAGGGTCATCTCCCTCTCGGCTTGTCTGATGTGGGTCTGTGTACGCTAATGGGAGCTGGTGCACGTAAAATCCGTCGTGGCTCCAATGTCCTCCAAGTTGTTAAAGGATACTGTTGGCGATTGCCAATTGAATCAAAGCCAAATCATTTTACTGATTTTTAATTTTATTCACCAGATGACGCTGTGTGTCTGTAAGGGGTTTCAATTAGCTTACTGCCCCTTTCGCGGGGCCTCTTGAGAGAACGGGGGCCTCCCCTGGGAGCGATGCAATAAACAAATTGAGGTAGAGGTTCTTTGGATTCTGAGAAAAGAAGTTGAGAAAGAAAGGATAATTTTATGGGCTTTGTCCTAGTTAAAAGGAATTGCTGCGTATTAAGTAAAATTGAAAGATGGGTTTTAATGCCAACTATTTCAAAAAGGGCATTTATATTTGTTGCGTTTATATCTTGTAAAATGATAGAAAATTTTAAGATGAAATTCACTGCTCGCTCAACAGGTTTGGATATTCTGCGTATATAGGATTAAATTACGCTGCGTCACAGTGCGTTTTGAGTAAGTTAAAATTGATTGGATTGCTAGACATGATTATTTCCCTGTATATAATGTATATAGATTATATTTAGCTGTGTGTCTTCTAAATTTAATTATAAGCATTGTATTTTAAGTGTTCATTAAAAGTAATGTTAATTAGTTTTGAGTTTTGGTTTAAATTTGATGTTTTGTTTTTCTCTTGATTATTAATGTTTTGCGTTAGCTGCCCTGCGAGCGCGTCATCGCAGATTAGCAGCAAATTTTCTGTGTCAGAACTTTTTTGAAGTTTTCTTTTGCGAATTCTGAGAACAATTTAAATGCGATGTATTTTTGTTCATTTTGTTTCTGCGTTTGAGTTCTGACATAGAAAAATGGCGAGCCAGCCAGGATACGTTTAATTTGTTTTTGTATCAGGGAAATGATCATACTAATTGAGAACTGTTTGTGCGTTAGGAAAATAAAATTTATGTATGAGGATTATATGTATTTAAATAGGTTTCGATTTCATATTTGTATTAAATCTTATCAGTATTTGTGAATTCATTTACTGTATTTAGAGGGAATCTTAATTCTGCGATTATAAAACTAATATATAGGACTTATAGGTCTTTTGTTGGGGGCCTTGGTTAGGATTATAAATTGAGATTTAAAGAGTTAAGTAAAAAATGAGTCTGGAGGCTTTAAAGAAAAAACGATCTGCTACTCGTAGCAGTTTTACTAGAACGGCTAAAGTTTTAAAAGATGAATTAGAGAAAGATGAACCGGATAGGTCCGTTTTAGACGATAAATTCATTAAATTAAAAACAATAAGTGCAGAATTAAAAGTTCAGGATTCTGAATTTTTAGATTTAATGATAGCAGCTAAGAATACGGAAGAAGTTATCGATAGCGAAGTTATAAGCTGCGAGGAATATTTGGATGAATTTATTACTCTTAGTCGTCGAATAAAAGAAAAAACGAATATTTCAGACTTGAAAATTAATATGAGTTCTAAAGTTGATGGTATTATAAATACATGTAATGAAAAACGGTATAAATTGCCGAAAATTCAAATAAAAAAGTTTGATGGGCAACTATTGAGTTATCTTTCGTTCTGGGGCCAGTTTAAAAAGATCCATGAGGATAGTAATCTGGATGATGTTGACAAATTCCATTATTTAGCGCAATCAATGGTACCCGGGACCCGTGCTTATGAGTTAATTGAGAGCTATCCCTTAACTTCAGAAAATTATCCGAAGGCTATTTCTGCGTTTGAGGAGCGATTTGGCAATAAGGAAATTTTAACTGAGATTTATGTGAGAGAATTGTTAAAATTAATTATTCAAAATGTACGGTCACAAGATAAAGATAAATTACCACTAGTGTCGTTGTTTGATAAAATTGAGTCCTATCTCAGAGCTCTTGAGTCTTTAGGTGTGAACCAAGACTCTAACACCGCCTGGCTATATCCGATGGTGGAGTCATGTTTATCAGCTGAGTTGATTAGGGTCTGGCAGAGAAGCTTACTATTTAGTGCCAAGGGACCACGTCTTTCAAATCTTTTGGAATTTTTGCGAAAAGAGGTTGAGGGAGAGCAGAGGGTGAAACTTGCACGGTCAGGGTTTGAAATTCCTTCGCCCTCGCGGGAAGAGCGCCCTAAGGAGAAAAAGGTTTTCAAAAATAAAAAATCTTTCGCGAGCGCCGCAAGTTTGGTAGCTACTAAAGAGTTAAAGTGTGTTTTTTGCGGGGAAGGTCATGAAAGTAAGGAATGTTTTTCGGCTCGGTCTTGGCCCCTAAAGGAAAGATTAGACAAATTAAGAGAATTAAATTGCTGTCTCCGCTGTCTTAAGCCTGGACATTTTGCGAGGGACTGCAAACAATTTATTCAATGCCATGTGTGCAAACGATCGCATCCCATAATATTATGCCCCGAGATTCAAGGAAAAAGGTGCGAAAACGCAGAGAATACAAAAGTGCCGACTGCGGTACAAACTACTATGTCTACCCCTTCGTGTATGAAGGAAGTTATTCTCATGACATTAATGGTTGAGGTAGTGTCGGGGGATATAAGGAAAAGGGTAAGGTGTCTTTTGGATTGTGGATCGCAGAGATCTTACGTTCTAAAATCTACAGCTGAAGCCCTAAATTTAAAAGGTCTTTCTTCTGAAAAATTAACTCATACGCTGTTTGGGGGGACGAAAACTGAGGCTAAAGATCACAAACGATATTCTATGAGATTGAGGCCTGTTGGAAAAGGTACCGAATATCAGTTCTGTTTTTTGGATCAGGATACTATTTGTGGTGGTATAACACGCATCCCTAAAGGTCCGTTATTAAAGGAATTAAAGAGCCACCGAATTTGGATTTCAGATGTGGGCAACGATTATCCTGAGATAGAAATTTTAATTGGTAGCGATATTTATGGGCAAATTATTACAGGTGATGTAATTCAACTTAAGGAGGGTTTGACCGCTATTAATACTAAGTTGGGATGGACTCTGTGTGGAGAGCCAAAAGGAGAAAGTGTTAAAAATTTTGAGGGTACCCAGTCCATGTTGGTAACTAATCTCTGTTCAAAATATGAAAGTTTCCGATATGTGGGATTTGGAAAAAATTGGCATTGCCGATGAAGCGCAAACCTTTTCTAAAGCGATTGAAGATCAATTAGCTCAGGAACAATTTTTGAAGGGGCTTTGTAGAAACGAAGATGGTAGATATTGCGTGAGCTTGCCGTGGGTTCAAAATTTTCCACCTAACATTGCCTCTAATCGGCATATTGCGGAAAAAAGGCTCTTTGCCACTACACGAAAATTGAAGAAATTAAATTACTTTGATGAGTACGATAAGGTATTTAAGGAATGGCTGTCTGAGGATGTTGTGGAAATGATTCCAGAATCAGAAGAGAAAGCGAAGGGACACTATTTGCCACATCATCCAGTTATAAAATTAGATAGTCTAACTAGTAAATTTAGGCCCGTTTTCGATGCTTCGTGCAAATCAGATAATTCATTTTCACTAAATGATTGTTTGACAAAGGGTCCAAATCTCGTAGAAGAAATCCCTGCGATTTTAATGCGGTTTAGGGAAAAAGCGATTGGCGTAACTTCTGATATCAGGCGAGCCTTTTTGCAGATTGGCATAAAGCGAGAAGATCAAAATTATCTGAAATTTCTTTGGTGGGAAAATAACAAAATTGTAGAGTTCCGCCATAAAAGGGTTGTATTTGGGGTTACAAGTAGTCCATATCTGTTGGCAGCAGTGATCTCATTTCACCTTAGTAATGTGCATAGAAATTTTGAAGGTGTTGCCCAGAAACTTTCACAATCCTTTTACGTTGACAACTGCGTCACATCCGTTGATACGAAAGAGGAGCTTGAAATTTTTATGAATCAAGCAACAAACATTATGGCAGAAGCCAAAATGGAACTGCGGATCTGGACTTTTGGTCCAGATAGTGAAGATCAGTCATCAGAAAACTTGTCAGATCCTGTGTCTCCAGTTTTGGGTCTCCAATGGGACCGGAGGGAGGATACTCTCTTCATGCAGCTTAAAATCGACTATGTAGAAGACCATCTAAAAGAAAGTTTATCTAAAAGAAAACTATTGTCATTGGTACACTCGCTTTTTGACCCACTGGGGTTCATAGTACCAATAATGATACCGGCAAAATTGCTCATTCAAGAAGCTTGGGCAGCTGAAGGAAATTGGGACCTACCTTTGCCAGATGAGCTAAAGGCCCGATTTTTAAAGTGGTATAAGGGACTGTCTTCTGTATCCCAACTCAAATTTCCTCGTCGTATAGGTTACGGGAACAGAGATTCTTGGTCACTATACGTCTTCTGCGATGCCAGTAAAAACGCTTATGCCACAGTTATATATTTGAGAAGTGAAGACAATGATAAGATATATGTGAAATTTGTTGCAGCAAAATCACGTATATCTCCATTGAAGAAGGTGACAATTCCAAGAATGGAATTGTTATCTTGTGTTTTAGGCTCACGTCTAGCCAAGTACGTTGCTGCTGCCTTGTGCTTGCAAGAAGTCCCTAGATACTACTGGACTGATGCTACTGTAGCTTTTAGCTGGATACAGCGACAAGAAAACTGGGGAGTGTTCGTAAATAATAGGGTCACAGAAATTAGAAGCCTGTCGAAGAAGGAATGCTGGAGACATATCCCAGGTAAAATAAATCCAGCAGATATAGCATCCCGAGGTTGTACTGTTCAACAGCTGTTACAGTGCGACTGGTGGGAGGGTCCTGAATTTTTGAAAACCTCCCCAGAGGAGTGGCCTGAATCCGAATTTTCTCCATATGAAGAACTAGTTGCTGCAGAGAGGAAAAAGAAAATAATTGTTGACTTGAGCATACAATTAGAAAAGCCAAGATGGTTCGAGCGTTTCTCCAGTTTTTCTAAAATTATTAGAGTATTCTGCTGGATGCTGCGTTTCGTAAATAAACTGAGGAAGATAATAATAATCGTAAATAAACTAAGCCTTCTTATAATACTAACACCCTAACAGTCGAAGAAAAGTCTAGGGCCGAAATCGTTCTGTGGAGTATAGAACAAAGAAGGCATTTCCACGAGAAAGAAAATTCCGTCCATGGTTTGCAAGTGGTGCGAGGTAGCGATGATGTTCTTCGTGTAAAAACAAAAATTATTGAACGGGATGATGATCTATCATTCCTATATCCAGTACTACTTCCGTCCAAACATTACCTGACAGAATGCTTGATAAGAGAATGTCATCTAAAGTATAGTCACGCTGGTGTACAGATATTGGCTGCCAAATTAAGACTACAGTACTGGATCATTTCTTCCAAACGAAATATAAGAGCTTGCATAAATCGTTGTGTTGTATGCAAGAGATTTACTGCGAAAGCTTTAACTTCTCCACCTATACAGTTGCCTCTTGACAGAGTAAGAGAATCTGCAGTCTATGAAGTAACAGGGATTGATCTCTGTGGTCCTCTACTCCTAAAGCCAAAAGGAAAAGCCTGGATCGTGTTATTCACCTGTGCAGTGTACAGAGCAATTCACCTAGAGCCCCTCACATCACTCAGCACGGAGTCTTTCCTGCAGGCTTTAAGGAGATTCATTGCAAGACGAGGCCGTCCGACCACGGTATATACCGACAATGGCATAAATTTTAAAGGGACAGACAATGCACTTAAACGGATAGATTGGAAGAAATTATCGGAAGATGAGGTTTATCCAATCAAATGGAAGTTCATTCCCCCTACTGCTGCCTGGTGGGGGGGATGGTGGGAGCGTCTCATTCGTTCCGTCAAGACATTGCTTGTGCGCATTTTAGGAAGATCAACTGTGAATTTTGAAGAGCTTCTAACAATCCTTTGTGATGTTGAAGCCACAATAAATAGTCGTCCACTGACTTATATATCAGACGATGCTGATACACTCATACTTCTGACACCCTCCTTGTTCTTGCAAGATATAAAACAAGTGGGGGTACCCGATTTAGATTCCATTGACTCAGATAAACTGAATGTGCGCGTGAAGTATTGCAACACTCTGCGACAAGAACTGAGAAGTCGTTTCCGTAAGGAATATTTGGGACAACTCGTACAGAAGGCCAAAGTTAAGTGCCAACAGCTTAAAGTGGGGGACGTTGTCCTCATCGAACTTGAGAATAAAAAACGTGTAATGTGGCCTATGGGTAAAATTGAGAAAATCTACAATAGTAGAGATGGTGCTTCCAGAGTAGTGCAGGTAAAAACAAACAGTGGACATTTGACACGACCAATTCAAAAACTTTATCCACTAGAGGTTTCAACTGCTGGAGATCCTGTACTCACTCTGACAGCCGAAAACAGATCCAGATATGGAAGATTGATTAAACCATGCAAAAAATAGTGTTTAGAACTGTGAATGGAACTATTTTTATTTTATTTGCTTAATTTAGTTTTAACCAAAAAATTTAAATATTGTGTTTCATTTATATATCCTTATTTTGTTTTTGCATGTTTTTTATATAATCTAGTGTGTTCAATTTTATTTTTATTTCTAATGTTAAGAACTGTCTGCCAATAGTGAAGTAATTCATTTTAAGAAAATTTTTGTGTTTAATTTCGGCTCTCGCCTAAATTAAAGGTGGGAGGATGTTGGCGATTGCCAATTGAATCAAAGCCAAATCATTTTACTGATTTTTAATTTTATTCACCAGATGACGCTGTGTGTCTGTAAGGGGTTTCAATTAGCTTACTGCCCCTTTCGCGGGGCCTCTTGAGAGAACGGGGGCCTCCCCTGGGAGCGATGCAATAAACAAATTGAGGTAGAGGTTCTTTGGATTCTGAGAAAAGAAGTTGAGAAAGAAAGGATAATTTTATGGGCTTTGTCCTAGTTAAAAGGAATTGCTGCGTATTAAGTAAAATTGAAAGATGGGTTTTAATGCCAACTATTTCAAAAAGGGGATTTATATTTGTTGCGTTTATATCTTGTAAAATGATAGAAAATTTTAAGATGAAATTCACTGCTCGCTCAACAGGTTTGGATATTCTGCGTATATAGGATTAAATTACGCTGCGTCACAGTGCGTTTTGAGTAAGTTAAAATTGATTGGATTGCTAGACATGATTATTTCCCTGTATATAATGTATATAGATTATATTTAGCTGTGTGTCTTCTAAATTTAATTATAAGCATTGTATTTTAAGTGTTCATTAAAAGTAATGTTAATTAGTTTTGAGTTTTGGTTTAAATTTGATGTTTTGTTTTTCTCTTGATTATTAATGTTTTGCGTTAGCTGCCCTGCGAGCGCGTCATCGCAGATTAGCAGCAAATTTTCTGTGTCAGAACTTTTTTGAAGTTTTCTTTTTGCGAATTCTGAGAACAATTTAAATGCGATGTATTTTTGTTCATTTTGTTTCTGCGTTTGAGTTCTGACAGATACCTCTGGGGGTGCTGATTTCAGGTGGGGGTTGGTCCCTCATCTGGAATCGGTTCAAAAGTAGGGACCAACAACTAGAAGTCCAACCCCCTTGGGGGCACTGGAACCCCTCTTTCCATGGATAGCGTCGTCTATCATGGACACGACAACAACAAAGCAAAAATTAAAAATGATGCAAATATACTGACCTGGACATTTTTTCTGAATTACGATCGAACTTTGTTTAATAGAGCTGAATTAACCACTGAGTTAAATTTTACTAAACACACCAAGAAAATAAATAAATATCATTTTACGGCATTTATTCCATGCTTGCTTACATTCTAAGCCTGGCGGCAATTAAACCTCACAAAAAGCTATATCAATATTTTATCGAAAAACTGTACTAGAAATCATCCGATTTGGACTTAAAGATTTTACAGTACTACGATTTAGTTCTTAGTGTATGATGTATAAAATTTGTTTTTAACAATACAGAATGCTCCAAGATGCACGAGGAGTTTTATTATTTACAAAATTCTGTAATTAAAAAAAATGTTTTTCAACAAGTAATTTAAATTTGTTATATTAGAAAACTTATGAAAAGTTCTATTTTTTAATGATTTATTCTTTATTTTCACTTGTACATTTTCATTTTGTGTATTTTGTAAGTTAATATTGCATATCTTTAAAAAAATCATGTATCTGCATGTCGTATATTTACATTCTACTATTTATGACAATTTGCATTAAATTTAAAAAGTTATCTGGTTAAATAATTATCAGCTTTGTTGATGATTTTTAATCTGCAGTTTTGGGTACTTACATATTATCGCAGTAGTCCGCCGAGACGAGCGATTTTTTGCAAGATACATGCCAGACAAATTAAATTATTGATGGTTCCGAATACAAATGGCAACTGTTTGCCGGCACATTTCATGAAAAAATAATTTGGTGGGAATGACTGCTGGGATAATATGCAAGTACCCAGTTTTCTGCAGATATGCAAAATTCCAAAATAATTTTTCCAAAATGTTCAAAGTTTTACAAAATATCTACTTTTTAGACAAACAAACAAACAAAAAAACAGTGAGGGTTTGAACTGACAAATGTCACAATTAAAGGATTTCTCATCTAATCTTGAAGTCAAGTGCGGCTCCGGTGAGGGCAGGGTGCGAACTGAACATTTTCTCCAAGGGGGGACATTTGAAAGAAAACATTCTCCAGGGGGGGGACACTTGAAAAGGAAAAGGAGAGAAGATGCAAATGCTCCTTTCACATGATATTTCTTGACAAATGCAGTCGCCGGCACGTGTAGAACTGACTTATATTCAAACAAAAGTCATCGATTGTCTGTTCTATGGAATCACAGATACACAAGCTACATACAATGTACCTGTATTGGATGCCACCTTTGAGGGTTTTTAGCTTAGAAAAGAGACGAAATTTTAAGGCAGTCGCCTTAGAGTATAGTAACAAACGATAACATACAACCTTCATTTTGACTTCTTGACTTCAATCCCAAATCTTCACTCACTAGTTTAACATTTCTTCAGCAGGGGATAAATAGTATCCCTGGCAGGGATCCATTAATATTTCTCTAGCCAGGGATATTACATTCTTCAGCCGGGGACAATCCTCGGCATTCCCCCCATCAATTCGCACCCTGGGTGAGGGGGTTATGAGGCCATGGCACCCTCCGAAAATATTTTTACAACTTTAAATTCTCATACTTCATGATTTCCCTCGTTCAATACGTATTTTGAACAATTTATAGACCTATGTAAAAAGTTCAATGACCCCTCCGAGAATTCAGTCTGGAGCCACCTTTGCTTGAAGTTTCCAAATAAGGATTAAACATAAGCACAAATCTCTTTATTATTTTACCAAAATACCATAGTACGTTGAGCCATATTAAATGAATAGCTAAGCCTCAATATACATCCTACATTTTTTTTTGGGGGGGGGGACCAAAATTGGTGATAAATGTAATATGGCCTTGAATTCTGTTATACATTCTGTTTTTAATATTTTCCATAACGTTTTAATAACATTTTTTTTTTGTTGTTGTTAAAATGAAACGAGGGGTTGAGGGTTTTGGAGCCCCCTCCCCCCCAAGACAGAAAAAACAATTATTAGTTAATATTTTTAAAATCTATATTGTTTAGATTCTTAACCCTAAATTTTTTTAACAAATATTCAAATTTTACTAGTGTCTCCAGTTTGAAAACATGTTTGGAAAAGCAATTTCGCAGCTACTCTCTTTCTTTGGCACCGTCAAAAACGGCATTATATGCACGAAAAATCAAGGTTAGATGTATATTGAAGCTGCACCAAATAAATATATCCTGATAGCGACAATCTTTCAGAACTGTTGGGGAAATAAATATGCCGATTATTAATACTTCAAAATGTAAAACAAAATTTTAATGTAAAATCTAGTATAAATCTTCAAAATCCAGTTGAGTTGGCAGTTATGGACAAAGCTTAGTGAGTAGTTGTCGTTAAAAAACTTACTCAAAAGTCCAAATCATTTGCAGTGCAATCACTCAGTGACTTAGGTGAACGCACTTGTAATTTAATTATTCTGTATTAGCTATGTTTTAATTAAATATCACAGTTTCTATTGTTTTAAACACAAGCAATAGTAAAATTTGCACATTTAAATTAAAAATAGGTTTAAAAAATCATAAGGTGAGAAAACAATTTCCATATTTTGAAATACACAAAAAATTAACAAACTACAGGTAAACTTGCAATGATAATAAGAAATTTATAGTTGTATTCAATATAAATTACATATTCAGAAGTTTCTAATGTGGCTAATTCTATGTCAAATAACATGGTGACAAAGAGTTTACATTAGCTATAAATTTAATTAGCCTAGCAAGGATAAAAAAAAATTAAATATCATTATTATAAGGAACAGACATTAGAAAAGTTTTTTTTTTCTTCAATAGAAATCGCTCCAGCGTATAAATATTATCTTTGTTGATAAGATTACTGTTAATAATGATAACTTAGAGCATATGAAAAAAAGAAAAAATATATACTAAACTGACTAATATTTGACTGACTATCATGCAAAATTATACTGCATCATAAAACCTTTTTAAAAATTACACTATAAATTAATAATTAACAATTTATAAAACAAAAGTAAAGCACATTTAATCATTTTTGTTTAAGTACTCATTATCAAGTTAAAAAATATTGAAAAAAAACCCACTAGTACACGGCTAAAAAATGCTAACATTACGGACGAACGATGTTTATTTACATATACGTACATACTCAGACACCACCGGCTTAAAACCTGCAGGATACATATTGGCGATAAACTGCTAATACCTACAGGGTCCGTACTGGCGATAAGCTGCCAAAGCTAGTCATACCACTTGCGATTTGTTTAACCAATCAGGAGCATTCATTTAAAACACTATGTGGGTATTGTGAATATGCCTTCGCTATTAGTAACGGGCCTGCGCGTGTATTTCGATGAGTCATTCAAAGAGGCCTACGGATGCTCGCGTCTTCCCGTATACATGAAGCAATTTTTAAGCTTTCCGATGCTTTGAAACGTTATTAAATGTAGTTTTAAGTAGTGATTGTGTTACTAATTCAAGTACGAACTCATTAACAGTTTCTTTACTATGATACACGCGGACATTAAAGTAAATAGATGCATGTAATTTGAAGGAAAAACAAAGTAGTGCTCACTCTCATGATTCATTATTTTAGTTTGAATTTTAATATACATGAAAAAATTAAGCTGACTTTTAGTATACATTAAAGTAAACGAATACACAAATGATACAGACATTTTTATGCATTTCTTTAAACTGAATGTTTAAGTTTCACAGTTTCAAAGCAGTTACAACCATTATTACTTTTAAAATAAATTTAACTAGTAGTTATTAAATTTTTATTTATTACATATTGTTCGGTTAATATATTAACAAAATATATGACGAGGAGCTGAAATTGAATTTAAAATATTTGATATTTACACCCTCCAAAAAAAGTATTCGAGCAAGAGAGAAATTTCCTATTTTAGATTTGCGAATAATAATTGAGTTTTTGAAAAACGCACAACTTGATAGAAATATAGAAAGTCATATTTATACATAGCCTAATTCATATTCTTTGATAAATAATTTTTAATATACGAAACCAACGTAGGAAATTTCTCTCTTGCTCGAATACTTTTTTTGGAGAGTGTACAATTCACGTATACAAAATTTAAGTACTGATATACTATTTAATTTTTAATCTTTTGTAAGGCGTAGGTATCAGAAGAATGTTTGCTATAATTATAAGTACAACCTGTGCACTGCAAGTCCTTGGTATTTACATGAAAAATAATGTAAATTAATTTAACGAGAAACATTTAGAATGAATTACAAAATAAAGGGTGTCCCATAAATAGTAGTACGAACTTAAAGGGGAGATAAAATATATCAAAAGGATTCCGGTAAGGAATAACGTAACAGTGTATGATAAAACACCTTTGTTAACTGTTTTTATTTTGGTTAGTTCAAATGAGTTTATTTATCGAAAATTTTACCATTCGAAATGAAAATGATTTATAATTTTCAGTGTTAGTTCCATATACTTTTTCTTCTCCAAAGAAAAATTATAAATTTTAGAAAACCATACTAGGAAATACCACTAATATTCCAACACCTTTTTTTTAAGTTATTATTAACTGGCGATTGAAAACAAATGTTTTCGTCCCTGCATTGCTGTATATTAGGGTTATAGCTTTAAAAAAAAAAAAAAACCTACTCCACGGACTTTGAATACAAATTAAGATAAACTAACAGCTCTAGGACTTGAAAAAATTCAAGATCCCTTTTCACAAGTTGCGCTAAACAATGTAGTAAACTAAAAACAAAGGAAAGAGTGAATTGATTACTTTTTATTATAGCCATTATCTAAATGGAACTTTGAATTTGAGTATGATGAACGCTTATACAAAATATTAACTTCAATTTAAGTTTCTACATAAACATGTGCTAAAATTAATAACATATTTTACAGTACTTCTGCACTGAAACCAATATCACACATTTAATTGCATTTATAATAAATGATAAATGACATTTTCAACTGAAAGATTTAAACAGATAAGAATGTCTAACTAATATTACAACGCACGCTTATTTACTAGAATAATAAACTACCCAAGTTAAACGATTTCAGATTAAAATGATTTATAAATAACACATGAATATTAATTCACAAAACATGCTTTATATCCTATAAATTTGTAGAATTTCTAAATACAAGTGTACACTTACCTTTACATTCAGAACTTAAAGTTCGAATTCTATGATTGAATTCGTTGATTTATTTCCATAAAAAAAAGCGCAATCTTCAAAAAATTATTACCTACATCTAAAACACCTTGTCATTAAATCATTATGACAAAACTATAACAAAATTGTTTTTTAATTATAAAATAAATTAACGTTTATAATCCCAAATCGCATACAATCGAACAGCGCAAATGTAAATATTAGGCCTCAATGTTTCACTCATTTCTTCCGGTGGCAACGAAGAAGCAGGCCCGGTTGCTAATAACGACGGCCCCGTTCCTACGTTCGCGTATTAAGGTGTTTAACGTAACGAGCGAAAGTCGAATCGGGGACTAGGGGAAAACCGTGAAAAATGGGTGGTTTGGGGGTTTAAGGATACATGTCGCACCATCTTTACTCATGTAATAGAAACAATTAATAGCTGCATTTTTTAGAATTTGTCTGCAAAAATTTTAGAAGTATAATTATAACTCTAAAATTGAAACGATAAAATATTGTAGTAAGTATTAGAGATCAGCGCGAGTTGATTTTTCAAATGAAATTCGATTAAAACGCGACAAAACTGGTGAAATTCTTTGAATTTCCGTCTGAAACACCATCTTTATTTATTTACTTATTTTTTAAATTAAATTGCTCCTATAAACTTAATGTTCATAAAACACAGTAAAGTAGTTTCAGAAGAACCATTATAAATTTTTCAGTAGCTTTTGTACTGTAATTTTATTTTAAATCTTGATCAGAAGTCATATTCATTAGGTTTCATAAACCTTTACGAGTTTCAAAATTATAAAATTTGAAAAAACAAAATGCAGTACATTTTTGGCCCCCAAAACATTCTTAAATGTATTATGAAGTGATCCAAATTTATATTTCAAAGTTACTTTTGAAAGAAAGTTTTTTACTACAGATAAATAAGTCAGCCAATTTTGGATTTGAGTTTCAAAGACAATGCTTTTCCTTCTTTCGTTTTATGAAAACTGACTGGTTATTCAGATTTTAAATTTGCAGTATTCCACAGTACAGTTCCCGAGGAAATATTCTGAAAAATTTCATTATTCTAGGAATGTAAGTTTATTTTTTATCTGTAGTGAAAGTTAACCAAAAAGCAGACCTCTGAAAAAGTGGCATGTTTAATAATTTTTTTCAAAAAATGAAGTAACTTTTCAAATTTGAAATTTGTTTCAGTTCACAGTATATTTTCGGAGGAAACAGTTTAAAGAGTTTCATAGTTCTAGCATCATAAGTTCATTTCTGATTTTAAGTGAAAGTCCCTCAAAAACGTTTTCCTCTAAAAAAATACAAAGTTTCACAATTTTTCAAAAAAAAAAAAAATTAAATCGTTTTTCAAAATTTATGTCAATGTCAGTTCTTAATCTACTTTCCGAGGAAACATTCTGAAAATTCTGATAGTTATATAATCATAAATTTATTTCTAATCGAGAACGAAAGTCAAGAAAATAGCGTTTTCTCTGAAAAAAGTGTCAAGTTTAATAATAATTTTTTAAAAATTAAATAACTTTTCAAATTTTATCTCAATGTAAGTTCTTATTCTAGTTTTAGAGGGAAAATTCTGTAAATTCTCAAAGTTATGTGATTATAAGTTTACTTCCTATCTTTATCGAAAAGGAACCGAAATCCTCCGTTTTCAGGTAGAACAGCTTAAAAGTTATTATCATAGAATATGAATTAGGCTATGTATAAATATGACTTTCCCCATTTCTGTCAAGTTGTGCGTTTTTCAAAAACTGAATTATTATTCGAAAATCCAAAATACATTACATACATATACATTAAGCATTTTTTAAGCTTTCCAAGGATTTGAAACGTTATTTAATGAAGTTATAATTGTGGGACTAATTTTATTAGTTTCTTTACTATGTTACATGTGGACATTAAAGTAAACAGATGTATGTAATTTGAAGGAACAACAAAGTAGTGCTTACTCTCATGATTCATTATTTCAGCTTGATTTAACAATTACATTAAACAAATTAAGCTGATTTTTAGTATACATTACAGTAAATAAATACACAAATCATAAACAGTTTATACAGATAATTTTATGCATTTCCTTATACTGAATGTTTAAGTTTCACATTTTAAAAGCAGTTACAACCATAAACACTTTTTTAATATTTTAACATATAGTTATTTAATTTACGTTCATTAAATTTTGTCCAGTGAATATATTAACAGAATATATGACGAGGTGCTGAAATAGAAATGAAAATATTTGATATTTGCAATTCACATATACAACATTTAAGTACTGCTACAATATTTAATTTTTAATCTTTTGTGAAACGTGATTATTTGACGAATTTTTGCTATAATTAGAAGTACAACCTGATGTACTGTCTTTCCTTGGCATCTAAATTAAAAATAATGTAAATTACCTTAACGAGAAACATTTAGAATAAATTACACAATAAAAGGTGTCCCATAAATAGTAGTACGAACTTTAAGGGGAGATAAAGGATTAAGAATCACGTAACAGTGTATGGTCAAACACATTGTTTTCATGCTCCGGTTAACAATCCCTACAAAAAGAGGTTTAAAGTGTTTAACTGTTTTTATTTGGGGGTTTTCCAAATGAGTTTATGTATCGAAAATTTTACCATTCGAAATTAAAATGATTCATAGTTTTCGTTTATAGTTCCATACAGTGACGTAGCCAGAAATTTTTCATGGGAGGGGGGGGGTACGACTACTGCAACTCACATATATGTATACGTGTGTGTGATAAGGGTGTGAAGAATATCCCTTTTGTATGGCAAAAAATTCCTCATAGGGGGCGGGGAATGTGCCCCCTATTCCACCTTGGCTACGCCACTGGTTCCATATATTTTTTTCTTCCAAAGAAAAATATAAAATTTTAGAAAACCGTACTAGAAAATACCACGAATATTCCAACATCCTTTTTAAAAGTGATTATCAACTGGTGCTTGAAAACAATGTTTTCGTCCCTGCATTGCTGTATACAGTAAAACTTCTATGAGCGAACACTTCTATTTAGTGACACCCTCCCCACCTGCAACCACCAATTTTTAAGGATCCGATGTTTTTACTCTATCTAGCTAATGTTAAAAGATCCTCTAGAAGAGACCACAAAACCCTTTATAAGTGACCGTTCCCGGTTCCCTGCCCGAAAATTTTCTTGTATTTTACCGGAAGTAAAGTAAATAGAAACCACATTCTGAACCAGCTGCTCTATTGCAAATCGACAGCAGTGCAAGTACAGGTACACATTACGTACAAATCTTGTACGTTAGAAAAGAGACATGTCTAAGGAACGAGTGATTTTACTGCTGGGGCAGCGCATTAATGTAATCGAATCACACGAAAAAAAGAAATTCGAAGAGAAATTTGGAGGTTACTTTTGGTTGAGGGAAAACCTAAAAAGCAAATAGATTTTATTACGACAAATTCAGAATGCATGAAGAATATCAGAATAAACGCTCTTTTAGCAGATGTAAAAAATACAGCAGAGAGTAAGTACACTCGAACTCGAAGCGAGAATAAAGAATGAAACAATCTGAAATTTCTAAATATTCGATCAAACTGTAAAGTTTATTTATATAATTACTCATGTATTAGTATGCAATTTCATAAATAACAAAACAAATAATATATTTTAGCACTTTTCTTTCTTAGATACCTAATGTTTATACTTCTTTGAGCGACCACCTCTCTTAACGACCGATGTTCCGCGGCACGAAGGGTGGTCGCTCCAAGAAGTTTCACTGTATTAAGTTTGTAGCTCAGAAAAAAAAAAAAAAAAAAAAACTGATTCACGGCCTCTGAATAAAAAATTAACATAAATTAACAGTTCAAGGACCCGAATAAATTTCAGGATACCTCTTCAAAAGCTGCACTAAAAACACTGTAGCAAACTAAGAACAAACGATCCCTTATTTAATTATTCTTTATTATAGCCATTCCAAGTATTATATATAAGTTATTCTTTTGTCGCTATCAAAATCGAATTTTGGAATTCAGCATAATGAACGCTTGTACAAAATATTAACTGCATTTGAAGTTTCTACGTATACATATACATAAATTAATAATTGATAATTTACTTTCACTGAAACCTGTGCCACACATAAGTCTAAATAACAATCAATGCATATATAACTGATAAATAACATTTCAGACTGAAAAAATTAAATAGACAAGATTGTCTAACTAGTATTACGTTTTAGTGTTACGTTTAGTGTTACGTTTAACTAGTATTACGTTTATTTACTGTATAATAAACTGCTCAAGTAGTATGATTTCAGATTAAAACAACTTATAAACAGCACATAAAAATTAATTCACTAAACTTGAATTGCGTACATATTTTTAGAACTTCTAAATAAATTTTACAAGTGTACACTTACCTTTACATTCACAGCAAAATGTCCGAAATCTATAATAAATTTCCACAAAAAAAGGCGATATCTTCAAAAAATGATTACCTATATCTAAATTACTTTAGTACATCAAAACTATTAAAAAATTGTTTTTAAATAATGAAATAAAATAACATTTATAGTATTTATATTGATGATATAGAACAGTGGGAATGAGATAACAGGCCTCAATGATTTACTCATTTTTCGCGGTGGCAATCCATGCGCAGGCCCGTTGCTAATAGCGACGCCCCGGGTAGGTCCCTACTCTGCTTGACAGCCTCACCATGGCAAAGTGGTTTTGTCACTGGAAATGGCAGACGGGCAAAGTGTGAAGGTCCCAAGTTCAGGTTCCATCGCGTGTCCGTCGACCTAACCGTTCGGAGTTTTCCGTGGTTTTCTCCGAAATTTAGCGTAAATACGGGTTAGCAACCCCTTAGAAAGACCCTCACGGAGGGCATCCCCCTTGTGTTGTCCCATTGACGAATGCAGAGAAGGTGTACACAATTTTAGAACGACTTTGAGGCCACATAATTTATATTTAAAATACAGGGTGTATCACGATTCCCTCCTGGGTTTGGAAGGCTTATAAAAAATATATATCTCCAATAGAGCAACAAAGTTGACTTTATTGGAGAAAGAAATGTTAGAAGTTTTATTTAACGTAAGTCCAATATGTGAACCTTTCGTGACAGCGAAGGATTAATGCAATTTTTTCGGGGGTGGGGGTGAGGTGAGGGCAGTTAGTTTGTCGAATCATCAGCATCACGAAACAAGGGCGGATTATAAAGTAGGGGGGGGGGGTAGAGGCGACCACCTCAATTGAGAAAAAATAAATTAATGTAAAAGATCCTATTTTACTTCCATAAAATGGATTTATATGCCAATCGTGTAACTAACCGCCTCCATCGACAAACTAACTGCCCTCCCTTCCCACCCCTGATAAAATGCATTAATCCGTCGCTGTCAAGAAAGGTTCACATATTGGACGTGAAATAAGACTTGTAACCGTTCTTTCTCTAATGAAATCAACTTTGTTACTGTATTGGTAATAATAATAATAATAATATCTAATATATAAAATTCTCCTGTCCCAGTGTTAGTCACCTAACTCCTCCGAAACCACTCGACCAATTTTAATGAAATTTTCTATGTATATTCGTTAGGTCATAGAATAGGTTTTTAACTATGTCTCATACCCCTAAGTCATAAGGGCGGTCCACCCCAAAATGTTTAGCCCCCGAGTGCTTTTCATTTCAATCAGGATTTCTGCGTAGACATTAGCGTGTCGAATCACTTTTCAAATATGTTTGCCAGATAATGTGGAGAGGGGGGGTAAAGTTAATAAAATATTCAAAGTCGCACAAGGTTTGCAATTTTTGATAATTGATCGCTAAATATGGTGTCAAAACGCGACAATTTATTATAAATATATTTCGCGTATAGTTAGAAAACGCCTGACGTATATTGTAAAAGAGTTTTATTAGGCGATTTTAATATAGATTTCTATTCCGAAGAAGTTCTCTGTGGAACAAGAAAGGAAAACACGGTACACTCGTGGATTATGATGCCCATTCCAAACAGCATTTAAAATGTCTTTGCGGTATAGTTGGAATATGCCTACAGGAAGAATATGCCTGACGAAGATTGTAAAACAATTTCAGTAGGCGATTTTAAGATAGATTTCGATTCCAAAGATGCGTTTTATGGTACAAGAAAAAGTTGATTCCTATTTTAACATCCCCACTCTCGCCAACCTAAAAAATCCCCGTACTTTGGCGAGCTTTGCAGTCATGGTTCTCTGGGAGTTATGCACAAGTTTTAACGGTACTTATGTATTATCCCGGCGGTCCGGCAAGACAAGCAATTTTTCACCAACATAAATGCCGGGCACATGAAATTGTTGATGGTTTGGAATACGATTGTACGATACGGTAAGTACCGTTTCAACACTCCCAAAAGAACCAGATGAAAACTAAAGTAAACAAACTAGCGATAAACGCACCAGTTAAGGAATCTGAAGACACTTAATTATTAAAACTACATTAATTGGCAATTCAAAATAAATAAAAATGTAACGGCTTGCTTTACTTACATGTTGTTCCAAATCGCCATTTTATTTCTAAATTACGATTGCCACATTATTGCAAAAAATCGTCATGGTAACTGCATATGTTTAATGATCGCCACCTTGGCGAGAGTCGAGGCGTTAGAGTAGGAATCAATCCAAGAAAGACAAACCGGTACATTCATGGATTATGATGCACATTCGAAACAATATATAAAACGATGAAGTATATTTGTAATATACTTGGCGAAGATTATAAAATAGTTTTAGTAGGCGATTTTAAGATAGATTTCGATTCCAAAGATGGGTTTTACAAAACAAGCAAGAAAAATACAGCACAGTCATGAATAATGATACACTTTTGAAACTTAATGGAATAAGTAAGAAAAATAGGGACAACGTATAACTAATAATACGATTTTAATATATAGCACTATAGTGTGTATTTAAAACCTGAAAGTGTTTCAGATTTTCATCCTTTTTTCTTTCCGAACATGTACCCTGTAAGGAAAGTATTGTAATCATTAAAAAATTCGACTTCGAGATTTTGATGTATTAACACGTTTTGAGGTCTTCTGAATTCATTTATGCTATTTTTACGAGATGTATGTTTGTGTGTGTGTGTGTGTGTGTGTGTGTGTGTGTGAGTGAACACGATAGCTCCTAAACGGGGCATTCGATTGAGCTCAAATTGGGTATATATGTTATAAACCACCATCGTAAGACCGACATTGATTTTGATGTCTATAGAACTTATAGTTTTTCTACTGGGCTACTACAAAGATTTCTTTTACATTATGGCTTATGGGGGGGGGAAATTCTTGAAAGTGCTCTAGCGTTTAAACGGTACATTCGATTGAACTCATATTGGGTATATCTAATAAATAAAATTCTCATGTCACAGTGTTAGTTACCATACTCCTCCAAAACGGCTCGACCGATTTTAAAGAAATTTTATATGTATATTCGTTAGGTCTGCGAATATGATTTTGTCTCATACCCCTAAGTCACAAGGGCGGTTTACCTCAAAATTTTTAGCACCAGAGTGCTAATAAGTTCAATCAGGATTTTTGTCTAGGCATTAGCGCATCGAGTCCCTTTTCAAATGTGTTTGCCAGATAACGTGGAGAGGGGGGGAGGCGTTAATAAAATGTTGAAAGTCGCACAAGGATTTGCAATTTTTGATAATGGATCGCTAAATGGGGAGCCAAACCGTGACAATTTATTATAAATATATTTCGAGTATAGTTAGAAAACGCCTGGCGTATATTGTAACACAGTTTTATTAGGCGATTTTCATATTGATTTCTATTCTAAAGAAGTTCTTTGTGGAACAAAAAAGGAAAACACTGTACACTCATGGATTATGATTCCCATTTCATGTCTTTGCGGCATAGTTGGAATATGCCTATAGGACGAATATGCCTGGCGAAGATTGTAAAACAGTTTCAGTAGGCGATTTTAAGATAGATTTCGATTCCAAAGATGTGTTTTATGGTACAAGAAAGAGTTGATTCCTATTTTAACGCCCCCCACTCTCGCCAACCTAAAAAATCCCCGTACTTTGGCGAGCTTTGCAGTCATGGGTCTCTGGGAGTAATGCACAAGTTTCAACGGTACTTACGTATTATCCCGGCGGTCCTTCAAGACAAGCAATTTTCACCAAGATAAATGCCGGGCTCATGAAATTGTTGATGGTTTGGAATACGATTGGCAATAGTTTGCCAGCAAATTTGACGAAAAAGTAGTTTGGCGGAAGTGACCGCCGGCATAATACGTACGTACCGTTTCGGCGCTCCCAAAAGAACTAGATGAAAACTAAAGTAAACAAATTAGCGATAAACGCACCAGTTAAGGAATTTGAAGACACTTTATTATTACAACTACATTAATTGGCAATCCAAAATAAATAAAAATGTAACGGCATGCTGTGCTTACATGTTGTTCCAAATCGCCATTTTAATTCTAAATTATGATTGCCACATAAATGCAAAAAATTGTCATTGTAACTGCAAATGTTTAATGATCGCCACCTTGGCGAGAGTCGAGGCGTTAAAGTAGGAATCAACCCAAGAAAGACATACATGGTATACGCATGTATTATGATGCGCATTCGAAACAATATATAGAACGATGAAATGTAGTTGTAATATACTTGGCGAATATTGTAAAATAGTTTTAGTAGACGATTTTAAGATAGATTTCGATTCCAAAGATGGGTTTTACGAAACAAGAAAAAAAAATACAGCACAGTCATGAATAATATACACTTTCCAACTTAATGGAATATGAGAGAAAAATAGGGACGACGCATAAATTATGATACGATTTTAATATATAGCGCTATAGTGCGTATTTAAAATCTGAAAATGTTTCAGATTTTCATCCTTTTATTATTATTTTTTTTTGGACAAAAGTTTTTATGGAATGACTATGAATAAGTCTCAAGGCCAAACTATGTTTGTTTGTGGCTTAGATTTGAGCACGCCATGTTTTTCACACGGACAATTATACGTGGCATGATCTCGAGTGGGCAAACCATGCAGTTTGTTTGTGTTAGCTAAAAATATTGTTCACTCTATTCCGTTAAGGGATTGATATTATTTTTTAGTAAAATTATTGTAATTAGCGATATATATAAATGTAAAGAATAAATTACAATGAATTAAAAATATAAATGTTTGGTATTGTGTTATTTTTATATTCCAGCATCGTTCACAGCTCTCCATGCCTCTTCCACTCATATACCACATCCTCACACACTTACAATAAGTTAGTCGTTTCTTTCTACTAAAATAATCCTAGGAATAATTTATATGGCAAAACAACGTTTGCCGGGTCAGCTAGTATATATATATATATATATATATATATTATTTTTAAAGCCTTCCAAACCCGGAAGGGAATTATGATACACCCTGTATAAAGACTTTTTTTTGAGTATTCATTCGGAGTGAGCTTGTAGGTGATTCGGAGTGAGCATTGAGTAGCCTTTCTTTTTTGGACAGTCTAATTGTGATTTCCATGATAGAAGGTTTTTTTTAATTAATTTTTTTTTAATTTCCAGAGGTATTGATTTCTATTCCTCTTTCAAAATCTTCCCAGTGTCACTCCCAGACAGAGCAGCAAACTTGCATCAAACTTGCAGCAAGCTTGATTTATCAAGTCAATAAACTTGTATTAAGCTTGAAAATTTCAAGCGTGTAAGCTTAATGCAAGCTTGAATCAAGTGTTCTTGTTTACACTTGCCCAGCTTGCATTAAGCTTGGCATACCAAGCTTTAAAAATTTCTTAAATACTCGGGGCGCCCGTCGGCGAACTCGCCCCACGTATTTTATTTTCCCACGCATTTCCCCCCTCTACGCTGAAACTGTAGTTATTTTAATCTGTAGTTATTTTAACCTGTTTCCATCAAGAATCCACGGCTGGGATCGAACTCGCTATCTAAGGGCTGGGAAGCCAGCGTCCTAACCACTCGGCCAACCTGACTTGCCCCCGAATGATAAAGTTTGAAGTGACTGTTATCGTTATCACGCCGTTTTCTGACGAGATTGATCGGTGCCCGATGCCGATTTCTTTCTTTTATATTTCCATGGGATGAATCAAAATTAAAATAATGTTATGTGTGATTTATAGACTCTACTAATAGGGAAATAAGCATAATATAAACTTAAAAGCAGCACACGTTTTAAAACTTTCAATATGGCGATACTCATGTTGGGCAATACTGGCCAAAATCGAGACAAACGACTGATTTTGAAATCAATTTCGTAGTATAATTGTATTTTATTTTGAAGAATTTCCATATTTGGAAATATAGAATCTTTTTTTTTTTAATTCTATGATCAAGTACATTTATGACTGATGATAAATTATTTGTTATGTGGATGTGGGTTTCCAAATCAAGTAGTAATCAAGTTGTATTCAAACTTGACAGTTCAAATGACTTCTCCAAGCTTGCTACAAGCTTAAAATGAATTGAACTGTCAAGCTTGTATTAATACGTCAAATTCAAAGAAATGTCAAGCTTGATTTAAGCTTATGTGCTGTCTGGGCGGTACATTTGGGTGCTCCTGTAAAAGAATGATACTGACACTATTTTCGAGAGAGCTTTATTTTTTAATCCTTATTAAAATATCCCAATTTTGTTTCAATTGAAACAGCCGAATATCTCTTAAAATACCCTTAAAAAGAATGAGTGCCCATAGAGCATAATGCATAGAATTCTTTTGGGTACTCCTGAAAGTAGAGTTATAAATCCTATATATGTCTCTTTTCTCTCTCAATGGAGTACATGGTACAGTACATAGAAATAACATACATAAATTCCGTAGAAATCGATGCATATTTGCAGCAGTTAGATCACGGACGGACAACAGATGGAGAGACAGACTAAGCGAAATCATAAACACTTTTCAGCATTGTTGGAAAGTATTAGCACACAGTAAAAGGACCAACAATAGTTGTAATGATAATATCATAACGAAAAGTTAAGTGAACCAAAAAATTGAGCATGTTCAGGACTTTTTGCCACCACTGTAACTTTATTAACACACGCAATTACACAAGTAAAAACAATAAAATAAATAAAATAGCCAATATATGCCTTTTTAATACTTAAAGGACATCTAAGGAGGAACGGAAAGGGGGTTGTAAGAAAACAATCGAGAATACATATTTTTGAAGCCATCCTGGGGGGGGGGGGGTACTGCCTCCCGAAGCCTAATCATCTGGCTACGAGCTTGCTACATTGAGTGTCTTGAAGTCTACTAAACGAAAAATACACAAATTAATAAAAATCAATACGTACAGCTGCGGAAAAAACCCGTCCACTTGTACTTTATTCAGGCGTCGTTCCTTGTACAGCAAAATTACATATACCAATCGTTTGCGATATTGACGTACACTCTAATTTGCTATGCATAAAAATTGCATAAGGGGTCATCTCCATATTAAAATTCTGTCCAAATCCCTCCCCCCCCCCAATATCCACTCCTAGATTTCACTTCATATTTCAAAAATTTAGCTCATTTTGACCCCGAATACAATTTTGAATAAATTTGAACTGAAAATGAGTGAGTTATGAGCTTCCAAAATCCCCTTTTCCTAATGTTAAAATATTTTTTTCATATTTTAATTCATATCTCATATAATATTGATAGTAAGAAGCTGATTTTTATTCTTAGTATTAGAACTAAACGACCAGACCCAAATATAATTTACTATTATAATTTTAAAAATATTATTATGAATTATGGATTATTAAATTAATATTAAAAAAATTATGAATAGCGACCTCGCCAAATTTCGATGGAAATAGATGCAGAAAGTAATACTACATGACTGTGCAAAATTTCAAATTTTTACGTTCAGTAGTTAATTTATATTAAATAAAATGTGTTATATTCATGAGTTAAGGGGGGTCATGTATAAATTTATTAAGTGACAATTTTTTGAAAACTACGTAAAATAAACGTAAATTAGATTACTTTGCACAAAAATATTGAAAGTTAGCGGTATTAAAAAATAGAAAATTTTGAAGCAAATAAATTGGAGGTTTGTAAAGTTTGATTGTTATTCTTTAAAGCGTCTATTGTAGCGTCTGTTGTATATTTTCCATGTATAGAATTAGATGCAGTAGATGTATGTCTTCCAATGCAATGCCCTATTGCTGAAAAACTAACATCCACAATATTCCTTTTCATCTGACTACATGGGCGCCGGCAGAATATTTCCCAGGGGGTGGGTGGGAAGACTACTCCAGGGGGGGCAAAGACTACTCAAGGGGGGGGGCAAAGACTACTTCAACGTATGGTTACCGTATTAGAAAGAGCAAAATAACAAGGGAAAACACTGCATACAAAAATCTAGGGGGGGCATCGTCCCGCCTCCCTTGCCCTATGCTGCCGGCGCCGATGTCTGACTATAATTTAAAATACCGCCAGAAGTCTTATAAAAATATTGCACACTGCAGACGACACTGCAGAAGAAGGTGAAATAACAAACATAGTGATAATATTGGTCGGCAAAAAAGTAATTGCGCTTTTTACAAGGAATCCAAACAAATAAATTTTCAATCATGAAACCATTCTTCAAGTTTGACCGTTAGCTGAATATAACTTTCATGTTTGTAGTCAGAAGCGCAGAGAACTGATTCTCACTCCTGGCAACATTTCGCCTGTCTAAGAGAAACTTCAAACACTCCATGACAATTTCAGAATTAGAAAGATTTTCAGAATCGTAGGCAGTCGCTTTGTATTGTTTCTTTAAATCATGTACATATGGACAAAGGAAGTTTCGGAGTCGCGGTTCATTTGGACCACTGACTAATAAATATTCTAATTTCTACCTCTGATATTCTCAGTTAAAAAAAACTAACTGTAAATAATATTTATTTCTTTTAAATATCGCGAACGAAATTAACGAAAGGCGAAAAATTTGGAACCTATAAATAGCGTTTTTCAATTTGCAGGAAGTTTTAAAATCGCGCAAAGAAGAAATCGCAATATCTCCGGAAATTATCGTAGAAAATTGGTGATAATTTACATTGAGGATAATTTTAAGGTTTTCTTTCGTTTAGTAAAGTGCAAAAAGAGTCTTGCCATTGAGAAAAATGAGGTTGATGCAAAATTAAATATGACCCTTTATGCAAATTAAATTAATAATAAATTAAGGAATACGTTATTTGTGCAAACGAATGGTATATATAACTTTGCTGTACGACGAACAACGACCAAATAAAGAGCAAGTGGAAATTATTTTTTTTTTCCCGCAGCTGTACATTACATGCAAATATTTCTGAAACAAATAGATAAGTAATATTTTCACTTACTGGGAAACTAATGAATTAGATCTACAATATTGCCTTTGTTTTTTCTGTATATTTCAAAAACAACCTATTTTTAAACAACAAAAATTGAAATAATCGATTATTATGTTTAGAAACATACATGGACGTATATACGGGGGGAGGTAATCCCCCCCCCTCTAGTCTACCCAAAATTACTAATTTTGGCCGAATATTCACCTTAGTGATAATACAAACAATTTAAACAATTTAAATTGTACAGTTTATTGGGTAATAAAACAATTACAATAAAGATTCAAATTTTTTAAATGTATCTGAAATATTTTACAAGTTATTGATATTAAAATTTACCGTCAATCTAACTTTACTGTAAGAAACCCCCCCCCCAATACTCATTTCCTCCCATGTGAAAGTTATACATACGCCGTAAAAAAATACTTAATTTTTTTCAATAAAAAAGAATCTGTAACAAGTAACGCTTTTTTCTTCAAAAGTATTTTTAAAAAGGTTAAGAACGTATCAATTCAAAAAGAGCATTTGCTACTGACTTGCAAATTTGGATTTTATATCTTCCCAGTCTATCACTGAACAGGGTTGAACTTGTTTATCTGTTTGCCTGTGTCATCAGCATAATTTCAGAATGGCAAATGGGGTGTCACAATATCGATTCCGAAGCAATTGTATTAAATTAGGTTTTAATTGAGGGTTTCTATGGGAAGGCAACAGATGGTTAAATAGTGTGAACACGGAGAATTCACGCCAGTTTTTATTCGCCAAGGTATTTTCACTTATGCATTTATTTTTTGGGAGGGGGAGAATATGCTCTGTTTTTTGTGAAAGATATATGGGCTCTTGCAATAGGTTAAGCACAGAATGGTTAATTTTTTCTTTCTTTAAGTATGTTTCATTACTGCAAACAAATTGTTAATAAATATACAATAATTGTACGGTATATGGCGCTAACAAAGGTGACGATAAGGAATCTCTTCAAATTTTACATTTCATTCCATTTCAAAATTTTTCCATCTTTATTTAAGGTTATAAAAAGGAAGTTTACTTATTATTTGGATTTGAAAACGGCTATGTGAACGGTTATGAAAACTTTATATGTTTACGGTTAATAATTCTGTAACATAATAATTAATTTGAATTAATTTATTATTATTATTATTATTATTATTGGCGATTCGGTCACGAACACATTTTAAGGTGCAATTCAGCAAACAAACAGATAAATAAAAAAAAATAAAAAACAAAAAAAACCCCTCAATTGCCCAACAGTTCCAGGTAGGAACAAGACTTGCACTGCCAAACAACGCCTTCATGACCTTAGGCTCTGGGGTGCTGAAGCCTATGCTCAGCTGGCCAGATGGTCAGCCAGCCTTTCGTGGAGCCTCTAGTACAGGGCAGTGGCGGATTAATGCAAGTTTGTCGGGGGGGGGGGCGGTTAGTTAGAAGATTGACATATACATCCATCGATTTTATGGAAGTAAAATAGGATCTTTTACATTAATTTCTTTTTCCTCGTCCCTTTAATCCGTCCTTGGTACAGGGGTGGCCAACCTTATGCGTACTTTGTGCAAATTTTTTTTTACGGGAGAGTTCAGATGCACCACACAACTGAAGCGCCTTTTTTACTTCCTTACGTTCACGGGTATTGGCCTGGATCCCACGGGTTGATGATTGGCCGTAATCCCACAACACAACACAACACATGCACGGGTAGAGTTGTTAAATATGAATATGACTTTAGTTTAGGGAGGAAAAATAATAGCGTGTAAACATAAAATTGAAATTGTTGTTCCGAGGAAGGATTCTAGAATTAATTTTTCGGTTATTTGGTAGGGAATCAGAGAAGATTTGATTTTTGGACGGTGCAAATGCTTCCTTTTGATGCAGTATGATGAATTATTAGAAATCAAATATTTCCGAGCACGAAAATATTTCAAAAATCTATATCTAAAAACAATAAGTAGGCAGAAGGATGCAATGTACCATGTTTGGTGCATGCACAACGATTTGGCCATCCCTGCTCAAGTGTTTCCCCACAGCAAGCTTTATCGTTATTTTATGACTCACTCAAAGAGGGATTAAAGACTGAGTCAATCTTGCGCAAGCCGGGAATAAACAGATAAATTACTCAGCCCTTTTTTAACGCGGGATTACGTTCCACCATAACAGTCCCATATGCAAAGAAAAAAAAAACAAGTTTTTGTAAGTTTCAATATTACTTTATTGTTAGAAAACTAACTGGGTGATCTAAATTATGAGGAAATGACTGAATTAGCCTGAGTTTCTTTAATGTAGGGAGGGGAAAAAAAAGACGGAATTAAAAAATGTGACGACATAAATTAAAAATTACCTGAAATTGATGAACTCTAAGGCAATGTATTTATACGTATATGTATGCGTATATAGATACGTAGGCATTTATATGTGTATGTATGTGTCGTGTTCATGTTGTATTTGTGCCCTTCGTAGTGTGAGTAGTGACTCCCCGTCGAGGAAAGTCTAGCGCTACCACTGCATTCTCAATCAGGAACTGTAAAAATTTGCATTCTACATGCATAATTCTAGTATAATAATGTGAACAGGCGTTGAATTTAGATCTAGACTATGAGGACACTGAACATTTCCAGAAAGAAAGGGAGTTTAATTTGCCAGTGACGGATCTAACGTCTGGCGGGAGCCAGGGGCCCCCGCCTACCTCAGAGGCCCAGACTGACACTGGAGGCCCTGACTTGAAATTTCTCCAAAAGAAAAATTAAAGCTCAAAATTGAAGCAATACATTACATGTGCAAACTAGGTAAGAAGGAATCCCTTTTCATATCCTTTGAAGGAGCTGTTCCCTGCTGTCCATGCTCTAGGTCAGGGGTGCCCAGCCCAAATCGGTTGGTGCGTCAAGTAAAAATTTACTAAACTGAAGTGGGTCTCACATATCAAAATAAAGCAACAAAGATAGGCGTAACTTACTATGGGCTAGAGTGGGCAATTGCCCCCTCCTAAAATTCAAGAAAATTCAAATATAACCTCTTTGAAAATGATATTTTCTGCAATAGGAAACATTTTGCCCCCTCAATGTTACATGCCAGTTTACGCCAATGACGACAAATTCAAAATATTTTATTACCTTACAATTAATGTGACACTTATTTTTGTATTTTACTTGAGATTCTTTTAATATCAACGGATAATTTAGTCGACTCGCATCGTAGTTGATTGGTCATGTTTTCATCGAGCAACTTGCTGCGATATTTACCAGGTTTAATTTGGAAAAAAATGACTCACAGCGATAAGTAGTTCCAAATGCTGATATAATGCGCGTAGGCAATCGTTTTAAATTTGGAAATTTTTCTTCGAGAATATATTTTTGATAATATTCAATCTTATTCCCTTCGTACAGGTTTTTTAGCTCGATGCTTGATTGTAATTCTATTAGCCCCATTTGTAAATTTGGAGGCGCTGATTCCACCTCTACATTAAAAGGAGCTAAAAATACTGTAAACATTTCCTCAAACTTTTGTATGTAGGAGAATCTCGTGTTGAATTCTACAAGTAATTTTGCAATTTCCGTAGAATATTTGAAGAAGTTTTTATGGTCACTTTTATAGTCATTTAACAATGGCAAATGAATCAAATTGTTTGACCGCAGTTTTGATTTCATAAAGCTGAAGCTTTGCTACAGAGGTTTTTATCTTGATAACAATCGGTAGTCAACTTATTTTCACCGTGTGAATTCTGGTTTAGCTCATTCAGCCAGCCATTGATCATCCGTAAGTTCACTTATATTATGACCATTATTGTTCATGAAAGTTTCAATTTCTTCCCTTAATTTCCAAAATCACAATAAGCAGTTTCCACGACTTAACCACCGAATTTTCGTGTAATAACCTTGACAAAACTTGACCTAGACTCTAGGTCAAGGTTGGGCACAGTGGCGGATTATTGCAAGTTTGTCGGGGGGGGGGGCGGTTAGTTTGTCGGTGGGGGTGGTTAGTTAGAAGATTGGCATATACATTCATTTTATGGAAGTAAACTAGGATATTTTACAGTAATTTCTTTTTTCACGGGGGGAGGCAGTCGCCCCCTCCGCCTCCCCATTTAATCCGCCCTTGGTTGGGCAAATAGCGGCTAGAACAGGTTTTTTTTTATGGTTCGGCAAGACAGTCTAAAAAATCCCTCTTGAACCGAGATTTATGAAAAAAAAAACAATTATTACCAAGTCTAAATGTAAAACTCATTAATTAATGCAATAATTTAAAAAGGTGTGGCCCTCCGTTAACTTCCGCATCTACAATTGGTGAAATATGGTTACGTAAGAACGCAAGATATCAAATTAGTATCTAATTTTATCACGGAGTTTTCTTTTCTAAATTTAAACATAGATGGCAGCACCACAAGAGACATTTCGAATTATAGCGAGGTTCTGCACTCGCTTTGACGGACTTCCATAAATTATGGTTCGAAGAAGGGGGAAAGTCTCCAAATGAGACAGTTCGTGACAGTGAGGTAAGAAGGGGCTAGCAGTTCTGTTCTATAAAGTCATATTCATACTTGTGCTAAAACGAATTTTCAAATTTTCGCGGTGCTTGTTACAGCTTGTGTGTTAAGTCCAACTGTTCCAAAACGGTGGGGAACGAGAAAAACAACCAAAAAAAGAAGTGATAATGCTTGTTTGTTTTAGAAAATCATCTTCTTTCAAGGCCGTATTCATGGGGGTGGTCCAAAAGGTCCGGACCCCCGCCCCGAAATTTCAATTTTTGTCAAGGACATAATAATGATGACGTCTTTTTGTGAAAAATTCTGCCTTTTCCATCGTTTGGACCCTTCCCGAAATTTTTTATTGGGTACGGCCTTGTCTTATTTGTTCTCATTCTTACTCCAGAACATATCTACTTTCGCTTAACATGTTTACTCAGACTTTACGAATAACATCATTTTGTAGAAAAGGCGACTAAATGTTCATTACTGAAAGATAAAAAATCGTATGTATACTGATGAATATGAGGACGTGTGTGTGTGGTGGGGGGGGGGGGGTGCCGTCGATGGGATGGCACAATGCTAAAAGTTTTGGAACCGCTGACTAAAATAAACATTTCCACAGTTATGGGCAGATTTATACGTAAAAGACCTAGAACCAAAACTGCAGAATAATTGCGGCCGGCGCGGCGTCCTAATAAGCAAAGCAAATTGACAAAGACACACCGTCAACGACTGCTGATGTTCTTCAACACATAGCCAAAGCTTCAGTGCTGGCCTTCGCATAGTAATTTCATTATAATACATTTTGCGAGAGTATAAGGCTTTTATAAAAAGGATAATCATGGTTGTTACGTTTAATCATCGACAATCATGGTTGTTATATTACAAAGATAGAGGGGAAGGAGGTATCCGGTATTGTGACTTAGGGGTAGAGCCGTACTTAGGGGGTGGCAAAATGGGCAACCGTGCAGGGCCGCTAACTGTTGAATTCATGGATATCGGGTAGTCAAATGAATTGCCTGACCTAAAACTGAAAACTGCACATGAGTAGCACAGCACAGAAAAGGGCAGGATTTCTCATATAGAGGCTTTCATTAGCATTATTTTGTAAACGAAAATCCAAATTTCCGAAGGTTGGTGGTTGAAACTTTTAATTCTTTAACGCGCAGTGTTCCCGCTCTGGGAACACCAAACTCTGCCGTTTTGACTGTTGCCAGTCACGAAGAATAGATTTGATTTCTACAAAAATAGTTGTGGGTGACATAGCTCCACGAGAATCCTTTACTTTTTAGAACATCATTTCCCGTAAAAAAAAATTGTCACGATTATTTTTAACAGCACTGACATCTACTGAAAAATGGAAGAATGCGAGAACAGCTGGATAGATTGCCCAATGCTGATAAAAGGGTAGCCGTTGCCATCGCTCGACTTAACTACCAGCAAGATGGCGGACGTGGCACGCGATGAACGTTTCGATCGTCCGCCATCTTGCTGGTAGTTAAGTCGAGCGATGGCAACGGCTGCCCTTTTTTCAGCATTGGGAAAGGGTTGCGCCTCAAAGAGTTAAATGTGGATTAAATTAATATTTTTGAATGTGAAGAATTTGTTATTTCGTGTATAGCTTTCTTTTTCAAATTTACAGCATGCTAAGTAGTTACATGCAGCTTGTACATTATGGAAACGTATTAATTAAAATCTTAATTAGTTAATGTAATTTACTTAGTTGGAGTCAGTAGTAGCAGCGGTTTTTACTGGAGGTGGGGATGGGCGGCATGTCAAGATCCACAATTTAGTTAGTAAAGAAATGTGAAAGGCCTATAATTGTTTTTCATCTATGGCCGCGAAAGATATTTCGCCCAGGGCCGCTAAAATCCTAAGAACGTCCCTGCATAGGGGTAGGACGAGTTCAATGTTAGCAAAAAGAGTGTTACGTAATTTGTGAACTTTGTGTAGACCGTAAATTGTGAACGTAATTTGTGTTACGTAATTTGTACTCAGCTGTAATATAATCAGTTTAGTCAATAATTACATATAAGTTTTTCGGCTTGAAATATACAGCAGCGGGAGAGTTATTTGTATGCCATAGTTGTGTTGCTAATATTTTATTTCAGTTATTTTTCAACTGATTGGCCACCGGTACTCTCACTAATTTGCTATTTCTTAAACCTTGGTATTTCTTTTACACATAATTTAAATTGAAGTAATTAATTGAAGATAAACAAACCGGTTTAGCAAGCAGTTATTAAATAGTAAAACACGTTAGTACAAAATGTTTGCAAAGTTTCAGTAAAAGCAAATTATGCAGCATATCAATACAGACAAAAGAGAAATATCCTATGTAAGACGGCATTAATAATTGCTGATGCTATGGGCAAAATAATCCCCTGGTTAACACCTGATTTTGCATTTTCTTTGCGACAAGCGAGTTTCACCTTCAAAATGGTACGTTATTCGCAAAAACCGAAAGATTATACCGTCCTAGTCAATCACATGAAATCAAACTGGAAAATTTAATGCCCGTATTGATCTCACTATTAATTATCTAAATAATTGATTTTTTGGGGGGTGGTCGAGGGAGGGCATTAACTAACATAATTAAGTTATACGAACGAATGTTATAATTTAATATACTCTATAAAATATTTAAATCGTCGGTGGCTGCCATTCCCTGTGTGCACTGGTAGAAATAAAGAAATAAAAGTAAATTTTATTATTTTATCAGTTTATGTGGAGCAAGATCATACATTTTATTTTTTACTTAAAGAGAGAAAGAAAGATAAAGATTGCTTGCAGCATTATGAGAACACGGTTTCATCTGGATGCGTCACCGGTAAGTTTCGGTGACAAGAAATCCACGTAAAGGGATATTCAAATGTTTGAAAAGGATATGACTCACCGACAAGTGAATTGCAACTTTAATCGTAATTAGGGCACACATTAACAGCATAAATCGTGTACGTGGATTTGCATTAGAAAGTGTCACTAACTTGGCCGAATTTAGACGTCGCTAGGAAAGGATGAACTGTGATTGATCGAGAGCTTAGACTAATACTGAGCTACGCGCTCAGAAAAACGGTGAACAGCCGATAAGAATTAACCCTTTGAGGCGCAACCCTTTCCCAATGCTGAAAAAAGGGCAGCCGTTGCCATCGCTCGACTTAACTACCAGCAAGATGGCGGACGATCGAAACGTTCATCGCGTGCCACAGATCTAGAGACCTTTGATCTAGAGACCTCTTTTTTGACGCAGCTGGCTGTGCTCGCGCACAGCCAGCTGCGTCAGAAAAGGGTCTCTAGGGGCGAGATTCAAGTGAAACACAATTCGAACGTTTTCCGCATCGAAGAGGGGAAACTTCGAAACATATCGATGTTTCGTATTCAACTGAAACAAAACAATCGTGTTTTGATCACGTGACAACGCGATAGGTTTGTTCATTGGAAGCATTCTGGGGACTGAACTGGGAACTGGGGACTGAAAAACGTTCGATTCGAACTCGATCGCGCGCGTTTCACTTGAATCTCGCCCTAGATCTGTGGCACGCGATGAACGTTTCGATCGTCCGCCATCTTGCTGGTAGTTAAGTCGAGCGATGGCAACGGCTGCCCTTTTTTCAGCATTGGGCAATCTGTCCAGCTGCTGTCCTCATTCTTCCATTTTTCAGCAGATGTCAGTGCTGTTAAAAATAATCGTGACCATTTTTTTACGGGAAATGACCGTGCTAAAAAGTAAAGGATTCTCGTGGAGCTATGTCACCGGAAACTATTTTTATAGAAATCAAATCTATTCTTCGTGACTGGCAACAGCCAAAACGTCAGAGTTTGGTGTTCCCAGAGCAGGATCACTGCGCGTTTAAGTGTTAAAGAGTTCTCGATCCAGTGGCGAATCTACGAATGGAGATAATTATAGTTTATGAGTCGATTTTGAAATAGCGTTAGATTGATTTGATTTTGGGAATACGGTTGTCTATACGAGGGATCTAAGCCGGGGGGAGGGGAGGGGATGTCTTTATAAGGAGTCCTAACCCGCATTTATGCGAAGTTTCGGAAAAACCACGGAAAACTCCAAATGGCTATGACGACAGACGCGACCTGGGTTTTAACCTGGCACCTTCCGTCTCCCAGTTGAGAACGCTATGCATTCGGCCACTGGTCGAAATATCATTAGAGATACGACGCAAGCAAGGTATAACAGGTATATGAAGTTCATATGATAGCCATGTTAAAAGCGTCATGTAGCCAACATGACTATTGCAATATGTAATCAGAAATGACTTCTCTCTCTACTGGAGATCTAACTATAGTGGAAGTAATCTTTTGAATGGTAGAGAAAGATCTTACTCTTGATTACTCCGTATGGCGCCATGAAAACCAGACAGACATTCGACAGGTCTCTCCTGTCATTTTTTAAACATCACCCTGGGCTCTTAGTGGTTGTGCTTGAGTTCTCAAAAACATTTTCTGACTGTGATATTTTTTTTAATGAGAACTCTTGCTGCTATGCTTGTGCTTGAATTTCTCAAGAATTTTTCCCGGCCAGTAATTATACATTCTTTAAGAACTACTCAAATAAAGTAAATTTTGTGAATTTACGATAAATATAATTTTTCCCCATACTTTAAAATTTTGTTTTTATCCACAGGGCTTTCAGATATTTTTTTAAAATTTTTTAAGTATTTTATTACAAGCTTCCTATCGTCATTTCGCTGTGTCATACAGTATTGTTTTGCGAAAGTCTTATCTGTATGTTGATGGTTCAGTACAAAAGTCAGCCCCAAAAATAAGTAAATGAATAACATAAAACAGGAAAATACATTAATGGGCTCTGATTTTTACCTTACAATATTTCATCTTTGTGATGTAATATAATAATACGAAGTAAGAGTAACCTCGATTACAATTGTATGCGTCTGTGTGTTTACTCATGTGTATGCATCTTACAGGAAAAAGAGAGAGAGAAATTATATTTAAAAGGATGCAACGTTAAATTATTTCCTTCTCCCATAATAATAATAGTAGTAAAAGATAACCAAAGAAGAATTGTTTCTGATTTGTGAAGTATGTAAAATTTCATATCTGTTTTTAAGTTAAAATCATGCTATCTGTAAGGTAATTTATTTTATAACTAGCCGCCTCTGGCGACTAGCTGGTCCGCCGATGGCCACTTTGCGACCAAAATGTGTAACCTACGGTACACGGGCCGCTTCGCGACCGGCCTGTTTAACCTTAGAGCCGCTTCGCGACCGAAATGTGCAACCTACGTCACACGGTCCAGATAAAATTTCGTCCGAAAACTATACTTTTTATATCATCAGAAACTACAGAGTATTTTCTTAAATAAGCTTTTTCTTTCAAAATCGTACTTAAATTTACTGATTTCTCAGACTTTTTAAAAGATAGATCACTTTTGAGGTAAATTTTCGCGATTTGAAATTGAAACTTGTCTCATCGAAAAAGATAATGGGCAAAAAATTTTCATCTTTTCATCGTTGACGAAACATTTATTTCGCCCTCTTTTAAATTTTCAACCGTAGAGAAAATATTAGATTTTTTTATATGATTTTTTTTTCTGTAAAGATTGCGAATTCAAAATTTCTATTCCGGAAAAAAAAGCACCGAGGAATGCCATGCCATGCTTTTGCCCCACTGCCTAAAGGTTTCGAAGACAAGTAGCCAGGTGTTCTTTTTTTTTGAAGTGGTGACATTTTTCAGCAAGTCATTTTGTTATTATTGTTATTTATAGATTAGAAATTGTGTAATGACTTATTTATTTATTAATTTTTAAACAGTGGAACGTGAAGATTTTTATTATTTTAATTTTAGGATAACAGGACTTGGTGGTTTTCTTTCTTAGCTCATCTTTTCTTTTTCAGGACTACAGTTCTATTTCGTTCACTTCGGCATTTTCTGTTACCATAATTTGTGAACAAGTTTCGTAGCACTTTTCAACAGGTAACGGTGCATTTGATTGAGCTCAATAGACCACCGTCGTACGACTGGTGTCTATGAGACTTTTATTTTTATACAAGGCTTCAAGAAATATTTCTTATATACTATAGTCGGTGCAGAGAAAAAAATAAAAATGCGCTAGCTCCTAAACGGTGCATTCGATTGTGCTTACATCTGATATATATACTACTAGCTGAAGTACCCGTCGTTGACAGGTTAGTACTGAATGCAAATTTCCAAAAAGCAAGAACTTCGTCAGCCTTGTAGGAGTACGCAGAATGGGTGTAGTATACTTAACGTGACCATTTATTTTTTCCTTCAAAACGGGACATCCACTACTTTTTTGGCAAAAGTGTATATATTTTCTTCCTCAAAACGGGACATTTACTGTTTTTGAGGTAATAGCGTTGGGAGACTGAATTTGCAGGTGTGGGTATCTTTTAGTTGATAGGAAAACGCGCAAAAAAAGCTTGTGTTAATGTTAATATCAAAATAAAACGAAAAAAAAAACTTTGCATAAACACACATATACTATAAAAAAATAGTGCAAGACGTACGTTTCGGGTGGTAGAAGGGGTAGGCCCTTCTTCGACCTCAAAAACATCACCGACACAAGGCAGGAAGGTAGGAAAGGGATAAATGTAAACAAAAGGACACACAGAAAAAAGGAAGTTGTAATTTGGAAGGAAGAAGCCCTTTTGGAAAATGGCTTTTCCCTTTGAAAGGGAAAGCCCTTTTCACTCTGGCTTTTTAGAAAGCCAGAGTGAAAAGGGAAAATAAAGTGGAGATCGGGGAGGGGGGGGGATAAGCAAAAGAGGAACATGACTTTAAAAAAAGAAAATTAAAAAAAAAAAAAACAATACATGCCCCCGGTGTTTTCTTTGCGTCTCGAGAGGGCACGGAGGGAAGGCTTTTTTTTTTTTTTTTTTTTTTTTTTTTTTTTTTTTACAGACGCTGCCGTTGGATGATTTTAGATTTTTAGCGGCCTTTATTGAAATCGTTACCGTGGGTTGCTCTCTTTCTAAAAATGGGACATTGCAGGAGTCATTTTCTAAAAACGGGACATTACGGTGTCCCAAAGCTGTGCCTGGGGACAACGGGACAAGCCATCTAAAAACGGGACTGTCCCGTTCAAAACGGGACGTATGGTCACCTTAAGTATACTGCCAAAAGTAAAGAAAACGGTTATAATTTTTATGTATTGCTAAAATATTACAGGTTAGAGAGCAACTAAGTAATATCATTTTATTCGCTTTAGTCGTAATTATGTGATGCCCGAACGAATATTTCCGCATATTGAAATAATTTTCGCAAAATCTCAAAATCTAATCAACATTTTTGAAAAATTGGAAGCCTAGAATTTAAGTTGAGTGACAACCTATCATGTCACCCAATTTCGATTCATTCCCTGCATTCTTTATTTCGTGATGCTGGAACAAAAATTTCAGCATTTTAAAACGATTTTCACAAAATATCAAAATATAATCAAAATATTTTAAAAATTCAACACCTATAAATTAAGATTAGCAATTACCTATCATATCACCAAATTTCGTATTAGTCGTTATTACGCGATGCTTGGAGAAATATAACCGCATTTTGAGAGAATTTTCACAAAATCTCAAAATCTAATAAAAATGTTTAAAAAAATTGGCCACCTACAGTTTATGTTGAGCAACAACCTATCATGTGACAAAATTTCATATCATTGGCTTTAGTCGTTATTACGTAATGCGTGAACAAAAATTCACTCAGTTTGAAACGATTTTCGCAAAATCCCAAAATCTGATCGATTTTTTTTTTTTTTTTTTTTTTTTTTTTTTTTTTTTTTTTTTAGATGCTTATAGTTTAAGGTGAGTGACCACCTATCATTTCGACAAATACCATTTTTTCACCTTTGCAGTTATTACGTGATGCGCGAACACAAATTTATGCAGTTTGAAACAATTTTCGAAAAATCTCAAAATCTAATCAAGATTTTTTAAAAATTCGACGCCTATGTTTTAAGTTGAGTGACCACCAATCATGATAACAAAATTCGTTTCAATCGCTTCAGTCGTGTTTACGTGATTCTCGAACACGAATTTACGCAGTTTGAAACGATTTTCGCAAAATCTCAAAATCTAATCAAGATTTTTTTTTAAATTCGACGCCTATGTTTTAAGTTGAGTGACCACCTATCATGACACCAAATTTCATATCATTCGCTTGAGTCGTTTTTACGTGATGCTTAAACAAAAAAAGCGTCACGGACAGAATGACAGAACGACAGACAGACAAACTTTTTTTTGAGTGTCGCACCGGATTCCCAGGTGCTTGAAACGGATAGAAATCGCAAAATTTTTGAATTTCAAGAAATGTACAGACAAAAGTCTAATTTTATTTATATAGATAGATAGACCTCCTTCGTACGACCGATATTGATTTTGGTGTGTATAGGACGTAGTTTTGTACAGGCATACCAATGATATTTCTCGTACATTACTGCCCATTGGCGCAAATTGACAAGTAATTTTTTTTTTTTTGGGGGGGGGGTGTAAATGTAACATGCGGAAGGGGCAAAATGTTCCCTATAGCATAAAATACCATTTTCAAATAGGTGTTTGTTTGTTGAATTACGGTCAATTATCTGCACTAGGGATCTAGGCCGAAGGGGGCTTGCCCTGCTTGGGGGCTTAAGGGCTCCTAAACCGTATTTATGCTAAGTTTCGGAGAAAATCACAGAAAACTCCGAACGGTTACGTCGGCGGGCGTGACCTGGGTTTAAACCAGGTACCTTCCATCTTCCAGTTCCGAGCGCTATGTGCTCGCACACTAGTGAAGCCTCAAATATGTGATATCCGAATTTTTTCTTGAATTTTAGGGGGGCAATTTCCCCTTCTTGCCCTTAGCCCTATGTTACGACATATGGAGAAAAATTCTTAAAAGTGCGAGATAGCCCTGGGGGAGAGAATAAAATGTTGAAAGTCACTAAAGCTTGCAATTTTTAATGATTTATCGCCACGTTTGGCGTCGAAAAATAAGTCCTCAAAATTGAACCAAGTTTGGCGATATCTTCGAAATTCGGCTAAACTAGCAAAAACTACTGTTTATTAGAAAGGATAGGGCTTGACGATTTTTCTAGCAATTAATCTAAGAATTCAGTAACTTTCCAAATTATTATTAGAGGATTAAACGATATTTTGGTAGCTGCGTCACACACATTGTTTCAAGAACTACACATTTACTTAATACATATTATTTAATTCATATTTACTGTGTCCACTAATGGTTGTAAAAATAAGTCATGGGAATAAATTACCGTGCGTCAGCGGTTTATTTTATTTTATTTCATTTTTTGCCTTTAAGTTATGTCTTTGTACCTAAGCTCCCGGGCTACGCAGCTAGTATCTTGTATAATAAAATCCGAGAGTAAACATTGTATGTAGCTATGTAAGTTTGTGACCACCGATGTTCTTGCGTGCGTCTCTCGATCGCATTGCGCCGAGATGGTTGGTCGCAGACCTACCGAATTTTGCATACGGCTTCACTGGGACAGATCCTAAGACGCCTCGGAGCGATTTTTCCGAAATTCGAATTAGAAAATGTTTTATTTTATGTTTTGTCCGATTTTTAGCGATTTTTCTTGCATAATACGTAATAACGCCGGTCATTGCACTCGCAATAAAACGATATTTGCATCATCGGATAGAGAAAATTTACTTTCGAAAACAGTTTGTTTTGACTATGTAACATATTTTGCCGATTTTTGGGAATTTTTAAAAAGAATTTCTCTTTTGACGACGTTTGCGTAAAAATAATTTTAAAACTGTTGCATCTTTCATTCTATCTGTCATAACTTTTTTATATTTCGGCAAAAGACGGAGCATATATTTCTGCCACATTTTAAAGAAGAACGGAGGAAAAATATAAATTAGGAGATTTTTTACGAATTTTTATGTAAAGAAGGATTTTGAATTCAATAAAAGCTGTTTCAAGATTGCTGTATAATATCTTCCGCTATGGTTGTCTGGGAAACAGTAACAATGAATAAAATTGCCATTTGAAAAACATAAATAAAATGACTTTAAAATAACAGAGTTTCCGCATGTGACATCTACGTCATTTTGATCTAACGAGATTAAAACCCCTTTCGAAACTCAATCAAAATAACGGGCTCACAAACAAAACATACGCCACGCACGAAATTATTCCCTATTTTATATTACGTTGCCAGAAAAAGAATTGAATGCGGTTTTTTCAACGATGAATTATCCAGCATTATTTTCGATATAATTTTTAACCGGGACACGTTTTCGAATCGCAGGAAATATTTACGTGCTAAATACGCCAATCTGACAAGAATTGTGCATAAAAATGTATGGAGAGCTGTTTTAATGGCAGCCAGAAAGTGAAATGATTATCGTTTATACTAATGCGTAAATTGCAAAGAATCACCAAAGAATAAAAAACTACATTAGCGGCAAATATCTAAACCGTTTCTTTAAATTAAACATCAAAGATGGGAAAACGAAAATATATTGGTATCAGTAAAGGATACTATAAGTAATAGTTATTAGATATGCTTGGGCAATATTGATCAAAGCACAATATACCGCGTTAATAAAAATTTTGTGAAACTATTCGTTTCTTTTCGTTTTTCAACAGCCATCTTACATCACAGCTAACTAAACATTAAATAATTCTACGTTGCGTTAATATATCTCGCGGTAATTTCAACAGAAAATTCTGTACCTGAACTTTTTTTTTTCTTGGAGATTCTGTTTTGTCACAAGTAGTTATGGTCACATTTTAGGAAAATGTTCTCTTCTTGCCTTGCGAAGAGCGGGTACACACAACTATTTAATTATAAAATTAAACGGTTCTTCACATCATGTAGTATCTAAGGTATTAATGGTATAACTTAAATCTAAAAAAGAGTATGATGTAGAAATAAGACATTTTGAAAGTTAGAAATTTTTAGGAACCGTCACGCTTTTCTTTTTCTGATCGCCAATGACACCGACATAGTTTTTTGTTTCATAATATTAACAATGTTCTCAGATCAGTATTTATACTAACTTTACGAATAACTAATGAGTAATTTTACGCCCAGAGTCAAATCATTTTGTTTATTTTTAGATTCCACATTACTGTAATCAATTCGAATTATACATGTAAGAAAAAGTTTTGTTCGCTACCGTGCGGAGAACGGGTACGCAGCTAGTTAAATAATAATAGATGTCAGCAGGCTACGCTTACAACAACTTTCGTAATAATTAATCAAATAAATCTTTCTGCACTTAGCACTGCACTTTTATCGTTCACACGTCTAATCTTCATACCGACCTGTTCACTTAGTGACATCTCTCAGGATTGAGTATTAAGGCAAAGCTACTCTAGGACTATATGCCTAAGCAGGAGCGATGCCTTGGACGAAGGACTTTTTAAGGGGTTGCAATACGTATTCAAGTTACATCTGGGGAAAACCACCCAAAACTCCAGACCGTTAGATCGATGGCTGCGCGATAGGTCCGAACCCGGGACCACACTTCAGCCATCTAGAACGTTATGACGTTATCAGTATGACAAATATCTGACTAGTAGAATCAGGTGACTGTCCGCTTGATTACCTATTGGTTATGATTCGTTGAACGGCCAATCGGTAATCGAAGGGAAAGTCACCTAACATTACTAGTGTGAGAGACGTTAATGAGTGCCAAGGTCGGTATGAAAATTGACCGTGTGTCGTCCCAACGTGACGTGGAAACCTGCATCTCAACGAGGTTCGCAACACCATGTTCTACAAAAAGTTTCCATTCACCTGATGGCTTGCATCAATCCTTCTGAATTTGTCTGTCGAATTGGAGAACACCCTCTATAGTAGGTTACATTCAGGCCGAGAAGCAACGAAGAGCACAGAAAGGGGGGAATCAACGATAAGCAGTAGTGTACGCTGAAATAAAATGTATGTTGAAAAGTGTTCTATAATCAATACCCAGGAATGATTTATCTTACCCGACAAACGGACTTTTTGAGTGGGGATTGAATTCTCTATACGAAAAGTCGAGATTAACCATTCCTGGGTATCGATATCAATAGCAAAGGAAAAAAAAAAAGAATTTGTTAGTCTGAAAAGCAAGGAGCTTTATTTGACAGAATAAATTCCAAATTGTTCCGCATCGTTTAAAAATACAGAATCAGAAATTTAGAATTATCACTTCCTTAATTTTTAAAAGATATTTTCAAATACCCCATTTACAACCGCAGATGCAAGTTTAAACAGACAAAATGCGTTTCAAGTGCTTTCACGTGCTTAATATTAATGCAGAACGGAGAGACTTAATCCATCCCTTTCGATACTAACTTAAAAACGAATTTCATCGCGTCACGCGCATCTTTCTCTCCCTTTCCCCGTTTTCTCTAAAATAGCTTTCAAATATGGGTAAAAAAAAAAAAAAAACTAAAAAAAGAGAAGTGACGTTTAAAGTTAAATGCATTCCATTTGTGCCTGTATCAAGGCAACGCCAAACGCCAACCCGCACTTTCAATTTGTGTTACACCCTTTAAATACATTCGTTCCGTTAAAAGCAAATCGTAATTGGTATTTTAAGCCGAGTGAAAAAATAAACATATTATCTGATAGGGTGCAGAACATTTTAAAAGCACAGAGAAAAACTTATAAAAGAAACAAGCGACTGTAATTTAAAAAGTCTGTATTACACAAATTAAAAACTTACATCTATATGTTGTTTTCGCATATGCGTTTTACATATGCATTTGATTTGCGATTTTTTTCCCCCTGACACAGTCTTAGTTCCTAAGTTTGAATATTGTGAACTTTATAAGTTAGTAGTGAGTTTTCAGTAAAATCCCAATCATCGGTAAGTGGTTACAGGCCGGTGAAAGCGTTAAACACCCAAACACATAATGCCGCAACTAGGGTTTACGTTACCCAGGGCAAACCTTCATTGTGGCGTCCCTTCTGATGGAGCTATACCTAATTTTGATGCCTTCCTTTACCGTTTGACCCCTAGTTTCGGCCCTGCGTCAAATACAGACGTACAAAATCATTCTTTAACTTTTCTTCATTTCGGAGACAGCACATTATACAAACGCCAAGGAGTAAAATATTCTACTACGAAAAATATCCTACGCAAGCCTAGGTGAATATTTCCTCCTTTCAAATTCCAGAAAAATAAAAAAACAGCGTTTTTTAATCATATTAATTCGCTCTTTCAGCCTAGAGTGAAGTTTAGACGTTTCTTTGTTAGTTACATCTTCAAAATACGAATTCAATTTGCATAACAAATATTATCTAGTAAAAGCCAAATTTGAGTGTTTAGGCATCGTTTGAGAGACAACAGAATCTGTAAATGATTACCTACGTTAACTTTTTAATCATTAAATGATACACATACAGTGGCGCCTTGGTTACTGATGGTAATTCGTTTTTGGATTGGCCTGCTGTCGTCAAAGGCGAAATTATGGTATGATAAAGTGGGGCAACGGCCCTAGGCACAAGAGCTCGTTGCACTCTTGGTTATGTCGGCTCTAAAGCTTCTTTTTCTAGGAGAAAAATAGTTCAAACAAATTAGTTGAAATGGTTATAAATTGTGTTAACTCTTCGTCACGTAGAAAAATACCTAAATTAATTGTTTGTAAACGTTAAACGCGCATGGAAAAATCTAGTTACTCGTTATACCAAACTTGTGAAACTCAAATTTAAAGTTCAATTACAGATTGCATTCACATCAAAATGTTTGCATGTTAAATTTGATATTTTAAGGCTGTTATTTTTCAAAAGCGATAGGCGTCGCAAGAGTTTTAGAAGCTTTAAAAACAAAACACTTATATTATACACACGTAAAAATTAATAATGCTTTTTCACCAAATACAGTATGTGCTTTTAATAACAATAAACCTATATGTCTCATGCAACTTTCAGAAAAAAATTCTTAAGCACAAAATTTACCTTAAAAAAGGCGCCGAAAAGTTATCAATTTAGAGAAATATTGCAAAATAATGTTATGTTTGCTTTTCCCCCCTGAATATTTAGTAACTGTTATTATACGTTCACGGTTCTTAATGTGCGTACTACAGCTTTTAAAGAGAGAGTCTAAATTTCTTCGAGTCTCTACCACAGTTAGATTCTTTTAAAAACTATTCAAAAGATGCATGATTTTTTTAAAAGAACAAATTTAAGCATTGGAAGGCTAATTTAACGAATAATATTTACTAGCATATATGGTTCGGGCATAAGACAAAAATTAGTAGCGATAGCTTCTTTCTTCGTCACGTATTGTGACATCAACCCATCCATCAATATTTTTCGTTCATCAAGCCCAACCATACCACATCACAAGATCTAGTTTCGCCTAATGACCGCTCAAAGTACCGACTCATTATAGTCGGTATTTTGAATCATAAATGTGCTTGAATCGCAATTTGAAATCACTGGGGCAAAACCCCCTTTTGAAGATTTTCAGGTAAGGTCTGTGAGAAAATCTGCAGTATTTTAGCAATTATTATGATTTATTTAGAGTAAATTTTTGTATTTCACTGGGAAAAAACTCCTCCAAACTTATGTGTGTGTGTGTTTTATGATGAAATGTCTTCAACTTTTATCAGTGATACAAATTATTTACAAATTAGGGATGGCAGCGAGGCAAGAAAAAGGAGTGCCTACTAAAGAAGCAGCTTTCCAAAAATTGGCGCATACTTTATAATTTAATTTTCAGAAAAAGCCAGCAGTTATATCAATAATATTGAACAGGTGTTACCTTGGATCTTGTATGTAGTTTAGCTAAATATGTAAACAAAAACTGTAGCTTAAACCGGAACTTTAATGTAAGTTTGGTAAGACATAGGGTGGATGTTTCACGCTGTTAGGACATAGCAGCATTTTATAAAGTATTGACTTTTAACACCATACTGCTAGTTAGAAAAGGTTTTCTAATGACATGCAGTTCATTTATGTCATGAATTTTATGAGGGGCCCCCCACAGTTCATAAAAAAAGACTTTTCAGGATTTTCCTGAACGCAAAAATGTACAATGAGAAAAAAGAAGTCCGTCCCTTCAAAAGTTATTTGCGAAAATCATCATTTTTTAAAACATGATATTTAACAGGATAATGAAAATTTAAAAAATGAGCTTTTCGACAAGTAGCAGTTGTCTTGGTGCTTTAATCTCAAGTCAAAATCTAAGTCAAAATCTCACACTGTAAAAAAGAGGTACTTAGAAATAAGCGAAATGTACTCGTTTCTGAGTACTTTGTTATCTTATAATAGCTCCGAGTACTTTACTCTTAAATTTAAGCAACGCGTGTACTCATTTTTTTCAAATTGTATTTATATTTAACCACGCCATGTATTCATTTTTTCAAATTGTATTTATATTTAAGCATGTCATGTACTCATTTATGAAACTAATGTTCTTAAAAAGTTCGAGTACATTAAAATACTCATTTTTAAGTAGATTTGTTTTAACAGTGAGGGTTGCGTACAAATTGAATATAATTTTTCAATGTATTTTTTACTCTTTTTGATACTTTTTTTTTGGTGGGGGGGGGGGGGGCTATATATTTATTTATTCCTTTCCGAACGGTCACCAAGCAAGGAAAGTATTAAATTCATGAAAAAATTCCACTTTGAGATGTTGATCCATTTACACGTTTTGAGGTCTTCTGAATTCATTTATGTTATGTTTTACGGTGATGTGTGCACTGTGTGTGGGAGTGTATGGGTTAGCACAATAGTTCCAAAGAAGTACATTAAGTGACCTGCATACAGTTTAGTGCATGTAAATCTGATAATTTGTTCACAGGGTTGCAAAAAAGAATTCTGACACATCACGGCCATGGGCTCAAATCATCTAAAGCATGGTAGTGTCTCTAAATGGTTCATGTGAATTATAAGTTCAAGTTGGCTATGTATAAGTTACCGTCATACAACTTGTATAGATTTTGGTGTGCGTATTAGGGCTTATAGTTCTTGTACAAGGCGGCAAAAAAAAAAATTATACATTACGGCCTATAAATGCAAATTCTCGAAAGCGCGGTAGCGTCTATATGGTGCATTCAATTGAGCTCTAATTAAGTAGGCATATTATAGGTCACTGTCTTGTGTACTGTATAGATTTTGATGTTTGTAGGACTTAGCTTATCACAGAGGTTTGCACATTGCGGTCTATACCTTCAAATTGTTTGAGATGCACTAGCATTTGAACACTACATTCAACTGAGCTGAATTAAATTTATTTAAACGCTTGTAAAGATCAAGTGCTCAAAAAAAAAAAAAAAAAAAAAAAAAAAAAGAAAAGAGGAGAGAGAGAGAGAGAGCAGTCACCCCAGATTTTTTTTCCTTTTTTTCGTCCCATTCATTTATTTGTTGAACTTTTAATTACTCGTATTATAGCCCATAATCAAATATATATTTTAAAAACCATGAAACCAGAATTATATGGTGTAGTTTTAATGAAATCCTACAAAACGCACGCTAACCAGGCATTTTAATCGGTTTTATTTTAATCATACAAAAGGTAATGCTCTTAAAAATTACCTAAAACAAACTTTACTTTCTGTCGATGAAATTAGAAAAAATTTAAACAAAAACAAAGATCTTCCTACAACTGTCGAAACATTTTTGAAATCTGAAATAAGTACAATATTAATATTCATATTATGATTTTTTTTTTGTGTGTGTCCTGAGAATCGAAGAACTATTTCTTTCAGTTTTACATAATTTATTTTTTCGCAATCTAAGAATTGATCATTAGTTATTGGCGATGATTGCTAAAACCTTTAAAGTCAATAACTCAGTGAAAATTACACATGTGCAGCTTTTTATGAGTGACTTTAGGCGCATGACTTCATTTTTCGTATTGGACTTTTTGTATACAGGTCAGGTCATCCTAAAAGGTCATTTTCTCTACCCTTTTTAAATAAACGGTTCCTTATAAAATTTATAGTATAAAATGTAATTGAATGTCATCGGAAAACTTTTTCTAATTGGAAGTACAGTATTAAAGTTAATAATTTACAACGGGCCGCACTCAAATAGTTTAAAACATGCAATATATCACGACCCTACTAGCAATTTTGCTCGGGCCTTCACCGGCCACGTAGCCTTGAGCCGATGAGAAGAAATCGGGCCGTCCACTGTGAAAGTGCTCGGATACACGCAGTTCATGTCCCCTCGGACGTGGAAACGTCCAAAGTAGTCTAACCGATGAGTTTTCATCGGGTTGAACACGGATTTAAGGAACTGGCCCGTTCACTTTATGCGTGAGGTTGGCCAATCACCAGGGTGAGTATCCCTTTTCGATATGTGATGTTGACATGCTTATGTGATGTTGACATGCTTATGTGATGTTGTGTGCATTATGTGATGTTGTCATGCATTTAACCCTTTCCGTCCCTACGATGCAATCCGAATGATAACATTCACAAGTGTGTTACAGATTTCTTTTATATTTGAAATGTATTTGTAATCGCATGTTTCTTATATGGTAATGCAGTGCAGAAGCAATACAGTATAGAAGAAATACACTTTTACTACGCGACGCATATGCATGCCTGTAGGTATCCATCTATTTACATATATAGTCGTACTATATACGTAACTATACTATACGTTAACGTACTATAGTCGTATACTCCATCTACGTATGAAATTATATACGTATGTTACATGTTCGATAGTCCCGCAGTGGTCTGGGCGCTAAACTCCGTTCCCGTAAGAACACGGTAAGTGAAGCAGCATCCGGCTTGGTCAGTGCTTGGGAGGGTCATCTCCCTCTCGCCTCGTCCGCTGTGGAACCGTGTACGCTCATGGGAGCTGGTGCACGTAAAATCCGTCGTGGCTCCAATGTCCTCCAAGTTATTAAACGATACCTCTGGGGGTGCCGATTTCAGGTGGTGGTTGGTCCCTCCTCTGGAATCGGTTCAAAATCAGGGACCAATAAGTAGAAGTCCAACCCCCTTGGGGGGCACTGGCACCCCTCTTTCCATGGATAGCGTCGTCTATCATGGACACGACAACAACAACAACAACATGTTCGATTTGATTTAACTAGTCCGAGCGCATAGCGCTCTGAACTGGAAGACGGAAGGTATCTGGTTCAAAACCAGATCGCGTCCGCCGACCTAACCGTTCGGAGTTTTCCGTGGTTTCTACCGAAATTTAGCGTAAATACGGGTTAGGACACCTTAGAAAGACCCTCCACGGAGGGCACCCCATCCACAGGCCTAGGTCCTTCGTGTAGATAATAGGCCTTAATCCCAGAACTCGCTTTAACTAGTATTTTGGTAATGTCTGTACGTACGCATGTTGCATTTTCGATCCAGTTTGATTAAATTTGAGGGACGTCTGCTCGTATGCATGTATTGATGTACGTATGTTCTTGTGTAATTCGATTAACTCAAAGAGGAATAGCCGAAGAAATTTCAAATTTAGGATTGCCTTAAAACAGAGTTGTACGTGTCCCTTTTTGATTCCAATTGGCTGAGTAGTTTATTTACAGAGTTATATGAAAGACTTTCGATGCATTAAAGTCGAGGGACATGCCTTTCACATTAAAAATCCCTGAACTATCTCTGTTTAGCTCATGCTCAAAATATTGCCAACTGCCCCCAAGCTTGGTAAATTTAGGGGCAATATTACAAATTTTGACACTAAAAATAAGTACGTAAAAATAAAAACTATTAGACATAGAATATTGAAATTTTGTATTTAAGACTGGCGTAATATTTGGTTCTGCACTTTTATTTTTGATTACAATCCACAGGCTACACGCTTAAACGCAAAGAGCGAAAAAAAACGATACATTGCGGAGCGATCCGTTTCCATGGAAACCTACCGATATTTCTGCTAAAGTGCTCTTTGAGTGGTCTTTTTTCATAGAAAATTCCCGTCCTCGCTTCTTCTTTTTTCCGAGAACTCCCCTCCTCGCTTATTGTTATATTTCGCTCCGCTCTTGTGATCGAAAAATGCTCCTAAAGGAGAAGCGCACTTTTGAAAACTGGCCCAAAAGTCGCTCCGACTGATCGAATTTTGCTCGTTTTCAATGTTGAAATCTCATCCTGGTGATATCTCTTACGCTTAACGAGATACTGAAGTATCGCATTTCAGTTTCCAATATATTTAAATAGAGTGAATCAAGAATGCTTAAAGTTTAACAGCCATACAAGAAAATTGTGTAGTTCACATCAGGACTTTTTTTTGTGATAGGAAATCGACTTTTCGAACTTTCTTGAATTAGCTTACAATTTAAAAAAGATTATTGACCACTGGAACCTATGGAACCTAGCTTACAGTTTTGTAAAATAGGTTTTTTTTTTAAAAGCATAGACCATAAGACATAAGATCGCTATAATAATTTTTGAAATAAAGTAAATTCCAAAAATTTTTATTGAAATTATTCTACACAAAATATATCATACACATAATTTACAAAAGAAGTATTTTCTTTGAGTTTTGCAGCAGCATCTTCAAACATCTTATTTTATGAGCAGCTTCTAAGAGAAAAAAAGAAAATTTTTAGAACTTAATTTACACAAGAATAGGAAATGCAGAGTAAGTCTGCTTCATTTTTTTTTTTTTTTTTACATTATTTCTATATCTTTATATTACTTCAACTCCCTAGAAAACGTTTTTCTCTGAATAGACCCCTACGTTTGCCCCAACACATCGGTATCTCGAAAAATTTTCCCAATGCACTCACAAAGACAGCAAAACATTCGGTGAAAGAAATTTTTCATGTGTCCGACAGTAGAACAGTTCGTTAAGCTCGGTTCCCATTGGAACTCCGAAAGGGAAGCAGCACCTGCTTGGCCAGTGCCTAGAAGGGTAAACTCCTTTCTCGACTGAGGCTGATGTAAACTGTGTACGCTGTAGGGAATTAATGCACGAAAAATGTATTATGACTTCAATGTTTTCCATGTTCAATCCATATCTCTCTTTGGGGTACCAATCCAGCTCATAGGTCATCCAGCTGTCATCTGAAATTGGTTCAAAATTTAGGAGGGAGACCCGGGATAAGTCGGTATTCCCCCCACTGGGGATCAGCAAAAAGGAAGCTGCCCAATTAAGGCCATTTTCGTTTTATATAAAGGATCTGATCCCGCTCTGCAGTTGGCCAAAGGGTTTCGAAGCAACAATAACAATTTTCATGCTCTGCGTTTGCAGAATTTACCATGATTCAGACTGCGGGATGCAGAAAATGACCCCAAAGACGGATTTTTACATATCCCTTCTCTTTTCAACTTTTGAACCCTCTGAAGTCTTATTTCATGTCAGTTTGTTTGTTTGTGTTGTGATGGCAACGCTAAGGGTGGACGATCATCCTAAGATGAGGGGTTATCCTAAAATGTGATTTTTAAAAATATAATTCCCAAATTTTGTACATCACCTCATTAGTGTATGGGAATGCTTTTGCACGAGGTTCATATAAAAATGTAGAAAGTGTAACTTTTTGAAAATTAACGAGAGGAATTTTTTTAACGGAGTCTTACTTCCGACCTCATTTTGAACACTTTTCTCAATTTACGCTGTCCACTTATCTCTAATAGATAAAGAATTAAAGCCCGTTAACACCTTTTTGGGACACCCTGTATCAGTCTGGTTTATAGTATCCACAGGTTCTGAAATCATCATCCAGTGTTCTGTACAAAAAAAAAAAAAAAAAAAAAAAAAAACCGTGGTCTGCTTTAAAAAAGAAAAAAAAAAATCACTGTATTTACGTATACTATTTCTAAGCTAATCTAAATTCATCAACGCGGGTTTCGAAGTTTATAAGGCGAAACAAAACAGTCGTTTGAATATCAAATCAATGCTTTAGGGCTTCTCATTTCCATAACCCTAAGAATCTGCGCTTTATGCCTTTGGAAACTATCTTGGCGAGTAATCGCATCGTTTGGATTTTTTTTTTCTTTTTTTTATGGTCAACGGATGCAAATAATCGGTACTTATTTTACCGTCGATAATTCACGCCAACAAGTTTTTTCGCCAAAGGATTGCAATGCACTATATTGTAACAATGAATCTGGCGTATTCCACAAGCACACGGAATCGCTCTTTTTGGCTGACTGACTGTAAAATACATAAGTACCAAATAAGCTTGTTTTGGTCGGAAGTATGATTTTTTTTAATTAGATTCAATGAAGAATTTACCCGTATATTTTAAAACTAAAAAGCGATTAACTGTATGAACTAGTGTAATTACACACTGTACGCCGTGTAAAGATAGGAAATAGATACTAATAAAAAATAGTGTTATTTCATTAGTGTTATGCAACAGTATCAAGAGAGAAAAAAATAATTACAGAGATGTGAACTTATACTTTACTTATATTAGACTAATACTATATTAAAAATGTCAAAAATTTGTTACAAATGATAGTTATACGTACCAATATAGACTAATCACCACCAAAAAACTTCTTCAGATTTTTTTTGTCTCCTATTCTTATGAAAACAAACATGGCGCCTGCCGGTAGATACTCGGATGTTGCCATCGCTCGACTGTTGCATGAACAGAGCGCATGCGCCAATTTTCATCGGCTGAATGCCGCTCGGCCGTTATGCGGGCCGAAATTTCTTTTCAGTTCAGCGTATTTTGATCAAATTTAGGCATATGGCCCGATAACTCAGGCCGGATATCGTTCCGAGGCCTATGTTCCGTATCCGGTGCCCCTTGGTTCTGGCGACATCGTGAGCGATGTTCAACGTTAGTAAAGTACCCTGCCGATGGTAGTTTGACTGGCAACCATAAAGATATGTGTAGAGCTTTTTTTGGAGGAATGATAATGCGTCAAATATTGTAAATTGGATAATTTAGAACTATTGAAAGATGCGAAATTTCTTGCACTTTCGGGCATGCGTAATAGTTGTTTTTTAATCTAGCTACTGTGTATGTGTGACGTAAGCAGATGAATGTAACGAATTCGCTTGCTCAATTTGATGTCACTAAGCTGTTAATTTGCGTTTTGCGCATGCGTTATTGTTATTTTTCGTTTTATCCTGTTCCTTCGTCTACTATTCCAATTTGCTTCAACTTGTACTAATGTTTTTTTTTCGATCTCGCAGAGGGGCCCGCGTTAGCATATTTTCGAATGTATGTATCGATGAATGTAACGAATTCGCTTGCTCAATTTGACGTCATTAAGCTGTTAATTTGCGTTTTGCGCATGCGTTATTGTTATTTTTCGTTTTTTCCTGTTTCGTCTACTATTCTAATTTGCTTCAACTTGTACTAACGTTTTTTTTTTTTGGGTCTCGCAGAGGGGCCCGCGTTAGCATATTTTCGAGGGGGCCCTTTTGAGGCGGTGGCCGGACCCACTGATGTTTTTTTTTGGGTCTCGCAGAGGGGCCGCGTTAGCATATTTTCGAGGGGGCCCCCTTGAGGCGGTGGCCGGAAGCACTGATGTTTTTTTGGGTCTCGCAGAGGGGCCCGCGTTAGCATATTTTCGAGGGGGCCCCCTTGAGGCGGTGGCCGGACCCACTGATGTTTTTTTTTGGGTCTCGCAGAGGGGCCCGCGTTAGCATATTTTCGAGGGGGCCCATTTGAGGCGGTGGCCGGACCCACTGATGTTTTTTTTGGGTCTCGCAGAGGGGCCCGCGTTATCATATTTTCGAGGGGGCCCTTTTGAGGCGGTGGCCGGACCCACTGATGTTTTTTTTGGGGGGTCTTGCAGAGTGGCTCGCGCGCCCTCCGAGAAAAATGTTTTTACACTACATAAATGGGGCTTTTACCAATATTTAGCAGGCTTCTGGTTCCGCCCTTGGAGAACATATGTAAAGCTGACGTCATAAACTTGAAAATCGTCTGGATTTTTTATCACATGTTGGTCTGGAAAATCGTTTTTTTTTTTTTTTTTTTTTTTTTTTTTTTTTTTTTTAAAATCAGAATCTGAGTGGCAATTCTGATAATTAAACGCGGTGCATTTGCAGTATAGAATTTTCATTTAGTGTTAATTGCATGAAGATTGAGGTTTGGTGTTCTTTGATTCTGAGTCGAATAAGTTTGTGTTGGATTTTCCTTGTGGTTTTGATTCCGTTTTACGGACCCTTTACCGTAAGTTAGTGAGCGTCTCGGGGAATTTCTTCGTTAGTATGTGTGTGGAATATAGAATGTGTTAGTCGATGTGTGGAATATAGAATGGGGGGGAAAAGTGAGGTAAGTGCTTCTTTAATTGTACTTTTTCTAATGTTTTGTTCTGGATTTGACTGTTTTATATAGTGTCATTTACTTAGAATTTATGTTTCTTTGTAAAATTTTAGTGGCATATAACTAGTGTTTATTCGTCACAAGACGGCGATAGCCGTTGGAGCTTGGCGGTCGCCAGGGAGGCTTGGTGTCAAGGTCTGTAGCGCTCGTACTTGGCGATCGCCAAGCTCCAGCGGCTATCGCCGTGTTTACATGAGGGGCACCGTCTTGTATGATTTTACCCGTTCCGAGCATCGTTTTATGGGTACCGGACCGATCAGTGTCTACCGCACACATAACAATCATCCGTTTTAGATGGAATTCCGTGTCTGGGCCGAGTACCGAATTTCGGTGAGCGATGAGTTGCGATGAATGCCGGTGGTTGGCCGAGCAGAAACTGGGGATTGTTGCTTGTAGGGCGATCACCTACCTGTGGCCAGTGGTTCCACTCACCCGTGTGAAATTTGGATTATACAATTACATGTCTGCTTCATACACATGATAAGTACATGACCGAGGGAACCGTTTCATAGCTTCCATCTCGTAGTTTACCATAAGGTGCCAGTCGCTTTGCTGTAAACTGCGAAGGAAATAGAAATTATTTTTGAGGCATTTTCAATTCAACTTCCGTAGGCTAGCTCTGGATTTGAACTCGGGGCATAAGTGTACCGACGGCATTAATTACTGTGCCAAGCAGCGGCACACCGCCTCACCATGGCACAGTGGTTATGTCACTGGAAATGGTAGACGGGCGAAGTGTGAAGGTCCCGGGTTCGGGTTCCATCGCGCGTCCGTCGACCTAACCGGTCGGAGTTTTGCGTGGTTTTCTCCGAAACTTAACGTAAATGCGGGTTAGGACTCCTTAGAAAGACCCCCACGGAGGGCACCGCCTTGTGTTGTCCTTCTGACGGGGATTTATAAGCAGGCTTCTAGCCAAGCACACAAACCCGATATACGTGCTCACAATAATAACAACAACAGCAGTGGAACACCCAGGATTTTAGTTAGGAGGGCTGGGCTACAAATACTGCTGAACTCGGTTATAGAGACTTCGATTATAGTTACAACTCATAACGTCAAAATATTCTGAACCACTTGACTTGCCCATAGAACACAAACTCACTATCAATGTAACTCGTTATCCTAACTAAATTATAAATGCGAAAGTGAGTTAGTTTGTTTGTTTGTTTGTTTATGACGCTTTCACGCCTAAACCGCTGAATAAATTATGATGAATTTTGGTTTTAGATATAGATGGGACTCTGGAGAAGGTTATAGGCTACTTAGAATTTTAGATTTTTAATTACTTCTTTAATTATTAATTAAAAAACGCTTTTACGTTGCAATGCTTGGCGAATTTCGCCCGTATCAAGTGATTCATGTTTTGAGCTAACAAGAATGCTAATACTTCAATGAAGAAGCACGTGCATCTGAAAAACATTAAATAATACGGAAATGATGCCAGTTTTTTTATGCCAAATCTATCTATCTCTAATAATAAAAGTGAATGTTCTCCAGACAAATCTACAGAAAGCAGAGCTTTGAAAATTTGAGCATGACATTGCCCATGATTTCGGTAAAGTGTACCTGAGGCTCAGAAATTTTAATTACTTTTCTAACTATTAATTAAAAACCGTTTTATCATCCGCACAAAATGATTTAGGCTTTTGAAATAAAGCAGAAATTCTATTTGCAAAATCATATGCATTTGGAAAACATAAATAAGTATGGAAATTATGTTGATTTTACGCCAAATTAAAAAGCATAAATAAAGAAAAGTGTACTTACGTATTATCCCGGCGGTCCGCCAAGACGAGCAATTTTTTGCCGAGATAAATGCCGGGCACATGAAATTATTAATGGTTTTGAATATGATTGGTAACAGTTTGGCAACTCATTTGACGGAAAAACAGTTTGGCGGTAATGACCGCCGGGATAATACGTAAGTACCAAGGAAAGTCCAGATGTGTTTCTTAAAGTTAGTAAATTTCCAAATCCTACCAATAATATAAATTTGTACGTTTATGTGTTCGGATGTTTTTGACTAAATCACACAAAAATGGTTGGAAAAATTTGTAATGAAGATAGCTTATGCCCTGGATTAACATACAGGCAACCTTTCAAGCATATAGCATAAATAATTCTTTTACAAAGACACTCAAAATAATGCTAATGCATTGCGCTCTATGGAAATTTTGTAGCTACTAAACCGATTTAAAAACTTTTTTCACTGATTCAAAGTCCTAGGCCTATATGGAGAATTCCTCTGTGTGGAATTTTCTAAGGTATCCTAGCCCGTATTTTCGCGAGGTTTTGGGAAAAAAACACGGAAAACTGCGATCGGCTAGGTCGACAGGCGCGACCGGAGTTTGAACCTGGCACCTCCCGCCTTCCAGTTTTGAGAGCAGAACCTCTTAGACACTGGGGTGACCCTGAATGTTATAGGCTACCTTTTATGCATACATCACAAATAGTTCTTTTACAGGGATACTCATAAGAATTACATTACGCTCTATGTGTATCTCTGTAAGTACTAAACCCATTCCAAAACATTTTTCACTGATAGTAAGCTACACTATTCTTGAGTATTATAGGCTAAAATTCATGCATGTAGCGCAAATAGTTCCTTTACAGGAACACTCAAAATAATTCTAATACATTACGCTCTATGGGCATCTCTTTAACTACAGAACCGATTCTAAAACTTTTTCGCTAATAGAACGCTGCACTATTCCTGATTAACATAGGCTAAAATTCATGCATATAGCATAAATATTTCTTTTACAAGAACACTCGAAACAGTTCGCAAATATTGTCGTATCTGTCTCTATTCGCCAAATGCCTGAAAAAAATCTAAATTTAGTAATTCTGCATACTCCCTTATTTTAAATGAAGTATACTACCATGCATTATACTTCATTTAAAATAAGTAAAAAGCAAATAATATATAAATGCAGTTTCTTTAGTCGCAAACATATTTGTTATTCACACATGCTTCGTTTCTCTCGGGACCTAATTCTAAAGCCGACGCGGACGAAGTCGCGGGTAGCCGCTAGTAGAAGTATAAATAACTATCTGATATTTTTCAGTGACGTTGTAGACGAGTTTAACGGTGTTTCATACACTTACTAAATTGTAAGTATTTATTTAAAAACAAACGTCTTCTTTTGGTAAAATATATTTTAGAAATTTGAAGACATTAAAAAAAATAAAATACTGTTGCGAAATAATAACTTAATTTGCTCTCGTATTGCATGCGCCGCCGTGAAACTAGTTTTACAGGCATAATAGCGAAGTCCTCATGTAATGGTAAACCTGTGGAAGAATCGTCTTGGCGACGGATTTGGCGACCTTGGCGACAAGTGGTGGCTTCTAGAAAATTCATGTCTCGAGACCATTTTTCAATTTGATAAGATTGTTCCAGAAGTTTCTCGGCAATTCTGGTGACGTCATCATCTCTATAAAAACGCTAGGATTTCTCTCCGGGGTTGAGTGATGGACTTTGAATCGCACGGTTGATTCTGTGAAATGAATAGCGTTATTGTTGTGCTTATTTGTGATTTTAGTTAGCGTATGCTAAAGTTTCTTGTATTATTTTGAGCTATTGAGCTGCGTGCCGTAAAATAAAGTGTTATTTTTGTTTACTGTGCTGTTTGAACTGCTTTAAAATACACCCACTTGGCGATTTTCGTAACAATACTTTAATTCATTAATGACAATTTTCAATTTTTAAAGCTTTTCACTTCAAACTCTCCACCTTTAGGGCGGGGGCTTTAGCCCCCATAGCCCCTTCTGTGCATGCGCCTATGGTGCCAAGATAAGAACTAAGGTGATTCGGATCATTATTGCTGAAGCGAATGAGCCGAAAAAATGAGTGATCCGAAACAAACGAGTTACTTCGTACGTTAATATTTCACCTAGCAAAAACTACTAAAGTTAATCATACGAAATTTGACATGTATGTTAGTTTTTTAAGGTAATTCTTAAGGTGATTCTAAGGTGTTCCAGCAAAAACGATGCTGCGAAGTCCCATGTAATCCTATGAGAAAATCTCTTTCTCTCATAACATCGATAGTTATTAACACTCAGTCTCGATTTTCTCCACTATCTAGCCAGTGACACGATGTTTTGAATGCCTTTTCTAAAATTTTGATATTGATTTTGCTAATATTTTTAATATTCAAATAAAGTTTGAAAAAAACTGATTTTGTGTTTGAACAGCTGTGATATGGTTGTTAATTATGATACACGATTCTTAAAAAATTAGCCACGATTGCTCAGAATGTTTACTGTCCGAAACTCGTAACCTATGGGGGAGTACGGGACTAAAATGTTCTTTTCGACCGTCTCTCGTGATTCAGACCAAGAGAAAGCATTATATATATATATATATATATAGATATATATATACCAAAATATAATAATATATATATATATATATATATATACCCAGAAATACCAAAAATCTATTTCAGGCTATTTTGAATATTGTCTTTGAAGGTGGGTAGACGAATAAAAAGTAAGATTGTGGCCATGTCTTTTGAAGGGGGTGGGGGGGGGATATCATCTGTAAAATTCTTACTTCAAAATGCAACAAATGTGAATTTTACGCTTAGGCACATCTTGTTTGTATAGTTAAAATGCTATTGGAATTTTATTTATTCTTTCCTGTCCTCCTAATATAATAAATGCAAGGTGGTGCCTAGAGGGTGGTCCTGTTGATCAGACCTCCCACCTCCGAAATTCCGATATTTTGTTAACAAAATTATAATGATGTCTCTTAGTGAAACAGTATGCCTTTTCCACCATTTGTAATACCTCCAATTTTTTTTTTCTTTTCTGGTACAGCCTTGCTATGAGTCCTAACGTGATGTTACATAGCTTATGACTTTCCTCAATAAAACGCTATCGTGCTGAGAGAAATTTTCCTGGTAGTTCCTTAGCGCGTTCAAACATACTAGCAAACTTTTTAGCTTTATAACTTAAATATGTCCGGCATGCGATCAGTTGATTAAAACATCAAAAGTAAAGCAGTACAGGCTTGGCCAGTGTTTTTGAGGGTGAATCCTCTCTCGAACGAGTCTGCTCTTGGACCGTGTAAAAGGGAGTTGGTGCACGTAAAATCTGCCGTGTCGTCTCCAATGTCCACCATGTTCAAATTATACCTTTGGGGATTTATAAATATTAGAACTGATCAGTGTTAGGTCTCAATTTTTTTAACTTCCAAAAGGTCCACAATCGCTTAATAATGACTGCTTTGGGTAATCTTTTTAACTCTAGTTAAGTTTTGATAAGAACTAGACTGCAGGATTGTGGCATAAACGTGATGTTTCAGGAAGTGCTGTAACTTGGGTTTAGGAGGCCCTTTTAATCTTATATTTTAAGAACGAATATAGCAGTGGCGCACCCAGGATTTCAGTTTAGGGGGACTGGGCTACAAATACTGCTGACCTCGGTTATAGTGACCTCAATTATAGTTATAACCCTCTTATAACGTCAAAATATTCTGTGCCAGTCGACTTGCCCGTAGAACACAACCCCACGAGCAATGTAACTCATTTTAGAATCAAATAATTATATGATCTTTTCAGTGATGTTGTAACCAAGTTTAACCGTGTTTCATGCTCTAACTGTAAGTTTTTATTTAAAAACTAACATCTTTTTTTGGTAAAAAGTATACTGAAACCTACTGAAGAAAAAAAAAAAAAAACAGAAAGCACTAGTAATATTCTATTAGTCTGAAAATTATTCTTTTAATATAATTTAAATTACTAAAAATTACAGCAGCAACACCAAACGCTTATCTATTCGTCCTAAATTTTAGCAAGATTATACTACTGAATGGGTCATTCATTTACTCAACTAAGAAAAGAGTAAAACACAAAAGAAATAAAACACTTCTCTTTAAAAAATTATAATCGGATAACAGCAATATTTATTTGTTGCAAATTTCATTCATATTAAAATTCTTTATTTACCAATAATAATATATTAATAGTAAAATGTTTACTTAAACTATAAACCTCACAACATTCTAATCTTCCTTGACATTGCATGTAAAAGTAAATATACATTTTATTTTCGTACTTTCGTATTAAAATATTAATAAGTTATTAATATTAGTTTTATTACGTAATTAATATTATGATTATTATAAGTTGTAGTCTTATCGAAGAAAAAATCAGTAATTAAACTAACAGCTTTTACTTTTCGGGTTGTAAAATATTAAAAGCCTATACTTTATATTGCATCCAACATATTAACGAATGTTTTTTAATAAAAAAGTTTAGTGTTAAATTTTCATATTTGAACAAAATGTATATTTGTTTATTCGAAACTTTAAAATTTAATAAATTATAACAGTAAATAAACACATTACTATTACTTAAAATAAAAGTATCAGATAGAAAATGTAGAAATATTGAAAAATTAAGACATGATTTATGGATACAATTAATTATAGATTCTGTTTTTTTTACATACAGTGCCATGTTATGTGAAATATAAAATATGAACTAACCTTTTAAGAATTCCACATTATGTTGCAAAGTATTTTCATCTTCTGATGTTGTATTTCCAGACGCTGAATTTTCTGCATTATGCAGCGAGTCAGAGTATTCAGCTAAATTATTGTCTCTGGATTTTTCTTCCGAATGTATTAAAATTTCATCTGAAGAGAATTCTCTTAAAATTTTTTCCTTAAAGAGTATTTCATTTGGAATCTGTCGCGCTCTCCAATGATTTAATCCTATGAAATAAACTGTTGAAGAATTAACAACACCAAACTTACTCCCAAATTTTAGCTAAAATTTAAGAAGTCGAAAAAAATACAGAATACTCGAATATCGCACTTTTAAAGCAATCTGTCACAGTGTTCGTTAGAATTAGAATAAACTGAGCTTCTAGACTGCAGGCACTTTCCATGTGTTAAAATAGTCGGCTAACTTTAAAAGGTTCACCTTGCAGAAATGAGAAAAAAAGATCAAAGAAAGCAGATATAACTCAGTTTATGACTGAAATGAAAGTCTGTTCACCAGAAACATGCAGTCCTACCGTTTAGTTAAATTAATGAATTGAACGGAATGTCCCTCACCCACCGCCAGAGAAGTGCCGCTAGCAATTTTGGGCGGTCTGTACTGTTAGTACTAAACTATCTACAAGTCTTGGGGTGGTCTGATTCATAGGACCGATACTGTTCTTAGGACAGTGATTGATTGCTTCGGACCAAAATAAAAGGAAGCTCTTTGGCGTTTTAAATAGGCGAATATATTGAAACCATGTGTGATCCATTTGATGCCTACAATTTTCAGACCTTGTTAATTACATCGTCTGAGTGGCGCGCAGCATGGGTGCCCATAAGATAAGAATAATTTTAGAGAGGGCCTTGCATTTGTGGAAAGGAACTCATCTCAGGCTTTGAAATATTTTAGAATGAAAACAGAACAAAAATACAAAAGAATTCAGAACGCTGTAAAAATGCTCATTTCGCAATCCCCACAGTGCTGTATGAATTATTTTTTAAATGACATGAAGTACTTTCCAATCCCTATTCTTTTTTTTCTTTTTTTTTCATTTGAGAACTAAAAACCTTTGTTTTTTGACTTTTTATACAAAGAACGGACAAAAGTGTATACTTGTCATAAATAAGTCACTGACTAGAAGTAGATGAGTTCCAAAACTTTACAAAGTTATTTTTCCTCACGCTTCGTCCCTTTTCTCGTGGAACTTTATGGTCTCCGCATCTTAAATAGTTAAAAATTACATTATTTGATATACAAAATTAATAAATTAGGCCCCATCATGAACGAGTCGATAAAACACTCAACATGCAAAATAGTAAGATGGCTGAAGTGTGAAGGTCCAGGGTTCTGTCCTGCCGTGCGGCTGTCGATCTAAGGTTCGAAGTTTTGGACGGTTTTCTCCAGATGTAACGTGAATACGCGTTAGCGATCCTCAGCTCATTGCACTCCTTCTAAGCAGATAACTCTTGCGTAGCTTTACCTTAAAACAACACAACAAAATTAATAAATCATCAGTATAGCTCTTATGTGTTCATGATATAAGTTAGTAAGTATTATTTCTATAAAAGCGTTTGCAGCCTAAAATCGAGCACTTGATTTGTAAAAAAAAAAGTATTTTTAATTTCATATAATGAAGTAATTAATAGATATCACATTCCGGCTGAAATGTAGCATTTATTTTCATTTTTAGTTTGAGTGTTTATACGAATAATTATTGAATCATTTGTATAATGAATGTAAACGAATGTACAAATCGCTGATTATTACACAAGTAAAAGAAAAGGACGACCAAAAAATATTAAAATATTTTACAAGAGGGGCTCAGCTCGTTGGTTTTTAGAGGAGAAATGTTAAAGGACATAGTGTCAATTTAAGTAGTTTAATTTTGAGTTTTTGGATATGCGAGAGAAAGCAGCTCATGCCATTTGGCATTTGGAGTTTTGTATGCCATGCCATGCCATTCATAATTAATATCCTCATTAAAGGGAAAAGGAAATTTTCGAGCATTCACTTCACTTACTCTAGAAAACTGTGAAAGGAAACTTCAACTCTATATAGTTACTATGCGCAGTGGCGTACACAAATGGTGTGTGGGGGATTCAACATCCCCGCCCTTTGTCCATGCATTTTTAACATAAAGTCCGAACATTTTTAACATAACATAACTTCCATAACCCCTTCTCTTACAGGAAGTCAGTGTACACAACTGATTATGCATCTGCACATTCTTTTCTAAGTGCATAAAAATGCTTGTGAGTAATAATTACACACACACACACACATAAAAAAAAAAAAAAAACAGGCCTTTTGCTTGAAATTATCTTAGTGATATGATAATTTTAAGAAGTTAGAGGTGCCCCCCAAAAGGTATGTTTGCTTCAGAGTGGCTTTCTGAGGCCCAGATCATGTTTTTCTAGAATACAAATAAAGGGAACACAAGGTCATTAGTTAAAGAACTTTGACTCTAAAAATACTGGCGTATAAATTTAACTGTTACAAATCATCTGTACATATCTTAATACAGCGGATCTGTTGGTGAGCTGTACCTGTTTTGTAAGCAATAAGCAATTTTTTCCAGCTTAAACAGTGATAGGTGATCCGTTTAGAATATTGGATGAGCAAATCTAAAAAGCTATAAAAGACAAAAGACAAAAACTACCCAAGAGGTTGGGAAAATAGCCATATGGATTTTGAGGCCCCTACGTGTGGAGGTCCCGGGCATTCGCCCCGCCATGCCTCCCTATTTTTATTGCACTGGTTTCAGGAGCCTACTCTGCAGAGAGTAAAACGTAAAATTACATACTTCTACCTCCAATTTGCATTATAATTTGTCACAGATATTTTTTTGTAGACTCAAATGCTTATCTACATCACAAATATTTTTCAACTTTAGAACATGAATATAACATTTAGAGTTTATTTCCTCTTAGCTGTTGTCACATTTATCCAAAATAGAAAATGTTTTAGTCTGCCAATTTTGAACCTGAGTCTAAAAAACAAAGTTTTCTTTTTTTCTTTTTGTTAAAATTGACTAGTTCTATAAATTTGAAATATAGAGTAGTGCACAGCATAGTTTTTGTGGAAATATTCTGAAAAATTGCATAGTTCTGGCAGTTTTAGTTTATTTATCAGGAGTAAAAATTAATCAAAAATCGGACTTCTTCGAAAAAGTGCTAAGTTTAATAAATAAATAAATAAATAACTTTCAAATTTCAGAGTTCTTTCAATTCATAGTATAGTTTCTGAGGAAACAGTCTAAAATTTTTCATAGTCAATGCATTGTAAGCTTGTTTCTGATCTTCAGTGATAGTCCACCAAAAGCGTCTTTCTCTGAAAACGTGTCAAGTTTAACAATTAAAAAAAAAAAGTTAAATACCTCTACAAATTTTATCCCAATGTCAGTTTTCAATATAGTTTACCAGGAATCATTCTGAAAATTCTCATAATTCTGGAATTTTAAGTTTATTTCTAATCATGAGCGAAAGTCGAGAAAATAGAGTTTTCCCTGAAAAAGCATTAAGTTTAATAATATTATTTAAAAAATTAAATAACTTTTCAAATTTTATCTCAATGTCAGTTTTCAATCTAGTTTCTGAGGAATCATTCTGAATATTCTCATAATTATGGAATTGTTAGTTTATTTCTAATCGTGAGCGAAAACCAGCCCAAATCCTCCGTTTTCAGGTAAAACAGCGTACTAGTGACGTACAAACAATTTTGCATCTGCTGCCATTTTCAGTGACATAACCACTGTGCCATGGTGAGGCTACGGAGCAGGTAGAATAAATGAAATTTTCTGAGAAACGAAAATAGATTTTTAAGGTAAAGTATGCTCAGATTCAGTGGATCCAGGTGAGAAATTCTGGGACTTTTTTACATATCAAAATGACAAGTACCTTTTTCTAATTGACCTCTACCACGTGTATTTTGCATTTATTATTCTTTCTTTAACTTTTCATTATAGTAGATATACAGAAAAATACCATGCCCCCTTTTATTTCAACGAAAGTTTAACAAAGGTTGTTTACTGAGCTCTAACAGAGACGGCCCGAGGGGCGTGCGGGGCCCCAGGCGAAGCGCAAGAGCGGGGCCTCTTCTCTATCATGTCTTATGAGATAGCAATAAAATAGCCCAGGAGCGGGGCCTTAGGGATCGCCTACATTCGCACCCCCCTTGGGCCGGCCCTGGCTCTAAACAACACGTTCGTGACGTGAGTTGCTCTCTCCCTGCAAACAAACAAATCCTACATTCCTGGTGTAGATGGCTGGTCTTCACAAGTAACTCAATTTTGATCAAGTCTCGCCGGAGTTGATGTTTCATTAAAATAATTAGTTGTCCCCTTAGAAGAGTAATTGGATGACGGTTTGATGAAGCTTTTACAGTTATAGCTACATCTCCCACAGAAGCCTTCGTCCCTTTTCCTTCCGGTACAAAATCTAGGTTTTTGTAAGGTACATTCAATAGCCGAGGCTAATTTTCATATAGTACAGTACAAGCTTGATAAACCGACATATGTAAGATCAGACAACCGCCGTATTATCAAGATCGTCGGGTTATTTAACGTTCGGTCTAATCAAACGCCGGATTATCAAGAATGTACTGAATTTAGAATACAGTAAACGTAAAAGGGTTAATGTAACTATGCGCCAAATAAGTATAGGACAAATAACATTACATCCAAACTTACCCAAAGACTTTATTTATACTTCGCAAATGCATGAATTCAAAATAATTCATTTCCACAACTGCACTATGTTTACACCGATAAAGCAAATTATTGATAGAATGCTGGAAGCCCTGATTGCGTACCTCCTTCAATCTGTTGGACACAGGAGAACATAATGGTTGACAATGCACTGGCTCATTGCGTACTATCCGCGAAAGAATGTAGCATCAAAATCCATCAGTGTGCTTGACACTATTCACTTGATTTGGCTCCTGCAGACATTTTTCTATTTCCGAAAACTAGATGTGCTTTGAAAGGGGGACATATAAGTGACATCCAGGGTACGTCACCAACAGACTGAAGGAAGTACATCAACCAAACAACTTGTTCTTTCAACAACTTCTATGGTTGATGCAAACGTTGTATGGAGGTGCAAGGGGATTAATTCGTGTAATTGCAAAATTGAAGTAAAGTTGTTAGTTTGGATGAAACGCTATCTGTCTCATTAATTATTTGGTGCACTGTGTATGTGCATGCAAACATGCACGAAAAAAAAAAAAAAATGAACGGGTTGAATTGAATGGCAAACAGCAAATTTATGCCAGAAAAAAAATAATAAAAGAAAAAATAATTTAAGCAAGGAAACAACACAATGTGAAAAGCTGGAAGTCAAAAAGGCTGGATTTCAGATACAAATACTTGCACACCATTCAATAACCACGCATGCAGAAACAAATAAAGCTCAGCTTTCATTTACAAGTACGCGGAGCTTTTTTTTGCGCGAGTTTTTCTTAAAATTTTCGAGTTTATGAAATTTTTCATTAAATACTAGCATAAAATCTCCATTTGCGTTTCTTTCTTCCGTAATTTTAAGTGGCTTCTCTCTCTTCCCACGATGTATTTTAATATGGCGGCACCGGAAACTGTAAAAACTACAAAATTAATCGAATGCTTGTTAACTACATTCTGATAAGTTTTAATGTTTTATGAAAGATTCGAGAACAGAGAGAGGAAAAAAAAAATCCGACCAAAGATTATTTGAAAACAAAAGTATATTACCCGAAATGCACTCGATTTCAATTTCTGAAGTATTGCCTATTTGAAGAGCTTTTAGGAGCAAAAATAAATAATCAGAGTACTGAAAAAATAAAATAAAATAAATCAGAGGCAATAGTATCTTCTTTCCCTTACTGTCCCCCTCCCCTCCCCTTGCCCACCTCGTATAGTGCTCCTTTTAAGTTCTCGAAGATTGCCAACATCTTCAACTGCTGTTATATTTCTCAGGAAAGTCAAATCCACTAGAACGTTATACATACGTAAAAAAGGGCTATCAAAATTGGCGTATATGAGAGAACGAGAGCGAAAAAAAAAAAAGAAAGAAAGAAAAAGAAAAAGTATCTCTTAAAAAGAAAGACCCACCAAAAGCCTCCCGTGTTATTTCGACTGTAGCTAATGTGCAAATACACGCCAACATTCAATTACTGTTTTTGTTTTTGTCGTAGAAACTAAAAGTTTACACATACCTACCCATGAATCATTAGTTTTACAATAAAAGGAAGGAAACAGTTTTGCGTTTTATAAAAGATTTAAAAAAAAAAGAAAGAAAAAAGAAATAAAAGTGAAGAATAAGAAAAGAATACACACTCGCGTCTGCATAAACGAACAATGAAACACTAGAGCAAAAAAGAAAAAAAGCAGAAAAAGCACAATAAGTACCATATATGCAAGGTTGTAATTTAATGTCCTTGATGTATTACATCTAGTCGATATTTCTAACTTTTTTTCACGGTGGCATCCGTTTTGTGAAAAGGGGAGTTGGGAAAGGGGGGGGGGAAGATAAATTAAAAGTGCTTATTTATCAAAAGCACAGCTCTCGTGACTGTGCCTTTATTTGTTTGATTTCTTCCAAATACTTGAGACGTAGTTAATACGGGGCCAGAAGGGTTCATTAACTACGACGTAAAGAGGTTTAATTTCCTTCGGAAAAACAAGAAATTCATTCGGCGGACATTAATGTGGGCATTAACAAAAGTGGAAAGAAATTACGGAATATTTGTTTTAACGGGGCGGGAAATTATGGACCCGTTGGGAGTTGGATTACAAAACCAAACAAAATTTTCGAACAGAAAAGCGCAGCCCCCTAACAATAATGATGTGAAAAAAAAAAAAAAGGTGAAAGAAGGTAGAAAAGGGGAAAGGGGGGTGGGGGAGGGTAGAAACGATTTTGTAGGAGAACAAAATAGAAATGGAGATATTTATCTAGTTTTTGTTTAATGCACACTTGATCAAATTTTCGAGATGATTGCCATGATTATCCGCTTCTATTTGATTATTACGTGTCACTGTGGAAAAAAATGGCGAAGTCTGCAATTTGGAATAAGTAAAGCAGGTTGATATTGACTGTAATTATGTGTTCCGTGGTATAGAAATAATTCATATGTTATTCATAATTTCGAGGGAGAGAAAAAAAAAAAACTTGTTTTCTTATACGCCATTGCTTTTCTTATGTTCACTATTTAATCATACGGTGAGTGAATTTTATTTTAACAATGATATAAAAATTATTTTTAAACACGGAGTTATTCTAAAGAACAAAGCTTTTGGAACGGAAATTAATAAAAGAAAAAGAAAGGTTTGCAAACATTTGGGCTGGATATACATTAATACATGTATAACTCATTTTCGGTAAAATTGAAAAAAAAAAAATTACAGACAAGTTATTGAATTACAGAGATATTACTGAGATTCTCCAATATATTTTTGTCAAAAGAAACTTCATATGACATTAAAATTATACAGCTTTTGGGTTGCAACACTTTTTTAAATTTTCATCTTTTCCTCCATCCTCTTTTGCCGAATTTTTTTCATGATGTATTTTTTATTCACAAGTAAATATAAAAGAAAGTATTACTTTAAATAAAGAAGACTTGAAACATAGTCAATATATTTTTAGTGACATGAAAAAGTGTCAAGTGTAAACAGTTCCCTTTAAAACTTAATTCGACGACTATTAAACGACTATTCATTTATTTTAAAGCTGTTATACAGAAAGAAAAAGGAAAACTCCACTTCTCACATCGCACACGATTTTTTAACAGTTAAAAACAGTTTTTTAACAGTGTGCCGCAAAAGGATTCGAAATAATTAAGAATGTTTCTGCACCAAACTGCACCATGCAATCTTTACAAACAATAAACCAATGTCTTAAAGCAACCTTCAGAAAAAAATATGATACAAACAAATTGCGTTGCTCAATTAAGTGAGCCCAAATCAAGCCAGGAAAATAATGCAATATACTGTCTACACGTTTGAGATTTTTTTTCTTGAATGCTTCACATATCTTAAATATTTAACATTTGTAACTGTGCATATAACAGCTTATTAAGACCCATTATTCATTTTTTAGTCTTTAAACTAATTTAATAATTTTAAAACCGGTTCAAAAGTTGCCGTATTTATTAAAAGGCAAACAAAGAACTTAAAGGAATATATATTCTCATTTTCATAAATCGTGATATTTTAACGAAAATAATTTTAGATTTTAATATGTTAAATGTGATAATCTATAAATTCATATGGAATTTTTACTATAGTAGATATTTAATTTCAAAATGCAGTTCATTGGTTTTTTTGTTTTGATAATCTAAGAGTTCACGATTCCTAACCCAGATATTAATTAGAAGACGATTTTATTCCCCCCCCCTTTCCCTCTCCCATCCAGGTGAGCAGCGACACGACTGTATTCGTAAACTCCTGTAATTCTTCCACAAAACAAGATAGGCGGAATTACAATGTCTGTTCCCAAGCAAATGAATGCATCAGAGGAACCGTCGTTTAAAAAGAGAAAGAAAGAACCAAAGAAATCCTAAATTTTGGATTGCAAAGAAAATCTTCCAAGAAGTAAAGATTATTCGAATTTAAAGAGGAGTACTCGACCTATTGCTCATTGCAGTCATAATTAATTAATACACCATCTCCATCATTTCAAAACAAAAGACGCCTCACCACAGCACAGTAGTTATGCCACTGAAAATGGTAGATGGCCGAGGTGTGAAGGTCCCGGGTTCGGGCCCCATCGCGCGGCTGTCGATCTAACGGTCTGGAGTTTTGTTAGGTTTTCTCCAGATGTAACGTGAATACGCGTTAGAACCCCTTAGAAAGTCCTCCTACCAAGGCAACCCCCTGGCAGATCGCCCTAATGTAGCGTTGCCACACAATCACTAATTCAAAAGACATATGTTCGTTAATATGTGCAATGATGTCTTTCCCTTCGAAAATATTCTTTTAAATGATAGTTTTCATTATCGATTTTTATTATTCTCCAAATAAAAAATTGTAGAAATGTATTATAAAAATCATTTTCCTGACTATAACCTGTGCGATTTTCTTTTCTGTCCCCCTTAAAGCCACCATCGAATCGGTAACGACACATATTAAAAGGGTTTTCATTCCAATAAAACTTTTCTTGAAAAAACATTACAAAGGATCTGTTTTACAACAGCCTGGTAAGCTTCATTTTTCAAGTTGAGATAATTTCATTGACATGCTATCATTTTTTCTTTCCCTTTAAAGCTTTAATTTTTAAAGAGAAGAGACGCTTATAAACATTTATGAATTCAATAATTTAGTGTAAAAAAGGTGCTGTTTTGTGTGATTACAAATGATACGAACACTGGAAAATTTACATGCAAACGTTTCAAGTAAAATCATCTATACAGTTTAAATGAAGTATTTTTTTTTAAATTTACGTCGGAAATAAATAATGAAGATTGTATTTGCAAACATTAGTTACAGACATTTGCAAACATTAGTTACAGACATTTGCAAACATTAGTTACAGTATATCATTATATAGTAATATGCTTTTCCTCTTAAATCTTCCATAACTGAGCGCTAATGCGCATTTGTATGCGCAATTTACATAAAAATCAGACACTGCCTGAGTCGTTCGCAGCATAACGTTTTGTTGACCTACAAATGCTGATGGCAGCATTTTAACATCGTAAAGTGAAAAAAAAAAGGAATATTTATTTTTTAATCAATTAAGAAAATTTATGACAAAATATGTACATACACTAAGAAACATTTATACGTTTTGGAATATTTGTAGGTAATATATATTTTATTTTTATATATGCAAGGATACTTTCTAGCCGATATAATACTATTACCTTCTGTCACGCTTCCTTTGAAAGATAAAGATGTTTATTAATATATCGCATAAAATGTGAATACAGTTCATTAAAAAAATCAAACTGATTAAGTTTATTTTAAATGAGACTACTTTATAGGATCAATATTTAATTCGACTTTCAATTTGATTAATTCTGTTTATTTTATTTTATTTATTTACTCCCCCTGTTTGTATGTGTGCGTTTGTGACTTACTATCCTACATTGCTGAAAATAACTTAAAAATTCGATAGCTAATTAACTAGTTTTTTCTGCAAGGATGTGTGTATATATAATAATTACAAATTTTATTTAAGCGATCCTGTGGAGTTGGAAACCAGAGATTTAGAAGTATGCAGATAACTAATTGAAACACCCGTTCTTCGTACGGGAATATGTCTCACTTTAACAACCTTAACACAAATGCAAAAATTTTAATGCTTGCAATTTTAATATTACATAGTTTATGTACAGTTCAAGGTGATTCGTTTAAATGTGTGCGAGAACCTTTTTGAACTGAAAACCAACGAAACATTACTAAGTTAGGAATGTGGGTGGATATTGTGAGATTCAAGTATCTACAATTTCTCTCTCTCTCTCTCTCTTCGAATAAATGGGCAAAACTTCAAGCTATATTAAACCAAACTGTGTCGGAGGTGCTGTTTATTTTCGGACCTAAGACTTGCATTAAATCGCTAGAAATCGGTGAATAAACGGATTTTCCGATTTTTAAACAGTTACAATTTTTTTAAAAAAACATTCTTCTTCATGCATTTTCAAGTGCAAAATGCAAGCTGTTTGGTCTCGTCGTAATGTGGCTCTTATTTTCAAAGATAGAATTTTTTTGGGTTTTACCCTCTAATTTTTTGTTCATTTATGGTAAAAAATAACTCTATCCGAATTTCAGCACATTTGAACAATATTTAAAGGTAGCTCAATGAGACCTAAGTCTGTTGCATTACCGTCATTTTAAGGAATTTGCCGAAAATAAATAAAATTTTTGCTGAATCTTCTTAGATTTCAATCGAATTGTTTTTCTTTTTAATGTTTAGATATGCTTGGGAATAGCTCAAAATATTTTTTTGCATATTTTTATGGCAGCAATTATAAAACTAATTGAACCTTTTGTGAGCAGGTCAAGGTCATGGGTATTGGCAGGAATTGGGCGAACACAGAAAATACGACATGAAAATAAAGTTGTAGAAGGAAAAATTTAAGAAAAAATAAATTAGTTGAATTCTCTGGTGTTAAAAACAGAAAAAAAAAACACAGGGGCAGACTTACCTTGTTTATCTTAACTTAAAAGAGGACAAATAAATACTGTGAATTGTGACACCAGAACTGGTATCAACATTAGATCGAACGAGTGTGTCCGATGAGAAAGCAGTATTTGTCATTGCAGAAACAGCAATGAGCTTGGGCCATAACATTGAAGAACTTGCTGTAAATAAGAGCTCCATTCAAAGACTGGGAAACATACAGAAAAAAAAATCTCACAAAGATTTTGAAGGAAATTTTCTTTTAATTGTGTACTCGGAAGGGAAACTTTTACCGGAACTAATTGGAATTATTAACATGACAAACTGACGTGCTCTCATATTTTTAAACTTTGATACAAAAAATCACTAAAAAATTTTCCTCCACCTTTCGGTATTCCCAGCTTTCTAAAATAACTCCTACACTTGAGAAACACCATTCGAAAAGTTTCGGGATTCTTCAAAAAACAAAATTTTTTAGCTGGACTTGGAAAAATTTTCAGACTGTCATCGGACTACTCACTGTTGCTAGACTACTATCTGGAACTGGAGAAACTCGAGCATCAGTGATTTATGCAGCTTTCCTAGAATAGAGAATTACAGACACAGTTTATGCAATGTGTTTTGACACAAGAAGCTCAAATGCAGGTATAAACAATGGCACTTGTATTATTCTTGAAAAATATCTCGAAAAATAACTTCTTGACATGTCGTCATCATATTCTGGAATTAGTTATAAGAGTAGGGAAGAAAGGAGAGTTCACCCCATGCGGTGCCATGTTAATTTTGCGGTGCTGCCTGGATGAGTGCGTTCCCTATGCTGAGCGGGGAAGGGGGGCGTGGTCGGAAGGGATGTTGAGAGAGGAAGTTGACCGGATGTTGGAAGGGTTGATAAGAATTTTTTTTTTCCTTTTTTTCAAATAAGGGGACTTATAATTTTTTCAGACTTTCAGATATTTTTGAAATAAGGAGACTTGTAATTTTTTCAGATTTTCACATATTTTACAAATAAGGGGACTTGTAATTTTTTCAGATTGTGACATATTTTTCAAATAAGGGGACTTGGAAAAATTTTCAGACTGTGATGCATTCTCTCATGAAAATAAGGGACTTCGTTATATTTTTAAACAAATTGTACTTTATGAATTAAACCTGAAATAAAAAGTATTATTATAAAAATGAGGACCCACCAGCCGCCCGGTAGAACGTCTACCGCCTCATTTCAAATATAAATTTTTACTATGCTTTTCCACGTCACGCTAGCCTCGCATAAATGGAGACAGGGCGTAGCACAGCAGACGCGTTGTTGTTTTTGTTTCTTTAAATAATAATAATTAACTATGTGGAGCAAAGAAACGTACAACATCCCCAGGAGGCCTACAAACAAAAGAAATCTCCACACAGTGTACTACTATGCATATTTTTTTTTTAGCTTGGTAAAAGTTCTACCACCTATATCTTTTTTTTTTTTTAAATGTTGTAGTGCCCATGTGCTAAGGTGTGCACTCCGTCTTCTTGCACATATCTTTTATCATCGATGGGAGATAATGCCACTTTATTTTGCTGAAGTGTGTATATTTTGTGATATTCACTCCCAATGCGGCGTTGAATCTCCCGCGTAAATCTTGATTTGAAGAGGGCCTCTTTATAGTGCAGATGCTTCAGTTTTTTCTTGATCACAGGCGAAGAGACTCCTTTGGCTGTTTTCTTTTCGTATTTTTCCGTTAATATGGAATACATTTTAGCACGCAATCCTACGAACTCTATTGCTGGCATACCGTTAAGTTCGTCCTTAAAACAGCCAATTTTCTTTTTGTTTGCTGTACTATAGAGGGGGTGGTCAGGTGGGTATTCAGATGTATCGTATATATTTAGATGCTGCTTCATGTCTTGATAAATATCTTCTGTATAAATGTGATAGGTGAGGGAATCTGTATCCGTGAATAAGAGAGATGCCTTATTACCATATTGCTTCTTTATGATGTTGTAGTGAAAATTGTACATATGCAGCTTGGATAATTCTAGAATTACAAAACCTGCATATAAAGGCTTATTTAGTGTAATATTTTTTCGGACACGTTCTACCCCCACTAAATCGTCACTAAAGATTCTTTGGGCGTGAAAGGAGGGTGATGCGACTAGTTTCTTGGCTCTTTTTTCATTGTTTACTAATTCAATATCAACACGATTTCTTATATTTTCCATCGTCTTTCCATAAACCGAGTTGTTCATGAGTTTAAAGAAGTCTTTTTCGAACGATGAAGTGGCTTGTTTTCTTTTATCGGTGTTGAAGTCTATGTACGACTTGAGCCAGGTTGTTTGATGAAATTTGAGCACTTTATGAACTTTTATCAACTTCATACCCAAAGATAAATACAGCTTTAAGTTCCTATAGTAAATAATGTATTGTGTTTTATTATTTAAATTGGGAACTAACTTCTCTGTGGATGTATAGGGAGCATCTTTGATTAACTGTAGGGTGGATGATGAGAGCATATTTTTTTCAATTTTAATTTTTTCGGGAGCTAAGGGGTAGTCATTGTGTGCTTCGTGTAACTCTTGAGGGTACTCCAAGTCCACTTCTAGGATGTAACCTTCATCACTCATATCGGGAATAGACAAAATCCAATCTTCAGTTACATTTTCTGGTTGGACCCATTCAAAGTGTCCGCAGGGTAGAGGTTGCGACATTGCGAAGCCGTACAAATTATTTGCATCGAGGTAAGTTATGTAAGAACTAGGCTTTGAAGGATCATATGTCTTCATGTACTTATTATTCGCTTCCGCATATCGCTTGCTTATCATGGCGATACCTCCTCGGATTCCTCGCTCTATAAATAGGTACATATTAATATCCGTAAATAGTTCTAGAGATTGCTGTGTCATTTTCAAACACGCATGCCATGCTAAACCTGGTGCTGTCATAACATGAGTACAATCCAACTCATAATATGTGCTACAAAGACTCCTGAAATTTTGAAAAACATCCGCCAACTGAAGCACGTCACTTTTAACATACAAGTCGTGGTACTCTCCCAGATTCTGAATGTTAAAGGCTTGCCAGACTGCTTGAGCATGCGCATACTCTTCATCGGTAATGTTCTGATCGGATAAAGAGCTATAAAATGCGGATTTAGGTGGTAGTGATGCTTCATCAAATTTTGCAAAAGAAGACATGTATTCGTAAGGATAGACTCCTTTACGAAGGAGCAAGTCTATATTGGACGAAATGTTTTCTTCGAGGATCTTAAACTTATTTCTATCCAAATTTGCCACTAACTTTTCCAGTGAAGTACTCATAAATTGAAAGCTGTCGATGAATTGAAGTGAAACCCGCATCTTGTTATGCTCACTACTCAGTGAAAAGGAAATATATTTCTCCATGTTAGTAGCGATAACATCAATTTTATGATTTTTAATTTTTCCCAATCCTTGCATTAAAAGATGCCCATCATATTGCTTCAAATTGTGAAATACAATGGGAATTTTCTTCTGTAAACGATACTTCAAATTGCACTGATTATGTAAAGCCCCTCTGTAGCGACCGGTAAGGTGATCGTGATCCCTTACACGATCATTGCCCAGAAACATTTTACAGAGGGTGCAGTGTGTAGCAATTCTGAATAAATGTTCGTCTTGAGGAGACATACAAATAGGAACAATTTTTGTTAAAATATTTGCCAACTCCTCTTTTTCTAAAATCAGGTTCTCTAAAAAGTGGTCGACAGCATTTTCCCCTCTATAATATTGAATGGGCTTGTATGATTTGCCATCTGGGCCTACGATAATATAAGCATATCCACAAGCTTTATGTAAGTTGACTTTTGTAGTATAGGATTTTTTCTCACTAGGTTGTGCGGTGGAGATAGGGAGTAACAGGGACTCAAAATCAGCATAGATAACATAAGGAAGAGGATGTTGATACTGGAATTGCGTAAACTCCATAATACTTTCTTCTGGCTGGGGCATCTTAATACATTGCGGGGGATGATCATTGCAATAGGGTAGGTGATCCTGTAACAACCTCTCTTCTGAAAACCGATGCAAGCATCGTTCGCAATAAAATCTTTGACCGTTATGATGTGTGAGATCTCCCAGCAGTCTGCTCATATTACGTATCAAACAATAATGATGGTTTTCCTCATTGGTGATCAATAATAAATTAATGCACTCTTCATTAGATTGCTTGGAAATGTGTAGCGGGAAGACCTTATCCTCGTATCCGTATACGTTAATTCGCAAATTATTGAGTTTTTCAATGATGGGTATCTTGCAAACAGGTACAGGAAACTGTACATTTCCCATCTTGATTTCATTTTCAAAAGCTTCGTAATGATACATTCGCTCAGGATAATCCTTCCAGTGAATATTCATCATGTGAGCAAGTAAACACCATACCAAACACTTTTGATCTTCATTTTTGATATTAACTATTGCCTTCTTAGCTGCAAGTTGAGGGGGGAGGGGGATGTAACTACTCGCGGCTAAAGGCTGGTAGACAGCGCAGAAAATTTCTAAATTAATTACTTTTTCCAGCACCCAACCTGAACCCCGCTGGGTAAACTCTTCAAATGAATTTTCGATTTTTTCCTGAGCCTCTTCAATGTGTTCTTGGATAGTTTGGGGAATAAGATCAATTAAGCATTTGGATCGAAAATGAGTGGTAATGACCTCCTCCTCCCCATCTTGTGTCATGCGCAACATCTTAACATTCAACACGGCATACCACTTCACGGCGTTCTCTTCTAGTTCCTCTTGCAAATATTGATGTATTTTTGGAGACGCTTCCTCAAAAAACAGTTTAATGTCCCCCTCGTTTTCTTCAGTTGGCTCTATCGCGTGCTTGTTAAAAACATCGAGAACTCTACTATTTTTCTTCGCCCGCTTTGAATTGGAAGTGGATGGACCTGCCTTTCTTTTCTTATGGCTTACGCGGATATGCTCCTGGAGTTCAGTTTTTAGTGAAAATTGAAGTGGGCACTCGCTACACCTAAATCCTCTAGAGTGTATTTGTAAATGGCGATTTAAATCACATTTTCTGGCAAAGCTTTTCTGGCAAACTTCACATTCAAAGGGTTTAATCCCAGCATGTATTTTCATATGGCGAATTAACGACCTCTTTTCTGTGAAGGATTTTCCACACTGGTCGCAGATCTATAAAAGATCCAAAAAATGCGACTTTAGAATACTTATTTAAACCCACATACAATAAACTACTAGAAAAAATACCCTATCCTATGTATTGATTGTACCCTAGACTCATTAAAAACCTATTTTGTACCTCAGACTTAACACTCGTAAAATAGACTTACCATACTTTTTAACATAAAATACACAGTAAAAAAAAAAACAATCATAACTCTAGAAAAATCATACCTTAGAATATATTCAATAAAAAATCAATCATATCAACACCAAATTTTTTTTTTTTTAAACCATGATATCCGTTTTTTACAAGTATGCATACTTATAAATATTTTGTTAAACTTTTTTAAATAGGACACACATTTTAAATAAATACACCTTAATAGATATCGCATAGAAGCGTAAAATCGCTAATTTTTTTAAACCATGGTATCCCTTTTTTAAAAAAATAGCCAACTTACAAATATGAGTAAATAAACAAAGTATTTTTTTAACCAAGTTTTAATTTTAAGTTAAATAATTTTACAACAAATATTTTTTTTAATCAAGAGTTAATTTATTTTTATTTTTATTTATTTATTTTTAAATATGATGTGCTGCAGAATCACAAAACACAGTGTAAAATTTTTAAGCGCATCAACGCTAAACTATGCATTTTATAAACGAAAACCATGGTATGCATTTTTAAAAGTAACCAACTTAGAAAAAATACATAAATCAATTTTTAAATAAATAAACAAAGCGTATCAACACTAAAAATTAAAAACCATAAACACATTTTTTAAAGTAACCAACTTAGAAAAAATACATAAATAAATTTTTTAAATAAATAAACAAAGCGTATCAACGCTAAAGATTTAAAAGTATTCCACATCACGCCTAAATATACATGAACCCTGAGTACTTTTTAATATAAACACACTCAAATAAAAGTATTCCACACCACGCCTAAATATACATGAAACCTAAGTACTTTTTAATATAAACATACCTTACTAAAAATATATTTGCAGCATGCACACACTTTTGTCATTTGAAATAATTACCTTAACTTAAAAAGTGCAAGTGCACTAAACATACAAATTTTTAAATATCCCTTTACACTAGGTTCATATTAAAACATGAACTGGTAGTGAACCAAACACACATGTCTTTTACTTAATTTTAACTTAACTCAAAATGTCTGTGTATATAAACATAATACTAATTAAATATAAAAATACAGATATCACCTACAAAACTGCATTGTATAAATATCCCTTTCTTTTAAATACATTAAATATTTTAAAATCACTGTACTAAATGCAAACATTTCCCTACATTACAGATTCAGCATATCGTTAAAAATCAAATGTACATTAAAAGTGCACTAAAATCCTAAGTACTTTTTTAATTTGCATTATTAATAGTGTACCACACTAAATCTTACTTAATTCGCATCATTACTCAGCACTAATTAAATATAAAAATACCGATATCACTTAAACAACATTGAGTAAATATATTTAATCTTAAACACTTTTACTGATTATTAAATAAATAAACATATGATACCCCCAATAAAGCATAAACACTTTTCAAAAAAGCATGTATTAACATTTCCCCACTATACGGTAAAACTCTACAGAAAACTCTACAGAAAACAGTGCATATACAAACACTTTTATAATCAACATTCTAATAAATTTTATAAGTTTACTTTAATTTTCTTTTAAATACACTTTAAAAATAAAATATGACTTACATTTAAATGATCACTTGTGCCTGTTTGCTTCCGCGCAATGGCATACGAAGGTCCAGGTTGTGGCTCGGTAGCTATCTCTTGAGGATCTAAATCATCAGCTTTACTGGCTTCGTCTATAATTCTGTTGAGCTCCTCCATGGCACTCCAAAGTCGATAAACTGAAAAATATAAAAAATAGAATTAAGTCATAGCAAAAATGTATACAAGAATCCTGCAACATAATCGGTTCATTAAAAATACATAATTAATATTAAAAATTAATTAAACAACCTTGCATTGAATCCTACTTAATTAAATAAACGTGCTTTTAATTATGCTAATAAATACTACTTAATTACCTAAACATGTTTTTAATTACGCTAATGAATACTACTTAATTAAAAAAAAACTTTTAATTACGCCAATACCTAATCAAGTTTTTATTTAATGAATTGCCTAAACCAGTTTACACAGAATAAAACTTATTATTGAATACTACTTAATTAAAGAAACAAGCTTTTAATTACGCTAGTGAATACTACTTAATTAAATAAATAAACAAACAAACTTTTAATTACGCTAATGAATACTACTTAATTAAATAAACATGCATATATTGTACATTCCACTAATAAATAAACTTTTAATTACGCTATTACCTAAACGAGTTTTTATTTAATGAATTGCCTAAACACAAGCTTACACGGAATAAAACTTATTAATGATAGCGTGCGTGAAATCTAAGCTCTGAACATATTAAATGTATAAACAATTAAACAACATAATAATAATACTTAAAAATTAAATTCTATGCACTATGAAATACAAAAGAAAAAGAACAGTACTTACGTCTTGATCGGAAAAATTCAAAGTCTCGTTCATTGAAGAATTCATTGTAGAATACTAATCTGCTAAAAAGGTTTTAAACAAAAATGAAACACGTCTTAATAGTATGAGAGCTGAACTGCGAATGATCTGTTATCAACAGATAAGGAACCCTCCCTATGACTAATTAAACAAACAAAAACAGTGGTCATCTTAGGACTACCCTCGTGAACTGACAAACCACTGTTTTTGTTTGTTTAATTAGTCATAGGGAGGGTTCCTTATCTGTTGATAACAGATCATTCGCAGTTCAGCTCTCATACTATTAAGACGTGTTTCATTTTTGTTTAAAACCTTTTTAGCAGATTAGTATTCTACAATGAATTCTTCAATGAACGAGACTTTGAATTTTTCCGATCAAGACGTAAGTACTGTTCTTTTTCTTTTGTATTTCATAGTGCATAGAATTTAATTTTTAAGTATTATTATTATGTTGTTTAATTGTTTATACATTTAATATGTTCAGAGCTTAGATTTCACGCACGCTATCATTAATAAGTTTTATTCCGTGTAAGCTTGTGTTTAGGCAATTCATTAAATAAAAACTCGTTTAAGTAATAGCGTAATTAAAAGTTTATTTATTAGTGGAATGTACAATATATGCATGTTTATTTAATTAAGTAGTATTCATTAGCGTAATTAAAAGTTTGTTTGTTTATTTATTTAATTAAGTAGTATTCACTAGCGTAATTAAAAGCTTGTTTCTTTAATTAAGTAGTATTCAATAATAAGTTTTATTCTGTGTAAACTGGTTTAGGCAATTCATTAAATAAAAACTTGATTAGGTATTGGCGTAATTAAAAGTTTTTTTTTAATTAAGTAATATTCATTAGCGTAATTAAAAACATGTTTAGGTAATTAAGTAGTATTTATTAGCATAATTAAAAGCACGTTTATTTAATTAAGTAGGATTCAATGCAAGGTTGTTTAATTAATTTTTAATATTAATTATGTATTTTTAATGAACCGATTATGTTGCAGGATTCTTGTATACATTTTTGCTATGACTTAATTCTATTTTTTATATTTTTCAGTTTATCGACTTTGGAGAAGCCAGTAAAGCTGATGATTTAGATCCTCAAGAGATAGGTACCGAGCCACAACCTGGACCTTCGTATGCCATTGCGCGGAAGCAAACAGGCACAAGTGATCATTTAAATGTAAGTCATATTTTATTTTTAAAGTGTATTTAAAAGAAAATTAAAGTAAACTTATAAAATTTATTAGAATGTTGATTATAAAAGTGTTTGTATATGCACTGTTTTCTGTAGAGTTTTCTGTAGAGTTTTACCGTATAGTGGGGAAATGTTAATACATGCTTTTTTGAAAAGTGTTTATGCTTTATTGGGGGTATCATATGTTTATTTATTTAATAATCAGTAAAAGTGTTTAAGATTAAATATATTTACTCAATGTTGTTTAAGTGATATCGGTATTTTTATATTTAATTAGTGCTGAGTAATGATGCGAATTAAGTAAGATTTAGTGTGGTACACTATTAATAATGCAAATTAAAAAAGTACTTAGGATTTTAGTGCACTTTTAATGTACATTTGATTTTTAACGATATGCTGAATCTGTAATGTAGGGAAATGTTTGCATTTAGTACAGTGATTTTAAAATATTTAATGTATTTAAAAGAAAGGGATATTTATACAATGCAGTTTTGTAGGTGATATCTGTATTTTTATATTTAATTAGTATTATGTTTATATACACAGACATTTTGAGTTAAGTTAAAATTAAGTAAAAGACATGTGTGTTTGGTTCACTACCAGTTCATGTTTTAATATGAACCTAGTGTAAAGGGATATTTAAAAATTTGTATGTTTAGTGCACTTGCACTTTTTAAGTTAAGGTAATTATTTCAAATGACAAAAGTGTGTGCATGCTGCAAATATATTTTTAGTAAGGTATGTTTATATTAAAAAGTACTTAGGTTTCATGTATATTTAGGCGTGGTGTGGAATACTTTTATTTGAGTGTGTTTATATTAAAAAGTACTCAGGGTTCATGTATATTTAGGCGTGATGTGGAATACTTTTAAATCTTTAGCGTTGATACGCTTTGTTTATTTATTTAAAAAATTTATTTATGTATTTTTTCTAAGTTGGTTACTTTAAAAAATGTGTTTATGGTTTTTAATTTTTAGTGTTGATACGCTTTGTTTATTTATTTAAAAATTGATTTATGTATTTTTTCTAAGTTGGTTACTTTTAAAAATGCATACCATGGTTTTCGTTTATAAAATGCATAGTTTAGCGTTGATGCGCTTAAAAATTTTACACTGTGTTTTGTGATTCTGCAGCACATCATATTTAAAAATAAATAAATAAAAATAAAAATAAATTAACTCTTGATTAAAAAAAATATTTGTTGTAAAATTATTTAACTTAAAATTAAAACTTGGTTAAAAAAAATACTTTGTTTATTTACTCATATTTGTAAGTTGGCTATTTTTTTAAAAAAGGGATACCATGGTTTAAAAAAATTAGCGATTTTACGCTTCTATGCGATATCTATTAAGGTGTATTTATTTAAAATGTGTGTCCTATTTAAAAAAGTTTAACAAAATATTTATAAGTATGCATACTTGTAAAAAACGGATATCATGGTTTAAAAAAAAAAAAAATTTGGTGTTGATATGATTGATTTTTTATTGAATATATTCTAAGGTATGATTTTTCTAGAGTTATGATTGTTTTTTTTTTTTTACTGTGTATTTTATGTTAAAAAGTATGGTAAGTCTATTTTACGAGTGTTAAGTCTGAGGTACAAAATAGGTTTTTAATGAGTCTAGGGTACAATCAATACATAGGATAGGGTATTTTTTCTACTAGTTTATTGTATGTGGGTTTAAATAAGTATTCTAAAGTCGCATTTTTTGGATCTTTTATAGATCTGCGACCAGTGTGGAAAATCCTTCACAGAAAAGAGGTCGTTAATTCGCCATATGAAAATACATGCTGGGATTAAACCCTTTGAATGTGAAGTTTGCCAGAAAAGCTTTGCCAGAAAATGTGATTTAAATCGCCATTTACAAATACACTCTAGAGGATTTAGGTGTAGCGAGTGCCCACTTCAATTTTCACTAAAAACTGAACTCCAGGAGCATATCCGCTTAAGCCATAAGAAAAGAAAGGCAGGTCCATCCACTTCCAATTCAAAGCGGGCGAAGAAAAATAGTAGAGTTCTCGATGTTTTTAACAAGCACGCGATAGAGCCAACTGAAGAAAACGAGGGGGACATTAAACTGTTTTTTGAGGAAGCGTCTCCAAAAATACATCAATATTTGCATGAGGAACTAGAAGAGAACGCCGTGAAGTGGTATGCCGTGTTGAATGTTAAGATGTTGCGCATGACACAAGATGGGGAGGAGGAGGTCATTACCACTCATTTTCGATCCAAATGCTTAATTGATCTTATTCCCCAAACTATCCAAGAACACATTGAAGAGGCTCAGGAAAAAATCGAAAATTCATTTGAAGAGTTTACCCAGCGGGGTTCAGGTTGGGTGCTGGAAAAAGTAGTTAATTTAGAAATTTTCTGCGCTGTCTACCAGCCTTTAGCGGCTAGCAGTTACATCCCCCTCCCCCCTCAACTTGCAGCTAAGAAGGCAATAGTTAATATCAAAAATGAAGATAACAAGTGTTTGGTATGGTGTTTACTTGCTCATATGATGAATATTCACTGGAAGGATTATCCTGAGCGAATGTATCATTACGAAGCTTTTGAAAATGAAATCAAGATGGGAAATGTACAGTTTCCTGTACCTGTTTGCAAGATACCCATCATTGAAAAACTCAATAATTTGCGAATTAACGTATACGGATACGAGGATAAGGTCTTCCCGCTACACATTTCCAAGCAATCTAATGAAGAGTGCATTAATTTATTACTCATTGCCAATGAAGAGACCCAGCATTATTGTTTGATACGTAATATGAGCAGACTGCTGGGAGATCTCACACATCATAACGGTCAAAGATTTTATTGCGAACGATGCTTGCATCGGTTTTCAGAAGAGAGGTTGTTACAGGATCACCTACCCTATTGCAATGATCATCCCCCGCAATGTATTAAGATGCCCCAGCCAGAAGAAAGTATTATGGAGTTTACGCAATTCCAGTATCAACATCCTCTTCCTTATGTTATCTATGCTGATTTTGAGTCCCTGTTACTCCCTATCTCCACCGCACAACCTAGTGAGAAAAAATCCTATACTACAAAAGTCAACTTACATAAAGCTTGTGGATATGCTTATATTATCGTAGGCCCAGATGGCAAATCATACAAGCCCATTCAATATTATAGAGGGGAAAATGCTGTCGACCACTTTTTAGAGAACCTGATTTTAGAAAAAGAGGAGTTGGCAAATATTTTAACAAAAATTGTTCCTATTTGTATGTCTCCTCAAGATGAACATTTATTCAGAATTGCTACACACTGCACCCTCTGTAAAATGTTTCTGGGCAATGATCGTGTAAGGGATCACGATCACCTTACCGGTCGCTACAGAGGGGCTTTACATAATCAGTGCAATTTGAAGTATCGTTTACAGAAGAAAATTCCCATTGTATTTCACAATTTGAAGCAATATGATGGGCATCTTTTAATGCAAGGATTGGGAAAAATTAAAAATCATAAAATTGATGTTATCGCTACTAACATGGAGAAATATATTTCCTTTTCACTGAGTAGTGAGCATAACAAGATGCGGGTTTCACTTCAATTCATCGACAGCTTTCAATTTATGAGTACTTCACTGGAAAAGTTAGTGGCAAATTTGGATAGAAATAAGTTTAAGATCCTCGAAGAAAACATTTCGTCCAATATAGACTTGCTCCTTCGTAAAGGAGTCTATCCTTACGAATACATGTCTTCTTTTGCAAAATTTGATGAAGCATCACTACCACCTAAATCCGCATTTTATAGCTCTTTATCCGATCAGAACATTACCGATGAAGAGTATGCGCATGCTCAAGCAGTCTGGCAAGCCTTTAACATTCAGAATCTGGGAGAGTACCACGACTTGTATGTTAAAAGTGACGTGCTTCAGTTGGCGGATGTTTTTCAAAATTTCAGGAGTCTTTGTAGCACATATTATGAGTTGGATTGTACTCATGTTATGACAGCACCAGGTTTAGCATGGCATGCGTGTTTGAAAATGACACAGCAATCTCTAGAACTATTTACGGATATTAATATGTACCTATTTATAGAGCGAGGAATCCGAGGAGGTATCGCCATGATAAGCAAGCGATATGCGGAAGCGAATAATAAGTACATGAAGACATATGATCCTTCAAAGCCTAGTTCTTACATAACTTACCTCGATGCAAATAATTTGTACGGCTTCGCAATGTCGCAACCTCTACCCTGCGGACACTTTGAATGGGTCCAACCAGAAAATGTAACTGAAGATTGGATTTTGTCTATTCCCGATATGAGTGATGAAGGTTACATCCTAGAAGTGGACTTGGAGTACCCTCAAGAGTTACACGAAGCACACAATGACTACCCCTTAGCTCCCGAAAAAATTAAAATTGAAAAAAATATGCTCTCATCATCCACCCTACAGTTAATCAAAGATGCTCCCTATACATCCACAGAGAAGTTAGTTCCCAATTTAAATAATAAAACACAATACATTATTTACTATAGGAACTTAAAGCTGTATTTATCTTTGGGTATGAAGTTGATAAAAGTTCATAAAGTGCTCAAATTTCATCAAACAACCTGGCTCAAGTCGTACATAGACTTCAACACCGATAAAAGAAAACAAGCCACTTCATCGTTCGAAAAAGACTTCTTTAAACTCATGAACAACTCGGTTTATGGAAAGACGATGGAAAATATAAGAAATCGTGTTGATATTGAATTAGTAAACAATGAAAAAAGAGCCAAGAAACTAGTCGCATCACCCTCCTTTCACGCCCAAAGAATCTTTAGTGACGATTTAGTGGGGGTAGAACGTGTCCGAAAAAATATTACACTAAATAAGCCTTTATATGCAGGTTTTGTAATTCTAGAATTATCCAAGCTGCATATGTACAATTTTCACTACAACATCATAAAGAAGCAATATGGTAATAAGGCATCTCTCTTATTCACGGATACAGATTCCCTCACCTATCACATTTATACAGAAGATATTTATCAAGACATGAAGCAGCATCTAAATATATACGATACATCTGAATACCCACCTGACCACCCCCTCTATAGTACAGCAAACAAAAAGAAAATTGGCTGTTTTAAGGACGAACTTAACGGTATGCCAGCAATAGAGTTCGTAGGATTGCGTGCTAAAATGTATTCCATATTAACGGAAAAATACGAAAAGAAAACAGCCAAAGGAGTCTCTTCGCCTGTGATCAAGAAAAAACTGAAGCATCTGCACTATAAAGAGGCCCTCTTCAAATCAAGATTTACGCGGGAGATTCAACGCCGCATTGGGAGTGAATATCACAAAATATACACACTTCAGCAAAATAAAGTGGCATTATCTCCCATCGATGATAAAAGATATGTGCAAGAAGACGGAGTGCACACCTTAGCACATGGGCACTACAACATTTAAAAAAAAAAAAAAGATATAGGTGGTAGAACTTTTACCAAGCTAAAAAAAAAATATGCATAGTAGTACACTGTGTGGAGATTTCTTTTGTTTGTAGGCCTCCTGGGGATGTTGTACGTTTCTTTGCTCCACATAGTTAATTATTATTATTTAAAGAAACAAAAACAACAACGCGTCTGCTGTGCTACGCCCTGTCTCCATTTATGCGAGGCTAGCGTGACGTGGAAAAGCATAGTAAAAATTTATATTTGAAATGAGGCGGTAGACGTTCTACCGGGCGGCTGGTGGGTCCTCATTTTTATAATAATACTTTTTATTTCAGGTTTAATTCATAAAGTACAATTTGTTTAAAAATATAACGAAGTCCCTTATTTTCATGAGAGAATGCATCACAGTCTGAAAATTTTTCCAAGTCCCCTTATTTGAAAAATATGTCACAATCTGAAAAAATTACAAGTCCCCTTATTTGTAAAATATGTGAAAATCTGAAAAAATTACAAGTCTCCTTATTTCAAAAATATCTGAAAGTCTGAAAAAATTATAAGTCCCCTTATTTGAAAAAAAGGAAAAAAAAAATTCTTATCAACCCTTCCAACATCCGGTCAACTTCCTCTCTCAACATCCCTTCCGACCACGCCCCCCTTCCCCGCTCAGCATAGGGAACGCACTCATCCAGGCAGCACCGCAAAATTAACATGGCACCGCATGGGGTGAACTCTCCTTTCTTCCCTACTTATAAGGACAGGTACTTGGTGTTCGAATATATGATAATGCCTGGATAACAACTCCTATAGCATCTGATGCACCTTATGATTTTCAGCTACTGAGGGTGTGGAATAATCCCACCATAAAACACCAGACACTCCGGCAGTGTTTTGACGTAATGTCGGCGCCGGCGAGATGGGGCCCTTTTAGGCACTTTTTTGCCTGGCCTCAGTACTTCAGGGTTTCGTTAGACTGTAGACACGCAGTTAGATGTGCAGTGTAAATAGAACCATATTTTCATGTATATATATTAATTATGTTTATGTCTTGTAGTTAACCAAGAACGGATTGTGTTAATAATAAAGACCGATATTTTAATGATTAAGAAAGTGGTATAAATTGGAGATTTCCACTTCGGGGCCTGTGCAGAACCCCCCCCCACCTTTGCTGGAATCAGGTAAGAGCTTATGCCTTTTTACCTAGATTTATTGAGGGATTTTGAAGAGTCTGTAGATAAGATTCTACATGTGGCGCCCAACGTGGGGCCTCGATTTGGAAAATATATTTGATTGAATACCTAAAGTAGGAAAATGTCGGTCAATGTTCTGGAACAGTTAAAAACTAAACGAACGGGAACGAAAAGTTCTATTACGAAATTGGTTAACAAAATAAACAACACGTTGAATAATGAGACCTCAACTGTTACTTTAAATTGGTTAGAAGAACAAAAGGCACTGTTAATTGATAAAGAAACGAAACTTTTTGAACTCGATGAAAAAATAGAAAACGAAATAACAGATTTAAAGAAATTAGAAGAAGTTGAGACTAATCAAGAATATAGGGAAAATTTAATATCGATTAAAGCAAAATTAAATTGTTGCATAAGAGATTTGCTAAAACCAGACAGGAAAATTGAACGGGAAAATTTAAGTCACGAAGAATCGAATTTATCAGCATTATCGAACTCAGCTACGCCCGTTGTTATATCGGAAAATAAAATTCGTATTAAATTGCCAAAAATAAACATTGAGAAATTTGATGGTAATTTTGAAAACTGGCAAGAATTTTAGTGTCAATTTAAGTCCGCTATTCATGTAAACGAAAGCTTGAACAAAGTCGATAAATTCACCTATTTAGAGTTTTCTTAAAGATTCGGCTCAGATTGCAATACAAGGACTTTCGATTTCTGAAGACAATTACGATACTGCCGTTAAAATTTTAGAAGACAAGTTTGGAAGAAAAGAGCTTTTGATTCGAGCGCACATAAACAAGCTCTTAAATTTATCACCAGTTCGAAATTCTTCGAATCTTAAGGATCTACGTCAGTTGTATGACACGTGCGAAATACAAATACGCAGTTTAAAGTCTTTGGGTATTGAATTGAACACGTATGGCAACTTATTGTTTCCTATATTAACTAAATTGATTCCTGATCATATAATGTTAAATTACAATAGGGATTATAAGGATGAAACTGAATCATGGGATGTTGGTAAATTGTTAGAGTATTTAAAAACGAAAGTGGTAACGAGAGAAAGAACTCTGTCATTTCGAAGAAAGGAATCTGAAGAAAGCATAGGTTATAGCAGCAAAGCATTTGTTAAGGGAAAAGAACAAGATGATAGAGACAATTCATTTAAAAGGGGTTTTAAAGAGAAATATAAGGTACCTACTGCTGCTTTATTGAATGCTAGTATCGATAGTCAAAATTATTGTGTATTTTGTAAAGGGAATCATGAAATAGAAAATGTCCGAAACCTGTTAACGAAAGGAAGGATATTTTAAAGAAAGAAGGCAGGTGTTGGAATTGTTTGAAATTCCATTTGGTTAGAGAATGTAAATTTAAAGGTAGGTGTAAATTATGTACCCGAAAGCATAATACGGCGATCTGCGAGACCAGCGAGAAAAAAGAGCATAATTCTAACTCCGAAACTGTAGTATCGTCTATTCAAAACAAAAATGAGGGAAGGGAAATTTATTTACAAACCGCAACTGCATTAGCACTTGGAAAGGGCAATAGATTACGGATTAGAGTACTATTTGACCTTGGGTCACAACGCTCATTTATACTAGGTAGCATTGCGGAGAAATTAAAACTGGAATCCGTGGGGGAAGAAAACATCACAATTCACTCCTTTGGCTCCACAGAAGCTGTGAGTGAAAAGCGCAAACGATACAACGTTGTTTTGCGAAATCTACTGATAAGCAGCCAAAGCACTTCTATGGAAGTGCTGGAGACGCCGAAAATAAGTGAGGCTCTAATTGGGGTTCCCGCACTCGAAATAAGACGTTATTTTGATGAAAATAAATTGCAGCTCGCGGATAGAACATATGGTAATGATCCATATTATTATCAGTTGTCTCTTTTAATTGGAAGCGATTTTTATTGGAAAATGGTATCTGGGAAAATATGTAGAGTGTCAAATTCACTTGTTGCGTCGGAAACAATGTTAGGGTGGACTGTCAATGGCACGAGTGTATCAACAGACGTTACCCTGCAGTTAAATTCTATTAATGTTATGAAAGCAGCAGTAGGGCAAAATCTTTCAGAAGCTGATCAGGAACTAAAGGATTTATTGAAAAATTTCTGGGAATTAGACTCATTAGGTATTAAACAAGAAAAGGAGCAAAGCGACGTAGAAAGTGAGGTGTTTGAGGATTTCAAGAATTCTGTTAAATTTTATGATAGTCGGTACGAGATTCGCTTACCATGGAATAATAAGTTCAATGACTTGAAAGATAACTATGAAGTAGCTATGTTAAGATTAAAAGGGTTAGCCCGAAAATTTGACAGGTCTCCTGAACTTTATGAAAAATATAAGGCCGTAATTGAAGATTATCTGGACAAGGGAATAGCAGAGGCTGTAAACGATGAACCTACATCTATATCGTATTATATGCCACACCAAGCGGTTATACGAGAAGATAAAACTACCACTAAATTGCGTGTGGTATTTGACGCATCGTCTCATTCTAATCGTTCCTTGTCATTGAATGATTGCTTACATCAAGGTCCTCATTTGAACCCAGATTTGCTCAGCATTTTACTAAACTTTAGATTGCATAAAATAGCATTTGTAGCGGACATTGAGAGTGCATTTCTTCAAATTGGCATTGCTCCGTCTGACAGAGACGCCGTAAGATTTTTGTGGATTGATGACTCTCATGAATCAGACAAACTAAATCCCAGAGTACTACGTATGAAAAGAGTATTGTTCGGTGCAAAACCAAGTCCGTTTTTGTTATCAGCTACCATCAAATATCATATAAATAAATATAGAAAGAGAAATATCCTGAAGTATTTGAAATATTAAATAACTGTCTATACGTAGATGACCTCATCAATGGAGCTGATAAAGTGGAACAAGGCTTAGAAATCTATAAGGGAGTAAAGCATGTTTTAAAAGAAGCAAGTTTCAATATGCGTAAATGGAAGTCGAATTCTCGTGCACTGCAAGAACATTTCGATGATGAAGAAAATTCCGAGGATTTGAGCACTGAAAATTGTAAAGTTTTGGGGTATAAGTGGAATGTGCAAGAAGATACAATCAGTATCGAAATGAAGGAGTTATTGAAGCAAATTGAACCGAAGAAATATTCTGTAACTAAGAGAGAAGCTCTGCAAATTATAGGAAGATTTTTTGATCCCATTGGATTTCTCAATCCATTTACAATTAATGCCAGAATAATTATGCAAGAAATGTGGAAAAGTGGATTAGGATGGGATGATAAACTTCCGGAAGAACTGAGAATTAGATGGGAGAATTGGTGTTCACAACTTGAGAAAATTCAAGACTTGAAAATACCTAGGCATTATTTTGGGAAAAACAGTGAAGACAAAATGAATGACGTTCAATTTCATTGCTTTGTTGATGCAAGTGGAAACTCTTTCGGCGCTGTAATTTATGCAAGATATCAGACACAGAAGCAAGAAATACTAACGAGATTTGTTATTGCTAAGATACGTGTTGCGCCCCTGAAAAAACTATCCTTGCCAAGATTGGAGCTTATGGGTGCTATCGTTGGAGCTAGACTTGCAGTATATCTATCGAAGCATTTGACTAAATATAAGACTTCAACCTTTTATTTTTGGACGGATTCCAAAGTGGTTCTTCATTGGATTCACGGTAATGCCGACGACTGGAAGCCGTTTGTGCAGAATAGAGTCCTAGAAATTCAAAAGAATTCTGACAAAACTCTTTGGTCATACTGTCCAGGACACGAAAATCCGGCAGACTGTCAAACAAGAGATCGTAAACCAAAATCTGTTTTGAATGACAAATGGTTTCAAGGGCCAAAGTGGCTGAAAATGGAAAGTAGTTTTTGGCCAAAAATAGATTCATCAAATTGGTCTGAAGAATCCGAATCAGAGAAACGGAAATCAAAGAAAATAAACATCCTTCAAATCAATTGTATGACTGATACGAAGACTAATCTTATTGACTTAAAGCGGTTTAGCAGACTATCCAGTTTGCTTAGAACAACTGCATGGATCTTCAGATTCATTAACAACGCAAAGAAAAATTCCAATAAGCAAAACGACGCGTTAAGTGCTGATGAGATAACAATGGCAGAAATTTACTGGATTAAGCAGGTTCAAGGAGAAGCCTTTCCCGAAGAGTTACAGGCTTTAAGTCAGAAGAAACCAATACCTAGGAACTCTCGAATTGCGAATTTTAATCCATTCTTGGATAAAGATAAGATAATTAGAATAGGTGGAAGGCTTCAGAACGCTAATTTGACCTTTGCAGAAATTCATCCGATAATCTTGCCTGATTTGAATCATTTTTCAGACCTGCAGATCAAACATGCTCACGAACATATAGGTCATGCTGGAATAGCTGAAACTCTCACTCAAAATAGAGAAAGAATGTGGATTCTGAGAGGAAGACAGAGAGTTAAAAGAATTTTGAGAAATTGCTTCATCTGCCAGCGTCTGAGAGTAAAGCCTTACTCGCAGAAGATCTCTCCTTTACCTCCAGACAGAGTCAGAGAAGCTTTGCCATTTGAAGTGTGTGGGGTTGATTTTCTTGGACCACTTTATACCAGAGATGAGAGAAAGGTGTATGTTGCACTGTTCACTTGTGCTGTCGTACGGGCAGTACACCTTGAACTAGTTAATGACTTATCTGCTGCAGAATTTCTATTAGCATTTAGAAGATTCATTTCAAGGCGTGGAATTTGCAAAGTAGTGTATTCAGATAATTCAAGAACTTTCAAAAGGACTGATAAAGACATTCAAAAAATGTTTCACTTAATAAAGAACCAAGAAGTTCAGCACTTCTTCAGTGAAAATAGAATCCAGTGGAAATACATAGTTGAGAGAGCAGCATGGTGGGGTGGTTTCTGGGAGAGGCTAGTCCAATCCACAAAGACTTGCCTCAAAAGGATCCTCTGGAGAGCTTGCTTACGTTATCAAGAACTCGAAACGACTCTAACTGAAGTAGAGGCCATCATCAACTCTCGACCGTTGACCTTTGTTTATAATGAAACAGATGAGCCTAGTCCACTGTGTCCAGGACATTTTCTAATTGGAAAAAGAATAACTGCATTGCCACCCGAAAAGATATTTGACGTTTCTTCTACCAAGTCAGACCTGGAAAAAAGATACCGATACAGATCAACCTTGTTAGATAAATTTTGGCAGAAATGGAGACTACAATATGTAATGGACTTGAGATCTGCTCATCGATGTCCTAGGAATAACTCGTCTTCACAGATCACCAAAGACACTTTTGTTATGATCTATGACTACAAAAAACCAAGAATGATGTGGGAATGTGGCCTGGTGGTAGAAACTCATGCAGGACGAGACGGCAACATCCGAGCTTGCACTGTGAGACTGTCCACTGGAACATTGCTGAAGAGAGCGGTACAACATCTGTACCCTCTGGAACTCAACTCAGAAGTTGAAAGACAATCTTGTCTTTCGGGGCCGGAGGATGTGGAATAATCCCACGATAAAACACCAGACACTCCGGCAGTGTTTTGACGTAATGTCGGCGCCGGCGAGATGGGGCCCTTTTAGGCACTTTTTTGCCTGGCCTCAGTAGTTCAGGGTTTCGTTAGACTGTAGACACGCAGTTAGATGTGCAGTGTAAATAGAACCATATTTTCATGTATATATATTAATTATGTTTATGTCTTGTAGTTAACCAAGAACGGATTGTGTTAATAATAAAGACCGATATTTTAATGATTAAGAAAGTGGTATAATTTGGAGATTTCCACTTCGGGGCCTGTGCAGAACCCCCCCCACCTTTGCTGGAATCAGGTAAGATCTTATGCCTTTTTACCTAGATTTATTGAGGGATTTTTAAGAGTCTGTAGATAAGATTCTACAGAGGGCTCTTCTAGACTATTCGGCAATATATTTGGCCATTTCCAAACTTTCATCGGAATAGTATCTCTATTTATTGGAGAACTTATAGCATTAGCTTTTTTTCACAACGATGAGTCTATTTTTAAAAAGCGGCTTGTCGTTAAAGCTCTGCAAAGAGCAAAGGGATCTCGGGATCTTCCAAAATACATCAATAGTGATCTCAAAATCTTTTTGGGGAAAAAAGGTTTTCAGATTTTGTGACGAAACGACCAATTACACTGTTTGAAAAGATGAAACTTCCAGATGGATATCTTCAAATTGACCCACTTACATGGGAAAATTAACAAGATTTCCAACAAGCTTTCAAAATTGTAAAAGCAATGGCAGTCAGAAACGATCATGCTAAACGTGCTATTGATCTTATTCAGGAGTACAATGGATTATGTTACCAACGATGAACCTTAGCTACAGTTCTTAATGCAAGTCATTGAGAAGCATAGACCAACTTATACGAATAGCTGAAAGCAGATTCTGATAGGCCCAAGCCCATCCATGAAAGAACATGATTAGATTCTTGTTATTTTCTTAATTACTACTGTACTACACCTTAGACAAAAACAAATTTTAATTTTTGTTATTAAAGTATTCACTAAAATAATATTGCTAAAATTCTGCATGTTTTTTCCGTCGTTTTTGTCTTTACTAATTACAAACGTTAAACTTCGAGCCGTTTGAGCTACCTCTAAACTTTAAAAATTTTTATTGAAAATTTTCCTACTTTGTCTTTTATACATAATGAACAATTTCAGAGGATAAAACTAATAAAAATAAGAAATTAAAAAAATGGAGGAGATAGGAAGTTGTTGTTTTTGTCTTTATTTACTTGAAAACGTTAACTTTCGAGCCACTTGAGTCACTTCTAAATTAAAAAAATGTTTGCTGAAATTTTTCCTACTGCATTTTTTAATACGAAATGATAAATTTTAGAGGGTACCAATAAAAAAAATGCCTTTTAAGAAGCTTGCCTAGCTCGTCATATCTCTTTTTCGGAGTTTGAAACGAAAACTACAAAAATTGAGAAGGAATGGCTTTTTAGAAGTTAAAATCGCTCTGACATACCTTTTTCCAGATATTTATTTTGTAGATTTGTTCAAAATTTGAAGATCATTACATAAGTGGGGACTTGCATGAGGAATATGTAGACAAACACACACACACACAAACAAAGTAACATATCTTCAAATTTATGTATACTGAAAGCTCCGAAAGTTAGACTATCGTTCCCAAAAAAGATGTCCAACTTTCAGAAGTATACAACTTTCGGAGGTATGAGTAAGATCTTAGGATATATTTCTTTCTACAAAAACTCTCGAACTCAAGGACTTATCTGAGTTGAAAAGTTTTATTCTATTAATTAGTACATTCTCTAATAAAGAACTGATGTTAAAAATAGCTTAGCTTTTAACAAAAATGCAAAAACTAAATTAACCTTACTATTCAGAATTTTTTACATAGTAAATAAACGTACTTTTGAAAAGGATTTACTCATTTATGTTATAAAAAGCATTTAAAATTTTAACGGTACAGGGAAAAAACTTCTTATTGGGATATAGACAAAAGAAATGTACCATTTTGTTTCGGTAAACTGCCTATCATTAAAAAACAGTTGATTAGTAATTTTAAAGGAGGTAAAAGTCAGTTATTTATTTAAAAGACTTAGTTTTTAGATGCAAGTTTTGAACTAAATATGTGAATTGGAAAGCAAAATCAGTGCCCGAAAAATTCTGTCTATAGGGACAACCTTCCTGGAGATCCCTGAAATTTCTTTTGATGCAAAAAATAATTGTAAACACTATAACCTAGTCCCTTACAGGAAATTTGATTGAATGCCCTGAGAAACCAATAATCCTTTAACTTAGTGACTGCGTATAGGGGCACTAGGATCATTTGCATCCTTCAGGAAGCTATATTTTTTTTCTTTTCTGGCACTAAAATGAAACCCAAACAATTATTTATAATTACGGGATATTTCAGACTTTACTGTCCTATCCAGCTGAATTTGTTATTTATCTTTCACATAGTAGACTTGCGAACACAAAATTTTAAGTATTGAAATTAGTTATCATATGTTTAATAATTTAAATTGCTTACTGTATACATTTTCTTCTTATTTATTAGTCTGTTCAATTATTTCACACACTCACAAAAACCATTCTACATACTTTTAGTGAATTTCATTACCTATTTTTTTTAAACATTTTTTAGAATTCCTTTTTATATCTTATTTAATTTATTTGATTGTTATTTGATATGCATTTAATATTTTTCAGATTTCAGATGGAGAAAGAAACTACAGAGTGCATTTCCTAATAAAAGGTTTTTATTTTTTCTTTATTTTTTTTATTGTTCCGATAGAAAACTACTTAGGAAATAAAAATAATTGAATGAATGAAAAACATTAAAATAACTTGAAACACTTTTTTTGCGATTATTCTGACACCAAAGTGTTTATATAATAATAGTAAAAGAAATTACAAACACTAAAGCGCATTTTTATAGAAGCAAAGAAAACACTGAAAAGTTACTGGTGGTATTTCAGTCTATAATAATATTCTATTTATCTAATTTTATATCATCTCGCTTGGTAATAAGATGCCCTGCAGAGCCTATAAAAATTGTTCAACTATCCATAAAACAGTGCAAAAACAGTTTTGAACTGACCTATCTCCCCTCCCTTTCTGGCAAGTTGGGACACATTTTACGATTAAGTATAAGTTCAAAAACCCCAATAAGATCGCAAAAATGTGTAATTGTTTGGCATGGATGACGGCTTAAATCGCCAAATTTGGCTCCCCTGAAAGAGATGTTACGCTATAAAAAAACAAAAGCATGGAAAATTCACAAAGACATCAAGGCTCGTGAAATTTTATTTTATCGTGGCGGAGTCTTTTCTCCCCCGTCGAATAAAGGAATAAGAATAATAAACTTTTGATATTAAGATGTTGATGGTCGTAAATAACCGTGGGGATAGAGCACTAACTCTGAATGTGTTTTTTTGAAAGCGCGTATGCATGTATACTTTTAAACAATTGTGACTCCTTGGAATTTCAATGTGCCGCTATAACCACAACTGATTATGTTCTGTCGTATGAATTAGTAAGGATTGCGAGGAACGCGTTAAAATGTGCAATGCCAGAGATGGCTGAATGAATTACGTGCTGATCATTATTGTGTGAGACTTGTTAAAATGTACAGTGCAATAGAATGGGATTTTTTTAAAGTTTGTACCTGCTAAAAAAGCGTGGAATAGAAAACGTGATTACATTCGCCATTTGGTATAATTAGTTAATTTATGATATGGACGTGAAAATAAAATGAAATTACAACATTAATAAGTGAACAAATCAATAAAATTATATAATCTTAAATCAATCGAATCAAGCTAATAAAAAAGTATATATTTTTCTTTATTTTTTCAGTTCAAATGTGCTCGTAGAACGTGTTTTTAATGTTTTTTTTTTTTTTTTTTTTTTAAAGCTGTAAACACTTAACCAGCTTTTAAAACTGCACTAAATATTTAAAAATAATAATAATCAGAGAGAAGAAGAAGATAATATTGCATGTAGAGTGATAGTATTGCATGTTAGATGTTTGTGCTGAGCAGTTTCTTTTTTTTTTTAAATCTTTTCAATTTTCTTTTTGTCACATTGTTTACACAAGAAGCAAAAGGACCTAAGTTTAAAAAAAAAAAAAAAAACGGAGCAATTCAACTGAACTGCCACATATATTCATTCGGGTTACATTTTGACTAGATGGATCAAAAGGAAATAATATGATGGATATGTGTGTACGAGATTTGAAAAGACACTTTAGTGGGGTGGATCCTAGAGTAACTAATAAAGACATGAATATATGCATGTTCTCAAATCAGATTCTGAGAATCATCGAAATTCTAAATATGTGAAATTTGAACACGAATAACACAAAAATTTATAAAAAGAATTTTATTGGAAAATTTTGTAGTAACACTACCATAAATTATTCTCATTTTATGACACGAAGTCGTACTCTTTAAAAAGCACTTTAGTGGATAGACCTAAGAATTAACTTTAAAATAGACAATGAAAATTGAAAGAAGTTTTTTCAAAGAAGTCGACAGCATTGAAAGCTTTGTCAGGGAGGATCTTATTAAGTTTCTAGGATGATTTAATAGAAATAAAAAATATCAATTCATTATGGCTGCAAAAAATGTCAAAGATTCCATAAAATATGCTAACTGGATTATTCACAGTGTTTCCGGAAACATTAAGCTTGTGGCAGACTTCATTCACTAAAATTTTTATACATAGTTTGTGATTTTTTTTAATTGTTTGTTTTTGTTTGCAGCTAACGGAAATTAAAAAGTTCAATAAATTTGAAGAAAAAAAGGGGCGACCTTTTTTTTTTTTTTTTTTTTTGTTAGTTGGTTGTGAAAAATGATATGACTGAGGACCAATATACAAGTACAATGTTTATAAAAATTGCGTAAAAAACAATTATGTTGAAGCTGAGAATTTTATTGCGATTGTTTAAGAGTTTGGTTGCAATGTCTGTCAGTACTGGGTGCGTAAATGTTGCCTAATTTTCAGTGAAACACACACAGTGAAATTTTTTAAAGCTTGTAGAAACAATCAAAATATATTTTTCAAGTTGAAAACGCATGTTAAGTATGATTTCTACTCAAAGGAGTTCTAACATATAATTTTTTATAGAAACAATTCTCATAAGTTTATGCAAATTATTCTAGATATTTATAATTTGCGTCTTTCTTATCTGCCCTTAAGGTTTTTTTTTTTTTTTTCCAATGTTGGACCTCTGCCCCTGGAGGCATTGGCCACTACTAAACCTGGATTTGTTGGTCTCTTTATTATGGGGGCACCTAGTAGGTGGACCATCCTCGACCCCTAAGAAAGGACGAACACAATGACAGCCACGCCCAGTCTGGGATCGGACCCCGAAAGCCGGGACTTGAACCCGAAACCATAGTACGGTGCTTTAGCCACCATACAATATGGCCGGCCTGTCCTAAAATTATTTCATTTCTATTATTATGAATATTTTTGAATGCTAACTTCCGTTCCCTTAAGAACACGGTAAGTGAAGCAGAAGCGGCTGGGTCAGTGCTAGGGAGGGGGAAAAACCTATATCGGCTAGGCTGCGGTGAGACCGTGTGCGGTAATGGAAGCTGGCGCACATAAAACGTATGTGTACACATATGTTCGTGTTTCCAATCTCCTCCATGTTTAAACGATACCTCTAAGGGTGCCGATTTCAGGTGCTAAGTCTCTCATCTGGAGTTGCTTCAAAATTAGGACACTCTGAGCGCAGTCGGACTTCCTCCCACTGGTGCTCATTGAAATGGAAGCCGTCCCCTTTCGCCCATCGCCGTAATGTATGAAGGATCTGGCATCGCTTCGCGGTTGCCAGAGGTCATCATCATCAACAACAACAACAACATATTTTTAAATATTCTGATAAATAGCTGTTAGATGTGAAAAAAAAAGTCTTAAAATTTCCTTAACCCTTTGAGGCGCAACCCTTTCCCAATTCTGAAAAAAGGGCAGCCGTCGCATTGTGCCGGCACAGCCAGCTGTCTTCAAAAAAGGGTCTCTAGATCTGTGGCACGCGATGAACGTTTCGATCGTCCGCCATCTTGCTGGTAGTTAAGTCGAGCGACGCTAACGGCTGCCCTTTTTTCAGCATTGGGCCATCTATCCAGCTGTTCTCGCATTCTTCCATTTTTCAGCAGATCTCAGTGCTGTGAAAAATAATCGTGACAATTTTTTTACGGAAATGACGTGCTAAAGAGTAAAGGATTCTCGTGGAGCTATGCTACCCGCAACTATTTTTATAGAAATCAAATCTATTCTTCGTGACTGGCAACAGTCAAAACGTCAGAGTTTGGTGTTCCGAGAGCGGGAACACTGCGCGTTAAAGGATTAACAGAATGCAAATTTCAGTATATTTCCAATGACGGTAACAATTCTACGTCTAAAACATACTTCAGGAAAATTTTCCATATCAGGTTCTTCAATTAATTTCACGAGCCAACAAATATGAACAATTATACCGACAGACAAAACCGTGCCTGATTTAAATTAATGCAATCGTTTGTCATATTACCCCAATATCAGTTATCTGAGCATGACGAAAAGTGTAATACTTTTCGAGGAGAAAGGAAAAAAATAAATAAATAAAAGTTCGAACTCGTGCTAATTAAAAGGTACGAGTCCATGGTAGTCTAAAGTCCTTAATTCTTCATGGAACGAGGATGTTAAAAATGATCGAATTTGACATTTATGAAAGCATATCGTGCGAAAGAAAAGGGAGATTAAAATAAATTAAAGTTACGTGTCATTAATCTTGTAGATTTTACATGATCTCAAGAAGAATGCAGGATAGGAGATCGCCTTATAACAAATGTGCTATTGATTTTATCCATTGATCTTATGGGGGTGTAATTTATGATAAAGTTTTGTGTGGTTTTAAGATAATTTTGAAGGAAAGTACTTAATATTTCATGTTTATTCTTTGTCCGGGGAAATTCGCTATTGTTTTACTTTCTAAAGCTTGAATAATTCAAGTAAATATTAAATTGCATAACAAGATACATATAGAACCGCTTATGGGAAAGCACGATTTGCTAATAGTGAACGAGTTTTATTTCTAGCTGACGTTGAGATCATTGTATTGGATAAATTTGATAAATGAAAAATGGTTTCTGAAGTTCCCTAATTCTGCCAGCTTACTGAGAAAAGAAATATCAGATTTAGACCAACAACGACTGATATTTTGAGTTAGTTGGATACACTATAACGAAACTCCGCACGTTTAGCTGCGATTATCACAACAAACACACAGTGGCGCACACAAGAGGGGGGGTCCAGGGGGTCTGGACCCCCCCCCATCGGCTTTGATTTTTTTTTCGATTGATTATTACCCTATATCTATAGTAAATAAAATGATTCCAAAAAAAGGTAGCAATAGTTTCAGTTCTAATAAATAAAAAAAGAAATTTTTTTCTCGTTTTCCTCAACTTTTCAAAAACGAACTGAAAGCGAACATAAAACACCATCTTGTTCTCAAAACTGTACAACTATTATTTTGCTTCCTATTGTATTGTGTAGTGTATTCTTAGGGAACTGGATGGGACGAGTTTTGATGAATTCCATCTAATGAAGACGAGTTCTTTCATCACTGATTTTTGTCAATCTGGAACATCCCTAAAAGTTGGACCCCTCCAAACCGTAAAAGTTGGACCCCCCCCCAAACTGTAAAAGTTGGACCCCCCCAAACTGTAAAAGTTGGATCCCCCCCCCAAACTGTAAAAGTTGGATCCCCCCAAACTGTAAAAGTTGGACCCCCCCCCAGCCAAAAATCCTGTGTGCGCGCCTGCAAACACATGATTTCAAGAAAATGCAATATTGAGATTTTTTGCGAGATGAGACAGAGATTTAGAGCTTTTTTTACGAGACGAGACGAGCATTTTTAACAAGGGATTTTACGGGACGAGACATAGCTTTTAGGATGTTTTGCGAGACGCGAGACGCCTGTTTTGCGTCTTGCGCCCATCCCTAGTCATTTTTGAAATTTGGTGCCATTTGCTGTATTGCATGTAGAATATTTTTTTTACAAGGTATAAGAAAACTTAAATGATTTTTCTTTTTATCATGGCTTTATCAGTTTACAGAACGGAAACAATAGATTAAAAAACGTACTATTTAGTAAATTAAAAAAAAGAAAAGGAAATAAGTAGACAAGATGCCGAAATATGTCTATCCGAATCATAGAACATAAAACGTGTTACTCCGAATTACTGTCCCCAAACTAAAATTTCTGCCCTGACATGCTTTAACGTTGCGAAATAGAGTTTAAATTGTACTATAAAAAAGGTTTTATAAAGTTTTAATAAAAATACAAGACTTTTGACAATGAAATATAGCTGTCCGGACATTGATGCCATGTCTGTTACCATAAATTATTTTCAACTTTTTAACCAACAAAACTGAAATCTGAGAATAGCAGAACTTGCTTACCATTAGAATGCGGTCGAAAAAGAAATACAAGCAGACAACTTGAGTTTTTAGAAGTTGACTGAAAAAGTAAAAGCCTATTTGTGATAAGTATTTTTATTGCATGTCATGTCTGTTTCCGTAATTAATTGTATAAAATATATGTATTTATTTGTTAATTCAATTTATTAATTTATATAATTAGTTGTTTAGTCTAAATTAATGTCTCTTTCATATTCTTGTGGAATTATTTATACTCAGGAATTTTTTTTCTTTGAAATGTCATGTCTGTTACTATAAAAGTAACAAACGTGACAAACAAAAGTTTACAAAAATAAAAAAATATATATATATATATATAAAACTCGGCTGTTCGAGCCTCGTCAGGGGAGACCCCCCTGAACCCCCCTAATTTTTTAGTTTCATTATTGCCATAGTAAAACGATATTAATTGACTATATAATTTTATCTCTCATCTTTCGTGTATTTCGCCTGGTAACCCTATATTGAAATTTTTATGATTGTAACCTATTTATAGAAAAATACACGTGATGCATATTCTACTGTTTACGAAATATTGTAACAATAGATTAAAGGTGTTGTGAACTAATAGCATTTAAATATATGTAAAATTATGTCGCATTTTTATGTCACTTTTTTGGGACACATTTTTTGGACAATTTTCAATAAAGGGGGTGAGAGATTAAATGACATAGTCATTAATATGTATTTATAAACTGAAAATACAACATTATATGGACAAAAGGACTCTATACTTATGTAGTACATCACTTTGCATTATTTTGTGTTGAACATGGGTGTACAAATTTCAAAGAAAAAGTCTGGTAATTGACATGACAAATTTCACCAAATCTGATAATGGAAAAATTAAATAAAAATTAAAGAAAAGAAAAAAATGCATGAATAATACTCAAATAATGTCCAAAAACAAGGTATGTTTTACCTTCTGAAAAAAAAAAAAACCTACTTTTTTTTAAAATTCTATTTTTGCTTCTTAAATTTCCAAATGGCACCCAATTTTGAAAACGACCCATATAATAAAAATTGAATATGAAGTTATTTATTTTATTTGGACGAAATATATTGGGTGTAGATATTGTAAGTGCCTCCACAACTGGCTTTGATTTCTAGTGCAACGGCTTTGAAGAGGCATATTAGTGCAGGGCATACTCTACTGCAGATAAAATCAATAGCATTTCCAGGTTCTTGACATAACCATGCATATTTGTGACGATTAGAGGTAGGAAAGATTTAAAAGACTTCATCCCTTTTTTGATCCTTCCCTACAATTAAAATAAAAATGCCTGGATGAAAATTTGTAGCCAGATTCGTTGACAAGGAACAACTTTATCAGTGTTTCCAGTTTAAAAAAAAATAGTTGCATATTATTTCTGGTTTATGGCCTAAATATCAAGTCTCCCCCCAGTTTCTTCAATGGACAGACAGACAGACAAAACGAAATTACGAACACTTTTAGACTCTTGCAGAAAGTGTTATTAAACTGTAGCATCTCGCATCATTCGAAGACATGTGTGGCTTATTAGAGCAGCACACCAGTTCATTACCATTTGAAGTATCCTCTCGAGATACATTCTTACAGCATTTAAGTTCCCGTAAATAAAAGTATCACTACACAACGCCAGGAACGCAAATTACATTAACCACGCAAAATACAATACCGAATACAACTGCGTTTACGTGGAAAAAAGCAACGCTCTCGATTTTCGTGTAACAGTACAGAGAATGTAAGTGGTTTTTTTTTTTGAGTTTTATAGGTACTCCATTTAAGACTCCATTGCCGAAACATATCAGTCATCGCAGGAACTACGTTTGAATGACATAAACAAACATCTGTTTATGGTGAGTTTTTGTCTCTGTTTATGAACCTACAAAGAGTATTCCCGGAACTGAGTTAGCTTACGACCCCTTGTACTAGCGGGGTGAACCCGCTAGTAAGATAATGTACCGGGGAATTCAAATTAGATGTTACAGTGATTATATTTTAAACAGCGGGTCATAGAAACATACCTTCAATTGCAAAATTTTTCAGAGAAACAGCAAGAAGGTCAGTTGTTGTTGGAATGCGACCAATTATCTACACGTGGGGTCTAGACCGAGGGGTGGGATGCCCTCTGTGGGGGTCTTTCTAAAGGGTTCCCAACCCGTATTTACCCAAAGTATCGGAGGAAATCACTGAAAACTACGAACGCTTAGGTCGGCAGAGGCCACCTGATTTTGAACCAATCACCTTCCGTATCAAAGTTCAGAGTGCTGTGCGCACGGCCAGTGGTGGGGCAGCAGGAGTGTTAGAACAGTTCTAACACCGACTTTTTGTGGAGTGTTCATGTTAAATACTTTAGTCTCTTATTAAAAATTAATAACAGCTAAAGCAGCGAAACCGACGTTTTAGATTTCCTGCCTGCGTGTGGATTGGGAAGTTTTATAGCTGAAAAAGTGTAGACCTCCTGCGCCATTCGAAAAGTACGTACGGTCTTGGGTCTGTAAATGTATAGTAGTGCAGAAGTATGCAAAGTTATTTATTTTTAATTCTTTTCTTAATATCTGTTTTTATTGTTTTTTAAGGAAAGCAGCGATGGTCACAGAAGGGGATTTGTTGCCGTCACGTCCTTTCACAATGAGTGACACAAAAGATTAATCATTCAATAAAATAAATAAATGTGAAAAAACACACATAAAATGTTACATATAAGATGATACGATCGTTTCGACCAAAAATTATTTCGGTCTTCGTCAGTCAAAGCCCTTCGTCTCACTAAACAGAGGGAACTGAGAAAGATTAACAAACAAGCTTGTTGCCACATGGGAAAAAAAGGCGAACAAAACCATGGAGATAAAAGGAAATGGGAGAAAAGGGGAAAAAAAGAAAAGAAATTAAGGACAAACAAAAATGCATAAATAAATAATAATAACAATAATAATAAAAAGTAAAAAGGAACACACGAACACAAACACACACAAAAAAGAAAAACACAAGAAAACAGAACAAACAAAAGAAAAAATCAAAAAGTAACATAAACACACACACACATATATATACACTTATATATATATATATATATTTTTTTATAAACAGCATACAGGGCAGCACATCATATAATTTTTTATTTTATTTTATTTTTTAAAATTTCTTTTAAATAATAAAAATAATAAAATAATAAAAATACATAAAGGAAAGACAGAAACACACACACAAAAACCAAAACAAAATAAAAAATACTAACAAAATAATAGATTAGAAAGGGGAAAAAAAGAGAGAGAAAGAAAGAAAGAGAAAAAAGGTAGCAGAAAAAAGGGGGGGAGTAGAGGAAGAAAGTGGATAGAACCTTACAACAGCAGCTTCCAAGCAGAATGAACGAAAGGAACGGAAGAACCATCGTTCACAAGACGTTCCAAGCGCTGGATAATGGAAAAACCTTCCGAAAAATCAATATTGGGACAAAGACTGGGGAGTGAACAATATCTTAGCCGTAGAAAACTGAAAACGGTGTTTAGAATTCCAACAATATGAGGCAATAGAAGATTTGGAAAGCTCGTGCTTAGAAACATATCTCATATATTCTTTGAGCCTAAATTTGAGAGCTCTTCTGGTCTCCAATATAGCCCAAATCACAAGATCCACAAGGAATATAATAAACACCCCAACGGTTCTCAGAAGGAATAGGATCTTTAAGGGAAGAAAATTTTTAAGTTTATTAACAAGTTTTAAAATGACTCTGAAACCGAAATTTTTGAGAAGTTTAGAAATTTTGTAGTATAAAGGTGAAAAGAAAGGTATAGCACAATTAATTCATTATGAAAATTCATTGTAGTAGTAGAAGTATTAAATTTAGAAAGAGCTTTATCAATAATAGAGGGGCTAAAACCACGAGAGACAGCTAAGGATTTTAAGTAATTAATCTCATTATTAAGAGATGAAGAGTCAGAGCAAATTTTGATAGCACGAAACACATGCGTATAAACAGCAGAAAGTTTTTGCTGGTAAGGATGATTAGATAGGGAATGAGGAGGTAAAGAGATAGAAAAGGGTTTGCGGAAAACAGAAGTAGAGAAACCGTCAGGATTCCTAGAAACAAGAACATCCAAAAAAGGTAAAGAATTGTTGCACTCCTCTTCTAGAGTAAACTGGATACACGGATCAACAGAATTAACAATCAAAATAAATTAGAAATATCACAATTGGAATCCACAGAACGAAATTATCGTCAACATATCTGACCCAGCACGGAAAATTAAAGACCTTGAAGAGCTTCTCTTCAAAATAATGCATATAAATATCACATCAGCATAATTTATCTTCCTTTTATTGTTATTTTTTAAATTGACAAATGCTGCTTCATAAAAATGTAATTTGCATCAATTAACTGCCCGACAATCTGTCCATTTTCTTATTTCTTTGAAGTCGAAAAATCTGTGCTGCTAAAAGTGAAAAATGTGTATAACAAAGCTCTTTCATTATTTCAAAGCAAATTTTTTCCGTCTCAAAATGTTCCGATTTAATTCGTGCATGCGTCAATATCAGTTTCGCAGTGATTTTTAGAGTATTCCTCTGCAAAAATGTCGGTTTAGAAAGAAAAAAAAATAATAATAACCAAAATCATAGCATACCTTTATTTATTTATCATTCACTTTGCACATAGTTCAGTTACGTGACTTGTCCTTTCTAAAACATTCGAAATACGAAGTGTTGTTTGATTCTTTAAAATTTTCACCAAGAAAATAGCACATTCAACTTCCTTTTATACAGTATATTTTTTTAAAACTTCCACTTTTATAAGCGTATTTATATATATGCAGTGTTGCATTAACACGGGAAGTACAAAGCTTTTGAAATGAGCGAAATAAGATTACAAAAATAATTCAATTGGGCGCAAGAGAAAATTGCTGCAAACGATACTTTTATGAGAGAATTTTATTTTTTGAAAAGTCGTTTCGAAACGCGCGCAGTAGAATTTTGATGGCAGCTTTACTTTATTTTTTTTACCCTCCTAGAGCATTTAATAAATTTTTAATGTCAAAATAAATGGTATTTCAGTAATTGCTTGTTGCCTTTTAGTACCTAACATTAGCCGAAAATTTTATTAAACAACAAAGTGGGAGGAAAAAAATATTGTACAGAGCTCTCTCTCAGTTTGTCGTATTGTTTTAAAACTGTTGCAAGAATAAAATTCTTTCACCGTAAACTGTTAGTGGAATATTTTAGTGAGCATTACGGTCTTTATTAAGAAACATAATTTAGGTAGAGGGGAAAAAATACACTTGCTGTTTCGTTGCTATGAGTATTTTCCGATATTAAACACTAAAACTTTACAAACGTATATTATTTAACATTTAAGTGCATGGGACGTGCGTTAGAAGCCGTGAAAATATACGACAGATGTGTTTTTCTCTCGCTTTTCGTTGTTATGCTTTAAGCATAAACTGCGGAGTAAATACACTAATGTACCGAAAACCCCGCAATGCGATATACCCAATAATTTTAATTTTTAATTTAATTTAATTTATTTTTAGTTAATTAATTTATCGTTTCATTAAAAAAAAATCAGAATATGATAGTTGAAAATCTTTATCTTAATGGCTGCTTGTATCATAGACAAATCTGGGTCTACGGACACAAAACTTCTGATTGTTTACAGTGGAGGATCCAGAAATTTTTTGGGAGAGGGGCTAATTTTCTAAAAATCTCCTTCATCCCAAATAAAATGTACAGTAAAGTAAAATTTTACACTAAACCTGTTTTTTTTTTCCTTCAAATGACCGGGTCAGCGGCCTACTTGTAGGCTTGACCGCTACGAGTGCAGACGATGTGGGTCATTTCACTACGGGGTGACTAGTAAGACAGACGAACATTGCCTCTTATGAGTGGTCTCCTAATTTTGAGCTAATTCCAGATGAGACTTGATGAGACACCCCTTGAGGTATCGTCTGAACATAAAGGACATTGGAGCCAGGACAGATTTTACGTGCATCAGCTCCGTTTAGTGCATACGGTCCACAGCAGACTCGGTCGTGGGAGGACTTTACCTTCCCAAGCACAAGCTCAGCCGATGCTGCTTAACAGTTTGAGGCGCAACCCTTTCATAATGCTGAAAAAAGGGCAGCCGTTGCCATCGCTCGACTTAACTACCAACAAGATGGCGGACGATCGAAACGTTCATCGTGTGCCACCGATCTAGAGACCCTTTTTTTGACGCAGATGACGTACGCCATCTTGCTGGTAGTTAAGTCGAGCGATGGCAACGGCTGCCCTTTTTTCAGCATTGGGCAATCTATCCAGCTGTTCTTGCATTCTTCGATATTTCAGCAGATGTCAGTGCTGTTAAAAATAATCGTGACCATTTTTTTAACGGGAAATGACATGCTAAAAAGTAAAGGATTCTCGTGGAGCTCTGTCACCCGCAACTATTTTTATAGAAATCCAATCTATTCTTCGTGACTGGCAACAGTCAAAACGTCAGAGTTTGGTGTTCCCAGAGCGGGATCACTGCTCGTTAAAGGGTTAACGGCTAGTTCGATCGATAGCTGAAAATCAGTCCGTCGTTTTGTTTGTTTATTTGCATTTTATAGTTTTAAATCTTTAAGTTTACATCGTTAGATTTGACGGCTTAAAATTTTATGCGAATGCGTAAAAAACAAACAAACAAACAAAAAGAATAATTTTCTCTGACAATGTACTGTCTAACAATGTACTGTATGACAATGTACTGTACAGTACCGACAATGTACTGTATGAATAACTGTCTCTGACAGTTTTCATCCACTAGATTTGAATATCTAAAAATATAGAAGAATTAGAAATCTAAACTATTTTAATACTCTAACAATCCACCCGATTTTTAGCTTTTTTAAAGCAATTTTCAAGCTTGAAAGAAGGCGTCCGCAACACCATTAGAACCAATTGGTTTGAAATTTATATTTTGAGAAAGGTATGAGGGAAACTATAGAACAATTCAGCTATTTTTGAAAATCTTATAAAATCTATTCGTTCCTATTTCCAGAAATTTTTCAACAGAGAAAGGATCTCGTTGGATCATTTGGTTTGTAATTTTGCACAGGCACGTGCCTGTGCAGCAAGACCCATGCAAAAACAGGCTGAGCTTGTTTTTGCATGGATCTTGCTGCAAGCGGCTCTTCCAAAAATCGGTAGAATGGTTTTCCATGCTATGGAATGAAAGTTCTGCGCTTCATAGTGTACAGCTCAGTGAAAGTAAAAAAGAGAACACATGATAAATAGAAAATGTCATATCGCCGATACGACATCATGCAGTTTTAATACTTTTTCAAAAACCCTCGCGGCACACAGGTTGGAAAATACTGGTCTAAACGGTTTCATTCTATTGTGCGCATTTTTTTCTTTTTTGTATATAATAGGTCTAGGTTAAATGATCTGCATAGATTTTGGTGTATGTAGACCTGATAGTTTTCTCATGCGGTTGCAAAAAATAGTTCTTATGCATTACGGCACACTGTAAAAACAAGATACTCAAAAATAAGCAGAATGTACTCATTTGTGAGTACGTTCTGAACTTATCATAGCTCCGAGTAATTTGTTCTCAAATTTAAGAAACTCGTGTACTCATTTTTTTTGAGTCCATGCAAGAACTCAAACATGAATGTACGTATACTCAAAATTTTCGAGCACATTATATATTCAATTTTGAAAAAAAAAATGAAAAACTCATTTTGAATACATAGAATAATTGATATTTAATGTATTTTTGTGATATGCATTTTTGTTATATTTTTATTATATTTAATACGAATATATTGACTGCCGATTTTTGTAAGCACTCATAAGAATCAATATATTCTTATTAAATATACCATTTTTTAACATGTTGACTGAAATTTAGGAATAACCATTGTCTTATGCGTATTTTTGTGATATGAATTATATGTAAAGCGGTTACATTATTTGAATGTTTTGTGTAAATTATTTCGTTTTGTTCCAATTTTTATTTATATTCAAGACACTGATCTGACATACAATGATCACAGAATGTTGCTATGACTGTATCTGTAACTTAACTATTAATCTGAGATAAACTTGACAAACTTGACTTCACTCTTAAATATTTAATCCACATTTTGCGCATATTTTTTATACCCTGACGGCCTTGATGTAGCCATTTCAAAGATTAGCATGTAACATTACATAAAGTCTAGACAAAAATATACATGACTATATTTTTTGACATACATGTATATTATCTGCATGTCTGGGATTATCCCTTTTTTTTCATTAGAAAGAGGGATTAAGCTTCCTCTTTTCTCATAACGCTCGCTTGAGTGGCTGAAAGTTGGAATGCATGTTGTATCGAACTGGAGCCTTCCCATACTTTATTGACGGGAACGGAAAAGAAGCCCCCAATAAAAGTATTTTCTCATAACGCTTAAAACGAAAACATACTTAAGTATTTTACATCACCGCTAAGGCTACAGATTCGGGTATTTTAGGCTTCAAGTTCACAGACTTAGCATTATAAAAGATGTCATAACTCACTTCGAACAAGATTTTGATTTTTCCGCTGTTGAGTTGCGGTCTTTTTAAAAACATTTTTTTTTTGGTGTGTTTTCTTTGGATATACATAAAGTAGGGTGTACATAATACAAATGCTTTCGAATGCACTTTCGTTTAAATGTCATGTTTTCTCTTTCCAGATTTTCCATGAGCCGATATTACGCACTAAGAAATAGTTTTGACGATATGATAAATCTTGAGCTTACAATAGATTTTACAAGTGTAAGACACCCTAGATTACCAGTTCCTGCTTGTTCAAAATGTGCTTATATGCTTAGGTGATTTTTTTTCACCCCTTGTTTATGGCTTGTCAGTATGTTTTCTGTTTGAAATATGTTTTTCGTGTCTCACAATATTTTGAGCTGTGAACGATGCCTGAAGAGGAAAAAAAAAGCTAAAATATCGTGAAAATTTTTTTTCACTTAAGTCCCAGAGCTTTCGACGTGACTAGAATGTTTCCAAAAAATAAAAAGAAGTCTAAAATATTTTTAGATTTTTAAATTTGCAGTATAGTGCTATATATTAATCACAAATACATGCATTTGCAATAGATTTTCAAAATACCTTTGTATTTTGCATTTTGTATTTTCACTACAGTAAAAAGCAAAGTATTTTTTGAAAATGTATTTCAAAATACATTTTTATGCAAGTTTGTATTTTCAAAATACTGAAAATGCATTTTGTATTCTGACGTTAAATTAATCATAACACCACAGATTACTCAGGTGGAATAATGTAGGAATGAAAATGATAAATTGCTGATGTTCACTTCTCCGTCTCCCCCCCCTTCTCTCTTGATGTAATTTATAAACTGCACAAGCATTAGGCATAGTAACTGAAAATTGTGATCTTTAAATTCAATTAAACAGAAAAAGGGGGGGGGAGTATTTCATGCTCCTGTTTAGAACAATGTAGTGATGTTTCGTCTGGAAATTTTTCTTGATTTACAAATATAAATGAAGCTAAAAGACGTAAAAACACGTCTGAGTAGTATCTATTGGAAGTTTTAAGACAATTTATAAAAGAATTGAGCTGTGTTGCTAAGTAACAGAAAAATAAGACTGTCAGCAGTGGCGGCTCGTGGGATACAGCAAGTACAGCCGGGCTGCACTTGAAATTATCAGCACATACTTTAAAATAATTTATTCTACTAATTTTCCTAAATTCAGATTAGAATTGTAGAATTCCTACGGTAAATTAAAAAAATCTCCGAAAAAACCAAACAAACAAAAAAACGTATTGTGGCCGGATCGCTCATTCAGAAAAAAAGCACTTTAATCTTCCCGCAATTCAATTGGGAAAATCTTTGGTTCACCCCAGAGCGCTGAAAAGAAAATTGGCAGCACCGTTTCCATGACAACGACTACGTAAGCAGCCTCTCCGGCATAGGAAGTATGCAGCTGATACAGCCGATGGAAGATTTTCTCACGGCGGCTGAACTTGAGAACTCGACTAACTGATTCGCTCGGACGAGAAGTGAGGGAGGGGGTAAGGAGAATATATGTTTGGAAAACTCTGGACTTTATATTGTTGAATTTATCAAGAAGGTAAGCCTGAGTAGACGCTTATGAATGGACAATTACCCATCAAAGCAGTATTGTTTTTAAGTAAGCAAGAACTGGCATTTAGAGGACATGGCGAGCGAGAAAATTCTTTAAACATGGGAAATTTTAAAGAGCTTTTAAAATTATTGATATCTGAATTAAAACAACGCCTTTTTATGGGGACATCACTGACCGATTCGCATGTTTAAAAGAAAGGAGGATAAATTTGACTTATAAAAAATAAGTAAGTTTTCTTTTTTTTTTCTTTTCTTCTCAAGTTATCGTTACAAAAGAAAATTCTAAGGAAACTTCGAATCAGACACGGATTAATGCAATTTTGAGGATAAGAGCGGCTGGTTGAAATTTATGTCCATTTTATGGAAGTAAAATAGGATCTCTGACATTTTTTATGTCATTTCTTTTTTTTTTTTCCTCGGTGAGGGCTTAATCCGCCAGCTTTCGAATTCAGTAACAAAGATTTTCCAATCCTGTCCGGAGGAAAGGGGGGAGGGGGGGGCTCATATGCTCACGGCTGCACTAACATTTTTGACCACGGGCCGCCACTGACTGTCAGTATTTCTGCAGTAATAGAATGGTTATTGGTTATTGTGGTTACAAAAAAGCTGCACGAGTGCTATCTGCCTAAGGAGGGATGTCTTAGATGGAGCACTTTTAAAGGGATTCTAACACGTACTCACGTTATATCTGGAGAAAACTGCTCCATACCCCAGACGATTGGAAAGACAGGTGCGCGTAATAAGATGGAATGTGCATCAAACTTCCATTCTAGATGAATTTGAATCCTTTTATACAATTCTTAGTAGAAAATGTTTTCATATTTTTTCCGTAGATGGACATGAAAAAGTGAAGGCTCAGAGCCACTTATAAAAGCTGAAAACTTCGATTGTATGCAGGCCATTTAAATTTACCATAAATTTTAAACTCATTTAAAGGTAAATCTTAAATTTCATAATAAAGTTGATGCTAAGTATTTATGTTCAGTGGCGTATGCAGACTTCCTTCAAGGGGGGGGGTTATAGTACAGGGGCGTAGCCAGAAATTTTTCATGGGGGGGGGGGGGTTACGACTACTGCAACTCATATATATGTATACATATGTGTGATAATGTAGTGAAGTATATACATTTTGTATGGCAAAAAATTTCTCATGGGGGGGTTATGACCCCCCTAACCCCCCCCTTGGCTACGCCTCTGTATAGATATAACTTTGTGTTAAAATGCGTAATATTTAAGCTAAAAATTGAAAATTTATGGACATTTTATTTAAAAAAATTTCACAAGGGGGGGGGGGTTGAACCCCCAACCTCCCCCTTGCGTACGACACTGTTTATGTTCAAACGTTTAATTGAGATATTAGTAAGTATATCTCAATTAAATGTTTAATAAATATGCATGTGTGCAGAGGTTAATTTTACGCACTCTCACAGTTGGAAACTAAAGTTTTTGTAAACTATTTTGAAACAAACTAACGTATATCGTTCACATGTTGAAACAATACTGTTTTAATTATGTTTTGAGTATCAATGCTATTTCTCAGAAATGGTCTGTTTCGTTTTTATTTTTATTTTTATTTTTTTTAAGAAGGAAAAGAAAAGTATTTCGTTTAAATGACATTTAACAATTAAATAACATACATTTTCGTTAAAAAACAAAACAAATGGTAGGTTTCCTTTAACACAACTGCTACTATCATTTTTGTTTTTCGCGTACATCTCTCTTTCAAGTATATCTAAATAAAATAAACTGGGATCGTCATTTTAAAACTTAGCTTATTCTCAATTAAAATACTTTTAAAATATTCCATGTGTTTTGCGTGAATTTTTACAATGCGTGTATTTTGTAGTTTCTCAATTCGGTAAATACACATTTCAATGTGTTTGAAACAACGCATCTTGTATTTTGTATCGAAACTACATTTTCGATGTACTTTGCCCAACTCTGATTAACCCTTTAATGTGCGGTGTTCCCGCTCTGGGAACACCCAACTCAGACGTTGTGATTGTTGCCAGTCACGAAGAATAGATTGATTTCTATAAAAATAGTTGGGTGACATAGCTCCACGAGAACCCTTTACTTTTTAGCACGTCATTTCCCGCAAAAATATTGTCACGATTATTTTTAACAGCACTGACATCTGCTGAAAAATGGAAGAATGCGAGAACAGCTGCACAGATTGCCCAATTCTGAAAAAAGGGCAGCCGTTGCCATCGCTCGACTTAACTACCAGCAAGATGGCGGACGATCGAAACGTTCATCGCGTGCCACAGTTCTAGAGAGAGCTGGCTGCGCACGCAGCACAGCCAGCTGTCGTCAAAAAAGGGTCTCTAGATCTGTGGCACGCGATGAACGTTCCGATCGTCCGCCATCTTGCTGGTAGTTAAGTCGAGCGATGGCAACGGCTGCCCTTTTTTCAGCATTGGGAAAGGGTTAAAAGTGTGTCATAATCCGTGCGTCAGCCCTCATTTGATGTCCTTGTTCCATCGAAAGTACCTTCGTGCGCCCCATCACCTCGCGGTCTTTTCGTCACCTGTACGATCCATTAGCGAGAAGAAATCCGCGCGAAACAAAAAGACCGAGTGTATCGTTCCGCAACCGTGCTATCGACTTCACACCGCGGAATCATCCTTCTTTCTCTCCCAATCACCTATTCATCAGTGACTAACAACGCAACCATCTTTACATCATCACACTTTTATCCATTCTTACTATTATTATTTTTTTTTCTTTTCTTTTCCAACGTCCTCAGCTGCACCCTATAAACAAACTTCTTCCTTAACGATCAGCAGCAGCAGCAAAAGCCAGGCAGGCAGGCAGCCCCGCCCGAATGAACCCTCATATATGTTAATTAATACGCTTAATCAATAGAGACAACGCCACACGGGCGCGACCCCATAAGCACTTTCGAGATGACATTAAAAGCGTCCTACGCTGTGTGTGTGTGTGTGTGTGTGTGTGAGCGAGAGAGAGAGAAGTTATAAAGTAGCGAGGAAAACAACAATGGGGCCCCGCGAGCAATTTCCAGGGTGTTGCTTGCTTTTCGAGGCATCGGAACCGAGGCCCGCTTGATTGAGAAATGATGATTTAACTGCCCACGCCGGATAGGCCTTAACTGGTGACTCCTATATCATGGGTGTCTTTATAGATATCAAATAAATGTGCGTGCGCTATGTATATAGAGAAAAAATCCCGGGTGATTCTATCTCCTACATTTTTTTTTTCTATACTTACTTTTATTTTTATACGAAGGAATTAATTTATGGCATTTGGAATGAGCGTTCACCTTTTGTGAACTGGAAGTTTATGAAGGAAGTGGGGGGAGGTAGACAGGGAGACTGTTGTGCTTGAAATAAAAAAATGTGATTTTATCAAATGTATCTTTTTACAGTCGACCTCTGTTAAGGATGCCGTTGAACAAGCCTCCCACACGCTCTCATAAGGAAATCGGAAAATAGATTTGACTACGACTGATTTCCATTGCAGCTATTCTAACATATCTTCTGTTCAGCAGTTCCTAATTTAAAAAAAAAAAAGGCAATATTGTTACAGCCTCACAGAAAAATCCCTCTGCAACGAACCAAAGAACGTCTATTTAGTTAATTTCGCTCTACAGCGAACATTTTTATATAACCTTGAAGTTATACTTAGCTGTTTATAGCTATATGACATTTTTATTTAATAGCCAGATATTCTGGGATTAAGTTGTTCTCTGTATTTTCAAAATTTTCAAGAATCCAAATTTACAAACAACAGTGATAAAATTTCTTAACTTCTTTTACTGGCATTCACAGTAAATACCACCCCATAATGGATTGCGCTGTTCTTTGTTATCTATTCTTCATTCAATAACTATCAATGCCTGGTTACCGAGCCATCCTCAGAATCCAAAAGTTCCTTCAGGGTAAAATAACGGGTACGTAAATGGCTCAAAACGATTATCAATATTCTTCATGATTACCAAAAATTTACATTTCTGTCGGATCACTCATTCATTAGGAAGAAAGCTTTGATCAGCATTCAATATTGCTATGGCACGTACTTTTTTTTGAAGAAGGATGTTAAATCTTCGATGATCGGAGCCATCAAGGTCGAGCCAAAAGCAGCTTAACGTAGAGTCGTAGCTGAACGTAACGTCGTTTCCTTCAGTAGCAGAGAGTGCATTAACTTTTTCTATTTCTCGCATTATCATGAAGCCATCCGCGAAAAGATTTTCTGATCTTAATACATAGTACATATTCTTACAAAGTACTCAGATCTAAAGTCTGGTACCATTGGGAATTGTCTATGCATTCATGAACAGCGTCTTGATTATTTAAGAAGTATATCTGGTCATACAGAGGACCACGTTGAAAGGTTGTAAACCATGATAGAAATTATTCGTATTTGTGGTAGCTTTGAAAGTACTTATAGACGGTTTACCAAAAGTGATCGTCGACGTCTAGAAATTTTGGGCTGTTCATCCAAACACTGCTTCCGGTGATCATCTGTTTCATCTGCTCGTGTTCGAGCTGCACAGTCGATTCCTAGCTCCAAAAAACACCCAGGTACAAAACTTTAAGACAAAATTCTTAGAGCCGTTTCCAAAGTTGCTGAGACATACAAACAAAAGAAACAGAAGCATATGTAAATATACCAGATGTTCTTCTTTCTTCACTCTGTAAATATCAACACATGCAAAAAAGGTCTGTGCTGAGCATTGTTGCAGAAAACTCTGCTTAGTTTTTGGGTCTAGTTCATATGTAAAGTTCTAGTAAACAGACTAGTTAACAGGACGGAACACAACCACTGTTCGCAGAATTAATAAGCAAGAATACGTTTTATAATAGTCAGCTTAACACAGATTTCTCAGATGCTGTATATTTCGCATACTATAAAATCCTTCCACAATCTAAACTCTGTGGAAATTCTTGAACAGAATTTCTCAGCATACAAGAATGAAGAATTCACAAACAGCCTTCAAAAATAGGTCTCTCAAAAGACGCAAAAAATCGCTGTCAAAAGCACACAATACTGAGCCTCTCTAGTGAATTGCCCGAGCTGTCTCTCACAACTGAACTGAACTGTTTGAGGTTTAGTTGCCCTTTTATACTTTTTGTACCCACTTCGAGAGCATTGTACTAATTGCCACAACTTTCTAATTCATTGACCTTTCCAATTAGCCGGATATATTGATGATGTAATACTAATGCCATTGCGTAATACCAATACAGGGAAGAAAGCATTACAGGTGCCATAAATAAAACCGCGCCAAATGTTGCCAATCTTGGCGACTTTTTTGCGAATAATTGCCAAATTGGGGGCCAAAAATAAATCCCCAAAACTGAAGTCAGCTAAGCGGTATTGCTAATATTTAGCCATGGGTTTAGCCTAAAGGGAAGATAGACGGAGGACTTTTTATGGGATTCTAACATGTATTCACGTTACATCTGAAGAAAACTTCCAGACGTAACGGTCTGGAGGTTACGTTACATTCTCACATGGTTCGACATCCGCACGAGGGTCCAGTACCCCGGACCTGCACACTACAGCCATCTCCCAATGTTCAGTGTCTTATCCACTCGGCCTTTGGAAGGCTTCAAAAATTTTGTTTGAATGGGACAAAACAGTGGAATGATGAAAGCTTCCTCTAAGAAAAATTCAGCTTGTTTCCTTCTTGCCTTCTCTTGTCTTACAGTCTGAGATAGACCGTCAAAATTCAAAATTTGGGAGCAACTCAAAGCAGGAACATTGAGAAATACTCAATTTGTTACTGTGATAATGAGCGCCCAATGAATTGCATCGTATTTATTTCTTTTTTTCTGGTGGGAAGAAGGTTAAACCTCTAAAGACTATCTGCAGGTCCCAACTTTGTCCCTGGGTTCTATCCGTTTCAAGTTTCAAATTATTGTTCAAATGATTATCACAACAGAAAAACTCGACTTATAAAAAAACCTTTGAAATACCTTTTATTAGAGTTCTAAAACTTGTTTATAAAATGCGTGCATTTACGTTGATTTTTAAAAGTGATGTCTCACAGTTCCACGTAATACCCGATTCCTTTATCGCGATCCCATTTTACAACACGAAATAATAAAATTTCCGTTATATTCTTCCACCGTCAAACTATAGATCGAACTGAATTAAATTCATCCTGAAGGGCCATTAACTGCATTTTTTTTCTTCTCCCATTCGCTTCCAAATTACTTAATTTTAGGGAAATTTGATTAATATCGTAATTTCACAAATTATTGTCATTGTTTCCGGTCCCCTACGCGCTGAATTAGTTACCACATTTCATTGAAGGTTTTCTTCTTTTCTCTTATTTATTTTCCTCGAAGACAAAATGTCTACCCCTTTTAATTATTCGCCGTTTCATTAATTAACGGCTAATCGTCCTTGCATCTTCCCAGCATGCATCCAAGTTTCATCAGCTTTTGTGTTTTTCCTTCCCTGGTCATAATGATCGGAACTCTTGCACTAGTTTCTTAAACTCGAATTGTTTCAACTTAAGTTTCCCCTTTTGTTGTCGGGTTACTTCGTATTCGATGGTCGCGTTGTTTAATTTCTTCGAGTCGCGGAGCATTTCCAACCAATAATTCTTGAAAATTCTTTGTTCAACTAGTTTTTTTTTCCTTCTTCATTTAACTTCTGAATGATAAGGTCATACTTATTAGTTCACTACCCTCAATTTTTCACTACAAAGCATTCATTCAAACTTTAAATTTATAATAAATGCTTATTATTATTTTTTTTTCTTCAAGATAAGGTTTTTTAATTTTCTTCAACGACATAGGCGCATTCGTGGAAACGACTTTAGGGGCTGAAGTCCCCTTCCCACGACGGTAAAGAAATAAGCATGAAAATATCTTATAAATGAAATATTGTCACTAAATTAATTACTTGAGATATTTAATTTAAAAATTGTCTTCAAATTATTTCCAAAGTTTTTTTTCTACAAAACATGTTGATTGTTTACCCTTTTGCGAAGAGTTGGCTGCTGATATATTTTCCTGGTACGAGGAATTTTTTCATAAGAGTGGTTGCTCTGCACCGTGCTCTTTACGGCAGCGTAAGCCACGAAAATCTGTTTGGCGGCATTCTTAAAAATCTCGATGAATAACACTAAACTTTTCATTTGGGCTGTCACAGTCATCGGTAATTAATGCGGTATTTGCCGTACTTAAAAAAATTTCTAAAATGTTTAAATTGCTTTTTAGTAACTTGAACCAATCCTCGGTCGAAAGCCAATTTCGACGGAATCTTAGATGTCGCCAATAAGCGGCGGTAGCACCCAGAGGACGTTGGCACTGTTGGGCGAAGGTAGCACTCAGAGAACATTTTGTGGATGCCGCCAATAGGCGGCAGGAGTACCTAGATAACGTTTCGTGGCCACTGCCAGTGGGCTGCAGTATAGTTTGATAAGTAAATTTAGTTTGATAAGCATTATTTAACCCTTTTGAGGGTTAAATAAATACTTATGGATAATACATATTTCTCTGAACTCAGTTGTAGTGTCATTTATGACGCTATAACCGAGTGACGTTATTAGCGGGCTTCAGTTTTATCAGGGAATCATACAGAACATTTTGAAATTAAGAGATTGTTGTCACTATAAAGGAGTTCAACTGTACTTGCAGGTCCCCCTAAACTGAAATCCAGGGTGCGCCACCCTCAGCGACAATGCCAAGCTCTCTTGAAAATTCCTTGTTTAAATAGCGTGTTCTTGTGTACTAGGTTTTCGATGTCACTGGCGAAGTCGTGTTCATGCATGAAATAATTAAAACTTTGTAAAATAACACACATAAAAAAAGGTGCTTATCAAACTATACGTACATTTCGGCGCGAAAAAATTTCAACCTTCTTCAGCAGATGTCCACACAGGGAATGCAATCCCGATCCCGCGGGATCCCACACAAATATTTGCGGGACTAGTCCCGCGGGATTACGATCCTAATACCGCGAGATTGATACTGAGAACTAATTATTTTTTATTACAATTTCACGCCACTTTCTCAATAAATGAACGAAAATTTTTGAATATTCATGTCTCCTATCTAACAATGAACGAATCAATAATTATAAATTTTAATTTAAAGTTTTATTTTATTTTTTTATATTTCTTCCAATAGGAGTGTGGATCAAACATCTAAATCTAAATTTTTCGCAAACTTCCAATCCCAAATGAACTGAAATATTTCATACTAATTTATCTCTAAGCGAACAGTCACGAATTAATGATAAAAAGTTTTAATTTCAGTTTTATTTTTTTTAATTCACACATTTAATTAATTTACTAAAATTAAATCTAGACCAGGAAATGATTCATTGGATTTGTTCGATTTTGTACGTTCTTTTTTTCAGCAACTAAGAAAATAACGTAAGTGTGTGAATGCAAGTATTTATAAATTGTATTTTTCCGTAAATTGCTGATTTTTAGCTACTAACATAACTAATACTAATATATTGAGACATAACTTAGTATATCTTTCTGAAAATCATGATTATAATTTTCATATTTCTGTAAGTTATTGTATAAATTATCTCATAAGATTAATTATTATTATTAAAGTTAAACTTCATAGTGCGTAAAATCTTAAATCTTACTTTTTCTATTTTTCTCTGTTGAAATGAAGTCCTAGCTAAATGAAATGTCAATCCCGCGGGATTGCGGGATCTCGCGGGATTAGTAAATCTGAATCCCGAAATCCCGCAAGACGAAAAACAGTGCGGGATTGCATTCCCTATGTCCACACACAGTGTCGCATCGCAGTAGACTATGTTATTTTACAAAGTTTTAATCACATTTCATCTTTTAAACACCAGCTTCTTTTTGAGGGTTTTTCTCATGTTTATGCATTCACTGCTCTCCACTGTTTACTGCGATTTATCTCAACTTTCAAATTTATGAGAATACCCTCTATCACAGTTGCTGCAGTTATTCTAAGCATTCTTGAAAATTCTTTGTTTAGCTATTGTTGATAAAATCGTGTTTTATTTAACTCTTATTATTTAATGCAGCACAGCATTCAAATTTTAATTTATAAAAATGCTTCTTATTAAACTGTTTTTACAAAATTAAGGATTTTTTTTTCATTTTTCAGCAGTGATTGTAGAAAAAAAAATGTATGTAATATATTAACGTCGTCAGGGTTAACCACCCTTTCAACTTCTCATATCTTATAATTTGAAGAATTTGGTCAGTCTCAGATTACCGTTAGAAAAGTATGCGAAAAAGAACACTAGATAAACTTTTCACATTGATAGGGTAAAAATTGAAATAGTTATAGGCATGTAAATAAAAGGGAAAAATGTTGTCAAGGTAGTACCATGTTGTTTAGGATGCTCCGTAGCTGAAAATCGAAAAAATATGTTCTGAAAGGATTGTAAATAAAGCAAAAGAAAAAAATGAATTAAATGAAATAAAGGCCGGAAGACTTCATTAAGATTGGTCTTGAGGAGGTTTATTTAAAAGCGTTTAGATTTTGTAGTTTTTCCTGCAATGCGAGAAGGTTCTCTGGCGAAGTCAGATCTATGCTGGTCACAGTTTTCCGTATTATTTTCTCTTTATTTAATGAAATTTACGCTTTATGTAGATTCGAAAACTGAAGCAGTATTTCGATCTTAAAAATAAAATAAGTACATAGACACGTTGTTTACACTGATTTTTCAAATGAGCCAACCTTTACTCAACATAATTTCACTCAAGATGGTATAGTAAAGAAAAAGTCTGCATTTTTTAGTTCGACTGTATCTGCATATCTCTTATGTATAAAATCCGTTATTTCAACAAAACCACCTTTGACAACTAAAGATTAATATGTTCCTATTGTAAAATTTACGGGAACAATTGTTTAACCAACGGTTTATACGATAACAATCAATGACTGTAATTTAGTGATATTTTTGGCGAAAAATAAAAAACTAGTAAGAATGTTTTTTCTTAATATTTAATGTAAATTATTGCGCTAAATTAGTGACAAGCACGCTAATTCCTTCTAATTAGCAATTAATTCGCCGTTAATTGTCTTTTGATTGTCTGCTTTAGAACTTTTTACATCCATTAAAAATGCATTTCATTTTGTTGCTGACGAATAATTGATATGATCGTGTCTTATTTTTTTTCTTTTTCAAATATTATTAGAGAATTGGGAGTAACAAGATCAGGCAAAGAGTTAAGTGGATTTTGCGTCTTACATAAATGAACTGTAATTGTAAATTTAAAAAGAAAATTTAAAATTATTTTAACGTACGAATATATTAAGTTCATTATTACTTAGGTTATGCTTATGCTTAAAGACCGAAAGCTGCATCACATTGAAACCTTATAATTAGTAAACGTAAACTATGTTATTGATAACTATTTTTACTCAAACTTCTGTAAATTATCCCTTGGGTGTTTTACGGATATTCGCAGTGCATTCATATTAGGGGGATCGAAAAAAAAAAAAAAATGCAGTTTCTTTTCGAATGTCAATATTTCACGTAGCCCAAACTACTGAAGCTAATATAACACGAAATTTGGTATGTACAGGTATTTTGAGAGATAAGACAAAGTCTTGATACATATTAGGACCCCTTGGAAAAACCTTAAGAAGGGCATCGCACATCTCTGTCAAGAACCCACGTACAGATAATCCCACAACAGCAACAGCAACTAGAAGACAAAGTCTAGAGATTGCTATGAGACTAGGCATCCATAATAAAAAAAATAGTATACGCACACACAATATAAATGTATATACTATGGTCGTATAGTATGTGTAAATGCAGACATATCAGTATTTTTATAAATGAGATTTATTTGTTTATATTTTGTACCAGATGAGTGCTCCAGTTCTTCGCACAGGGGGAATAATTTACTTTTTTTTTTAAACTTTGAAAAACCTTTTATAAACCTCCAACCTCCAAAGCTGCAACATCGGGCGCTGTCAGTATACTTGGGAAGGTGACAGCCTGGGAATACCGCATGTTGTTGTTATTCCTGTTTTAATTTTTTTATGCAGTTATATGTCCTTAATATTTTTATTTAATCCCATGAAGGCCTCTTTCCTTGTAAGCATTGGTCACGACAAAAGTATTGGCCGCTTTACTAAGGGTGATGCTGATCGAAGAAGCTAAGTCTCTCTCACAGACTTTATACGCAAAGAAAAGAAAACTAATTGAGCCAGGGATTCGAAAGAATTTAGTATAATTCTTCATAAGCTGCCCGACGCACCGTAATAAGTGGAATAACTGTGTCCTTTAGGAAACTTTCTGAAAACATTCCTTACATGGAGTTGCTCAGCAAAAATTTTCAAAGAGTGACACATCCGTCTAAATTTTCGTTTTCTAAGAATTTTTTCTGAAAGTTTCGCACCAGATAGAGGTTTATCATTTATTACTGTGTATTGTGCAGCTTGTAAAGAGGTATTTTAAAAATTCTGAAGGGCTTGACATAATTAGTTATTTATTCGTATTTATGTACCGAAATCCACATACACACATTCCAGATACACAGTTAAGGGAATACCACAGAGGTGAATCATTCTTGTGAAACCGACTTAACTCAGAGTCGATTAGAGGTACATCATTTTAGTATGGAGGATAATAAACAGATTTTAGATGCACTAACTTTTTTAGCGTACACGGTCGTCACCTCCGATAAATATACTACGGTCGATTCTGGTTAATCGGACCACGTCGGAACGAGATTATTTTGGTCCTATTAACCGGCTGGTCCGATTACACGAATCATGCCCCACGGATACAAAACAGGACATATTACAGTACCATTGTGACCTTTATTGCCCAGCCTACTTGTCTGGCGAACATTGAAATGAGAACTGCAATTACTTTGTTGAAAAAATAAATTTATGAACAATTTTTTCTAAGCAATCAACACGATATTCAGCACCAATGGCATAAACAGGGGAAAAAAATCGGAAATGTTATCGTGTATAGACAAACAAAATTCCTGCACAACGTAAAGATTTAAAAACTCTAGCTAGTAAACAAACTAATAATAAATAACTAATAAAATTGTTAATTAATAAAAATGGGATTTTTTTTGGCGGGGGGGGGGGGGGGGGGTTGGGTTATCTCGACAATTCTCAATTCCCATACGGTCACATATCTTCTCAGCACAATATAAAAAAGTTATTAATCAACTCTAGACTGCGCTTCAAGAACTTGTGATTTTCGGCCTATTCAGTTCATTAGCTGTTCCAAAATTCAAGGCTTTACATCCGCTCTACGCAGAAGACTTGTAAAAGTGATCACTAGATCACTTTTTCTTATTCTCTCTCTTGTTCTGTGGTCCGATTAAATGGAATTTTGGTCCGGATAAACGAATAATATCATGCTCATCTGTTTCTGTTCTTTAAGATATGGTCCGAATAAGCGGCTGGTCCAATTAACCGGAATCGACTGTACTACTATCAGATTTGACAAAATGGTCCCACATCAGAATAGTGAGAAGGTGATATCTTTTTCCAAGCTCTGACCGAAGCGAACGTTGCTTAACTTTCGGTGTCCGAATGAAAACCGAGCTTCCACGGACTATGGTACACTGTGGGATTGTTTCACTAATATTACAGTTTTGTAAAACGGAAAGTTACCATCCATATCATTCGGAAACGGGAAAATTATAAACAAAACGGAAATTTTCTGGCAACTTTTCTGCTAGTCCTTTTTTGTTATTTTACAGATATATTTTAAGGGGACAGCCTACTTTTAAGAATGGGAAAATGTAGAAATTTTAGTTCAACTTTCATAATAAAAAAAAAAAAAAATAATGAATGCATGCAGAAACACAATTTTTTTTCAGTTAACTACTATGACATTACTCTATTGATTAAAAATATTATTGTAGTTTATTATAAAGGTGATAATTTAAAAAATATTACTTTACCACACAATATTGTAAAAACAATTCAAGGGTACTTTCCCACTGCGCGCAAGATATCTCAATTAGAATTCCTTTGATCCTCCTAATTTTTTTCTAAATTAAACAAAACATTATAATTAACAATCTAAACTAAAATGGTTTAATTATTTTCATAATTTAAATTTTAAAAAAATATTTAATCTACAAGTTTAAATTATCATAAAAATTTTGGTAGTTTTACAATCATAACTTTTTTTCTATGAAACACAACCATTTCATTTTAGTTCATTTTGTTCATTATATTAAAATAAATGCCTGAGAAAAATTTCAAGTTGATATCTTAAATAGTTTTTAAAATATCATGCGCGCAAACTTGAAAAACAGTGTTTTGAGAAAACGCCAATTAAAGTTCAAATTGTAGTTTTGGAACATAAATTTAATTTTTAAAAATTAAAAACATTTTCTATTGAAACATTTACTATTTAAAAATAATTTTACTGAGTATTTAAAATGATTAACCCAAAATATGTTTTAATATGGCTTAAGAAACATCAATCTAAAGAAAAGCTCGACAATTGTAAATATGAAAAAATATGTACATACCTTAACAAAAGATACATTTTTAGGATACAAAGGCACGAATATTGGTAAAGTACATTATTTGAAGTTATTTTAATAATTATATACATGTATATATTTTATTTTTACTATGCAGCATAAAAATTTGATTTTATTTCACTTTATGAACTTTTCGATTTAAAATTTTCCGCTTTCATGCACATTGCCTTCGTTTTCTTTTATTGCCTCAAACTGAGAACTGTTGAGCATTTTTCTGGCTCTTCGAGTTTCTAAATTAAATTCTGTACATTTCTTTTCTGCCTCTTTTATGCTTTTAGTGTCAACATTAGTTGCAGCTTCTACAGCATGCTGCCCAACTTGCGTTTACATTTTCCTTTTTATCTCAATAAATAATTGTCATACAGAAAAATGGTTGGTATCAATCTTTTTAGAATAAAGTAAACTATTTAATGAGATAAAAATCTCAAAATCAATTTTTGGGGCATTTTAAAAGTAGGCTGTCCCCTTAAACAGTATTGCACACTAAGCAGTGCGTCGTACGTATAGAAAAGGGATTCGGATGGGGTGGGTGTAATCCCGATAATTAGCTGCTATTTTGTTTAGTCTCAAATTGAAAAAAAAAAAAACCCTATGATTTCAAGATATTTTGTAATATCTTAGAGTGCTTTGGGACAAAGCAGTCGTTCTGATAAAATGCTTCATCAATCAGTTCAAACAAGAGCTAAAATAAGACTATTAATCACCATACCTTGAAACCCCAGACAATTTAAGCGATATACAAGTATGTCTGCAGTTTTGTGAATTATGATTAGGACATAGGTTCGTTCTTAAAAAAACGTTTTAAAGCTATTTCATCTCACTCAAATATAGACATTTCGGACCTATCATAATTACTTCAAATCAGCATAAACGTGATCGAAATTCGGAGTTGAGTTACATTCATATCAGATGTCATAAGACGATAAGACACTAAACTGTTCCATCCTGTGTGTTACAAAAAACGCATCTCTCAAAAGTAGAATAATAGCTTTTATAGATAAACACATCGAGTCAATTCAGACCATTTTCAATATGTGTATAAAAAAAATGTATATGCATATATGTGTGTGCATAAAAAAAAAATGTTTGTCCATAATTTATTTAGATAAAAATCTGAAATTCATTTTGATCGACAAAATCAACAATTTTCTTTACCGCAAATTATTCTAAACCATCCCCCATTTCGTCTATTTTTCCGTTTGGCTGAACAACCGACTAAAGAATGGCTCAAATGGATGGGCTGTGTTTTTCTTTTTTTTCTTTTTATGAATATAATCAAAAGCCGATATAAAACGTAAAGCGACTATATAATCTTATACGCCATTTGAGTGTGTTGGAAGAATTTTAAGAGCGCTCATTTCCGTAAACAACCTTTACGAAGTAAGTTGATTTTATCTAAATCACGAAATTTTAAAAAATGAAGATGAATATGTAGTATATTGCTGTATTCGGTGTCACAATTTACATCGGTATTGCGAATGCTCCCAAGAATGCATATTCAAAATGTTCAAAAAAAAAAAAAAAAAAAAAAAACAGAACTAAGTTATGTGCCAATCAAACGATATATTTATATTCAAGTGGACTAACTCTGAACACTCAAGGCATCGACCAAAAGTGTTCAGATTATGGGGGTGTTCATTATGGAGAAAGTTTGGGAAATGCAAGTACCTAATGAGTTTATGGAATTTATAGAATACTTAGCCTGGTTAGTCATGGCAGTTACCAGATCTCGGTGCTAAAAATTTAGATTTGGTAGCTAGTGCAATGTCAAACTAAATTTAGTAGGAACTATTCTCTCTACTAACACATTTTTTTCCATCATAATTATGAATGTTTTACAAAACATGCAGCAAAAATTACATAATTATACCACATTTCTTTTAAAAAAAATTAGTTTATAATGGCAAGGATCAGGATTCACATGTTAAATAAGAATACAAGGAATAAAAGCTGCATCAATTAGTCCATCAACTTATGTATGGTTATCTAATACCACTCCCATTTAGAAATGGAAGACTGAGCCAGACAAGAAGCAAGGTGTAGCAGTCTGTTTCTGCACTGTGCATCATATATTTATTTGATATCCATTCTGAGGAATTCCTCGAATTTCGATTGAGAACACAAGTTCAATTTACAGAGAGGTAAACATAGAACGGGTGTTAAAATAGCGTTCATAATACCGAGGTGTTTCCATTAGCAGGGCCCTATCATCACAATATTGGTCCCCGGGCAAATAATAATTTTTGGGCCTTTGCACTTACGAGAAATTGCATATTACGCATGCAAGTTGTTATGGTCACATATAGCTACAGAAATCATATCGAGTTTAAATGCTAAATACATAAATACATTGTAGTAAAGAATGTTAGAGGATTTTTGTATACATAAACATATATTCTCTCAAACAATAAATAACTACTGGGTGCTCCAAAAGGGTGGTAACTGACTTTAATTCTTTATTTAATTAGAGATGAGTGGAACCGTGTAAATTGAAAAAATAAGGTCCGAAATGACACTACGTTAAGAAAAAATTCCTCTTATTCATTACAAGAAGCTACACTTTTAAAATTTTTATACGACCCCCATACAAAAGCATTCCCAATCAGTAAAATGTGATCGAGGACTAAACATGATTTTGGATGTAAACGTTTATTGCTAGAATGGGAAAAAAGAGATTTTCTTTCCTAATTTCTGTTCGAGCCCTGAAATGCGATCATTCGACGATTTTTTTCCCTTCGAGAGCCATTGAAAAGTGGTTTAAGTCCGCATTATATATATCTTCATATCTCCGACACTTTATGAGGTATAATTCTGAAATTTTGTAAGTCACCTCATGAGTGTGTGAGGTACAGTTTACTAATTGGGCATGGCTTTGTACAGGGGTTGTGTACAAATTTAAAAAGTGTAACTTTTAGTAAATGAACAAGAGGAATTTTTTCTTAACGAAGTCTTATTTCCGACCCTATTTTGAACATGTTTTCAATTTACACTGCCCACTTATCTGTAATAGGTAAAGAATTAAAGCCCGTTACCACCTTATTGGGTCACCCTGGATACACCCATAAATAAATAAATTTCTTTAAAATGTAAATGAAAAGAACTGCAATATTTAACGTAGGTGTCTTAAAACTGGTGAGATATTTTTTTATAATAAAACTTGCAAAGAGAGTCTCAGACATTGGCTCACGGATTTTAAATAAATGCTGGTTGGGTTTTGAGTACCCTTAGCGTAGCAAACTGCTAGAGAATTTGCCGCCAACTCTTGAGTATTTTCGAAAAAATAGCAATTAAATTTTAAATTTTTATACACAGTTTTTTTAAGAATATAATTTTTAAAATAAAAGTACGAAATTTTGGTGCCCTTGCAATTGGTGGGCGCAGGGCAAGTGCCCCGGATGCCCTACCGATAAACAATTACTAGACTTATACATAACACGAGTTTACAACTGAAAAAATAAATGTTTTATAAAATTCGGCTATGTTTTGACTGATATTTGGCTAAATAACCGTGACCTTCTCAAACAAGGTCTGTTGGGTTAAGGAATGAGTCATTCTATGTAGGTTGATTTTAGACATAAATTTAGAATTTGTATAGCAGAATTATGATCTGGTTGCTTATAATCATTTGAAAAAAATTATTATTGCTCAAATTTATCTTGATTTGTTATTGATTATATTGATTAAATATTATATTAAAAATCTGTCTAGAATTTGTGATTGCAGCTTCTATTTTTAAATATATATAATTTTAACTGTTGTTCCAAAGATATATTTAAACAGTGATAAATTTTATAAAATGATGATGAGCAACCAGAATCTTAATTTTACTATACAAATTTTAATTGTGCGCCTAATACCTTCTTCATAGGATGACACTCAATCCTTCAGCCACCAGGTCTTGTTTGCGAAGGTCACGGAATAGCACATATTATCTGAAATCAATGAAATATTTTGTTGATTCAATAAAATTATTCGGTTAAAATATTACCACAACCTAATTTTTTGTTTAATTCAGCAAAGCATCTTTCTCTGATGAGAATACTCAAAATTTGTTTAATTCCCGTGACTATTTAATCGATATTTCTCACAATTAAACCAGCATGATTGAAACAAACGCTCAGCGATTTTTCGTGTTTTATCATATTACTAGCTGCGTGCCCGTTCTTCGCACGGTAGGAAACTAAAATTTTCCTTACATGTGTAATTCGAAATTATTCGTGATGTGGAATTAAAAAAAAAAAAAAGAGCAAAATTATTTGACTCTTAATGTAAAGTTTGTGTCATGAGTACTAACCTGATCATTGCAGTATAATGACTCAAAAAAATACATCAGTGTCATTCACTATCAAAAAAGTGGAAAGCTTAATGGTTTGCAGAGAACTCCTGGCTTTCAAAATGTCTTATTTCTACATAATACTGTTTTTTAGGCTCAAGTTGTAGCATTAAATACCTAAGACACTGCATGAAATGGAGCACCATTTATTTCTTTCCGAACATGTACCATATAAGGAACGTATTGTAATCATGAAAGAATTCGACTTCGAGATTTTGGTGTATTTACACGTTTTGAGGTCTTCTGAATTCATTCATGCTATTTTCAAGAGATGTTTTTAAAATAGCTGCGCACCCGCTCTTCATACGGGAAGAAGGGAATATTTTACTACCAAAATCATATCTGCATGTGACAAAACAGAATTTCATTTTTAAAAAAGTTCAAGTAATCTCCTCTGTTGAAATGACTGCGGGATATATTAACGCAAATTAGAATTACTTTTCATTTAGTTGGTTGTAAGACAACCGTTGAAAAAGGATAAACACTTTTAATTTCATGAAATATTTATTAACGTGGTACATTGCGATTTATTCATATTATCTTTACAAATCTAATAATACTACCTATTACGTACATTAATACTATCTATACTCGCTTCTCCCTCTTCAAGGCTCCCTTAAAAGAAACAGCTTAGATTATTTGGCCTCAATGGGATCTTGTGATTCTGTGGCGATTCTTTGCAATTTACGCATTAGCATAAATAATAATCATTTCACATAATGGTTGCCATTAAGGAAACTCTCCATATATATTTAATTTATACATAGTTTTATAAGATTGGCGTATTTAGCGCCGCAAACCATTTCATCTTACTGTGGGGAGAAAATATCCAAGGGGTGCCATTTTAAATATCCATGTATCTAATATAGCGATATCTTTTATGTCCTCCATAGTCCTGTCTCCTGAAAAACATCAAACTGTGTAATCTCGAGGAGCTACTTATTCCCATTTTAATTGTGACAGGGCGTTAGAGTTGCAGAGTTTACAAATTTCACGCATTTTTTTTTTATTTATGACGTCACTGTTTGACTGCCGTAAAGGATACCCCGGTAGATTGAGGGAGTTAATTTCGATATTTCGCATAATTGTTTTCAAACGGTATCATTAAAACTTTGCGTTGGACCTTTATGGAGGAACGTAATTCAACGTTAAAATAAAACTATACTCGCAACCTGCATGCGTATGTTAGGCAACGCCTACGCTAAATTAAATGCCAAAAATAAAAATAGTAAATAGAAAAATTTTAATATATCGCGCTTTGTAACTTTTAAAATGAACATTTTCAGCGCCGTGAAAACATTTCAATTTTTAAATAAGCACCGGATTAAAATACCACTTCTAATAATAATAATCGCGAATTTCTTAGTTTATTTCTACAGTAAATTTTAATCAAAATATCGTCTCCCTGTGTTGAAAACAGAGCTGGAATAAATGAGTTAAAATTATGGCGTAATTTTTACGTATCTTAAAGCATTTGACGTCATAGATCCTCACTTGCGAATTGAAATTCTTATATCCCATTTAAAAACTCGATTGGTTGAAAAACCCCTTTTTTCTAATCCTTTCTGTGGCAACAACCGAACATAAATTCTCGTGCCGTGATCGCAATGTAATGAATGGCGTAAGATCGCGTTGATGCTATTAAATTCTAAACATTAGGCTGCATTAAAATTCGTAAAAAATCATCTAATTTACATAATTTTTTCGTTTTTATTTTAAAAGAGGGAGAAAAGAATGTTTCACGATTTGTCAAGATATCTAAAAGTTATGACGGATAGAATTCAAGATGCGACAGTTTTAAAATTATTTTACGAAAAAAAATCGCGAAGCAGATGTTTAGTAAAAAAATTCCTAAAAATCGGTAAATCATGTTACGTATTCAGAACAAACTGTTTTTAAAAGAAAATGTTCTCCTCTATCCGATGATACAAATGCCGTTTTGCTGCGAGCGTAATTTCCGCCGTCATTACGAATTAGGTGAGAAAAAATGCCAAAAATCGCATAAAACATAAAATAAAAAAAAATCTAGGTCGAATTTTGAAAAAATCGCTTCGAGGTGCACAACTACATATTTACATCTTCCCGAGTACCAAATTTGGTGTTTCTAGGTGTAGCCGTTTGTCCGTAACGCTGCAGACAGACACACCCACCCACCCACACACACACACACACACACACACAGACACCTTCTTTTATAATAAGTAGAGATTTAGATTAAAAACTATTTTAATGCAGACACTTTTATGCAAGCATTTTTATGCATTTGTCCGGTGAGTTTTAAATGCATTGAAGCAGTTTCATCGTAAAAAAAAAAAATGGTTGTTAAAATTAGGAATGATGCAAAAATTTGTCTTTGTATAAAAAATACTTTTGTGATTAAGTATTAAGAATAACGCCTGTCGTAGCTCCAGAACGGTTCATAACTTAATAGTTTTATTTAACAAAGTGCGTTTGATGATAAATTTGATTCCTAACCCATCTTGCCTACAAGGTACGACTGTTTTCCTGTCTTTTCCTTGCTGTCTCATAAGTTTTCTTGAGAAGGTGTGTCTCAAGTATTGATAAAATAGTCTGAAGAAGTAAGACGACAGAAGAATAATCTCCTCTGTACCTATTTATTAAGTTTTAAAGAAAGACTTAAACTGCTTTCTAAAACTTTTTTTTACTATTACTGGTATTACTATTACTTACTATTGCTCCCGGTACCAGAATTTTCTATTTCAGTCTACAACACTAGGATCATAAACCAAAGTTTTTCTGCCACCTTAACGATCCCCGAATAATCTATTGCTAGATTAATCTTCAAGGCAAAAACCCTGCATTTAGTAATTAATTACTTAAGAACAATTCACTAAACCTAAATATTAATAATTTAGTTATTTATTAAATAAACACAAAGTGTTAGCCTTAAATTTTAAGATAATTTGCAACACTGCATGGTTTTTGGCTACCACAGGCTATTACTTACTGTTATATTTTTGCTTGTGTGTATTGTGCGTATTTTGCTACGGCAAACAACGAGGAGTACCCCCTTAGGGGAGGACTTTTTGAGAGGGATACTTTTGCTTGCAAACCAACGCAAATTTAAAGAACGTCCTCAATTACTTATTATTACTTGCCAGTACTTACCATTACTTACAACTCTTCTTTCTCATAAACCAAAGCACTGCTGTATTCCATTCTTTTCCTTGCTGCCATATTATGAACAGTTTCCCTTGATAGGGCGTGCCACATGCAATGCTGAAATAAACTCTGGAGAAGTATGACGTCAGAAAAATAATCCCCTCTTTAACCTTTTCATTAAATTTTAAAGAACGGCTTAAACTACTTACTAACGCATAATGCATGCGATGTCGGCAAAAATAGCCTCTAACTAATGGCACAGAAATTGCAGGCTTTTCCCCAAAAAAATACAGTTCTCCTTAATCCAAAATTTAGATTCGGACCAATAAATTTAATGCAGGAAATAGAATGTTTTGTGATCCTTTTTATGCCATAAGTTTTCTCATATTAGTAACCACTGTGACAAACTACGTTTTTAAATGCAAAACTATGGGATTTGTTTCTTAGTGACTAAACGTTTTATGGCTACATCTGGTTGAACTTGAATATTAGAAACGCAACAAAATCACTGAACTTTAGAATGTATCGAAATCCTTTGTGGTTACAGACGTAAATTACCGGATCGATCGAAAACTTGTATCCGTGATCAGCGGATGTCTTAACACTTACTCCAGACTAAAGCATTATTAAAGATAGTTTGAAGGCTTATGTATTTTAACAGTGCTACGTATTTTATTTTATGTATTTTAACAGTGCAGTGCGAGACAGCTGCTTTAAATTTCAAATATTTTCATTTTTCTTAACTTCTGAAGAACGGACAACCTTTTTTTTTTTATCCTTTAACACTTTCCAACAAAAATAAAGTTAAGGATTCCTTTCAAAAGAACTAGAGACTTTTAAGATTTCCTCTCAAAAATAAAATTAAGGATTTCTTTAGTCTGTCTGTCAGTCCATCCGTACTTTACTTGCTATAAACATGCATCATTTGCAACAAAATTTATATATGTTATTACTATGCACTGTACTATGTACCCTACTGAAAATGGTATTTATAGTTTTTTACTGAAGCATTTATAGTTTTTTACAAGAACTCGAAATACTTTTAAGCGTTCTTAAATTTTCGTTGTTTTTTAAATTGAATAAATAAATTCCACAAGTAGATTTATTACTAGGCAAAAACCCTGCATTTGGTAATTAATTACTTAAGAACAATTCATTAAACCTAAATATTAATAATTTAGTTATTCATTAAATAAACACAGTGTTAGCCTTAAATTTTAAGTTATCCATCAAATAAAAATTCTTAAAATCAAACAAAAACATCAAATGAAAAATGGGTCAAATTTATCTAGTTAACTTGGATCAAGTGTCCCAGTTAGCTCGGGTAGGGTCTCCCTTTCTTAGTTAGTCTTGCTTTTTTAACCCTTTGAGGCGCAAGCCTTTCCGAATGCTGAAAAAAGGGCAGCCGTTGCCATCGCTCGACTTAACTACCAGCAAGATGGCGGACGATCGAAACGTTCATCGCGTGCCACAGATCTAGAGACATCGCGTGCCATAGATCTAGCGCACAGCCAGCTGTCGTCAAAAAAGGGTCTCTAGATCTGTGGCACGCGATGAACGTTTCGATCGTCCGCCATCTTGCTGGTAGTTAAGTTGAGCGATGGCAAGGGCTGCCCTTTTTTCAGCATTGGGCAATCTATCCAGCTGTTCTCGCATTCTTCCATTTTTCAGCAGATGTCAGTGATGTTAAAAATAATCGTGACCATTTTTTTTACGGGAAATGACGTGCTAAAAAGTAAAGGATTCTCGTGGAGCTATGTCACCCGTAACTATTTTTATAGAAATCAAATTTATTCTTCGTGACTGGCAACAGTCAAAACGTCATACTTTGGTGTTCTCAGAGTGGGAACACCACGCGTTAAAGGGTTAACCCTATTTTTTTAGAAATCTGCATTTCAGTTATACAAAGTACTACATACTAATGCGAAGCAAAAAAACTAACTAAAATAAGTATACATCTACAAATTCACTTATCTAAAAATTGGAAGTTCAAATTCGGCTAATTCGAAGAACTTGTAAATTTAATTCCAAGGTGCAGTATCAATCAACACAAAATTTCTTAAAAACTTGTGACAATTCTGAAATGGATGTTCCTTCTAGAATGTTGTTGTAGGATTTGTCAATCAGTAACATGACTAATATTCCCCCTAAATTTCCCTTTCATAGGAAAAAAATCCCCTTGTGTCAACTCTCCCTAGTTGCCCCTTTCTTCTAAATTTCAAGATTTGATAATGACACTTGCTTTAAAATACTATGAACATCGAAAATGAATAAATAAATACTATAGACGTTAAACTGATTAGTTTGAATTAGACTTAGTCAATTAAACGAATTAATTCGGCAATAGTTTTCCCCTTGATATTATAATAGAACTACCTTAAATAGTCCCTTCATTAAGTGTAAATTTGTTTGAAACGTAAGTATTTTGACTTCACGAATCTCTGTTTCAGAGATGTAACCAGGATTATTTTTTCTCCCTTTTCTTTTCATTTTAGTTTGTGAGTATGTGTGTGTGTGTGTGTGTGGGGGGGGGGGGGGATTGATATGAACTATTCTCAAATCATAAATAAACAAAATTTCTGCATGATTTAGACATCTGAAACCTCCTGCTATTTAATGATAAAATTTTAAGAAAGCGTGGCTGGAGTAGGGTGTGGAATATATCCCGATATCTATCCGGCCTGCGGCTATAATCCTGCCTTGGAAACTTTAGTTCAACGGAATTTTTTAAAATGGCTTACTCTTACTAATAATGAATGCCCTTCTCTTTTTTGTGATGTTAACTTTTACTGTGAATATCAGATTATGAGATCAAGGCTTAATTATGATTTGTTTTTACTACAGCTGAAATTATTCATATATGGCAGCTCCAATGAATCGTGGTATATTTCCCACGGCCCCTAAGAAAAGGATTTAAAAACATATCTGTTTTGGATATTTATACGCAATAAGAATACAAAAATAGCAATTTTCATTGTCATCTAGTGAAGAAAATTATTTTATGCATTTATAAGCATAGAAATTCAGAATGTATTTTCGAAAAAAAGAAAGAAAAGAAACAGAACTAAAAATATTTTTATTCAACATGTGTTCTACATTAATAAATTTCTGTTAAATATTCATCCCTATAATCAAAAGGAAAAGAATTGTTTCTTCGCTTGCTTTTGAAATTCAGCGCACGTACTCATGCGCTCAGAGTTGAGCGAGAGATGACTGTTGCATGCGCTTGACACTCTAGTGATAAATTGAAGAAGGAGCGAAGCTTTCGACACATTTTCGTATCTTTCTATGTTAGAGAAAGAACCTTTTGATAAACAGATTTCATGGGTTGGTTACAAATATTGCCACTAAAGAGCGTATTATTATTTAATTACACGTTTAGACCCAATACAGAAGCAATAGTCGAGATTTTTTTAGGAGTAATAACAGCTTTTGCTTGATATTGTACAGAAATTTGCATTTTTTCTTCAAATTAGTGTGTCATCTGGTGGTGATATCTGGAACTTTTTTTCCAACTGAAACAAATTGCCATGTCTTTTATAAGTGATTCAGGCACAGGTCGCTATTAAGGCCGGAAGTGTTGGTCACTTTATTATGAGAACTCAACGTGAACCAACATTGCTCAGTGGCGGATCCGGAAAAAATTCTGGAGAGGTCACAAATATTTTTGTCTCTTTTTTCTTGCAAATGAATTTGCAACATGAGTCAATCTTTTACAGCGTAATACAAAATTTAATTTTTTTATACGGCTTCTGTATTAAAAAATTCTCAATTAGTAAAATGTGCCTCGTACGTTAATGAGGTGAAGACTAAAATTTCAACCCTTAATCCTAAAAAGGCTCTGAGATAAACAAAATTGGTCAGGGCTACACAATACCAATAGCAAAAGTATTATGCATTCATGTAATGATTGTTTTCTTTATCAATTTGTATACGACCTCTGAAATGCGATCATTCAAAGCGATTTCTTCACATTGAAAAAGGGTTTAATCAGGATATTCATCAACAGTTTCTAGGATAAAATGTTTTAAACTTTGTACTTCACCTCAATGTATAAGGGCACATTTTACTAATTGGGATTTTTTTTTTTGCACGGAGGCCGTATAAAAAGTTAAATTTTATATTTACTCTTTAGATTTGATCTCCTGAAAATTTTAATCGGTACCATGAAGCTCTGTACCTATTCTTACGTAACCTTGCTAATTTATTGTATATCCAATATCATCAATGTTTAAGGAATAAAAGCCTAGGCCAATGTTTTTGGGGGGGTCACCCTGCATACATACAATACATTTGTTTTCAGCGGAATTGGAAAGGACTGAAATACTGTTCAACTATAAACAGGTATTTGCAGGATAAATGCTGTATTCAATAGACAAATGACCTACCAGGAAATATTTCGTTTTACCACACAATTCTTATTAATAAACATCAGGCCGCTCAGCACATATTTTATAGTATCAACAAAAAAGAAAGATAAATCAAGCCAAACGCATAGATTATAAAACCTTTCCCAACACAACAGTCTTTCTCGCGCCAAATTTGGCGATGTATCGTCTTCAAACTTGGCAAGATTTTGGGGTATAACCTCAAAACAGCTGTTTATCAGCTAATAATGTAATTTTGCGAGACCCTGTAAAAGAACTTTAAATGTCATTTACATCCTTTAAATAAGAGTAACCGGGTACATTCGTTTATATAATTATTGAACTGTGCTTGAAATGGATTAATGTCCCTAAACTGCTATTACCCGTAATGCATTGGAATTCGTTTGAATGCTCCTGTAGAAGATCTGTAAGGGATACAGCCACTATTTTCGATGGAGAACTTTATTTTGCATTCCTTAATAACATATAGCATCAATTTTGTTTTCTTTGAAATAGAAGAATGCTCTTAAAATACGCTTTAAACAATGCTCCTCATAGAGCTTAATGCATTGGAATATTTTGGGGTGCTCCTTGTAAAAAAGCTGTAAAGGCATCATTAACCATTTTTAATCGGATACATTGTACAGTACATAAAAATAACATATATAAATGTCGTAATAATCGATGGATTACGGCAGTTAGAGCACAGACAAACTGAATCGGACGGACAGACAGACAACCCGAAATCATAAATACTTTTCAACTTTGTTGGAAAGTGTTAAAAACTATTGGAGTGTGTTTGGAAAAATCATGATTTGTGTGTTTTTTTAAATAAAGAGTTAACGTAAAAATACAATTATTGAAACCAAAAATATTAACGGTATTTTTAATGCCTTTATCGTTCTGACAGTATCTGTTACAAGTCATACATTGTAAAAGCAATTTCAAGTGGCGAATCTCATCCTAATGCCTACTTATTGTTTTGAGACAGACTGAAGACTTTCAAAATAATTTCGTTCCCAGAAATATTTTATGTCTCTTATAATTTATGATGCTACATCGAGAGGAGGCATTCGTACATTTCAAAATACTCTGTCATGAAAAATCGAACAATCTGATTACTGACTAAATATTCGAAAAATCAATCCTAGAATTCTCTACCTCAGCAAAAATTTCAATCTCGTGCTAACACATTAATACTTTTCCTCCCATAAACTAAGGCCTAGCCGTATTCATATTTTCCAAATCTATCCGTGAACGTAAAGAAGTACAAAGGTGCTCGATTTGTATGGCGTATCTGAACTCGTCTATGAAAAAAAATTGGCACATGATATGAGAAAGGTTTGGAACACCTGCAATATGCTACATCCAATGCTACTCAGCACTAAAATCAATGGCGTAAGTATAATTCTAAAGTTCTTCCAGTGGTAGGAAGTTACTTAAAAGCGTCTGTACATCATTAGGGGTCTATTAGAAATTTCCCAAGGTCTTACAATAATGATTTATTTATTTATGTTTATAAACATCAAAAGCACAACATTACGAACATTATAAACTTTCGAAAATGCATTTCATCTTGATAGGACACATTTTACTATGTAAAAAGTCTATTAATTTTAGATTTTAAAAAATAATAAATGTTATGATTCTAACACCGAATAATAGAATATAAAAGCGTTATGTAAAAAATATTTTGGAATGAACTTTTAATGAAGGAGAACCGTTCTACCACATTAACAGATTTAGATTTTGAAAGGTTTCGCGAATTTTTTTTTTAAATAAAAATAATAGTCATGTATTTTGACATTACCTTGAAATAATCTTGTTAGTCTTCATCCAGTCATACAAAACGTTAACCTGGAGCCTCTAGGCTTCAGTGAGTTAAGTCAATAGTAATTGCGAAAATGCAATCCTTAAAAATGAACATTTTTATTCATTTAATAAGATTGGAACTTCTTTAAAATTTTCTCGAAGAAGGATAAGAAAAATACCATGACTACGACTTAGTACGTATATAAATGAAAATCATCTATTTTAAGGCTAATTTGATTCTAGAATATGATTAAGAAAGCACCTTAAGATTTTATACTTGAGTTCTTCGAATTAAATTATTATGCACACTAAATAGATCAAAACAACACATACTCTAATCCATATCCGCATTCTCACTTTGATGAGTTGTACTCGCACAGTTTCAATTTGAGAATTCCGATAAAAAAATTTAAAAACCCGTAAATTATCGTGCTGTACTGTGTTGTATGTTTTGTACTATGTTCTACATTTATCTTATTCATTTATTTATTTATTTATTTTTGATAAGTTAAAATTCAGTAAAAACTAAGCAAACAAATAACAAAACCTTTTTAAAATCCGAATAATTTAGAATATAAAAAAAATTATTTTATTTTAATCTGTGCAGTGAAAAGGTATTTTCGCAAATTAGGAATCAACCTCAGGTTTCATGCAGGTAGAATTCTTTATAAATGTGTAATTCTGGTTTGGTAACTCCGAAAATACCATGAATAATCAATCTGAAATCGCAAGAAATCTTTAATATTTAAAAAAGTAAGAGAGAGAGAGAATATTCGTACTATCTCGGAAATATAATGCCACGAATCCTAAAACTTCCGGTAGCATCAAACGCCTTAAATTTACGGATTTGCTCTTTTCCATTTTAAGTCTAAAACAAGTTTCGTACGGGTGCTAAAATTTCGAATTTTTGAAAAATTGTCCTGATTCATCCTACTATTTGAGATACTTGAAAGAACTTCTTTCCGCATTTTATTTTTTTTAAACAAAAAAAAAAACAGGACCACTTTTAAAATATCAGTCCATTTTAGGACATTATTTCGAAAGTTCGGAATTTTAGCAGATCTTGGACCTGTACGAACTGTGTAAAAACCTAGAACAATTAGCATTCTAAATAATTGAAAAAGACAGCAATAATAAAAAAATTATAACTAGCAACAGACCAGAAATATTCATATTCCTGTTAGCGGTGTAAAGCTAAGCTGCCTTTACGGTAACATTTTGAGAGGTCTCTGTTATTCCTTACAAACACAAGCAATTTGTAAACATTTATGAACGCGTATACCCAATGTAATTTTGTGGTTAAGCTAAAATATAACTTTCCGAATGTCGTAATACTGCATTTTCAAATACTGCTCATCTCAATTGATAAAAGAGTTCGATGTAAATTAATTAGGATCCTACAATATAGTTACGCCGATCCCAGACTCACTCTGTAACAATTCCGGGCAACCCGCTCCAAGATAAAACTTTTACTGGCATTACCCAAAGAAGATTGAAAAGCACAAAAAGCATAATAACATCTACACCATTTGTACCATCTGCTTGAAATTTTTCATAATTATGTATAAATATATAGAAAACAACTTGCGCTACTTTAAAAATCTGAAATCCACCCGTTCTCTCACTTTTAAGCAATTTTTCGCTATTTTCAGGTCCATTTTATTTCGGAGAGTAAAAAAAGTTCATTTGGGTGACAAAACTAGGCTCTGCAAGTGACAATGACGTCATATTTGAAGTCACGGTCATGAGGCTTTGAAGGGAAAGTTACGGTTTTAGTTCGTTTTAAAAAGTGTTTCCAGATAGCATAGTTCAATTTTTTTTAAATTAAAATGATCGTCTGCTTGAAGCATTGATATAAGAGGGGCTGTGTACATAAAACGAAATCGTTCGAATGCAAAAAGTTTCCGCACGTTCCCAGAAGAGTATGAAATTCGATTTGAGTATATTTAATAAAAGTTGAATATGAAATTATTTATTTTAGGTGGACGAAGATAAAATATACTAAGTGTAGACATATTTTTGTCAAGTGTTTATTCCAGCTCCCCTTGTGATTCCACAACGGGCTTTGGCTTCTAGTATAGAGTCATTCCATCTCATTTCAGGCAGGCAAAGCCAAAACATGTCAGGTCACCACCATAGATTTCTTTGAAAAAATTAGGGTAGTTACGACTGTTGGAGATATGAAATATGCCAAAAGGATTTTTTCCAAAAAAATTTTTTTCTTCTGCTACAGCAGTTTCAAATTTGGCTTAAAATCGGGTATTTTTAGAAGATACGGAGATCATGCAACACTTTAACTGCTGCAACTTCAAAGTTATTTCATCTATTCTCTTAAATTTTTTAAATTTTTTAGCTATTGAGTTACCCTTTAATATTTTATATTTAAAAAAAAAACCTGATTGCAAATTTTATATGAAAAAAAAAAATGTTTATTTACTCTACAAAACTGCAATTTTTCAATCTTTAGGATTTTTTTTTTTCCTATTAATTTTTTTCTTTTTTACAAAAGTAAAGGTGCCAATCAAAACTACTCTTACGACACTATTAAAGTAATTTTTTTTTAATTTTAGACTGCCCACATTTTGGGAAATTGAGCTTTGAAAAGTCCAAATTTTCCCAAAACTTCAAACTTCGGATGGCAACAGCACAAAAACCCCATTTTTTAAGAATCTCAAAATTTACACATTTGATGTCTCATGCATGCTTAACGAATTAAACATAATTAGATTTTGTATTTTTGCCTCATTAATTTTATATGATTTTTTGAAAATGGCTCATTTCAACAATTCCAAGTTGTGTCCTGAATGTTGTTTCTGTTACATCTCACCGTAAATGTTTCATATAAATTCAACTAGAAATTTTCATTTTTCTATAGCTAAAGGAAATTTATTATTTTGCTTAAAATTTAAAGCAATAAAATTTTACTGATATGTACATATGCGTGTAGATAGGATAGATAGACAGATTAAGTTTTCCAAGAATAGCAGTACAGATCAATAAAATGCTAAATATTTGAAATTCAGTAATAAAATCTTGACGAAAGTATTGTACAAACTAAAGTATTGTAGTATTGCCCTTAAATAGCCAATACTATTCAACAAACTAATTGTAAAATTAATATGTAAAATTAATATTAATATTACATATATAACTAATATTAGCGTTACTTCCTCACAATCTGATGTATCAATTTCCAGAGCTTCTATTCCTGGGCACTCTGTACAAATTTGGAGCCAGCAATCTTCATTATTTATTTTCTCACACAGACAGATTTTTAACAGAGAGTTTCTTCATTGATAACTGTGGCTTTTAGAGTGCAAAGAGCTATGCACATTAGTTTTAAATTGCTGCAGTAGATGCAAGAACAAACAGTTTGAATTGGCTAGATTCTCACCCATTTAGGACGGAGAGAGTAAAACTTTGAAAGACTTATTTTTATGTTTTTATTTTCTGACATCATTAATTGATAGGCTTCTTTTATGCTTCTGGTCATGAATCTCTTTACTTTTTTAATTTTTTCACCATTTTCATCTTTAACAAAAATGACATCCTTTTTATTAGGACTGTGTTTTGTGCAATCCTTACTGTCATCCAAATAATATGACAGTGCAATGTTAGTGGCTTCTTCTGATAAAGGGTGTCCATTGTAAGGACCAGCATGCATATAAATACCTTTCTCTTTACTTAATTTCCTTGATTTATCTATAAGGTATTTAGATACCGCGAGCAATTTTGTTTTTATTTCTGTTTTACTCAGAGATTTTGGTAGCAAGGTAAGTAATTGTAATTTTTCAGTATAATTGCATGCTTGTAGCGCAGTATTGAAGCTATCAAACCACTCGTTGCACAAACAATTTGGTTTTTCTACAGGGCTATCTTTCAAGTCATTAACTCCATACATATCTTCTAATTTACTCACTGCTGAAGCACCCAGTGTTTCTTCTAATTCTACCTTTTTCCTTTTCATATAACTTGCCCTTCTCTCTCTGACATCTGAAGGAGTTTTAAATGGTGATATGTTAGCATCAAAGGTCTGAATATTTTTGTTTATAGTATCGATAACCTCATCAACAGGAATGAAAGAATTCTTAGATGCTTCTTCATTTTTTTTCATGTTCTTCAGAAATTTGCAGACATTGTCTTTTATAAAATGCTACACAGTTATAACACAAATTATCTGTCTTATTTACAGAAATATTTGGGCCTACAATCTTTTGAATATTATCAGCCAAATCTTCAACATTAGAAAATCTTCTAGTATTAGTTTTGTACACTGCTTTCTTGTGTCTTTTAAAGTAGTCAACACATTTAATTCTTTCAAAACTGTGATACTCTGACATCATTATATATTAAAATAATTATATGACACTAAATAATATTTACAAGAATAGTAATCAATATATTCAGAGGTATATACTACAAAAACACACTAAATAAACAGCAGAATTGCTAATAAAAAAAAATAAAAAAAAAGAAGAAGCTGTAATCTATAAATGAGATATAATCTTACTCATCCTTACAACAACAAAAAAGAACTAATATCTAATAAAACTGCAAAGTTTTTCTCAGAATGTTTGTTCTCAGAAAATTAAGTTTTGCACATCTGTTCAAAATTTGAAAGTTATTTACAAAGCAAATATCTACATTGTATATGCATGTTTATTTTAGAGAGCATGTGTTATCAAATTCCATCTGCTTAGTGTATAGTGCTTAGATAATGTTTAAACTATAAATTAAAATTGATTTTGATTATTTTGCTAATATTAATTTAATTTTCAACATTTTCACCAGCGCAACTACTGGAAACATATAATAATATATTAATAAATAAAAAATTATTGCCCTAATTTCTAAGCAAAAATAAATAAATAAAATAAAATAAACATTTTCCTTTAGCTATAAAAAACCAAAATTTCTAGTTGAATTCATATGAAACATTTATGGTGAGATGTAACAGAAACAACATTCAGGACAAGACTTGTATATGGTTGAAATGAGCCATTTTCATAAAATCATATAAAATTAATGAGGCAAAAATACAACATCTAATTATGTTTAATTTGTTAAGCATGCATGAGACATCAAATGTGTAAATTTTGAGATTTTTAAAAAATGGGGTTTTTGTGCTGTTGCCATCCAAAGTTTGAAGTTTTGGGGAAATTTGGACTTTTCAAAGCTCAATTTCCCAAAATGTGGGCAGTCTAAAATTAAAAAAAAATTACTTTAATAGTGTCTTAAGAGTAGTTTTGATTGGCACCTTTACTTTTGTAAAAAAGAAAAAAATTAATAGGAAAAAAAATCTTAAAGATTGAAAAATTGCAGTTTTGTAGGGTAAATAAACATTTTTTTTTTCATATAAAATTTGCAATAAGGTTTTTTTTAAATATAAAATATTAAAGGGTAACTCAATAGCTAAAAAATAAAAAAAATTAAGTGAATAGATGAAATAACTTTGAAGTTACAGCAGTTTAAGTGTTGCATGGTCTCCGTATCTTCTAAAAATACCCGATTTTAAGCCAAATTTGAAACTGCTGTAACAGAAGAAAAAAAAATTTTTTGGAAAAAATCCTTTTGGCATATTTCATATCTCCAACAGTCGTAACTACCCTAATTTTTTCAAAGAAATCTATGATGGTGACCTGACATACCCTGCCTGACTTGAGATGGAATAACTCTATAGCAAGAAAACAGAAAACAAACCTTCCATTAATTACAGGCTCATAATTTGTTTATAAGAATCAAACTCACAGATTGATGACTTAAGGTAATTTGGGTTGGGCGTGTCTTCAGAATATTATATCTAAGTAATTGCCAGCATCCTATGCCGGCTCATCGCATTATATGGTGTTACTCTGTAGGCTTTTTGAATGTCTCCACCGGAAGTATTTCATGAAAGCCAAACTCTAATCGAGGTAGGAACAGTAATTGTGCATATAAATCTCTTTTAAAAGTGTGAATTAGATATGAATTCGTATATATTTTTGATGGCTGAATCCCAAAATTTATGATAACTAGAGTCATCTTAGTTTATTGTGTGTGATAATGATTTTACACTAGCTTTACTGGTTCAATAGATACAGTGTTTATTCGAGTAATGGTCGCACTTTTTGCCACTTTTTTTTTATGGTGAAAGTCTAGGTGCGACTATTATGCGGAGAATTCTATTGCAGAATATTTTACACTCTAATAGAAAACATTACTGGTATTATAATAAAATAATTAACTTATCAAACGTTTCCAGTTTATCTGCCGCATATTAAATAATCTTTTCTTCAATTGTACACAAAAAAATAAGCATTTTTCTTTTAATAGTAATATTTTTATACTCATAAATGAAGGTCAAATACGTGATTTCAACTTATATGAGGGGAAAATATTTTGACGATTTTTCCTGCTTCAAAACGGGGGTGCGACGGGAGTACTAAACACGGTATTTTATAAAGTAAGTAAACTCTTTGAATTTTATTACACATCAAAGCTTAGTAAATTTAATGAAATTATCATTTTTTAGTTTTGATGTTTCTTTCAGTCAGATAGATCAGATAAAGAACTACTGAGACAGCCAAAACATGTTTCATTGCACCATTTAAATTTTCGACGGATGTGATATGCATTCATAGCATAAGGTTAAAAACTCGATCTCACAACTAACTAGAAAACACTTGATAAGTGACGATAAAACACAAATATAGCTTAGAGTGAGCACATGCTCAGCGCTAAGAGCGAACAGCAATATTTAAAGTGACTATAAGGGATAGAGAGGTTAGGGGGCCGACTTTTTTCTCAAAAGACATTGTTTAAGGATAACATTTTGCTTCACTCCTTTGTCTGTTTGGGTCAAAGGAGCTTTTTTTTTTATAAATTAGTCCCTTCCAAAATTTACATTGCTTTACTGTACATTCAGGGCAAATAACGTTTTTCTAAAATCAGCCCCACTCCAAAAAATGTTTCAGTATTCGCCACAGGCTCTAAAGTATCGGAAAAGTTACAAGGCGCATTCGAGGAGTCTGCCATTTTTATTTTGCATAACAAGATTGTTTAGTTTCCTTTGAAATAACGAAGCATTTTTAACTTCACTTTTGATTTATAAATTAAAGAAAGATGTCATAATTAAAAAAAACTATTACACTTTAAAACGTCAAGTAAAGTTATTTAAAATTTAAGTGTTTTAAATTAATTTTTGGAATAAAAGCCTAATTTCTAATCTCTTTCAGTAAAGAAGTGGTACCACCCGTAAACGAAGATTATCAAGAAACTTTTAAAGATAAATTAGGTCCTACAAGTTCCTATCAGCTACGTGAATTTTTAAAGAGAGGAAAGTTATTTACGAATTCAACACAGGAAATTTCACTATTATTCAGATTTTTTGTATATATATAACGACAAACAAAATTAAAATCTGTATACAATTATTTGTATCATGTATGATAGGAGGTTCTAAAGGTATCCAATTGAGTACTGAAGGTCGTAAGCTGTAGTATCTGTTTTTTAGTATGCTTAATAAATGAAAATTCTCGCTTGTGAACCCAGCTCTGTGTACATTAAATATGAATAACGTGGAACTTTCACCGCTAATTTGCGTTATGATTTATGTCATTCTACAAGACAGCTGCTGAGAACGTCAGTAGACAGTGAACTTGCTGCTGTTGCTATGTAATTTCTGATCTTATTCGGAAAAATTGAAGGTTGAAAAGTGATTTTTTTTTGGTAGAAGATGTGTAATTTTACGCTTCTGCGGACGTCTATTTCGTTTCGACCTCTTTGAAATTACTGTTTTCACCTTATTAGCCGATTTGCAGATTGAAAAAGAAAAAAAAAAAGGATAAAATCCATGCCAAAACGTTTGTCGGTTTTTGATCTCTGACAGCTGCTTAAGCGTCAGGCATCGTTTACTCCTTCCTTCAGTACATAGGGAAGGTGATACATTTTAACATATAGAACAGAGCTTGGCGAATGTCTCGTTATAGGAGGACATGTAATTTGTGCAACACATGGAAGAATGGCCAATCCACCGTCGAAGGAATGTCTCTGAGAATAAATTTTATTTTTCCTATTTTTTGGAGAGATGTGGCCTTGATTCAAAGGAAGTTCATTGAATGATGTTATAGGGAAAGGGGAATCATTACTTTCAAATAGTTGAAGGAAGGTGATGTCCGCAGATTGGAGATGTGAAGTCCTGTGTTATCTTGTGCAATAAACTATTTCACGCATTGCGTATACAATTATTGATATTTTAACCTCAGTTTTTCTCCACCATTTAGTTGCTGACACGAAGCATAATTTGCCGTTTCTGAGATTTTGATACTTTTACTGCCTGCATTTTTAATATTCAGTTGAAATTTTGTCGTTAAGTAGATATTAAGACGAAGGGGATTTTATGGTTACTACTGAAAACTCAGATAATGATGTGAATGTATACTACGACAATGAAGTGAAAATATTTTAATTTCTTTCGAGCAGAGGCGTAGCCAAGGGGGGGGGGTTAGGGGGTCATAACCCCCCCATGAGAAATTTTTTGCCATACAAAATGTATATTCTTCACTACATTACCACACACACGTATACATATATATGAGTTGTAGTAGTCGTAACCCCCCCCATGAAAAATTTCTGGCTACGCCCCTGCTTTCGAGCAAAACCCACTCAAAATGCCATTTCTCCTTCTAAGTTCCTTTTTCTTCCTTAGGTAGAGTTTATTTTACTCATTTCATAGCGAAAACACAGGTGAGCAACAATCCTTGATTATCGCACGTGCCCTGGGCACACATACACAAATAGGCTAAAAATTGAGTTTAAATCTGTGCACAGAGACACAAAAATTAAACCAGCTATATACTGCTGCGTAAAGTTTGAAAAGTGCCCTGGGCACGAAAATGTTATACTCAGGCCCTGGAGGAGCCTTAATTAAGCACCCTGCTAAAAGGGGAATAGTGGTCCTAATCTATTTCCGCACCCTTCCATCTGTCTGAAAATCATTTCTTCCCTTTCATTTTGAAAGTGTATGTGTGTATCAGCAAAACTTACTAAAGTATACATCTTCCATGTGATGTGAAGACTAAAATGAGCTACTTTCAGAAAAGTGACAAAAATAATATATATATATATATATATATATATATATAACATCTTTTGAAATAAAAAAGTCATAATCATAATAGAATCTGTTTGAAATTATAACATCGGAAGGGTTTTTGAAAAGTTATAACATCTAAATACAGTGAGCACGTGTTTTCAAAATGTTATAATTTTAAAATAACAAAATAGACATTATACAGTTTTTGAGTTCCACACACACACGCGCGCACACATGTATATAACGCAATCTTAATACTTAAAGGCATAATATTTAAGTTGAAAGTTAAAACTTTTTGGATTTTGTGATAAAAAAATCTTCGATAAGGGATGCTAGAGCCCCTTAACTCCACCTTGAGTACGCCACTGCATAAGTATCAATTCATTCTCTGCAAGCAGTCACAGCGCAATCTTTTCCGTATGTTCACCAATACGACTTGGAAAGTTGGCATAGTTGGCGCAAACGAATAATGAAATCTGTCATCTCAGCCAATAATGTCTCAACAGAAATGGATTCACATGCCCCACAAATCGACGATTCAAGCTCGTCAGCATGTTGGGTGGTTTCGGTAGATCATTCCTTCCAATATGCTCCTCAGAAAATAGTCAGAAGGTGTCAGATTGGTTAAACTTGGTTGAGGCCAATCCAGTGTAAAGGCCAGCGATTACAGTGGCATCCGTTAGCAAAAAACTATTTCGAAACTTCTGCATAAAATTTTTACAGATTTCGTAATAAATATACAGTTTGTCTTATCCCTCTATTGTCTTTTCTTTTCGAGACATGTAATTTTGAAATCATGTATGTTTCAAAATTACATATAAGATATAAAGAGTCCCTTGCTGGACACTCTCTATATATCAGGTTGTAACGAAAGTTTTCCGCCAGATTTGCTTGAGTCAGCTCATGCGGTACCGAGCGATTGATCTTATATGTCAAGTTTATACGATGCCTTGCGCGACTAATGGACATGGTACTAAAGTCTAACTCTTTTAGCTAGCTTTCGAGTGGATGAATATTTTATCTTCTTCCACAAATTCACGTAAGCGGGCTTCATCAGCATCAGTAGGCCGGCCAGAGCGCTCTGCTTCTTAAATGTTCTAGTCTTCGCTTTTGAACTTTCGGTACCAAATCTTCACAATGTCGTGTGATACAACAGCTGATACCTTAAGCTGTACACATGATTCGGTGTCATTCTGTAGCTGACTTTTTGCAACAGAACTGAGAGTAAATGATGGTTCAATCTGGTAGCGTGATAGTTCCATTTCAGACACCTTATGCTTAATCATAAAGATATTGTTTTACAGATTTCACAACACAGTGCTCTAAAACAAGTCTTTTTCTTTCAAATAACAAAAATCGTTTGACAAAATATTGGCATAGACACCAACGCGAACTGTTTGTGCAGACACTACTTCCAGTGGCGGAAAACTTTCGTTACAACCTAATATATTTGAAAGCAGTGGCACACACAAGGGGTCCAGGGGTTCTGGACCCTCCCAAGAGAGTTATCAGCTTTACTTCGTTCAATCATCATATAACTTTTGACATTTTACGATGTTAGGAGACTTAATCGAATTCTTATTTTTAGCAGTTAATATAAGTAAGAAATATATTAAAAACATGGAAGTACATTGAAGTGTGCGAGTCTATCAAAGGTGGTCACGATAAAAAGTGTTCTGCATTTTTTAAGGTGGTGTGTGGTTGGTATCACAACTTAATAAGTTGGACCCCCTCCAAGAGGAAATCCTGTGTGCGCCACTGTTTGAAAATATCCCCTTGAAAAATTTTGCCCCCCCCTCCCCTACTCGAATTATGAAAAGGCCCAGCCTGGAAAAAGAGAAAGAGAGACAGCATACATTAATAATTCTTTTTTGACGACAGCTTTTCCTTTTTTGACGACAGCTGGCTGTGCGCGGGCACAGCCAGCTGTCGTCAAAAAAGGGTCTCTAGATCTGTGGCACGCGATGAACGTTTCGATCGTCCGCCATCTTGCTGGTAGTTAAGTCGAGTGATGGCAACGGCTGCCCTTTTTTCAGCATTCTGCAATCTATCCAGCTGTTCTCGCATTCTTCCATTTTTCAGCAGATGTCCGTACTGGTAAAAATAATCGTGACAATTTTTTGACGGGAAATGACGTGCTAAAAAGTAAGGGATTCTCGCGGAGCTATGTCATCCGCAACTATTTTTATAGAAATCAAATCTATTCTTCGTGACTGGCAACAGTCAAAACGTCAGAGTTTGGTGTTCCCAGAGCGGGAACACTGTGCCCTAAAGGCTTAAGGTAATTCATAAGCACAAAAATTGCCTTCAAAAATGGGCCGAGGATTTACTCGTTTTTGGAAATATCGTGAAATTCCGCATGTTCAGCATTTTTTTTCTGACAATTTCGAAACTCATACAGGTTCATTCTCAATGTCAGTTCACAGTGCAACTTGTAAAGAGACATTCTAAAATTTTCCGAGTCTTTAGCCCAATTAAATTTTTTATAAAGCTGTTCAAAAGTTACATGATTTTCAAGTGAAACAGCCTTAAGAGAAAATCAATTTAAATATGACTTTCAAACTTAAAAGCTGAGAATTCGTCTTAGTAAACTGCCTTGAGACGTCAGCCATTTTGAAAAAAAGATTGCAAAGTAGTACTGAATACTTTTGTTTAATCTTTATAGTTTCGGTAATTAGCTATACCGGAAAGTATAATTTCCTTTTTCAATATAATATATTTAAACAAATAAATTTGTAAAAAGTTTTAAATGACAAAGCACTTGTGACTAAACAAAGGATTCATATTTGTTACATTTTTAAAGCAAGAATTTTAAAGGTAACTGTTTTTCCTTTTATGAAAGATATGAAAACAGGACAGTGGTCACTCACGGTCCTAGGAGGGCGAACTTCGAAATGTTTTGGAATCAATTTTGAAGTATTCTCCTATGTTACTTGTTACAGCAAGAATTATATTATATCTTTTTTTTTTTTTTCTTTGAACGATGCAAGAAGAATGTTTTGGTCCCCTAAGACCGATGTGTTAGGAATTTTGGAAAGCAATGTCTTATCGAGCACCAATTTTTCAAAACTCACATAAATTTGGAATTTTTAGGCTTCGGTAGTGCCGGCTATGCAAAATATTGACATACGGGAATAATAAAAAACCAGTACTTTTGAGTTTCCTTAATAAATTGATTGTTAGTAAAAATGCATGGTAAGAGCTTGAGAAGAGACTTTTCGAATCTCTAGCATTGGACCCTTTAAAAAGTTGTTCAAAAGTTGCATTAAGCCTTAAAATAATAGCATTAAAAGCGCTGTTTTAAAGAATTCGAAAAATCATTAAATTGAAGCGTCTTTCTTGTGTTTATTAGTAGTTTGAGTTGTGCACCGGTAAATGCTTCGTAAATGCCACAACGCAGGTATAGTCAGGGCTTCGTATCCAACAAAAAGAGTGCAGCACCTGGATTTTTTGTATTATTAAATACAACAGTTTTATAATTGCTGTAAAACAAACTAAGCAAATTTTTGATTATCGCAATAGCCGTGTCCATTGTAATAGATTAATATGAATAAAAGCAGCTATGAAAGTTTTATATTTAATACGTATATTGGTTCTCTAAATTGCACTTTCTCTAATATTAACAAAATCAAAATGCTGCCCTAGGCCAGAACAAAAAGAAGGAAAGGGGAGGGAGCTCCGTCTTAAAATAATAATAAGAAGAAGAAAATGATAATAATAATGAAAAGTTTTTAAAATTGTAGGACAATAACTGAGACTTAGAGAGATAGTGATAAACTCTTAACCCCCTACCTTTAAAAAAAGTAGAATTTTGTTAGAATGATAATGATAATTATATGATTAATAAAAGGATATAACGAAAATGATAAAAATCATTTTATTTTTCTAGCTTTTGTTTTGTACTCCACCCCTCTCAATTTTCATACTTTTACCAAGCTTTAATTCAAAATATCTTAGGTTTTAAGAAACGGTCATTTCAAAAACTACTATGATTTTTTTTTAATCAATAAAAACTCTACCACACAAAAATATGTGGAATTTCAAAGACTTCTCTTTCTTAACTATAGCGATTACGCTTCAAAGTACGCAATATTTCATTTTCATAAAAAAATATATATATTTTGAAAACTGTAACTGACTGTGTTTGGAAAAATCCTGTCTTATAACTTGGTTTATTAAGTGGATGATTCAAATAGTTTTTCTTTTTTTCTTAACCGTGTTTACTTATTTCTGATACAAACATTTACAATCGCTTTATTTGTGTGCGCTTACCTGAAGATGTAATCATAGGATATTTTCTATACGGTTTAAAGCATTTACTTTTGAAATTCAAACCATTATACGTCAGAACGTACGTTATGTATTTTACATGTGCATGGCATTTATTCTTGAGAGATTTTGAGACAAGATAAAACATTATAAATTAATGTATTGAAATGGAAATGCAACATTTGAATGTCAAAAGGTAATAGTTAGTAAAAAATATTAATTTTATTTTTCTCAACTTTCCTCCTAAGTCTTTTCATCATTATTATTTTTTTTTTAACTTTACGTCCTTGAGACGCGACATCCTTGACTCGCTAAAGATAACTTATACTTTGTTACACGGGAGGAATAATTTTAATATAATTCGTTATAAATCCTTTTCATTCGATGGAAAAAAAATTGTAACAACTAAATAAATAGATTTCACATAGACGTTAAATATTTATAAATGAAGTCTTTTAATCGCAAAGCATAATACTTTTTAATGTTCCACGTAAAGATGATGTGTGTATATGTCATCTTTACGTTCGTTTGAAAAAGCTAAGCGACTTTATCCAAGTTTTCGCTGTCAAGAGAGCCTTGAATTTAGAATGAATTTAAGAACTTCATTAGCAGCAATTTTATCTACGTAAATGTAATAAAAATGTAATATGAAGTAATTTATTTTAAGTGGAGTAGGATTAAATGTATTGAATGTAGGTATTTTTTGGTCACGTTTTTATTTACAGTACATAAGTAAATATTTCCAGGGAAAGGGTGCCGGGGGGGGGGGGGCGGCCTCTCCTCTCCCCGAAAGAAATATTCATAGAAATATATTTACACTAGACAGTATAAGATTTCCGATTATGATGTCGTATTCAATTTTTAAATTGGTATTTAAGCTTTGTGGGGGCACCTCCCCCTCTGAAAAAAATTTCTGGATTTGCCGCTGTAATTACTTGAATATTAACAGCAGTAGACACAGAAGGAAAAGGGGAAATGTTAAATATTTTATTTCGAAAAACGTCAACAGATGGCGCAACAGCATGTGACTGAAAATTTACGTGCTGGTGACTAGATGGAACTTCCAAAAGTTTTCTTTTAAACCGGCATATGGCATGCATGACTCAATCGATGACGTAGCATTGGAGAACTTGAAGCACTCAGAATCAGATTATGTAATTGTGAGTCTCATACATTTTATACACAGCCACAATTCAAACATTATTTATTAAGTAATAATAACTGTTACTGAACTTTTTAGAAATTGATTTTATGCCCTTGAAAATAAAGTCAAAGAGAAAACAATTCTTAGAATTACCTGATTCTATAGGCTAGGCAATATTTGGAATAACTTTTTGAATGAATGTACTTGTATGTGAAGATGACCACAGGCACATCGTTGTTTTAGAATCTTTTAATTTAATATTAATTTAATATGGGTCGAAATTTAAGAGAAACTTCTCTTTTCCACTCTTGAATCCGATATGTAACTAACCCCCCTCCACACCCCTTAAGAAGAGAAAAAAAAGTTTGATCACGCTAAGTTTATAACTGCAGGTTATAACTCACGCAGAGTTTATAACAAAAGGTAACTGCATCATAACGGTATAGTAAAATTATGAATTCACCTGCGATCTGCAGTGTTTATTAATAATGCATTTTACCATTATACAACGCATTGGCTAGTTGAAAGCGATTGTGTACCAGAAACCTCATGATTCCACCAGTGAGGGTTACATTCTACTATGGTGCGAAAGGGGAGGGGGGGGGGTTGAAGAACCCCTCCCTATTCAGTATTTTTGTTAATGAAATGAAATACTTTTAGATGCAAATTTTACTTGTCTCTTTATTTTTCTAAGGAAGCATATTGTGAGAGCAACAAAATTATTTATTTTTAGTACCTTGCGATGGGCATGTAAAAGCACAGAGTTATTATAGATAAATCTATCTGAAATAAGATGGATGACAAATCCAAAAGTTATAGGGCAATTTCTTACAAGCTTCTTCCCAGGTAAGCCCGGACTGGCTTCTTTGGGGGTCCTCGGCTAGAGATTGAAAGGGGCCCTTACTGAGGAATTTTTAGGGATTGGAATATGTAATATTTGAAAATTAGGCTTAGTGCCTAAAACCACATTTAACTAGTTTAGAGCTTTTAGGGCCCTTTCGATCCGCGGGGTTTCTGGGGTCCTTCGCTGCGTACAGACGTAAGATTAGTGTGAAATCAATCATCAAATTACTTTGGTATATATATATATATATATATATATATATATATATATATATCAAATTACTCTAATTATAAAGTAGTATACCCATTTTGGGAGGCCTTCCGGGGGGCCCTCGGCAATCGCCGACCATCCGACTTGGCCAGTCCGGGCCTGCTCCGGGGATGGACATAAGACGAAAAAAAAACCATGTCTCGTCTTGAAAAACAGCTGCACTTCAAGGCTCTGTCTTGTCTCGTATGACAACTATAATTCCCTGTTTCGTCTCGTCTCGTATCCATCGCTACTCCTTTTCTTCTTCCTTCTTTTCCAAAGATGTTGGAAAATTTGTCCTTTTTCTCAACAAAAAAATGCCATTTTTCTCTATAGAAAGTGCCTTTTTTAATGTTTTTGATAAATATAAGATTAAATTTAGATTTTGATAAATTTAGAATTTATATTAAATTGCTTTAATAGTTACACAAATAATGGAATCATTTTGTGTCATAAATGCATGAGCAGTATTTACATTCGATTTTTCCTACATTTTTTTTTTTCCCTGTGCTCAATAAACGTGACCTTTTTCTAGACAAATGTGTCCTTTTTAATAAATCAGCTCTGCTCCTTTTTGAAAAGAAATGTGAACACTGTGCATGCAGATGTATAAAAATCTGACAGTTTCATAAGTAATTAGAGAGGCCCCCTAGAAAACAACTTAAGAGCCCCAGACTTTTGTTGTACTCCTCAGTACATAGGCACACCTACGTAGGGGGCTATGGGGGCTGACCCCCCCCCCTAAAAGTGTACTGTTAGAAGTGAAAAGCTTTAAAAATTGATAATTGTCACTCATGAATTAAAGTATTTTATTTTTAAAAATTGTCTTTAAATTATCTCTAAAATTTTTAACCCCCCCCCCAAAAAAAAATCTGGTTTTTAAATAAACACTTACAGTTAGTGTATGGAACACAGTTTAACTCAATTACAACGTCACTGAAAAGATCAGATAATTATTTATAATTCTATAAGGAACTAAGCTGCTAGTAAGCTTGTGTTCTATGGGTAAGTCAAGTGGTTCAGAATATTTTGACGTTATGAGAGAATTGTAAGTATAATATAGGTAATTACAGAGGAATATTAGTAGCCCAGCCCCGCTAAACTAAAATCCTGGGTGCGCCACTGCCTCAGTATGCGCGCATCGTATTCTGGTCACTTTTTAGAACCCGGTCATGGAATCTGGCCATAAGATTGGTTTATCATATTTAATGTATGAATTTGAATCTTTGCATACTTTTGCTTATATAAATCCACACAGTTGAAATAACTTCTTTGAAATTTTGGGTAGTAGAAATATGTATAACGGTATAGAGATGAAACTTGTCAAATTTGAAATTCTGAAAAACCACAAATTTCAGATTTCGTTACTTTTCGCAATTTTCAAAGCCAAGAGAAAGTTTCTCCAATAGTCATCAGGCGTATATAAGATGATGTTTGAGGGTTCAAACCCTCCCCCATGCAGAATAAAAGAAAAAAAAAAGTCAATTGTCGGACTGCACGTCAGAAGTGAAAACGTCTTCTCAAGTTTTCTAAAATTTATATTTATGCACCTAAACATGTTTTCACTCATTATTGTACTTTTATTAACAAAATATAAACATTTATGAAAATTTATTCACATTTTTATACATTTGAAGTTCTTTGTAAAAAAAAAAAAAAAAAGAATTTTTTTTTCTTTTTTTTTTTTTTAAGGCTGTGATCGCACATTTATTTATGATATTCTCACAAGTTCACATATTTTTGTACGTTTGTACACATTTTAACGTAATTTACACTGGGGTAGCATTGGAAACTTTTGATTTTTTAATTTAATTACATTTCAAATTTCGCGCTCGATTTGTGTGCGAACTCAAAATTTAAAAACAGAGAGGGAGCGCGCGCATGGGCCGCAACGTGACACAACTGGTATATGAGTACGGTACACATCAGCGATACACGTTTTTCTCCATTTGTGTGGATTTTGTTCGATATAATAAATAATTATGTTCGTGAATTTATTAATAATCAATAATTATGTACTCATGTTGTAATGAACAGTAATCCTATTTATTTGTAATGAATGATGGATTTACAATTAAAATTCAAATGCACTGTACTGTAACGCTTATAATTCAAATAATGTACAGCATATAATTACTAACACCCTCCACATTATCAAATTAACTTTATTGCACGATAACTATATAGATATACAAATTAAGTACAGTTTTTAAAAATAAATAATGGAAATTTATAGCACCTACCCAGCTAGAAAAAGTCTGCCTTTTTTTGCAAAAGCATAGATTGCACACAATTTGTACATAAAATGGTAGATATTTTTGTGTATTTTGAAAGTATACACTAATGCAAATTATATGCAGTTTTTATGCAACAACAAAAATTTACGCAGTTTTAACGATTTTCAGAAAAATCTCAAAACCTAATCAAAATTTTTTTAAAATCCGACGCCTATAGATTAAGTTGAGTGATCACCCATCATGTGCCCAAATTTCATTTGTTTCGCTTTAGTCGTTATTACGTGATGTGCGAACAAAAATTTGCACAGTTTGGAACAATTTTCGGATAATCTCAAAATCTAATGATTTTTCTAAAAATTCGACGCCTATAGCTTAAGTTGAGTGACCACCTGTCATGTCACCAAATTTTATTTCATTCGCTTCAGTCAGTTTATTTCATTCGCTTCAGTCGCTCACAGTTCAGCCAATTCACGTGATGGGCGAATAAAAAAAGCGTCGCCCCTAATAGCACAACAGTCCCCTGTGACTGAAATGCGACCACACAATACTGTCACAATAGAGTTTCAAACCGTCGCCGCGACTCCGCAGCAAAGTCACGCTAGAGTCCCTATGTCCTCTCGCTGTGTAGTCGCATTGCGACCGTTCAGGGAAGTCACGATGAGACAGTTTTGCGACAGCGAAAAAATTCGGGGGAAAAGAGTTACCGAAAATATACACCAGATGGCAGCACCAAACTCTCATGCAAGAAGAAGTAGAGGTCCCGAATGGAACCAGGGATCTACTGGTTATTAGCCCAGCATCTTACCGCAACGCTGTGATTACCGTGCTCGGGAACCTTTAAAAGTAAACTGACGGCTGCAAAAGCTAGTTCTGACGGCTTTTTTGGAAATTTAAAATTTTTCTGTGAGTATTTTATAAATAAGTTTTATTTATAAATATATGTATTTATTTTAAAATAATATAAAAAATATCATTATTTTCAGGAGATAATGTGCTGTTTTATTTAGGTATTCATCCGAAAAAACTAATGATTTACTGAAATTTTTTATTCGGTTATGAAATAAATTTGTAATGTGCGACATGTGAGGTTTGATATATATTAAGGTATGAGGGATAAGATTTATATTTTTGCTATATTTTGCCTAAAAGGGATTTCATATAAAAATAAATAAAATTAATTGGAAAAACATGCATTAGATAAAATAAATAAAGTATTTTTGACTTAGACCCATAGTTTTATCTCAAATTTTTCGTACTGGAACTTTCAAACATACCAGAGACGTATTTAAAGGGGGAGGGGATCTGAAAATTTAAAGCAATTATTAAAAAACAGCAATTTTGAGACATTTGTATTTACTCTAGTAACAAAAGGTTGAAAATACCGGATAGTCCCTCCCCCCATCTGAAATTTAAACCTTACATACGCTATCGAAACATATATGCCATGGGGATATGAAAGAAATTGTTAATTTTACTCACAGATACTTAGTTTTCACTTGTGATTAGAACTCTTAACTCTAATATTTTTAAGAATAATATTTTTTTTTATAAATAATATTGCCTTGTTTAAACGAAATAATTTAAAAGTTAATAAATCAAACTAAATTCCATTACTACATAACTGCGAGGTTTTATTGAATTACTATTTTCGGATTTATTTATTAAATGTTTCAGGAAAGAAATTGTCAGAAAATATTAGAAAAAAATGAGTATGTATCCAAAGTCGCAAAAGCGGCCAGTGTGACGTCATTTTGAAGTCCAAAAAAATCTGTAGTCGCAAAATACAGTGACTTCACAGTGGAGTCACTGAGCGACCAATCACATACTAGTCACATGGTGACTTCACAGTGGAGTTACTGAGCAACCGATCACATACTAGTCACGTGGTGACTTCACAGTGGAGTCACTTAGCGACCGATCACATGCTAGTCACATGGTGACTTCACGGCGACGTCACCTGGTGACTGGCCCCAAATAAACTTCACAGTGACCACACAGTAGAGTCACATCACTCACAAGTCACAATGTGAGTAGTATGTGACAGTCCTGTGACAATTGTGACCCTCTGTGACGTCACAGCGACTCTTTTGTGACCATCTGTGCTATTAGGGACTGACAGAACGACAAACTTTTATTTATTTATTTATTATTATTTTTTTTTTTACGGTCGTACTGTGTCCCAAATGCTTAAAACGGATAAAAATTTAATACCAAGTAGTGTACAGGCAAAATCTAATTTTATTTCGTATTTAGAGACATGAAAGTTCCCATTCCTGGATTGAAACAACAATCACTTCAAACTGTAGTCCTTTCGTGCCCAGTCGAATCCGTCTGATGTTTAGTACTCTGGCTTAGAAGCCTTGCGTCTGCGGTTCGATACCAGTCGCGGAAGCAAGGAGGTATTTAAAAGTAACTTGAAGTTCGTACGTATGATAACAGGTGGCAGCACTAAAATTTAAAGAAAGGAGGAAGAAGTCTCAGCAGGCGGGAGATGATCTAGCTATGACGTCACAATCCAATTTATCCTATATGTATCTGAGCGTGACGGTCACGCAAATTCAGTGTCTTTTCTAAATCCCAAAAGCGCCCAACGCGCCTAAAAAGTTTTCACTTCAAAGAGAAACGTTTTAAATTTTTAACATAAAATTACATCTTTTAATATTAAAATAGCGCGAATACCCCCCCCCTCCTTTATAAAACAAGTGTGCGTACGCCACTGCCAACGTCACGTGACCACTTGACTTGATTTTTTTTATGCATACACAAAAAAAAGAAAGTATCGAAAAAAATCTCAGCTACTTTAAAAATCTATTATTAGCCCTCATTTTTTACAGACTTGCACAATTTTCAACCACGACAAATCTCCGAAAGTTTATGCCGGGAGAGGGGGAAAATTTTAAACGCCTTAAAACAAAAGGAAAATTCATTCTTGGCCAACCAGTTCGAAATTTTGCTACACTTAAAAGTATAGAAAATATAGTCAGATGATTGGGAATCGGTACCTTTTATTCAGCTTTGCAATGCAAGTATGTAATCGCCGAAGAGATGATGAATGTATCAAAGAAACACCTAAAAAGAAACTGGTGTAAACGATGAGATAAATAAAACTTTGTAAAACAACACACAGATAGATTGATAAGTACCTTTTACTGTACTGATAAGTACTGTACCATGTATATTACAGGAACTCTAGACCAAACTATTTCAATTTCGGAACGGCGTTACCCAGGGCCGCCCATATCTATGGGTAGGATGGGGATGTTGCCCCCCCCCCAGCTCCCAGAAAAAATATTTATTACCATAATGATTTACGTACTCGTGTAACATAGAAGTGGTTCAACATAAAAATATCGTATCTTTTTGGGGCAGGACCCCTGATCTCCCCCGCCCCCCACCTCTAAGAACAATCATATGGGCGCCCATGGAGTTGCTTTCTTTTCAAACACGCACCTTAAATGAAGTCATCGCTTGAAAATGCACTGCATAACTACCCATTACTGTTTATATACTTTCTATTCTTTATCGTATTGTTCCATTTGTGTATCTGCATTTCATTTTATAAATATCCTTAATTATTAAATGCCTAGCGACAAGGTCTTTTCCTTATCCACCCCCCCCCTAATATGAATAAATAATGGAAATGGAAAGCTGAAACACGAGAAGTATATAATAGCATAAATTGACCGACTTCAATCTGCATATATTGATTTTCTGCTGCTTTCCAGTAGGCCATTTTTAAAATTTTATTTCATATTATTTTACGTATTAGCTTTTTTTCTTTCTTCCATTTAGCACAGTTTGTCTAACAACAATGGAGGGGAAAAAAGCCGCAACTGTTTAAACAGATTCTATTTATTCTAATCTTTAAAATAGTCCCTTTTTTATTATTATTATTGTTTTTTTCGTTATTATTACTATTATCATTCTGATTTATTTGTGCATGGGCCGAAACAAAAATTTGATACAAAAGCATGACGATTTTTGTGTATAAATCAAAACAAATACACAAGTCACGAACATTAAACGATATGAAAATGGGTTTTCGGAATATTTAAAAAGAGAATGAGTTTTGCCAACATATTATAACGGGGGGGGGGGGGAGGGGGGGGAGAAAAAAAAGCAAACAATGGAAACTTTTGATTTGAAAGCTTTCTCTTTTATGCAGATTAAAATAAATGTAATAGACTGGATTTAACAGTGACATTTAATGCATTATGAATAAATAAAATTACGTGTCGCCGTTATTGACTGTAGCTTAGACCCTCGTTCCCAACCGAAGAAAAACACACACAGTTTATAAATGCTCTGATAGAATGTAACAAAAGTAGTTAATTTGGGTATTTTTATGGTGAATTTTAAATATTGAAGTCTGTGTGAATGTTTCTCTCTTTCGATAGATGTTTGTGGTATATTTTGGAAGCGTTGAAAGTGAGTGGAAAGTTTAAAAACACATTTAAAACAGAACAAACAATGATAAAAATTTTGGTTTGCGTAGATTGGATTAGAGGGAGGTCAGATTTCCATTTAAGACAAAAAAAGTTGTAGTTCAAGAAGTTGTCGATAGATAGCGCTGTGATGATGTGCATAATATGAAGCAAAATTCTGATCCAGAATGAATGATGTCTCTTGTTTTCTGTTATCATTTTGATTTTTTATGATTTTTTTAAGTTTCACATTTTACGAATTCTTAACACACTGTGGGTGCGTGAAACTTTAAAAATTCTGTTGAGATGAATTTTCTGAATGGAGGAAAAACTTTATTAATATGTGAATAGAGGAAACAAAAGACAAATGAGCACATCGAACGAATAACGCGGACGAACAATAGAACAATCGCAAACTCAAAAGGCTTAAATACGACTAAAAATTACCCGATGAAATATAGCACATAATAGGGTGAATCTGGAAGCAGTTTAATAGAAAGCATTTTGATAACTTTTAATTCTTGTTAACTAGCATTTTGATAACTGATAATTGTTTTAATGTAATATAATTTTCATTTTTTTAATATAACTAGTTGTCTGCCAGTGGTCGAAATTCGACCATAAAGCATTATTTTTTTAAATTTGAGTGTTGATAAAGTTCTTCTGTCAAATAATATGTCTCACCATTCCATATACACTGGAACCTACTAAAGTGAACACCTTGGCTAAGAGGCCATCTGTCTTTAGTGAGCACTTTTGTACAATTTCACTTTACAACCACCGTACTTTTCTGTGAAGACGGTGCTTTTGTAAAAGCTCTTTCATATTTTGCTAAATGCAGAGGCAGCTCCAGCGAGTGGGTCATGGGGCCATCTCCCTCTACCCACTCTTGGATTTCACACATTCAGTTTGCATTTTGAAATTTAAGCTAATCTAAAAAGTCTAGTGGCCCCCTCCGAAAATTGAGCCTAGACCTGTCCTCTGCTAAAGATCCATTAGCATTAAGTTTGGAGTTATAAAATCTTAAAAAGTCGAATTATTCAATTCTACTTGCTGAGGCGTACCACTGATGCAGATATATTTGAAAATTGAGTTTTTTGAAAAGATATGTTAAAATAGTACCAGAATATTTTATAAGTGGAATTAAAATTCTTTTATTGCCTGCGGTTCCAGTTCAAACTTCGCAATCAATAGCATTACGATGTATAAACTTGATGCGCATGCGCATTCCTGTTCCATTGACTAATGCCTCCTTTGTATCTAAGTTTCTAATTAGTATAACGATCCAATTTACTAACTTATGTGCTGGCCAACTATGGTATTTTTCTGTTAGCCAGGTGCAAATCCCGCCAACTGTTTTGAATTTTAATCAGTATACAAAATAGTATTTAGATACAGAATTCAATATATACAAAAATGTCAATATGCTAAAAAGAAATTTGTATGCTTATTGGTTACATAATGGGGAATTTCTGAAAACGTGTGGAATTGAATAAAAATACGAAATTAAATTAAACTTCCAAAGTATGGAAAGGGATAAACAACTATGTACTGGAAATCACTTTAGGTTTGTAATAATTTTGCGCAGATCACAATTATTTGACAATTTTTCACTTGCTCCCGGCTAACCGAAAGAAAAAAAAAATACACTCACAGTCAAAGAATTTAAAAACTCTACTGGATAGTTATTGATTTCATTGTCATCATAGCAAATTATTTTATCGTAGCTACTCTGATATGTTCTCTATTCATCAGATATTCGATTAAGCCAACATTAATAAAAGTTTAATCATCATTTTTAGGTTCTATTTAACTGACTTCAATATGTTGTCTGAGAGTACGTTTTCGGAAATATTTCCATACACTTCATTGAGAATATTATTTTCATTCCCTCTTAGTTGCTGAGATATTTCTTCAATAATATTTTTGGAGAAAACTTGCTTTAGCATACTGCCTGGCGGGAGATAATGAAGAAATTGTCGAGCTGGCGCGTTTCTGTATAGCGTCTCTTGGACAGCGGCCTGCCCTGCTCAGTTCGTTTTTCCCTTGGAGGAACGAATACTAAATATTATTCTCTCCTCCAAGGATTTTCCACAGCTTTAAAGCATGGAATTTACACACTTCGTGCACTTATCGCCGTCTAAAAAAAAGTCGCCAAGCACATTGCTATAGCACATTTTAGTCATTGGCATATCACCAAACTGGGGAATAATTCCACTTTTTGCAAATTTTGTTGTAATACTATAACCCTATAGTACTGCTGAAACTAAGTGTTGTTATTTCAAAATTGACGCAACAATGGAACCATCGCCCAACTTGGCGCGAAATAAGCGTGCCAAATTACTTTTCTAATTTTTTTACGGTGCATTAGCGTACTACACAAAAATTTTAACATTCGCACAACCACCTCCATACGAACTTTAACTGTGCCGAATTTCACGGTCATCCGTTCGCACAGTGCGCTGCAAAAGGAACACAAAGCTTTTGCTTAGCTTATTTATATACTAGTTGTCTGCCAGTGGTCGAAATTCGACCATAAAGCATTAATTTTTTTTTTATTTGAGTGTGAATAAAGTTCTTCTGTCAAATAATATGTCTCATCATTCCATATACACTGGAAACTGCTAAAGTGACCACCTTGACTAAGAGAATATCTGTTTTTAGTGACCACTTTGTACAATTTCACTTTACAACCACCACACTTTTCTGTGAAGACGGTGTCTCTCTATTCTAAAAAAAAGTAAAGGCCGCTGGCGCTGTCAAAGCTTGTCAGCTTATCTCCTCCTAAACCGTGGGGATTTGAGTTTCGACTAAGGTGCCCACAGATTCAAAAAATTCCGAGGAACCTGCTAAGCTGAGTTAAATTTCGAAAATCGAATTATTTTAGAAGATATTAATAAAAAACTGAAAAAATAAACAGAGTGGTTGCCAGATTTGGCATAAAATCATTCATTCCTTTGCAACAAAGCGTTTCCAAGTATCTAGAATCCCGTGAAATTTACAAACATGAGTTAGAATTACGCCCATTTTACGCCAAAATAAAAACTATCTTTCTTCTTTATTAATAACTAGGGGCCAAGGCCCCCAGACTCGCTACGCTCGCTTTTTGTATGAGGCATTCGGACCCTAATCAGGCTTATTCGTAAAAAAGACATAATTTCAACAGACAAAACCCGAAGATTGGATCAGATAGAATGTTACTGAGCTACACATTGCTTGGTTCTTGCATCGAAGATATTTTGTAATGTGAATCCGTGTTGTACGGGTCCTGAGCTATAGTCCACTTGGATTGCGGACTCCGCTTATAATCGCTGCAAAAATTATTTCACTCCTCAGAAACACAATGATATTTAATGTTGCCATTCAAAAGTTATATTAATTAGGAGCTAAAGCGTAATAAAATCAGAACATATGTTTCAGCTGTATTTTTAATAATGTAAAACCTATTGGACACCTTGCGAATTTGCCACCCATGGCGATTTTTCATTATTTGGCGACTTGCGTACATGTAAAGTTAATAAAAGCTACGGAACAGACAGAACACCCTGCCACCCATGGCGACTTTTCATTATTTGGCGATTTAAACATGCTCACAACCAATATTTACTGTTCATTTAAGGTTACCGGAAAACCGTTATCCATATTTTCATTTACATAATCGTTTGCAGATTGGCGTACTTAACACCACGAATTATACCATCTCGTCGCGCTAGCAAATATTCAAAGTGTACTTTAACTGCTATAATGGCATAGTTAACGCCGCCAAATATTTCTACTGGTAGCAAATAATCCAGCTGGACGAGAACTGGCTTTAAAATAATCTGCATTTTAATTATTTTTCATTTTCAAGATATTAGTTATTCTGTTTTGGAAAAACGAATAATCGCTCATTCTAAACTCCTGTTGTCTAAGCGAACTTACTATTTGAAAATTGTCAACTTTGTGTAACACATTTTGAGTTATTTATTTCATATAGTTTTAATTTTGGCGTAAAATGGGTGTATTTCTACTTCATGTTCGACAATTTCACGTGATACTACATACTTGGAAACGCTTTGTTGCAAAGGAATGAATGATTTTATGTCAAATCTGGCAACCATTATGTTTATTTTTTCAGTTTCTTACTAATATCTTCTAAAATAATTCGATTTTCGAAATTTAATTCAGCTTAGCAGGTTCCTCGGAATTTTTCGAATCTGTGGGCACCTTAGTCGAAACTCAAATCCCCACAGTTTAGGAGGCGATAGGCCAACAAGCTTTGACAGCGCCAGCGGCCTTTACTTTTTTTTTAGAATAGAGAGAAATAACAATAACATACATATATGTCATAGAAATCGATGTATATTTATGACAGCTAGAGCATGGACGGACGGACAGACAGACAAACTGAAATCATAAGCACTTTTCAACCTTGTTAGAAAGCGTTAAAAAGTGTTAATTTATAATGGCGATCACACTCAAACAGTATATACGTTTATTTCATGCATCGATAAATTTTAACACAGTTTCAAGTTACCGTTAGACTCATATTAAAAATTAAAATAGATTTTACAAAAAAAAAAAACTCAATAATCAATTCAAAGTTATTTTCTAATGTAAATATACACCGTAGCAGACGAAAACTTTTCGTTGACAAATATGAACTCCATGTATTTAATAATCTCAAGAAAGAACCTCCCCTCCTTCTTTTTTTATTCATTTGTTTCTAAGGCAGGCATGTTTGCAAATGTGAAACAAAATATTAAAATTGAGTACTGGTGTTTATAATCTCGTTCACATGCTAGGTTGCAAAATTAAAAACATAAAACTGGTTAAGAGTCAGGGCGGGAAATGTTTTATTCCTTTACCGTTAGGATTTGCTGCACTTTACCAAATTTCCAATGTTTACATTATTGAAACTTAGTTTGGGTACCAAAGACCTAAGCAAGCAGCTATGGAGAGTGTCCACTACTATAATATACCTTCGCAATCCCGAAGAAATAATTTTATTTATGAAAAAAATTAAACTCATAAATCAGGAAAAATCAAGATAATTGTGACATCTATATGATGTCATACTCACTTGCAACAGCTACTTTTGTCACGCAAATGATTAACTTTTTTTACTCTCGGAAATAAAATGGATCTGAAAAGAGCGAAAAATCGCTTAAAAATGAGGGAACGGGTGGATTTTCAGATTTTTAAAATAGCGCATTTTATTTTCTATATTTCTATACATATTTATGGAAAATTTCAAGCGGATCGTACAAATGGTCTAGATATTATTAGGCTTTTCAGTGCTTAATTTCGTAATCTTTTTGCAGTAATGGTGGAAATGAGTTTTATCTTGAGTCAGGGATCAGCGTAACTATATAGTACGATGATACGCTTTAAAGAATAACTTCCTATAGAACGCAATGTATTGGGAATATTTTGAGTGCTCCTGTAGAAAAACTATAAATGCTACAAATACCATTTTCAATAGGGTACATGGTACAGTAGATAAGAGTAAAATATATAAATTTCGTAGAAATCGATGCATATTTACGGAAATTAGAGCACGGACGAACATTTTATTTTGGCGTAAAATGGGCGTAATTCAAACTCATGTTTGTAAATTTCACGCGATTCTAGATACTTCGAAACGCTTTATTGCAAAGGAAGGAATGATTTTATGCCAAATCTGGCAAGCATTCGGTTTATTTTTTCAGTTTTTTATTAATATCTTCTAAAATAATTCGATTTTCGAAATTTAAATCAGCTTAGCAGGTCCCTCGGAATTTTTCGAATCTGTGGGCACCTTAGTCTAAACTCAAATCCCTACGGTTTTGGAGGAGATAGGTCCATAAGCTTTGATAGCGGCGACAGCGGCCTTTACTTTTTTTTAGAATAGAGAGATTTCTAAGTGATTATCAGTGGGTGCATGAAGATGACATCTGCAACCCGACATTCCTAGCATCTCGGTCGTATTCTACCCATGTTTATAGCCTAGTGCGGTGACACCCTGTAAAAGTTTTAATATAAATCCTATAGATTAATTATATCAATTTTGAATGTTTTTTCCACAAAATGTTTCGTCATACAGGGATTATAAAAAGACAGTAAAATATTTTTACTTTATCACTGAGTCACTCAAAATTGGAGACGGCTAAAGTGTGGAGGACTAGCGTTCTGGCCTATAACGCAGCTGTCGATCTAACCGTCTGGAGTTTTGGTCGGTTTTCTCCAGGTGTAACCTGAATACTCGTTAGAACCCCTTATAAAGCCCTCCGACCAAGGCGACCCCCATCCTTGGCAGATAACCCTTGGGTAGCTTTGTCATAACACAGCTTCATCACTAATTATCGCATTGCGTAGGAGAACACTTCAGTAGAGTTTTCGATTGTGGGTTGATTCCTCTTTCATTTTGCGTATCCTAGGCATGCTTTGAAAATAAGGTTTTCCCTTCTGAGTCCTTAACTCCTTGAATGTAACTAGGTGGGGTTAAATCCCTTTAGAAAGCTTTTATCCCAGCCAAAACAGATTTCCTATTGCAAGAATTAACATAAAGTCTGAGAAAGCAGAGTAGCCCCCTTTAGAAATGTCTCCATACTCTCCTCTAATTACACTGATGGATTTAAAAGATTTAATTAGTTGATTGAGTAAACATTTCCTAACGCGATATTCCCTCCCGGGAAACTGTAAGCGAAAGTGACCAGCCTCACCCCGTCTAATCTCTTCGAGATTCTGGTGCTGGAATTACACCTTAATGTGCACTTTGCGCGCATTGGCCACATTTTACCATAACAAAATAGTCCACTCTATCTATCTTTTCAATTTGTAAAGGTATTTTTAAAAACACACTGTATGTAAAAAGATAGTCATGTTGTTTTCCTGTATTGATGTGTGTTGTTGGAAGAAATGTGCAGGCATTCCTGCAAGTGGAATGAGTATGTGATATTTTGACTTGGCGACGATTTGGGGAACTTTGGCGACTAAAAGAAAGTTCTCGAAAATAGTAAAATTTCGGATGTATCTGAATTATTCAAGAAGTTGCAAGAAAAATCGATACATATTTTTCTAAAATATGCCATTAGAATGCTATTTTTTATAGTTTATTTTCATAAGCTTAATACTAGCAGCAATTTAAAATACATTTTAACAAATTTAACAAAAATTTTTCATATTTACTTATTGCGAGTACTTTTCTTTTAAATATCAGGCTCATTAAAATGATTCTTATTTTTATTTAAGGTTTTATATCTAAACGTGATGTCACATCTTTAATGTGGTCTTTTTAAAAAGGTATCATTTCATATATGCACTCTTATTGTATATTAAATTTGGGCCTTCTAATAATGGTTGAAACTGGCTGTTTAATTCAACGGGCCGACACCGTCATCTAAAAAAATGAGTTTGGAAGCATACACGACGCGCCATACTGATAATATTTTGCCACCTCCAACGCATTTAGGTAATTCTCTATGGATTTACCAGCAAGATCAAAAACCTGTCCACACAAAATATAGTACAAAGAGTTGAATTTGTTTAACAGTATTGAAACTTTGTAACAGACAGAGATGTCCTGATCTAAATGTTATTGATAACTTACGGACTAATTCAGCAACGTACTATGGCATAACAAGCCTCATTTTTCCTCGACTGAGAAACAGATCAACCATTGACGATGATGAATAGACGATGTAAACGGCTATTAATGAATAGACGATGTAAAGACAATTCTGAACTGGGACATACGCAGTGGCGGATTTCCCAATAGGCGCATGAGGCGCGCGCCTCGGGCCTCATATTTCTAAGCGGCCCCCAATTTCGGTTTTCAAAAAGAAAAAAACTATATGTAAATATCTGTTCAAGAGACATTGTTCATAGTTTCAGGATTGCTTCTAGAGTAGAAAGCGCTTTTGAACAATCTTTTCTTTGGTGACTCCCTTTCCTCTTCACAGCATTGGACGATAATCTAAACTAATACTTTAACACGAATACTTTTAGTTTATAAGTAATTGATGCTTTAATTCCGTATTTCACTGTAAAAATATCCAGAAACGTTCCTTGGAAATAAGGATAAGTTAGACTTACAAATACTATACAGAAAGTATACATTTCCCTTTGAAAACTTTACTGTTTCGTTCAACTCGTCACTAACCGAATTGTGGTCTCACGGCCTTAAAAAACAGGCAGTTCACTTCAAAATGACTAGAATTGTTAAAAAAAAATAATTTAAAAAAAATTCCAGTAGTGTTCCTTGAAAATTATAGGCAGCTGAGGTGCCCTAAATTCCAAGGAAAGTTGCACGAAAATACCAAGAACTTTACTGAACAATATGCAATTCAGTGGATCTTTCCTGAGCTGTTCAATAAAGTTCCTGGTATTTTCATGCAACATTCCTTGGAATTTTAGGGCCCTCAACTGTCCATTATTTCCAAGAAAAATTCCTAGATTTTTTGCATTGTTTTAATTTGCTCACTATATTTTATCTCAAAAAATACACGTGCAGAGGGTCCCTATGCCTTTTTCCTATCCGGAATCAATTAGTTGTATTGGGTTGGGGGATTACGGCCAATTATCTACAAGTGGCATCTATGCCGATAGGTGTGGGTGCTCCCCTTAGCGGTCTTCCTAAGGGATTCTAACCCCTATTTGCGCTAAGTTTTGGAGGAAACCACAGAAAATTCCTAACGGTTAGGTTGGCGGACGCGACTTGGTTTTGAATCAGGCACATTCCGTCTCCCAGCTCAGAGTGCTATGCGCTCAGCCACTGGTTGGGCCGCACTGAATCAGATTGCGTCTCAGTAGCTGGTATTGCAGTAGGACATTCAAATACGCACGAGACGCTGGGCAGGCCGGATTAAAGTGCTCTCTGGCGATTTGGCGTGCAGTCAGACTCCTTTGGCAAGAGTCGTTTCTCCCGCTGTTATACAGTGCACGCTAGGGGTTGCCGCCCACATGAAATTTTATCTCGCAGCTATTTACAGTTTTCTTGTTATCTTTTTATTTTTTCTTAATGTTTTACTTCTTTCCCTTGTCTTGCCTTTAACATTGGAAAAAAAAAAAAAAAAAAAAAAAAAAAAAAAAAAAACAGAAAATGTCATTGACAATACAAGAAATTTCCAGATTTCACCGTTCAATTTTTTTTTTTTTTTTTTTTTCCTGTCTTTATACATAGATAATGTTTTGACTGGTGTTGATAAGTGATTTTTAAGAGATATTAAACTTTAAAATTGGAACACATTTTAAGAAAGGCTGATCTATGCAAACGAAATAGTTTGTCTGCTCTTTTCGAATTATTAAAGAGCGCTCAACGTTGCCTTACGCTGAGGCCTGTGGGGTGATTATGGATTGATGCAATTTATGGGAACTGCACCAGTTATGTTTCATCAATTTTTCATTTCAAATAATTGCATTGCTTCCGCACTTTAGCATTGTATTTTTCAGAGAGACATTCAGAATGTTTCCGAAAACTTACTTTCATTTATATGTAAATTACAAAATAGCCATTAGTTAAAGTTTCTTTCCTACATTTTATAATGTATATTTTCTGTTTTATAAAAAGCATATTTGAAAACAATATTCGACACTCGATGTGCTGGGGCTGGTTGGGTAATAACATGCAACTTTTAAAGTCATATGCCTGCTAAGTGTTTTATACTGTTGATTTATAAACACTTAACGTAAAGATTTCATAGGTATGTCTTGAATTTCATAAATGATTTTTGTTTTGAATCTGTACGTGCATATTAAATGCCTTATATGCTTAGTTTTCCTGTCATATCCTGTGTACCGACGTTAATTCATACTCAAAATAAATTATTAAATAAATATTATCACGCCATAAGTGTTTAACAGCATTTTAAAAGAATATTTGGTGCTGAAGATCATAATTTTTATTTTCACTTTGACTGAATTACAGTAAGTTGTATTTAAAACAAATAAGAAATCTTTTGCGGTTTAAAACAAAGTCAACAGTAAAAAAATTATCTAGAATTTGCTTTCTCATTTAATTTTATGTTTTTAGCTATTTACCTTATTAATTTTTCACTGAAACAAAATGGTCCAAAGAAAGTCTTAAAAAATCGTTCTTGAATACGAATTAGTTTTTTCTTTCATTGAATTAGTAGTTTGTGCTTGATTAAAAGAATTTAGCATTTTATAAATATAGATTATATGTAAATGAACTTTACACAAAGTTTAACATTTACTTTCTTACCGTTACAAAGACGAGCGGTTATTATTCTTTGTTGTTACACACATTATTGCTAGCCCATATTAATCTTTCAGTATCCTACAAGAATCAGTAATGCAATTTTCGTCCTCGCTTCAATCTGCATCCATGGGAACATATAGGTTTAAACCCGAAGAGTTTATCTGCATCTATAATCCATATCTATTAATTGCTAAAACCCCGGACTAAACATTTAATAAAGAAGGGTTTTCTCTAATCGTATGTAAATTTCATACAAAAGCCAAATGATGATTGCTTTTTAACTGTCCATTGTTTCTTTTTTATTTCCGTATAACATATTACCTTCAAATCTAAAATTTTTTATTCATATTTAAATGCATGCATTTAAATATGAATAAAAATTTTAGATTTGTAATTTTAGACTGCAATTTTAAATGCATTAAAATATATATTTAGAACAATTAATCAACAAATAAAATAAAAAAATATTAGGAAAAGAACGTGGAATTTCTAACTCTACTGTTTTTCGCGGATCAACTTGCGGTGCGGGCGGCAACCCCTAGCGTGGAGTGTATAACAGCGGAGAAACGACTGTTGCCAAAGGAGTGTGACTGCACGCCAAATTGCCAGAGAGCACTTTAATCCGGTGCACGCCAAATCGCCAGAGAGCACTTTAATCCGGCCTGCCCAGCGTCTCGTCAAATACACCTGCCTTATAGATTGCCGCCCCTCCCCCAAAATCAAAAAGTGTACAGTCTGATAACGACTCTTGCCAAAGGAGTGTGACTGCACGCCAAATTGCCAGAGAGCACTTTAATCCGGTGCACGCCAAATCGCCAGAGAGCACTTTAATCCGGCCTGCCCAGCGTCTCGTCAAATACACCTGCCTTATAGATTGCCGCCCCTCCCCCAAAATCAAAAAGTGTATAGTCTGATAAGAATATTTCTCATTTTAAAAGAGAAAAGCCTGAACCGCTTTATTCTACAGCTTGAGATTGAAAAATTTGTCAAAAATTAAATATTTTATATTTTTCAGCCGTTCTTCATTTAAATGATTTAGGAAACGACACTCTGTATTCAGAGAAATTTTCAAATATATCTAGACTATATAATTGTTGTTGGTTGTCACGATATAAAAGAAATTAGAAACAATAATTTATCTTCTTTCGAAAAATCACTAAAAATTAAAAATTTAAGCTAGGGATAACCGATTTTATCCTTTTTTTTGGAATCGAAACGTTCCTAATATGCAATGATAAAAAATTGCCGACCAAAAATTAAAAAGATATGAGCTGATACATGTGCGATAACACTTTTTTTTTGGGGGGGGGGATTGGGAGAAGATATTTGATAGTATAAAAAAAGTATTGAAAAATTAAAGAAAGCAATACTTAGCGTCACCGAAATTTCACATGCGTGCAAAGTTTCAGCTCGATCGGATGATAGAGGGTTAAAATTCATAGACAAATTTTGAACTGGAATGTCATACACAGTTAATTAAAAACTTTAAAAAAAAACAAATGATGATTAATTTATTTTTTTGTTTTCAACTAAAAAATATTTATGATAACTATATTATAAATACGGCATGTATTTTATAGTCGCATATGAAAATGCTAAACATTAATAATAAACCTAGGACCGAATAGAGCGTACCCATTTACCCATTATAAAGTGGAATTTATTTTTAAGTCAATAATATTTTTTGTACTTTAACTACTTAAAATATTGTTTTTTTTAATTTCTCTTGTAGATTTTTTCATTCTATTTAAAATATAGAATAATGTGTGTGTGTGTATATATATTATTCATACCTAATTACTCATTATTAATAGTCCTAAACTTATTGACAGTTTTTGAATAAACACAAAAATTAGACTAAACAGAAAGTTTACTTTTACTATTAAACTGCTTAGTTTTGCAGTTCCAAACGGGAAATTTATGAATATATTTAAATATTTATACATATATGTTCTTGAAGGAATGTTAAATTTTTGGTTCATTTTATCCAAGTAAGGAATTTTTCTGAACTTTGTGATGTCAAAGTCATGTTTCTGAATAAGTTTCCCTTGTTCTGACCTTCAAAAGTACCTGTTAAGTAGTCAAAATTTTCATGACTGAAACAAGACATATGCCAGTGGTCCACAAAAAGTAATTCGACGTAATTAAGTAACAGTGAAAAATAATCAATCAGCCAGTTGCTGGGTTATACTTAGAGGTATGCTGATGTTTATTTAGTGTTAATCATGAAAAGTGAAACGTAGTACAAAAATTATTGAGATAAAAAATGTTTTCTAAGATGAACAAATCTATAAACATAAAAATTATTTTAAAATTTTAATACTCCTTTTGTAGCAGGCTCTGACTATCGGACGGACACTTGGTGCACGTGCCCTGGGCACACATGGAGAAATAAGCCAAAAAATTGAGTTTAACACGATATACAAGGGCAAAAAAATTGAGCCAGCTAAAGGACGCAAAATCTGAAAAGTGCCCTGGGCACAAAAGTGTTATAGTGAAAGTCAGGCCCTGGTTTGTAGACATAAAATACTACATATAAAAGGAATTAAAACATTTTAAAATAATTAGTAATTATGTAAAGGAGTTAGAGTTAGGGATTTTTTATTTATTTATTTATTTATTTATTTTTTATTGAGGAGGGGGGGGCTCAAAATTGAGTTGCGCCTCGGGCCTCTCAAGAGCAAATACGTAGTCTTTTATTATTATTAGGATTAAAAGATATCAGAAGTTGTTAAAATAAAGAGAATTCAGTGACTAGGAATATGATTCCTTACTGTGTTATGGAGTTATTAAAAATTAAACAGGTTGTACGTTTTCCTACGGGCTTTCAATAGCTTGCCTTTATAAATAATTTTTTTATTAAAATGCAAAAGTAACATTTGTTCTGTTTTCTATTATTAACACTATATATATATATATATATATATATATATATATATATATATATATATATATATGAGACGCCAGATATTTCAAGTAAAGTTTCAGAGTTAAGGCAGGTAATATGGTTTATTGAACATTACATTTAAGTTACAATTTAGAATGAGAAGAGGGGAGGGGAGACGGGTACAAGAATCAGCGTGGACTCATTAAGCTGTTCCAGTGGCAGAAGTCTTTCGATTTTCGATGTGCGGGAGTATTTACGCTTACCACACCACGTGGTTTGCGAAGACATAACTCCGACTCTCTCTTATCTCTGATCGAACCACACACATTTACCAACATGACCCGCATCCGGGGCTACAAGGGCGTGGGGACACGTGTACATCTAAAGAACTCAGAATCGACGGCCTGATGTCTGGCAAATAACAAAATAAATAAAACATAGCTCCAGAGCGCGCGTGGCAAGTATGACAGGAAAGCAAAACTTACAGTGAAAGTACCCGCTTGAACAATACCCAAACTAGAAAAACCCAAATTACCTTTTTATACATTACATATATATATATATATATATATATATATATATATATATATATATATATATATATATATATATATATAACTAATAAGTAAAACACAATATATACTGCAAATATGACATACCTCGCATTAAAAATAACAGCAGAAGCAAGAATTATAAACCACAAGTGGAAAAGAAATGATAATAATAACAATAAAAAGAAGCTAAACTAAATAAATCTCAAATATTACTGCTGAATAAAAATTTCTGTAATCTTCCAAAAACATTTTCGACCTATCACCTACACCTAACAAATGTATTTCATTTCAATTAAAAAATATAAATATTCATTCATTTATGTAGAAATATATAAATATTTTAAATATGAATTCTTTTTCCTTACAAAATTCAAAAGGAACCTTTTTTTTTTACTGAAAGGAACAGAAATAATGTACCAAATTATGCCCGAAATAAATATTTCTATACATACATACTGTTATTAAAAAAAAAAAAAAAAAGTAGAAGAGGAAAAATAAAAGAAAAGAAAAGAAAGAAAAACTACATTTATAAAAACAAGTTTCTACTCAAAATCAGAGCTTAAATCGCATTTTTCTAAAAAAAAATTAAAAAGTTTTCCGCGGTGCAACAAAATTTGATAAAATTTGAACGCATTTGATATAATTGTAAAATTTAAATATTTTTAAAAAAGTATATTCATGCAAGACAAAAACTGCTAACAAAGAAAACAAAAAACATGATTTGCACTTAAATGCACTGCGCTAAATCGATTTAAACTTATCAGTAGCACTTTACATTATTATAACGACTTCAAAAAATATTCAGACTTTTATAAAAAAAGTTACTCCTTGCGCATGCAGAGGGTGCTGCCCATCATGTCCAAAGCTACGCTGTGAGCTTAGCGTAGCGTCCATTTGGATGAATTTAAATTTTGGAAAGACAATTCCTGATTGTTTACGGTATCATCTAACGAATTTCGTTAGATTACAGCTTGTTATAAAATGCACGCACATCAAAACCCAGGTGAGTGAATTATTTCTGATTTTTCTGAAGTGATTATTTTTCCCTGCAATACTTTCAATAATAAATTTAATGGCAAGCATTTTGTAAATTATTATTTACTTGTGATGTGGGTAAAATACTTGATTACATGTATTTAATAAGGTGCGAATAAGTGATAAATGTTTGATTTTTTGTAAGTTGTCTGTACCACATATTTGTATAGCGTTGCCAGGCGTCCGGATAAAGCCGGACATAGTTAGGCTTTTTGATTGCGTGTCCGGCCAAAAGATTCATGGTAATAATTAAAAAAGCTTGATTTTACATACAATTTTTTTGTTGTACCTATTAATACTGAGACAAAATCCTCAATATTGTAGGCTGTCCGGCCTTTTTACCCAATGTCCGGCCAAACTGGCTGGTCTGTCCGATCCGGCTATTTGATTTGGTGACCTGCCAACCCTATATTTGTAATTCATTTTATAGTATTTGCCTTGATTTTGAAAATAAATAGATAAATTTTAACTGCCACTGAATGTATTATTGAAATTAACTGAGGCTTGAAGTACACAACAGCGTGTAAAAAAACAATCACTTCTGTTTAGCAAAAGTTTCAGAGAAAAAGTTATTAAAATGTATTAGATTAAAAAAAGAGAGAGAGAGAGAGAGAGAGAGAGAGAAATAATTCACTCGAACCTCTATCTTGGTTTTTTTCTTTCGCCATACATTTGGTTAGAGAAAAAACCTGGATCATCGTTCAACTTATAACCATATGTTTCGTTCTAGAAAAAACCTTGATATCTGTTCAAACTATAACCGTATAATAGGTTACATAAAAAACGTAGGTCCTGGTTCGGCGTTCCACCTGCAGAATGGTGCTTGAGGAAGCACCAATAAAATAGTGAATATTAGAACCGCATTTTTCAATATACCAGTTGCAGCTAAATTGGCACCGGAATTTCGGTGAAACGTTGAACTATTTTAACAGTGTAGTGGTGCCGATCCTGGTGTAGGTCTCTCATCTCGAATGGGCTCAAAATTAGGAAATCTCAAGCTAACTAGGTCTTCCTCCTACAGGGGCTCAATAAAATGAAGTCGCCCCATTTCGCTCATCTGCGTACTATACGCATGATTTGGGACCACTCTGCGGTTAACTAGAGGACTTCAACAACAACTTTTTAAATGATAGTATACTAGCTAATTTTTAGTACGTTTTCAAGCTTTAAAGTAATATTTATAAAATTCGCTTGTTATTCTCACAGTTTACATCTAAAGCGAGATCGTTCTTGGAAAGACACCTCTGATAAAAACACTGACGTATAATTTCCCTCTGTATTTCAGTACATTTTCTTTTAATAGCTCTTTTCATTGTTAATATTTTCCTCTTTTTTTTTTTTTTTTTTTTTTTTTTTTTTTTTTTTTTTTTTACTTTCTTTCTTCAGAGGAGCCCGATATGCTTATTCTTTTCGAAGGAAAACCCAGTCGAAGTAAGTAAATTTATCGAAAATGACAATTTACTTTTTTTAACTCTAAAATGTAAACTGCCCTCTAAATGTACTACGTTATTTTACATTTTACATAAATGTAATACACCCTCTCCTTCCTATGAAATAATATCCGAACCGAAGGAGAATTTGAATTTCCAGTTAACGCCCAGAAAAAAAAAGCGTCCTTTTACTTCGCTAAATGTCTCTTACCATGTACTAATTTTTGTCCGAAGATTCATCAATATGTAATGCTTTGATTGTAAATATTAAAGCAGGGATCAAGTTTTGATAGCTCATGATCTAATCCCTGTATGCGGCTATTAAAGTTTGATAGTTTAGTGATAAATATCTAAATCTCTTTTTAAATGATATTTGAAATTTGGATGTCAGAAACATTTATAATCTAATTTTGATTCAATTTCAAGGAATAGAGCATAAATTAAAAATAACCCAGCTGCTTACATATTATAGAACATAGAGAGTTTATAAGCAAGCCATGGCTTTAGTTTATTTATTATAATCCAAGCAGGGGCGTAGCCAAGGGAGGGGGGGGGTTAGGGGGGTCATAACCCCCCCCAATGAGGAATTTTTTGCCATACAAAATGTATATTCCTCACTACATTATCACACACACGTATACATATATATGAGTTGTAGTAGTCGTAACCCCCCCATAAAAAATTTCTGGCTACGCCCCTGAATCCAAGCCTTTTTTATGAAAAATGGGGGGGGGCTCAAAGATAAGGTATTTTAACAGATTATATTTTTTAAAATTTTTACTATGACAAATGAAGGCATATTTAAAAAAATCACAGATACATACACAAGTTTTATTTAAATTAGAATCAGCCTTTTTCAAAACCCCTAAGAACTTCTGTCGATTCCATTTGAAAAGTAATTTTCAAAACATAAGCTAATTATATTTGAAGCTAGCTTCAATCCTTTCAAGGGCAATTGTTTTCACCGTCTGCCTGGGGTTTAGAGCGGTTTTCTCCAGATGTAATCCGAGTACGCTTTAGTACCCCTTAAAAAGTCCTCCTCCCAAGGTCATTTCCCCCTTTGACAGACAGTTCTTGTGTAGCTTTGCCTTAACAACAACAGTATTCTATGCATATTCTTCAATTTTTGTAGATGTCTGTAATAAAAAAGCATATTTCCGACATTCATTTTATGTAGATCTTAAAAAGTCCTCCTGTCAAGGCACACCTACTTAGGCAAATAGCTCTCGAGTAGCTTTGTATTGATACACAATCCAATCATTTTAAGAAGAACTGACGAATTTCTTAATAAATATCCTTCGAACATGCCACTATTTTAAAACCTTTAGTATTTTGTAAAAGTAAGTATATCGTGAAATGAAACTAAGGAAATTGACTAATGTTTATATATTTTTGTGACCGACGGTGAAAGAGCTAAAATTAGATGGGATAATATACATCCCATTGCGCTCAAAGGGTTAACGATTGCATATTTCTGCATACATTCAAAAAAGTATTCAACTATGTCAATTTTCCTATTTTAATCTTGTAAATAACTCTCTCTGATTAATTTCTCAAAAAGAGCTCTTTAAAGACACATAAAAATAATTAGTATACACGACCTGATTTCCTTTTGATGGACAAAACCATGTTTTCTGTAGATAAGCGATATAAGAAAATTGGCTTAATATTTTTTTAAATACCTTCTGAGCATTGTCATACTCATTTAACCTGTCGCAGAGATTAATATGTTTTCAGACCCAAATTGCTAACTTTCTCAATTTTCAGAGTAGAGCAAGAAATTTGATAGCTTAGGTAAACTTGGCACAACGAGACTAAAAAATATAGTTTGTATTCGCGCTTTAAAAGTAAAGTTTGAAATTAATAGACATTGAAAAAATTCTGATTTTTAAATGAAATATATCGTAAAATTATAAGCATATCTAAACAATTTATTTTTGTGACCAATAGACTATCGTTTAGGGTTTTTTTTTTTTTTTCAGGGGTTGGTGGGGGGTCGGTGGTAGGTGTCACTGTACAGTACATGTGCATGAAATTATTCTCCTGTTTGATATATATAACGAGCACCTATGAATATATTAAGCCAGAGGCCTTAATTGTTCCCAGTATATTTACTTTATTTTTAATATTATTTACATTAGTTCATTAAATTGCTCAAATTTTCATTTTAAAGTTAGAGATTTTCTTTCTTAAGAACAGTATTAATACAAATATTCTTAATTTTGTTTTAAAAATTATTTAACTTATTTAGAATTTGTATTTTGTTATGAATGTAAATGAAGTGATCGATAAAAGAGCTTATAGCAATGTTTAAGTTTAAATGTATGTATCGTGTTAAGGCTAACCTACACGACGGGTAACTCCCTAAGGAGGGGTGCTTTGGACGAAGGACTTTTTAAGGGGATCTAACACGTATTCAAGTTACATCTGCAGAAAACTGGAAACTCCAAACCGTTAGACCGACAGCCACGCGATTGGCCAGAACCCTTGACCTTCACACTTCAGCTATCTACTATGTTCATTGGGAAATGTCATTAAATCTTTACATTTTGTACTTCATATTTTATAAAAACACAAGAAAACAAACCCAGGACTGAGAAAACCCGATCTCCGCCATGTTAAGTAGTTTGACTTTATGTACCTTTTTCTCAGAAATGGTAAAAGATAAAATTGTAACATTTTTATTGCAGTTAGAACAACATGTTTTGCATGCTTTAACATCACACATCTGGACATGCAATTTAAGGATTTGTCCAGAATTATTTATTTTAGACAGCAGAATTCTTCAAGAAGTGCAAATTTAAAAGTGATTTTTAATCAAATATTTATAATATGTATTTTTTATTTTTACTTAGAAATTAGAGTGTTCAAGTATGTAAAACATATCGTTCTAACTGCTGTAAAAATTTTATTACACCATCTTTCACCATTTCTGAGAAAAAGGCACACGAAGTAACGTGGCGGCGATAGAGCTTATCCGGTCTCCTTAAAACATTTCTAATATTAATTTGACCGTAATTATTAAAATGTTAGTTTTATAAGCACACCAAAATAGCAAGTAATCTGTGTCTTCATTCCCCGATATCAAGGACGGATGGGATGTTTCTGATACTTCAAGTTAATAAATAATTTTGAAAGATACTAAAAAAATAATAACTCAGATACAGTGCGTTAGTTGCATAACTAAGTTTTATAATATGGATTAGAGATGAGACGGGCTCAGCCCGGTCCCGAACCGGGCTCGGGCTCTGTAATTCACAATTGCGTTCGGGCTCGGGCTCGTGAAAAATTTCTCCTTTATTAAACATACCCCTTGAAATAGATTTTTAAAAGTGATTGGAATGAGGAAAACAAAAGTATACTTATTTTTTAAAAAATAGCGCCACGGGCGCCTAGAAGGTGCGTGAAGCTCTTCGGATATTTCAGAACGCGGCATATTGCTTAGTTAGTCATGAGAAATGACATTATTTGATAAACATGGATATATAAAGAATTAGAAAGTGCATTGAGAGTTTGCAACTATATTTGTCTTTAATTTGCACAAATGGCAAAATTCATTGTATTCTATCAATGAAGTAATTTGATTTTTTTTTTTAAATCTTTAGCTGAAATTTCGGGCTCGGGCTCCGACTTAAATAATATAGCTCGGGCTCGGGCTCGGCTTCAAAAAATGAGCCTGAACTCATCTCTAATATGCATGTTTCTAATGTCATGTTTTGAAAAGTCTAAATCAAATGAAAATATGCTTGAGCACCACGTGCTGCATGTATGTCTGCAGTTTGTAGTAATGTCTTCTTGTTCAATGGTACAACAGTCAGTTTCCTGCCGGAAGTTAATGTTTCATTTTTCTTTCATGGAGTTAGGCTACTATTCAGATATATTTAGTAGCTACTAAACCTATTGTTCAGCAGTGGCGTATGCAGACTTCCTTCAAGGGGGGGGGGGTGTTATAGACATAATTTTGTGTTAAAATGCGTAATATTTAAGCAAAAAATTGAAAATTTATGGACATTTTGTTAAAATTTTTTTGACAAGGTGAGGTTTGAACCCCCAACCCCCACCCCCACTTGCGTACGCCTCGTTCAGTTAGTAAGTGGGCGGGGATGCTAAAAGTTAGTAAATAGGAATTCATATACATTTAGTACTAAACACGTGACTAACACTAAGGGAAAAATGAGGTAAAAGTTAACGGGGAAGTTAGTAGACGAGTCAGAGCGCTCAGAGTAGGTTTGTTTAGTCACGTAATTTCAGCAGCTTGTTTGGTCACGTGATTTTAGCAGCTTGTTTTGGTCACGTGCTTAGTATCTCCGCCTCCAAATTCTATATGAATCGACTTTACTAAATTTAGTAACTAAACAATAGGTTTAGTAGCTACTAAATCTATCTGAATATAAGCCTTAGTTTCCCATATGATCTTGCTTGTTTGCTCTGAACTTTTCCGTCATGGTGTATAACAGATCTCTGATTTAAAAAAAAAAAAATCACCTGAACAAAATGACTTAAATATGGTATCTCTTCCACAACCTATCTCTTATACAGGGTGTCCCCTAAAGGTGGTAACGGACTTTAATTCTTTATATATTAGAAATAAGTGGGCAGTATAAATTGAAAAAATGTTCAAAATGAGGTCAGAAATAAGACGCAGTTAAGAAATAACTCATCTCTTTCATTTCCAAAAAGTTATACTTTTTAAATTTGTATGCGGTCCCCTTACAAAACAATTCCCAGTTAGTAAAATGTGCCCCATACACACATGAGGTGACTTACAAAATTTTACAGTTATACATTAAAAAGTGTCAGATGTATGAAGATAAATATAACGTTGACTTAAACCATTTTTCCATGTCTCTCGAAAGAAAAAAATCCCATCGAATGATCGCATTTCAGGGGTCGTACAGAATAATATTTTTTTCTTCCACTCTAAACGTTTACATTTTAAAGCATGTATAGTCCCCGACAGGGGCGTAGCCAGAAAATTTTAATGGGGGGGGGGGGGTTACGACTACTGCAACTTCCATACATGCATACATGTGCGTGATAAGGGAGTGAAGAATATACATGTTCTATGGCAAAAAATTCCTCATGGGGGGTTATGACCCCCCTAACCCCCCCCCCTTGGCTACGTCCCTGGTCCCCGATCATCTTTCTCTAACTATATCTCTTAGACGTTGTATGATGAAAGGCTCAAATGTGGTACATGACCTCATTAGTGTATGCGGCACATTTTATTAATTGGGAATATTTTTCTGTTATGGAAATGACAGTGTATATTCTCAATAAATTTATTTTGAATATTCACAATACGTAGAATACTAATATGCTTATATTTCCACTTACAGAACCAGTAAAATTTCATATTCGCAGCAGCGACCACCTGGTAGATATTAAAAGAAATAAAGTTGAAAAAATTGAAGGAAAGAAAATCATCAGCAGTTTCTTACAGAGAGCAGCGACCACCTGGTAGATATTAAAAGAATTAAAGTTGAGAAAGTTGAAGGTAAGTAACTCATCAGCAGTTTCTACTACTAGCCACTCAACTGTTTGACAGAGGAGCGCAAGTCTGTTAAATCAAATAAGACGCTCATTTATTCAGGGTGTCTCCCAAAAAAGTGGTAACGGGCTTTCATTCTTTATCTGTTAGAGATAAGTGGGCAGTATAAACTGAAAAAATGTTCAAAATTAGGTCGGAAATAAGAGTTAAGGAAAAATTCCTCTCTTTAATTTCCAAAAAGTTATACTTTTTAAATTTGTGTGCGGCCCCCTTACAAAACAATTCCCAATTCGTAAAATGTGCCCATTACATTCATGAAGTGACAAACAAAATTTGACAGTTATAACTTAAAAAATGTCAGAGATATGAAGATAAATATAACGCTGACTTAAACCACTTTTCCATGGCTCTCGAAAGGAAGAAACCACGTCGAATGATCGCATTTCAGGAGTCTTACACAGAAATTACGTACGAAAATCTTTTTTCCCACTCTAGCAATAAACGTTTACATTCAAATTGTGTATAGTCCGCGATCATCTTTGTTTAAAGATATGTCTGCGAGGTTGTATGATGAAAGGCTCAAATTGGGTGCATCACCTCATAAGTGTACGGGGGCACATTTTACTAATCGGCACTGTTTTTGTACAGTCGGCGTGTTTGTCGTATGCAAATTTTAAAAGTGTAACTTTTTGTAAATGAACGAGAATAATTTTTTTCTTTACACTTATTTCCGACCTTATTTTGAACATGTTTTCAATTTACGCTGCCCACTTATCTCTAATAGATTATGAATTAACCCTTTAAGGCGCAACCCTTTCCCAATGCTGAAAAAAAGGGCAGCCGTTGCCATCGCTCGACTTAACGACCAGCAAGATGGCGGACGATTGAAACGTTCATCGCGTGCGACAGATCTAGAGACCCTTTTTTGACACAGCTGGCTGTGCCCGGCACAACCAGCTGGCAACAGTCGAAACGTCAGAGTTTAGTGTTCCCAGAGCGGGAACACTGCGCGTTAAAGGGTTAAAGCCGGTTACGACCATTTTGGGACACCCTGTGTATATTTGATGCACAGTCGCAGCAATATAAATATTAGGTGTACCGAAAAGTAATGCCAGTTTTTTGTATGTCAGTATTTTACCTAGCCAAAACTACTGATCTAATAATAAGAAATATGGCTCGTATGTGAGTTTTCTTTAGCGTAGGTGCTAGATTGGAGTGCACTTTCCAAAATTCGTTACTTATGGGGAATAGGGGGCCAAAACACTTTTTTGACATATCCTGCGTGACCTCGCAGAAGAAGAGTGATGTCCATAAAATTCTTGCTGTAAAATACAACACTCCGAATTCCTAAAATTTGATATCCTCCAAAGAGGACAGGCATGCTAAAAATAGGGGGAACTGGAGATTTTTCTTGAAAGAAAAAAAAAATCTATAAAATTCTCCCTCTAAATTAAAAAAATTCGTAGGCACACATTGTTTGTAATTCAGTACTTGTTGAAAATTTGCTTGTTTTAAGTTTATGTAAAAAATGGACGTTACTTTAGGGTACATCTAATTCTATAACCAAAAGTGTCATGGAAAGAAAGAAATTATGCTGTAATTTTTCAATGTGTATAAAAATTAGTTTAGAAAAATAATCTTAGAGAAAGCTAAAGTTCTATTTCTAGTTTCAAAATTTAGTATATTTTTAAATTTCAACGCAAAAAAATACACATCCTCGGGTCTTCGAGCCTCGTCAGAGGGAGACCCCCCCCCTCAACCCCCCTAATTTTTTAGTTTCATTATTGCCGTATTAAAACGATATAATTTGACTATGTCATTTTATCTCTCACCCCTTTTTCTTTTATTCTACCTTTACATTTATTTTATCGACTGGAAGTAGGAGGGTTTCCTCACCTTTCCTTGCAATTGCAAACGTGGTCGATGATAACTAAAGTAACTTATATAATTTTTAGTATCTATCTTAATACATCAAAAATTTTGCTTTACGTTATTTGATATTGTTGAGAGAGCTTTAGGCGAGTAGGGTTGCTGTATTTTGCCTGGTAACCCTATTGGCGAGTCATCCAGAGTGGATAAGAATTCTAAGCTGTTAGGCTTATGTTTAAAATTATTCCTTTTTCCACTTTCACATTCGCTCGCCCAGTGCCCGATGCGTTTACACCTTTTACAAGTTATTCTTGAGGCATCCTTAATTTTATGAGTCCATGTTTTATGTTTCCATGTTTCGTAATTATCTTTATTCAACGTTTCAATTCGCCAAGTTTCAGTCGCCATTTTGAGGATGAATGATGCAGCCTTGAAACGAACGTTAAAAATCAGCAAATAAATAAATTAATCCATCTGGTGTCCATACCCTTTTAGAAATGTTAGCAGAGTTATGACACAAACATAGTAAGCGTGGGATTTTAACATAACATTTACTTTATTAAATTAGAACTGAAGAAACAGGCACATCACATAACAAGGTAACATCAAGAAGGGAAAAAGTATAGAAGGAGTAAAAAGAATGCCTGCGCGAGCACAGTTACAGTTAAGTTGATAAATGTTTATTGAGGGATACAGAATTCATGAGGATAAGAGATTGCACAGTAAAAAAATAAACAATCCAATACTCAACAATTTATTCTTACTTTTATGTGGGGTTTTTTTTGGGGGGGAGACAAAATTTTTGGACAATTTTCAGTAAAGGGGGTGAGAGATAAAATGACATAGTCAATAATACTAAATAAACTTGCTAAGTCAGCTGATAATTCATCTAGGAAGTACTTCCCATCTCTCCCTTTGCACAGCATACCGTTAAAATGGCTTAATATTGCCGTTTAAATGCCTTGATAAAGAGCTAAAAGACGGCTGCTTTTAGGTTCAATTCACTCGCTTGACTTGAGAGTTTTTTCCAGATCTATAGCTGTTTGGCCGTTATCTCAATTGTTCCTAATTCCAAGTTCATTTATTTCAATGTACCAATTTACAGCACAGTAATACAAATACTATCACCGCAAATGTCATAAAGAGAAATAAATTATGCTATAACCCTACAGCGTGTATGTAAATTAGTTTAGAAAAATAATCTTTCTAACACAAAGAGACAGGGGAATCGGACCCACGAACGTACGCTTACGCGATTGGCGTGAAGGAGGACAGACCCTTAACCTCCAATCCACTGGCCTCAACTCAATTGCTGGTTCATAAGATTTATGTTGTTAACGTCCGTATTCACTAAGTACTTGACACCCGTGTTAAGCCACCAAAACAAAGGTCAGATGTCGAATGGATGTATATTTAATGTCTGTTTAACGTCTGAAGGGGTTAACACGGGTATCAAGTACTTGAATGGTGAATACGGCCGTTGGTCTGCAATCCACGAATTATCTTAGTTTCCATGAATGAGATTGAAAACTTACATCGGACGTATGAGGTTTTCACTTTTGGTTCTGGGAACATTCTTAAGGGGTCATTCATTAATTACGTAAGGACGATTCTGGCCATTTTAACCCCCCCCCCCAATACCATGTAAGAGCACATAAGATTTCTGGGACTCCCCTGCCCCCTTCTTACGTAAGATTTTATCTGGTTTTATAGAAAAGGATTAATTGCACTAAAACTCATAATTTGGCGTAAATCAAAGATTTTTATTTTTTTTAAGATATTTTGGGTTATACCATTATTTTTATTCGATTTAGATGCGAAAAGAAAAAATACATCTCAGAAATGTTTTCCACCAACGCATAGCTCTCAAATATCCATTACTCTATGTTAGAAATCCATTACTCTATGCACATTTCGACTTTAAAATCTATATAAATAAAATTAGACTTTTGTCTGTACATTTCTTGAAATTCAAAAATCTTGCGATTTCTATCCGTTTCAAGCACCCGGGATTCCGATGCGACCCTCAAAAAAAAGTTTGTCTGTCATTCTGTCGTTCTGTCATTCTGTCCGTGACGCTTTTTTTGTTCAAGTATCACGTAAAAACGACTTAATCGAATGATATGAAATTGGGTGTCATGATAGGTGGTCACTCAACTTAAAACATAGGCGTCCAATTTTTAAAAAATCCTCATTGGATTTTGAGATTTTGCGAAAATTGTTTCAAACTGCGTAAATTTGTGTTCAAGCATCACGTAAAAACGACTGAAGCGAATGATATGAAATTGGGTGTCATGCTAGGTGGTCACTCAACTTAAAACATAGGCGTCGAATTTTTAAAAAATCTTGATTGGATTTTTCGATTTTGCGAAAATCGTTTCAAACTGCGTAAATTTGTGCTCAAGCATCACGCAAAAACGACTGAAGCGAATGATATGAAATTGGGTGTCATGATAGGTGGTCACTCAGCTTAAAATATAGGCGTCGATTTTTTAAAAACTCTTCATTGGATTTTGAGATTTTGCGAAAATCGTTTCAAACTGCGTAAATTTGTGTTCAAGCATCACGTAAAAACGACTGAAGCGAATGATATGAAATTGGGTGTCACGATAGGTGGTCACTCAACTTAAAACATAGGCGTCGAATTAAAAAAAAATCTTGATTAGATTTTGAAATTGTGCGAAAATCATTTCAAACTGCGTAAATTAGTGTTCGCACATCACGTAAAACTGCAAAGGTGAAAAAAATGATATTTGGTGAAATGATAGGTGGTCACTCACCTTAAACTATAAGCATCTAATTAAAAAAAAAAAATCGATCAGATTTCGAGATTTTGTGAAAATCGTTTAAAACTGAGTGAATCTTTGTTCCCGCAATTACGTAATAACGACTAAAACGAATGATATGAAATTTGGTCACACGATAGATGGTTGCTCAACATAAACTATAGGAGTCCAATTTTTTAAACATTTTTATTAGATTTTGAGATTTTGTGAAAATTCTCTCAAAATGCGTTTATATTTCTTCAAACATCACGTAATAACGACTAATACGAATGATACGAAATTGAGTGATATGATAGGTAGTTGCTAATCTTAATTTATAGGCGTTGAATTTTTAAAATATTTTGATTACATTTTGAGATTTTGCGAAAATCGTTTTAAAATGCTGGAAATTTGTTCCAGCATCACGAAATAAAGACTGCAGGGAATGAAACGAATTTGGGTGACATGATAGGTTGTCACTCAACTTAAATTCTAGGCTTCCATTTTTTCAAAAATGTTGATTAAATTTTTTGATTTTGCGAAAATTATTTCAATATGCGTAAATATTCGTTCGCGCATCACATAATTACGACTAATGCGAATGAAATGATATTACTTAGTTACTCTCTAACCTGTAATATTTTAACAATACATAACAATTATAACTTCGCTTTCTTTACTTTGGCAACATACTACATCCATTCTGTGTACTCATACAATGCTGACGAAAGATCTTGCTTTTTTGGAAATTTGTATTCACTAACCCGTCGAGGACGGGTACTTCAGCTAGTATTACCTAAGAATGACTTTTACCCTCCACCAGCTCCCCCGAGATAAGGCCATGTAGAGATTTTGAGAACCACCCTTCCCCCCCTCGGGACCCTTACGTAATTAATGAATGCCCCCTAAACGCTCAACCAGTGCCACTAGTGCAACTAGTTTTAATTTTAGGTGTTCTTAAAAGTTCAGTTTTTAAACTTAAGACGGTTGACAGTTGTTCTTACAGTCAACTGTGAGTGCAGTTTGTTTAAAAACTAAAACTGCGGCATGAGCCAGTTGATTCTGTTTTGGATAGTTATTTTTCGCATCTGGCACATTTATTTCCGGACTTATGTGCTGAGCTTCAAGAATCCGCTTATAAAACCTCCTCGTCCTAGAAAGTGCACAACGCAATGAAAATTTTTACTAACACAGAGAAAGGAAATTTCTTACAACCATGGTAAAAGTGAGAATCGAACTCACGAAAGACGTTCTGTAAAGCCTCACCATGGCACAGTGGTCATGCCACTGGAAATGGTAGACGGGCGAAGTGTGAAGGTCCCGGGTTCGGGTCCCATCGCGCATCCGTCGCCGTGGTTTTCTCCGAAACTTAGCGTAAATGCGGGTTAGGACCCCCTTAGAAAGACCCCCACGGAGGGCACCCCCCCCACTTGTGTTGTCCTTCTGACGGGGATTTATATGCGGGATCCAAGCCAAGAACACAAATCCGATCTACGTGTTCACAATAACAAACGTTCTGTGATAAGATAAGCAAACGCATCACGTAGGCAACAAAACGGAACGAAAGAATGTCATTCTTAAAGTCGAAGACCACTCATGAATCACACGGATTCCACTTTTCGGACGAAAGCTAGAGGCACAAGTTGATGAGTTTACGAACACAAGGATTGTAGAATAGCCTTTTTGTCACATAAATTCCTAGCATCCTGTAACTGAAAGGATTAATGGTTACAGAAACTTATACACTTAAATACAGATCTTCCATAAGATGGAAAAATCAAACATGAATAACAATGATTCACCCCACCAGTGGCCGAGCGCATATTGCTCTGAACTTCCCAGACAGCACAGCAAACTTGCAGCAAGCTTGATTTATCAAGTCAATAAACTTGAATTAAGCTTGAAAATTTCAAGCGTGTAAGCTTAATGCAAGCTCGAATCAAGTGTTCAAGTTTACACTTGCCCAGCTTGCATTAAGCTTGACATAACAAGCTTGAATCAAGCTTGACATAGCAAGCTTAATTTCAAGCTTAAAATTTTTTTCTAAAAAATAATTTCTTAAATACACGGAGCGCCCGTCGGCAAACCCGCCCTACGTATTTTATTTTTCCACGCATTTTCCCCTCTATGCTGAAATTTCAAGTTATTTTAATCTGTTTCCATCAAGCGTCCGCGGCTGGAATCGAACTTGGGACCTAGAGTTGGGAAGCCAGCGTCCTATCCATTCAGCCAGTCTGCCTAGCGGTGGCGTGACTTAAGTTTGAAGTGACTGTTATGGCTGTCACGCTGTTTTCTTGCGAGATCGATCAGTGGCCGATGCCAATCTGTTTCTTTTATTTTTCTATGGGATGAATTAAAATTAAAATAATGTTACGTGTGATTTATAGACTCTACTAATAGGGAAATAAGCATAATATAAACTTAAAAGCAGCACACGTTTTAAAACTTTCAATATCGCGACACTCATGTTCGGCAATACTGGCCAAAATCGAGACAAACGACTGATTTTGAAATCAATTTCGTAGTATAATTGTATTTTATTTTGAAGAATTTCCATATTTGGTAATATAGAATCTTTTTTTTTTTTTAATTCTATGGTCAAGTACATTTATGACTGATGATAAATTATTTGTTATGTGGATGTGGCTTTCCAAATCAAGCAGTCATCAAGTTTTATTCAAGCTTGACAGTTCAAATGACTTCTCAGCAGATGAAGTCTCAAGATGACAGTTCAACAGATGAATCAAGCTTGCTGCAAGCTTAAAATGAATTGAACTGTCAAGCTTGTATTAATACGTCAAATTCAAAGAAATGCGAAGCTCGATTTAAGCTTATGTGCTGTCTGGGTTGGAGGCGGAAGGTGCCTGCTTCAAAGCCAGGACACATCCGCCGACCTAGCCGTTCGGAATTTTACGTGGTTTTCTCCGAAACTTGGCGTAAATGCGGGTTAGGACCCCTTAGAAAGACCCCCAAGCAAGGCACAACCCTTATAGTGTTGACGAGGATTTATAAAACTTACTTCGGAACCCAATCACACAAATCCGACATAGATGTTAACAATGATTTTTTCATGTATTATTGCAGAAGTCACATGTAGAAGATGCAAAAGAACTGCTCCCCACACCGAATCGTAAGAAAATAAATAAAGAAAGGAAAAGATGATTATTAATAAAGTAAGCAAATATTTTCATTAATTTGCTTCTGCATAAGTGTATCTCAAATCAAAATCAGAACCAAATTATTGCAAGTGTGAAATTTGTCCCCCTCTAAAAAAAATTTTTTTTGAATTCCCCCCCCCCCCCCAAAAGACTTTCTATGGGCGCCCATGGCTACTTCTGCATGGGCTCGTGTCTACTCATCGTTGCGACGACTTCGAACCTACAGGGAGGCTACGCTGTGCTTCCTGCCCTCGTCGTCGCTGCCTGACCTGGTGTCTTCCCCTCGAACTTTTTTCTTCTCGAGTCGAGATTGTTCCTAAAAATGGAAGAATTATACTGTTAAATAATTGTTGCAAAATAAAATAAGATTGTAAATATATTGTAAAAGAAAATAGGATTGTATCATGATTGTGATTAAAGTATTTGTAAAATAAAGAAATGCATAAAACGTACTTTTTGTGTATCATTTCAGTTCATTATTTGCTACGAAGAAAAATAAATGAAGTTCCATTCACTTTCGTTTCATCTAATCCATTTAAACTCGACAAGCAAGTGTGAACAGGTCTGCAGTAATTGGGGGCAAACATTCAAATACTGTCATTTAAGTATGTGTCGCATATTGGCTATAGGGGAAGTTGGGGTACAGTGAAACATACTATCTAAAATCGGTGTGTCTTACCGATTTTAGATAGTATGTTTCACTGTGTGTGTTATAATTTTCTCCTAGAAAATTATAACACACACATATTATACAAATATATGTTCCAGTTACTGATGTGATTTCTAGACAATCGCATTTTTATAACAAGAGATATAGAAAATTATTGGATTTTCACCACTGAAAGTAAATTTCTTTACTAAAAGTAACTTTGTTTTACCTCCTTGTTTTCATGTGTTTATTTACAAAAGGAATGCGTTCTGGACGCTAAGCTACTGCGTCCAGGCTTCAAATCTGTGCACTGTTTGGAAACATACATTTTTGAAAAAAAAAGAAAAAACTCAAATTGAATCAAAACTACGACCTCCTGTTTCTTCAGATTGTACAGCAAGGAAAACAAAAATAGCTAAATTTTTTAATTCGATTTAAGTAAATTTAATATAAAATGAAAACCCATAGGCTAACCTCTAATAAAAGTATTATGTTATGCTATAACAGTTTAATTAAATTTGTGTTTTCCCACTTAAATTCCATACTTACGTATCACTGTTTATTATAAATGTACATATGCTGATACTTGAATTTCGACTCGTATTACTTGAGTGTTTGTGAAGTGTTTCATTGTACCCCGGTGTATGCTGGGATACAATGAAACCCTGGCAGGCATTTGCTTTTAGTAATTTTTTTAACTATGGAAATGCTATTTACAAACTCATCAAAATTCATTTAGATGGGGAACAGAGTAGAATAAAATTGTACATTAATTTTATTTTTATACACGCAAATTTGCGATCAGGGGGAAAAAAATAGTAAATTCTGTTTCGTTATGCCCCAACTTCCCTACTACAAAAATATTTCGTAGCAAAATCAGTTAACAAAGCATCTCAACTATTAACTTTTGTTCCAAGACTTTTACACCAAGTCTTAAGCAGTGGAGGCTCCAAAGGTTTTTTTGGGATGATTAGATTTTGAAGAAAACATTGTTTCGGTAACAAAAGCTACTTATTTATGACAAATGCCAGGCTTTAAAAATCAAGTCATTAGCGCCTTGCGAAACAAAATGTTCAATGAAACGAAATTTGAGTCTAAACCAATATAAATATATTTTGGGAGGTGCTAAGTTATAAAAAGACCCTTTCAAGTGTACAATAAAGCAGAATGTCACTCTTCAGTGATCTCTTCTAGGAGGCTAAAGCCTCCCAGCCCCTCCCCTGGGCTACACTGCTTTTAACCCTTTGAGGCGGAACCCTTTCCCAATGCTGAAAAAAGGCAGCCGTTGCCATCGCTCGACTTAAGCTCAACTAACTTACCAGCAAGATGGCGGATGATCGAAACGTTCATCGCGTGCCACAGATCTAGAGACCCGTTTTTGACGTTGTGCGGCACAGCCAGCTGCGTCAAAAAAGGGTCTCTAGATCTGTGGCACGCGATGAACGTTTCGATCGTCCGCCATCTTGCTGGTAGTTAAATCGGGCGATGGCAACGCTTGCCCTTTTTTCAGCATTGGGCAATCTATCCAGCTGTTCTCGCATTCTTCCATTTTTCAGCAGATGTCAGTGAGATCAGTGTTAAAAATAAATCGTGACAATTTTTTTACGGGAAAGGACGTGCTAAAAAGTAAAGGTTTCTCGTGGAGCTATGTCACCCGCAACTATTTTTATAGAAATCAAATCTATTCTTCGTGACTGGCAACAGTCAAAACGTCAGAGTTTGGTGTTCCCAGAGCGGGAACACTGCGCGTTAAAGGGTTAAATACTGATGAGTATAGTGTGTTTCAGACTTGACACCTTCGATTTCTCTCGACTAAGAAAAGCAGAGTTTGTTTATTTTTAATCCCAATAGATAGCACTATTTATTTAATTACATAAACCTTCTAATCATTGCTAAGTGTGAGAGCCTCTGACATTAAATTTGTTATACGGAATTCTTAAATTAAGAAAACTTTAAAGTCAAGTAATTTAATAAATCTGAATAACTGAAGAGAATACTGTTATAAAATAATTTAGTTAAATTTGTAGAATTTTTCCGCTGTATAAAATTAGTTTCATTTCTTGTACTGAATACATCATAGATTGACAATAATTCATTTCTATGCATCTTAGAAACCATCACCGAAAAGAGGAAAGCTTTATAGGGAACGATCAAAGCGAGCTATTATGGGGTGACCTGAGTCCCAAAACATCGCCAAAGCCCTTTTCGGTGGTTGGTAAGCAGCGGCAGTAACCTCATGCTTTATAAACAATTAGATTTTTAAAACATTAAGCGAGATCCAAGTGATAATCCACTGCCGAAATTTGAGAAAAAAATTCTGCGCGTATGAAGTATGAAGATTTAATTTGCATTAGTGGTAATGTATAACAAATCAAACAACCATAATCCTGATCTACGCTTAAAAATACACTCTTGTGAAAGACGAAGATTTTCTCTTAACCAAAATATCCCAATGACACATTTTATTTAATTGTTCATCCCATGAAAATTCTTACTTTTTAAACCAGAGAAAAGTGGTAAATTCTTGACATTAGGGAAATGTGGAAATACCGATCCAGGAAAAATGTTAGTTGTATATTGAATGTAAATCAAGAACATATGAGGTACTCCTATGTCCAACAAGTTTTGAATTACAATATTTTAAACATTAATCTGCGACCTTTCATAAGTATTTGGTTTCACGACACCAAACTAATATTCTGAATTGGTAATAGTTTTGCTTACTTGTAACCAGTAATACTGACAATTTATTGCACATATAATTAGTAAAGTACAACAAGAATACTAATCAACAATTTTATTGTGCTCAAAAGACTTGCATTATATACAACTAGCTGCGTACCCGTTCTCCGCACGGTAGGGAACGAAACTTTTTCTTACATATATAATTTGAATTGATTCCAGTGATTTGGAATCTCAAAATAAGCAAAATGATTTGACTCTTGGCGAAAAGTTTCTCATTCGTTATTCGTAAAGTTAGTATAAGTACTGACCTGAGACCATTGTTAATATTATGACAAAAACTATGTCGGTGTCATTGCCGATCAGAAAAAGAAAAGCGTGACGGTTTGCAGCGAAAATTCCTAACTTTCAAAATGTCTCATTTCTACATCATACTCTTTTTTAGATTTAAGTTATACCACCTTAGATACTACATGATGTGGCGAACCGTTTTATTTTATACTAGCTGCGTGCCCGTTCTTCGCACGGTAGGAAACGAAAAATTTCCTCACATGTGTAATTCGAATTAATTCCAGTGATGTGGAATCTAGAAAAAGCAAAATTATTTCACTCTTGACTTAAAATTTGTGTCATATGTAATAACCTGAGATCATTTCAATATAATGGCACAAAAAAAACTATGTCAGCATCATTCGGTATCAAAAAAGTGAAAATGGACCGTTTGCAGTGAACTTCTCACTTTCAAAATGTCTTATTTCCTCAGACATGCTGTCTTTTAGGTTCACGTTTTAGCGTTAAATACCTCAGACACTACATGAAATGGACATTTTTTTTATTTTAAAAATACGTCACCCTCTCTTGCAACCCTTTACAAAAAGAAAAGAGATAAGAGATAAGACTGCGCTATTTATAAAGGCTTTAAAATTGTTTTTCTAGATTATGCAGTTTAATTTTTCTTCTCACAAATAAATCGAGTATTTATTAAAGGAAATTGAGCCAAGCAAAGAAATCGTCTGCTCGCGGGACCCGTTTTTATTTATTTTTTCCAACTGGCAATTTTAATCATTGTTACTGTATCCATGACAACCAAACCGCAAGATGAGAAACCGAAATTGATAAGCAGGTGCTACGGAAATGAAAATCCTTCTTTACTTAAAAATTCGTAAAAATTCTCCTAATTTATTACTATATTATTAATAAGAGTTATTTTTCCTCCGTTCTTCTTTTAAAAGGGGTTAATTGTGTGCTCCGTCTTTTGCCGAAATATAAAAAAGTTATGACAGATAGAATTCAAGATGCAGCAGTTTTAAAAATATTTTACGAAAGTCAGCGTCAAATTTAATTTTATTTGAAAAATTCCCAAAAATCTGCAAATTATGTTACACAGTCCGAACAAACAGTTTTTAAAAGAAAATTTACTCCTCTATACGATGATGTAACTATCGTTTTCTTGCGAGTGCAATTACCGGCGTTATTATGTATTACGCAAGAAAAATCACTAAAAATCGGACAAAACATAAAATAAAACATGTTCTAATTCGAATTTCGAAAAAATCGCTTCGAGGTGTGTCGAGACCCGTCTTGGAGAATTTCCGTACAAAATTTGGTAGGTCTACGATCACCCGTTTCGGAGCTACGCGAGACACAGACAGACAGACAGACAGACAAACGGACAGTTTACACTCTGTTTTATTTATATAGATAGTTGTGTACCCGCTCTTCGCAAGGCAAGAAGAGAACATTTTCCCAAAATGTGATCATGACTACTTGTGACAAAACAGAATCTCCAAGAAAAAAAAGTTCAGTTACAGTCTTTTCTGTTGAAACTACCGCGGAATATATTAACGTGACGTAGAATTACTTAATGTTTAGTTAGCTGTGAAGTAAGATGGTTGTTGTAAGAGGAATAGAACACTTAGTTTCACGAAATATTTATTAATGCGTTATATTGTGCTTTGATAATTATTGCCCTAGATATCTACTAACTATTACTTATACTATCTTTTATTGATACCAATACAATATATTTTCGTTTTCCAGTCGTTAATACTTAATTTAAAGAAACGGCTTAGATATTTGCCACGAATGTAGTCTTTTATTCTTTGGTGACTTTTGCAATTTACGCATTAGTATAAACGATAATCATTTCACTTTATGGTTGCCACTAAAACAGCTCTCCATACTTTTGTATGCTTAATTATTGTCAGATTGGCCTATTTAGCACCAGGACCCTATTATCTCACTGGCAAATCGGGACTTTGCCCAGTGCCTCCGGTTCGAAATGGTCCCCAATTTCAAATGTTGTTCTGAAATATTCTTTTTTATAAACATATTTTATGAAAAATAAAACAAATTTCATAGATGGAGGCCCCAAAATTCATCAATGCCCGGGGTCCCTGTTTGGTATAATCAGGCCCTGTTTAGCACCGCAAAATATTTCTTGCGATTCGAAAACGTGTCCCGTTTAAAATCTCAATTGAAAATAATGCTGGATAATTCACTGGTGAAAAAACAGCATTCAATTCTTTTTCTAGCAACGTAAAATAAAATATGGAATTATTTCATGCGTGGTGTATGTTTTGCATGTGGGTTCGTTATTCTGATTGAGTTTCGAAAGGGGTTTTAAACTCGTGACGTCAAAATGACTCGTGACGTCATTTCACATGTGAAAACTCTGTTATTTTAAAGTAATTTTATTTATTTTTTTTCAGCTGGCAATTTTAATCATTGTTACTGTTTCCAAGACAACCAAACCGCAAGATATTCCGAAATTTTTAAGCATTTAAGCAGCTGCGATTGAAATGAAAATCCTTCTTCACTTAAAAATTCGTAAAAATTCTCCTAATTTATATTTTTCCTCCGTTCTTCTTTTAAAAGTGGGCGAATTGTGTGCTCCGTCTTTTGCCTACATATAAAAAAGTTACGACAGATAGAATTCAAGATGCAGCAGTTTTAAAAATATTTTACGAAAGTCAGCGTCAAATTTAATTTGATTTGAAAAATTCCCAAAAATCTGCAAATTATGTTACACAGTCCGAACAAACAGTTTTTAAAAGAAAATTTACTCCTCTATACGATGATGTAACTATCGTTTTCTTGCGAGTGCAATTACCGGCGTTATTATGTATTACGCAAGAAAAATCACTAAAAATCGGACAAAACATAAAATAAAACATGTTCTAATTCGAATTTCGAAAAAATCGCTTCGAGGTGTGTCGAGACCCGTCTTGGAGAATTTCCGTACAAAATTTGGTAGGTCTACGATCACCCGTTTCGGAGCTACGCGAGACACAGACAGACAGACAGACAGACAAACGGACAGTTTACACTCTGTTTTATTTATATAGATTGATACAAACCAGAAAACTTGTGCAGCTCAACTACATAAACATTTCATTTCCAAAATTTCAATCTCACAACCTGTAGAGTTTTGACTAAGGTATTAATTTATACAGTGCTGTATTTTCCGTGAAGATAAAATTATTACATCTTGGAGTAATTTAACAGAACACCACATTACTAGTCACTACACCAAAATATGCAGCATGGCACATGAAAAAGTTTTAACAATATTCTATATCCAGTTCATATCCACAATAAATATTGAATTAACCCTTTGAGGCACAACCCTTTCCCAATGCTGAAAAAAGGGCAGCTGTTGCCATCGTTCAACGTAACTACCACCAAGATGGCGGACGATCGAAATGTTCATCGCGTGCCACCGATCTGGAGACCCTTTTTTGACGACAGCTGGCTGTGCGACACAGCCAGCTGCGTCAAAAAGGGTCTCCGCATTCTTCCATTTTTCAGCAGATGTCAGTGCTGTTAAAAACAATCGTGACAATTTTTTTACGGGAAATCACGTGCTAAAAATTAAAGGATTCTCGTGGAGCTATGTCACCCGCAACTATTTTTATAGAAATCAAATCTATTCTTCGTGACTGGCAACAGTCAAAACGTCAGAGTTTGGTGTTCCCAGAGCGGGAACACTGCGCGTTAAAGGGTAAACCTATTTGAGGATGAAAACAAGTACGTAATTGTTAAAACGTGGGACTACATTTATTCACTATTAACAAGTTGCCTTACCTTTCGTAAAGATAAAGCACACTTGGCCCATCTGCCAAAAGGAGAAATGCCTTGAGTGGAGGGCTTTACGGTGTTTTAACGCGTATTCACGTTACATCTACACGCTTAAACCAAACGAGTGAAATTCGATCAGTCGGAGCTAAAAGTGAGCCAGTTTTCAAAAGTGAGCTTTTCCTTTAGGAGCGTTTTTCGATCACAAAGGCGGAGCGGAATATAACAATAAGCGAGGACGACGTTTCTCGGAAAAAACAGGACGAAGTTCTCAGAAAAAACAGGACGAAGTTCTCAGAAAAAAGACTACTTAAAGAGCACTTTCGCGGAAAAACCGGTCGGTTTCCATTCAAACTGATCGCTCCGCGATGTATCGTTTTTTTCGCTCTTTGGGTTTAAGCGTGTAGAGAAAAACTCTAGAAACTCCAGACCGTGTACGGTAGCGTGCAAAAAACAGATGGGGACACAATTATAGGACGAACAGGACGATTTATTTCACTGTCACAAACACATCCATAAAAACACAGGGTTACATTCACATTGCATTATATTCGCGGTGTTAGGTGTGTGCTACAACCGCAAGAGTCCGTTTTAAACTCGCGGTACATCTCCATGCATTCTTCAACACCGTCGCTGTCTCTCCGCCTTCTCGAACTGAAAACAAACAACTTCTGACGTATGGCGCCATCGCATGGAGAAGGGTCTGCTCGACGTCATAACAACCGTTAGATCGACAGCCGCGCGAGAGGCCAGAACCCTTTACCTTTTCCCACTTCAGCCATCTACCAGTGTTCACCGTTTTATCTATTTTACCAGCGGTCGACTCTGAAAATTGTAAATCGCAACTACAATTTTAAAAACTGCTTCATTCTATTACTACATCATTTAAATAAATGCAAATGATTTTCGATCACTATAGTGTAGCGGTTTCATATTGTAGTGCAAGAATTTTAAATTTAACAAATTTTTGGATTTTTTTTTAAATTGCACTTTATACTTCTCTAGTATCATTGTATTCCGTTGCAATAACAGGATCGACACTTGCATTTTTCACTCTCCCAGTAATCTAAAAGATTCAGATCGGAAAGCGCTTCCGTTTACTTGGGTTTTAATCCTAGAGCGCATTCAGCAGCCAACTAGCTACACCTTTTTTCGTAATGAAAATAAAAATTTTGTAGTTTGTCTAATTCAGCATTTAAAATGACCATAATGGAAGTTTTTTCTTCTAAAAATATAGGGCAACATTTTTTGAACAAACAGATATTAATTCGTAGAGTTCGCCTGACAAATTTGCATACAAATTTTTATTGCTAAATAAAAATACAAAACTATTTTAAAAAATGATTAGGTCTCGATAAAGTAGACTTGGGCTATATTACTTTCTTTAGTTTTAGGAGAACTATAAGGTAAACATTAAAATTTTAAAATCTGAATGTTTCATGATTTTTCTGGAAAACTACAAGCTGAAATTTAAAATCATTAAATTATGCTAAGAAAAAAATGGTTACTATTTTACTTTCAGCCCATTTTTGAAAATATCATCCATTTAAGGGTTAAAAAAGGGGGGCAATTTACTCCACGCAACTCCGAAATCGTTAGCGGCAAGAGTATTAGCCTTCACGTTGATAGAGGGTCTTCGAAATACTTCATCTTTGCGTTCAACTTCAGTGCGGTTCTGCTCTGAAAATAAACTAAAACCCAATTCACCGCTGCTAAATCACAGAATGGGTGATCAAACTATTCTGCGATTTAGAAAATCTGAAGGTGGCCAGTCTTCAGATTCCTTGGGTCCGAATATGAGAAACACGAAACTGTAAAATCTCCCCCCCCCCCTCTCTCAGAATTTTGAAGCTCAAAAATTTGTTACCCTCTTTAAATCCCAATAGTTTAGTGAAGTATTAGAGAACCCACTATCATCTCGGTGGATACAAGCTTAAGGTTAAGCTGCCCGGCCACAAAGCACATAATCTAGTTCTAACGAAAGCCTTGCCAGACAGACTGATGGAAATTGGCAAACCTGCCGATGCTACTGACCTTTGAAAAGTTTCTGGTCTAACTTTAGAACAGAGGTCGTGGTTATCAGGGCCGTACCCAGGGGGGTGGTCCTATGGGTCCGGACCCCCCCCCCCGAAATTATCACAATATCTATATATTTATATGTGCGTAAGCGTATATTTATATATAATATGATGATATTCAATAAGTCAGACCCCCCTCAAATGTCGGACCCCCTCCGAAATTATTTCCTGGGTACGGCCCTGGTGGTTATAGTTCTGAATTTCGGTCTCTGGTTCTCAAAATCCGGTTACATAACGTTACAGAAATTAAATAGTTTGTCAAATTTGATCGAAATTAAAGAGGATAACATGTGAATAAAAAAAATTCCACAGCTTTTTAGATTTCCTAAAACGTTAAGTGTAATTTTTAAATAGAATTGCTATTTTTATATTTTTAAAACTTTAACAAAACAGTCTACTGCAATTTCGCCGTTCTAACTTTAATTCTCACGAATTCGTCAATAATGGATTTGTTGTTTAGAGTGGCAGCCCAATGGAGACTCAATAGAAATTAATGACATGCTCATAAGTTTTGTTTGGTTTCTTGAATTTCTTAAGTAATGTTTTATTAGATTTACTTTTCAAAAGCTTCTTTCCTCATAAGCTAAAGAGACAGGAAATGTTATTTAAATTATCGGAGCTACAATATTATCAGATACAAAGTGATTAAGATATTTAGGCATAAATAATTCGAAACAGCTAAAAGCTTCATAGAATATGATAGAATTTAGCGTACATCACTTATTTATAACGCATTCACTTTTGACTAAAAGTATTGACTGGAGATTGGTACAATATTTTTTTTAGTGTTTTGTCATTAAGACTCTTGAGTTTTTAAGACTCTTGAAAAGTGAGCCAGTTTTCAAAAGTGAGCTTTTCCTTTAGGAGCGTTTTTCGATCACAAAGGCGGAGCGGAATATAACAATAAGCGAGGACGAAGTTTCTCGGAAAAAACAGGACGAAGTTCTCAGAAAAAATAGGACGTAGTTCTCAGAAAAAAGACTACTTAAAGAGCACTTTCGCGGAAAAACCGGTCGGTTTCCATTCAAACTGATCGCTCCGCGATGTATCGTTTTTTTCGCTCTTTGGGTTTAAGCGTGTAGAGAAAAACTCTAGAAACTCCAGACCGTGTACGGTAGCGTGCAAAAAACAGATGGGGACACAATTATAGGACGAACAGGACGATTTATTTCACTGTCACAAACACATCCATAAAAACACAGGGTTACATTCACATTGCATTATATTCGCGGTGTTAGGTGTGTGCTACAACCACAAGAGTCCGTTTTAAACTCGCGGTACATCTCCATGCATTCTTCAACACCGTCGCTGTCTCTCCGCCTTCTCGAACTGAAAACAAACAACTTCTGACGTATGGCGCCATCACATGGAGAAGGGTCTGCTCGACGTCATAACAGTCTATACTCCTCCCCTCACGGAGGAAAACTTTTCATGAGTTTGGAGGGAAAAGTTTTTACCTGAAAATCTTCAAAGTTTGTTAAAAATAATTAATTAGGGCCGACAAATCCTATTTCAGTGCCAGTTCAGTGCCATTCAAAGAACAGTGCATTTCCCCAAACAAAAAATGCAATTATAACTACATATAAAAAAGTTACATTAACTTCACTAATAATCTGAAGATATGACCAAATAATACAATTATTTACAATATTAGTAGAAATATAAATTCAAACAAACAGATAATAACATTATAATTTCTTAATTGCCTTTAACTTAGGGGAGACGACTTAAGCTGTCAGCATTTTGATGAAGTTTGCCCTTTTTATGAACAACTTCATAATTGTATGGCTGTAAAGTTAGGGCCCATCTTAAAAGTCGCGGATTTGTCCCGCTGTTTTTCCCTAATCCAACTAAAGGATTATGATCCGTCTGAATAATGAATTTGTGCTGTCCATCGAGATAACACTTCAACTTTTGTACGGCATAAATTATTGCTGCACATTCCTTTTCAATAGTACTATAATTTTGTTCGGCGGAAGAAAACTTTCTACTCAAGTACATTATTGGATGTTCGTCGTCATTTTCTACTTGTGATAGGACAACACCAATTCCATAATTGGAGGCGTCGCACTGTACGAGGAACGGTTTTGTAAAATTTGGACTGTGCAACACTGGTCTTTCCGTTAACCTTCTTTTAAGTTCATCGAATGCAGTTTGACATGCTTCCGTCCATCTTATAGCTGACATGCGACTTTTTCCTTTTAGTAGGTCTGTCAATGGTGCTGAAATCACGGAAAATTCGGGAATGTACCTTCGATAATATCCAGCCAGTCCTAGAAATGACCTAATGTGTGTTTTCGTAGAAGGAGTAGGGAAGTCTCTTATGGCTTGGACTTTAACTTCCCCTGGTCTTCGTTGTCCTTGACCAACTACATGACCTAAGTACTTCACGGTCGCTTTTGCAAACTGACATTTTGATGGTTTTATATGCAACTTAGCTGTCTTCATCTTTTCGAATACAATTTTTAAATGCGATATATGCTCTTCCCACGTAGGAGAAAATATGGCGACATCATCGAGATATGGCACGGAAAATTCTTCGCAAGTTTTTAACAGTCCAGCCATCAACCGGCTGAAATCATATGGAGCATTTTTTAGTCCAAACGGTAACCGTAACGGTTTGAAAATACCAAAGCTGGTACAGAAAGCAGCATAACGCTGAGCTCGTGCCGTTAATGGGATTTGCCAATAACCTCTGGTCAAATCCAGTATAGTTATATAATTTGCACTCGATACCTTTTCCACTAGTTGCTCTATATTTGGTAGTGGAAAATACTGCGTTTTAGTGACGTTGTTCAATTTCCTATAGTCAATGCAGGATCGGGGATCTTTCCCGGGGACTTCAACTAAGATGAGCGGGGATGAAAAGTCGGATTCGCTTTCCTCAATTATTCCGAGAGTCAGCATCTTTTCTACTTCTTTCTTTAAATTTTCACTTTGTCTAGGCGACAACCGGTATGGCTTTGTACAAATTGGTTTCTCGGATTCCAATTCAATATCATGTTTAGTAAGGTTCGTACATCCTGGCTCATTTGAGAAAATGCCAGAATACTCAGATATTAGAAGTCTCAGAGTTTCACGTTCACTTTCAGAAAGTCGGGAGTTTGACTCTATGTTTTGGAAAAGTTCAGACTCTTCATTTTTACAGGAGTTCAGCTGCAAACATGGCATTTCTTCTTCATCAGCATCTGGTTCTTCCGTATATAACAAATTTATATTTTCTGGTCTTTGATAATAAGGTTTCAGCATATTGATATGATACACATGATTTTTTTCTTTGTCTGGAAATTTAACAACATAGTTTGTTTCAGATAATTGTTGGATAATTTGTCCAGGACCTACCCACTGCACGGACAATTTATTCGGCTTTGAAGGAGCCACCACAAGTACTAAGTCTCCCTTTTCAAACTTGCGTTCTGTAGCCTTTCGATCATACCATAGTTTTTGTTTTTCTTTTACGTTTTCCATTTGCTGAATTGCAAGATCTTGGCATCTCTTCATACGATTCATAAGTTCAAAGACATATTCAACTACACTACTTTCTGTCTCTTCTTCACCTTTCAACTTTTCGTAGAGAAGCATGATGGGAGTTCTTAAGTTTTTTCCGTGAACCAATTCAGCTGGAGAAAATCCGGTACTATCATGAGTTACCGTTCGAAGAGCGAAAAGAGCCTGGGGTAAGATATTTTCCCAGTCTGGTCCAGATTCAAAACATAGGACTCGGAGAATTCTTTTTAGAGTTCTGTGCATTCTCTCCACTGGATTACTTTGGGGGTGATAAACGGAGCTTCGCACCACCTTTATTCCAAACCTTTCTAGAAACTCCGATGTAAGTGCACTCACGAAAAATGATCCCTGGTCGGTCTGCAATTCTTTAGGGAATCCCATGCGACTAAAAATCTGAAGTAGCACATTTACAGCAGTGGTCGAACAGAGATTTTCCACAGGGATTGCATCTGGATATTTAGAAGACATGCAAATTGCAGTTATAATGTATCTGTTTCCTGAGGATGTCACGGGCAAAGGCCCACAAGCATCAACATTTATTTTCGTAAAAATTTCTGTGATAACTGGTACGATCTTTAAAGGAGCCTTCTTCTTTTCTTGAGGTTTTCCAGCTCTTTGGCAACTGTCACAAGCCTTCACGAAATTCTCAACATCTCGGTAACAGTTGGGCCAATAGAAACTTTTAAAGAGTGCATCTTTAGTTTTTGTTGTTCCAAGATGAGCCGCTGTTCCTACATGACAAATTTTCATTAACTGTTCACGATACTCCTCTGGAACTACTAGCAGTCGTCTTTCTGTTCCATGTTTGTCTTCCTTCTTATAAAATAACAGTTCATTATTTAATTCAAATTTACTATTTTCCTTAACTGTAGCTAATTCCATTAGAGACTTTAATTCTGCGCTTCTACTTTGGGCGGACTTGAATTCTTCAGGTGTGATCTTCAAAAGATTAGGACTTTCAACAAAAGGCTCCGGTGATGGTAATATACTTTTTTCTTCATCAGTGATTTCGGTTAGGTCAATGATCTCTTGACAACTTTCATTCGAGATTTCTTGCGATTTCTCTTCTTCCTTTCGTAATTCTTTTTTCTTCTTAGAACGTGTTTGAACTGCGTTTATCATATGCATTTCCACATCTTTATTTTTCTTCATACTGTCGATCAATGCAGCTGTCTTATTTCCTAACAAATATTTACTTTCTTCCCATTTATACGGTTGTACTGCTGCTTTCGTTACAACATGCCCAAAACTACCTTCTAATTCTATTTCGGCTAATGGTAGACATGTAGCAGTCTCTATCAATGGTGATCTCACCCACACATATTCATCTGTATACATATAAGGTTTCACCAACTTAGGGCAAACCAAATCTAATGTGGCTCCAGTATCGCGGAGTATGGAAACTTCTGCACCATTTACTTTACCTAAGGTGGTATAAGGAGCCATCAGGTGATCTACATCTCTGTCAGCGATATCGTTTGCAGCCACCACTTCTTTCAGTTTTGGACACTGAGGTCTAAGGTGATTATAAGAACCACACTCGTAGCATCGCGGCTGTTTTCTCTGCTCAAATTCCCTTTCTTTGTTCTTCTGTGGATCGTATTTTGTTTGATTCTTATACCTCTTGTCTTCAACCCTTAATTTTCCGTCTAACTTCCTAGAGTAGTCTGAGTTTTTCGATGATTGTCGATATCCGGTTCTTTTGAAACTATCTTTGATATTTTCATATTCGTCTATTTTATCTGCCAAGTCAAAAGGAGAAACCATTTTCATCCAGTCTTCCAGGAAATGATCTTTTATTTCTTGGGGCGCACGTCTCTTCAACTGTTTTGTAACCATTAATTCTTTCAGTTGTTCAAGCGTAGTAATCTTTAATTCAGAAGTCCATTCTTCGAAATAGCTATTTAACTCGTGAGCATAATTCCGCCATGTTTTTTTCAAAACTCTTCTGATGCCTATAAAATAACTGTTTCAACCTTTCAGCATTTAATTTGTACCGCTTCAGTATCAACTCCTTAACATAGTCGTAATCTTTAACCTTCTCTACGGGTTCTCGAGCCAACATATTCGTTACTTCACTCGGCAAAACACTAAGTAAATACGCAACCCAATCTTCTTTAGAAACTCTAGCCATTTCTGCACGACGCTCAAAATTTATTAGATAGAGTCCTATTTCATCTTTCTTTTCATCGAATTTTGGGTTAATTTTCAATAATTCTACTTTAGGACCCGTCTCACTGCCACTTGAGAAGTTGGTACACAACGTACGCGAATCGCCTGTAGAAGCACTCAATTCTAACCGTTTCATTTCTAATGCAAATTCTCTATCTTTCTCTTCTTTACGTTCAATTCTCTCTTTGTGTTCACGTTCAATTCTCTCCCTTTCTTCACGTTCAGCTTTTTCCCTGTCTTCAGATTTAATTCTATCACTTATTATCAAATTCACAAATTCTTTTACAAATTCTTCATCATAGTTCTTGCTATTTAATATCAAATTCTTTAAATCGATCATTTTAAGATCATCAGTAACCTCCTCCCCTAACTCTTGAGCAATTGTTCTTAATTCCTCTTTACGCGCCTTCGCGAGATAGGCCATTTTAATAGTTTGATTTTTTCAAGAAATTCCTCAGCAACGATAGGAATAGAATTAGGGAAAAGTTAATGCTAATTCTAACCAAATTAATTTTCTGGATCTTCAGATGACCCACAAAAAATTTTAGTAATAAACAAGCGCAAAATACTCAATTTTAAACTTTTCTAAAAAACCACTTAGTGTTTTAAAAAACTTTAAATTGCAACCATGAAAATGTTTATCATCTTTAAATTTGCCAAAATCGTATAACTTATACCGACAAAATCATAAACATTAGTAAACCTATTAAACACATAAATAATAATAAATGAACAATGTACAATATAATTATTTAATTTTTCTTAATTAATATTTTACTAATGATACTACTTAAATCAAAAGCAAACTACACCCATCTACAAATTACTTTACGAAGTTTACTTCCGTTTCTAAAAAAAATGATAACAGAATTAAACACTCTTATAATATTCCCTGAGGATTTCAATTATTTTCTTCGAAAGCTGCTTAACAAACCAAAACTGTTTTTTCTTTTCAAATGAAATCAAACAATATATTGCGATCAAACCATAAAGAATTGTTTTTCAAAATTATTCAACACAAAATTCAAAACAAAGTCAAACTGCGTATGAGAAAATATATTCTTTTAAACAAAACACAACCTTCATAATATTTTCTGAGAACAAAATTTTGTAATTGAAATATGTAATTTCAGTAAATACCTCTCTTTTTTCTTATGAGAGCGAAAATTAGTCTTAAATCTGAATGCACAGAATAAAACTATTTAAAAGTGTTCTCAAAACTAATCACATTCACTTCATGAAAACAGAAGGTAATTCCTATGTAAATAACAACTCTTAATGAATCATATAATCAAGATTAATCAAAATGGTATATTCACAATAAAATAATAATTGTTTTCTTAACTCAAAATGTTCAAAAATAAAATATTTTCATCTCACACTCTGCTTAGCTTTCAGGAAAACCAATATACTTATTTTAAACGATAATACAACCACTAAAACAAGTAATTATAGCATAAACACTCTTTTACTCAAATCGAAACCAAAATACATATACTTGTCTTAAACGATAATACAACCGCTAAAACAAATAATTAAATAGCATTAACACTATTTACCTTAATCGAAACCAAAATACATATACTTATCTTAACGATAATACAACGCTAAAATAAGCAATTAAATTGTATAAGCACAACCCGTTCCAAAACGACCCCGAAATCAAATTTAGTAACTTTAATACAAAAGCACTGTTTTAGATTAATTAAAAAGGCACTGTTTTAGAACTGGCACTTACCCACTAAAAATAATCATTTCTTAAAACACTGGTTTTCGATGCACTGGTTCAATCCGTAAAGCTGCCACCAAATGTATTCCTCATCTGTACGGTAGCGTGCAAAAAACAGATGGGGACACAATTATAGGACGAACAGGACGATTTATTTCACTGTCACAAACACATCCATAAAAACACAGGGTTACATTCACATTACATTATATTCGCGGTGTTAGGTGTGTGCTACAACCACAAGAGTCCGTTTTAAACTCGCGGTACATCTCCATGCATTCTTCAACACCGTCGCTGTCTCTCCGCCTTCTCGAACTGAAAACAAACAACTTCTGACGTATGGCGCCATCGCATGGAGAAGGGTCTGCTCGACGTCATAACAACCGTTAGATCGACAGCCGCGCGAGAGGCCAGAACCCTTTACCTTTTCCCACTTCAGCCATCTACCAGTGTTCACCGTTTTATCTATTTTACCAGCGGTCGACTCTGAAAATTGTAAATCGCAACTACAATTTTAAAAACTGCTTCATTCTATTACTACATCATTTAAATAAATGCAAATGATTTTCGATCACTATAGTGTAGCGCTTTCATATTGTAGTGCAAGAATTTTAAATTTAACAAATTTTTGGATTTTTTTTTAAATTGCACTTTATACTTCTCTAGTATCATTGTATTCCGTTGCAATAACAGGATCGACACTTGCATTTTTCACTCTCCCAGTAATCTAAAAGATTCAGATCGGAAAGCGCTTCCGTTTACTTGGGTTTTAATCCTAGAGCGCATTCAGCAGCCAACTAGCTACACCTTTTTTCGTAATGAAAATAAAAATTTTGTAGTTTGTCTAATTCAGCATTTAAAATGACCATAATGGAAGTTTTTTCTTCTAAAAATATAGGGCCACCTTTTTTTGAACAAACAGATATTAATTCGTAGAGTTCGCCTGACAAATTTGCATACGAATTTTTATTGCTAAATAAAAATACAAAACTATTTTTAAAAATGATTAGGTCTCGATAAAGTAGACTTGGGCTATATTACTTTCTTTAGTTTTAGGAGAACTATAAGGTAAACATTAAAATTTTAAAATCTGAATGTTTCATGATTTTTCTGGAAAACTACAAGCTGAAATTTAAGAACATTAAATTATGCTAAGAAAAAAATAGTTACTATTTTACTTTCAGCCCATTTTTGAAAATATCATCCATTTAATGGTTAAAAAAGGGGGGCAATTTACTCCACGCAACTCCGAAATCGTTAGCGGCAAGAGTATTAGCCTTCACGTTGATAGAGGGTCTTCGAAATACTTCATCTTTGCGTTCAACTTCAGTGCGGTTCTGCTCTGAAAATAAACTAAAACCCAATTCACCACTGCTAAATCACAGAATGGGTGATCAAACTATTCTGCGATTTAGAAAATCTGAAGGTGGCCAGTCTTCAGATTCCTTGGGTCCGAATATGAGAAACACGAAACTGTAAAATCTCCCCCCCCCCCTCTCTCAGAATTTTGAAGCTCAAAAATTTGTTACCCTCTTTAAATCCCAATAGTTTAGTGAAGTATTAGAGAACCCACTATCATCTCGGTGGATACAAGCTTAAGGTTAAGCTGCCCGGCCACAAAGCACATAATCTAGTTCTAACGAAAGCCTTGCCAGACAGACTGATGGAAATTGGCAAACCTGCCGATGCTACTGACCTTTGAAAAGTTTCTGGTCTAACTTTAGAACAGAGGTCGTGGTTATCAGGGCCGTACCCAGGGGGGTGGTCCTATGGGTCCGGACCCACCCCCCCCCCGAAATTATCACAATATCTATATATTTATATGTGCGTAAGCGTATATTTATATATAATATGATGATATTCAATAAGTCAGACCCCCCTCAAATGTCGGACCCCCTCCGAAATTATTTCCTGGGTACGGCCCTGGTGGTTATAGTTCTGAATTTCGGTCTCTGGTTCTCAAAATCCGGTTACATAACGTTACAGAAATTAAATAGTTTGTCAAATTTGATCGAAATTAAAGAGGATAACATGTGAATAAAAAAATTTCCACAGCTTTTTAGATTTCCTAAAACGTTAAGTGTAATTTTTAAATAGAATTGCTATTTTTATATTTTTAAAACTTTAACAAAACAGTCTACTGCAATTTCGCCGTTCTAACTTTAATTCTCACGAATTCGTCAATAATGGATTTGTTGTTTAGAGTGGCAGTCCAATGGAGACTCAATAGAAATTAATGACATGCTCATAAGTTTTATTTGGTTTCTTGAATTTCTTAAGTAATGTTTTATTAGATTTACTTTTCAAAAGCTTCTTTCCTCATAAGCTAAAGAGACAGGAAATGTTATTTAAATTATCGGAGCTACAATATTATCCGATACAAAGTGATTAAGATATTTAGGCATAAATAATTCGAAACAGCTAAAAGCTTCATAGAATATGATAGAATTTGGCGTACATCACTTATTTATAACGCATTCACTTTTGACTAAAAGTATTGACTGGAGATTGGTACAATATTTTTTTTAGTGTTTTGTCATTAAGACTCTTGAGTTTTCAGATGTCATGCAAAAATTGAAAACTTTTGTTATAGGAGTTCAGAAGCGTGAATCGCTCATTAATGTAATTAAGGATGTGTTCAGAATATAATTTAAAACGTTTATTTTCAACTGTGCTTCGTTGTTAACAGCTCACTGATACGATAAAGCAGTTCATCAAATGTATGCTTTTTCCTTCTGGCTATTTCAGTTTCCGTTGGAAATTCTGTACTCCATTTAAGGCTCTCTGCAATCTCATTTGCAGCAATTTTCAGATGACATTTCACTTTTTCGACGGTTGCTGAGAATAGTGACGCACACAGGATTCTCTCTCGGAAGGAGTCTAGCTCATGAAGTCGTGATACCAACCAACCACCCGAAAAAATGCAAACAAAATTTTTTCTCGTGACCATGACAACTTTTTACAAAGACATTCCGCACTTCACTTGAATATTTTTCTGAATTATGTTTTTATTTACTTATCTTAACTACTAAAAATAATAATTTTACAGACTTTTAATGTAAATGTCAAGAACTACATGCCGATTTTACGATACAAAGTCGATTACTCTTTTGGGAGGGGTTTTGTGTGCGCCAGTGGCTTGTGTGCGCCAGTCCTTACACAATCTGAGAAGTTTCCACGCTGGTACTCAGGTTTAACAATACTTAAGTGAAGCACCAAATGTGGGAACAAAGTTTCACCATCTTATAGAGCCAACTTTTCTAGTACCATGTTTTGGTGAAATATTACTCGAAATTTTTAGGAGTGCACTTTCATCTGTAGGGAACGTGGCATTAGAAACATGCCTGCGTTCGTGGTGGAAGATGTCAGATTTGGCGATGGGGGAGTGATGGTCTATGCTGGTATCTCCATTGATGGGCTCACCGATCTCCACACCATTCGGAATGGAGCTCTGACCGGTCGTCGATATAGGGATGAGATTCTCTGACCTTTTGTAGTCCCTTACGCTGCAGCAATTGGAGATAACTTCATGCTAATGGACGACAACTGCAGGCCACATCGTGCACGTTAGGTAGATGACTTCCTATTTGAGGAAGGAATCGTACGAATGGAATGGCCCGCATATTATCCGGAGATGAATCCAATAGACATGTTTCCGACAATCTAGAGAGATAAATTGCTGGCCACCCACCACCTCCACATACTCTCCAAGAACTGGAAATAGCTCTTCTAGAGGAGTGGGACAGAAAAACCCAGCTTTGCATTTAGAGCCTCATTGACACCATACCTCAAAGGTGTTCAACTTTGTTGGCAGTCCCGGGAAGTCATACCCCTATTAAAAACATTTTCTTCCAAGGAAAAACCTTTTTTATTCGTTTTATCTCAGATGCACAAATTGCGTTTTTTTTTTTTTTTTTTTTTTTTTTTTTTTTTTTTTTTTTCTCTTGCACCCAAATGCTCAATAAAATGCATTAGCTTTCTGCTAAGCATGTATATATTTTTTCTCATATAGACTACCACGTCCGTCGATTATACACTGGCCTCCAAACGTTAAGGAACAACATGATTTTCGGAGCTCATCATAAAAACAAAAGGCACTGAAAGTAAAATTTATGGTTTATATAAATGATAAAAATGAACTTTATGCAAATTTATGCAAAAACGATAGCTACCACTTTGTTTTTATAGAAAAGAACAGGCATATTTGAGTCAGAGAAAAATGTGCAAATATCAGGCTTTCATAATTACGCGTGTAACTTTTGTTGATTTACAACTTTTTTAGCAGATTCGTAACAATAGTTAGCAGGGTCCTGCAATGTCTTAGAGAAACCGTTTGCCCGATTCGTTAAGGTGGCGGTCGGTCGTATGAATGGAAATGGAGTTGTCACAGGCTTATGCTCCTAGGCGTCTTAATGTGTCTCGCAGTGTGGTCCACCGTCTCTGAAATCAATATCAAACGGAAGCTTCTGCGCCCAGAAGATATATTATAGGCCGACCACGAGCTACAACACGCGCAGAATATCGTTTTATAGCTCTTTCTGCCCGGAAAAGAAGAAGTATTTCTGTGCCGCAACTTGTTGCAGACCACTCTGTAGCATCAGAGAGAAGAATATCCGCTAGTACGGTGCGACGGCTTCTTCACAATGGAGGTCTCTATGCAAGGTGACCACTTGTACGAGTTCCCCTCAACGGACGACAGAGAAGGGCCCGTTTATCTTGGCCAAGAGAACACGTTCCTTGGACCAGACAGCGATGGGCTTCTGTACTCTTTACAGACGAGTCCAGATTCACACTGGAGAGCGATTCAGGACGTCTGCTTATCTGGAGGGAACGAAGCACCCGATACTATCAATCCAACACTGTAGAAAGACACAATTACCGAGGTGGTGGAATAATGGTTTGGGCAGGGATGCCACTCGATGGTCACGGCTACACTGACCTGCATGTGCTATTGGCAATGATTTCGTTCTGATGGATAATAATGCCCGACCTCACCGAGCTGTGCTTGTCGAGGATTATCTTGAGAGTCAAGTTTTGGAGCGAATGGAATGGGCAGCTCAATCTCCAGACCTCAATCCGGTAGAACATGTTTGGGACTACCTTGGCTGGCAAGTGGCTGCTTCAAGTCCTCCTCCAAGATCGTTGCATGAGCTGTAACAAGGACTAATCCGTGCGTGGTCTTCGTTCCCTATTGAAGTGTCCGACAACTTAATTAGCAGCATGGAGAATCGATGTCGCCAGTGCATTGCAGTTAGGGGTGGACACATTCCTTATTAGAACTCATTTTTGTAATGTTTCCACCACATGTTTCAACAAAAAGCTTTGATAAACTGTTTTCTCCAAAAGTGGACTTCTCTAACATAAGTGTTCTTTTGCTTTTACACCATGTTTGTGTTGAATTTATGGTAAATTTCTATCTCGTACTCAATAAAGAACTATTTAGTGCTCAGTTAGTCCAAATTTTTTGCTTCTATGTTCATTCATTTCCATATTATTCGCAAAAAACAGGTTGTACCTTAACTTTTGGAAGGCAGTGTATATCAATCACCTAAGCAATTGAAAGCCGCAAGATCCACCCATAAACTCAATATTTTTAAACTGTTTTGAGCAGTGTACATTGACATTAAAGCACTCATACTTTTCTGTAAAATATGTTCAAACATGATAAAAATTATTGAAGTTTGTCCTTCCGAAGATCAAATTTGTTTTTTGGTCGAGTATATATATAAAAAAAAAGAATTGTAAAAAAATATAAGCTTTTGAAAACTGTAAAAGATGCTTTATTTAATTTACGTGAGAAAGTTGCAGGGATAGAACAATTTACGTGATACGTCGAATTATTTTCTTCGTTCATTTGCATTGATTTTTTCTTTTCAAATTTTCAGGTGCAGTTGTTTAAAAGATTCAGTACGGGAATATTTTTAGCACTTTCCAGCGGTGGAGAATCATAACCAAAATATGTATTTTAACACTTTCCAACAAGATTGATTAGTGTTTATGATTTCGGTATATGGCTGTCTTGTCTAATTTCCGTAAATATGAATAAATTTCTAGGAAATTCATGTATGTTACTCCTTTATACTGAACCATAGTACCATATTTAATAATGTGGCGTATGTAGCATTTATAGTTCTTTTACAGGAGCAAGCTAAAGAATTCCAATACATTTCGTTAGTGGCTAATCATTCGTTAATACGTATTTTAGAGATATTCTCTATTTAAAATAAACCAATATTACTATAGATATTAATGATCACATAATAATGCTCCGTCGAAAACAGTATCTGTAGCAGTTATAGTTATACTACAGGAGTACTCAAAAGAATTCCAGTGCATGACGATGTACGCTAGTTTAGAGAAATTAATCCATTTCAAGCTCAATACTTTTATAGCAGCTAGTATATAAACATTTATAACAGTTTACCCTTCAGATAAAAGATGAAAATAACTTTTAAACGGTGTCACAGAATTATATTAATAGTGATATTCAGGGTCTTTTCTTTTAAGAATACAGTGACTTCTCAGTTATACGCTCAATTTAAATCGTTCCGTCCATGCTTTATGGAAAATAATGCTAAACTTCTCTTAGTTACGTGACTCTTCTTTCACTTCGTTTTAATTTCGTTAGTCTTTAAACATAGCTGCCAACTCTTCCGGTTTTTCCGGAAGATTTCTCACCACTATCTTCAAACAGTTTTATTTTACAATAAAATTTTGGACTTATTTTAACATCAAATTCGTAAGTAAAAATTAGTGGTGGAAAATCATCCGGAAAAACCGGAAGAGTTGTCAGCTATGCTTTAAAGTTTAGATTATGCACGTTTTCTTACCTTTATCCTTTCACAACAGTTAAAGAGTATAATCAACAATGAATAATACCATTTCTTATTTAAATTCCTGGATTATTAACGATGAAATCGATGACGAGAGGATTGTCACCCATCTATCAATATGATTATTCACAAAAGAAACTTAAAAGCCTTATCAGACTTAGAAAAAAACATTTTCTCTTTTCGTCAACTGCAGAGACAAACTAATATCGCTTCATTTAGAAAAAAAAATCTGATCTTCAGATCATTAAAATAAACATAGTGAAAAGTAAACAACAACTTTGCATTTCGTGAATTTTTTAAAATTATTTACTGCATTTCATAAATTTTGTTAAAATATGCTCTTAGTACTCAAAACTTTTAATTTTTTTACTATAGGTAAAATAACTACATATAAAAATTTATACTTGTATAATAAGCCGGTCTCTCACTTATACGACTTTTTTTCTACGGTTCCCTGAAAGTCGTATAAGCGAAAGGTCACTGTATCTCCAAAATCTCGATAGATCTGAGGACAATACATCGCCAAATTTGACACAAAAATATTGTGTTGGAAAGTGTTTTATAATCGATGCCACTGGCGGATCCAGATGGGGGGGCACAGGGCCCCCCCCAGAAGAACTAAGTTGACTCAATAAAAATAGAATTTATTTTATAAATTCAAATGAATCTATCAGATAAAGGAGAAAAAATATTTTTGTGCCCCCTCCAGAATTTTTTTCTGGATCCGTCACTGATCGATGCTTTTGATATGATTTATCTTTCTTGTTATTTTTGTCATAATGATGTAAATTTGGAAATTTTTGAGTTCTTTTGTAAAGTATGAGTACTATATGCAACGCCCATATTTAAATGCAATACTATTTAAAATGATCATTACTTATTCGAATTTCTTATATATCCACACTCGAATTTCTAAGATATCCACACCTACTTCTCATTTTCTAGCCACTATGTTTGCATAGCTAGCGAATTTATTTATTATTTTTTATTTTGCTCTGTTCTAACATCAAACGCCATGGCAAACTTCAAAAGTGAGTGAGAATGTAATACCTACATTAAAATGAATTTGACTTTTTTTTTTTTTTTTTTTTTTTTTACTTCCCTCGTATAACTATGTCGGCTTCTCATTAACTTTCTTACTCACGTTGCGTAAAGTCTTGTCGAATAATCCTTACGTTTTAATCCCTTTATCAAGAGACAGGCAGACCAAACATCGAATCCACTGAAACAATGATACTCTTATAAAACCAGAAAGGAAAAGGAAAAGATTCCTTTACCTCCCAGAAATAACCAAAATGACAATTTCCAGATTCATTAATCCTCCTTTAGCATATCAGAGCAGCATTTAAAACAAGTCGTTCTTCTGGAAGCCTTAATTCCGTTTTTGGATGATTGGTGCGGGTACAATTCTAAGGCCACCATTGTCCTATCAATCAAGGATACTTTAGAGGTCAACCGATCTCAAAACATTGTCATAGGCTCCTTCATCTATATTAACAGCCGTTTAACCAGGGAATGAGAGTGCATAAGAATTGATGGACGAGCCCCTCTTTGATGAATAGGCCAACTGAGCAGGTATTTATCACGGAAATAAATGCTGCTAAATAATTGAAACGTCAGAATTTTAGGCAGGTATTCTCCAAAAGAACAACCACTCGATTTGAGAGAGAAAGATTCTATTTTTTTAGTGTATTTTTTCGCTACGCCCTTTAAGAAGAAAGTTTGAATCTGCGAGCATTTATTATGTTGCCTTTCGCTGTTAAAAGTGTTCTGAAAAGGTTAAAAAATATTGCTGGAGTGTGGAAACAAAATGTCGTCAAGTAATTGAGATCGCCAGAAACTGGTGTAATTATTAAGTGAAAGGTGCCTGTCATGTACTGGGATCTGCTTCATTTGTTTAAAAGTGTTTATTATTATTTATTTTTTCCCCCTTAAGTGTCCGTCAATTGAAAGTTTACGTGCATCATTCCTGGAATGTCAAAAGACGCAAGCAGGTAAACAGATGACATTTACGAAGAACAAATCTTTGTTTATCTGTTATACAAGATCGGGAGTTGATGGGGGGAGGTGTGTGAATAGTTACATTTGAAGATTGTTTTGATAATTTAAAGCAACAGTTTCTGTGTTGAAATTTTATATTATTTATTTAAAATAAAATGATGTACTAAATATTTTGCCTGTGCCACAATAAACAATAATATTTATTATTTTCATTTTTAATCACTAGGGGCCAAGGCCCCCAGTGATTAAAAAGATTTCGTATGAGGCAGATTTCGTATAAGGCATTCGGCCCCTAATCAGGCTTATTCGTAAAAAAGACATAATTTCAACAGACAAAACCCGAAGATTGGATCAGATAGAATGTTACTGAGTTACACATTGCTTGGTTCTTGCAGGCTCATTGGTACATAAAAATTTAAACTTCACACTACAGTAGATCCCCTCCCCTTCATAACACGAAAGATATTTTGTTATGGGAATCCGTGTTGTACGGGTCCTGAGCTATACTCCACCTGGAGTGCGGACTCCGCTTATAATCGCTGGAAAAATTATTTGCACTCCTCAGAAACACAATGATATTTAATGTCGCCATTCAAAAGTTATATTAATTAGGAGCTAAAGCGTAATAAAATCAGAACATCTGTTTCAGCTGTATTTTTAATAATGCAAAACCTATTGGACACCTTGCGATTTTTCATTATTTGGCGACTTGCGTACATGTAAAGTTAATAAAAGCTACGGAACAGATAGGCTAGCTTGCCACCAATGGCGACTTTTCATTATTTGGCGATTTACAAATGCTCACAACCTATAATTACTGTTCATTTAAGGTTACCGGAAAACCGTTTTCCATATTTTCATTTACATAATCGTTTGTAGATTGGCGTACTTAGCACCACGAATTATACCATCTCGTCGCGCTAGCAAATATCCAAAGTGTACTGTAACTGCTATAATGGCATAGTTAATGCCGCCAAATATTTCTACTGGTAGCAAATAATCCAGCTGGACTGAACCGGCTTTAAAATAATCTGCATTTTAATTATTTTTCATTTTCAAGATATTAGTTATTCTGTTTTGGAAAAACGGATAATCGCTAATTCTAAACTCTTGTTGTCTAAGCGAACTTACTATTTGAAAATTGTCAACTTTGTGTAACACATTTTGAGTTACTTATTTCATGTGTTTTTATTTTGGCGTAAAAGGTGTATTTCTACTTCATGTTTGACAATTTCACGTGATACTACATACTTGGAAGCGCTTTGTTGCAAAGGAATGAATGATTTTATGCCAAATCTGGCAACCATTCTGTTTATTTTTTCAGTTTTTTATTAATATCTTCTAAAATAATTCGATTTTCGAAATTTAAGTCAGCTCATCAGGTTCCTCGGAATTTTTCGAATCTGTGGGCACCTTAGTCGAAACTTAAATCCCCACGATTATGGAGGAGATAGGCCAACAAGCTTTGACAGAGCCAGCGGCGACAGCGGCCTTTACTTTTTTTTAGAATAGAGAGATACCCAAATTAAATTTCATGCTGTTCTGGAAACTCGCGGAATATTTTCGCAATCGAAAGATTTCGATTTGTGTACACAGCTATTCTCATGTCCATGCAAACGATTTATTTGTGAAAAAAAAAAAAAAATGATAATAAACTGTGTAATCTGGAAAAGCTTTTTTAAACGAATTTGAATCCCAATTGTATGACGTCATATTCACTTGAAAAGGGTAATTTTGTCACGCAAATGATTTACTTTTTTGACTCTCGGAAATAAAATGGTGCTGAAAATAGCGAAAAATCGCTTAAAAAGGAGGGAACGGGTGGATTTTCAGATTTTTAAAGAAGCGCAGATTGTTTTCTATATTTTTATACATGATCATGAAAATTTTCAAGCGGATCGTGCAAACGGTGAAGAAGTTATTAGGCTTTTTGTGTTAACTTTGTAAATTTCACAAGATTCTAGATACTTGGAAACGCTTTGTTGCAAAGGAATGAATGATTTTATGCCAAATCTGGCAACCATTCTGTTTATTTTTTCAGTTTTTTATTAATATCTTCTAAAATAATTCGATTTTCGAAATTTAAGTCAGCTTAGCAGGTTCCTCGGCATTTTTCGAATCTGTGGGCACCTTAGCCGAAACTCAAATCCCCACGGTTTAGGAGGAGATAGGTCCACAAGCTATTGACAGCGCCAGCAGCCTTTACTTTTTTTTAGAATAGAGAGATGCTTAGAAGTAAATTTTCTCCCTGATAAACTTCTTTCTTCGTAAAGACTCTAAAGTGCTATTAATTTCAAAGCTCGAAAATGTGCCTACAGTTTTGTGAAATCGTATTTTTTTAATTTTCAAAAGATATTCATTCATCATGGTTGCCATGTTTTTCGATTTAAAAAGAATATTCATGAAATTTCTTCCTTTGATTTAATCGAAATATTATTTGCATGCTATAAGAAAGTGGAAATCAATCGCTTTAAATAAATGATCATAAATTCATGATATACTTTCCAACATGATGAAACAAGGAAAACAAATGGTTCCGAAGCATGGATTCTGATGATAACTTTCCAAAATGAAGCACGAAAAAGAAATAAGGGCAGCGCATGGATTATAACATGGATACGGTTTAATTAAAAAGCACTAATGTAAATTTTAAAACTAAAAGTATTTCGGATATTTTTATTTATTTATTTACTATTTCATATATCATTTGGAAGGTTTTTATTTTTCTATTGATCGTATGCACTTGCTGTGGCACACGCAGGATTTTACTTTATGGGGAACTACAAATAAAGTTGAGCTCGTTTACAGTGGCAACTCTCTTTATAACGTCTAAATATTCTGCATCTCTTCCTTATAAATCGCCTCCCCACCACGATGTGTCTTCGTAACTATGCTTCCCTGCATTATGTCACAAATTACACACTTACTTCCTAATTCAACATCAAAAGATCTCCGATTCAAGACCAAGCCAGTTGGTCTTCTTGCATATTAACCAAGTCAAAACTATTACAAAAAACTATAAAATGTACATAATATTTAGAGAAAAATCAATATCAGTTCCACAAATTTACAAATATAGACATTCTGTCCTTAGATACTAATACTCTTTAGCGCGCGTTTCACTCACTAAAGTTCTCATTCTTCCAATTGCTATTTAGTTATAAAGGTAATTATTATTATTATTATTATTATTATTATTAATACTACTAATTATTATTATTATAGAAAAATAAAAACCTTCCAAACGATACAAGAATTAGTAAATAAATAAACAAATAAAATTATCCGAAATACTTTTAGTTTTAAAATTTGCATAGTGCTTTTTATTAAAACTGTATCCATGTCATAATCCATGCGCTGCCCTTATTTGTTTTTCGTGCTTCATTTTGGAAATTTATTATTTTCCTCCTTTAAACTATAATATTTAACAATTTCACTACAGTATTACAATTTAATATTTAATCAAGAACATAAATAAATGAAATCAGAATTCTAAAAATCTGTACTAGTAGGTGTAGTTAAAAGAAATATGTACCTTCATTAAAATTAACCAAGAACTTATAAAATAAAAAGAAAAAAATGCAATTTGTAGCTACCCTTGTAGTTCAAACCAAGGACATAAGTAAACGAACCCAGAGATTAAAAAAATATATGCCTTCCCTGGATTTGCATGGTGCATTTTATTATACTTACATTAATCAGAATTTTACAGAAAATTATTCTGTATACTATAAAATCATGTAATCTGTAGTTTTCCCTGCAAAATCACTTTTTTTTTTAAGGTAAAAAAACATCAGAGTATTCCCTCTAAAGTGGCAAGTTACCCAGATCTTGGCTGAGGAGAGCTGGATAGTAGTCTTAGAACAATTGGTGACTGGAAATTAAGTCGTAAACCCAAATAGGGTCGGCAGCCAGTTCACCCTACATTTAAATAAATTAGACGACTGAATCTGAATCTCTTCCTGATAAAACAAAATCCACTTATAACGTAAATAGCGTTTGATATAAAATTATCTGGTCCCTTCCTGACGCTATAATCCTTTTCAACTGCATATGTACTATCTGTTGTAAGTATTATTTATCAACCAACTAGTTTTGCATAAAATACTTTGGAAACAATTAAGACAATTTTTAAATTACACATTTTTTTAAAGAGATTTTCACTTTCATTTCTGCACCTTCGGGAAATAGGGGTGGATTTTATCCCCTATTGTCCTATCCGTTAGTGCTCCTGGTGCACCTATATATTGATAAAATTCAGCCGAAATTTTCTGAAAGTCATCAATTAATCAATTCTCTTGTCTCCTTTTGATAGAGAGAGTAACTCTTTTTTCTCTTTCTGCATTAATCTTCTAATATATAAAATTCTCCTGTCACAGTGTTAGTCACCTAACTCCTCCGAAACCACTCGACCAATTTTAATGAAATTTTCTATATATATTCGTTAGGTCTGAGAATAGGTTTTTAACTGTCTCATACCCTTAAGTCATAAGGGCGGTCCACCCCAAAATGTTTAGCCCCAGAGTGCTATTCATTTCAATCAGGATTTCTGTGTAGACATTAGCGTGTCGAGTCACTTTTCAAATGTGTTTGCCAGATAATGTGGAGAGGGGGGGGGGGGCGTTAATAAAATGTTGAAAGTCGCACAAGGTTTGCAATTTTTGATAATGGATCGCTAAATGTGGTGCCAAAACGTGACAATTTATTATAATCACCATGAAATTTGGTTCACCGAAGTCTTTTATCATGGAGAAGGTTTTTATGCTATACGTTTTCCTCTAACTTGCCACTAGGTGGCGCAGCAGAACGTCGAATTCTATTCCGTTTAGCCGTTTGCTCTGCGAATGTCGTCCAACCCATTTCGATGAAATTTGGTACACGCGGATATTAGAACAAGGAGAATATTTTTCACTATCCATTTTGCTGTAACTTGCCGCTAAATGGCACTGCAACGCATCAACCTCTATACCGTTCGACTGATCGGCATAAAATTTTTTATACTTACACATTTGAGCACAAAAAATATATTCTAACTGTGTTCCTTTTTATGTTACTCACCATTAGATGGCACTGCAATGCATTATTGTTTTAACTCGGCACTAGATGACCCTGCAGCAGGCCAAATTCCTGACCATTCAAACGGTCGCTATGAAAATCAGTATACATAGCTATTTCAACAATGAGAATATTTTGGCGTTATCTTTTTTGCTACAACTCGCCACTTGACGGCGCTGTAGCAAATCATTACTTTAATTAATCACTAGATGGTTAACTGACCACTAGATGGTAACTGATCGCTATGAAAATAGGTATACATAGATATTTGAACACGGGGATGAGTTTGGCGCTATCCATTTTCCTATAACTTGCCACTCGATGTTGCGTCCACACGTGAACTTCAGGACTATTCAGCCGATTGTCATGAAAATACGTATACATCGATATCTGAATGCGAAGAATATTTTCGCCGTATCCGTTTTGCTAAAACTCGCCACTAGATTGCGCTACGTCGCATCGCCTTCTGCACCGTACAAACGATTGCCTTGAAATTCGGTATGCATGATTATTGAACACAATATAACGCGATATCAATTTTACTATATCTGTTTATTACAATGAATAGTAATCACCACAAATCGTAATATCAAAAAGTCCATTCATTCCCGTGCGAAGAACGGGTACTTCAGCTAGTTTATTATAAATATATTTCGCGTATAGTTAGAAAACGCCTGGCGTATATTGTAAAAGAGTTTTATTAGGCGATTTTAAAAAAAGATTTCTATTCCGAAGAAGTGCTCTGTGGAACAAGAAAGGAAAACACGGTACACTCGTGGATTATGATGCCCATTCCAAACAGCATTTAAAATGTCTTTGCGGTATAGTTGGAATATGCCTGGCGAAGATTGTAAAACACTTTCAGTAGGCGATTTTAAGATAGATTTCGATTCCAAAGATGTGTTTTATGGTGCAAGAAAAAGTTGATTCCTATTTTAACGCCCCCCACTCCCCAGGTAGCACACATACGTTGGGGCAACGTATGAATGCATACGTTGGGGCAACGTTGAAATGACACGTTGGCTTACGGTTATCCAACGGTTGGCAGCTGGTTATTTCTTACGTTGGGCCAACGTATGCTCTAACGTTTTGCCAACATATTTCCAACCGTTGGGCTAACGTATGAATGCATACGTTGGGCTAACGTATAAATACATACGTTGGGCTAACGTATTAATGCATACGTTATGTTAACGTATAAATGCATACCTTGGGTTAACGTGTAAATGTATACATTGGGACAGCGTAAAATCTGTATGTTGTCACTCTATTATCCAACTGTTGGAAATTGGTTATTTTTAACATTTAGCTATCATAATTGTTAACCGTTACATTTATAAGTTAGTTTCATATTTTAGGCTAATGCAGAAACCTTGGATAATTATATTTGACGAATATTTGACAAATTGATGTGCTATTTCATAACATTTTTATAGATATATGAAAAACTGTCAAATTTGAAATTATTTAATTATTTTACTAACAGCAAATGCAGTGACGGATTCAGATAAGTTTTAAGGGACGACAGATATGTAGAACGAAGCATATTATCAAATAGTCACATTTTTTCTTGCATCAAATATGGTTCCACCTCAACAGTGGGTTTCTGTGCGCTTAGGAGGAGGGTGAGCGGACACCCCCCCCCTAAAAAGTACTTTTGTCGACAAAATCGTCAGTTGCCAAAGAACTGTCAGCAAATTTCAGCTTTAATCACCAATCTGTAAAATGCTCAGTGTATAAATTACCAGTTCTGCCAACAGTTTATTATAAGTTATACTATATCATGAACATAGTCTTGTTACGATTTTCCTTTTAGGGATTTTTGTGCCAGTAAACAAGTCCCTTTTGTCCCCTCAAGCCAACTTCATTCCAGATCATGTAATGTAGTGTGTATTTAAGGCAAACATGCACATTAAGTATCTGCCTGGGGTGGGGGGTGCCTCGGGCGAAGGACTTTTAGGGGATTTAATGCGTATTCACGCTACATCTGGAGGAAACCGCCCAAGAGGCCAGATAATCGGTGTATATTTTTGAAAGCATATTGGTATATATCGTCATAAAATTTTGTCCTTACACCCCCCCCCTCCCAACATTTTTGCTTAAAACCGGCTCTAGTCCCGTCACTAGCAGAAATGTGTTATTTTCAAATAGTAAACGATCTGTCAAGTTACAAACATTATATTAATCTGTAGAAAACTAACCTATTTTGCACTATGAGGAAAATTAATATTGCAGGTGCAACTTATGAACTGTTTAAAAAAAGGAGAGGGGAGAGATCGGAAGCAGGAAAATATTTAGAAGGTCCTTTCAGAAGCTATCCTTTACAGTTTTAGAGAACCAGGACGGCAGGCAAACCAAAATCATAAAAACTTTTCGAATTTATTAAAAGAAAAAACATTTAACGTTAAAGGAAAGAATGCTTATTTTTTGAAATATGATTCACATCCCTCCTTCTCCTTTCTCAGTTACTTTTGTAAAGTGTCCCTCAAAACCTCTGAAAATTTACTCCATTGAAACTTTTGTAAGGAGGCTTAATCTCTCTCTCTCTCTTTTTTTTTTTTTTTTTAATATTCATGTGGGGAAAATCCAATAGGAGTATAAAGTCACTGAAGAATGTCACAGAAATCATTCTTTACTAAAATATTTATTTATAATTTTTTACATTTATTTCAATTTACATAATTTTTTAGATTCTTAATTTTTAGTTTGCCTGAATAAAATTGGTATGGAATACAATGACATTTCGTAGTTCTATTTTTATTTTCAGTTAACTGTAGATATTGACTGCAAAGTAAAAGAAAAAAAATATTGCATGCGTAATGCATATGCATTACGCATGCAATATCAACGCATGCAAGTATCGCAAGAACGCATGCAAGTATCAACACACGGGTGCATCTATATTATCTGACTATGAGAAAGATATCAGTACAACAGAATGTATTAGTGATGCTGCTTACACGCTATAGCACATAAAATGAAAAAAGTCGTTTATGGTACGCAAAAAAAAAGTTACGATGCGTCCCGCATAATTACCATTGCACAAAATTTTGAAAAAAAAAAAAAAAAAAGAGAGAGAGAGAGAGAGAGAGAGAGAGAGAGAGAGAACTTTTTTTTTTCCATAGCGCATCCTTTCTCTAATGCAAAAAATAGAATGTCTGAAGAAAAGTTTTAAAAAATTAGTATTGATTTCAGTTCAGGGACTTGAACTCTCAAGTCACAGCCTATTACTTAAAGAGCTACTGATATTTTTCATTCAACTAAAATACACAGTAGAAGAGACTTGTCAAAGCAATAAAAATGTTTTTTCTTCCAGTACTCCCAAAGAGTATTTGACTGCATATAGATTATGTATTTTTCTCCGTAAAATTTGAGTCCTGTAGCATATAACAGGTGTAGATACAAAAATCTCTTCTAAAATAATAAATAAATAACAAAATGAAGTTGGTAAATATAGATATATATATATGAACTGTAAAGTACTATAAACATTTGTAAAATATTAAAATGACTGAATTCTTAAAACTGTAAAATATTTTATACATACCTTTAACAACAAAACAATTTTGATGCACAAATTTAAATCCTTGTTGTTGATTAACCACTGTGAACCAACGAGATTTCAAAATTGAAGTAGTGTTAGTTTAATAACTACTTCTAAATCTGAAATCTCATTAGTCATTATAATCTTGCAAAATATAAGCACGGCTCAAGTTGATTTTTTTTTTTCGGAATAAACTTATTAGGAGAAAACAATTGTGTCCAATTTTATCTTCTCGACTGTTGTACAACTATGAGCAAATAAAACTTTATTATTAAGCTGTCTAGCATTGTTTAGTAATCCAAAAACGCATCTTTTAATAAGCACTGTGCAATTATTATATATTTATTACCATAGCTGCATAGTAAGTTGTTTGTTTACATACTTTGAAGATCGTTAGGCTTATGGACAATCGAACTATAATCAAAGCATCAATAATAATAGTTATCGTGATTCAAGTTACTACGAACCTATGCAACGAATAAAATTCACAGAAATATAGCTGAAAAGATAAATATTCGTTTCAGATTTCAACTATCAATCACTTTATAAAAGTGTATCAACACATCATAACAAGCAATGGCGGAAACGGAACGTCGAACGGACATGAATCTATCGCTTCCCGGTTTCCTGAATGTGTGTCTCTGCGCATGCGCAATGGTACGGTTGCCCAACACAACATTCAGCCATCCCATGGCCAACGGTTGTTTTACCTACGGTTGCCCAACACAACATTCAGCCATCCGATGGCCAAGGGTTGTTTACCAACGGTTGCCCAACACAACCTTTAGCCAACAGAATACCGACATTTCCATATGGACATCCAACGTTTGCCCAACGTAACAACCTTGTGCCAACCACGTGCCATCAATAACCCAACGTATGTGTGCTAGTTGGGTCTCGACAACCTAAAAAATCCCCGTACTTTGGCGAGCTTTGCACTCATGGGTCTCTGGGAGTTATACACAAGTTTGAACGGTACTTAAGTATTAACTCGGCGGTCCGCCAAGACAAGCAATTTTTCACCAAGATAAATGCCGGGACCATGAAATTGTTCATGGTTTGGAACATGGCTCACTTGGATAAATACAGGCTGTCCAGAAAGCTCCGTTTTTCCGTACGAGTAAATTTTCGCTTCTTCGCCGATTTGTCGCTTTTATCCAACGAATCACTGTTGCCAACTCTGCCGGAGAAAATATGCCTAAAATCAAAGCTAAAAGTATCCAGGAATGGATAACAATGGCCGCATTCGTAAACGCCGAACGAGTTGCACTCGTGCAACGAGTTTATCGTTTACGAATGCAGCCAATGTTTTCAAGCCGAGAAAAAAAAAAAAAAAAAAAAGCCGCGTTTGGCGCCTTTTTTAGCACTTGAGTGCTATTTCGCTCGAGCACGGTTTTTGTGTAGACACGATTGTTATATTTGAATGTGTCATTGTTATCCATTCCTGGATACTTTTAGTTTTGATTTTAGGCACATTTTCTCCGGCAGAGTTGGCAACAGTGATTCGATGGATAAAAGCGACAAATCGGCGAAGAAGCGAAAATTTACTCGTACGGGAAATCACATAGGAGAAACTGGTTTCCGGACAGCCTGTATTTATCCAAGTGAGCCATGGTTTGGAATACGATTGGCAACGTATTTAAAATCTACGAAAAAGTAGTTTGGCGGAAGTGACCGCCGGGATAATACGTAAGTACCGTTTCAACGTGCCAAAAGAACTAGATGAAAACTAAAGTAAACAAACTAGCGATAAACGCGCCAGTTAAGGAATTTGAAGACATTTAATTATTAAAACTACATTAATTGGCAACCCAAAATAAATAAAATGTAACGGCATGCTGTACTTACATGTTGTTCCAAATCGTCATTTTAATTCTAAATTACGATTGCCAGATAAATGCAAAAAATTGTCATGGTAACTGCATATGTTTAATGATCGCCATCTTGGCGAGAGTCGAGGCGTTAACACTTTGAGGCGCAACCCTTTCCCAATGTTGAAAAAAGGGCAGCCGTTGCCATCGCTCAACTTAACTACCAGCAAGATGGCGGACGATCAAAACGTTCATCGCGTGTTTATAAGTTCTTTCTACTAAAATAATCCTAGGAATAATTTATATGGCGAAACAACGTTTGCCGGGTGAGCTAGTAATAATAATAATAATAATAGCACATAAGTTTACGATTTTGGGTAATCTTATCAACTATTCAATAAATAACTAAAGTTTGTTAGATTTCAATAGATAATATACATTAAGATATATTTTTTTAATGTTAAAATGAAGCTTTCAAAGTTGTCAAATGCAACTGGCTCTCAGTTTTAGAAACGTACAGAAAGCTTTAATTTCCTAAGTCTCCAAGTAGCAGATGCAATTCAATAAGCCTATTCCAGCGTTCACATTAAGTTTAAAAAAAATATTAAATTTTGCAAGTTCAGTTTCGTAAATTATAAATTAACTAGCGGCTACCCGCGACTTCGTCCGCGTCGGCTTTAGAATTAGGTCCCGAGAGAAACGAAACATGTGTGAATAACACATATGTTTGCGACTAAAGAAACTGCATTTAAATATTATTTGCTTTTTACTTATGTTAAATGAAGTATAATGCATGGTAGTATACTTCATTTAAAATAACAGAGTATGTAAAATTACTAAATTTAGATTTTTTTCAGGCATTTGGCGAATAGAGACAGTTACGACAGTATTTGCGAACTGTTTTGAGTGTTCTTGTAAAAGAAATATTTATGCTATATGCATGAATTTTAGTTTATGTTAATCAGGAATAGTGCAGCTTTCTATTAGCGAAAAAGTGTTAGAATCGGTTCGACAGTTACAGAGATACCCATAGAGCGTAATGTATTAGAATTATTTTGAGTGTTCCTGTAAAGGAACTATTTGCGCTACATGCATTAATTTTAGCCTATAATACTCAAGAATAGTGCAGCTTACCATCAGTGAAAAAAGTTTTGGAATAGGTTCAGTACTTACAGAGATACACATAGAGCGTAATGTAATTCTTATGAGTATCCCTGTAAAAGAACTATTTGTGATATATGCATAAAAGGTAGCCTATAACACTCAGGGTCCCCGCAGTGTCTAAGAGGTTCTGCTCTCAAAACTTGAAGGTGGGAGGTGCCAGGTTCAAACCCCGGTCGCGGCTGTCGACCTAGCCGCTCGCAGTTTTCCGTGTTTTTTTCAAAAACCTCGCGAAAATACGGGCTAGGATACCTTAGAAAATTCCACACACAGTTATTTTCCATATACGCCTAGGACCCTATAGGCCTAGGACCATATAGGCTTAGGACCATATAGGCCTAGGACCATATAGGCCTAGGAATTTCAATCAGTGAAAAAAGTTTTAAAATCGGTTTAGTAGCTACAAAATTTCCATAGAGCGCAATGCATTAGCATTATTTTGAGTGTCTTTGTAAAAGAATTATTTATGCTATATGCTTGAAAGGTTGCCTGTATGTTAATCCAGGGCATAAACTATCTTCATTACAAATTTTCCCAACCATTTTTGTGTGATTCAGTCAAAAACATCGAAACACATAAACGTACACATTTATTTTATTTGTAGGATTTGGAAATTTACGAACTTCGAACTTTTAAGAAACACATCTGGATTTTTCTAGGTGCTTACCTATTATCCGGGCGGTCATTCCCGCCAAACTGTTTTTTCGTCAAATGAGTTGCCAATCGTATTCAAAACCATTAATAATTTCATGTGCACGGCATTTATCTCGGCAAAAAATCGCTCGTCTTGGCGGATCGTCGGGATAATACGTAAGTACAGTTTTCTTTATTTATGCTTTTTGATTTGGCGTAAAATCAACATAATTTCAAAACTTATTTATGTTTTCCAAATGCATGTGATTTTGCAAATAGAATTTCTGCTTTATTTCAAAAGCATAAATCATTTTGTGCGTGTGATAAAACGGTTTTTAATTAATAATTAGAAAAGTAATTAAAATTTCCGAGCCTCAGGTACACTTTACCGAAGTCATGCGTCCAGGCATGCTTAAATTTTCAAAGATCTGCTTTCTGTAGATTTGTCTGGAGGACATTCATTTTTATTATTAGAGATAGATATATTTGGCATAAAACTGGCATAATTTCCGTATTATTTAATGTTTTTCAGATGCGCGTGCTTCTTTATTGAAGTAATAGCATTCTTGTTAGCTCAAAACAGGGATCATATGATACGGGCGAAACTCACCAAGCATGGCAACGTAAAAACGGTTTTTAATTAATAACTAGCGGCTACCCGCGACTTCGTCCGCGTCGGACCTTTAGAATTAGGTCCCGAGAGAAACGAAGCATGTGTGAATAACAAATATGTTTGCGACTAAAGAAACTGCATTTAAATATTATTTGCTTTTTACTTATTTTAAATGAAGTATAATGCATGGTAGTATACTTCATTTAAAATAACAGAGCATGTAAAATTACTAAATTTAGATTTTTTTCAGGCATTTGGCGAATAGAGACAGTTACGACAGTATTTGCGAACTGTTTTGAGTGTTCTTGTAAAAGAAATATTTATGCTATATGCATGAATTTTAGCCTATGTTAATCAGGAATAGTGCAGCTTTCTGTTAGCGAAAAAGTTTTAGAATCGGTTCTATAGTTACAGAGATACCCATAGAGCGTAATGTATTACAATTATTTTGACTGTTCCTATAAAGGAACTATTTACACTACATGCATTAATTTTAGCCTATAATACTCAAGAATAGTGTAGCTTGCTATCAGTGAAAAAAGTTTTGGAATCAGTTCAGTACTTACAGAGTTACACATAGAGCGTAATGTAATTCTTATGAGTATCCCTGTAAAAGAACTATTTGTGATATATGCATAAAAGGTAGCCTATAACACTCAGGGTCCCCCCAGTGTCTAAGAGGGTCTGCTCTCAAACCTGGAAGGCGGGAGGTGCCAGGTTCAAACACCGGTCGCGCCCGTCGACCTAGCCGCTCGCAGTTTTCCGTGTTTTTTTCAAAAACCTCGCGAAAATACGGGCTAGGATCCCTTAGAAAATTCCACACAGAGGAATTCTCCATATACGCCTAGGACCCTATAGGCCTAGGACTTTCAATCAGTGAAGTTTTAAAATCGGTTTAGTTGCTACAAAATTTCCATAGAGCGCAATGCATTAGTATTATTTTGAGTGTCTTTGTAAAAGAATTATTTATGCTATATGCTTGAAAGGTTGCCTGTATGTTAATCCAGGGCATGAGCTATCTTCATTGCAAATTTTTCCAGACATTTTTGTGTGATTCAGTCAAAAACATCCAAACACATGAACGTACACATTTATATTATTTGTAGGATTTGGAAATTTACGAACTTTTAAGAAACACATCTGGACTTTTCTTGGTACTTACCTATTATCCCGGCGGTCATTCCCGACTGTTTTTTCGTCAAATGAGTTGCCAAACTGTTGTCAATCGTATTTAAAACCATTAATAATTTCATGTGCCCAGCATTTATCTCGGCTAAAAATCGCTCGTCTTGGCGGACCGCCGGGATAATACGTAAGTACACTTTTCTTTATTTATGCTTTTTTAATTTGGCGTAAAATCAACATAATTTCCATACTTATTTATGTTTTTCAAATGCATGTGATTTTGCAAATAGAATTTCTGCTTTATTTCAAAAGCATAAATCACTTTGTGCGGGCGATAAAACGGTTTTAAATTAATAGTTAGAAAAGTAATTAAAATTTCCGTGCCTCAGGTACACTTTACCGAAGTCATGGGTCCAGGCATGCTCAAATTTTCAAAGCTCTGCTTTCTGTACATTTGTCTGGAGAACATTCATTTTTATTATTAGAGATAGATATATTTGGCATAAAACTGGCATAATTTCCGTATTATTTAATGTTTTTCAGATGCACGCGCACGCGCTTCTTTGTTGAAGTAATACCATTCTTGTTAGCTCAAAACACGAATCATATGATACGAGCGAAACTCGCCAAGCATGGCAAAGTAAAAACGGTTTTTAATTAATAATTAAAAAAGTAAATAAAAATCTAAAATTCTAAGTAGCTTATAACCAACTCCAGGGTCCCATCTATATCTAAACTGAAATGCATCCTAATCGATTCAGCGGTTTAGGCGTGAAAGCGTCATAAACAAACAAGCAAACTCACTTTCGCATTTATAATATTAGTTAGGATTTTGGCGGGGGAGGGATCACTTAGGCTGGGGACAAATAAATTGTTCCAGGTGTCCAACTTGGGAATTTCTTCACTATTTTTTCTCCAATGTTATTATTATTACTAGCTGCGTACCCGTTCTCCGCACGGTGGGAAACGCATATTTTCCTTAAACATATATAATTCGAATTAAACCCAGTAATTCGGAATCTCAAAACGTGAAAAAATACTTGAATCGTGACTAAAAGTTAACGCCATGAGTGAAAATTTTAGACGATTGCAACATAACACAAAAACTACGTCAATGTGACTGGCGATCAAGAAAGAAAGAACTTTCTGGTATGCAGACAAAACTTTTCTCTTTCGAAAAATGCCCGATTTCTACATCATATAATTCTCTTTGTGAGGTTTAATTTATAACATTAATATATAGTATATACCATATAAATAACATTACATGATGTTGACAATAATTTTATCTTGCATTTTTCAAAGCGTGGAGAATGCATTAGGGCAGTTATGTTACACACTACTTTATTAAATTTTACCTAAATTAAGAAGCCTACATGAAACAATGGATGCATCATTTACGTTTAAAAGCCAAAAATGTACCCTGCTCCGGTGAAAATCATGTCGCTTTTGTAAATGAAAACGTTCGTGATGTAACTTCTGAGAAAAAACTTATTACCCTTATTGCACTCTTAATGCAGTATCACACTTGTTACATAAAAGTGACATTTATCTCACTGTCAATCCGCCCTAAATAAATAACTAATTTCATTTTTCATTTTTTACAGATCACAGTTGACCCCTTTATAACATTGATCTACAACATGAATTCTTAGAACATGACGAAAACATTACGATCGTTTTCGTGTAACACGTTAAAAGAGACTCGTGCAGCACAGTGAAATGAGACATATGTTCTGATATTATGACGCCTTAGCTCCTGTAATTAACATTCCTTTTGAATGGCAACACCAAACATCATTGCATTTTTACGGAGCGCAAATAAGTTTTGCCGCGATTATACCGCGCAGTTCGCAATCCCGGTGGAGTAAAGCGCAGGATCCGTACAACACGGAGCGTATCTACCGTGTTAGGGAATCAAATTCAATAGTTAAGAAAATTCTGGGTTGCCGTATTTAGTAATATTTCATCTCACATTGGTGGCCGAAATGTATTAAAACCAAATATCCGAACTGTATCAAAAGTAAAATTTACTAAAAGAAAAATTTTTAATTTTGTATGACCCTCAGAACAACTTCGGAGTTTGCCATCTATGACGGTTTTTCATGACGTGACAACTTATGCTTGCGTACAGTGGCGTAGCCAAGGAGGGGATAGGGGGTCACAACCCCCCCAAGCGGAGTTTTTTGCCATACAAAATGCATATTCTTCACTCCCTTATAGCACACACGTGTACATATATGTGAGTTGCAGTAATCGTAACATTCCCATGAAAAATTTCTGGCTACTCTTGCTTAATCAATATACTTCAGGATCGGAATCTCCGCGGTAAAGAAATGGTCTAAAATATGTGACACCAGAAAATTCTGATTAACACAATGGGGTTACACAAATACGCGCCGGACATAAGCTCTTGCTTCCGGAGGAGCAAATACATTAGAGGGTATGTGCTGCTCCGGATAATCTGCCAGGAAAACAGCAAAAATGACGTAAAAAATGACATCCACACTCGAAGGAAATAAAATTAAAGGTATGTAGAATTGCATAAAAACTTCGATTATTTTTAAGGTGCAAGTTTGTTACAGTTCTATTTGTTTCACAATTGATGCGTTTTCACTTTTTCGATTCTTAAAAGCTGTAGAAATGAGTGGTTTCACTTAATTGTAAAATTTAACAACTTAAGTGGCAACAATGGATTCCGTTGCTACGGAAACTATAGCGATGTTAAAAATAGAACATGAAATGAGTTATTCATGTTTACTTTGGTAGAATTGCCATATTGGCGAAATTAACACCGCCAGTCGATGGCAAATAGCTCAAACCACAAATTAAACTTGACACTAAAGGCAATACGCAATACTCTGTTTGGCGGAATTAAAAAAAAATATCTATGCATACGGTGACATCGGATCATCTCAATTGTGGAATGGAATTAATAATACGTACAGAGTTGCACTACATTTGAATATTTTTCGACAACTTTGCTAAGAAATGTACTAAAGTAGGAATCAACATGCATTTCAATTCGTAAAACAAAAAATATATTAGACAGTATTAATTACGCCTTTCTAACAGCTTTTAGTAAAAGAAACTTCCGTAGCGCTGCTTTAACAAATAAGAATCAATTATTTATTACACAGTACTTCGATCGCCAAATGCCAACATACACCATTTTGCAAGATTTTTTTGTTTTCAGGGAATCATTCGAAGCATTGATTTATCAGCAATCAAAATGGGAAATAGTTATCTATCATTTATATAGTTCCATCGCCAAAATTTAATGCAGGCATATTATTGATAAGTAGCAGTTATTTAAATTATTGTTAACTATAACGGGTTTTAATCACCGTTAACTACCATGTACAAAATGCGAGAATTTCAATGATCTGAAATTTGGCGGAATTCCTGTAACTTAAATCAGTTTACTTAATTTCGTGAAAATTCTATAGATCGTTTAAAATCGCCTTAATAACTGCATTATTTCTATATGAAAAATCGAAGTATAGAGCCGTAAAACTTATACTTGTTATTAAAAATACTATTTCGTTACGCTCTCAGTAATTTGCGCCAAGCCCAAAACTGTACAAATCGGTAGAACCTACTACTTTCTCAGAATCGCCAAATGAGCCATTCTTTGTTTCGGCCAAACTAAAAAATATACATATTAGTCTCGGAAATCTCTCAATCCCTTATTCTTTTACACATAAAACACATTGAATTCCAGTTCTGATTTAACACGAACGCAATATTTTAATTAAAAAATAACTTTGTAAATAATCTAAACAGAAAAAAAATCATTGTTCTTTTATTTTTACTGCTGGAGTCTAAATAATTTAATAAAATAGCCAAACATGGCAACCTCGATGCTTATTTCTCCCTTTTTTGACTACAGGGGTTACAATTGAGGAATTGCGGAGATCAAAAATTAGCGTTTTTGACGATTTTTTTATCAATATCTCCTAAACTAATTCGAATTTCGAAATTTAAATTAGCGGAGGTTCTTTCTCGAAATTTTCCGAATTCGTGGATACCTCGTTCGAAACTCAACTCCCAGCCGTTTAGGAGGAGATGATGCTACACACACACACACACACACACACACACACACACACACACACACACACACACACACACACACACACACACACACACAGACGCGCACAGATTTTAAAAGTATAGATTTAAAAAGTAATTAAAAATCTAAAATTCTAAGTAGCCTATAACCATCTCCAGGGTCCCATCTATATCTAAAACAAAATGCATCCTAATCGATTCAGCGGTTTAGGCTTGATAGCGTCATAAACACTCAAAAAAAAAAAAAAAGAAAGAAAAAAAAAAAAAAAAGAAAGAAAGAAAGAAAAGAAAAAGAAAAAGGGAAAGAAAAAAGTATAAGGTTCATTGGGAATTTTTGAAGAACGACATTAATTTTTTAAAAATATATGTTTGCCTGGAAATGTAAGCATTTTAAGACAAAAAATAGTATTTTGATTGTTTTGTTTTTTTACTCCGACGCATCTCTATATGTCTCTCTTTTTAATTAAATTCAAAGCATGTATTCTTTATAAATATTTATATTAATGATGTTCCGGCCCGTAGCCAGGGCCTGATTACCGAAAAGGCTTGGGAAGTTTGAACTTCCCCTGAAGAATTTGAAGGAGGGCCCATAAAAATGACTGAAAAAACTGCGATAAAACTTCAGAACGTTTTGAAATCATCTTTTAAGTTAAGATTTTTAATGAAGAGAAATAGAAAGCTATTTTTAAGGTTTTTCCGAAGTCTTGATACTTCTTGTCGCAACATTTCTAAATTAGTACAATTTCTTTGGTCCCAATGTCTTTCCCTGGGACATCAGCTCCCAGCTGAGTTTTTTCTATTATGGGGAACATTGGATCGGCAGAAAGGGGTAGACTTTCAATTGGTAAACATCTTCTAAATGTCAAATTTAATTCTGAGATTTCATGTTGTGATATTTATGATATCAAAAGAAACAATGCCAATGTGCCAATGCCAATCTAAATTATGTATCTAAATATGTATGCCAATCTAAATTAAATAATCAAATAAAAACCTATACTCTTATAGCAAAATACCAGTTTTTATTCTCTCTTCCTTTCTAATTTCTTTCTTTTTTTTTATTAATATAGTAATGAAAGTTTATTATGCATATTAAACTGATTTATATACTTAATATTCTGTACGTCGGATTTTCTGGAATAAATAAAGCCATCATAAGTCATGCATATAACCCGGAGGAAAATCAGTGCTAAATTTATCTCTAACTCACCTGAATTCAACTTCTCACTTGAAAATAAATAAACTGGTGGTTGTTTTAAAAAATAATCGAATGCACATATCATTAATTTTTTACTAGTTCCTGGTTTACTTCTGGCGATGAACAGTCATAAGAAAAAAAATCCTCTTCTTACTTAAATGTCATACGTCAAAATTAGAAAAAAAAACGTTTATTTTTAAAGACTTGTACATAGGCAAAATCAGAAAAAAAGAAAATAACTATAATCAATCAGTATACTAGTCAGACATGCATTGCTTATTCAATAGCATTCTAAATGATCATTCTGAGGTCAATCAAATGAAATGATTCATTCCAAATCATCATTCCTTTACTAAGACCAATTGGACTTTAATTTGTGGTTGATAATTTGTTATTTGACTCATCTTAACGTCAACATCATGGTATATTATTACTAATTTATTCTGGTTTGTTCACATTTTTAATTCGTCTACATTTGTCGTGCTTTTTGCTTGTTTATTTGTAAAGCTTGATATATATGAATAAATGACTGAGAAATCAAAGGAAAAAATGTGATGAACTTTTTTTTTTTTCCCATGAACTTTCTTTAGTGGGTCACTGAAAGTCCTTACTTTGGAAATAATAATCACTTCGAATCTTAAGCAATTTTCCGAGCTAAAAATTTTATTAAATTGAATTAAATTTAGGTCTGGAATAACATTTCATAAATTCTTATCCACTTAACTCTTTAGAGCTAGTTAGTGGTATGAAAAACATACCACATACTCAAGCTTTTTCAAAGTCATTATATGCTAGTATAATTTGACTACCAGTTGTTGTTTAACCAGTTTACTACGGTATCGGTAAAGTACTAAAAAAATATTGTTTTCATTTTCAATGGCATTCTTTGCTTTGTAAATATAAATAATTTTGTAATGTGGATAAAACAATGGTTTGTGCATCAAAGGGTTTGTATATATATATATTATATGCATGTGAGTGTGTGTGCGCGCGCGTGTGTAGAGTAATGAAATCTTTCATCAAGACATTTAGTTTGCCTTTATATGCATATTAAGTATAAAAATGTATTAGCTTTTCTTGAGACGTTTTGTAAAAATATACGTTCTTTTCTGAGAGGTTTCAAATTGCACTTTAGTTTACAAATATTTTCACTTACTCTGTAATTCTTTTCAAGACAATCAACAAAAAATAGAACATAAAAACTTTTACTTATGGTCAGTAACTCTCCCCAAACCTCCTATATGCTTTCAATAAAACACAAATACCCCCTCCCTCTTTCTAGTTACAGGCCTGAATTACACTTTTAATTACTGCTTTCTGTTTCAGACATAAAATCGAAATCAGTGACAAAATTGGGGGGGGGGGCTCTTGACTTATATAAACATCATTTGTATGGTTTTCAAAAGATTTTTATGATTACCCCTTTCCAGATGGTCAGTTTAATTGCATGGAAATCAATGAAACATTAGAAAATATTTATTTCATACAAGCGTCTCTAATATTTTCAATTCAGGAATCCTATTAGAATTACCGTATATCCCGGCATATAACACGCGTCAGTAAATTTGGAATATGCCAAGAAATTTATTTTATAGTTTATGTAATGCATTTTATATTCGGTGTATAACACGCATACAAAAAAATCAAGTAATTTTTTTTAAGTTGAAAGTGCGTGTTATACGCCAAGATATACGGTACATATTTTATGTCTTCGAGGTTTTTAAATAATTTGATTTAAATTAAACAGTTCGAGGAAAATTATTAATAGTAAATTGCAACTTAGATAATTTGAAGCTGAAAAACTAAAAAACATCGTATTGTCAAAAACTTTGATTTTAAAAAGTTATATCTTATAACTCGAGTTTCAGATCCACTAAGTGCTTGAAAAGTAATTCAATCAGTATAAATGTTCAATAAATATTGCTATTCTGTGAAAAAATAAATATTTACTGAGAAATATCATACCTTAATCATAGGCTTAAACATTATATGCATGTAAATGAAATGTGATTCACATGTGTTTTTAGGCATTCGTGTTTGTTACATTCTAACGCAAAAAAATTATGCGTGTATATATTTTTGTCTTTGAGATACGAAAGAAAATCTGTGAAAAGAATATTTTGGCCGCGTACATCCCTTGGGGGACGAATTTTGGGAAATCCTTTCTTAGTGAGCTATTACGTCATAAAAAGAACTTAGCCCACAAGTTTCATGTTTCTGAGTCTAATAGTTTTGTTTGCGCAATGATGAGACAATCAGTAAGCAAACATTCTCCCTCTTAATATATAGTTAATATGGACTAAGCATTAAAACATATGTTTGAAAGATAGTTTTTAAAATATGGATTGAGACGCAACATAAATCTATTCCTGTATGTCCTATAAATTGTTAGAAGCATGATATAAAATAATAAAAAAATTAAATCGCATTCATATTACAACCTTCTATAAAAATTTTAAAACTTTTTTTTTTCAGCGTCACAGGTGATATTAATAATCTTTCAATCAGTTTATAAAGTGGATAGTTCATATTTTCTTTATTTTTTTTATTTATTTACTTATATTTTTATATCAATTAATCTCTTCAAAAACGGAGTTCATTTATTCAATATTTTTTAATATCTTCTGCGAGATAAAATAAAAAGCGCATGTTTCGCCAATTTGATTAATTTCTTTCGAAATATAATTAAAATGTTTATCGTTGTTTTTATGTAAATCCTGCACAGTTCTTTCAAAAAGCTAAAAATTTAAAAACTTTACCCACCGAAAAGAAATTTTGAAGACTGAGGAGTTCATAATACTCATATACCTAGCAAACAAAGCTTTTTAGAGCTAGCTTAATTCAGACTTCAAAAACCAAAAAAACCAATTTACCAGCTTTTAGGATTATTTATATCCTGAAAACATTATAAGTAAATTTGAAATTTATGACTCTGTTACCAAAGAAATTAAAATTAAGCGGATTTTTTTTCCTACTTAGTTTGCTTCTTTTATTATTCATCATGCTTGGCTGAAGCTTAATTTGGACACAACCTAATTAATAGGGCAGCAGCAGGTGTTTTCAAAAATCAATACTTAGTAAAGTGAAAAACAGGCTACTGTGTAGAAAACAGCGCTGAAGAAAGAAGTTTTTCTTTAATTATTAGGCAAAAATGTACACCTAAACAAGAAACAGTGATGATTCTTTTCTTCCCTGCATTGACTGAGTACACCAGTGATAAATATCTGCTGAAAAAACTTGATGGGATTATAAATGCAGAACTTTTAAAATGTTTAATTTTTCTGTAAGGGCTCTCCTATTTAAGCGTATTTTTTTAAAAATGTATATACTTTTAAACACTAAATACTGATTTTTTGTAACTCTTTTAACATTTATTAACTTTTCAGTTCTGACTTCTATGTTTGTTCGTTCTATTTTTTTTATATTTAGACTCAAAATACTCTGTATTCAAAGTTCACTTAAATAAATAAATTTTAGATTGAGTTGATATTATTTAAATAAAATTTCAGAAATAGAGACAGCTTGAAGAAGATCCAATGCTTCCTTCATCGTAAAATATCACCAAAACATTTGTTTAGCTGATAACTGCAGATTAACAATGGTGGAACATCTTAAGGTTAATTATCCATAAGGTTAAAAATTGCTAAAATGAAGATTAACTTTTGTGATTCTGTGTAATTCTCAAATTTTAGTTTAGCCTCCAGAGTATAGACATATCCACGGAGGGAGGGGGGGGTTGCTAAAGGGACCAAATCACCCCCACCCCTCCAAACTTGAAAACAACTAAATGCCACAAATAACACGCATGCGGTCGAAGTTGGCTAAAATGTATTAAAGAGCCGTAATAACCGTACACGCATAAATAAATATATATATAATAAACATATATACATTTAATTTTTTAAATGCAAGACAATGACCACATTTAGGTGCTTACTGTTATTATTTATTTATTTATTTTTAAAAATTACAATTATTATCATTTTGTTGTTAGCATTTTTAAGGAGCCACGATACAATGTTTCTTAATGAAAGAAAGCACGAAATGGACTAGTAAAAATTCGTAAATAAATCTCACGGTAAAGTTTTAGAATATTCATATATAGCAAGACACCCTCCATATGTGTGTGTGTGGGGGGGGGGGATGACTTTGTTGACAACTGCGAGATAGAAACTGAAAACCTGAGAAACTGTAGCGGAAAATCCTTGGCATTTCGTGACCGGTCATTATTTTGGAATACCCATTTGGCTATTTACTATTTCAGCTGCTTCTTTTTGAAATTCTGTATTTTTTTCGACCCACTATTTTTATCCTTAATTATCGTCGAAGCGAAGCCGTTTCTGACAAGCATATCAAATTAGGACGCACACCAAAAGATGGATTCGTTTTATAAGCGAACTTCCCCTACCTGGTGTTTTAACTAATCGCTAAGTTTACTCACTCGCATATAATTTTCGAAAGCATAACGAAATTTATTCGTTTCATCCATTTATGAGTCATTTCATTTAGTTTTAAAATGAATTTTTATACCGGGTGATTCAAAATAGTTGTTAAAACGATTATATTTTAACCCTTTAACGCGCGATGTTCCCGCTCTGAAACCACCAAACTCTGACGTTTTGACTGTTGCCAGTCACGAAGAATAGATTTGATTTCTATAAAAATAGTTGCGGGTGACATAGCTCCACGAGAATCCTTTACTTTTTAGCACGTCATTTCCCGTCAAAAAAATGGTCACGATTATTTTTAACAGCACTGGCATCTGCTGAAAAATGGAAGAATGCGAGAACAGCTGGATAGATTGCCCAATGCTGAGAAAAGGGCAGCCGTTGCCATCGCTCAACTTAACTACCAGCAAGATGGCGGACGATCGAAACGTTCATCGCTGGCTGTGCCTGCGCACATCCAGCTGCCGTCAAGAAAGGGTCTCTAGATCTGTGACACGCGATGAACTTTTCGATCGTCCGCCATCTTGCTGGTAGTTAAGTCGAGCGATGGCAACGGCTGCCCTTTCTTCAGCATTGGGAAAAGGTTGCGCCACAAAGGGTTAAACCGTAATATAACCGTATAAGTGCTCAAAACATACTTTCAGTCAGAAAAGTTACTCAAATAAAAAGTAGATTTCAGATATGGCAATCTTTTTATTAGGGGTCGTATACATATTAAAATTCAATTTTTTTATGCGGTCCCTCCCTTACCATCATTTTATATAGCATTTAGAAAAATGCTGCTCTGTGTTAAAGAAAATTAATTCAAAATATCTCATGTCTCTTTAAACCAACTGTCTTAGCGTCCGTTTTTAAGCGAAGAAAATCTTTACTTTAGAGGACTAACTATGAGTTTATAAAAGTTAAATAATGATCTCTTTGCTGGAAAAGGACAGTTAAATGCATTCAAACGCACAGGGCCTGATTAGCGAAAAGGCTTAGGAAGCTTGAACTTCTACTCAGAATTTTAAAGATATTTAAAGGGGGCCCAAAAATGACTAAAAATCTGCGATTAAAAATGTCCGTTTTTGTTATTAAATTCATTTTTAAGGAATTTATTTTTGAGAAGTGTATTGAAGCAAGAAAAAATATACACTACACTTTAGTAATGTGCTATTATTAAACTAAAATATATGAACGTTTTGATACGTTTTTTTGCTTAACAATACTATTCTTGCCATTCTGACTCTCTAGTCGGAAACCGCTCCAATATCTGACGGAGATTTGAGACCCAACTTTTTTACAATAGGCTTTTATAACACTTAATTAATTCTCTGGAGTGCACTGTAATACCATGATAAATCTAATTTAACAACTAAAAATCGTAGAAAATCTATGTAACCATGTATAATGTACAATATTATTACATGGGCAATGTGCGGGAGAGGGGGGAAGTTATGACATTCAACCTGAAATATGCTGTTCCACATTGAGAATTGTAGCTTTAGTGAGGGGTTTTTTTTTTTTTTTTTTTTTTCAATTTGTGTAAAATTTAGAAAACTTTACTGTAACAAAAAGTGAAGGGGCCCCCGAGGGGAAATGCTTAACGCAAATACAATTTTACCTGATCTGTAGATACTGCGTTATAACATTATCGATAATTTAATCTTTTAGGGGGTCATCCACTAATAACGTCACGTTTCTAGAGAGGGAATTTCAAAGTGTAACAGAGAATGACAAAGTAATGGTGTGGGTTAACTTTCGCTAGAATCTGCCGGACATGCATTATAGGAAAATTCTAACTAAAATAGGATTTCCAGGAGTCAGACATAGATGTCGCTTGACCACTAACAGAAATTAATGTCCATTGAAAAGTAATTTTATTTTTCTCTCTTTTCAGACATCTCCTTAGTATTTGGCGACAAATGCTAAAATTTTTAACTTGTGTTATCTGGGTAACTATTCCACTCAGACACATGGGGTTTTCTTTTTACCTTAGACGCAGAGCAACACTTTTCCGAATAGGTGTGATAGGAAATGAGGGACCGTGTAAAAATTATAAATTGTGTATTTTAATATTTATACAACCCCTTGTAAATCAGAGGCGGCCCGACACGTACACTAGGGCAGCTCCTGGATTTAATAGACTTGCGGTGTCCACATCAGATTTTTTAAGAATACATCGAGAGCACAGGCTGTGAGTATAACAAGAAAACATTTTTGCAAACATGTAAGCGTAATATTGATTTAAAAAAAGAAAACACCATTCATATAGAGTCACTATCAGATTTCGTAAAATTAGACAGTTTAAAGACTGGTATAAATTGATAGAGTATAAGCGTATGAAAACGGCCTTATCTTAAGAAGCATTAAACCTGTTTTTTCAGTGTGGGGAATGAAGTACACAGTAGCTGCTACATCTGATAAGAGTTAAGCGATGTGTCAACAGAAAGTTTTCTCTTGCATCCCAAGGAAAACAAAAACTATGTTATTTCCGTTGCCATTAGATAAGGCATTAAATTCAACCTGCGGAAAACTGAGTAACTTCGTGTAAGATGTTCGACGTCTTGAATTCGGTGGAACGTTCCGCTTCACAATTTTTGCGATATATGAAACAATTTTATTTTTTAAAAAATGGAATAAAATTCAAACCATTGGGCCGATCCAATTGCGATTTTGTACAAATGCGCTGAGAAATACAGGGGGGGGGGGGGACCGCTAATTAAAAAATCTGAAAATCTGCCCACCGACATGTTGCATGCACTACCAAGTGAGAGTTGGTTCTTCGATTAGAATTCAGGTAACATTGTAAGTGATATTGACGTCATTTTGATGTCGCGTTTAAAAATGCACAGAACCCAACTAGATAGAAAAGCTTTGGCGTACAAATTACGTCCAGGGCGAAAAAATTTCAGGAATTTTCTCAAATTCTGATAAATTTGGAGCTGTCCCTAATGTTTTGCATGTGAATCATAGATATAAGAATTGACAAATATAAACTGAGAATTTTACTTGTTTTTTTTGTTTTTTGTTTTTTTTTTGAGAACTCATTATTCACCTTTTAAACATTTAATTTTGACAGGACATGATAGATAAATTATAAATCGCAAATCATATTGTTTTGCGAATTATGAATATTTATTGAGTACATTATACGATGCATAATGTATAAGCATTCTCGACGTATGTCTCATATAATCATGCATTCGCGAAAAATATTAATGTGAAATATACACTCATGTCCATAAATTAAGGATAATGAAGTTCAGGCAAAGAAAGAGAAAGAAGCAAAACAAATTTGACTTATTTGTAAAGTCTATTTATTAAACAAAAAGTAAAGAGCAAAAAGATGCTATATGTTTGACATAATTAATAAAAATTGCAAGTTTTACTCCCTTGACCAAATTTCAAAAAAGAACCTATTTACAAAAAACCGTATAACATGGTTAGTAGGATGGTTAATACGGAGTATGTCTCCCGGACGATGCAATACAGGCCTGACAACGCCTAGGCATGCTGAGTATCAAATGATCAATCTGATCTTGGGGAATATTACACCACTCATCAAGCAATGCATTCCGAAGTTCCGGTAGACAGGTGGGAGGGGGTTGACGGGCTGCAATTCGTCGGCAAAGCATATCCCACACATGCTCTATTGGATTCAAGTCCGGTGAGTATGCTGGCCAATGCTTACGGGTGATATCCTCCGATTGAAGGCATTCGTCTACAATGTTTGCACGGTGAGGACGGGCGTTGTCATCCATAAACAAAAATTCAGCACCCATGGCGCCCCGAAACAAACGTACATGTTGTTCCAGAATGACATCCCGATAGATGTGGCCTGTCATCGTTACACTCTGAACATGCAGGTCAGTTCTGGAACCAAGAATAATTCCTCCCCAAACGAGCCATCCTGTACCACCGTAACGGTGTCTTTCAATGGTGTTCTCTTGGTGGTAACGGGTACCTGGCGCTCTCCAGATGAATGTCCGGCGAGAATCAGACTCCAAACTAAACCTGGACTCGTCAGAAAACCTCACACAAGACCACTGTTGCGGTGTCCACAATGCATGCTCTCTACTCCAGGTTAATCGCAGGCGACAGTGAGTTGCGGTAAGTGGAACACATCTGACAGGCCTACGAGCATATAGACCAATGTGCCCTAAGCGTCTGTACACGGTCTGCCTTGAAACTGTCGTACCGGTAGCTGAAGAGAGCTGACGAGACAGGTCTGATGCTGTACTCCGTCTGTTTCTTTTGGCAGTAACTGCCAAATAGCGGTCCTCATTCGGCGTTGTAACTCGGGGGCGACCTGTGCTGTAACGTCTACTCACATTACCATCATCTTGGAATCGTTGCCAAAGCCTGGAGATGACACTCTGGGCGATTCCAAGTTCCTCGGATACTTCCAGCTGGGTACGTCCACATTCCAGTCGTCCGATAATTCTGCCACGTAAAACATCATCCAAATGCCTCCTTTGTGCCATAACTATGCGGTTTTTGCACTGAAAGGCTTTCACAGCGCTTGTGAACAATTTTACTTCTTTGCCACCATTCCTTATATACCCCTCTCTTACACTCTCGTCATTGTGACGTACCATCCACGCCATCTGGTGGTTTCCTGTAATTTGCATATTCTTCTTCAAGATGTGTGTGATCATTCCACAGGTGAAATTTTTATTTTAGAGATCAATTTCTGTGTGATTCTGAATTATCCTTAATTTATGGACATGAGTGTATATAGTGCCTGTTTATCGATTAGTCTGTAGATAGTTTTGTAATTAAACTTGTCAATCATCATTATTGAATCGTTTCAGGTTATTTCCACCAGTTTTTTTTTTTTTTTTTTTTTTGTGTGTGTGTGTGTGTGTGTGTGGTGTGTATATGTGTGTTGTTTTGTTTGTTTTCTGTTACCTATACATAGATTCAAAACGAAAAGAATTAACAGTTATTCTAAAGGAATGAAAAGTTCCTAATTAGAAAGCAACCTCCAGCTTCTAATGGGATGGCCTTCCTTTTTCACTTATAAGCTTGATTACGGTTGCATTCACATTATTGTGTATTTCACCAAAATAAATAAATAAAATAAAATAAAAATTAATTAATTAAAATATGAGAAAAGTGGTTTAATATTTTAGCGTCGGAATTTAGGCGCAAATTTCCAACTGTGTTTCTTCTGTCACAATTCAATTTTACATTATTGTTTCCAGTGTCGTACAAAGGATTTTAATTTAGAGTGAGGAAGCTACAAATACAGTTAAGCTCATTTACAGTTTCAGTCCTCTTAATGACGTTAAAATATTCTGTATCCCTCTCTGGTAGAACAGAATCCCACGTATATCGTCACAATGCTGTCTATGAATGTCTCTTATGGTAGAAAATACTATTTTCAAATAGCTAATATTTGAATTTGCTTGAATTTTAGGAGGCGCAATTGCCCCCTTTGCTGTTGGTAACTTACGCCCATATATAACAATTTTGTTATGAAATGGTGAAAATTGGGAATGCGTGTATGGCGCTTACATTCCTGCTCGGCTTCATTGTTTTAGAGCAAGCACATAGGGGCAACCGCCGGTCTGCGGGCCAGAATGTGGCCCGCCAAGCCTTATGATCCGGCCCGAGGAACATATGAAAACACCATATAATACCCATATAAACCATTCAAAATCTCTTATGAATCCCAATTATACGGTCCGCGACTTCGTTAATATCTGAAGTTTGGCCCTCGACTTCGCTAAAATTGAATTCGCTAAAATCCAAAAATAGTTTGGCCCGCAACTTTTGAAAGGTTGCATATACCTGTCTTAAAGCATAGACGGGATTCTGTGTGAGATATTATTTGTTTCTTAGCTTAACGGTCAAATGGAGACATTGACAACTTGACGAGTACTCCCTAAAGTATCGAATAAAAGAAAAAAAGAAAAGGAAATCCTTCTCCGTCTACCTTACCGACAACCGACTGAAGGAAATACCAGATACTAAGGTGAGGGGTTGAGGGATAAAATGATAAATTCGGCAGATCAAAATCATACTCAGAAAAAGGTGCAATCGCCAACCTGTCCACCTCTGAGCGCGGAACAAAGGAGCATACCTATGCATCTGGGGCCCCTACTCGAAAGAGGGGGGGGTGAGATGGCATAAATAAATGGAAGTTCCCTTCGAATCTGGTCAGAATCTTTTAATGGATTTCGTTCGACCCCGGGTGGATACCTTCATGATCACATGATATTGGAATTGGGGAAGGGGGCATTCAGAGACTCCCATCCTTTTTCGGTCCGCAGTGGCGCCGATTGCACGGAATGGGAGGAGATGGATCGGTGGAAGGGATTGCAGAAATTGGCAACTAGCTAGTCTACCTTCGGGACCTCCTACAGCGATTTTTATCCCAAAGACACCGGATGAGAATATAATTCATTCCAAATGTGAGACACTTTTATGCTGTGTTCTGAAGATGTGCGTGTTTTTAGATTGAGTGCATGATAATTTTGGATCTTTCTTATTATAGGGTAATAAAATGTTTTCCAAGTTACTTGGATTTATATGTTTGTCGTTCAACTTCCAGTAATGGATGCTAAAAGGCTGTTTTTACCAACAAAGTACTCAGCAAGGAGTTTACGTACCATTCGCTAGTTAGTGCTTGACACATTGTCAAATATGAATGCAAAATACCGTGTTTACTCGCGTAATAGTGTCGCACCTTTTTGCCGATTTTTCATGGTGGAAGTCTGGGTGCGACTATTATGCGGGGAAAATTTACTGTATAATATTGTAACTCTAAAACTATTTTTTCTGCTTCAAAATGGGGGACGCGAGTAACCACGGTACTCCCAGATATTGCGTGCAGCTTACTCAAATAAAATGATGGCATTTCATTTTGTTCTTGAGTTATCTCAGTAATTTGCAAGTCACTAAAATTTATTTTTGCATTAAATAATTGTATATTTTATTTATTTTTTCTTAAATTGGCGGATCGCCTTTTATAAAAAATAATAAAAACAAAAGAAAGACTGAAATTCGTGAAACATGGAAGAAATATCTTATAATGTAAAAGTAGCATCACAGCAAGTTTGAACGACTGCGGTCCAGTCTGTTAAAAAAATCTTTCCAACGAACACCTCAACGAGTAAAAAGAGTCAGTTTTTGCGAAAGATTTAACATCATGTATTTTATTTAAAAATAGAGATCCGAATGAAATTTTTTTGTCCACTGCATATACACACATTATAGTCTACATATAAAATAAAAATAATTAATTTGATTAATAAACTAGTTTTTAAGAACTAAATAACTTTTTACATATCTCTATGAAATGTTTTGAACAGTATGTCAGTTGGGTACACTTTTCTCAGAAACTTTTGAGTTTATCACCTTAAAGCTTGGTATGGCATCAGAAAACATACTATCTGAGAATAATAAGAAACGATTTTCATTTTGGATAAAAAGAAATAAAAATAAAAATATTTTACTAAAAAACTTTTAAAATCCCAACAATTAAAAAAACAAAAAAATTCATTATTTTCAAATTTTTTTCACTCAGATCTCTAATTTTACGTTTTTTTAAAGAAACAAGTTAGTTAAACAATTTTGGAAAGTTTCAACAGTTTACCTGAAACAGATTTTTGGAAAAGTGTACCAAAGCATAAAAAAAAAACACATTTTGAGAAAAAGGCAAAAAACTAAAGCTTTATTGTAGCCAAACCATGTTTGTTTACTTTTTAAAAAAGCCATATTTTGAGTCTTTACATATTATAAACCGACATAAATTATATGTGTATGGAATCGTTTCAGACAGAGACGATTCCTACTATTTTTTAAGCCGATAATTGAAAATTCGAGCCAATTTACGTTCGATGTGTCCTTAAGTGGCGTGTACAAAGGGAGGGTCCCGAAAATTTCCACAGGATGTGCAAGTTAGCAGATGTAGATGAAAGGACTTCTCAACAAGTTAAACCGAAATCAGGGCACATTCGGCTTCTTTTATGTTGTCCTTCATACACTTCCGGTTTTTCTGGGGTTTTCAAAATCGTTTGTTCCAATAAAACTGTGATTTTCCATCGTGGTTTTCTCTCGGTACGAAAACCTCATATTCTGAGTGTCTGAGAGGCGCCAGCAGACATGCGTGTGGTACACATCGCAGTCCATTATTAAACATCACTCATCATTTATATAGTTTTTCTGGGTATATCGTGAAATACTGCAAATTTCCAGCAAGTGCCTACCACAACGTTTAATGATTACAGTAACAGGACGGCAGAGAGATCTGCAGAAGAGACCTCAGATCGTGTCTTTACCACATAAAGGTGGGATAGAAAACTGGGCGGGGATCTATCTCTTTTTGACCTCCTTAAAGAAAACTAAAAGAAAGAACTTTGATAGAGTTTTACTAATGGGATTTTGTAAATTTACTCGGATAAAATGTATTCCTCAATTTCTAAAACGATGAAGAGGCAGTTTGTGAGTGAAACTGTCAAATATATTTTGAACTTATACAGCGGAAAAAAACTTTTCTTGAACTCAATTTCTTTTTATTTTTTATTTTAAGGCAATTATTCTGTTGCATCAACAAAATATTTTTTGATTCAGCGAAGTATTATATTATCTACCACAATTATCCAGTTAAAATTCATCCAACCAATTTTTTGCTGAATTGGAGGAAACGTGTAAATGCGTAATATTATATATCCGATATGAGACATACTTATTAGTTTTTGGTGTCATAGTTATTGGAATAATCAGTCTAGTTTCTAATTAACGTTAAAGCGAATGCACTTGTACAAATTTTACAACAAATTACATTTGTTGTAAATGTTACATTTTGATTTGAAAACGTAAATTGATTTTTAAATATAATCTTGGTCGGCCATGATCCCCCCCCCCCGAACCACAAAATAATAATAATCATACTAATCAAGTGTATGTTTTTGTTGTTTAGCAGCAGTAGCTTATCTAACTTTCTCTTCCTGCTGTTTCTAAAATGATAATGTGATAATAAACTCGACCTGAGCAATCCCGTATACTCATGAACGAAATAGCACTTTAAATATGCTTCTATTTACTACAGTATTTTATGCATTACAACCTATTGCATCAATCCTGTTCTGTGTGTATTGCGTTTTAAGGCAAATCTACACTAAAGATATCTGACTAGAAGGATGGCTTAGGCGGAGGACTTTTTAAGGGATTCTAAAGCATATTCCCATTACTTCTGGAGAAAACCGCCATAACTACAGATCGTTAGATTGACGGCCGCGCAGTAGGCCGGAACCCTGGATTATCTCACTTCAGCTATCTACCACGTTTTCAAGGCTATCTTATTCAGTATCTTATCCAGTAGGGCATAGTCGGGAAAGCGACGATGATAACCACGAATATGTTGAATTTCAACCTCAATACCCAATGGCTTTGAGTGTGCAGAAGAACATCAAACTTTTTTTTCAAAACCTAGGGGTGCAACTGGCGATGTTTTTCGCTCCGTGAGCCATCTATAAAAAAAAACAATAATTCAAGAAATAGACGATAAGACTGGCAACACAAATTAACCAACTTTTTTTTGTGCTGTATAGATTTAAAAAATGATGTAAATAACATTATAAATGTATGTATATGAATAATTTTGATTTTTTCACGAACTCGTTTTTTTTTTTTTCCGAGCACTCCGTTTTAAGGATCAAATCCTCGGATTCTCATCAGAAGAAAGGGTGGAGAACTTCTGAATTTCTGAATTGGCACTCCTCGAAACTGCTATCGAGAAACACGGAAACGCAGGACCACGGATCCACGAATTGGACGTGAAGGTGCCCCACATGTATACACGGTGGTCTTCAGTGGTATGTATGGCGGTGTCGAATTCGCGAGCTTACTATACCACTAGGCTAAGACGGTTATATTAATTTACGCGATAAAGCATTAGTTCTCACGGCCATTCAACGGCTAATGCGCTGAAGGGTAGGCATAGAAAGGGAATCGCCGCCGTTGTGCCTGTTGCGAATACTGAAGCGGGAAGATGAATACAGCAATTCCAGTCTGGAACCTAACTTATTATTTACTGTCATTGAATTATAAAAATTATTACTTCCAATTCCTAAAATTCACCAGACATTTTTCAGCATAAAAATAGAAAATTAAACAAGTGAACTGCTAACTTTATGAATGAAATGAGTTCTCTGTACGATACACTCAAAGATTTATCCTCATTTTACATAGGCGCATGTCCGATCGAGACATCTTTTTTTGCATGACTGGTCGTATTCTGCGAACAAATGTATTTTGCTAGTGAAGCATTCGATCTGAAATGATCCGATTTCAACTAGTGATTTCATAACATAATACTTCCTTCATTTATGGAAATTTTTCACTCCGCTTAAATATTCACATGATGCGTTCTCCGCTCTACTGGGCTAAAAAATATTTACTTAAACTTTTGTTCCGTAGTTTTCCGTTTCAGAATGCTGGAGTCTCTTTCTTTTTCTTTCTTTTTTTTTTCTTTTATCTTTTCGTTTATCAATTGGTCTTGTTTATGATCAATTGATCTTGTCCATTTTTTTCTCGTTCTTTTTTTTTTTTTTATTATGTTATATATTTTTTGTTGTTTATCATGTTATTTTGCATCGTGAAATTTTTAGTAAAATACCTCCCGCTCGCTCTAAAACAGTAGTTTTCAATTTGGGGTACGCGAACCATTTGGGGTTCGTAATGGGTCACTAGGGGACTCGTGGAGAGAAAAAAGAGGTGTAACAGTGAATTTAAAACAAAAGAACCCACACAAGTAAAAATTTTGTACCCCAAAATTGATTTTGAATAGGACTTTTTAACCGTTAAGGTTGGCGTGCTGAGGCTATCTCATTTCCAGACTTTGCATGACTTTTTGAAAGAAAATGAGTTGCAACTCTCTAGTGACTTTAGTTAAAGTGCAAATATCTGAAAATTTCACTTGACTAAATCATTACTTGTGTTTATATTTTCCAAACCTAGCTGGAGGTACTTAGAGGATTCAGAGCCCTTTTTCTAAAAAAAATATTTAATTAGCACAGTCGGATGTCGCAGAAAAGGAAAGTGATTAAAACTTAGCACATTGAAATCAGCTTTCAAGATAAAACGTCTCATTAATTTTTGGTTGGAACTGAAGAGTGAATATGAACGTCAATCTGGCTTGGCAGTGAAAGCCATGTTGCCTTTTCTGTCCACTCTACTGGTGGAAAGAGCTTTTCCATCGTGCACTTTCATAAAAAACAGATGCAGAAACAAGATGAACGCTGTCCCAAGACTGTACTTGGCTTCTTTCAAACACAACTTCAAATTAATGTGCTGCAAAGGTAGGACAGGTCAACCATTAATGCTCACTTAAAAGAAGTGACGAAAGTGTTACAGTTTATGTTTGCAAAAATCAACTTTTTTTTATCCAAATAACAAAACTAATGGACGTTGAATTTTAAAAATATTTTTAGATTAAAAACTATTTTTTATATCAAGATTATAGTGTTAAAAAGTGATCACAAAATTTAGTAATCTCACTATTTTAATGCTTTTTTTTTTATTGCCTTAGAATCCAGTCCAAGGGCACAATTTCTGAAAATAATTTGGTAAGGGGTAAGTAAATGAAAAAGGGTGAAAAACACTGATCTAAAAAATAACCCTACGTTTACTGGAAATTTTCAGCAAAAGTTTGCGAAAATTCACCCTTTTTACAGAAATACAGGACAATTTCCGCATATCAGGGGGCAACTTTTCCCTGGAGTGAAATTTCTTCTGAAAATGAACGAAATAAAATTCCTTAATAGTGAAATAGTGCTATAGTGCTGGCGACCAATTTGTCAGCGCATTTTAAGTATTTTCATGCTTCTTTTTAAGTTGTAAGTAATTTTATTACCCACATAACGGAAACAACAAAGTTTTAATTTTTGGAATGTTAAAACTGCTTAATGTTATCTTTCAATACCTGTTTTTTGTTTCGTGTTGTTAAATTGCAAACGAGTAAATTGCTTCAGGTAAAGCTAAAAGCTAAATATTATTGTTATTAGTATTATTACTATTATTATTTTAATCAATACGCCGTTAGAATGTAATCTATGGCAATTATTTTGTTTGTCTCTGTAGAAAAAAGAGTGTAAAAGTTTCTCCACCCTTTTGATGAAGATCATTTTGTCATAAATTTCAACACACATTCATTTTATTTCGTACCAAACCAAACGCACAAACATTTCTTCTATGTTGTGTAGATCAAGGGAGATCTTAAACGACCTACTTAAAAATATTCAGTAAAACGTCTCAAATTCGGAATTTCGAATTTCTGCTTCAAAGTAATCCAGTTACGCAACACAGACCGAAATTTAAACAACTATTTTATATATTTAAACAACTATATTATTATAGTTAAAACAACTTTATTAGGCATGTTTTAAAAGTAGTATGTTTCTATTGTGTGTAAAACCTCAACAAACGTATTCAGTTTTTCATTTATACGTTTTATTTTTCCAATTAAAGAAAGGTGAATGCATTTTTTTCACAACTTTATCTTGTGACTTTTTTTATCATTAATGTTACAGGACTTCTAATATTCTGGAATCGATAAAGTTCCAAAAATTCCGAATGTGAAAAGTTCCGGATGTGAAGAGCTAGAGCTATTTCCGGTGCTCATTTTTTACAATCCCGGGGCCGGGCTTGGACTTACTTGCCAGGAGAGGACTGCGTACATCTCCTAGTACGTAAATGTGACATTTAGAGCTACATTTGTCCTTCCAAGAGTTTCCCGCAACAATTTGGATCCTCATCAGAAACAAGAGCGGATCCAGGAGAGGGGCTAGGGGAGCTCAGGGACACGCCACCCCCCAAAACAAAGGGAAGAGATTGCTAAAGAGTAATATTCTGCTTTATTATACACTTTAAATAAGTAAAATTATCTTTTTATATAACTTAACCCCCCCCCCCCCACACACACACACACAAAAAAAAAAAAAAAAACATTGGTCTAAACTAAAAGTTTGCTTTATTGTACATTTTATTTGGTTGGAATAAGCTTCTTTCAAAATTTAGCTCCTCCCTGAAAACTTTTTGGATCCACCACTGATCAGAAGGGGGAGACTTCTGAATATTAGTACCTCTCTGAAATTGCCAGCAGCCCCACCAGTGGTCGAGCGCATGACACTCTGAACTGGCAGACGGAAAGTGCCTGGTTCAAAACCAGGTCGCATCGGTCGACTTAACCGTTCGGAGCTTTCCGTAGTTTTCAGCGAAACTTAGCGTAAATACGCGTTAGGACTCCTTAGAAAGACACCCACGGAGGACAACCCATACCAGGGAATGCTAAAAGCGGGGGTGCGAGGGGTCGCGGACGTACCCACAAATTTAACAAACATTTTATTTATTCCATACTGTGGATTTTAATACATCAAATCTGGCACCCCCAAGTGAAAAGGTTAAATGCCGCTCCTGCCCACCCCTCGGCCAAGAGCCCACGTGTAGCTAATTGGCCGTAATCCCACAACAACAACTAAAAGTGCTAGCGAAAGCCGAGTGGATTACTTTAGAAATGACAAATTTCCCCCCCCATGACAAATTTTTCCCATACAAAATGTATATTCTTCACTACATTATCACACACACGTATACATATATATGAGTTGTAGTAGTCGTAACCCCCCCCCCATGAAAAATTTCTGGCTATGCCCCTGCTGCAACGTTATAACATGACGATTACATATCGGAAAGTCAGTCAACATAGTAATGCCGATGCATTATCTAGACTAAAATTTGAGGATTCTCATTAATTTAAGTTATAGATAGATAAATATATATTAAAAAAAAAAAAAAAACTTGCACTAGTTTATTTATTCCAGCAACATCGTCACTCCTGTGACGGATGTGCTTTTCCCTCATGGGAGTAGTAAAGATTGGATAAGTTTATAAACGCACCCGATGCTTTAATAGATGAGCGAGTTGTTGAAAGAACATGAGCTGGAATTTGAAATAAGGTCGTGCGCGGATTCTAAAGATTAAATTTTTATTATTTAAAAGGACCTGATATTTGTTGGCTCCCTTGTAAATGGCTGGCGTCTAATGTGCGTTGTATATATTCCAATCCTATGTTGTCATTTTCAAGATATGTATAGTGTTTTGTATGGTGTTCTAATAAAATTAAAATTAGCGTGGGAAAACTTTACTAGCGTAGTCGGCATCACGGTAAAAAAAAAATTCGGAAACGTTACCCCAAAATATGGTGCAGCTCTTGTAGTTTAAAATTGCAGAAACGTTTCCGAACCATGCGGGTAAAGTATTTCGAAACGTTTCTGCATATTTCGGAAAAATATTTACATATTTTCCTGCTTTTTAGGTAAGGTTTCTGGAAAAGATGTGTAACGTTTCTGTATATTTTGGTAAAATATTGAGTAACCTTTCGGTGTATTTCACAAAGGTTTCCGAATTAACGAGTAACATTTCTGTGTTTTTCAGAACGAGTAACATGCACTAGATGGCAGCACCAAACTCTCACGGAAGGAGCGCTCAGTATCGAACCCTCGACGCACGCGTTCGTAGGTCAGCACGTTACCTCAGCGTTGTTATCGTCTTGCGCTGATTTGCTTTAAAAGTAAACTGACTGCTGCAAAAGTTAGTTCTCTCATGGCTTGTTTTGGAAACTTAAAATTTTTTGGAGTATTTTATAAATGGAGGGAAAATACCATAATTAATAAATATAAATTAAAAATCTTAATCTTTTTTTTCCACATAAATTATTTTCAGGAGATAATGTGCTGTTTTATTTAAGTATTCATCCGGCGACGTCACCTGGTGACTGGTCACAAATAAACTTCACAGTGACCACACAGTGGAGTCACATCACTCACAAGTTACAATGTGACTAGTATGTGACAGTCCTGTGACAATTGTGACCCCCTGTGACGTCACAGCGACTCTTTTGTGACCATCTGTGCTATTAGGGAAGACGCGTTCATTCTTTTCCCTCTGTCTCTTGGCACTTGGCGCATGCGCGCGAAGTCCCAAATGAAGATTTCCTTTCCCTGTAAATATTTTACGCCGAAATGTGGGTTATGTTTCCGAAATCGTGAGTTCAAGTGCATCGGTAGGTTACGCTATACTTTCGGAAACCTTTCTGCTATAAGTATGTAACGTTTCTGATTTTTTTTACTGTGCAGGATTGGATTGGATACTACAGAACGCTCAGGTGAGATCTATATCTCTTCATTAATTTCATGTAACTGTATTTGTACGTAGCTGATAGCAGTTGATTTGCATTATTTTGAAGTTTAGTAGGTCAGTTTGGCAGGTTTTGAAGGAAGTTTATCTGCTGGTGTTAATATATAGTTCGCCGTCCCGGCAGTGTTAATATATAGTTGGCCGTCCCGGCATATTTACTTGAAGAATCCTCCTGATTTGTATATAAACATATATTTTTAACTGTAAAGGTTGAAATGGAAGACGGAAGTATAAAAGAACTCCATGTGAACATAGTGCGTCCGTATATTCAAAGACTAAATCATGTTGGTATGATTTTTGAGTTAGACGAAGATTTCGGGACCATTTATTATGCACCTACGGATGCACAAGTAAAAGCATAGAAGATATTAGGACACACCTTGGGAATGCCAAGTTAACGAATATGCAAGTACAGGAACTATTTCATGTACTTAAAGTATATACAGGCGTGTTTAGTGCTAAACCTGGTCGCGCTAGGGTAGAAGGTCACTCTGTTAGGGTTACAGGAGATTGTACACCAACGTGACTTAAACCATACCGAATACCTATTAGTTTACAACAAGAAGTGGATCGACAGATTCAAGAATTGTTAGACATGGGTCTAATCGAACACAGTGATAGCGAATGGGCTCATCCTCTGGTTTGCGTTGCCAAGAAAGATGGAAGTGTCAGATTATGTGTCGACTTCAGATTATTAAATAGTTTTACTATACCAGACGTGTACCCTATGAAAATTGCCAATGACTTAATATATGAGGTGGGAAAGGCATCATTTATTACAGTCATAGACCTTACCAAAGGATATTGACAAATTCCCATGAAGGAAAATTCAAAGCATTATACCGCATTTGTAACCCACTCAGGTCATTACCAGTGGAATGTCATGCCCTTTGGAATGAAAAATGCTGAAGGAACGTTTCAAAAATCAATGGATAAAGCCTTGACCGCACATAGAGAATACTGCCGTTCATATATCGACAATGTGGCTATATTTTCTAGCACATGGAATGAACATTTGGTTCACATAGACAATGTTTTCAAGACCTTGAAGGAAGTAGGTCTGACAGTAAATTTGGGAAAGTGCGAATTTGGAAAACCGCAAGTGAAATTTTTAGGTCATGTAGTTGGATCGGGACAACATTCTCCGGATCCAGAAAAGGTTGAAATTATACGAAAGTTAGCAAGACCTACCACTAAGAAAGAGTTGAGAAGTTTAATTGGACTGGCTAGTTACTATCGTGATATATAACTCAGTTTACACAAATCATATTACCATTGACAAACTTAAAGAAGAAAAGTGTTCCAATTAAGATACCGTGGAGTTCTGAGGCGGATAAAGCATTTACAAAGCTCAAAGAGGAACTGATAAAAATGCCTTCCTCACACACACCAGACCTTGCGAAACCTTTATTAAAATATGCACAGATACCTCGACCACTGCAATTGGGGCATGCTTAGCTCAACGTGATGACAATGGGGAAGAAATAACTATTGCATTTTTCAGTAAAAAATTAAACACGAATCAAATAAAGTGGGCGACCATTGAAAGAGAAGCCTTTTGTGTACTGGAAGCATTAAAGAAATTTGACACAAGGATATTTGGATCTGAAATTCAAATAGTTTCAGACCATAATCTTCTGACGTATTTAACGAGAAGCGCGTCCCATGGTGCTAATCTATCTCGGTGGGCTTTAGTCCTGCAACGCAGGGGCGTAGCCAAGGGGGGGGGGGGTTTGGGGGGGTCATAACCTCCCCTCCATGACAAATTTTTCCCATACAAAATGTATATTCTTCACTACATTATCACACACACGTATACATATATATGAGTTGTAGTAGTCGTAACCCCCCCCCCCATGAAAAATTTCTGGCTATGCCCCTGCTGCAACGTTATAGCATGACGATTACATATCGGAAAGTCAGTCAACATAGTAATGCCGATGCATTATCTAGACTAAAATTTGAGGACTCTCATTAATTTAAGTTATAGATAGATAAATATATATTTAAAAAAAAAAAAAACTTGCACTAGTTTATTTATTCCAGCAACATCGCCACTCCTGTGACGGATGTGCTTTTCCCTCATGGGAGTAGTAAAGATTGGATAAGTTTATAAACGCACCCGATGCTTTAATACACTGCTGGCCATCGTAAATGCAACACCCTGAAGGAAGCATGCAAATAATATGAAATTTACAACATGCATTAGCTGAGGTGAGATATGCAAATGATTAGAATTTCAGCGCAGACGCACATCAAGCGCGCCTGTGGCGCCACCTCAAAGCGCTATTTAAGGCTTGGAGATTTCGACGGTTTCAAGTACAGCAATTGTGTTTTTCTTGCTTTTTTTTCAAAAAAAACGATAAATTATGCCTCGTAGGAAACAACGATCATCTTTTGATCAAGTATCCGAGTTTGACAGAGGAAGGATAGTGGCATACCGAGATTGTGGGTTATCTTTCAGGGAAATCGGTCGTCGTATTGGACGAAACCAAACAACTGTGATGCGGATATGTGATCGTTGGGTGCAGGAGGGTACGACGGACAGACGTGATCGACCGCATCGACCTCAGTGCACCACGTCACGTGATGACAGGCAGATTGTACGCATGGCAGTGACGGACCGCTCAGTCACATCACGAACCATATCACAGCAGATTCAGTCTGTAACGCATCATCCAGTGTCTGCGCGTACCATTCGACGTCGTTTACAGCAGAATGGTCTGTCCGCAAGACGTCCGTTGCTTTGTCTACCTCTGACGCGGAACCACAGACGTCTCCGCCGCCAATGGTGCGATGAAAGAAGGATGTGGACGACAGAATGGAATGAAATTCTCTTTACTGACGAGTCACGCTTCTGTATGCAACACCACGACGGTCGGATTCGAGTCTGGAGACACCGTGGAGAGAGGATGCTGAACAGCTGCATTATGCACCGTCACACTGGTCCTGCACCGGGTATTATGGTATGGGGCGGTATCGGATATCTCTCTCGCACTCCTCTAGTACGCATTGCCGGTACTTTAACCAGCCAGCGCTACATCTCCGAGGTGTTGGAGCCAGTTGTCCTTTCTTACCTTCAGGGCTTGCCAACAGCCATATTTCAGCAGGATAATGCACGGCCACACGTGGCACGCATTGTCCAAGGGTTCTTCGTCAATCACCAGATTGAATTGCTTCCCTGGCCGGCGCGCTCTCCGGATCTTTCGCCGATAGAAAACATGTGGTCCATGGTTGCTCAACGACTGACCCAGAGTTCATCCCCAGCTGTCACACCAGATCAACTTTGGCAACGTGTGGAAGCTGCTTGGTCTGCTGTACCCCAAGAACACATTCAAAGTCTCTTTGAATCAATGCCGAGGCGTGTGGCAGCTGTGATCTCCAACAACGGCGGCTACTCTGGGTACTGATTTTGGCAGGAACCACGCTTCATAGAATGCTGTAAATTTAATCATTTGTTACTTGGTCAACATGCTATCTACACAATAAATTTTGTTGTGATATCTCTTGTTTTTCTTGGTGTTGCAATTTGGGTGGCCAGCAGTGTAGATGAGCGAGCTGTTGAAAGAACATGAGCTGGAATTTGAAATAAGGTCGTGCGCGGATTCTAAAGATTAAATTTTTGTTATATGAAAGGACCGGATGTTTGTTGGCCGCCTTGTAAATGGTTGGAGTCTAAAACAATATGTGCGTTGTATATATTCCAATCCTATGTTGTCATTTTCAAGATATGTATAGTGTTTTGTAAGATGTTCTAATAAAATTTGAAGATTAGCGTGGGAAAACTTTACTATGTGTTACGAATTTTCGGGGCAACCCGCTATTCTGGAGCTTAGAAAATTTCAAAATTAGTATTCTACGCGTCAAGCAGTTAGATTTTGCTTTTTATTGCATCAAAATTGGTCAACTAGAACCGGAGATACGGAGGTTTCGGTTTCCCATTGTTTGTCTCTATGACGGTTCTAGAAATCTCGAGAAATATTGATCCTAGACCTTCGGTAACTTCACTTGTGAGGACTTATTATTGGCGCCAAATTTGGCGCCATTTTGGTCATTTGGTGCGATTTTCCCATTGGAGGCTGTAAAGTTGCTTTTCCAGCATTAAAATCACATAACATCGTAATATTTTTCTTCTATGACGTAATAAAAATTCCCGCTTTATGTGGAATTTTCCTGAAATAGACTCTTCTGGAAGCTCCTCGTAACTTCTGCCTCCTCTATAAATACAAGCGCGCGGTGCCCTGATGGTTCAGAGTGTCAGTTAGCACCCGTCGAAAGTGTGGATCAAGCGCTGAATGAGTACGCTTGCTTTGCTCTGTGACAGAAGCGGTGTTTTCGCGCTTGCTTTTCGAAGCTGTTTTCAAAGTGCTGTGTGTAAATTCTTGATTGCTGAGTCTTGAGGGACTGTTAGTGTTATCTCTTGAATATTTCCACTGAAATTTTACCTATGGATGTGTTTTATTTTATGTGATAAATACAGCATTTGTGAGAGCTTCCGATCTAAGCGGACTGTTAGAAGGACATTGCTGTTTGATTGTGCTTGTGAATCTTGTACAGCTGATTGTTCGACGAAGTTCTAGAAGCAATAAAGTTTGTGTTCCATCCTGACAAATGGACTCTTTACTAGAACTTTCTATACCAACTGAACTTTAGAACGACGAACCCAGGTATAGCAGTTTTCTGCAACACATGCATATGTGTGCGATTTTTTAAACACTGTCTGTGGAGCAGCTACTAAAAGAATCGTTTGAATTCGTAATTAAAAAGAACAAAAATATATCTGATAGGGCTGGACTGGAGCCATCATTGAAAGCGCTGTTTTGGAAGATTTGGGTATGATTACGGAAACAGAGAACAGACACATCGAATGTGGTTGACAGACATAAAGGTGTAGGTAATTATGAAAAAACAAATACTTATTTAAACGGTTCCATTCTTCGCATTAATCTCCTCAAGGTGTCTTTTCTTACTAAACTGCTTGTACTCAACAACTTTGTAACTCACTTTTTTCCCATCTCGTTCTGCTTTCAAAATAGAAATGCTAACTCCGCAGTTTTCCATCAGGTGGTAGAGCTGAAGCAAACCGCATGTATTCGGTACTAAGATACGGATAATCACTCAGACTCGAAGTAACGAATTGCTACTTTGCGGTTGATATCGTTACTCGTTACTCGATCCGAAGCTGTTTCGGATCGAGCAGCTTCGAACTTCGAATACAGACTGCCAGGCGAGGCGAACTAGGGGGGAAACGGGTTCCAGTAATCGGGTACTAATATCTTATGTTATTTGTTACTGGATATCGGATCGCGGTTTCAAGGGGGAAAATGACTTTTGAGTGTGCATTTCGGATCGACCAGGTTCGAACTTCGAATACAAGACTGCCGGAGGGAGAAAATGAATTTCGGTATTTGAGTAATAGTATGTTCCGTCACGTTACTAGATACCGGAAGTATTATGGATTCTCGCTGTTTGAAGGGAAAAATCAGTTTCGGTATTTGAGTAGTAGTATGTTCTGGTTGCAATTCGTTTGTGCCGAGCCGAATGGTATCGTTTTGATGAGTTTTGGAAGAATCCGTATGTTTCGTTACAGTTATGGAGATGGATATACTATCTGCTGCGATATTGATATGGGTCGTACAATGGGGGGATAGGATCCGGTGTATAGTATGTTCTTATGCGCAGTTGAACTTTTTTTTGCGGGGGGGGGGGGGTTCTTATAATTGTAGAGGAGCAATACATATAAGAGAAGCATGTTAGTAAGGGGTGCTAATTTCGGGCTTTCTAACATTTTAGTACTAAATAGTGGTGCAATCAGAATTCTTTCTTTCAGGGTGGTTCCGAAGCAAGATTGCGAACTTAACTTTTTCTTTTTTTTTTAGCTAGAATCGAAATATGAGTAATAAATAACAAATTATTTAAATACACCTTTTAAAAAAATATATTTTTATAAAGTAAACGAATTCACACATTTTTATTATTTGAAATATTATATGGAACTAAAAAAAATATTTAGCATGGAAACCTAAACACATTTTTTAAGTAATTGTTTAAAAAATATATAAAAAATTGGGAGCTACCCGGGATTTCTATGCCCACTCCTGCGTAAGCCACTGGTATTAAAATAATTCAATAAAGTTCAGTATGTTTCTAAAATGTCGGCGTTTAGGGGGCCATCTGCCCTATTTTATGGTACATTTTATTCCATGAACTCATGGAATACGCATAGTCCGGTGCAACCATTCTTTCTGTATGAAAGGAGTGATAATTTTTGTTTAAAGAATGCTCTCATATATGCACCCACAGAAGGGGCTAACCCCTTTCATCCCAAAAGTGCAGAAATAGAACTGGAAATATCTTAAAAATAGATCATTCTCACTGAATTAAACAATTTTAATTTAAAATATGGTAATTTTTAATTTACTTCGAAAAATCGTCCAGCAAAAGAAGTTTTTGATATGAAATAAGAACTCACAAATAATAAAGATATTATGCTTGTAGAGACGCAAAGTAGTTGATATCATACTGAGATCCCCTGCCCTGTGAATTTAATATATGTGGCCCAATCCCTGGATCTCAGTATTCGAGAACCCGCTCCCAGAAAAAACACGAGTCACAAGCTTTCCTTTACACTTTTTATGATAAGAATGAACAGGTTAAACCAGCGTTCAGAATTTTAAAAAGGGGGGGTTGAGAAAAAAAAAAAAGAATGGCATAAGATTTCTATGTGCACTCCGTAATTCGGATGATTTAGCTATGTATAAAACCATAAATGTGTATAAAAACAATCTGTAAATCAGAGAAAATAAGCTCTAAATACAACTTTGTACAACTTCGCTAAAAAAAATTCTTTTTGGTTAGGTTTTGTTATGGTTTTATGTATAGGCGGCATATACCCATAACAACACTGTCCCGGATGTGTTGTTATGGGGCACATATAACACCCTATTACCGATTCTATTAGTAGTAACGAAAGTAACGAGTAACGAATACTTAGTAACGAATAGCGAACATCTAAGTAACAAATACATACGGATACTCATTTTGTCGTTACTTTTACAGCACTATCAGGCATAAGCGTAAAGTTTTCAAAATTATTGGGGGGGCCGGACCCCACAACCACATATATTCACGTCAGTGACATAGCCAATGGGGGGATTAGGGGGTCGTAACCCCCCACCCCCATGAGGAATTTTTTGCAATACAAAATGTATAGTCTTCACTCCCTTATTATACACCCGTATACATATATGTGAGTTGCAGAAGTCGTAACCCCCCCCTCCAAGAATTTCTGGCTACGCCACTGATTCACGTACATATAACTTTACACTTATATATAGTAAGTCTTACTATATAGTATAATTGTAAATTATTGGAGGCGCTCGAGCTCTATGGGCCCATAGAATTGTACACCTATGTAAGGTAAGTATCCATGTTAGTATCTTCCATGTAATAAGTTAAAAAATAGGATCAAAGTAAAAAAACCAAAGGAGGAAAAAAAAACATTTTCGATGAAATAGTGCATTTTAGACACATCTGAAATTTCTTCATTTCATACTTTACATTGCATAATCTGATTTTAATTAAGAGCCTGGTGAGGGCAGCTTATAGTAACATTGTGTGTTACGTGGCGTCACAATGAATACTAAATCATGATTGAAATCAAAAGAAGGAAATTTTTTAAAGTAAAGATTTTTTTCAAACGTTTGTAAATGGCGTGAAATACTTTTTTTTATGTTAGTATAAATTAGTTTTCTGTATTGAGTGGTAAATTATTGGGTGGGCTCAGCCCCTATTCACAATTTATTGGGGGGGCTCGAGCCCCACGGGCCCATATAACTCTACGCCTATGCTATCAGGTGGCGCCGTAGGCAGTTTCATTCAGTAGCATATGGTTACTTTATTATACAGCTAGATACCACTTTTATCAAAAAACTAGTTAACAAACCGTACTTAACCCATTTATGCCTAGCGTCCCTTTTTTGAGACGGCATTTTCGCTATCAGTCGAAGACGTTATTTATTTTTCCTAGCCTTTATTCACGAGTATTGAGCCTCAACTCCACAAAACATTTTAACATGACCCAGTAGGATGTTGACATTACAATTTTTATATATAATGACTTTGAAAGAAACCATCCCTTGCTCAAGAAGTTGACATCAGAAATTTATCTATAATTGCTTGTATTAACAAAAATCGAAGAAAGTCGCAAAAATATCTGGGCACAATTGGGTTAAATTAATAGGGGGGCAAAAATCTTCAAAAATTCACACTGTAAATGTAGATATTTTTTGTTTAACCTGAAATTTTACACAGGTGACCTACCCATCATTACACAACTTTTCTGCACTAGGGCGAAAACTAAATCGAAAGTTTATTTTTTACGCTCCGCCAGGGGTGGCCCGACACGGTAAGTAAAGGTAAGCATCGCATTGGGGCGCTATCATCGAAGGGGCGCAATTTCAAACTCAAAAACTAAGAAAATATTGATCTAGAGCATTAAAAGGGGGCGCCTTTTTAACGTTTGCAGGGAGGCTCCCCGTACCCTGGGGCCGCCCCTACGCTCCGCCCTAATATGCATTCACACACACATAAAACATAAATAGTTAACTGTGTATTTTGATTATATATGTATAACATTGCATGAAAATCTCTTATGGAGTTTATAAATTCTAAATAAGTTCTAAAAAATTATGACTGACTTCTCTTTATAGAATCATTTTCGCAAGCTATATGTGTCATGCACACATAATTAAGAAATTTCTACTGTAGACAATAACACTGTTTATTATTTTTATGGGATCTCATTTATTTTTAGCCCGGGGAAGCTGTGACGTCTGCCCTTGCCAACAGGATCTGGAGAACACATAGTCAACTGCCAACGTAAATCTCTATAAGGAACGGAAAGTTTAACAATCAAATTCTAAATATCATGTCTTACTAAACTAAAAGAAAAATATATCATGCGAGTAGCATAGATTCTTAAACACTTGCAGTTCAGTTTCTTTTCGTGCATAAAGAGACATTATAACAAACAATTTTGAACTTCTTGACATAATTAATTTGTTTAAATTCACGTACCAAAATCACACGAGTTTTTCGAAATACACCGTTGATTGGATAGTCAAAAAAAAAAAAAAAAGTTTTGTTACTTGAATTTTCTTCGAGTTAAATTTTGTTTTTCCTTTCTCTCTTTTTTTAGGTAGAATTTTTTCACTTTGCGAGGAGGGGGGCACAATTTACTTGTCCTAATAAGGGGCATTGAAAAGAAAAGGCCTTTAAATCTGAAGCTGCCTATTCTACAGGAGGGGATTCAACCCCTAACTCCCGCTGCCCCCCCCCCTTACAAATACGGTACTACTCTGAAGTGAGAATTCTAGTCCAGACAAACTGTAGACTTATCAAATTTTCGCGCCATTGAACTACATGTTTGGACATGGACTCCCCCCCCCCCTTTCTATACAGAAGTCGATGTTCTTTTATAGGGTTCCGTGTCAGTGCGTCTTCTGTACTACAGCGTGGGACGGGATGGGACACAGGAAATCATGTCCGTCGAATGACCCCTTCTTGGGACACAGGTGAAATCGTAAGGTGGCGCCATGGGGGGGGGGGGATATTTCAAGCCAGGTAACCAAAAGGGCACGTGCCAGTTAGAATTGGCCCGTACTGCTTTGTACCGAAGTCTACGAAGAAGTGGAGACATCGCTTTCGAACAAGAGGCGAGGATAGGGGTGCTTTTAGAATGACTAAGCTAGCAGAATAATAAGGACAAAAAGCAGATAAAGGGGGGGGGAGGATTTGCTATCAAGCTAAGTTTATAGTTTATCTTCGAAACATTGAAATTTCAAGTTCAAGCCGATGTTATTTTCACAATAAATGTACATAAGTAATATATATTGTGAGCAAGTAACATATATCATGTAAGTATAGTTCGAGCTGGAACGAATCCCAGCTCTAACCAGTCGCGTACCCAGAAATTCATTTTAGGGGGTGCATATCATCATTACCACGAAAGAAGTACTGTATTACAACGTAAAAATTAAAGAATATATTTACGAACTTTTAATGTTATAAAATTACGAACTTAACAACTAGAGCAAAAGAAAATAGTGTGACCGAGATTTCTTGATTTCTGACCGTGTATGAATACGAAATCAGAAAGTATCGCTACTGTTCAAAGGTGGACATCTTCCACAGATGTAATATAATATTCCAGAGATATTCTATAGGTATGCATCCCCCTTCTCTCTCCTCCGTCTACAAATGCTGACCACTTGCCCCATGAACGCAAAGGCACATTTATAGAGTCATTACACACTTTCTATTCTTTTTTTAAGGAATTCATGTAGCTGGAATTACGTTTTCCTTTCATGATGAAAAAAATAAGACTTAAGCATGGAAATAATCATTATTTTTTCTAAAATATTTCAATTTTGAGAATAAATGTTTGGGGGGTGCATATGTCCCTTTGCACCCGCTCTGGGTACGCCACTGGCTCTAACAATACTACTTACATCTCTTACAAACATTTTGTCGTAAATTCCAAGTTTAATACGATGGTTAATAATTAAATAATTCACTTTTAAATAATAATAATAAAAAAGATTCAGTGCACTGCACACATTAAAATACTTGATTCAAACGACAAATTATGCTGTTGGCATGTAGAATTCACAATCAAATAAATACAATTCATTAAAGCATTATTCATTTTTTTTCTTTTCTCCCCCCCCCCCTCTCTCGCTCTCTCACATTTTTTGGGGGGTCACTTCTCTCTCTCTCCTTTTCTAGTTTATTTTCTTTGTATATCTCTGAGCGTTTTGCCCGGTTTGAAAAAGTATCGAACACCGGCTAAGGTCTCATTGCAACATTCGAGGCCCTTAGGCATAGCATATTTTGAGGCCTGTAAAAATTATAACACAGTAACAGTTAAACAGTTTTCTAAAATAATTCTCTCCGTCGAAAATATTGGATGTTACGGAGAAAACACAATAGCTGGCTTTAATGGTAGTGATAAATAGTCACGTGACTGTTTTATGCAATGGTACCATTATCGTCATTATTAAAAAGCCCACTTTTTAAAGCCAATTAAAAGCCAAGCTTAATGTAAATAAACTTCTCTTGGAGGGGCCCGCGCCCACTGGATCTTTGCCCCTGATGGGTTAAATAACCATAACCTGTTGGGTTGGCTCCTTCCAGAAGGTACCCCTACCCTATCCCCTGGATCTGATGTAGACTGCATGGTCAGTTTTCCCCTTGCAATAAGCAGGCTTGTCGTGGCGTAGAGAAAATATTTCGAGAACAGGATAGCAAGTAGGGAGTGCAAAAGGGATCGTTCCCCAGGCGCCTAGTTAAAGGAACGCCAAAATTTGGTATAGTTCCAATTCCAATAGGTGCCCTGATTAGGGGCGTAGCTAGGAAAATTTTTCGGGGGAGATTTCGGATAAAATTTGGATAAATAAATATCGTGTTTACTCGCGTAATAGTCGCTCTCGCGTAATAGTCGCACCCTCGTTTTGAAGCGGGAAAAAATAGCTTTAGAGTTACAATATTATGTAGTAAATTTTCCCCGCAAAATTGTTGCACCTAGACTTTCACCATAAAAAATTGGCAAAAAAGGTGCGACTATTACACGAGTAAACACGGCAGAATTTCGTCACGACATAAAGGTTGTTAACTAATCGGAAAATTTCGAAGAGGGATACACCCCGCTGACAACGCTTCAGGACCTGATTTAAGTTTGTCCCGGTTGACGTGTACAGTAGTAGCGGCTCTGTCTCCAAAATCCAAATAACATTGAACTAAAGAAATGTGAGCGTCAAGGAAAAAAAAAATATGGAAAAAAAATTGGTACTTTTTTAATCGAGTGAATATTTAAAAAAAAGAAATCTGAAAAAATACATGCGCGGACAATTTTTGACTAAATTGAATCGTCCGCAAACATTTTCCCGATTTTCTTACACCACAGGTTAAATCCTAGTCGAGTCTGTGGAATCGAGCGCAAGGTGGCGCAGAAATCGGTCAAAACTTTCGAACTAACTCTTTCCTTCCGAGCCTCTTCTCCGAAGAAAAAGAACTTCATCCGCCGAATAAAAAACTTTTCTTATTTTATTTTTTTTTCTCTCCTCTCTCTTGGTCAACTCTCTTCGAAGAGTTAGATCCGAAAATAAATATTATAATGCGGAGATCGGCGATTCGCGAAGACGCAGAAACATTTGGTCCAATAAAATTAATCCGGCGTGAACGGCGGGGATCGACGATTGGTCGCGCGTCCGGTGCGCGGAATTCTGGGATCGTCCCGCACCTCGCATCGCACGCGGCGGATTTCTTTTCCCCAGTTGAGTGTGAAACCTCTGTAGTGTTCAGACCAGACGTCGGACGAATCTTGCGGTGACGAAATTTGGCCGTGTGTTGTTGTGTGTACTCTTGTTTTGATTACATGTTTTAGCTAACTTTTCGGAGGGGGTTACCAGATAAAGGTTTCAAAATTCGCGTTAAAAAAGCCCCCCTCCCCGCCTTTAGGATGGACGCTCATCCAAAACCGTCTTTGGATGCACAAATGGTGAGCTTTTGTTATTATTTTTATTGTTGTTTTTGTTTACTCACCTTCCGGTACTGGTTCATTTGCATCTGTTATCTGTGGTAAGCAATATTGTTTTTTATGATTTCGAAACTAGCGTGTGTGGCTTGCTGGTAAATTGGTGACTCATACTGAACTGGATTTTCTGAAATCTAAATATATACACGCCCATCTCTACTTCCTGCTGTAATGTCAACAAACGAGAAACACCGGCTGAACCTTTCCTTGCACTGAAAAGTACTGAATATTCCATGAATGTACAGTAAAATCGCTGTATAAGGTACTTCAAAGTAACGATGATCAAATTTGTTATTCAGAAAAATTCATTCAAATGAACTTTCATTATGACAGATAGTACGACATGTTTATCTTACAATCCAAATATTTTATTCGCTAATCTGAAACATTCTAAAAAACAAAGTTCATTGAATCGGAATTTTACTGTATACTGTTGGTGAATGGATAAATATAAGGCACCTGCCCTATGACAGTTAAATAAACCGGCATCATATCGCTGTTAATTTAAGTAACAATTTACGGATACTTAATTAACGAGATAAATACTTTGTTTTTATTTATTTTTTTTCACTTGTTCATTGTTGTTTATCTTTTGTCATTCGAATATATGAAGTTAACGAAATTGATCAAAACTTTTGATCAGCTGAAAATTTTATCAGTAGGTTTGGTCTATTAAGCATTTTGTATCATATTATAATGAGAGGATCAGTAAATAGAAAAATCTCTGTATAGTGATTCTTCTAATCCTCTAGCATCTTTCTACATTGATAGAAAGGATTGTACTTTGTTCATCCACATGTCAATCAGTTCAGAGAAATGAATGCGCCAGTTAACATTGAGTAATCATACTTTTCACCTATTTAGTGTTTTGCACTCATTAGTTCCTCATCGCCAGTGAGATGATGAACCTGTTTTTTTTGTAATGTTACAGAGAGAGCCATATTTTATTTATTTATTTTTTACCAAAAGTTTTTTTTTTCCCATTATTTTTCTGAAAATCAGAATTCAGTATCCCTTTTAACTGTCTATTACCATGTAGATTGCACAATTGGCGATATAGTTAGTTCTTAGGCCTGGCCACTGGACATTTTGTAAACCAGATGGTTTTCTTTCCTGGCATTGATAGGACAGATTTAATTGTTTCGAACTGATTTTTGATTGTCAGCTGTCAATTCAAATGCTCATTATAATTTCGTCACACTTTATTTCTTATGTGATGTAATTTTATCAATAAATGAACGTGAATTTACATTCATTCTAATCGCAAGGTCAATTGTCTTCCCTGCGAAAAAAAAGTACAACAAACATGATTTTAAAATGACGTCATTGGAAGATCCCCCTTTAAATTTACCATTACTGCATTACAGAGGCAAGCTGAGAATTTTTGAGTGCTTAAGTAGAGTTATTACCATTGTATAAAACATTAACCAGACCGTAATCTATTTTTAAGCAGCCCGAAACCTGCTGATCTCTTGTTAAATGGATTCCAAGAGCTAATCCTTTTTACGCAATCTGAATTTTCTCATTTGGAGAGCGGGTTCGTTCCTCTTTTTGTAACGAGATAAACTCTTGACTGTAATTATTTTCTACCTATTTTAAGATTAATGCACGGGAGAAAACATTTAAACTTCAATGAAATGTATCGCTACATGACTTGTACGTACTTTTTGGAACGTTCCACCTCTTTGAAACACACGTTTTGACTTTAGTGACTTTTGACTATTATTTAAGGAGGGCTAAAATACATTTAGTTTTGGTATTTTACCTCACTTGCTCAATTTCACAGCTAAAATACCTTTTACTTAACCGTAGAGTCCTTAATTCTGGATATACTGTGACTAAAGATTCAATGTATGAGAGTAATGATTGAATCTGGCGCCTCAGTTATATTAATTCACTGGGAAAACATGTATTTGATTATTAAAAGTATAGATTTTCATTTAAATTGGCTGAACCAACTCTTAAGTAAAAATTTAGTGATTAATGCAGATACATAAAAAAAAAATCTTTGATTAATTATTCATGTACATTTTCAAAACGTGCAAGATTATTTTCAAGTTTTTATGTGATCTTCTAGTAGGCTTAGAACTTTAAATATAAATTACTTTTTAAAGCAAGAACTGCTATTAACAGTGTGGCTAGCAAAAATTAAGATTCTTTTAATTTAATTGATCAATCAAGTTACATGAAGATTTAATCACTAGATGTGTGTTTTGATTTTAAGTTTATGTCCTGACTGAAGATCAAATGCTTGGACTTACATCAGTTACACAGAGATTTTAAAGAGAAGTTTTAAAATTCAGACATTAGTTATTTGGGACAAAATTATCTAATAGACATGTCCATTTTTAAAAAATTCAAATTTTATTTAAATTATTATTGAATGGGACTAAATGAGGAGGTTGCTTTAACTGAATGACTATGGTCAAAATAGTTTTCCTCATTGATTATCTTTTCTTTTTCTAATCTTTCAAACAAAAAGAAAACTTTTAAGATCAATGACTATAATTGGCCACCCACTTTGAAAAATAACTGATCACACCACCACCCCGAAAATACTTATGACACATACCAAGTTTGACTCTCCGGGCAAACCTTTGATTTTCGTGTTTGAGTTATTTATAGTGATCTCTTTCTTGTTATCTCCTCTATCATACGCAGGGGCAGGCGGAAATAAACCAAATCAACTGATTAAATCCTACCGTGCGAAATCCCATTCACGATAACAACAAATTAAATATCGCCTTTCCCATAGTTTGTTTCTGTTAGTATTTCGTGTGATTTAATGATAAGAAATTTTTTTTTCTTTAGATGACTTGTTGCTTATCCTTCCATAAATTTAAAGTAATCAATACTAAGGTTAGAATCAGCTTGCGTAACAAACCTCGATTGTTCTTGCACCATTTGGGAAAAACTTGCCGATCCTTAGCAGTGGAACAACTTTACTAGAAATTACTATAACCAACATGCCCCACTGAAAAGTGAGACATCATTGTAGGTGTATGAAGGGGACTTGCTTTCTACACCTGTACCCACACAACCATTGTGCCATTGTATAGAAATAAACTTGTTTACTAGACCTCCAGCAAAGCCTCTTGGGTACTTGAGCCTATTGTTAACTTGTCAGCGGAATATTCTCACTCCTTCCACCCTCAACCGAAATATTTGTAACTGCCGTTGATTACCATTTATTCGATATGTGGATGATTTTGATTTTCGACCATGTTTGTTTGGTGAATATCGTAGTATTATCATTCAAACTTCTGCAACACCATAATGTCATTTGACGAATTTGTTCCTCCCCTCTCAACGATTGCAAGAAATCTATTCGGGTAATCTCTCCCCCCCACTTTCTCGGAAGTTCGGATCTTTTATGGCTTTGAAAAGACCCTAGAAAAGCGAAAAGTAGGGGGGTGGGGGGAGAGCAATTTTCACCAGGTGAAAGCCATAATGGTTTTTTGAATAGAGGAGAGAGTGAAAAATGAGCAGTATTGCCCCCGCTGATCCACTATTGCCACAGTGGAGATAGGCCACGGATACGCCATGTCACTTTGATCTGTCAGTATTTTCGTAGGCAACAGCTAGTGACGCATCCAAGATTTTAGTTCATAGAATTATACACTATGATATATCTATGTTTTAGTTTAGGGGGGGGGGGTGGAGGATGGGGTTACAAATACTACTGAACTCGGTTACAGAGACCTCGATTACAGTTATAACTCTCTTACAGCGTCAAAATATTCTGTACCACTTGCCCATGAAGCACAAACACACTATCAACATAATTATCTCATCTATTTAGTAATATCGTAACCGAATTTAACTGTATTTCCTGCACTAACTGTAAGTATTTATTTAAAAACTAACGTCTGTTAATAAAAAATGTTTAAAAAAATTATTTGAAGGTTTTACAAGTTGCACTGTAAACTGTTACAAACAGTGAACCTATAGGAGTTACGAAAATCTCGGAGGAAAATGCTTTAAAAATACGGAGTTTTGCAGTTTTTCCCCAAATAGGTAACTTCTCGGGGGATTTTTGTACTTAAAATCTTTTCTGAAAGTTGCATAAGACATACGGCCTTTCTGTTAGTTTTAGTCCAAAGTGCATTGGCTGGAGAAAAATTAATAATTTTTTCGAGTGCTTAACATCATTGGTCTGCTTTCAAAACTGTTCAGAAGTCCTGTGATGACGATCCCTCTTCAGGTGGAACAAAGCATACCTGCCAATTTTACTGGTTTTTGATAATTATTCTACGTCTCCAGGTTTTTTTCAATATAAGTTCACCTAGTAAAAATATGTGTCCTAATTTTTGATATTCGTATTGAAAAATTCAGTTTGAGAGATTTTTACAATATCTAAAAGAAGTTTTTTGTTGGCATGGAGAGTGAGAGGAAAGTTTAGTATAAAACTCTCCTCTCACTCTCTCTTCCCCCTCCCCAGATGATGGTGAGTGTGTGAAAGGGATTTTGAAAAGGAGAGGAATTCATTAAATGAAATAAATCATCAGTATTCTTATTTTTAACTACAAAAAAATGTACGCCAATTAAAACTTTATGCATTTTTATACTTTATTAAAAGCGGACTAAAATGCCCCTTAAAATGCAATGAAAATTTAAGGCATAATGGGTATGGAAGCAAAATTTTTATGAAAAATAATCACTGCTAAAGCATAAAATTAACAGATACCCCCCTTTTTTTTTAGAAAAAAAAAGTGCATGCTTTTGTAAAAGAGTATTCCAGTAGCTTACGCAGAGCGAGGGGGGGGGGGGTGTTAGGGATTTAACCCCTTCCTCTTCCTCCTCTCTTCAGATTAGACAGGTTTATTTTTAAAATATCATCTATTAGCATGCACAAACTAAAGTAGACTCCCTTAAAAAAAAATACGCCACTAGCCTATTGTATCACTTGTAAAATTTCATTCTGAGTGTTTTAGAGTCGTTGGAATTCTATGTTCGATTTTTTAAAGAAAGTTGCATAACTGGTAGAGGTTTGTAACAAAGTAAAGCATTAGAATATAATATCTTGAAATTTCTTGTTACTGACACAAAAAGTTTTATTTTCGCTTAAGCTCGAAGGTTCCCCCCCCCTTCTCCTCTTTACCAAACTATTGCTATAGAAATTGACATTACTTTAATTAGATTATAGAATTCAGCAGTGATGAAAACCGTTTTGAAAAGCTTTATTCTATTTTATGAATTTTATCTCTCAGGTTTATTTAAGGACATAAGATTAAACTAATTCTACAGCTACCATTCACAAGAATATTATTGGTAATGTTGAACAAGAAGTGGGCGACAACTCCTCCCGAAAAAAAGGAAATTAATGTAAAAGATCCCTACTTTGCTTACATAAAATGGATGTGCATGTGAATCTTCAAACTAACCGCCAAACCCATAAAGTTGCATTAATCCGTCACTGATGTTGAAGACACTATCTACCTCACAGTCTTGGTGTACAAATTAAAATAAACTTACTACACGAGGGACTCGAAAAAAATTAGGATGATTCTTTATATGCTGCTCTACACTCTGAAATAAATAGTGCCTTTTATGAAGCTTTCAGAAAACATTCTTAAACATGGAATTGCTTCAACAAACGTTTTCAAAAAGTGACACATTCTTAAAATTTTTCGATTTTTATGAATTCTTCTAAAAGATTGGTACAGGTTTATCGGTTTCTTCTGTATGTAGTACATCTTATGAAGAGATATTCTAAAAATTTTGAAATGCTTGACGTAATTAGTTTTATGTATTTATATAACACTTTGTCCCAATGGGACAAGAAAAAGATGGCACTTTCTATCTTTTATAAATAAATATTATGTCTGCTAGTTAAGAGAAACTTTCGATCATCTCCATTCTAAATAATATCAAGCCTAGGGATGTTGTGGAAATCTAAACTTTTGAGTTACTTTTTGAGTTTGCCCCCTTGTCTACTACTGCCTTAGATCTTTATCTTTAACTTAATTGTACGTGTCCAATATTTTTTACTGTCTTACTTTTGATACTTAGCTCAAAGCCGCCCAAGTGGTGTAGTGGCTAATAAACCATTCCATCGTACCTTGGGTCCGGGGTCCGGGTTCGATTCTCGACTTGGGCTTGGGTATTAGCTTGTCCGTCCTTTCATTGGGGATAATGCTGGTAGTCCACTGAGTGCTCCCTTAATAAAATGGCCAGTAATTCAGGCCTTAGTAGTGGCGAATGTTTGATGAGCATATGCTCGCCTTTAAAAAAAAAAAAATTAATTTTACAAAGGGGCTTCTCCCACACTCCCTATCGCCCTAGCCCAAACTTCATGGACGTGACGTACGCAATTCTTCCATTTTTAAAGGAAAATTCTTTATTTTTTTTCAGGAACAAAAAGGCATTTTACTTACAGAGGCGAAAAAAATTCTTTTTCGTAATTACGTGAGCTTATGTTTTCTTTAAAACTAATGCAAATGGGTCCTCTCTTTGAAATTCGACACATTAAATTTTCGAAACAAAAATTTTTTATCTCCAGCATATTTGTTTACAGAGAAGATTAAACGTATTACTGTTAAATCAGGGGTTGATGCAGATGAAAATTGGGTCCATTTTGCGGCCCCTTCACAAAAATACAATCGATTAGAACGGCACTGGCATTTTAGCCTGAATTTTAATCTATTTTATCAATTATTTTAACAAAAAATTTGACTTTATTTAAAAATTGGTATGAAAATTCACAAAAATAAGCAATTTTCACGAAAATGGGACCTTGGAAAAAATCTCTGGATCAACCCCTGTAAATAATGAATCGGTAGTTCACCATACTGTTTTGTCAAACTAAGTTTTCTCTCTCTTTTATGCATTTTAAATTGCAAGAAACCAGATTCATTGTGAAACCAAGAGTTGCCTCTTATCAATTCCAGCTGCAGCCTTATTCCAGATCAAGCTCGCATTCCCCTCCTTTGTTTTAGCCTCCAGTTTGAATTTGAAAGAAACAGTTCATCAAAGTCACCACTGGAAAAGATATCAATAAATTTGGACTAATTAAATGCCTGCTGATAACTCCATGGCCTAGTTCTTGAGAATGAGCCGAAATTCATCTATCAAACTCTTATGCTAACAAATTTTGCCATGTTGCAGACAATGCTGAATTCACTTTCGTGTTTCTTTTTGACTATAGGCTAACTCGACTGCGATTTTTCATCTTGAATACTGTTTTCATTAAAATGTGAGTTATAAATGGAACATCTAACTGTACTCTATGTTTTATTTTGTGATCAAACATGTGCGTATATATACTTCGTTTCATTGTGTGAAGATATTCTTTAAAAGCCTTTACTGTTTGTGGCTTGTATTCAGGCAATGCTATTTGATGAATATATCGTTCTGCATCAGTAGAACAATCTCAAAGAAATAAGGTTCATAGTTCATTTCATGGGCGCTCATAAGGGGGGGGGGGCAAGGTAGGGCGCTTGCCCCCCCCCCTAGAGTTTTAGATTAATGTCTCATGATGTAAACAAATGGCAAAACCAGAACTAAATTTCTTAAAAGTTTGAAATTTGCTCCCCCTCTAGAAATTTTTTTTTGAAGTTTGCCCCCCCCCCCCTAGAAAAATTCCTATGGGCGCCCATGGTTCATTTAAATGAAAATTTGTTTTAGGATTTTACGTTCATTGCAGGATCAGATGTGTCAAGTCTTAGGATTTTTGCCTGAATCGCAGGCATTTTTTAAATTCAGTTTTGGACTTGAGGATTTTTCTTACCCTTTTCAGGCTTTTTAAGAGTTTATACAGAAATTAAAACTTTTAATAGTTTTTATCATCTCGTTCACTACATCAATTTTTGTCCTTTCATGTAGATACGCCTGAGAGCATTTGAATTGAAATAATGCGTCTGAAGTTACCCTAAAAAATTATATTACATAAATGAATGCTCATTATTTATCTAGAAATGTTAGAAATTTAAAAGCTGCATGAAATTAGTAAATTTTTTTTTTGTTAAAAATTAGATAGTTCAAGTTTTTGTTTTATAAGATATCGTTATATAATTTTTTATAGATGAATAGTTTATCTCTTGCGTAATTTGATCATTGTTTTATATTTTCTGATATTTCTTGGGAAAACTTTCGAAATTGAATTTACATCAAGTAATATGCTACAAATTTGTATGGATGCACAAAACAATTAAGAAAAGTATTGATTATGTTTGCATTTTATGCTGAAAAGATATGCATAAGAAATCTCAGACTTTTTTTAAGCTTGGAAACTTGGCATGTTTGATGGAGCATTCTCAGAAATTAGGCATGCAGTTCAAAGAATTTATGAGGAAAAGAGTATATTGAAAATTCTATTTCAGTTTACTGGAACAGAAAATTTTAATTATTTACTTAAATGTTTTACAAAGTATTAAATTTCAGTAGGAAAAAGCATTTTGTAATTGTATTCATTTATTTATTTTGAAAAGTTTACTTTTTTTACTCTTTTACCATAAAAATTTTCTATACCTGGATGACTGACTTCATAGTTAAGTTTGGATCTAAAAGCGGTAGTAATTACTCATTAGATAAACTTATCTGAAATTCCTTATGAGTTTTAAATCCCAGTGCATGTGGAGATACAGATACTTCTTATGTTGGCTTTTCGAACAGTGCAAAGAATGCATGCGTGTTTCTCCAGGAGATATGCAGTGTTAAAAACCTGTAGAAAATCTTTATAAGCCTTTTAAAAAAGTTACACTAGGAGATCTCTACAAGTTTGCGGTGTACAGTAGAATCTCTCTGTAATGAACTCGCTTGGTTCCAGTTGAAAAATTCACTATAGAGAAAATTTATACAGAGATTAGACTCTTACTTTTATTTCATCAAATGCTACACATTTTTTAGTTACTTCGATTTTAAAAGTATTTAATTATGACTTTCAATTGCAAACAGTGGCGCACACAACGGGGGGGGTCCAGGGGGTCTGGAACCCCCCCCCCATCGACTTTGATATATTTTTTTTCGATTCATTATTATCCTATATCTATAAATAAAATAATTTCAAAAAAAGGTATCAATAGTTTCAGTTCAAATAAATAAAAAAAGAATTTTTTTTTCTCGTTTTCCTCGACTAGCAAAAATGAACTGAAAGCGAACATAAAACACCATCTTGTTTTCAAAACTGAACAACTATTACTTTCCTTCCTATTGTACTGTGTAGTGTATTCTTAGGGAACTGGATGGGACGAGTTTTGATGAATTCCATTTAATGAAAACGAGCTCTATCATCACTGATCTTTGACAATCTGGAACATCCCTAAAAGCTGGACCCCCCCCCAGCCAAAAATCCTGTGTGCGCCCCTGATTGCAAATGAATTAGTATATACCATAAATTTGTTTAACTTAATGTTTTCTTACTTTTCATTGCATAAATGAAATATTCGAGAGTAAAGACAATTCATGAAATTAGAGAATAAAATATGTAGTGCGCTTACACTTATTTTACTCAAAATTCCGTTTTTTTTTTTTTTTTTACACTGCTTTGCATTCCGTGATTTTAAATTTTCATAAAAGTATTCATATTTTAAAAGTGCACTGAAAATAGACTCAAACACATTTTCTTCCATTTTTAAACTTCTTTTAATGGTATGATGTGGTCTTCATGTTCGGAATCAGTTTCACTTTCCTGGCCTTCATTATTGTCTATTATACTGTTCAAAATCTATATAGGATATGAAGCAGTTAACAATTGCGCCTCCACTTCTAAAAGATCGGAAAGGTCATCTGTTACTCTTCCATTCCGTTTTCTTCAAAACTGACTAAAATTCTCAAAAATAAATCTGAAAAAATTCGCTATGGGGAGACAAGCTCTTCGTTATATGGAGAATATTTTAAATGTTATTTAAGCGTTAGAGTTACGTTTCTATTAAAATTTTCGTTATAGGGAGAAATTCGTTGTAGGGAGACTTCGTTATACTGAGATTATTGTAGTTCGAAAAAAATCATGCAATTTTGGTATTTGCTTACCAATAAACTAATTATGTCATGCACTTCAAAATTTTTAGAATGTCTCTTTACAAGCTATACTATATGCCGTAATAAACGATAAACCTGTATCAATTGCGAAACTGTCAGAAAAAATTCTTAAAAATCGAAAATTTAGCAGGATGTGTGACTCTTCGAAAATGTTTGCTATACAGTTCCATGTTGAAGAATTTTTTGCGTAAGTTTATAAAAATCACTGTTGTTTCATTTATTTCGGTGGGACCTCAGTAAGAATAATCCTGAATTTTTTCGAGCCCCTGGCTCGATTAGTTTATTTTAATTTGTGCACCTAGACCGTGAGGGAGATTTGTTTCTTCGAACTACACCCGCTTGGGCTTTTACCCCGGCTTTTCCCTCTGTATCTTGTTTAACGTTAATAAAATATTTTTATTCTGATGCCATGTAGACCATAGTTGACTTATTTATTTTTATTTTTTTAAACTGGTGTAAAATTGCAGTGTGTTGTCATACTTAACCATCACAGGAACTAGGAATTGCCATCTATTGAGATAAATCAAATAAAGAAGGTTGTACCTTAACTAGTTTTTATAATTATTCTCCAGAAACGGGTAGAAAAATACACTCAGGAGTCTCCGCCAACTCCTCACTCTGAAAAAATCTTTAATACTAACTATACGTTGAATGTCTACCATCTTACACCATAAAAGTGACTAGCCACTCTTAAAAGTTACACTTCTGCCCAGTGCAGATTTATAAACTACTTTTTCCAGTTCTAACATGTCGAAAGAAACTGAATTCTAGAAATATAACGAAAAATATCCACGATACTTATTGGCACCCTTTCTTCAATAAAGAAAGGGGCGACCCTTTTAATAAAACACTTCTGAATTTGTACAAAGCAATACAACCATATCTCATCTATGATTAAAACGCCAACTACGGAGGCTTTGCAAATAAATTTGTCTGCTTAGCCTGCTATTCCGTTTAGTTTAACTGTTGCATAAATATGGGTATTAAATGACCCTGGGTAACAGCAGCCGCAGAGCTCCTGACAACAGAAATTATCCCATCATATCAGACCGAAAAGAGAAAAAAAAAAGTTTTATCGAATTTCTTCCCCCCCCCCTCCCCCTTGTTTCTATGCTGGTTTAATTATATTTTGTTTTGTTTATGCTGTGTAGAAGTGATCATTACGACAACTATCTAAGCAAAATCAATAAATGAGCCACTGGAAGAGATAGAAAAAAAAAGTAGCGAATTAGGTGCAAAAACATAAAGTCGATAAATTGTACGGTTCATCGTTTATATGTTTCACTGGTTGCCTATGGTGAAGTAATAGCGATATGAGTAAATAATCCTCACATTTGTGTTTTATTAAGTATCGGCTATAAATGCTTATGCGTGTTTAAATTTGGATGTAAATTTAAAGAATGCCCTCCCCCCCCCTTCCACCTAAGCGCATTTGCAATTATATGTTGTGAACTAAAAGGACTGGTCGTGTCGAATTTTGTTTAAATGTATCTCCATGCAATGTCATTAGGGAGCTGAATCGTTCATTGGATATAGTATTTTCATATGCAGTTTCCCTTACGTGCATAATTAAGCTGCGAGGCAGTTTTTTATGAGTTATTTGCAGATGCGTGCATCATGATAAGTATATTTAAATGTTTGTTTCAACTCGTCCGGTTCGATTCGGCTAGTATTTACCTTTTCACCGGATATGTTTGTTTAGTTGTTTGCAGTAAAGTAGCATGAAGTAAACTTGCCTGCACAAGTGAACAAACACTTGGAGAAAAAAAATCCTGAGTGTTGTTGATAAAAGCTTCAGCGGATATTTTTGGTTTAACTAGCAAAAAATTTTTTGCTCCATTTCAAATAACTTAGATTTACTTTGTTCAGTAAATAAATTAAAACGAATAAATTTTAAAAGTTTCACTAAAATTTGTTAGTTTAATCAAAGCATTAACTTGAAATTGTCTCAGCAAAAAATTTTGTTACTTCAATTTAATTTTCTAAACGAACTAAACTAGTAAAGTGCATCGAAATTAATTCAGAACGATGTAAAATAACACACTATAATAATAATAATAATAATAATAATAAAACTGATTATGAATTTCAAGTGATCAAAAAGCTCCACAATACACACAGGCAGGAAAGTTTGTATGAACAGAAGCTTATATTAAAATCCAAAGAAGCAATAAACAGGAACACTCGAAAACTGGTGCTTAAAAGTTAAGAACTTTCTGTCGCTGTAAAAGGATGGACATTTTATACAACCCGAAACAATCGTACTGTGGTATTTTATATATATATATATATATATTATTTTTTGCAGCTTTCTTAATTGGTTAAAACTAACAGTTTTGGAGTCATCTTATTAATTAAAATAGACGTGCCCGATTATAATTCAGTTTAGTAGAAACATTCCTTTAAAATACTTAGTTGGTAGCACAGTGACTGCAAATTTTTGAAAATAAATATTAAGATTTATAGTTAAAAGCTATAGCGATATGTCTCTATTCAAAAAATGAAATACTCTAACCACAGCAGAATTTTAAAGATGAGCTGATTTACAGAGGCTTAAGCCTTACATTATACTTTTCTATCTAATAAAACGGAAGTAGCACTAGAAAGCCTAAATTTGTGTCCTCAAATAGTTTAAGAATTATTTTTATTATTGAATTATAAACACGCCATTCATAACTCATTGTTTAGTATCCTACCCTGTTGCAATGTGATTTCAATTTTAAAAGTGAATGTGAATTATCACTCTTCAAGAAAGATGGCAGCAAAGCATCCGACCTCAAGGAGTATGAATATACTGAGACTCTGGGATTCTGAGCTAAGTGACTCATTTTAACCAAGGTATTCTACCAGAGTCAATATTTACTTTATAAAAGTTCAAATTCCCTCCCAACTTCTTACTCATAAGATAGATTACTTAAAACCTTTAGAGATTGAATGTTTTTACTCCGATTTCTCTCCTTCGTGTAAAAATTTCCCTGAAAAGATTATTAATTCTGCAAATTCGCCAAAAGTCAGTATAAGGCAATTTCACCAGTATCAGTCAGCATCAAAACTTGTTATCTTTGAAAAAGGGTAAATTCAAAATTCGTTCACCCTAGTTACCGCATTAATAACTTGCGCATATACTTATATTGGGTTGGCAACAAAGTAATTGCGTTTTCTTGTATAAAATTCAAGAAAATCAGTTTTCAACAAGTTTTTAATTACAGGTAAGCTGTGCCTGAACATACGATTCATATTTGTTACATTTTAAAGTAAGAATTTCACTGGCAGTATTTTTTTTCGTCCATAAAAGATGGCCACCCTCCCCCTTTTTTCGCTTCTATCGGCCTTAGAGGACAATATTAAAAATGTCCTGAAATTAATTTTTAGGTATTCGTGACTGCTGTATTTTACAGAAAGAATTTCACGGATATCTCTATTTTTATTTGAGATCACGCGGGATATGTGAAAGGAACTTTTTGGCCCCTTACCCCCCCCCCCCCTAAGATTACGAATTTTGGAAAATGCTCTCTGATCTAGCACCTATGTTGAAGAACTCACGTACGTGCCAAATTTCGCATAATTAACTTCAGTAGTTTTGGCCAGGCGAAATATTGACATACGGAAAAACGCAATTACTTTGTTGCCAACCCAATAAATATGAAGTACAGTGGAATCTCCCAAGTTGGACACTTTTCTGGGGAACGGAACGTCTCCTTTTATAATAATTTTTGTGTGATTGCCTAAAACATTTGAACATCGGTAGTCAGCATAAAACTAAATAAATAGTATTTTATTGTGCAAATATCTATCAGCTTCCCAATCCAGACTTCCTAAATGTATATAAATACTACCGTGTTTAAATTTTGGGTTTTCTTCAAACTGTTGATGGTTTATTGTTAGTCTAATGATTGATCATTCTGTTAAGGAATCTCGCATGTAAATAAATTATTTTGAATAAATCCATACTGTAACTGTTCGGTTGACTGCGCAGATAGCCACCCCTCCATCTTTCTTCTATTGTTAATATTTTTTTTTCTTTCTTTTAATGCACAGTAATTTTTATAGGAAAAATATAATGCAAAATTGTAGACTTGTGGCAGACACAAACGTAAAGGTGCGTGAAACGTTTTCTTTCTTTTTTAGTTATGGAAATGTCCAAGTTGGCGAAACCATTTCCTTTGTTTATTTATATAAAAGGAGTAACAAAATTGCTAATATTGTTGCGAAGCCGTATCTGGACATCTAGGAATAACTATTTTAAAAACTATGGCATGTTTACATATATTAAATTATCGATAGTGCTCTAATTGGGGGGGGGGGATACGTGAGTGAAACGTAAGCACAAAAAAATTTCTTTGCTGCGCCCAAACACTGAAAAAGGTCACAACAGGATTGATTATTAATTTCCAATTTAGTAAAATCCAAATTCCGGGGGGGGGGGGGGGTGTCCGGCCCTGCGACTACAGCTCTGGAAACCTTAGAAGACATTCATACTCGTGTAACTGAAACGATCCTTTTCCAAAAGCATCATTGTAAACAAAACTTCGCTGCTGATAAGAGAAAATTTTAAAATGTTTTTCATTATCATACAAGGGGAATCGAGGTATGCAGGGCAAAATAAACGAAATGTTGGGTCAGTGCTATTTGTAATCCAATTTTGCCATATCAGCCATTTTTCTATCAATGCATGTTGTAACTGCATTTAAATAGTAGTTGTATAAAGGATGTGGTAAGCTAATATCAGTGTGTGTATACAAATTTAAATTATGAACGATAAGCTATTTGAATTGGCTGTGGGTTACACTTAGTTTGTTAAATATCCGATTACTTCAAAAGCGGAAACTTGTTTTAGAGAGAATATATTTAGCAGAATATTTGATCTTCTGTTTAATTTAAATCTAATGCTCCAACGAAATAGTCCTTTAAACTATGAAACTTTTCGTGGTACATTTCCTCGCAGGATTTGTTGAGTGAGGGAGGTGGGGGAATGATCTTGTTTTACTTTCAACTAAATATGATTTCTGCTTGAATTTAGTCTTTTCTAGTTCTACTAAATCAGTTCAAGTTTCTGAGTGTTTTGTGTTATGTGCTACACGAGGGGCATATGCTAAGTATGGAGGTGGACAACAAAAAAAAAAAAAAAAAAAAAAGCTGTAGGTTTACACACTGAGTTCTCTCAATTCATAAAGTATGTTCTGTTAAAACAAACCATTTTTCCGAAATTAGGTTTTGAATGTGATTGTGAATTTCTGCAATTATTTATTTTTAGCAAAACGTAGTATCACTTGCTCAAAAGCAGTAAGTGGCACAGGTCAAAAAATAAAATAAACTCGTTGTGTATTATTTTACTTACAAGTCTAATTACTTCGCTTAAGTTGCCAGGCCTAAAAGCTGGAATAATGAACAGTTGAATTGTGTGACTTTCCTTGCGGGTTGGGGATATGGTCATTTGAGGTTTCACTGAGGTAGGAAAACGCCGAGGGATGGCTGGTCATCTTTTCGTCATGCCGCATTGCTTTCAACGGTATTTGATTGGCACGACCACCCACTCTGCGAATACAGTACTCTTCAGTAGAATTGACATAGATTGTGTGTAGTAAGTCGCTGAAAGGTCAATTTGTCATATTTCTGCCTTTTCCACCAGAGAATAGCCCCTCACCCCAATCCTTTCTTCGGTGCGGTGAAGTTTGCAAATGCTTTTATCTCACTTGTATTTAGTAGTTCCCACAGATAAGTTCCCACGTTGCTGAAAACATTTTAATACTGGTAGAAAAACGCACATGTTGCATTATGTTGATCTAAAATAAAGTAGTACAGGCGAACTTTTATCTGAAAATGAAATGAACTTTTCCACATTTAAAGAAAACTTGTAGATTTAAAAACAATGTAAAAGTAAAAACGGAAACAAAATTATGAAGTAATAAAATTATTATAATGAGATGTTTAATATATAACGTATATACCAGAGGTTCCCAAACTGGGTGCCACGAACGTATGTCAGGGGTGCCGTGGAGATAATCAAGAAAAGTGTTTTGGTTAATCAAATAATTTCCTCTGAACCGGTATCCCCAAGGAAGTGAGCCAATCCGATCACTAAGTGGGCTCAAACAAAAATATTTCAATCAAGTTCAAGACTGTCCTGTAGCCTCTCTTTTATAGGAACTCCCTGAAATGGGGGTATTATCAAAATTCTATATCCCTTTCCCAAGAGAGTACTTTCTTGATAGTTAGCCCTATAAACAAATAAACAAAAAATAACGTAAAATGCATCCAAACTGCTTCATTCTAACCTTCATATTCATATTGCTTTAAAGGAAATCTGCCGCGAAAGTTTTTAGCCTGAAAATGGTGCCGCAAAATGTTTTCAGCCTGACAAGGGTGCCGCGAAATGCTTTTAGCCTGACAAGGGTGCAGCGGGTAAAAAAAGTTTGGGAACCCCTGGTATATACATTAAAGTACGACTAACGCCTCTTGATTTTTCCAAGAAAATGCCACACAAGGATTATTGAATATACTAAAATATATGTACCACGTAACATACGGTATACAGATGTTCTTTTATTTTTGTTAAAAACATTTACATGATAAGTTACTCAACATAAAGTTATGTATGTATAATGCAAATAAAATTTTACTTTCATAAAATAAAAGCAAATTTTCAAATTGAAAAAGAAACATTTCTAAAATATTTCAAAGGAAACAAGAATAAATTAAAATGTGTCAATTCGGAAGAAGGATTAATCCGTGTTTCGTACCAATCAAGTACAGACCGACCAGTGGCCGAGCGCTTAGCGCTCTGAACTGGGGAGAAGGAAGGTGCCTGGCTCAAAACCAGGTCGCGTCCGCCGACCAAACCGTTCTGAGTTTTCCGTGGCTTCTTTCGAAACTTACTGTAAATACGGGTTAGTACCCCTAAGAAAGATCCCCACGCAGGCGTAGATCCCTCGTGTGGATAATTGGCCTTAATTGCACAACACACCAATCAAGCACGTAGACAGTGACGATGAGGGGAGCTTTGTTGGGTGCACAAAAGGCGCATTTTCTCAAACAGACTTCAATGTTATGATTTTATTGACAGAAATCTTAATTTTAGAAAAAAAAAATTACAAATTCGAACTTCAGGTTTATTAAACGACTTTGGGGGGATAAAGTGCAAGTCAAAAAATATTTAAATGATTATTTAAAAAAATACAGTTTAACTATTTATTTTAAACGTAAAACAATTCGCCTATACGCACTTCACGGTTGTCAAAAGTTAGACAAGAATTGCTTTCGGGTGTCAAACTATGATTACTGGCATCTTTTCAATTCTTAACGAAATTATAGATATACTCGAATGTTTAGAATAATTTCTACGATTTTGCAACTGCTATCTTGTAAACAAAATCTCCCCCCCCCCCCAGCGTTTTTTAATTGCTATGCCGCTTTGATAAAACTTAATCTTACTGACAGGATTTGAATTTTTGTAAAGGAAAAGAGAAAAACACCCTGTGTCTGATGCTCTACTAAAACTCGGCTTGGAACGTATAATAAATTATGAACACATAAAGTTCTTACTTTACTTATTTCCCCAATCCCACTTCTGTACAGTCATTTAATTTTTTTTTTCTTCTTCTTCGTCATTTTGAACTTACAAATATCCTTATTAAAATCTGGAATATACATATGTGTATATTTTTTCCTCCCCGTTACTTCACATAATAAATTGAAGAGTTCTTTCCACTTTTAAAATTCACGAAAACTGCAAATAAAACTACTAAACCAAACTATTGCAGTTTTTTCCTCCCTTTCAGATCTGGAAATTTATTCAATTTTTCATCAAATTTAAACGATCGGAAGTAATTCCTCGGGGAATTAAATATTCCGTCCTGGATATTTTTGATGGCAGCAATTGAAGGCAAAAACATCAAAGATATGGGTATGATTTCTGGATTAAGTGGAGGGTCATTGAATTTTTATTATCGATTTCAAATAGTGCTAATTAGGATTGCTCATTAAAACGGTGCCGTGGTTTTTCGGTGCCAATTCCCTGCAATTAAAACTGGGTATGTTTTAAGAGTTTGAAGCGTGGATATGGATTTGTGCCCGTCATTTCAAGCAGTGTGCTGTGCTATTCTAAATTAACGTTTTTTTTTTTTTAACGTGATTACCATTCTTAGTAATTCTGGATCTGTTGCATATTACTAAGAATGCTGTCTCCTGTTTTGACAACTTTTGTTTCATATAAATTTACTAGCAGCGTTACCCTGCTGCATATTAGATGTTTAACGTAATATGCGGAAAAAAGTCGGATGGTATCAATCACTGATGCAATGATCTGTTTTCTTTATTTAAAAATTTTCTAAAATCGCTAAGGGGTGCAAAAAGTTTTTTTTTTTTTCGTTTAAAAAGTGGAAAAATTGACATTTTACCCATAACATTGTTTCTTGTACTTATATTTTCTTCGAATATATAAAGTAGTCAGCATTTTAAATTTAAGCAATCTATTTTTTTTTTTTTTTTTTTTCCATTTAACATGAATATATGAATATATATTGAGAGAGCTTTACATATTAAAAATTTAGCCTTTCTGCCTTGGAATTTTCGACATTGGTTTTCTTTTTCGAAACAACATTAATCTTGTGAAATCTTCATTTGAGCCGGAATAAAATCTATTATCATGAACAAGTAATTTTCTATTAATTTTAGAAGAAAAAAAATAAATCCCAGACGTTTTTAATAGAGCACTTTAAAAAAACAACATCCCCACCTCCGAAAAAAAACCAACTTGCTATTTTTTATTAGTTTTATCCCAATAAGTTTCTACTACCTACAATTTTTTTTTATCGGTATGATTATATGCAATAAAAATAAAGTGTAACAAAAATATAAAAAAAAGAATAAAAGGCTTATTAAATTAAAAATTACAATAAGGTTCAATCGATATTGCTACAATATTCTGAAAGAAAATTTTATAATTGTACCATGGTTGGCAAGATTTTGACGCCTGACGGTTTTTACCGGATTTTACCATTCTTTTTATCGTCGTGTCGAAAACCCAGATTTTTGGTAACATTGCATATCTATTTTAATTCGGCTAATTATAATTTAAATAAAGATTGTATCCTAAAACAAAAAGTTTTAAAAAAAGTTATGAAATATATTTGACAAAAAATAACTGGATTAGCGTAATTTGGAAATTTACATTTTCCCAAGATAATTTCTTCATAATTTTATATATTGTAAGTAAAATAAGTATGATTTTTTATTTATTTTTTATTTATTTACACTTACAGGTTTTATTTTATGACACATTACATTATTAATTTTTAATACCGTGAAGCATTTTATGTATTACACCCTAGAAATTCTGATTAGATTACTTTTTTTCATTGGGTGGGAGGGGGGAGGATATAAAGTACAATTTATCCAGCCTTAGAATTTTTCGTAAAATTTTTGCTGTAGGAAAGAACACTAAAACGAACTTGAGAAACTTCGAAGCAGCGATTCTGATTGCTAAAAATTTCATTTTGCATACATTTTTGGTTTATATTAATGCGAATTTTTTAATTAAATGACAGTTTTAGTTCGATAAAAGTAGCAGTGGTTGTTTATTTGGTATATATATGTGATTATAAATTTTGGATAAAAATTTTAAGATTATCCAGGCATCCATGTGTATCTTAAAAAATAAAATAAAAGAAAAAGTAATAGTACTTTATAAGTGCAAAATTCTGATTTTAAATATCATCTCAGATTTTTTAATAACTTTTAATATCTTATATTTTTAGTTATTTTTCGACTTAACAGCATAATAAAATAATTATGTTCATAATACTATAATTAATTATAGTATTTTCAGTATAATTATTGTATAGTCGAGGTAAAAACCTGGTCTTGCTACGAAACTTAAAAACAAACTAATTGTGCCAGGGAATCTAAAAAAACCAGGATTGTTCTTCGTAAGTTGCACTACAAGAAGCTTCTGATAATAGGATTATCCTTTATTACAGTGAAAGGGAACAGCTTGGGGAGGGTTCTCCTACAAATTCTTAAGTCCCTGACATAATTATTAGTTTATTTATATGTAGCAAAATCGCACGGTAATTTCAAATTGCAGTAATAACGGAATTTAATTCAGGCAGTTTCTCGTTTTAACCCTTTGAAGCTCAGCCATTTCCAAATGCTGAAAAAAGGGCAGCCGTTGCCATCGCTCGATTTAACTACCAGCTAGGAACGATTCGATCGACCGCCATCTTGCTGGTAGTTAAATCGAGCTATGGCAACGTCTGCCCTTTTGTCAGCATTGGACAGTCTATCCAGTTCTTCTTCTATATCAATGTATTTCTATCGTATTCTTCCAGTTTTCAGCAGATGCCAGTGCTGTAAAAAAATCATCCTGACAATTTCACAAGTAATCGACAATTTTTACGGGAAATGACGTGCTGATGAAGTAAAGGATTCTCCTGTAACTATTTCACCATCTAGTATTTTTTATAGAAATCAATTTTATTTTTCGTGACTGTCAACAGTGAAAACGTCAGTTGACTGTTGTTGAAGGGTTAAACATTTTCTCTCCGTTTATTTAAGAATTAAGTTTCGCCGAGCCCGGAGCTGTTGAATGCACGCTTTATATTTCGCCCAAGACTTTGGGGGTCTGTCTGTCTCTCTGAAATTTCAATTGCGAACGAACTCATTCGTCACGCATCGCATAACAGAATCCCGTGCGCTCCCTGATGAAGTATACCTCCAACGTCCCAACTGATAAGGATCTCTCTGAAAAGAAAACTGCCACTGATTGTTCCACTGTGCACGGAAAAAGCTCTCGGCCACGCAGGAAGGGACCACTAACTGCAGCACACACACACACACACACACAAAAAAGAGGATGACCTCTGCGCCCGAAAGTTAAATTTAATTTTGAAGATAGTTTTCTTTTCTCCAAGAGCTGATTTTATTTATTTACTTAACGCATGACACAATTTCCGCAAGCGTCTGTTGCTTGTTTCTTTGAACTTATTACGGTTTCGGCACCTGGTTGTTAGTAATAACACGTTAAAATGTTTGTTAAAATCAACAAAATTTGGTTGATTCAACGAAGTTTGGTTGGAACTATTCCAATCCAATAATTTGTTGGTTGTTAATAAAATTTTTATTAAATTAACAAAATATCTCGTTGATTTAACAAAAATTTTGTTGATTCAGCAAAAAGATTTCTTTGAAATAGAGCCAACAAAAATTTTGTTGATTCAACAAAAAGATTTTTTTGAAATAGAGCCAACAAAAATTTTGTTGATTCAACGAAAAGATTTTTTTAAAAATAGAGTCAATCAAAATTTTGTTGATTCAACGAAAAGATTTTTTTTAAAATAGTCAATCAAAATTTTGTTGAATCAACATAACATTTTTTCAGGTGAATTTGTAACACTCCTAGTTAGAATTCGGTCTCTCCCTCTTTGTTGTAAAGGTGTGTACCTCTTCCAAATTTTCGGTTTGAGGGAGAATTTTTGTCTTTCTTCTTCTTCTTTTTTTTAATGGGGATGGAGACTTACTGCTTTTAAAACTTTAATAGCTTTTTAATCACGCTAATGCAGTAAGACAGTGGTTTCCCTCATGTGCTCATCTCGATGCAGAGCTTTGAATGCCTCACTGCGACGAAAAGTGGAGGAGTGAAGAAATGATTTATCATTTTTGTTTATTAGTTTATTAAATTTTTAACGTTGTGAGTTTTATTTATTAATTTTTTTTCTTTTAGAAAAATTATAACGTCATTCTTAGTAATTTCTAATTTTAAAAAAAGGCAGTAAAGGGGATGGACGACAAAGAGAAATGCTTCCAACAAAGGAAAAGGCCTCGGATAAAAGAGGGGTTGTCGTTTCGAGTCGTCACGGTCATTTTCTAGAATAGAAATGTTCTTTTTATTACTTATTTTTAAAAGAAAATTTTAATAGGATCCTCCCCTAAGAAATAAATGTGTAGAATGCCGCGAAATTTATATATCCTGTTGATATATATTATGTCATGCAGTCAGGGGCATAGCCAAGGGGATGGGGTTAGGGGGGTCATAACCCCCCCTCCATGAGAAATTTTTTGCCATACAAAATGTATATTCTTCACTACATTATCACACATATGTATACATATATAGATGAGTTGCAGTAGTCGTAACCCCTCTCCATGAAAAATTTCTGGCTACGCCTCTGCATGCAGTCTATATAAATTTCTTTATTTGACCGTTTATAAAAGAATGTTCTTTGTCGTAAAAGGTGTAGTAGTGTCTTTTACATAAGCAATCATATTGTCATACATTAGGTTCTACGACTGTAATTGTAATACTTTTAACCTATCTTAATATTAACATTTCGTTCTCTTCGTCCAAAATATAAAATAGTGATTTCACTTCTGTGTCCATCATTGCTTCCGGATGTCCAGCTTTGAATGCCCCGCTACATTGAAGGGAGTGTGTAGAGATGATTTATCATTTTTGTTTATCAGTTTATTAGATTTTAACATTGTTTTATTTTTTGTAAATTTAAGAACTTTAGTTTTTAATTTTTTTTAATTATAACATTGCTGGTGATTTCTAATGAACATAATGAAATATGTAAATTTCATTATGTAAAGCAATCTGTTTCCAAAAACAGCATTATCGAATTCTCTTCTCAAAATCACACCGCCTCCGGACTTATATTGTGTCATTTATGCTTTGCAAAAAGTTTAAAACTTACTTCCTCCCATATGTTACTGACCGCTTTAGTGGACTTCTAAGCTATTACGTGCAGCTTTTCTTCCATTCAGTGTTAACACAGGCGTTTTAATCAGCATGTAGCTTGTATTGCCTTTAATCCGTCGTGTTCTTCCTCTTAATCTATTTAAAACCGTTTAATTCAGTTTTTATAAACCATTGTACTCGTGCAAATTGGGATGTGACGGGATTATGTCTGCTTTGATAGCCATTTAATTGTGGCCTGTCAGTAAACAAAGCCAATTTTGCTTCCTTTTTATATTTTTTTCCCCTACATATATCTGTCTTCGAGTGTGGTAGCTGAATGAAGATACCTATTTCACTTCTAATAACTTCATTTGGCACAGACAAATGGCTGAATTATCTTCCTGTTTTTAACACCATTCCATGCATCATCTTTGTAATGTGCGGCCTTGTGATAGTTATTTGCTTTTCGAGCACACTGCATGCACATCGTTTATGGAGCTGTCAGGCGGTTGTAGTTTGAAAACTTATGATTTAACTGGCACCACGAAAACAAAGGTGGGCTCGAACAATCCACTTTGTCATAAAATTGCGTAGTATGAGATACTTATCGCGTATCCACGGATGATGTCTATACCCCCCTTTGTTGTAACCACGCTCTTCCATCAGACTTGGCGTTTGATGTCAGAATGTAATTGTGGCGATCTGCGAGACGTGGCTGCATCCCGTGAAAAATATAAAGTCTGAAGTGGGGGTCCCCCGAGCAACAATTCCCGCATACTTATTACCTCATCTTGGTAATTACCACCGCCGCATTGTCGTTGGCATATTTACTCTTTAGCGGCAAGCATATCTTGGCACAAGGCCTCTTCTCTTGTCGTAAGGGTACTGCCTCTTGTTAGCGCTTATTTGGGTGCTAGAGCTGGAGTTGCTTTTTTGCTCATTTCTGTCATTCGGCTCTTTTTTCTTTCTTTTTCTCTCATCCTTCCATTGCCCGTTTGAAGCGAATTAGCCGTCGCGCCCCCAGTTTAGCTAAGCTATTATGCTGGTCGATAGAGAGTGACAACACTTAGTAAACAAGGCTGTATTTTATTAGAGGTTTGTATAGGGAAGATTTTCTCTTAAAAAAATTCTGGTAGAAGGTTGAACACTTGTTGTTACAAAATTGCGATTTCTTTTCTTCTTTCGCTTGAGAAGTTCTATCACGCGTATGGGATTGAATAGTGTGTATTAAATTTTTTTTCCAAGTATTCGAGCAAAGAAAAAGTATTTTTGTACATTAAAGTATGTGAGCGAGTGAGGTTGGGGCAATGGAATAGCATTTTGATCAAAATGTGCGAAGAAAACCCATAGACTATATTATTATTCCATGGCGACTGTTTTCATTTGTTGTATCTTTTGTAAGGAGATTTCTGGTAATTCGTTTTGTTACAGATGCCTATCTTCCGGTCATCGTGATGCAAATCTGTCTGAAAACACTATTTAATTTTCTTTCTTTTTTGGTCAGGGTTTAGTTGATGTTATTTATGTAAAAATGTATTTTTGTGAAATGTTTTTATTTCAATTTAATGTTTTAATTCTCTTATACAGAAATGTAAGCACACGATTTGTCACTGAATGCTACTGAAATAACTTATCTTATATCGAGTATAATTGGCTTTAGAAAAAAAGTCGCAAATTGTTTGATGGCAGATTCAAAGATACCTCAACTATTAGACATTTCAGAACATGTTTTTAACTTCAGAATTTCATCTATCTTGAGGCAAAACATCGCTGATGCGTCAATCCCTACTTATATTAAGATTTCTTTCTGAGATATGTTTCTAGGTATTTTCAAATCGAATTTTCTGTATTCTTACATTTATTCAATTTCTTTTGCCGCATGCTTTAGCAGGTTACTTTTCCAGAGTTTTTCCAAGAAGTGCTCTCTTTTTTTTGTTTTCTCCAACAATGGCTTTTGATCTTTCCGCAAATGTTCCAAGAAAACAATCACGATAGTTTTTCATATTTACCCTGCAGCCATTTCTTTTACTGCTGAACTTTTCATGGCGTCGCTTTGTCTTCACTCGCAGCGATCAAGCACATTCTGCATGGATATTTAAAAAATAAAATCGGCTGATTATTTTCCTACGCAAGTAACTAGCCTCCAATTTCTTGAACATTAAGACTGAAAATGAGGAAATAATACGTATTGCGGCCAGTAATTTAGCATTTCAGTCGTCTGTCCGGTCGTATCATGAAGAGTATTCTTCAACATTTCACCACGGTCTGGTAGTTCTAAGCATTTCCCCGTCCGCCGTTGACCATCCTTTAGAGGGCGGGGGGGGGGGGGGGATCAATTGTCGAAATCAATCAACGAAATACACGTGCAATAAAAATTCAGGGATACATTGGTGCTTGGACGTAAATATGATGGAAAAGTGAAATTTCCATTAAGTTCGCTCCCCCAAACAATAAAGTCATTAATCATAATATTAATGTTTGTGTTATCTTTCCCAGGAAACAAACCTTCATGCGTCCAGTTGCCGTGGTCTGAATGTTGAAGGAGAAAGTGTTTTTTATTTACCGAGTTATTTTATAAAATAAAAGGCTTATTGAAACAGTTGGGACTTTGGCGTTGTGGATTTGCATTTTATGTGTCACGGCATGTTAAGTTTTTCGGAGTTGTTTATCGTGCTTGCGTTTGCAAGTAGTAGGCAGTCCTCGCCAGTGCTCTTGCAAATAACTCTTTTCGCTCCAAAGTGGAGTCGACGCGTGTGGAATCCTGAATGACCCTGTTGCTTTGAAATTAAGTCCTTTTGTATACATCAGTACTTTTTAATGGAAATGCATTTTAATCTGGCAATGGCAGATCCATAAGTGCTTCAAAGGTGGGGGAGGGGATAAGTTTGAAGAAGCTGTTTATCAGATAAGAGTCAATTCCTTTTCCCCTCCCCACCCATTTTTAATCTCCACAACATCATTAGCTTGTTCGCTTTCATCATTGAAAAGACGCAACAATGAAGACGCCTGTTTTGACCAGTGCTACTTCTTAGCCTGGGTGTTTAAATCTTCCACCAGAACCTAGCAATTTTGCCCGACGCTGCACCCCAGTGGAGCATTCGAAGATTTTACTCGGAATCCAAAGGTCGGATGCAACATTTAAATCAAAGAAAGAGTCTTCTCCGTGTTATCGTTTTAGTGACTAGAGCGAATATTTTAAATATCAGGGCGATTGCCTCATCCCTTCCCGCCTCCGTTTGGATTCGTTACTGTGGCCAACGGATTTTCCTTCTCTTTCCATCTTTCACTTAGTTTTTATATACAAAGACTAAAATATTTATGCAAGACATTTGCTTAAATTTCTACTCTACGCCAATAAATGTAATGTGACCGAGGATTCTTATTTTAAGGAGCTTAAATATATTTTATGAATGATTTTTTATAGGGTTGCAATTTTCATTTATATCACTAAAAAAGAAAGTCTCTCTGGGTGCGCAATAGCTGTTTTTAATATAAATTACATTAGAGTCAAGGAGTATTATTACTACGGATGCAGTCAGCACAAATCCGACTTTATGTAATCGCAATCGTTATACTTTTTCTGTAATCGTAATGTAGTCATAATCTAGAATATTAAATTTCTTGATTATGATTTAATAATCGTACTATAGTCGTAATCTAAGTTTTCCGTAATCTCAATCTCTTGGGACTATTACAGGATTACATTCAGCTTTAGCTTTCACATCAAATGAAGATACAGGAAATGCTCTTGAAACTGTGAGTGAAGGCTTTGTTAAATTTCTCGGAGCTCATTCTTTCGCCAGTCTATACATAATGATGTAAAAAATCTTGTACCCCGGTTTAACATGTTCATTCACATTGTTACAAAGACGTGAAGCCAAAAGTTATTCTTTCTGTGGTCAGCGTTGTTTCCTCTCTTAGGTAGTGGCGTTGCCTGGAAAAAAAAAATTGTGTGTGTGTGTGTGTGGGGGGGGGGGGGGGGGCTAACGAAACGAAAAATTTGTGGACCGGAAATAGTAAACTTCAAAAAAGCCTTTTTTAAGGTACATTGAGGCCCCTTATCGAGGGCCATAATTACCAGGGCAATCGGAACCTGGGTCCAGAGTTTAGGAGATGGCATACATGCGAGAAAAGTGGACCATTATTCGGTAACAGTAATTAATCTTGGGAAAAGTAGTGAAGATGAGGTCCCATTATCATTTCTTGCCACAGACTACCCTTATCTATTGCTAAGAATCTGTCTTTATCGGATATTTCCACTGCTTAAAAACAATTTCTATTGTTTTCCATATTTACAGTAGTAAAAGGAAGTTATACATAAAATTTAAAATATCTCTAAAATTTATTACTAAATATTAGACGATGAAAGATATAGAGTCCTTCCTATTTTGTGGGCCGATTCTCATTACCAAGAATAAGGCCTTTTTTGAAAAATATAGGGGAGGTTCTGATCTCCAAAACTACCCCCTCACTACGCCGCCACTGCTCTTAGGTCCTCTCTAGGTCCAGCAAGGCATTCAGAGATCTGTGGGAAGGGAAGCAATGGTGGAGACAGAAAGGAGAAAATCGTTTTTTGATAATTAGCTCTGTCCTCTACTTAAATATTGTACAATTAAAAACCTATGAATGTTTACAAAAAATTTTAATTTAATCATAATCTCACCTTGCGTAATCATAATCGAATTTTTTTTTGTTTGATTACCATAATCTAATCGTAATCAACAAAATTAAAATTTTGGATTACCGTAATCTAGTCGTAGTTTCCATATGAAAAAGAAAGGCAATCGTAATCGATTACACAGAAGTCTAGTACACTAAATACGTACAGTAAAATGTGTACGATGTAGAGATCATCACTGTGACTGAAGACAAGGAAAACGAAAAAATTACAGGAACTGGAGAAATAATGTAAAATCGCGGATTCACAATACTGATTTCCCATACCTACATGCGGATGTCTAGATCGTGTGCTTGCTTAATAACCCAGAGATTATTTTCTCCATGTTGTTACATTTAACGCCAAAAACTGAGCACCCGTGTTAGCTGGGTATTTTCTACCACTGCCATTAGTGCATTTAATTTCTGCAGTGGCTAATATGCATGAATTCCTTCCCCCCACCTTTCTGTGTTTGTTGTTTCATCTCGCCCTCTTTCATTCAGGATGAGATGAGCAAGCACTGCTCTCGTTTGGGGTTGGGGGGGGGGAGGGGGGATGGAAATTGATTCCTTATGGTTTGGTTTCTGCAAAATTCATCAATAATTCAACAGGAGAACTGTATGACAAATGTCATTGTAGCTATTTGAATGTCGCAGAAAGGGGAAAGAAATGTTTTTCTTCCTTCTTTGGTTTATAAAGAAGCAAAATCCGTGATCTGGAGGAATAAAATCTGGCAATTCACATTTTTTCGGGTTGTATGAGAAGCTCTTGTGCAAGTCTTTTCTTTTGAATTTAATGCATTTTCATGAAATTATAAAGCGTATGACTGTAATTTTCCCTCCCATCCATAGTAATGTTAATGTTAAATGGCTCTCCAGAAAGTAAAGACAGGGAAGAAAATTAATTAATAAAATAGCGACGAATTTTTTATCTCTGTGAAAAGAAAATTTTTGTAGCTGTTTCGAAAATATCAACAAATACAATTTTTTAGCTTTTTTTATTATTTTCTAGATATGTGTATAAAATTATTTCTGTATCAAATCTTTGCAAAATGTTCATGTTTGTTAGCAGTGGCGGATCCAAAAAAATTTTTCGGGAGGGATTGAATTTTGAATAATTCACCCTAACAAAATGTTCAAAATTTTATATCACCCTAGTAAAATGTACAATAAATCAAAATTTTAGTCAAGACCAGTTGCGTAGCCAGAAATTTTTCTTGGTGGGGGGGGGGGGATTACTACTACTGCAACTCATATATGTATACGGGTGTGTGATAAGGGAGTGAAGAATATACATTTTGCATGGAAAAAAATTCCTCATGGGGGTTGTGACCCCCTATCCCCCCGCCCCCTTAGCTACGCCACTGGTCAAGACCAATGTAAATTATTTTGGGAGATGTTAAGTTACAAATAAGGATCATTTTAACTAAAGTGCATAATAAAGCAGAATGTAACCCTTTAGCAATCTCTATTGAGGGAGCTGAAGCCCCCTAGCCCGTCGCCTGGATCCACTATTGTTTGTAGCTTTTTCTTATTGTTTGTATTGAAGCAGTGTTATATTAAATTTTAATGTTTTTGCTGATAAGTTTACACATCTATTATGGCTAAATAGAAACAAAGTTTGTGCAGTATAAGCTTATGAATTCTGTGCTAGAATATCTAAAATTTAGATTACATGATCTTACAGATGTTTGATTTTGATTGTATGACGGCTTAAATTTCTGATTCTTGAAGTTAAATTTTCTGTTCATTGTATTAAACCTTGTGCATATTAACAAAAAAGCCTTATAGATGACATGAGTGATATATAATAATATTATAAGAATAAATGTTGCAAAGTTTGTAGTTTGAAGAATTTCAGAATTATGAACTTGAAAATTTCAGTCGGAAATTTCTGTAAAAACTAAAATGCGAATGCGAAGTGAAAGCTTATACAAATCTTTAGGATGAAATCATATTCTGTCAATTTGTTGTGTGTGTGTGTGTAAGGGGGGGGGAAGATTTCAGTTGATAAATGAAAATTATTACATTAAAAATCTCAAATGTGATATTTTAAACTAATGATATTATCGTGTAATCGAAGAATAATTTAAAAACACTCTTTGATAATAAATCGTAAAATAGACAAGACTCTTTTATTGCAGTCTCATATCATAAAAGCTGATAAAAGTTGATAAAGATAAGTGATGTAATGCAGCAATTTGATTTAAAAATGACTAAGTAGGAAATTATGTAAACATTACTCTCACGTTAACACATAAACAGGTTTTAGTGTTTAATTATTGGTTAAGATTAGCTGCGTACCCGTTCTTTGCAAGGTAGATAATGAATATTTTTTGTTACACGTATAAATGGAATTAATTTCAGTGATGCGTATCCTCAAAAAATGCAACATTTTTTTACTCAATGCGTTAAGTTTGCATTACAAATACTAAAGTGAGATTGAATATTGCGCAATTGCAGTAAGACTCAAAAATGTTATCAGTGTCACTCGCGCGATCAAGAGAACTGCACGTTTCAATATGCCTTATTTCTATAGCACAAAATTTTTTTTTTTTTTTTTTTTTTTTTTTTTTTTTTTTTTACGCTTAAGTTCTAGAATTAATGCTTCAGAAATAACATCACATGATATGGAATTTTTTTTTTTTTTTGTAATTTTTAAAAATTCATAAATTGTGAGTTATGTATAAGCATAGTCATGCCGCAGACTCTAAATTTGGAGCCTTCAAACATTCAATAATCTGTGTACTCTTTGATGCCAGCAATGTAATTTTTTTTTTTTTTGGTAACTATATCATGGCGCTATTTTAAATGACACGGTCGTAATATAGCCTTTACGTTAAGAGCTTATTACCTTTATTAAGCTCCCAATGCAATTTCAATCTCGTTACTACGTCGATTTCACTTGCAATTCGAAATTAAATTAAATAACTAAAATATCATGATTTTTAGCAATAGTTACCACAGTAACAGAATCCGTTGTTTTTACTGAATCAGGGAAAGGCTAATCAGAAGGATTTTGTAGAGTATCACTTTAAAAGCAGGTTCTTTATTTCATGCACAAAATTAAATGTCAGTCATGAAACTTTCAAAAACAATTTATGAAGGAATTATGTTGCATAATTATTAAAAGCAAGACATTTAGCAAAATATTACGCATTTTAAAATATTTACATAACTGGCTTACCATTTATTATAGTGTATCGTGTAGCTTGCGAGTCAAAAATTTAGTCAAATTTTTCAATTTAGTCTCATCAAATAACTGCCTGTGTATATGCATGCGTCCATATAAAATCATTCAGGTGTTCTGATATTAAGAGGGGCTCCGATATTGAGACGTTCCTAGTCATTATTCTATGAATGTAAATTGTGAAGGAAATTTAGTGGAAATGCCAAAATAAATCAGTTTTTCTGTCCTCTGTCCAGCAATAAAAAATAAAATTCAGTGATCTCTATAAATAAAAATGTAACGTATTAAAAAAAATTAGTGATTGTACAAGTTCTCAACTTGCAATTTTTTTTCAATTAGTTTTTGACAGCCTGGGGGGGGGGGATGCTTCCAAGATAATCTGTTAGAACACGCTTAGTGGCTTCTGGCATCTGAAAGGTTAAGATAGGTCTGGTGCACCGCAAGCAGTTGAGAAGCCTTTGCTAAAGCAATAGAACTGTTAGATTTATATCTCCAAGCAATGAAGCTAACACATCTTGTGTAGCAGCAGCATCAGTTACGAGGAAAATTTCAATTAAGCCTTGATAATGCTTAATTAAAGAACACTTCCCGCCACCCGACTCAATTCCCGTGATGAGACTTGCAAAATACCCAACATAACGAACCTGATCCCTCGAAACGAAATGAAGTCAGAAATTTTCTGGTTTATAAATGCTGGAATTTTCCGTCGTTGGACCCGGAGAAGTCTTCCAGCGAATTTATCTTTTCTCATTAGGCAGTGAAACGTGATGTATACTTGACTCTCAGAATGAGGTATTTAATATAAGCTCTAATGTCGCGTGCCGAACAAAATGCCAGAGCCGCAGGTCGCCTATTAATAGCTGGTGTTGCAGTTGTATCACAAATGTTCCCTTTTTGATGAAGATCCAGTTTTGGGCTTTTGCTCACTCATAGTAGTGACTGTAATTGCTACTATTAGCCTAATGATGATCGATCTTTTCTGGTTATTTACAGCTGGCGCCTGATGCTGTGAAACGGAACATTTTTATCAAGCGTTAGTTACCCCCGGTTTGTGTGCGTTAGGCGTCATTATTTTATAGGTGCAATGCATAATTTTATCATTAATTTTTGTTATGCATGAAGGTACGGAGAGAGTTGAGAGTCGATATTTTTCGCGTGGAAAAGTTCAGTTCATTTGATGGAAATTTTCCGTTGAAACATTAAATCTCATTTACATGCTGGTTCGGTGTGGTGGTGGTAGTTATCGGGATTAAGCTTCGGGTTTCATTAGCATTTTCGGGTTTTACATGAATTGGTTATAAGAATATTTAAGATAAAAATTTTACTAAAGAGGTTTATTTTCTCGCTAATTTATGTATGAATTTATTTATCTCTTTATAAATAGTTTCATTTATTCGAAAGTATCCAGATTCAGTGATTGAGATAAAATGCCATGCATTATGAATGATTTGATTTTTAATGGGGTGGGAAAGTTCTCAAAGTTTTGATGAACCAGATGATCGTAATACTTTCAGAGACTTAAAGTTTACTTGTTTAGAACTATGTGTACATTTTTAAATTTATCTTTTAACTGTGCATAAGTAATCCTTTTTTGAAAAAATTGCTCGGTCATTATTGTAACTAAAAATACGTGGATTATGCTAAGAACAATGGATACGCATTCCTTTTTTGGGGAAAAATTTTTTAGAAAAGTTTGGTGTCATGAAATGCCTATTTCCGTTATAACTATAAAGGCATGTAATTTAAACAAAAATTTTACAAGTTATTTACCTTTGATTTCATTTTATAAGAATGCATTTTGTTAAAAGGCGTAAACAGAAATAATTTTGTTTCACGTTTTGGAGCTTTGCACTTGGAAACAAATGCAGTTGTTTAAAATAATTCTCCTTCCAATTGCTAAGAACATGTCACCTTTTTTACCACATAGCCGAGCGTTCCAATGTCGAATATTTTTATCCCTTCTCATACGGTTTTATCTATTCGATTGCTTCAATTATTTTCTCTACCTCTGCTGATGGAATGTATTTTCTTGCGATCTTTTAGTCTGTGTATCTCTAGAAATAATCTTGTTGACTGAAAACTTTGTATTTCTGAGGCACAGGGTGTGGGGTGCTATTTGAAATATAAACAACTCCTGGGAGACATCTATCGTGCATTTGTTACTGTTGTTGAATATTCATAGTTCTAAAGAGAGAGTAGAGTATAAATTTCCAAATATCTTTCATGAAAAACATCGAATCTTGTTACCACGACTTCCCTCCTCGAAAACTCCCACTTTTACGCTAGCTGTACCATAAGAAGAAATAAAAAGTCTTGCTATTAAAGACCAGGCGTTCATAATACTGAGAACTGGTTTATTGGATTTATGCGTAATTATCGGGTGCATCAGTTTCGGTAGTGGGTCCGGCTGCTGTAATTTTCCACGATACCCTTCCTCTCTGATCAACCCCCGCTCCACCAGCGATGCGAAAGGGTTAATCGCCGATGTCCATGCTTGCTTACACACGTATGGCCATTGGAATGGCCATCACGTCCACTGGGGAGAAGGAGGAAATGTACAACTGACGCTTCAGAAATGACTAGAGGTGAATATCTCTCCGGGCCTTGTTTGTTTTATTTTTACAGAGACTTTGCTGTTATAAACAAAGCAACTTCTTGATGATCAAATGACTATGATAAAGTGAAGTGGAGTTGATGGCGATGTCTGACATAGGTGAGTATGTAAGATAGAACGTGGAGGACGTCAACCATGAAGGACCATGCGAGGGGGGGGGGTTCGCAACAGGAGACGAATAAAATTACGGTCGCGTCGTTATTAATTTATTTTGTCTATCAAAATCAATAAGAAATTTCGGATGTCTCCGCACGCTAAGGGAGGAAATAAGCCCGCCATTGTGCTGCATGCCACGCACGGGCTTAAAAAGTGCATTTGTCATAGGATAGTAGTTTTGTCGCACACAGGTTCGACATTTTTCCGCCCCGCTTCTTTACTCTAATCGTGAAATTGCGTGGCATGAATCTTACATGACGAATTTCATTTCTATTATATAAAAATTCAAAAGTTTTTAAGCCGAGGTCTGCCGTGCTTTTATTTCATCGATGCGATCATTGTTCTTTGTTGCCGCGAATTCCCATTCGAGAGACAAAGGTTTTTGGGCAGTTGAATAGAAATGGTATGTTAGCGATTTTCGAACAGCAGCTCACCCAGTTTTCTACTCGTTGGAATCAATCGAGAATTTAAAGCCCATTGGGAAAGGGATATATACAATTTGAGGTTAATTAGTGGTAGCGTTTTTCGAATTTTATTTCCTTCCCTCCCACCTTTTTTGGGGCTTATGTGCATGTATATACAATCAAATATCTTTTCTTCTTGCTATTTGCTACTATATTGCTATTTCCCATTAACTACAGATACAATAATTGGTGCACTGCAGTTGTCGCAGCTAAAAGAATTAATGCAAAAGTGACAGATGAATTTCGGCGTTCTAAGTGTATAATCCGATAAATTTAACTTTCGATTCGATTCACTTCCGAAAGACGATATAAAAGAGCTCGGGAGAAGGGGAGGTGGTAGAGAGAGAGTGAATGAAAGTGAGACATTTCGGATTAATCGATATTGCTAAAGATAATCTGTCGCACTATATTTGTAGCTAGATATCACTATATCGATAAATAATACGCAATATCCCTTATTTAAACAGCAACACGATAAACCTTATTTGTTTGCTCAAGTGAGTTAATGCTTCAAAATGCAGCTATATATTAACATTTAAGTGCATTTTGCTATCGCTTCATAAATGTAATGCATATGGCTTTGACAGGTGTTGACGCAAATAAAATGCTTTCCATTTGATATGAAATCGGGTATTAAATGGGCTGATTAGCAAATGGAGATAGATTATCGAGTTGCATATGGGGGACAAGCACAGAGAATGCATTCACTCACAGGTTCTTGACTAACCGGACAAATGAAAGCAAATAAATGAAATTTAGTAAACTGTTGAATTACTTTGCCGTCCTCCCCATTCATTTTGTTCCTGAAGATAATTACGTTTCGTCTTTGACTTTTTTTTAGGTAGGCAAGCACAGAGTACTAGGTACTCGGTGAAATTTTGACCGAGTTGTAAGAATTTACATATTTTTAAAGATTATCTCTCTGATTTATTTTAAAAAATACCAATGTAAATGATGTATGCAGTAATTCATAAAAACTGAAATATATATATATGTCGTGTTTACTCGCTTAGTAGTCGCACTTTTTTTGCCAATTTTCATGGTGAAAGTCAAGGTGCGACTATTATGCGAGGAAAATCTACTGCTTAATATGGTAACTTTAAAGCTATTTTTTCTGCTTCGAAATGGGGGTGCGACTATTATGTGAGTAAACAGTGAACTAGTGTATAAAAAATAATAAAATAACAGTGCTTAAAATAAACCTAATGTGAAATTACTGCAAAATTTAGATGAGACAAAAAGACAGGAAAACTGAATAATCCCGAATACAAACTTCAACCTCCTGAAATCAACTTTTTCTTTAAGATTTTGAAGTTCGAAAAAATTCGTATGGTTTTAGTATATAAAATACAAATTAATTAATTATATCAGGAACTTGGAAGTTTCTAGGTTGGCCCTTCACAAGTTGTACTATGTACGATTATGATGAACCATTCTGAATTTGTTCGAGTCCCTAGAGCAGGGGCGTAGCGAAGGGAGGGGTTAGGGGGGTCATAAACCCCCCATGAGAAATTTTTTACCGTACAAAATGTATATTCTTCACTATATTATCACACACATGTATACATATATATGAGTTGCAGTAGTCGTACACCCCCCCCCCCCATGAAAAATTTTTGGCTACGCCCCTGAGAGAAATTAGTTTATTTGAATTTGTGTACCAAAACTTTGAATCGGAATTTGCTTCTTCGACCCCGACTCCGGACCCGCGCCGAAATGATTCCGAAAATTCCTCTTTACGATCATACTACTTCCAGAAACACTCTTTTTTCGTAAAACTACTCAGCGTATGCGCAAGAGCGCGGCAAATTGCGCAGTTTGAAGGAGCATATTCAAATTGTTTCATTAATGGGGCCCCCCTGTTTTAAAAGCTTCCACAGCTGTCAACTTCTCTTGCGCGTGTCGAGCCGTTGCGCCTGGCCCCGATCTTTTCCTCCAGAAACAAAGTCGCCTTTTGACGTGCCAACTCAACTCATCTTCTTTCGTTTTCGCAAGAGAAATCCCACATAAGCCACACACGGACAACTCAACTCGATAGTGTCTTCCTCTCGCTGCACTTTTGCCCTCCCTCCCTCCGATTATGTAAAATTATTAGCGTAATGCAAAGGAAGCACACCAAAACACTTGTTTGTGTTCTTCGCGGGCGGCATTAAATTAGTTGGGAAGTTGGCAAGCGTTTTCGAAGCCAGGCCAGGCCGTGCCATCGCACGTCCTGCAGTGTGAATGAGGATGTGTGCAGTGCGGTGTGGGCCTTTTTCTTTCCCCCTTCGAATGTGTGTGTGCGGAATCAATTTTTCCTCGCGAAGAAGTTCCATGCTGCGTTTTGGGAAACGAGGTTCTCTTATTTATGAGTTTGATGTCCTAATTATTTCACTCCATTAACCCAAATATCTTGGCTTATAAATGCCAGTATTTATTAGTAGCTTACTGCCGTCCTCCTGGATTTTTGTGGGGGGGAGGGAAGAGTTCATTTTAATTTTCTTACAAGCTAATGATATTTTATAATGCTCTCTCTTCATTAGCACATTAAGGCTGAATTTCGTGCTGGGTCGGTCTGAAATTTATCGAGACTATTTGGGTATATATTTTTAACGCCGTCGTCGTCATAATTATGGGTTAAGATAAGAGATTTCAGAAAGAAAATTGATTAGTTAACTTTATAAAGTAATGAAGTTTTATTATCATGGTAAGTCCCTAAATGATGACAAAAGAAAGAAAAAAGCTAATATTAGCGTACCAATTTATGCAAAACCTGCCATGAAAATGATCTTTTATAGTATCACATGACGGGTATAAGTTTCCGTTAATTTGATACACGTGATTATGACCAAGTCAAAGGATTCCATGTTAGAATCAGTGGCGTGCACAGACTTCCTTGAATGGGAGTTATGGACCTAATCTTCTCATGTTCAAAATTAAAAATTTATGAACTTTCTGTTAGATTCGCTGACAAGGTCGGGGGGAGGGGGGGTTACTACCTCTCTCCCTTGTGAATGCCACTGGATTGTATCTCTTTTTACATCTAGATATCGATATAGCTTTCATTATTCAGAAAAAATTACATTTTTCTTTTAAAAATTGAAAAATCAAGCTTCCGCCCCTTAACTTATTTGTCTGTAGTTCCAGTTTTAATTCAATGCATTTTTGAAGAATAAAAAAGCATAAATAAACACATAAGTAGTTATTTTAATAGCAGCAAGACTCTAAATAAGTTTCTAACTTCTTCTAACGTGGTAAGATAGCGACTCTTTGTTTTTATAAAGTGACAGACTGCGATTTGACACCTTGACATAATTAGTGAGTATTTTAATTTTTCGTAAATAGTATAATTTAAGTGTAGTAACTTTTTATACTCTCGGGATATGTATATATATATATTGACACCTCTAGTGTTTGGATGTTATTCGCTCTCCTTAACCTTTTGCACTCCTACGTCGAGTGGGACTTGACATCTCTTTTTATTTCAGAAGCTCCTTTGTCGAGTGTCATTGGACATTTTTCAAGTCCAAACCAATAGGTGCCGCGCACACGTTATCGACAAAGATCATCCTCCCTCACATTTGAGCTTCCTATGTTTAATTTAAACCTTTCCCCTTTTCTGTTAATTGAAGTAAATTTATAATTAAAACTCTTAAAAAAAAATTGGTAGCTGCTGGTCACAAAATTGAAATATAATTAGGGTTTCACAGGTTTGAGAGCCTTCAAAACAATTTAAGCCAGCATTTTTTTTTTTTAAATAAATCTGTACGCATTTCATCATAGAGCGTAACATTCTGAATCACTAGTTTAATCAGATACACACTCTAAAATAATGTCCGAAACCTATGGACAAGGAATTCAGAGATTATGTTAAGAGCTGGAGGCATAGTTGCAGATAACAACCACAGAACGGACACAGAATCTATGAAGTTTGAACAGCTTTAAAAAGAAGCCAATGGTGTAAAAACACTCGAAAAGAAATATCACACTGCTTCACCCAATCCATTTTCGACTAATACAAACAGTAAAGCGCTATCTCGCATGCAACTTTCAGTAAAAATCCGTAACCACAAAAATCTCATTCAAAAATAGTTACCTATTTATTGAATATCTCGAAATTCCGTATGTTTAGCATTTTTTTCCTGAGTGTTTTGTAACTCCCACGGATTCATTACTTGTAACCAGTGATGTAAAATACCCGGGTATTTATTTTTAAGGGTAAATACCCGTGTATATACCCAAAATGGATATTTACCTGGGTATTTATTTTTGAAATTAACACTATTGTTTTAAAAAAGCTTGTATTGGTGGGTAAGGATATTCACACACACACACACACACACACACACACACACATTATATATATATCTTTAAAGAAAAAACGCCTCTCAAAGTATTATAAAGTTTTCACTTCATATACTTTCTCTGACCATTTTGCCCACTTGTTTTATGATTTAATAGTTACTCGTGCCAATGCACTAAATTACAATTTACTAGTTCACAATCGCAATAGTACTAAGCTAAATTCCAATTTTGTAATTAATTTCTCCAATCCTGTTTTTAATATGATTAACTTCAATAAACTTTTATCTTCTCACTCTGCCTCTTTCCCTTTACCGCATCTCAGCCTAAAAAAATCTTTCAAATACCCTATACCTATGGGTAGAAAGATATTTAATTATAACTCTTTCTGTAGGAACTTTGTACCCGATGATGAGGTACCCTGTCTTTGTACCAGTGGTCAATACAATTCTTATGTTAATTCTGATTTTGGACATATAGTTACCGGAGATCTTTCTATTATCAAAGATCTTAAACTTCAACGGATCATGAAAAGAGGTACTAAGTTTAGGTTACCCACTAAATACTGTATAGATGATATTATAGATACTTTCACATATAATATAGACGTATATATATATATAACACTTCAATAAAAAACAGCAAACCTTCTGCCTTCTTTAATGAATGGAAATTTAATATTCTTGCTGACCTTAAAAAACAACTACTTTGTAAATTTAGATATACTAAAAATATAAAACTAACTAATCAAATAACAGAGCTACAGAACTTTATCATTACTTATGTTGATAAGTCTAGCAATAACTATGCTATAATATGTAAGCAGTTATATCACAATCTCTTAGCTTCATCCATTAACAATAATCCAAATTTCAGTGTAACATCTATCTCTGAGATAACATTTAACAAAAAGATCTTAGCTTTCCACAAGTTACTTAAAATCAAGCATGACAATCTAAAATATCCCTACTTAGTGCTAATACCAAAGTTTCATAAAACACCACTAAAATTCAGAACTGTTACTATAGGATGTAACACTTATAATAATGTAGCAAGCAAAATATTACTAAAAATACTTACTTCTATGCATGATCTGTACATAAAATCTAACACTTCTTCTGTATCTATAGGTAATAGCTATGAACTAAAAAATAAGTTTAATGCTCTACACGATGTAATTAATATATCAACTTATGATTTTAAAGACTTATTCAATAGTATACCACTAGACGACTTATACAATATAATATTGAATCTATTTATACATAGTAATAATAATATAACCCTGCCTTCTTACATAGATACTATGTATTTCGAAAATCTTTTAAAGTTCATAGTCTATAATAACTACATTCTACATAATAATAAATTATATAAGCAAGTTATAGGAATACCACAAGGTGGTTCTAATTCCAGTTACTTAGCAGACCTATATTTATATAATTATGAAAAAAATTACAATAATCCTTCTCTTATAATATATAGGTACATAGATGACATAATAACAATAGCTACTGACAATACATATAGTGATACTGACTACCTACTCATAGCTTACCATTCAGCCCTAGAACTAATAAAAAATCCTAATGATAATAGAATAATTAATTTTTTAGACTTACAAATTAGAATTAATGATGATAAGAGTCTATCCTTTAATACATATAATAAAAGAAATGACTTTAATTTTCAGGTTAATACTTTCACTCATTTCACTTCATGTATGCACACTTCTGTTTTTTGAATATTATCTCTAATCATAAGTATAGAATAGAGTCTCTAATACCAATAGTTTTAAGGCCAGTAACTTAACTGACCTATATAAAACTGCTATAAAATATAATTATCCCAGTAAATTTCTAACTTCCATTTTATATCCTCTATGTAATCAAAAAAACTATGTCCTAATCAGAATATTGGTTGGTGAGGATGGGGTTGGTTGTTGGTTCTTTCTATATTTAAAAATAAAATAAAATAAAATAAAATATATCTATATATTTTATATATAAAAAAAAAATCTATAATTAAGAATAGTTGATTACTGGTACTTTTTCCTTTTTTATGCGAGTCTGTAACCAATGAAGCCATACAGAGTACTGTTCTACCTAAATATTTTACAATAATATTAGCATAAATAGCAATTAATAAATGTGTATAATTATTATCAATATCATTACTGTTAAAATTATTTCTACAGTTTTTCTCCTTTTCCACAACTTCAACTAAGTACTTCTTAGCTACTGCAGCTAGTACTACGTTAAACATAGGCTAGATATACTAGTGTTATATTTATTTTATTATTTATTCATTTAATTATTACCATTTTTATTCTTTTTATTATATTCATATATTCATTTAATTATTACTTTTTATTTATTCCTTTCCTTTCCATACTTCCAAAGTATTATTAATATATCATTTTTTTTTCACACTCCATGGCATTACTTGTCTATTGATGGGATTAAGTCTTCTCTGATGGCAACATGCACTAATACTGCCTCCATTACTGAGCTTTGATCTTCTTGTCGGTCCACTTCCTCGTTGTTTATTTCTAATAGCTACGGTCGCGCCCCCAAGTTACAAAAGGACCCTAATTTTGGTCAGATAACTTGCAGAAACCTAGCTATTATTGTTTTTTTCGATTAAATTGAAATGTGTGTGCGGTGGCGCCTGATGATAGAGCACACCATTTCAATATCCATTCCATTTTCCGTCTATTTGTGGATCCATGTGATTAGGCTTAAAAAGCCCACCAGTTCTAATTTGGCGCTTTATATCCAATTTATCCACTCTTTCATTGCCTTAAAAGGCTATATTTAAACACTTATCCGGTATAAGCTCGTTAATTGGCACCATGTGCTATCTACTTTTTTATTTTTATCACTTTATCAATGGATTATCTTGGGATTTCACTTTACGTAAGTAAGCTATTATATATATATATATATATATACTTCAAAAAACATAATTATGGAAAGAAGCTATATGATACATGTTGAATAAAATACTTGATAAATATAGACTATGCTTGATAAATATATAACTGCTGGAATAAAATTGTAAATAGGAATAATAACAAGGAGCAGTGTATTTGACAATTTGAAAAAAAGGAGAGAAATTCAACTATACTAAATAACTGACAGTAAAATCTGAATTACGAATCTGAATCTCAGAAGACTAAAAATCAAATTTGAAATTCTGAAAAATTAGTTAAACGGAAATTTTATTATAAAAAAATTGGTATTAATGATTTTTTTAATAGAAATATTTTGTTCATCAGTCTGAAATACTCATAAAAGTTTAAATTTACTGTAAAAAATATGTTTTTAAACCTATTATTTGTAACTACTAGTTTTGTAACTATTTGCATGTAATTTTTATTTCGGTGATCATTAAATCAATCATAAGGTGCATATATATATATGGAACCTCTTATCCGGAAACCAGTTATCCAGAATCATTTTTCAATCGATTAAATTCCTATTTTTTCAAAAAGAAAAGCAAAAAATGAGTTTTTTAAAAATATTTCTTATGTTTTTGTGATTTTATTTTGAGTACTGCAGCTAGAATTTATAATGTAAGCAATCTGGTTAGGTATTTTATTTATTTTTTTAATTCGTGACTGTTTTCAAGAAGTTATCATATATTTACTACTTCCTCTCTAAATGATTATTATTTATCTTGATCATATTAAGAGTTTTTTATATTATTTTTCTAGTATATTAACTATTAATGTTTAATTCTAATCAAGAGAGTAACATTTATGCTACCAATCAAATCAGTAGATGTCATGTGAATCCCCAACCAGTTATCCAGAATACACCCGGTCCCAACCATTCCGGACAACAGGATCTATACTGCAATCCCCTCTCCCCTTCAATAACAAACCATAATAAACTATCACAGTTTAAAAAATAATAAACATAAAATAAGCTCTGGGATATAATAGTAAACTTAGAATAAGCTATGAGGTATATTAATCAATGTAACACATTAAAAATATTGCCAAAGCTGTCACTTGCACAAAACAATTTAAGGACTACCATAAAGCATCCTTCATTATTAAAGTTAGTGAAAAAAGTGCGGTATGACTGATAAAGTAGTTTATGCCAAATAATCAAACGCTTAAATACTCATAATGAAGTCAAATTAAAAACTTTGTATTAAAAAAAAGGAACAATAATAGAAATCTAATTGGTATTAATCATAAATGTTGTTAAGAACAGTTATTCCATTCTAAGTTGAAAATACCCAGTTTTTGGGTATTTACCCAGGCCTTGGGTAAATACCCCCAAAAATATTTACCTACCCAGTGGGTATTTACCCACCCCACATCACTGCTTGTAACAGTTCCACAGTATAGTTTGTAAAGAGACATTCTTAATTTTTCTCAGTCTCTAGCGCAATTAATTAAAAAAATAAATAAATAAACTCTTCAAAAGCTGCATGATTTCCAAAAAGAACAGCCTAAAGAATTTTCGAGTGATTTAGCTTTGCTGCATATTTGCTTTAGTGGTAATGGTACCACGAAATACTTGATAGAAAAATGGCAACACCAATTACTCATTTCTCATACCATACTAATAATACAATGCGTTTTTCTGAAAAGAAAAAAAAAAATAGTTTCCTATGTATTTATGCAACTATTCTGATTTCCATTTGTGATTTTAAACACTATATCACAATATTTGACAGCAGGCGGTGCGAGTCTAAACGCTTTAAATCTTGCCGGTGTGTATACTCGTCTCGTATTAGTGGTCTCCATTATGGATATTCTTGTCTGACCAATTTCTTTGATGTGATACAATAGGCACTAAAACTTTGGCATTTACGTGCAATCAATTCTCTTATAACGCCGAATAACAGGCATAAAGTGTAAAACTGAAAGTACTAGAAACGCGTGCTTCCTTTTTTAAATTTTTTTTATACGGAATGAAAATTTATTTCTTATTGTATTTTTCTACTGAAAAAAGTGCTACGAAATCGCTCTTTGTGAGTATATCCGCATAGTATATTACTAAATGGCCACGTGTTTGAAGGCATGAAAATTCTTTATTATACTTTTTTGTTTAAAATTGAATAATATTTATTGTTAATAAATCACATTTGCTGTTAACTAAAATTTTCGACTTTTTATTTTATTTTTTTATTATTGGTATTTCTTCAAGAATGTACAATATAAACTCAATATAATTTCATTATTCAGAATCTCGATCTTGAATGGTTAAGTTGCCCTTTTTCTTTTGGGGCATAACGAAAGTTTAAATCTTTTACAGTTCGAAATTTGACAACTATTTTATTCTTATACCGCCGAGATTTTAAATAATTTACCCCACATACGGGTAACCAAGGGCCCATGGGCCGGATGTGGCCTGCCAGGCTTTTGATCCGGTCGCGGAACCTATCAAAACTCCGTAAAAAACGTATAAAAAATATTCAAAACCCCATATAAATCCCAATTATACAACTCGCGACTTCGCTAACATCCTGAAGTTTGGCCCACGACTTCAGTAACATCTTAAAGTTTGGCCCGCAACGTTTAAAAGTTTGCCCATACCTGATTTACCGCATACTATAGATAGCATTTTATTTTATTTTTTCAACAGTTCTCAGTTTTGTGAGGTTTTGCGATAAATTTTACATGCCACCTTATGAAGGGGAAAAAAATGTGTATACAATAAAATTGTACTATATTGCAACTCTAGTATATAAATAAATACGGTTGTTAAATTCTACGTTTTCTCTTTTGGATATGCTGTATTCTGATATCATTTAATGATAAAGTTAATCTGTTTTGCAATTTTAGATCAATGTAAAGTTTTTTTCTTTGATTCTTTTGCCATTAAATTGCGAAGCAATTACTATTTATGAACCAGAGCCATCGAAATATCCAATACGCAAAACAATTTCCCTTTCTTGTACCTGCTAATTTTATCCGATTTCTAATCGAATTAGATTTAATCATCTGCATTCTATCAATTCACTAGAACTATCTATGCTTTAATCAGCAATCACGTAGGTCATTAAGGAATACTTTGATATAACATCTATTCCGAAAGCTCACTGGAAACCATTCTTGGTCATGCACATTGTTAATGTGCTCACTACTTGTTGCGCCTTACGCAATAAATGAAAGATTTTCTTGTCGATTTTCCACCGATGTATAGCTTTTTTTCTCTCTCTGTCTCAACATAAACTTTTTTTTCTCTCCCTGTAATTGCAAGGAATGTTGAGTTAAAAGGCATACACCTAATTTGTTTTGGTAGCTTTATTTGTTTGTTAATAAAGCTTTAACCCCAAAACACATTTTTTTTTTTCTTTCTTTCTTTCTGTGTGCCTGTTTAAACTTGTTAATTGAATATTTGCTAAACGTTTTTCCTTTTTGTGTTTAGCTTTTTGTCCATAGAGTAAAAATTCTTGAAACTTGGTGTCAGCACGTAGTAGGTTTTTTATTTAAAAAAAAAATGCTAAGTATTGACCTGTATGATGAGACGTATTGAAATATTTATTACACGTTAAGGAATTTGTAATATTAAATAATGTGGTACTTAATCAGTGAATACAAATTGGCCCCCAGTTCATTATTAGTGTATTTTAATATATGATTATAATTGCACATAAGAAGGTCAAGTTGATTATTGTTGTCGAATTCCCTTTGTGCAATACGTAAAAACATAAGAAATTAACTTATTTGTTTGAAACAATCGATTTTGGGTGTTGTAGGTCAGACATTGATTGAGTTTAGAGAAAGGTAAACTGTTTTTAAATAGTGGCTTCCCCTCTAATTTTTTATCGATAGTTACTGGCAAATTTTTCTCTCCATACGCGAATCACTATTAAGAAATGCTTTCCTCATATATGTATGCATATTTGGTGATACTAGAATTAACGTTCTTAAAATAACTAAATTACTGGCGTGTAAATATATATATATATATTGTAGTGTTGATTTTTAAAAAGATTGTTTTCATTACTCATATTATTTTTAGTTAATATGAAGGACATTTCCTTACTAATCATTTTTGACTTAGTTACTTGAAATTTACAAAATCAGAAAACTGATAAAAATGTAATGATTATGAAGGTCTTCGAAATTGTACAGTGAATGTTTGATTTTATTTTGTAATGCAGTGAAACCTCCTTAAGTTGGACACCTGCGGTTCCCTCAAAAAGTGTCATACTTTGAGAGGTGTCCAACTTATAGAGGTATATTTCTACATTAAAGATGCACTCCGTTGCCTAGAAAAGTGTTCAACTTCAGAGGTTTCACTGTATTATAATGTGTGCGTATGCATACACTCGCGCCTTTTAGAATGTTTCTTATATTTTGCTAAAATTATTGAAATTTATGTTAAAAGTATAGCTTACCGATGTACAACCTTAAGTTCATTCCGATGTTCAACCTCATGCTTAAGCTCCTTAAGCATTACCATTTAATGTAGGCTGATTTCTAAATAAATTTGATATAGTGTTACCTCTAACCCTCACTCTAAAGCCCAAGGCACCCCCCCCCCTCCTCGTATGCGAATGCCTCTCGTGTAGGCTTGCCATAGCTCATAACACACAAATATATACAACATTAACCACCGATCCTCCTTAACTGTGTAATTCGAAAAAAAATATCTATTTTGGTACATAAATACGGAAAAACTAATTATTGAATGCACATCAAAATTTTCAGAATGTCTCTTTACCATACACTGTAATAAACGATAAACCCACGTCCGTTGCGAAACTTTCAGAAAAAATTCTTAAAAATGGAAAATTTAGCAGTATGTATCACACTTCGATAATTTTTCCTAGTTTTATAAAATGCAGCATCATTCATTACGGTGGGTAATACAGCATATCAAAAATCATCCCGAATTTCTTCGAGCCCATGAGGCAATTAGTTTATTTTAACTTGTGTACCAAGACCGTCGGGGAAATTTTGTTTCTCCGAACTACACCCTTAACTATATCGAAGTATTTTATCTTTCCTTTTTGCTTCTTCCCGGAATGAGACATTTATAGAGATATTTACTAGAGAGATGGTCGATCTATTGTGAATAGGTATCTTATCTGCTGTCACTTTCAGATAAAATACAACGTAGGGTAATGATTGATCGCTAGATTGTTTCCAAGTATTTTAGATGAATCATTTAAATTTTTATTAGCAGGTGCGGAAACGAGGCTTTATGTTGAACGTGTGGTGGCTCACTAGATCACTGCTGTTAAGTTGGTTGAGATTTTACTTGATTGTACTCTTTCTTTTTATTTGGAATTCCAATTCCACTATTAGACAGGACAATTTGGCACCACTTGCTAAAATTCGTTGGTATATTTGTAAAGAAGTATTAAATCCTGCAATATATAGTGATAGGAACAATTAGTGAGTTTTTTTAGTGCGAAAGTACGAAATATCAATGACTTGTGTTTTGGCCTGTAAATTTTGCTAGATAATTTTGAAATTTTGTTTAAATTTCAAATATCAATTTATTTTCAGTTTAATTGAAAGAATAAAAATTTTCGAGATTTTTCAAGGACAATTTAATGATATGACAGTAAAAGACTTTCAGTGGTAAATTTTTATTGGAGTATTTATTACTTTTTTATTTACTGCCATCAACTTGCATAATATTTAATTACAAATTCCTACCACTAAATTATACGAATCTGATTTTAGGTTATAGAACAGAAAGATTAGACGATTTAGTTTGTAAAGAGATAATTTTAGATATTTAATAAATGGCATGTTTTTGAGTACGTACCTTCAAATAATCCGGTGTAGAACTTGCCATCAAGTCGACATTTGAATAAAAAGTACATAGAAACATAAAAATATTTTAAAACAGCCCATTCCAAGATCTGACCTTGCAATTTCTGTTTATTGTTAGACATTTGGTTCTCATTTTTAGAATGTAATTTTGTTTTTACGTCTCCCCCCCCCAAAAAAAAAGATACCATTCGTGTTCTTTCAGTAAAATTTTATGCTTTGATATGAAGTCATAAAACCGTTCTTTATTTTCAAGAAAAAGAGGGTCAAACTTTTATTAAAATTACTCGACACTTAAAGGCTGTGTGTTTGTATGTTGAAAAAATGAATATAACTCTCTTTATTACTGGTGGTGTGCTTCATTCAATGATGCCATTCCGCGAAATAAAAAAATCCCACTGCCTATAAATTTCTTTGTTTCCCTTCGTAGGCAAATGCATCAAAGAACTAAATAAACGCGTGTTGACATCATCAGAGCCTCGGGGCTGAACGAAAATAATGCACAGAAAGGCGCCCTCTGTTTAAAACCAGCAGCATCCGTTGTCATAAAACTACAGGGGTACCTGCACTTGGGCGTCAGACACTTTTACAAATGTAAACCCACCTTTTGAATACGTTTAATGCCCAGATAAAATGCAGGCACACGCCCGACGGCTTGCTGTCGCTATGGCAACCCATCCAAGTTTGAACTCCACCTTAAAAGCCTACAAAACTGTGTGTAGTTGCTACTAACATTTACAACTACCGACATTGCATAACATTCCATACAATGAGCAAATGCCATCTTCCTTTTGGCGCTTTATCTATTTATTACATTAACGGATTTTTTTATTTTATTATTTTTTTTTTACGAACTAAGCGTTTTAATGACATTTGAAATCAAGCCCCCATAAAAGTGGCGTTCTTTTTTTTTTTTTTTTTTTTTTTTTTTTTTTTTTGGCCTCCCCCCCCTCCCCTTTTCCCTCGGTTTTATTTTTCTTTATGTGTATGATGAGCGCTAAAGAAGGAATGGCGTTTTTGAAATATTTTCCGAGTGAATATATCGTTCACCGTATGCCGTTTGTTTATTTTCCGTAAAGGAATACATTTAAAACGGTGTCATTAAAATATTTTAATGGAATTTGAGCCGCGGGGGTGAAAGTTCCTGTAATGATGTGGTGAACAGCAGCGTATGGCTGTGGTACTTCGTTTTTATTGCGTTTTTTCTTTTTTTTTTTTTTTACGTGGTTGATTTATTTTTATAACGTTTTATGATTTAAATTTTACAATCTTTACTTATTTTTTGGCATAAGTGCATCGCGAATGTGCCAAAAACAAATTGCGGTGCTTTTTTTTTTTAGTTCAGATAATTTTAAGTACAAGTTTTAAGAATTAAACAAGAGCTCTTTGTAGCCATAACACATGTTTTCAGTAGATATATTGTAAGCGAATGCATCATTTTGTCTAATTTTCAGCGATTCATGCCGTCATTTAGTTATAAAAAAAAAGCTTTAAAGTTTTGCTGACTTAAATTTTATTCAAATGTTTTGAAAATTTCATTATTCCAAACTCAAACGGAGGAAAAAAAAATTAGTGACTTATTTTTAAAAAAAATTCCTCTTTTTAATTTTTACTTTATAACATTGCAAGTTTGCAGCTTGCTGATTAGCAAGCTTTTATCCTTGTAGAATGGTAAATTTTTACGAGCATTCAGGTACATATTTGACACAAGTTTTTGGTGCATCTTTTTCCATTTGAGAACTTTTACCATCACCTTTTAACCGGACATGTCTCTTTTAAATTCTATTCTAATTGTTCTTTTAAGCTAACCATAATCACTCGGTATCTATCATTAAAACCATTAGAGGGCATATAAATCAATAATACTTATCAGTATTAATCATATGAATTCGGTTATTGTAACAATAAAATTGTACATTTTTGTTTCATTTTTTAAGTCACAATTTGTAAATGGTGACTGTCGTTTGAATTCCACGAGAATCATCTGGAACTGGTCCATTCCTACTGCTTTCAAAAGTTTCGCCACAGTACCCGATGTCACTTGAAATCCAGCACTATCAACAAGGAACCATTTTTCCCTATTCAAAGATTTCTTGGAATATTCCACAATCAATTCCGATGTCTTGCATTCCCCCCTTCGTCTCCCCCTATCCAATGCTCATCACTCATCCCCCCCCCCCCTTCCAGAATTTTCTTCAGGATTCAAACTGACCATTCAGACACAAACAATACCCATCACCATTTCCACTACCAGATTCCTTTCTCTTTTTCTGTCTTTTTAGGCCTGGGGGGCTAAATACTTCCCAATCCCTCCTCTTCTCCCCTTTCCGGAAACCGAGAAAACCTATCTCTCTCCTTTCCATATGAATCCCATGGATACGACCAGATCCCCAAGGTTGCTGTCAAGGTCAGGCGATTTCAATCATAGACGAATTCAGGATCACATCTAGAAACCCTAGTTTATAAGCTACCACGTGCTACCTGATACAACCGGGCGGAGGTTTGTGGTTTGCAGATTTGGTTCCTCTCCCCGTTTGGGTTCGGGGGTCGGGGTGACCGCAGGATAATTTTTTTTCCGTTTTTAATTTTGTATTTTGTTTCAGCAGTGGGAAGGGGGAGAAGTTTTTTACTTTTTTTTTTCCCTACCTACCTACTTAGCTGTAAAAGTGGTAGTATTCATTTATTTTTTTACCCCAACTACTGTTGTGTGTCGGAACTGGAAAGGAAACAAGATTTTGATTTACATAGGTGCCATGAATGGAAGGAAATAAACGCTAATTGAGTTGTTTTTGTCGTTTCCCTTGTATTCATATTCAGCGTGACTTTTTGATTTTGCTCGGGGGGGGGGGGGGGGGAGTGTTTTGTTGAAATCAACAAAACTTTTATTTTGGTGTTTAATTTTAACGTACGGTTGTATTAAACCAACTAAATGTGTTGTGGATCTAACAGTATAATTTTTACCAAAAATTTTGTTGATAAACTAAGTTATTCAATTAAAGTAGTTTTGAATGCCAGTATTAGTTATTGAGTTCATTGTCAGTCACATTTTTAAAAATTTAAATTAACTAATATTATTTATTTATATTTTTATGCGCATTGTTTAAGATTGATTAATAATACTGTATTTACCAACCCCCCCTTTTTTTTAAATAAATATACTGAGAGTATAAGCGCTCCTACATAGAAGTTAAAAAAAGCTCTGCTCATTGCCCAAAGAGGAAGATATGAAATTTTATAAATAACTGTCACTTAATTAATAAACTAAACTATTTTTTAATTATATTAAAATTTGTCGGAAAAGCTTTCTTCCACTCACATAATAATTATAATGTTCGACTTTTAACTAAATATTTACAGAAATACTTTAAAATTGAACTCGATTATAGCATCATTGAAGGGACCAAATTATTTATGACGCTGGTAGCAGCGAATAGTAATATATAGGCAACATTATTATTATTCTGTTCTATGGGCAAGTGATTAATTGGAGTGCCAAAAATACTTGGATGTTATAAGAGTTTTCACTATTGCCGACTGTAACTGTATTTGAAGTCCCCCCATTTAACCAAAATTCTGGTTGCACCACTGACTGAGAAAGTTTGAATTGTAAATTCTTAAGTGTTTACCTGTATAAAGTAGGAAATAGACGTAAAAATATTTATTTTCACCAATAAAACATTTCTATTTTAAGGATTACCCACGGATTATTATATAATTCCCACTGGCTGTTAGTAATGTAAATGTTTTAAATATGGCTGCTGTGAATGTCGAGGAAATATAAAAAAATGTCAGTTACATTTAGAATTAGAAACTGCCATTATTATTATTATTATTGCCTGCAAAATATTTCTGAGAATGAAAATTAATTTTTACTCAATCATCCTGTCAATTCTTTGATTCAACAGGAAGGCTCTTCCCCCTACCTCATTTAAAGACTTCTTGATTTGGGTGGAGGTGTATTGTGCATGCTCAGAATATGCGTCTATGATAGTCACAAATACAGTCCACTCACATTATACAGATTGCGATTACTAAAATGAACAGTATAATTCGAGCTAAACAAAACATTAGATTTCAAATTATGCTTGCCTAATTTCTCATTCTAAGTTTTGTGGCAGACGGGAAGTTAGTGATTTATTATTCTCTCTGCAACTTTTCTATTTCTCATTTGAAATTACTGCCATGGTTTTGAGAATATAGCTCCTGAAAGAAGTAGTGTCTGGCCAAGAATTATTTCAACTTATGATCCTGCTGATTGAAGCTAAATATAGTTCTGATTTTTAATTTCTATACTAGCTGTGTTTATTATACGGCTGAACACTCGTCTTTACTGACAAGGGAGGGGAAATGATTCATCAGTGAAACTTTTAATGAGGGATTGCGGGAATTATAAAACGGTATAATTTTTTTATCAATATTTCTACATTCCAGTTAACTTTAATTATATTAATTAAGGTTGCACGCGCATATCTATTGCATTTCTTGAATTAAGATGGAAAGATTGGGGGGAAAAAAGTACATCCATACATTTAAGATTGTTCTTCAGGGCTGTAAAACCAGATGGGTGTGGGACTAAGGGGCTGAGCCTTACCTAGCAATCTCTCAGCCCCCCTAAGATTTTCAAAGATTTTTGTAAATTAACTGATAAATACGCGAGTTTAGTGGAATAGAATTGCAAAGTGGCTGTAAAAACACAAAACTGCAGCTCTTCCTTTACGTTTCTTACAGTTTAATTTGCTAGCGCGGGCAGGGATTCCCAGATGAAAACATAAATTTAAGCATATTTATTTATATATTTATTTTACAAAAATCAGCCGAAGTGCTATTTTGTTTTGGGGAATGTTGCAAAATTCCGTATGCTAAAGATTTTTTCCTCAATGTTTCCTAACTGTTATAAGTTCATTGTAATTGTGCTTAAAGCAGATTATAAACAGACATTTTCAACTTTTTCAAATCCCTATCGCAATTTCATTCTTTAAAAAAGCTGTTCGAAAGTTGCTTCATTTCTTAAAAGAACTAAGTTATATTCCTTTTATTGCAGTTTACGTTCATGAAAGTTCGTTGAAATTCTGAACTTCGCAACCTAAGTTCAATGATGAGTTTCTAAGAGGCATTAATCTATAAATTTTGTTCTTCGTTTGTTAGCTGAGCCCGTATTTTAAAATGTTCTGCTTTCAACCGATATTTAAACTTTTGTCAATTCCCTGCCCAAACTTTCTTAATAATCTCTAAATATCTGCTTCCTGAATCTAATCGCACTGTTAAGTTCGGCAAAAACTGGAGGAGTTTAGCAACAATTTTCTCACTTTTATACCCCTTTCCCTTCTAAATAGCTTTCTCTCTGTATATTCATTCTACTGCTTGATAACAAAGTAAAGAAAGAAAGGAGGGGATAAAAAAAAAATAAATAAAACATGGGGAAAATTTTCTCTTCTGTCTCGCCTATCTTCGTGTGCCCTCAGTTTGTAGCATCTGGTCTGATCCTCCCCATTCCTTTTTATAATATCGGAGGAGGTATGGGGATTAAAGAATAGGTTTGCTGCGGCCCGCAAGCCTTGTAATGACCCCTTCTCCACCTTGCACGGAGAAACAGAGATGAGAGAGTCGCCTTCAGTTTCCGAAGAGAGAGAGAGGACTCTGCTTTCAGATTTGGCGACTAATCTCTAGCATTTGGCAGAGCAAAATGAAACAGTAGGGTATGATTAGTCATCCGGTGTATTTAGCAAATGTTATCTGTTTATCGCGGGACATGTATTTTGCAATTAAAAAAAAACAAAACCTTTCCCAGTGGAGGCCTTCAATAAACTGATCCAACTTGCCCATTCTATTGTGAGCTTAAACTTTCAGATTGTTGTAAATAACTGTACTGCGTTTTTTGTTTCGACGGCAGTGTTTTTAAAGAAAATTAAAACGAAATCTTTAATCTCTAATTCGCTGGGGGTAATAATTATTAGAAACTGCAAATTCTAATCTGGTAATGAATACATAAGTTTAATTTTTTTTTGAAAATTTTTTTCTTAGAATGTTTTCAATATGGAATTGTTTCAAAAGCCAGGTTACTTATATATTTTTAATGCTCTTTATTTCCCCTCATATTCATAACTTATTAAATCTAGCGTAAAATATGGTAATAATCTATCAAACTTTCCCATTAATGTATGTTTACATATTTTATCGGAATGACAAACTTAAAACTCTTTTTCACTAATAAAAACATTTTGAGTGTTTTATTTTACATTGCTTTTACAATCGTTCTTTATCTACTTTACATATCAATGTAATAAACCGGGTATAATAACTCAAAAGGGTTATGAAGTCCGCAGGAAAAGCTTAAAGACACTTAAAGTTAACCCTTTGTAGGTCAAATCTTTTTAGAATTCCTTCTTTTGGAAATGGCCACATATGCTGACATTCTTGAGTTGTAAAATGAAACTACGATGTTTAATGTTCCTTATCATATGTAGCGGTAAATATTAAAACTCAGGATGTTTGATTTCCGCCCTATCCGAAGTGTAAGTAGTTCAGTGGCGTAGGAAGGGGGGGGGTTAGGGGGCTTGACCTCTCCCCATACTTTTGGAAGAAGAGAGAAAGTAACCACAGATCAGCACGATATGATGTCTTTCTTAAATTCCAGCATTGATAGATCCCCACCCAAACCTTTTGAATTGCTACGCTACTGAAGTTGTTTCTAGTAAACTATGAAATGCAAAGTCTGGACTGTGAGGAAAAACAGCTATTAAGGGAAATTTTAATTGAGGAAGAACTGATTTCATTCTTTTGATGAATTTTGATTTTCTAGCAGATAATAATAATAAACTATAAGTGTTGAAATAATACCACTACACATGTATGGTCTTACTTATTTCACGAGTTTAACTTTCATTACGAAGTCGGGTGGAAGATAAGTAAATGCTTCTGCTTATTCGTAAAATAGAATTTTTCATTGAAAACTTGTGCTTTAACAACGTATTCATTAGAATAACGAAACAATCAAAATAACGGGAGTTTAACGGTGTAGCTCGAAAAAAATCATGCAATTTTGGTACAAAAGTACAAACTAATTATGTCAGAAACTTCAAAATTTTGAGAGCGTCTCTTTATAAGCTGTACTTACTGATATAAATGGTAAATCTGTATCAATCGCAAAATTTTCAGAAAAATTCTTAAAAATCGAAAATTTTGCAAAACGTGTCACTTAGAAAAATTTTGCATTGCAGTTCCATATTTAAATTTTTTTTCCTGAAAGTTGAACGAAAGGCCGAGTTTTCCCAGAGTGTACAATGGAGCTTATGTAGAACCATCTTGAATTTTTTCGAGACCCTGGTGCTATTAGTTTATTTCAGTTTGTGTACCAACACCAAAAACAGGTTTTTTTGTTCTTCGAACAGCCTTTAAAAGATAAAATAATAGAAAACTTAGCAAAATAGCACCTGAAAGATTACTTGAAACGGCCATACAGCTGTTTCGGACAAAAAAAAAAAAGAAAAAAAAAAAATTCTTCTTCAATGGTAAACATTCAATTGAAGGCCATATTTACTAGAAATTACGACAGTCTGAAACAACGCTTCTCCCCAAACACGAAAAATGAATATTAACACGTGAACGTAATCGAAATTTTTCTTAATGCGCTTTTTCACAATTCATTGTCAATTGTTGTAATAGAAAAGTCGAATGAAAAGGTTATACGTGTTTCAAGCTGAAGCCAAACAATTTAAAAGCCCCCTTCCTGAATGAACACGGCCTAAAAATCCTCCCCAACATGACTCAATACCTATGATTCCTAAAACACTCCTAAACAACCTTATTAACACCTTACTATCAGCAAAACCGCACGCGCTGAAACCGCGAATGTGAACCGCAAGAGAGCGAGCGAAGAGAAGAGAAGCGGCAAAGGTTCATTAATAACACACGCACGCACACCACACATGCACCTTCTTCCGCTTGTCCGGAATCCGAAACGATCGCCAAGCTTGGCTGCCGTCTCTCTCGTTCTCCCTTCCCGTGCTTTTGGGGCAACCCTGCTTCCGAGAGATGCTGGCGTCCACAGGTCGTTCCTACTCGAATTGGGAAGCATTAAGAAAATTACAGATTACCCCTCATGCATGCGCTTTGACTGATCTGTCTTTGAAAAGGGTGGTGTGGCGGGGCAAAAAAATTTTGTTGGGGGTATCAGAACGGATAAAGCGGGCACCGCATTAAATGTGGGAAAGGGGGGAGGAGGAGAGGGGTGTTTTCTTTGAATTCCCCCTTTTCTTGTATGATTTTGTAGCGGACACATTGAAATTACAGAGTCATTATTTTGAAGTTTATTTCAGAGTAAGAGTTTTTGTGTTTTTACTCTTTTTTTTTTTTTTCCCTTCGTGTACTACCGTGGTTACTTTCTTTCTGAAAGATCTCGTGGTTTGGGATTTTTTTTTTTCCCTTCCCCCCTTGTTGTTCTTTCTTGGGTTTCCAATATTGAATCGGGTTTTTATAACGTTGTCTTATGATTCTATCATACACGGGTTTCGTTTTTTTTTCTTTTTACATTTTTATTACAACGTTTTCTGTTTAAAAGTTTTTTTTAATTTTTCCCCCCAAGTGTTCCATTTTTTTTTTTTTTTCATTTTGAAAAAGTTATATTTATATCTTCCCAGATATAAAATGGAGAGAGAAAAATATATAAAAGTAGAAACGGAATTAATTTGCATAGAGTACTTCCAATGTAAAATGCTCTTTGAAAGTTCTAAATATTTCTTTAAGTATGTTTTATTTTTCCCCCTTTTTAAGCTTTTAAAATTGCGAGAAAAGTAATAGCATAGAGCAAAAACTCGATTTAACAGCCCGGCAGAGTAAGTACCATCTGGATGGGTCTGCAATAGAATTTTTAACGTTTCATTTAACATAAAATTAATACGAATGCGAACTTTTTCTTACCCGAAGAGCTCTTGTTTATAGATGAAAATAAAAATTCCCAATACAATCTTGTAGCTTTTTATTTTGTATTTATTCTTTTTAAGAAAGAATATACAATTTCTTCCGTTTTTGGAATTAAAACACTTATTTACAATACGCATTTTTAATAACAGGCGAATGCATATGGACTTACAAGTTAGTTACATTTTTCATTGCTTAGAAATAGTTGTCGTTTTTATACACTTTTCATTGTAGAATTGAAGAAAATTTTTTCTGTGGTAGTGTGGTTGAGCAGGAATGCAATAAACGGTATAGTTAGCTCATTTGAAAAATAATCCGTAATTTGAAAAGTTGAATGAATTTTAGAAATTTTATAACTGCAAATAAATTTAAAGAATAAAGATTTTTTTCCCGGAAATTTCCAAAATTGAAATAAATGGAATAAGTAAATATGTTTAATTCAAATACATCAATTTGAACTAAAATATTAAAAATTAATTTAAAGTAGAAATCAGTTTCAAGTTCAGTGCCCGGAAATACTTAAAATGAAATAATTAGTAGATTTAAAGTTTTACATTATGAACAAATCTTTTAAAATGAAGCAGATTTTCATATTGAATTAAAAAGATAAGACCGCTGCAGTTTTATATACCAGCAAAACTCTAAACATGTTTTATGATGAGCCCTCCAAAAGACTTCATCTTTGATCGTCAGTCAATTAGCAATACGTCTTGTTTACTGATCCTTGTAATGAATAAAGTATTAAGTCGTGCATGGGAGAAAATTTGTTGCAGGTACACGAGGATAAGTTGAAAGAAGTGTTTATTCTGTAGCATAAACCACGATTAAAATTCCCAGTGAACCCTCCGATTGAACTGAAAACGTAACAATTCGATTGAAATTCTATCCAGGTACATTTTCTTGACTTTCACTTATCTTCTGGACAGGTTTCTTACAAACGCTGTCAATTCGGAAGATAGAAGACTTCCATCTCTTGCACGAGCGCTCTTCCTCTAAGGTCGCCTTTTTTGATCAAAGAATCCTATAGTCTTGAGTTTTTCTTTGCTGCTCGAGCATTAACAAATGGATGTAAAAATTAATTTAAATGCGTGACAGGTATCATGACTATGATATGCGTCCCAGACTTTTTATTTTTTGTCTTGTCTCTTTTTTAATCCGTATTTCTTATGTAAGACTTTAAAATGGAGATGCTTCCTCTTTCCTCTTGAAAATTTTAAACAGCAGTAGAAGTCTGACTGTTACCTATTTTTATTTTTATTTTTTTCCCTGAAGAGTTCTCTGCATTAATAGACCAGACGTCGAGGTTTAACCCTTTAACGCGCAGTGTTCCCGCTCTGGGAGCACCAAACTCTGACGTTTTGACTGTTGCCAGTCACGATGGATAGATTTGATTTCTCTAAAAATAGCTCCACGAGAATCCTTTACTTTTTAGCACGTCATTTCCCGTAAAAAATTGTCACGATTCTTTTTAACATCACTGACATCTGCTGAAAAATGGAAGAATGCTAGAACAGCTGGATAGATTGCCCAATGCTGAAAAAAGGGCAGCCGCGCACAGCCAGCTGCCGTCAAAAAAAGGGTCTCTAGATCTGTGGCACGCGATGAACGTTTCGATCGTCCGCCATCTTGCTGGTAGTTAAGTCGATGTCGAGCGATGGCAACGGCTGCCCTTTTTTCAGCATTGGGAGAGGGTTGCGCCTCAAAGGGTTAAAATGGAGATGCTTCCTCTTTCCTCTTGAAAATTTTAAACAGCAGTAGAAGTCTGACTGTTACCCATTTTTCCCCCCCTCGAGCGCTCACTGCATTAATAGACCAGACGTCGAGGATTAATTGCAAGAGCAAAGGGTTGTCAAGCGGACATTCCTGCACATTACTATCTGGATAAACTCTTCATTTGAAACGACCATGTTCGTAATGGATGGGATCGGGCATAAAATACGCTTCACAGACAATGTTTTTACATCGCTGCTGGAACCACAGGTGAATGGCAAGAAAAACGGAAAAAAAAAAAAAAAAAATTCTGGCATGAGTACGAATCTGCCATATAAATCACGACTTGACACCGTATCGTGATGAATGATGATTCTCCAAGTGCCTGTCCCCTTATGCTGTGACGTCATGTACCTTCCACCCCCGCCTTTTGACGATGAATTGCTCGTCAGTTACGGTGTTTTGCTGGAGATGTTAGCTCGCCATGTTCCGAGCTTGTCTCGCTAATTATTTGACCGAGACGGCGTGTTTATTCTGCGCGAAGTAAATTTTGCCATATGTGAAATGCTCGTTTCGTCTCAGTTTGTAAACAGTGAATTAATTGCATGCTAGTACCAAGAGACGCAGTATCTTTGCGTTGAGCTTTTATTTTCCTCGTACACTGATTGAATTGCTTTCTAAATTGAAGTATTTTAGGCTTTTGAATGCCGTTTGAAACGTTGTTTCAAAATCTTTTATGCCTAAAGCAAATTACGAAGGAATCTTTCCAATTTCGGGTAAGGCTCTTGTTGTACCTATCATGGGTATATTACAAAAAATTTCATTATACAATTACATGGGAAAATGTAGTTATACAGTGAAACCTCTGAAAGTTGGACATCTGTCTCAAAAAGTGTCCAAATTTTAGAGGTATCCAACTTATTGCGATGTGTTTCAATGTTATGGGCACGCTCTGCTCCCTAGAAAAGTGCCCAACTTGAAGTTGTCCAAGTTATGGAGGCGTGACTGTATTTCCAATTGTGAAGTTTTATTATTAAGGGCAGAAGAAAAGAAATTCACGGTTATAATTTGTTGAATTTTGAGAATTTGTTGAATGCGAGACGAGACAGATTTCAGTACTTATCCAAGAAGATATAGCTATTTTTCTCGCCTCGCATCTATCTCTAGAGCTGTATATTAATATTATCAGGCACTCCCCAGAAATTTATTCAATGTAGGTGCCCAGTTTGGAAGCTTTCACTCTTATTAAAATCGTTGGCACTGATCAATACGAAAATTGTGCCATTCCAATACAACACTAAATATTACGGTGTGTACATATAATTATTTATTTCTATCAGCCGCTGCCTCGAAAATCAAATTCTTTAGTTTTATTGTAGCTATCATACTAAGATAAGGCCATATTGAAACTCCCCGGGTGCATTTCATCTTGGGGGGGAGCCCCTTGGTTAGTAATGATGTCTTCACGTTGAGTGGGCGAGGTATTAAATGTGATTTTGCATGAATCACTATCGTCCTTGTCATTAATTTTACTTACTATAATTACTAATATCATTAGTGTTCATTTGATATCGTATTCCGCAAGCCATTAACACTGGTTACTTCCCGTCTCGGATCCTTAATTAGTTCATAAATTTAGTCTTTGAAAACGGCAGTTTACTCTGAGCGGAGTGTGTACAATTGTCTGCTCGTTTTTGTTTATTTTGGTGTTGTAATCAAAATATTTAATGTTTTTTCGTTAATTATTTATATTTTTTGTATTTTTCGTTGCTATTTATGATGAAGCATTGTATTCATATGTGTTTATCTTTCTTTTATAGGTGAGTTATGAAAAATTCCTGCTAGCTTTTTGTTGAATTTTCGTGAATATGAAGGTATTTTTTAAATAAAACAGAAATATTTTGTGATGGAAATCGTACAGCTCATATTGTAATTTAAGCTTTGCACGAAGTATTCCTTTTCTTTTCTAATACTGTGAAAATTTATTTTTTATTAGTTACAAAAACATCATAGTTTTCCTCTAGATGTTTACAGTTTTAATTAGTATACTGTATAAGGTCTTGCGTTTGTTTTGAACTTCACAAAGAACGAAATTTCCTTTTTAGTATTAAATAAAAGGAATATATTAAATAACTTAATATTTTTATATTTATTTGCATAATTATAATTTAAGTTACTGATAATCGTCTTTCCTTTCTTTCTTTTTGGTCAAGAATGCAGTGTATTAACCCCCCCCCCCCTGCAGCGTTATACACGGAAACTTTTACATTTAAAAATAAACAATAAGACTTTTAAACATAAAACTGTGATTTTGGTTAGCGTTTGGAATAGCTGTCGTTTGGTGAAGTTTTAAAGATCCTGCAGAAAAATGCTTGTAAACAAATAAATTTAGTAACATCGCTAAATAGTTATTTTTCTCCGCTTTAAAACATTTTCACTTCACATAGTCTTAGCGAAGACCACATGGATAGGGTAAAATGCCTGTAATTGTACTTTTCCCGTCGCAAGTTTAATACCGCCAGGAAACTGATGAGAAGGGAGGGACTGCGTATTAGACCACAATCTGAAAATAATTTTAGGTACATACATTTTCAAATATTTCTGGATTGTTTTAAAAAATGATATTAATTAAAGGTGAATTCTGTCATATATTTAAAATGACCAGCGTGTTTATCTGCATTATTTTCTATGCATAGGAATGGTATTTACAGTTCGCTAATTTTTAATATTTTTTTAAATAAATCTGATATATAAAAACTTTCGCCTATTAAGTTTCTTTTCTTTTTTTTAAGGGTTTAAGTGTAACTACAGATGAGTCTTTAAAAGCTATTTTAACTTGTTAAATTGTAAATTTAGATGAAGGATGATAAATAAATTGCTCTGAAGAGCTAAACTATTTTAAGTTTAAATACATGATTGAAAAAAAATAAATTCTTGGTTAATTTTTTTTTTCTAGAAATAACAAAAAGTAGTAATTAGCATCCCCCCTCCCCTTTAAGAAAATAAAGTTACACACGCACACAAAAAAAGAAAAGAAAACTGAAAGCGGCTGATTTTCCTGAGAGAATTTCATTTACACTCGTGAGTTCTAGAAAAATAGCCTTTTGTATTCTTCAAGACAGTTGAGTAGCAATAAAATTTTCGTTTGATCCTTCTTGCATTTTATTAATAAATTTGACCGTTTCATCAATGAAACGATATTTTTCCTCCAAAAATTATAATTCTTTTAAGCTGATTATCTTATTAAAAAAATTAGTGTCATCTTGATAAAACAATGCTGCTACAGAAATGTACCTAGATATTTTCATATATTGCGGTATCCGTTGCAGCAATATATTGTGAAATATCCGAAAGTTGGATACTTGTGTTTTCTATAAAATCAAGCACGTATGCACCTCCTCCCTCCCCTCCTCAGCCCAGGAGAAGGGGGGGGGGGCTCAATTTTATGTCAGAAAATTATGATTTTTCATAATTGTTTCTAAAGCACCTCTCATTTTTCAGAATAAAAATATAAATAGTACTCATTGAATTTGATAGCGCAAAAAGTAAAATGGTTATTAAAACAAAATATTGCTTTCTATAAAATCTATCTGTAGAAACGATTTACAAAATACAAAAACAGCATACGAATAAGAGATTTTAGAAAAAATAAAGTTTTAATTTAATTTTTTTTTTTTTTTAAGAATCGATGTTTTATAATCTACGTAAGAAAAATTTTATCATTCCCCATTCAAAAATTAAGTCAACATGAAATTAACAAATTTGGAAATGCTAACGTGTGCTTACATCCCCCAGTGCTTGCAAAGTGCTTTTGTATGTTCTAGTGGAAAACTGGAGCTAGCCAAAAATATAACATAAAAATTATGCTACGCAATCGTAATATGATATCTTTAGGTAATTAACGTGCATTTCTTAACCCTGAAACCGTATACGTGCTTTGATAAAACACGGCATAAAATATCTTTACGAAAATCCAAAGTTCGATCTTAATTAACAGTTTCTTAAAAGTATCAATTTTTAAAAGCATCCTAAAATATCAGTAGCTTGTTCAATCCTTCTCGATCATTAGTTTGGTGATTTTCCATTACAGAAGGGACCATTGTTGCTTTGTATTAGGTATGGGTAGAGAAAATGTTTGTTTACTAGGATATTCTTTTCAAACTTAGATATTCTTTCCATACGTAAATTTTTAAATGTAATACAAAGGAATCAAAAAATCTGAAATCAGCACATTTTGGGACCATTATAAATGAAATGAAAAACAAAATTCTTTAGTTAAATTTTTTATATATTTTAAAACTTTCCTAATTTTGCAAATACCGAATTAATTGATGTTTGTTCTACGGCCTTTTGATTTAAGTTTAAATGTTTTATTTTGGAGTCTATTAGATGTCATTATTTCCCGTTGTGATTTCCGTGAAGGATCTTTGGGGGAAAAACAAAAGAAAACTAAATATTTGAAGGTATACGTGATGGCGTTGAACCTTCAAATATTTTAAAACAATAGTGTTAAACCTTCCTCGAGATAATTTCTTTTCCAGTTTTAGATTCAGAGTTGACGTTTAAACTTGAATATTTTCTAACACTCAAGATTATTTCTACCTCACCTTATGAGTTATAGGAGTTCATTAAATTATTTAAGTATTTCAAGTTCATTTTTTAATTTCAAAACTTAATACGTAAATTAAAAGCGTGTGCTGTGAATTTATTTCACTTTTTCATGTATCATTGCAAATGTTTTCGTGTAACGCTCATTACATAAAGTTAAGCCGTTTATTAATATATTTGTGCTACTTTTCTCGAAACATAATGTTGTGCATGTGTTATTTAAGCCGATTCCACAAAGACTAAAACACATAGCAAACAAAACACGTGTTCATATTCCAGACAGATTACATAGATACTATACAAAGTAGAGGGAAAAAACACAAAAACTAATTGGTAACACAGGAAAATAACCCCAAAACTAAAAACCTTAAAATTAAAAACTTCACCTCTTTCATCACGCACGATTCATAAAAACACACGCAAAGAAAAAAAAACTTAAATTTAATATCAACCAGCGTATTATAATATACTAAAATTACATAGCAAAACCGGACAAGAAAACAAAAATTACAATAATACGAAATAATTAAAAGACAGAGCAACCGAAAAAAAAATGTCTGGGACATGATGATAACTTCATTGTTACACCTCACAATGGAGAGGGTGGAGAGAAACGAATACGTAATGGTCAGAATTCGTGACAACGTCGGCTATTACAACACCAATAAGGCAGAGTTAATATTGCATTCGGTTTTTCAATTAACAGAACATTGCCTCTCGGCCACAAAACAAAATGAAGCGATTTCCGATAGTCCTGCTCAAGGAGTGTATTAGAAAACAATATCCCCCCCCCCTCTTTGTGTCAGGGGGCAGAAGTATCTAACCATAAAATGTGTTGCTAATTTTCGAAATAGATAGTTGAAGTCAACGCGCACTGCACAGTACATTGTAACTCATAAAAACTGATGTTATAATTATGAGAGTAGACTAAATAAAAGATAACATTTTGTTTTTTTAGTATGATTGAAGTAAGATTAGTTGAGTGTCTCAAAAGATGGTAACAAGCTTTAATTCTTGGCCCATTAGAGATAAGTGGGCAATATAAATTGAAAAATGTTCAAAATACTGTAGGAAAAAGGAGTAAATGAAAACTCCTTCCGTTAATTTTCAAAACGTGATAATTAAATTTGTATCCGACCCCCCTTACAAAAAATTCCCAGTTGATAAAATGTGCTCCATACACTAAACTACCTTTACAAAATTTCAGCTTGTTATCACAAAATGTCTCGGAGATATCTTTGAATAAAGATGGTGAGGGACTATACACGAATTTGAATGTAAACGTTTATTGCTAGAGTGCAAAGAATTTTCTTTCGTAATTTCTGTGCGCCCCCTGAAATGCGATCATCAGACTTGATTTTTTTTCCCTTCGAGAGCCATTGAAATGCGGTTTAAGTGAGCATATATTTATCTTCATATCTGAGAATTTTCAGGATATAATTCTCAAATTTTTTATATCACTTCAATAGTGTATGGGACACATTTTGCTAATTAAATTAAACTTTTGTTAAATTCTTTTGTACGGGGGGGTCGTATACAGATTCAAGGGTTGCGCTGGCTCTTTTTAACATTTCGCCTGTTCATTAGCCAAATTATATTTTTCCGGACATCATTAAGAAAAGCAATTGTCTATATTTTCGCCAAAACGTATTTTCTTTCGCCAAACTAATTTTATTTTCGCAATTTGCGACGTTGGCGATCGACAGCGCTACCCCTGCAGATTTAAATGTCATTTTTTGGAAAATAAACTAAAGGAATTATTCTTAGTCTTTTTTCCAACCTTATTTCGAACATTTTTTTCAGTTTACGTTGCCCTCTTATCTCTAATCGACAGTAAAATAAAGTGTCACTATCTTTCTGAGACACTCTGTATAATAGTGTTAATGTAAAATCAAGTTGATAACTAATTAACTATAACCGATAAAACAGGTGCAGTGAGACTCCAAAATTTGGACACTCGCGGTTGCCTAAAGTGTCCAGTTTTCAGAGGTGCCCACTTTCTGAGGCATAATTCAATATTAAGGCCACCTTCCGTTTCCCAGAAAATTGTCCAATTTAAAAAAAAAAAAAAGGTGCTTACATATAGAAGTGCCCATCTTAGAAGTTTCACTGTATTATCTGAATTCTGCCTATTACAATCTTTTGCTCTTCGTTTTTCTCCATCCAATCTATCAGCCATCTATTACTGATCATAGGTGATTGTTTTTGCACTAATAATAAATACACTGCTAAAATTGAGAAGGAACATTTCACCAAAACATGGTACCAGAAAGTTCGCTCTATAAGATGGTGAAACCTTGTTCAAAGATTTGGTGCTCAAGCTTGCACCAAATGTTGGAACAAAGTTTCACCATCTTATGGAGCCAACTTTTCTGGTACCATGTTTTGGTGAACTGTCGCATCAAATCTTTAAGAGTGTGCTATCGTTTCGTGTGGTTGAAAAGATCCATCCTTCTGGTGCAAGAAAAGGTTCAACCTTCAATACAGGTAGAAAGGTTAGAAGTGAAAAATGTACAAAAGGCTGTGAACTGAAAAGATTGTTTACTTTTCAATTCTTGCCTTTCTACCTGTGTGGATGGGGGGACTTTTTTTGCAACTGGAGACGGGTGGACTTTTTGTACCATCCGAAACAATAGAGAAAAGCAGTTGCTCAATTGAGCAAATTAAACTTTTTAAATCCTCACTGGGACATAATATTTTCATACTTTTATAGAATGTCGATTTTCGTTTTTAGTTTCAAACTACTTCTGGAAAATTTCTTTTTTGTTAAATCAAACTTAAGTAAGGCTACATCGCGTATTTTCATTTCCTCCAAAACATTTGTATCAGGATAACTTCTGTAGCTTTGTCATTTTAAATGAAGCCGTCCAACGTAAATTGAACCGATTCCCGACCTTGAGCAAAAAGCCTATCTTGAGTTGCACTAATGCCACCCCAATGAATGTATATTACATATGCAATGGAAAAACGTGCAATGTGCGCAAGGCCCAGACTATCTTTAAAAGAAACCAGTTTCCTTTTTATTCCCCCACTTTCGTCCCTTGACCATTATTATTAGATATTAGTATTGTTGCTATTACATTATTATTCTTTTTTTCTCTTACCCGAGTGCCTTTTTTCATTAATCGAAGGGGCGGCAACGTTGTGTTAAGTGTGACGTCACGTGTAATGCCAAGTCCGGTAGCCGCTGAGAGCGAACGTGGTGCAAGTCGGACGGAAAAAGAGTTCTAAATGGGATTCTGAATTGGTCACAAGAGGGTTTAAATGCTCCTAATGCTTCTGCTGCGAAAATGTGTTGATGTGGCAATATCAGTCGGTGTTAGGCGTACTACTGTTGTAATTTATGAATGACGGTTTCTCACCCCCCCCCCCCCCCCTCTTCCTTGCTGTATTGCTAGGAATTTTTACTGACGAGTGTCATGTTTAATATTTTATATTTTTTATGCGGTAAGCTATTGTGATTAATATATGCCAGCTAGGCATATCACATCTCTTTTATATCCTTGTATCTACGATTTTCTTTTAAATGATTGTGATGGTTTATGATTTGATTTAATTATCTGTCGTGTATTGTACATTGCCAAAATAATTAGGTACACAAAATAGGTACAAGACGATATGAACGAAAAATTTAAGCATGCTTTTATAGCTCTTTCCATAGATGGCATATGTAAGAGTGCCGTGAGCTGTTATGAATTTCTACACTATTAGTTGATTTACTAGATTAATTAGCGGCGATACTTAAAGTTCTATGTATTTAAGACATCTTTTATCTTGATTTTCATCTTTTCATTCGTGAATTTAATTGCACTTGATTAATTACCCCCGAAATGTCAAGATGCTTCCACGACCTCCCCGCTGCCATCTCTTAACAATTAAAGGAAGCTATTTTTGTTCAGAAAGATTAAAACCTCAAAGGCATAAGTATTGAAAAATTCTGCAAGTGCCCTGCTTGTTACTCTTACGCAGCCCTTATCTCGATGAAGATTTAATAATGACGATAAACAAAGAGTGGGTTACTGCTTATCTTGAGCTTTTAGAAAAATTACCTTCAAATTAGTTTATACAACCAGTGATGAAATAATATTTATAAAAGTAGGATGGGATTTGCTGGCTACTGCGTAGAAATACATTTAAATTTCGTTGTTAAAAGATGAAAGGGTTATTCTAAGAAAATTTATTCTTCGGAAAATGTCTGTTACAACTCTGATAACAATAAACTCGCATTTTTCTACAGATGGTTTGATAATTCTCTTTGTGCATTATTAATATGAATGCCTTGTTGGTTATGACATAACGTTATCGGAAAGATTTTGCTATACAACTGTACGAAACAACATGTGAAACATCATTGCTATCATATATCATACATTCATGTCAATGCTTTATAAATGTAAGACAAAAATACTCTAGTGATTTTTTTAAAGGTATAATACCTTCATGAAAAAAAGTAACAGTAATGATAGTAAAATATTTAATATTCTCCTAATTAACAAGAAAGCTTACGTATGTTCACTGTTGTGCAATTTCGACCACTATAGCCAAAATTACAACTACCCAGTGAACTTTTTAAAACTATTTTTAAAAATTAAGTTTTGTTGGCGTTCTCCTAAAAAGTTATTTTTTCATCTTTCTCAAAAATTTCTATAAAAATTAGTCTTTAAATATAATGTTAGAATAGTAACTATCTACCAAAAAAGGGAAAACAATAAGACTTAACAGTTAGAAATAAAAATTTTGTAACTACAGTAGAACCTAAGAAAGTTGGACACTTAGTGGTTCTCACAAAGAATGTCCAATTTACGGAGGTGTATGTAACTACTTTGGTTCAATTCCCTTCCTCAGAAAACTGTCAGATTTAGCTGGTGTTCAAGTTGAGAGATTTCACTGGGAACTGCATGAAATATGAAATACATTATTAGAAGTTAAATAAATTAGACTCACGGAGTATAGATTTACAGTTGTGTAATAAAAGAAAAAAAATTAATTTTAAACTTCGATCTTGAAGCTCATGGAGAATTGGTTTGCAGCATTATAGTAAAGCTACAATGATTGTGGGAAATTGACCCTTTTACAATTAAGTACGCAAAATCTTGTATAATGTCGTGCAGTATGGATGTCCTAATTTGTGCACATATAGAAAAACCAATTTTCTTCGATTATTTAATTATCCGGATTTCATTTTTTTAATTAAGAATTTAATTACTATTATAAAAGAAATTATTTTACTTCAAAGAGAAATTATTTAATCGGGTCTGAAAGGTTAACTAGTAGTATAATCTAATTCATAATTAACGGACAGTACTAAAACGTTTATTTATTGAACTATATGTGCTAAACAAATAAATAAGCAGAATTCTTTTATATAAAAGTTTATTTGCTTCCACCCCACAATCTACGACAGTCAAGTTCTCCGGACAGTTCCGCGCGCGCTGAAGAAACCAAAAACGTCCCGCTTATATACACACACAACTTCCGCGTATGCCCCAGTTTAGTGGAGCCGAAGGCTTTTAAATCTCTCTATTCGTAAATTGAATCAAACGTCGGTAGCCCGCGGCACGTCACACAAACACACACAACTCCTTGAGGATCGATTCGTTCGAGGAGAGAAAAATCTCTCCCGAAAAACTTAGTCCACTCTTTCTCCCACTTCGCTCTTTTCGGAGCATTCGGAAGAAATACATTATTAGTTACTCTTTTTTTTTATTATATATATATATATACGCGTCGTGTTTTGTTTCTCCAATTGCCGCTGCCGTAGTGTAAGAACGAAAAAAATAAAATAAAAATCTCCAAGGAATATTAGAATAAACCAGTTACGAAGCCTCTCGCCGTTGTAAAAGAACCTAATGATAAGAAAAGGCACCTCCTCCTTTCCATTTTTCCCACTCGATACATTTAACTCGAGATGCTGAAGTCAGATTAAAAGGTCAGAATTCGTATTTCGCTTTTTGTTATTATATTTACGATCCATTATTTTTTAAGAATGAATAAGTATTTTTTTTTTCATTCTTTCTTTCTTTTTCTTTTTCAATAAGTGTGGTCTTTTATCTGCTTAATTTATCTCGCATCGGAATTTGTAGACGTTATAAATGAATGGAAAGAAAGGTTAATTGTAATTTATGAAAAAAAGAAATGACTTAAAGGGTAATAATATTTTTGCTTTTTGGACTTTTATTATTATTATTATTCTTTTTTCATTATTATTTTCCCATTCCCCCTTGGAATGAAACGAGGTTTTAATAATTGTTTGGAAGAAATATTCGTTTTTATACGGAGAATCTTGGTTACTGAGTTTGAATGATGTTCCCCCATTGCTAATTAATGGAAAGATGATGATCTGGAATCATTACGTTCTTTTTTTTTAAAAAAAAAAAGAAAAGAGCTTTAAAAAAGTGTCATTTTGTAACGCAGCTTCTGGAATTAATTTGCTGGCATAAAGAAAAATTTTAAAATGACTTTTTCCGAACATCCTATTTAAGGTAGACACTTCAGCTGATGAATTCAGCTGTAAATGTGCATAATTGTGGTATATTGCCTGTTGAAGAGTGTGCTAGAAGCTTTGTATCTTTGCACGTGTAAGGGGAACACGTGGAACTGAAAATTATTCTTGTGCACTGTAGAAGTTACCTTTCGATTATTTTATAGTTAAATTATTAATCATCTAGTTGTTAATCTAATTGAAATACGTAGGCAATTCTATTGTGAAGTTAAAAAGTTTTCAAAGGATTGCAGTGTAAACAAGTAAGTGTTTTTCTGATGTAAGACTAGATTTTTGAAAATACGTTTTAAATGGCCGCTTTTTTAAGGCTGGGGCCAGTAAGGCTGTTCTTTTTGGAAATCGTGCAACTCTTGAACAGCTTTTTAAAAAGATTAATTGTTCTAAAAATTTAGACTCGGAAAAATTAGAATATCTCTTTACAAGTTGTGCTGTGAGCTCTAATAAGCAATGAACGTAGAGCAATTACGAATTCGAAACACCCAGGAAAAAATGCTTCACATACGAAATTTTTCAATATTTCCCTGTCCATTTTTGAAGGAGATTTTTGTGCTTATGAGTTTTTACCGAAAGCTGCACGGGACGTGCAGCTCGACTGTTAGTGGCAGTCCGTGGTGTATTAGGTAAAAAAGCATTATTCATTTTTTCGAGTGTTTAACATCGCTGGTTTGCTATTAAAGCTGTTCCAAAGTCCTGTGACGACGATCGCTCTTCAGGTTTTATCTGCCTAAAGGGCTGATGCCTTGGGCTGTTTTACGGGATTTAAAGAGTTCTAACGCGTATTTACTTTACATCCAAAGAGAAAACCGCCCGAACTCCAGACAGTTAAATCGACTGCCATGCCAGAACGCAGCAAATTCCATACTTTTGCCACCAACCTTGTTCATTGTCTTATACACTTGGCCATGGTCCGCTCGTAGAGGGCCGTTCATAATGTGGTAATTTTTATGTTTAAACGCTCCTCGGTATACAGAATCTTTTTTATTTTTTTATAAAATCAACAAAATAATTTATACTACGAAAACCGTATATGGTTATTGGAAGAGTAATTTTGAGACTGATTTTTGTAACTTTTATTTGTTCCTTTAAGAAAATTTTAAATACTGCACTTTTTATAAAGTTTCACAGACGACATTTTTATAATGTAGACCTCATATGGGTAACCTCCGGCCCGCGATCCAGATGCGGTCCGCCATTACTTTTGATTCGGCCTGCGGAACATATCAAAAGCCCTTATAAACCATTCAAAACTCCAAAATAAATCCCAATTATACCGCCCGCAACTTTTCAAAGGTTGCCCGTACCTGAGACGATTTAGATTCATGAAAGTTTTGTCAAAAGCTTAGTTTATGGAGTTGAAAATTCATGTATTTTAATTAATTCCTCTACTCTAGACCCTATTTTCACTTTTACTCGCACATATATGGATGTTCCAGTTTACGCTCGTTCCGTTTACATTAGTGAGAAAAAATGTTCAGTGAGAGGTAAATTTTTAATATTGTCTTACTCATTAAGCAAACATTTCTGTTGCGTTTTGTTTACCAATTATGCATGTTTCTGATTGATTTGCATTTATCATTTCAAGCTGGTACAATGAACATCTCTTCCGAAAACTTTTTTTTCTGTTAGAATTTACACTGCCAAATTGATTCTTCTCTCACAAATATATCTCCCCTTGATAAATCGTAACGAATTCGATGTCTGCTTAAAAGTACTTTAATTTAATAATCTTGGCTTCCTCGTCGTTGAACTCTTTTGTGCAAAACTGAATTCTTTTTTTTTTCTTATTCGTTTGTGTTAATTCGAAAACGGGTTTAGATGCCTGAAAAGGACTTCTGGCGTTAGAGCGAAAAAAACAAACAAACATCCACCCGCTTAATATTGTCCCGTAATAAGGTTCTTGTAGACTATTAAGGACACGAAACGGATCCCGCATGCAAATAATAAATGAATTTGCCGACAATGCAAACCAATACACTTCTATGAAAAGAGTGGAGAAATATCTCTTAATGATGCTGTGTAAAGAAGCCAGAAAAAATCGCCACTTGCTCGTAATTAGTTAGCAATAACGACCTTCTGGAGGATCACAATGCGATGCTCAGTTTTTATCAACCCCGCCAATCTGAGAAATGCATACGGTACATGCCACCTCTTTTAACGCCAAGCCAATAAATATCTGAAGATAGTTCCTCATATTCTTCCCACCTTGAATGAATGATATCTTGCAGATATTTCTCCTTCGTCATTTAGCTAACAAACAGAACAGAATGGAACCCAACTCCCGGAGAATAAAAAAGGAAAAAACAAAAAAAAACAAGGAAAGCATTCTCCGGAAACTCTTTTGTGCCGGAGACCCAATAAGGTCAGTGTCTAACTAGAACAACCAACAATTGGATGCATCGACAGCGCTGGGGCAATAAATTAAGCGTCTTTAAGGTTGCTTTTGTCCTCGCAAAAGACCTCAAACTCGGTCCTGGCCCCCGTATCTTTTTATTTCCGCGTGCTCTTTTCTAGTATGAGATGCTAAGATAGTAGTAGTTGCGGGGGAGGGAAAGCAAGCTAGAGCAAGGGGGGTGAGCTCTCGGATCGATACTAATGAAATCTTGATTAATCCCTTGGTAGAAGATGTTTGGGAGTTGCATTGAATGCCCTGGAGCTTTCAGGCAGGGGGTTATTTTGCAATGGCTTTTGTCGCCAAATTACGGAATCCTTTCTTCGGCAAAAAGCGCCAATTTGTTAAGGCGGGAATTTATTACCTGTATCTTGCAGAGAGATTGGGGGGGAGCAGTTGCGTTGTCAAAAATTAAGTTTTTACAATAGATGGAGCGGGAATGACGAATGGTGGTTTCTAGTCTCAAAAAGCGATCTATCGACAAATACGGCTGAAGCCGTGTTGCGTGGTGGAACTTTGGCAGTTCTTTTTTACTTTCTGAACTTTTCTGCGTGGAATTTTTGAAAAACTTTCGACTTGATGTGTATTACCCCGTGTTTTCCTCTGAGTATGCTGATTTTTAAATATGTTATTTTGTGGGATATTGGCTGTTATGCATATTTAGAGGGGAAGGCGGAGGCGCACGAGTTTTGATGGTGTGTTCTTTATCTGTTTATTTTTTCCAGCCTTTTTAAATTTGACATTGCTCTTTCAAGTGTCAAATTTTGTAGGTGTAAGACGATAAATGACCTTTTTTTAAAAAGCAGCGTTCCTCTTTAAGGTGGGATTTGAAACTTGGTCGTTACATGTATTAAATGACACTGTACATAAGATTTATTGCATGACACATGTTTTTGTATTAAGTACTGAACGTTAAATTATGCATAGTATATTTCACTATCTGTTTAATGTTTAGCGAATCGGTTGAATTTATGTAAAAATCAAGATATTTTCTTTATTATTAAGAGATATTTATGCATTATAAAAAGTATTCTACTTACAGCAGGGCAATGGCACAGCAAGGCAATGGTTGAGGTGCTCTCTAGTCATAGGCATGCCATAGTCGCAAAGGGTGCAAATATCTGTATCTCTCAGCCCCATTCTATAGTGGTGACTCTGTAAATAGTCATGTCCCGTAGCAAGTCTAAAGCAGGCCACACTGACCGCTCTAGGCAGATAGCTGGAAATTCTTGTTGATTTATCCAATTGTGAGTTCCACTTTTTTAAGGCGGCAAGTAGTCGTCCAGCGAGAACAGGAGACACCCAACTAGGCGACTAACATCATCCCCCCCCCAAAAAAAAAAATTTTTTTTTTAGTTTTTCACAGTACAACCGTATCATGTATATGAAAAACTACTAGCTTTAGAGGTAAATAAATAAGATTTAGAACGTTTGTGAAGATAAGCTGCATTATGCACTCTTTTATATAAGCCTATGTGACTAAAGAATTGTCCATTAAGTCAATGCAAAACTTGAAGCGTGATGTATATAGCACTTCTGCATTTTTAAAACTTTATTTTTAATCTTTACTGGTGTATACCTTTTATAAGTTACGCGACTTTTTCCAGTCGAATCTCAATGGTTGAAACAGACCTAATAGATATCAACCTTGTGAACAGAATTTTGACTACTGCAGTAGGATTGATAATTTACTGTGACTGAATATATATTTATGAATGTGTAATTGTAACTTAATATTGCTACGTAGTCGTGCAATTTAGCACCGCAGATTGGTATTTCTTTATTTAACACAATGCAACAAAAATTCTAAATAGGGGAAAACTGTTTTGCTAGTTCAATTGACGTCACAATGTAAAATTGACCGTTCAACTTTCCGTGTGAAGAGAATGATTCTGAGTGAAACGAAAAACAAGATGTTACATTACCGTGAATTTTGTTGCATCACTCTTGATGAAACGAAACGTGGAATAATTCGTGCATGACGGTTTTTTTTTTTTTCTCCTTTTTCTGTTTTGTTCTATGGTTTCTACTCTTTACAGAGTAGTGTTTTCTTGAATAAATAGAAATTAAGATTTTTTTTTTCAATTTAGAGGATGTTATCTAAATTAGTATTTTCTTCGAAATCGACTGGAGAATTTTACCAACATGCGAAAAGTATATTTGAGGTGGAGGGGGAAGGGGGGAGAGGTTATGAGTTTAGCTCAGTATCTTTTGCGTCGTAATGTACTTTCTATTGAGTATGCTATAAATAGATAATTGTTTGCTATTGAGGGGATTAAAAAAAAATTCTAGTTTGTAATTGGGATGTAAGTTAGGTTCGATAAATTTACCAATTTGTGTTGTCTCATCAGCTGTCTGTTTTAATCCAGTTAAAATCATAGAATCTGTAATGGCATGTATATACAATCCGTAAGTTTAGTTTAATTTAGGTTTTAGTTTGCTATTGATAAATAAATAACAACAGTTAACATAATTTATTTATTGCATTTAATTAAATCTTCTAAGAAAGTTTTTCCAAATAGTCATGTTTCTGAGGGACTTCATTGGATTTTTTTCTTCTTTTTTTAATTCTACGACGTGGTATAAAAATTTATCCTTCCAATACTGAATGAGTCTTAAAATGACACACTGCATTTAATAAATTGAACGGTAGTGGAAAAACACGTAACTAGTTATATGAATAAACGTGGGATTAGCTACAGTTTAATCAAGTACAGTATAAAACCTCCCAGTCCTAAGATCTGACTACACTCTGTTTGGGTCATTTTTATTAGGTGGGGAATAGAGATAACGCAATAAAGCACTGACCTGCGGTTAAAAATGTGGTTTATCGTTTAGGAAGAAGAATCAGATGAAAATTCCTGTGTTCTCTCTTCCCACCTAATAAAACAATGCACTCTGACAGTGTATGGCCGGCCTAAGTTGGACGCATTCATAACTTAAACACTTTCCTGGGAAATAAAACGTGGCCATGTGTAAGAGTCGACACATGTTTTTCAGCTTTCGAAGATTTCAATGTAATGCTTAAAAATGAACAAACAAAAAAAAAAAAAAAAAGGAAAAGGGGGGGTGATATTCTCAACACATCGGAATCGGATTCCAACACCCGGAAAGTAAACGTTATTTTAATGTCACAATTTTCTAATTTCATCCAGTTTCTAATAAAGTTTAACAAGTGACATCAAAATGACGCCGATTCCACCTGCGATTTGAAAACAATGACTTGCATTTAGTAATAGGTCGAACCTTTTCGGGAGAGAAGGCTTATAGACGTGCTGTAATTTTGTGTTTTTAGTGGCACGCTACGTACTTTTTTTTTTTTTTTTGTGTGTGTGTGTGTGTGTGCATGTTCTACACAAAGTTTCTTTTATTTTAATGGAAGAAAAATCTAAATTTCGCAACCGAGCAAAAAGTAAACATGGACTAGTTTAAAAGCAATATGAACTAACAACGGTAATAATAGTTCCTTGAAAAATATTTTGTTTTACAATTGCATTAATTCTTAGTGTTTTTTAAATTATGTATTAAGCTTTTTGCACATAAAATATCAGAACTGAACTTTCTGGACTATGCTTCATTATTGACACAAATATTATTGTGATTGTTGATACAAAATCGTACTACCAAGTTGTGGTATTTGGCAATTTTTTTCTTTGCTTACTAGTATGCGAAAAAAACATGTTCTTTCCCGTTCAGATGGAGAAGAAAAATAAGTGACAGAGAAAAAAAAAGGGGGGGGGTACCTCCACGAGGTTTATTTAACTTAGTTGTTGACAACTACAGTGGGACAAAAACAGTTTCGGAAAAATCTTCAGAAAATCTATTCGATAAAACGCAAGTAGTGGAGTAGTCCATTTCCACCCAAACAATGCCGTCATGGTCCACCTACGCACGCCTGTAATTCGCTTACCCTGTATTTTTGTCTCCGATCCATTTTTACCTCTCTTCTGTCTGCTGCGTAATTCCGTATCTACCCAAAAGCGCTTCATCCTGTAACGTTCTACCTGATCAACCTCCATCATTAATGTCGAATAACTGACCTTTCGCCTTGTAATGTCGTCACCGCTTTTATTATTCTGAATCAAATGTGACGTTAGAATCTGCGGTTGTTGTTGTTTTTTTTTCTTCTTTTTTCTCCCCCATAATCGCTTTATTATGTTCTTCACCATATCGTGTTTGATTGGAGGTATTTGTTTTAGAAGTGACAGCAAAATGGAGGAAATGTTTTCGTATTGCTCTTTCTGTTGTTCTAGATAAGATGTAGCAGTGGTTGAGGATGTTCATGTCCCTTATTGAATAAATTCTGCTAGGATTGTTTGCAATTTTGAAGTTCAAACGCTGTGGCAGTTTCAGCGAGGATAGGAGCCAGAAAGCGCTCGCTCTTGTCCAGTTTTTCATTGAATATATCTTTGTTAGTTAAAATACTATTTTATTGTTTACACCTTCAGAGTTCAAATCCATTTATAGAGGTGTTTATTAAATAGTCTTTTCGTCAATTGCGCACAAAATAAAGGCATTATTTTTATAGAAACAAAATTCACAAATAATCTTTCTCGGGCCTTCCGAGTAAGATTGTGAAAATTTTGACAAAAAATTCTAACTACATTAATTCATAATAAATCACTTTTACTGAAAGTATCAGTAAAAATACAGCTGATAATTTTCCATTTTCTAAATGAAGGATGAAATCTGCGACTTTTATGCGGGGAAAATATTTTGACAAGTTATTCTTTTTCAAAACAGGGTTGCGCCTATTATGCTAGTATAAACACGGAAGTTCTCGAAGTACATAAAGTTGGAGAATGCCTTACTTTGACCTTATGACTCTCAGAGGTACCTACTCTGAACCAAACTTAACCGAATTTCGTTCTGTAGGGAACATAATAAATTTTTCCTTTATGCCTTTTTGACTCAATGTTAACTAACTTTTATTTGTCATGCATTGGCAAATCAAATAAGAGTGACTAACAAAATTAATTGACTTTAATTGAAGCTCATGTATCTTTATTCCAAGACTTCACCTTCCCTGTCAGTTTTACTCAGACCTTAGATGTGTTTCTTTTTCTTTCTTTTTTTCTTTTTTTATGCTTCTGTTTCACGGCCAGAAATTTGCATATAGGATGCGAGTGAAACTATTATTTTTGTCTTTATTTTAATCATATTGAATGGCTGTAACTATAGAATTTCGAATTTACACAAATGTTTGTAATCGTAGAGCAATGAGCAGTATTGTAGTTTATTCACTTATTTCCTTGATAGTTCAGATTGCTAGCTGAAAAACAGCAGAACTCTTAAAAGAACAACTTACAGAACTTCTTCGAATCAACAACAATCCACTGAAACAATCTATGCTGCTTCTTCCTTTTTACTAATCTTATAAAGCATTTAAAATAATTTATTAAACGAAAATTACTAATTCGGATAATTTTATCGAGACTATTCAACAGTCTGTTTCTATGACTCCTATTTTAATTTTTTCCACCTCCTTGCAGTTTAACAGAGGCTTTCTCGCCAAATAATGCATCCCTTCCCTATTGTTTAGCTCTCTCTGGATAGAAAGACCGGCACTATGCTCCGACATTGGCAACAACTATGTCTTTTTCCATTCAACGTCTCCTTACTCGCGCACAGTTAGTTTCGGTTAATAAGCCTTAATCAGCTAAGCAAATCTCTCTTTTTATTGGGGATGTCATGAAAGGCCCAATTTGTTTTTTATTATGGCCCGCGAAAAATTCCATCGTAGATTTTTTTGGCGCCTACAGCTCATAGTGGTTAATCAGGGAATGAGATCTTGGCGCTTCTTTGTGTCTTGTACAATGAAGGAGGAATATGTATAGTTTTGGTGAGAAAATATAATGCAGGGTATTTTATGAGTTTCTCGATGAGTTCCATTTTATTTCTCGAGCTACATTGATCTCTTTTACGTGGTTTTATGTCCCGTAATATCTCTGGATGAAACGGCAATTTGTTAAGCTAACTGATGCCGTAATTTTCGCTCTTAATAGTGTTATGTGTTTGGGGGACTTTTCGGGATTTACCCTTAATGAAATATTGTGTATCCATTTGAAACGTTTGAGTTTCAGATTATTTGCTGTTGATTTCTTCTCTAAAACTATTTCATAGCGCTGTGGTGATTTAATTCTACCTGAAAGAATTTGTAAACGGACACGGGAATGTTAAACTGTTTTACAGTTTTTTTTTTAAATCGAAGAGAATCATTTGTTGAAACCGCGAATAGTCACCGAAGACCCTGGAAGTGGTGGTCTGGCACCAGGTATCGCGCGATATACGCGTTACACGCGCGCGTGTAACGCGTATATCGCGTTAAACTGATGTGGAATTTTCAATTAAGGTCAAGCATCACAAAAGAATTTGGTAACAAATTTGCAATCTGCCAAGAAAGTATTACGAAGTACTATTATCTTTTATGCAAAATAAATATTATACATATATTTCTTTTAAAGTGATACGAACAAATTACTTTAAAATTCATCTTGTACATGTAAATTTTATTTAAAAAATGCTGAAATGGCACTTCAGTAAATACAGGAAAGGAGAGAAAAAAATGTCTAGTCAGCAATCTCAATGACCTTGCCAAGTCAGCAATCGCATTTGCCCACATTTGAAAGCAGCACAACCTTTCGAAGAATAAATTTTGTTTATTTTTTTATAACCAGGCCTGCTTCCCAATATCTGATAGGAGTGTGTGATGGGGGGTTCGTTACTATTTCTGGGCACTGTGCCATTTTGTGTTGACCTATGCAACCTCTCCGCTAGCCCCCTTGGTAATTAATACCAACAGCCGCACTAGCTCCCGACTTCCAACCCCTTTCCCTTACTTTTTTACCCCCTGACCCTGTGGTTTGCAGCGAGCCAGTTTATTTGGCATTCTACCCTGATATGAGCGAGTAGCGTACCTGTGGCGCCTTCTTTCTCTCGCACTCTCCCACAGAAAATGGACAGCCTGTTTTTGCTGCAAATGTTTTCGAAAGTAAGGGTATGTCTGTATGCAAACGTATTTTTGTGTCATAGATATGATCCCTTTTCATTTTTATCTGTTGTTTGTTTGTGAAATTTATGTTTTTATGTGATGACGCATAGCTGCTTAAAAATTGAAATGTTGCCATTAGTGAATTGTACAGAAGTATTATGTTTTAAAATTGGTAGTAAACATAATGTGGCCACATGCATGCGTGCCGATGTATCATTAAAACATCTTTAGTATAAAATCAAGTTGTTGGATTTAACCACAGTGTACTTCTGCGATTGTTTTATGAAGAGTTTTGTTTATGTTCAAAGCTTCAAAACTAATACGAGTTTTACTGTTTACGGAGATAGTATCGAGAAAAAAAATTCAACTGATTTTGAAATTTTCAATTTATGTGTTGATTTTTGTTGTGATATGCATTTTCCAATCAAACAAAAATGGACGAATGGTCATGGTGAAATGTATTTAACTATTGTGTAGTGACCGGCCTTAAGGTTTGCGGAGAATCTTATGACTTTCTTGCTAATGTTTATTGTTTACTGGAAAAGTTGGTTTCATTAGCCGGAAGCTTTTCGGACTTCTAAGTGATTGATCTAAGAGATGGCCAGTTTTGAGGGGTTCCATTAAAAACCTTCCACCTATTTCTCCCCCAGAGTTATTTGGATTTAAAAATACGAATGGTTTGGGAACGGAACCAACACCTCCTACACATAGAAAGCCTAACAACTGAAACTTTGACGTCATCATTAGGCCTTCAAGCTTCAAAAAACGCTTCAAACAAAAACAAGCTTCAAACTGTGATGACGTCATCACAGTTTTACTTTCACAAAATAAAACTATTTAAAATTTCTGGTGGATGCTACTAATATTAGAAAATATCTTAAATAAAAGATTAAAATTAAAAATACCTTTCTCATACAAAATTATTCATTCCGGTCTATTTCGTTATCTAATTAGTCATATCTAAAATATGCCATTTTTCATAAAACTATATTTTTTATCTCAAATTATTAAAACACTGTTATTCGTGAGTAAATTCACCAGAAACTTTGTATACTTTTATTTTATGAAAATAACTTTTAAGTGTAGGCCAAATGATGACGTCAAAGCTTGGTGACGTAGGAGTTGCTAGGCTTTCTTCATATAGGAGGTGTTGACGGAACGCGACCATAATATTGAAATGCACCTCTAAGCTGAACTCCGCTAAAATTGGACATTTGTTTGAGGAACGAAGTCCAACTTCGGGAGGTCTCACTGTATTACAGTATTTATCTTTATTACCGTGCTTACTCGCATAACAGTCGCGCCCCCGTTTTGAAGCCGAAAAAATTGTCAAAATATTTCCCCCGCATAAGTCTCTGTCACGTATTCTGCTTTCATTTATGCCTATAAAAAGAAAAAACTCTTATGTGTATGATTGAAGAAAATATTATTTAATATATGGCTGATAAACTGGAAATATTCCAGTTAATTATTTTATTATATACTAGTAATGTTTTAGCATTAGAGTGTCCAATATTACGTAGTAAACATTCCCCGCATAATAATCTCACATAGACTTCCACCCTGAAAAATTGGTACAAAAAGTGCGGCTACTATGCGAGTAAACACAGTATTATCATTATCTTTTCACAAGTGTAGAAGTTCGCAGTTAATTTATAATTTGTATCAAATATTTAATAAGGATCAGTCCCGAAAGAGTTTATGAAATTAAATGCCTATACAGTGGAGCCTCCCAAGTTGGACATCTCCATAACTTGGATTTGGATAATTCCCTAATTTGGACACTTCTGAGGAGCAGAACGTGTCCATATATAGAAGAATACCTCTATAAGTTGGATACTTTTTGAGGGAACTGCAGGACTCCAACTTATGCAGCTTTGACCGTATTTTGTTGGTTTAACATATGTATTTTTATAGTTTTACAACCGCCTAACAGCTGATAATGTGCCTGTTTATTCTTATGATCTAAATATTTTATGTAGCTTTAGCATAGCATTGCGCTTTTTGTTGGGGGGGGGGGGAGGCAAAAATCTGAATTTAAGACTTTTCAGTGGTATTTATAGATTATTTTAAAATCAAGAATTTTATGTTCTCACCGAAAATGGAATTAATCTCAATACCAGGGACACATCCAGAAACCAACAACCGTATCCAAACCGTATAAAATTCAGAAGTTTTCTGAAAGACTTCGTCACTATTATTTTGTTAACAAAAATCGAAACTTCGGAGAGGGTCCGGACCCCTCCTCCCGCGCCCCTTAAATATGTCCTTACTTAGTACTGATCAGTAGCGGATCCAGGGGAGGGGCTAGGGGGCTTCAGCTCCCCCCCCCCAAAGAGATTGCTAAAGGGTAACATTCTGATTTGTTATACACTTTAAGTAAATAAAATGATCTTTTTTTTAATAACTTAGCCCCTTCCAAAAAGTTTTACATTTCTTTACACTAAAATATTGCTTTATTGTACATTTTGTTTGGGTGAAATAAGGTTTTTTCAAAATTTAGCCCCTCCCCAAAAACATTCTGGATCCGCTACTGGTGCTGATGTTGAACAAGTTTTTGAATTTTTTAAATGCAAATTTAAATCTTCTTTAGTTATTTTTTTAATTATTCAAAAATATTAATCCTATCTTTTAAAATAAATTTCAACTGTACATACATGATAATATCAATCAAGGCCGTATCCAGGGGAGTTGAACCAGGGGGTACTCCCCCCCCCCCCGAAATTTATAATTTTGTTAACAAAATAAAAATTATGAAGTCTTGTGAAAAATTCAGCCTTTTCCACCGTTTGGTCCCCCTCGGAAATTTTTGGACCTTTCCCGAATTTTTTTTCTGGGTACGGCCCTGATATCAAATGGATTTGAAAAGAAAAAACTAGGGTAAATGAAATGGAATTAAAGGAATAAATATTTAATGACTTTTGCTAGAAACAAATTTTATTTTTTCTATAGATCGTCTTTTTCAGTTCATTAAAGTAATTTCACGGCGAACAGAATTTGTGTTGCCAAAGACAAAATTGCATGTAAAAAAATCCATTTACATGCGAGACAACTAAATAATTTAATAACATCAATTTTCGAATTAATTTTTTTTTTCTCCATCGACGAGCCGAGAGAGATTAAAAAAAAGTTAAATCTGAAAAATCCCATAAATGAATACACTGTTATTTAACGCTTCATGATTCCTAGTTGGTGTTTAAAAAGTGCTTTCACCTCCCACTGTTTTTGAAACAGTGCATGAAAAATCGCAGATCGATAAAGATCGTATATGATTCACGTTTTCTAGTTCTCTCTTTCCCAGCCCAATCGATACTTTAAACAAAACGTTTTCGATTGTGAATAATAAATTGCTATAACCAAGAGTCAAGAGGTTGGGGGAGGAGGAGGCCCTATACTGCGATCGGTTCCTGCTATTAAAAAGTCGAAACGCTAATTGAAAATGTTTCATGTTGAAAAACATTTCCGCCGTCCTTTTATTATCATTATGCTGGTTCGGTATGTGCAGTTTCGATAATTGTTCGATTTCAAAAGTGGCCCGGCCTTTTATAAAAGAGTCGGAGAGAGAGATATATAGAGAAAAAAAAAATAATTCTCTGTTTAAAAAGGAAGAAAATGACCTGCGTGGATACGATACCGCACAAAAGCGGAGCTTGGAAAAAAATATCTCAATAAAAGAATCAAACGGGTAAAATAAAATATCAAAAAGTCGAAATCATTATTTTTTGATTTCGATCTTTCGTTTTAAGTACTGAGATAAAGACCACATTATTCACCATCCATTTACCCTGCTTTCGATCAAAAGTGCGTCTACGGATCGTATAATACACACATACACACACACAACAACAACACACTCACACACATACATGTGCACTACTCCTGCGTTCGTTATTTCATTTCCAAAACAAATGGCTTGAATTTAATGAGTGACTATTATGTCCGCGATTGAAAGCCCCAATTCACCCGTGGCTGCACTTCTATAGCCCGAGTTTTACATTAAATCCTCTACATTTTTAATGGATCGACGCTGATCTAGTTATTTAGAGATCCTAGTTATTATGTCCAATGCGATAAGATTATCTTGGAGTTGTGTAAATTTTGGAATTTTTTGGTTTCTGGAGTGTGGTGGATTGTCTCGTTTTTGGTGCAGTTCGGCGTTTGCAGAATTTGGGCTTTGACATTAATGGCAATTTAATCAGTGGATAAAAGACAATTCTTTTGTTTTGGAGAGGAAACTAATTTTTGCTGAAATTTTGTTCAACTTCGAATTTTGTTTGTTGAAAAAATTCTCTAGTTCTGTAATTTAACCATGAGGAGCAACAGAATATTTTTCACAAAGTGTTGTTTATGATTTTGTTTGAATGAATGAATGAAATATTAATGCAGCATTACAAAGACATTTGTTAATTTCTTTATTTATTTCGAGTGTTTGTTTCTGAATATATTCACCTCTAATTAAACATGATATTGATGAATTCATCCATATGTGCGCTACATTGTATCATATTGATATTAGGGATGGATGCGAGACGAAAAATAGGCATCTCCCGTCTCGCAAAACAGCCGAAAAGCTTTGTCTCGTCTCGCAACCATCTCTGATTGGTATTTACATTACAGAACCTCATAAGTTGGATGTCCGCGGTTTCCTCAAAAAGTGAGTTATGGGTAGCGTTGCCAGGCGTCCGGTTAAAGCCGGACATAGTTAGGCTTTTTGATTAGGATTTTTAACAGCGTCCGGCTTTTGTTAGGCTTTTTACTGCTGACTTTGGCTGATTAGTAATAAAGTACTTGAACTGATTTGGCATTCGATGTTATTTATATTTCATTAGAATTTAACAAGATTCATGGTAATAATCAAAAAAGCTTGATTTTACATACAATTTTTTTGTTGTACCTATTCATACCGAGACAAAATCCTCAATATTGTAGGCTGTCCGGCCTTTTTACCCATATGTCCGTCCAAACTGGCTGGTCTGTCTGGCTATTTGGTTTGGCAACCCTAGTTATGGGGATGTCCAAGTTCGGAGGCTCACTGTAGTGACAACTCGAATACAATATAATTTAGCTTTATAAATTTTAGGATATTTTTTGTGAATAATTAAGTGATTTTATTTAAAGGAAAGGAAGACTTTCAAATTCTCTAATAGACCAGAGATAAACAGTATTCTGATATGTTACTTTTATTTTTATTTGTTTTCAAATCTCACTCGATTTAAAGAAAGACCCCATTTTATCATTCATGAATTATAATATTTTTGTCTGTAATTATTCCGGTGTTCACAACACCTCCATAAAAGGACATTCGAACATCGCAAATGGTCGCTCGCTTAGAATTTCAAATACTGCTTTCGCACCGAATTTTGAATATTTTAATGGCTAATCGTTCTACTTTTATATCGAAATTGCAAATCTTTTTTGGAGCCTCTCCAGCGACGCCCAATAAATCGTTGATTTATCATCATTGATGACCATCCTAGCATGTAATTGGCCGAAAATAGACGCGCACACATCTGCGATTATCGCAGTGACGAATGGTATTCAGGTGCAATTGGCATTTTGCAGCAGAAATAGGGGATTTAAAGAAGTCGAAATTAGGTAAAAATTCATGCACATATGTTTTCTACTTTTTTTTTTTTTTTTTAATTTTGGAACGTTCTGCATGCACATCACCTGATTTTCGTGTTGGATGTACATTACAGAGAAACACTTTCCTGTTGAAAATTACTGGAGAAATAAAAGGTTTCGCAGTCATGGTGTCTGGGAGTTTCCATGCACTGTAGTGCGTACTGAAAGGGGTGGTAGTTAAATGAAAAGAAAGAGGCGTAGACAAAACTTCCTCTCTCGTCTTTAACAAAGGGAAATTTAAAATAATAATGGAGCATGTAGTCTCCTTGCTCACTAGCTATTTATTTGCATGTTGTGTTTATTAGAATAAATACATGCTCGGAGAGTCGTACAATTTACTTAATTATTTTACTCTGTGTTTTCAAATCGTGTTCACACAAATGAACATTAAAAATCATTTTAAAGAGACCGACTGCATGTAATGTACTTTCTTTTACTGATAAATGATTTATGTGCCCTCTTAACTGCTTCTAAGCCCAACTGTTCAACCTCTCAACTACTTTTTTTTTTTTTTTTTTTTTTTTTTTACCCTAACCTCCAATTACGCCCGTGATCATCAGCTTGTTGTAATGCTATGCTTTATTTTATTTTTCTAAAAAATGGCTTTTATCTACTTCGTGAGACTGTATTTCATGTAAAACATAAAAAATATCAAGTGGTGGCTATATGTACTTAGTTTATTCTATGAAGTAATTTGTTAAATTATAGTTTGTTATGTAAAATTTTTTTGGTTTGGGGAAAAAAATTCGGGCGCAATATGTTGGCAGATTACGTAAAAAATTTTTATTTTTTGTTTGGCAAACGTAAATTTGTAATTAATTGAATTTTCGCGCGTATGTCATTTTACTGTTAGAATAGTATTTTTACATATACCACAATAAGTAGAACTGAAAATTTAGTGAAAAATAATTTTTCGGATAATTTACCTTACATTAGTAAATTTTACTAGTCATAAACAAAATTTCTAAATTTCACCAATTAAAATTATTTAATGTGTTAAAAACCATTAAAAAATTTTAATTGAAAAAGTTTCGTATGAATACATAGGTTGATCTACGCTAAGTGATGTCTCGTATCATATGCTATTTCATTTTTAAAATTCTGAAGCAGCTTTTTGTTATATATCATCTTGGCAGATTGTTCCTGCTGAGAAAAAAAAAAAAAAAAAAAAAAACTTATTTGCTTAACCTTGTCCTGCTTCACGTAAACTGCAACATTCATCTTTGAATGTCTCAAAATTTATTTCACATTCACTTGCCCTTCCCCTCTGGGTTGTTTAAAACTCAAATGACACATTATAAACTCCCTTTTATTTATTTATGTACCTTTATTTACTTTGCAGTATTGTATTATCTAGCCATTATTTTAATTTATCACAATAAAAAACATACCAAAATCTCCCCACACCCCAGGGATTGGGGGGTGGGGTGGGGTGGGGTGGATTGGTAGATCTATAACGTTGACAAAAATATAGATTGGTACCGATGAAATTAAAGGTTTTGATTGTTTCAATAACTTAATCTATGCACTGAACATTCACGTTTAAACTAAACCGGGATTGTTTTGTGCATGCATCTTGATTGCCATTGTTTTTAATACTAATGTTGGAGGCTAAAAAATTGCATAGTCTATGAACAATTTAGCAAGTCATCAATGTCGTCAGTATAGGCACAGGCACACCGCATACACACAAATAAAGTAAGGACTATTAATTTCTTAAGTCTAGAGCTATCATTGAGTTAACCCTTTAACGCGCGGTGTCCTCGACGTGAGGAAACCAAACTCTGACGTTTTGACTGCTGCCAGTCAAGAAGAATAGATTTGATTTCCATAAAAATAGTTGCGGGTGACATAACTCCACGAGAATCCTTTACTTTTTAGCGCGTTCATTTCCCGTCAAAAATTGCCACGATTATTTTTAACAGCCCTGACATCTGCTGAAAAATGGAAGAATGCGAGAACAGCTGGATAGATTGCCCAATGCTGAAAAAAGGGCAGCCGTTGCCATCGCTCGACTTAACTACCAGCAACTTTGACTTTTTGACGACAGCCAGCTGTCGTCAAAAAAGGGTCTCTATATCTGTGGCACGCGATGAACGTTTCGATCGTCCGCCATCTTGCTGGTAGTTAAGTCGAGCGATGGCAACAGCTGCCTTTTTTCAGCATTGGGAAAGGGTTGCGCCTCAAAGGGTTAAGCAGTCCTTCCCAATTTTTTAGACCGATGTAGAAATGGTAAAAATACTTCGCGGACAATTAATAGATACTTAATTTATTAAACCAATTTTTTTTTCAACTTTTAGTTGCATTTGCTGGTGCTTGTTTTTAATAATAAAGTTAATTTTTCGGGACCGGCAGTGGAGTCCAACGGTGTTAAGTGTGGTTTGGAGAAATACTCAGTTAAAATATTTTATTTTCGCAATGGCTTTTGAATTATTTCTACTGAACCTCCAGCAAAGTGTCGCGTATTATATGAATGCTCACAAGTATTAATATACTATGGGTTTAAGTTATAACGTCATTCAAGGGAGCAGATTATTTACGTTACTATAACTGATTGTCGTTATAAGTAAGTTTCTGTTGTATGGACTAGTAATTGAACGGTATCAGGGGCGTAGCCAAGGGGGAGGTTAGGGGGGTCATAACCCCCCCTCCCCCATGAGGAATTTTTTGCCATACAAAATGTATATTCTTCACTCCCTTATGACACACATGTATGCATTGCATATGTGGGTTGAAGTAGTCGTAACAACCCCCCCCCCCCAAATTAAAAATTTCTGGCTACGCCCCTGATCGGTATAGAGCATTTTGACGTGATAAAACAACTGCCATTATATTAAAAAAAAAGGTTAATATAATCGAGTTCAATGTATTGGCAGCTTTCATTACCTAAAATCCCCTGGTTGTCAGTGTACCCAAAATTATAAACGTACTACTTAACTTTAAGTATTGCTACACAAATCCTCAATTTTGCTCAGTATCCTCGTTGTTCTTCGTGAACACGTTACGTATTAATTATTTGTATATATTATAAGTTACTATGTGGGGCTTTCATCGATCCGCTTGCACTTGCTAATTAAAAAATACCATTTAATCAATTACCTGCACACCCCGTCTTATTAAATTAATCACTAGTCATCGGGTTTTGACGGTGAAATTGCAGATTTCTTCCATTCTTTCTGGTAACGCTCGATAAATCGTTGATTTATCGCCATTGATGGCCACCGTTGCGTGTAATTGGCCCAAAATAGCGCGCACACATCTTTTGCCCAGGATCCACAGTGACGGATGAATCGCAGGGGTAATTGACGCGAGCCAGATTTTCGGGAAATGGAATGGTGTTGAAGCATTTATAAGGGGAAAAAGATTTTTCATTCCCTTGTAAACTTGCGGGGGATGGCCCAGGTATAAACATATGCGCAGGGCCGCCATTTTTGCTTTGGGGAATATCGGATGAAATTGCGCTGAGTGCAATGGCGGATAAAGAAAAGTTTCAAAGGGGGCGATAAGCATTTTATAAGAGATGAATCATTCTTTAATCCCCCCCCCCCAATCCCGTTTTAATCTTGAATTCATGTTGAACCCGTTTGTTCTCAATGAAAAAAAAAACATTGCTGTTACTGGGTAGGCCTTTTGCATATTTTTAAGATGGGCTTTAGCACACCCTAGGAATCCATCTCCTGTTCTTGCAATAGAAAATCGAATATTTCTGGAGTACGCCAAAATTTTTCTAGGGCGGACTGAGTCATCCCTAGACCCTATCCAGTTACGCCTATGGAGGGGGGGGGGACGCAACGGAGAAGACTCCTTTCTCCGGTGTTGTTTTTCAGCATTGCTCTTCAAAGGCTATTGCGGAAATGGCGGGTAAATGTTTCAAAAGTATTGTTCATTTTAATTAAATCATTCGAGATTTCCCATTTCCGTGAAATATGAATATCGTCGAATCTCCGATTCATCATTTTTAATTCTGGAGACCGTAAATAACAGATATATACATAAAACAGATGAACTTCCCTCTGCATTCGTCAGTGAAAACGTACTTCCAGTATGAATTTTTGTAAGAAAATAATTTTAACTCCCTTCATGCGTTGTTGATGCGTAAATTCAGTTGATACCTTCCTGTACCTTCATCTCCTTTTTATAAATCAGGAGGCTGCTTGGTTTTTGTGTTAATAATTAAAAATGCTTCTGTGACAAATCATGAAAACAGCGTGACCTTTCTATTTTATAACTTGAACTGCAAATTCTAATTACCTCCATTCTCTCTATATCTCAATCTCATTCTGAAATACAAAAATACCAACTGTTCTTTTTTTTTTTTAAGTTTGGATGATTTTCACGCCGCTCTTCAATTTCTGTTAATTTTTATTTTATTTTTTTCAATCAGCTGATCAACTTTATTTTCCTCGCTCATCCACTTTGCTTTACAACTTTATCTTCTTAAAAGATGCCTCGAGTTGTGAAACTTCGAAGACTTTAGTTATAAAATTCTTCGAATCTAATAAACGTACCGATAGTCTAAAGCGCATCGTTCACCTAAGAATACGGAAGTTGAAATCAAAGAGCAGTCGATTGCTGTAAATAAGAGGTGCGATTTCCGGCAATTTTTGGAAAAAAGTATGCCAATGTTTGTAACAGACATTGCATTACCATAATAAAATAAATAAAATATCCCGCAGAAGAGAGCGGGGGTTAAAAAAGAAAAAAAGCTGTTAGGGATGGCCGATTATTTAGATTCCCGAATGCTTTGTTTCTGAATGACTTTAGCTTTGCGTGTACAGAATGGGCTACCAGCCTCACGTGATCAAGCCTATTTCTGCTGTCCATCTTACGTGAATTTTTTTGTCACTGTATTTGATGTTGGGCTCCCCTCTTTTTTTCACAGTCTCTGGAAAATTATGGCGTGTTGAGCTCGGAAGCAAGCCCAAAAGCCTATTATGTCTTGTATATTTTACTTCACTCGTTCTGGGTGATTGTTCACTGACAGATATTAACACTTTTTTTTTTTTTTTTTCGAAAGAGAGAAATGCTTCATACGTGCTTGTCTTTATTAACCAGGGCAATTATGACGAAAAAAAATTAAAATAAAATAAAATTTTCCCCGTTACAGCAAACTTGTATGTACTAAAATCTTATCTGGGAGTTGTTTCAAGTGCATCCATATTTGCATGTGAGAACGTACTTAATTTGCAGCGTAGAATTAAAGCTTCAAATTTATTTTAATAAAAGCAATTTATTTTTAAAGAAGTTACGTATTATATGACGAAATAATATTACTAGAATGCAGCTCTTGCTTTAGTTTGAAATATGTTAATCTCTGTTTATCACTGAACGCAATGGTAATGAAGTAAATTTTATGTGTTAAAATACTTATTATCAAATCTATTTACTATCAAAAATTCGAATAAACATTTTTAAAAATCTTAAACTTATGTTTAAGAAAAATTGGAGAGTGATGCATTAATTTTATCACAATGTTATTGGGAGGGGGTGGGGTGTTGAGAAACGAAATAAAGGTAGTAATACCTCCAAACTGATTTTCTCTTTCTCTGCGTGTGCGTGCCTCTCTCAACAATCTGTATTGATTTAATTATTTAAGTAAGCCTTTTAAGAAATTACCTATTTCACAACAGAACACAGGTAATAGTATACAGTTTTAAATAGCTTATTTTTTTTATGCGTTGCCTTAAAAAAGTATTTTAATTCTGAATGAAGATATTCCTTTTCTACATTTCCAGTTCAGACCAGAGGAATAACATCCAATGAAAAGACCTCTGACGACATCTCGATGTCTTTATAATATGTATCTAAATGCAGATATATATTTCAAAAACACTGAATCAAAACGATGTCCGTGTCCCCTTTAAGTACTTCTGGTATCAGAAAAGAGGAGTAAGAACACGGAGTAAAAACCTTATGAAACCGCTTCCCAGACTGATAACTTTCTCTCTAAATCAGAGAGCGTTGAGTTCGGCGCGTGCTTCGAATTTACGCCGATGGAGAAAAAGAAGGTGTACTTATCTCTCTATTCCTGACGTAAGGGCCGATTCCACTTGCCTCTTTTCCGCTGTCCCAGCATTTGTAAATCCTGCTATAATCGAGCCTTGCAGTCAATACGTGATCGGCTTTTGAACACCGCCTTTTGTGTGTCCCCCCCCCCCCCCCCTCTTCCTCAGGTACAGATGATCTTACTGCTGTTTGGTATTATCAAAGCGCAGCAATATGGAGAGTTGATAGCCACGCTTCGCATATTATACTTCGTCACTGATGGAATCACTTACCAATGTCTTAAGACTAATCTGTTGCTTTTGTTTTTCTTTATTTTTTTTGTCTTCCGATATAAAGAGTTTTCGGTTTTTTTTTCTTTTTGTTTCGAGCGATCTGCTTTTGGGTATGCGAGCCCATCGATCAAGACTATGGAAGTGTGCAATTGAACGAAAAATTTTTGTGTAATTTGTTTTATTCTTCTGCTGGATTTGTGCGGTGCGCGTCTTCTTTACTTTACATACCCGCTGAGCCTTTTAGTTGCCAAAGGGTTTAATAAATTTGTCTGAATTGGATAATTATCGCTTGAGGACAAGAGTATGACTGATCCCGAACTGCTGAAGATATGGATTAATCAGGCCTTTCCGTGCGAATATCTGACTGAAATATTGAAATATCCAAATTTGTACGGGGACTTTCCCCCTCCCCCCTCTCTTGTTATGCAGCGAATGGAATAATGTACATCCTGCATAGGCGCACCCACGGGGGGGGGCTATGAGGGCTGAAGCCCCCCCTAAAGGCAGAAAGTTAGAAGTGAAAAGTGTTAAAAAGTGAAAATTGTCACTAATTAATTAATTTTTTTAGTTCTTTCTTTCTTTTTTTAATTTTCCTCAAATTATTTCTAACCAAAAAAGACATTTATTTAAAAAAGTTTTTAAATAAATCCTTACAGTTAGTTGAAACACTGTTACACACGGTTACATCGTCGCTCAAAAGATCAGATAATTATTTATGACTCTATAATGAGTTACATTGCATGTGTTCTATGGGACAGTCAAGTGATACCGAATATTTTGACGTTATAAGAGAGTTGTAACTAACCGAGGTCACTATGACCGAGTTCAACAGTATTTGTATGTAGCCCAGCCCCCCCCCCCCCAAACTAAAATCCTGGGTGCGCCACTGACATCCTGTGATCCACAGAAAAGTTTCATCAAACGTCGCAGCTCCTTCCTGGTATTATGTCATTCAATAATGACCTGAATAGGAGGTTTCAGTAGTTTAATCTGACAATCCTTTAGGGCATTTTAAAAATATTCTACTCGTTGATCATATCTGTAATCAGTTAGTTGAAACTGCTTATTAAATGATGTTCGCACAATGCCGTTTACTTCCAATTCTTACTTTTTTCTTTCTTTTTTTCAAAATCTTGGCATGGTCCGAAAAAAGTTTCTGGATGTCTTGCAATGGTCTTGAACTGTGCAATGGACCTTTTCCACTCATAGATTGGGGGGGGGGGGGTACGTCTTGACCTCGTGCAACATTTTCAGGTTAGGTTTCAGTCACGGGATCTGTACATAATTCCATTTTACTTACTAGTTAGACGTCACTTACACATCAATATTTCTACGTGTTTGTGAATGGAAAAAGCAATTTGATATCTTACACACCAGCATTCTATACTTGACTCTTGTGTGTAGCTTAAGTATTAATGTTAGTTCTTATTCAGCAATGCATTTATGATAACTCATGTTCATTAACTCAGTGGGTTTTTCTTGTATTCCAAATTGTTTCTCATGGAATAGCTTTCGAGCAATTAAAAATGTTGCCTTATTACTTATTTTCTGCCTATTGCTTAGCCAGTTGTCAAATGGCACATAAACCGGCCCGGGTAATTTTTTTCTCCCCTTACCTGTGGGATTTCGAGGGCGGAAAGCGATGTATAAATAAATAACGAATCTCTTATTATCGTACCCATTCATACTCGGCACAAGCTTACATGATAGCCCATGTGTATGTGTGCGTTTTCATCTGTTTGATGTGGTTGAAACAATTGGACGATTGGTTACGGGATTTCCTTGTGTGAAGTGACACGGTTCAGCGCCCCTGGTGTATTGTGAGTGAAATGGTGGGACACAATGTTGACAATTTATTTTCATTATTGTTTTATTCCATAGCATGGGCACGCAATGCTTTTTTTTTTTTTTATACTGTCAGGTCACTTTGCGTAGGCTCGTGGTGACTGCTTTTCTTGCAAGTGTTTTGTTGGATCCATTTAGGAAAAAAAAAAAACAGGGCTCTTCTACGAATAGGATGTAAGTTCGTAATGTGATTATTGGGAGTATTTTTTAAAAAGAGGTTTGCTAAGCGTAATTGGATTGGGGTGTTCTCTTGTTATGGTTTCTATGCATTTTGATTTATTTTCTCATATAATAGCTTGTCGACCGCAGACAAACTCGTTTAAAACTTAGCCTTCAGTTATTAGCATATTGTAGTAATTTCAAATTAAAGATCAAATTTGAAAGGGCTACAATATGACTTATGGGGTAGAGATGAGACGGGCTCAGCCCGAGCCCGGGCCCGACTCGGGCTCGGGCTCTGTAATTCACGATTACGTGCGGGCTCGGGCTCGTGAAAAATTTCTCCTTTGTTGAACATACTCCTTGAAACAGATTTTAAAAAGTGATTCATGGGATAAATAGACGTACTTATTTCAAAAAATAGCGGCACGAGGGACTAGAAGGTGTGTGAAGCTCCAAAATTTATTGTATCCTATTAATAAAGTAGTTAATTTTATTTGTCTTTAGCTGAAATTTCGGGCTCGGGCTCCAACTTTAATAATATTGCTCGGGCTCGGGCTTCAAAAAACGAGCCCGAACTCATCTCTATTATGGGGGTAGTTGTAGCAAATTGTTTGTTGGTTTTATCTCCAACTCTCCCCATACCTCAAGAAAAATAAATTATTAAGCGAAAGGGTTTGGTTAATATCAGTTGTGAAAAGTTTTCGTCATTTTTATATGAAGATGCAAAAATTTCAATTCAATATACACAATTTGTTCGTCTGTTTCTTATTAATTTCAACCCAAAAGCAAATTGCATAGAAATCTTTACAATCTTCAGAATGCTCAATCAAAATATCAAATCGTGAATAAATGAATTAATTTGAACCTTGCCTACTATCTAAAACAAAAAAGTGTCACAACAAAGAAGAATTGTTTTAAGAACCAGATATTAAATAAAGCCCGACAAATACGGTTTACCTTTTTTTTTTTTTTTTTTCCCTCAACATCACCCTAATTTATCGTTGCTACAACACTTTCCTTCGCCCCCTCTTCTCCTTTTTTTTTTTTTACATCTTCATCGCATTTGCGTGTATCCATCATCGCAATCTTAATCGATATTTAATCGAGCAGAACCGGCGATTTTATTAACGTAACAGTCCTTCCTAATTTAGACAGATAAAAGAGCCGGTATAAATCGCCCTTAAAAAAATATTCAGTCATCCTCCCCCTTCCCCTTTCTGATTTCTTTACACATTCGTTTCATCCCTCTCCTCCTCCACCCCCCGCACTTTTTTTAAGCGTCATTGAGTCAACGATTTAAAAAAAAAAATCGAGTAAGTAAAGATAAAGAATAAATAGATTAAAAAAAAAAAAAAGAATACGGGATTGTAATTGAGTGAAGTTGAGTCTCCCGTTTATTTAACACAAGATTTTTCGCTATTAACCTTTTAGCCACCATTACCGAAAATTCCGTGCTCGGGCATTGATTTTTTTTTTTTTTTTTTTTTTTCTGGAACAAGCTGGGGAGGAGGAGAACTGGAGAATTAAAATAACGATGTCACATTTTCCTCTCTCTCGCCCTCCCTCACCCTCTTCTCGTCCCTCCTCTAAGAGTGTCGGGGGGAAAAAAACTGAGAAATTAAATAAAAAAATAAGATAAGTAAAAATAAAAAGTAAAGCACATCTCCCCTTGCCTTGTGTAAATTACCGCTGTTCCAATGACAAACCAAAGCAGTTACAAATTCCAATACGCGTCGCATTATAAATCGTTGATTTTGCTAATCGGTTATTTAGAGACTTCTTTCTTTTTCTTTTTAAATCGTTTATTCGTTCTTTCCACTTTTTTCCCCCCGTGTTCTTTTTTCGTTTTTTACTCTGTCGTTTTGAGGAAAGATCGTGCTCGTAAGTTTTACACGATTTTTATTTGTTTATTTTTTGCTTCACTGGCCACGCCCTGCGCTTTTGAACTTCGCCGCGCCGCTTGAGTGTTAGATTTGTATTTAATCTTTTTCGGTTTTTCTGTTTCGACTCTTCAGAGAAACTTTTCATGTTTTCCGGGACCACGCATGACTTTTGGGAGATGCTGGGAGAAAAAATAATATGAAAAGAACTTCTCTCTCTGGACAGCTCAAACTTCGACAACTCGGCGTTTATATAATTTTTTTAAACAAATAGATTTTTAGAATTTCTATTTTGATCCCTGTATAAATTAGGCTGTTGTTCAGTTTAAAAAAAGATTGCTAAAATGTTCCAAAATTTGCCACGTTATATTTCAAGCGAGTAAATATTTATTAATTTAACAAGTACCGATTTTAAAATTTAAAAATATTTGCAGATAGCCATATAAGCTTATACAAATGTAATATCTTACGCTTATCTATCTAACATCTTCTTAAGCTGATAATTTATACTAACTGGCAGCTGTATAAATAATAGAGGTACCATTAATTCGTGTTCACAATATTTTTGTAAATCTGATATCGCTCAATATGCAGTTTTGGGGATGGATGCGAGACGGGACGGGACGAGACAGAGATTTACAGAGGGATTTCTTTTTATTATATAACAAAATGTTCCACTGTATGTGTACTTATTCCCGGGACAAGAAACTAAAAGTAGTTTTTCATCCAAATTCATTTCATTCCCTTTATCGCAAGTATACTACTATAAGCTTATAATTCGTACGCCGGCCTCTTAATTGGATATCACGAATCGGGGATATTTCCATTTCCGCGAATTAATCTTTCATTTACATAAACTTTATTTAAATTTTTTTTTATTACGGTTTCTGCCCCTCCCCCCTTTCTCCCCGCTGAATTACATCGCTGGCGATATACGCCCCCCCCCGTTTTATTCTGTTATTTATTACACATCTGTGCAGTGACTTGCATAATTTAATTTCCCAGCGACTGTCTACCGTAATGCCACTATCAATCAATATAAACGCAGTTTGCGCTCAGAGAGAAGAAGAGCTTCTGCCGCTCGTCAAAAGTTTAATCAAATCTGCAGGAAAACACAGGAAACAAAGTCAAACCCCCCTGAATACAGAAGAAGAAAGAAAAAAAAAATATTAAAGCCTCGTCGCCGTAGTAAATGATTCCCGTTGTATTAACCATTAACTAAGGATTCTTAAGTGGGTAATACAATTGAAGGCTCGACTTCACCCACGGCTGTTTGCCGTACCAACTAAAATCCCAGAAAAGAGAAATTTTCCTCGATAATAATGCCCGGGTTTTAAAGAAAGCAAAGGACGGTTGACAGTAAGGTTCCTCCGAAACCAATAATGTAAACAGGGCAATTAAAACTCACGGTAGCTTCCACTGGCGCTTCCAGGCAACTTTTCGGAGAGAGAGAGTGGGGTTTGTGCCTCATGACAGTCAGTCAATGCTTAAGCTATTAATGATATTATCTGTGGGAAAAGGAATGAGTTTTAATTTGCATTAAAGTTTGACTAAAGTTTTGGATTTGTTTTCCAGTGTTGTGACGGTTGTGCTTTTTTCACCCCCCCCCTCTCCCCTTCTCCTTTTCCGTGACATTTAGTCCGATTGTAATGACTATTGTGTGTGTGGTGCCGAATGGTGTTCCAGAAGCTTGTTTTGTTCAGCTTTTAGTTAACTTTGGGGCATTTTTACCAAAAAGATTTCCTTAAAAATTTAGGTTTGTGAATGTTTGTGCAGTTTTGAGATGAATTATTGCAGATCTGCCTACGAAGTGTCTAACCGTTGAGGTTTCCTTTTGTTTCTGCGTAAATAACTTGCAGTATTTTTTGTTTTGTTTTGTTTTAAGTCACTTTATTTATCTAAATATAATATTTTAACTTAATTGAAGCCTTCCTCTTAAGCAAAGTTAATTGCGATTTTCGTTATCCTAAGTAAGACGGTGGTAGTAGGGGAGGGGACTTGACAAAAACTATTATTTAAAATAATGCATTATAATGAGTTTATTAGAATTTTAAAAAAAGGGGGGGTCTCATTCTTGCTCCTCTTTGTTTACTACAGCTTTAACTTGCACATTGTAATACAATTATGTAAGTTAGTTTTGTTATTTGTATTCTAAGAGACATATTAATTTCATTTGTTGACGGTAATAGAAGATGAAAACATTGATAAAGTAATTAGAAAGAGGATACGCGTTTCGTTCAAAAATTGTTTTGAACTTCTTCAGTCCAAGCCCTTCGACGTAAAGAACACAGGGAACTGTGAACAGGGAAAACAATTTTTGAACGAAACGCGTATCCTCTTTCCTTTTACTTCTTATGTGTGTTTTTTACAAAGTTTTTTAATTACTTTATCGTTTAACACCAGTATTTTGAGTGTTTTTTCAGATGAAAACATTGGTTAGTCCTGGTAAATTCTTAAAAACAAATGCGGAATTTATGTGATGGCTGTCCAATTTTTTTTTTCCCCTTTCTTTTGAGATATAAAAACACTTTCAATAAAATTCCAGATTGATAAGAGGATTTCGAAATGCAGTAAATGTTGCACGCCATGAATTGAGATCGTTTCTATGTGAGTAAAATTTAATAATCCGTCAACTTACATTTTATGATTAATGTACGATATTATAATCTATAATATCCCGTGGGACGCGGAATTTTTTCACCAGTGTGAGAATAATAAATTGAATTTATCTCATTTACATTCATAAATCTCGTGTAATTCCGGGATTGCATGGAATACTGTTATAATTGCGTGGATGTTAAGCAGAAGTTTTACATGACTTGACACTACTTCCTTGAGTAATCAAAGTCTCGACCGAACGATCTTCGCTATCGTGGGTTTGCTTTACCTGCGAAAAGAATTTTCCCATAGGTACAGTTGGCTTTTTGAATGCACCCTCCAAGGCAGCTTTTATTGACCATGAAAATTCGAGCCGAGTAACCCGATCACGTCCAAAATAAGCTGCTTCGTACAAACCGTTTCCGACGTTCTACTAGACATTATCGCAGATAATTTCCGCTCAGTGATTCAATTGATGTTTGATTACTATATTATCGTTGAATGTGGCATCAGTGATTTGAATAATAAAGTATTCCATCATTCTTTTCTAATGGAATGAACTAATACAAGTAACACTGGATAAAGACACCATGTAGTGAAGTAAAAATAGTGATTATTCATCCTAATTTTACAAGGCGAAAGAAATAAACAGGGTGATTCATTAAACTTTTATATTAAAATACGTTTACAAATTCGAAAATTTTGAATTCATATTATGAGACTCTTGATTAAATTTATCTATTGAGAAAATTAGCCAGTTTCATTCAGAGGCTCAATACGTAAAGAAAGCTCATTAGACTAAAATGATATCACATATTATAAAAGTCTGAATATACATGATAAAGGCATAAGTTTTTCGCTTCAAAATGGGATATTCGGCCTTTCTTTTATTTTGATAATTTGCACTGAACAAACTAATTCTTTTCATGCATCACTTCGAAAATGAAATCACCAAAACAAAGCTATTTTGCATTCCTTTTTCATTAATCATATGCGAAAATATTTTAGCATGTTAATGGCAACACTTGTATAAATTACAGTTTAAAAAGAATAATAAATTAAATTATTTATTCTTTTATAATCAAACGTCAGGATTTAATACAAATAGCACTTCTCCCCCGTAATCCCGTTTCAAAAATTAGGGGACTTTTCTGCTCTGCCCCCCATGGACCCTGAGTGTAACGCACCGTGTTTGGGGAAATCGTCTATACGTGCGAATACTTAAGACTTTAAATTCATTCCGCCGCTCCTCCAGCTTGGATCTTCATCAGGCCTATCTTAATATGCTTAGAAAGAAACATAATTAACTGAATATGAATTAATGAATTCAAAACTTTCGGAACTGAACACAAAACTCGCGATCAATGCATTGAAAAGTGACGATTTGGAAGCGGATCTTTTAGAAAAGAATCCAGAACGATTCGTTATTTAATGAGCATTCATTATTCATAGAATTTTACGTGCCCCCACCAGTACGGTAACCCCCCCCTGCCTTGGTGCAATTTTCAAAGGAAAGCATTTTAATTAGGTGAGAGAAATAATTAGTAAATGGGTTCGAGGGTAGTAATATTTTTATCAGAGCATCAATGCAAAATGTTTTGCTTCCTTAAATTTAGAAGACAAAATTTGTTATAATCCGGTGAAAACATAACTGCCGCCCCCTTTCGCTCGCCGAGGCGCTCTATTAATATTTGAAAGCGCCATGAGCTGGAATGGAAGAGCGACGCGTGTGTATATAGATCATGCAAACAAACGCCCAGGTTTTTACTTCTCACTTTTAATGTGATTATATTTGTTGACATTAAAAGCATTATCAAAATTAATTTAGAAAAGATGTGGTTTAAATTCGTTTAGGTAACGCTTTAATTTAATGCGCGTTTTCCGAGCCATTTATATTTGAAGTCTTCCCAGGTTGTAAACAATTTCGGATGTATGGCGGTTTTCTGAGCGAGGAAAAAGCGCTCCTGACAAACGCCATCGCACGCATGAGATGCAAATGCAATTTTAATCCCTCAATCGATTGTTTTATTTCGAGACCCTGTTAATGTAATTGTGTTTCATAAGAACACGACACGTAAATGCATGGTTCTGAGTGTGAACACCAAATGCTTGTGAAAGCAGATGACAGTAAACTGCAATTCAATGGTGTAATTCTGTTTCATTCAAAACCGCAGACAATCAAATTAAAATTACATAGAAATATTAATGTGCTTCTTTAAAGAAACCGCAGATGTTAATACAATGTGAATCTAAAGAAAATTTTCGCTTGACTTTCGTTTACAATGTATTTGAGTATAGCAAAATACTTGTGCTGTGGAACATTTTTTTTTAACTCATGTGACAGTGAACAACTGGATCCGAGAGTAATTATTTTCGGGCGTAATTGTTTTAAAAATTCATCATGCTGGCTTATCAAAAGTATCTAGTTGTAGTTTGACTAAATTGCATTACCCCTTAATTTTATTCATCTCATTTAATCAATTTTTCTTTTAACAACCCCCCATTCCCCCCCAAAAAAATAAATTCCCTGTACGTTTCGTAATTTTTTATTTTTCAATTATAACATTAAACTCTGAACTTTAAAATAACATTTAAAATCTAAACCAGTAGGCATAGTGCAAAAATGTAATTTTAAAGAAATTATTTATCTATTATATCCATAATTTCCTAGTAAATAAACGGATGCTGGCAACAACACACTGCAGGGCACGAACTCTCGCACAGCCGAACATTACCATTTCTTTCGTACTCACACTGACGGATATAAGTAAGGGGAAATGGTTGCTCTCCTTTTTGATAAATATGAATGAGATACAATAAGTGTGCTGGCGCATGTTCTCCAATTTTATTCGGCCTCTTTATCGTTTCTCTTCCCATCTCCCCCTTCCTTTCACAATTAGCTTCCTACTGTGCCAGAATGTGCGGGAGAAAAAAAAACTCTTCTGTGAAATTTACTGAGAAATCAAATAACTTTTCTCAGAATTCTCTTTCCTTATGTTCAACAGTATTTAATGTAATCATTTTGTACTGGCAGTGCAATTATGGTTTGAACTGAATTACGAGTGATGCGGAGGCGTAAATGCTTAAAAAAAAAAAAAAGCAAAAATGTGAAGAGCAGTTTCTATTCTTATAATTTTCCTAGAAAGTAATTGCAATGCATCTAGTTTGTCTTCGAATACTTGCTGCTGCTGTCTGTCTCCTAGCGGCCAGCAGGTCGCCACGTTACTGTCAGGTCATTTCCATTTGGAAAAAAGTGCAAGCTTTTAGAAAATAGCGTTGCGAAGTTTTTAAAATGTTTGTTTCGAAACATTGAGATAGACTTCTAAGTTGGACACTTTTTGAGGAACCTCAGGTGTCTAACTTTTGGAGGTTTCACTGAATATATCTAATGTATAAAAAGGTAATTTGGGTTTTACTAGTTTGGGTATTGTTCAAGCGGTACTTTCACTGTAAGTTTTGCTTTCCTGTCATACTTGCCACGCGCGCTCTGGAGCTATGTTTTATTTATTTTGTTATTTGTCAGTAATCAGGCCGTCGATTCTGAGTTCTTTAGAGTGTACACGTGTCCCCACGCCTTTGTAGCCCCGGATGCGGGTCATGTAGGTAAATGTGTGTGGTTCGATCAGAGATAAGAGAGAGGCGGAGTTATGTCTTCGCAAACCACGTGGTGTGGTAAGCGTAAATACTCCCGCACATCGAAAATCGAGAGACTTCTGCCACTGGAACTGCTTAATTTGTCCACGCTGATTTTTGTACCCGTCTCCCCCTCTCCTCTTCTCACTCTATATTGTAACTTAAAGATAATGTTTAATAAACCGTTTTACCTGCCTTAATTCTGGAACTTTACTGAAATATCTGACGTCTCATATATATACATATGCATACTATTTGCACCAAACACTAACGAAATAAAACATAAATCTTTATTAATTCCTTTAACATACGAAATGTTGAATGGTAAAAATATGAGTACCTACAAAAACATAATCGTTATGACTTTTCTGTCATTTTGAATGCCGTTTTGTTACTGTTGCTGATTGTACATATTTATTCCCGCCAGTAATTTAAAATCATTCCCTTGTCGGAAATGCTATTAAATAGTGTTTACATATGACGCCAGACTTCATAGAGATGTCTGTCAGACTTCAGCCTCAACTCCAGTCAATGGCAGATCCATGGAAGAGGCTAGAGTAGGACTTCAGCTCCACCCCCCAAAAATAAAATGAAAAATTTAAAAAAAATTGCTCAAGGGTAACATATTGCTATATTGGACGATTTAAGTAAAATGAGCTTTTTAAAAGTAAAATTAGCTTCCCGCCCTCTTAAATTTGTAAAGATTTTCTTTTTTGAAAGCTTCACAGCTGATACATGTTTGTCATTCATTACATTGTTTCTTAACAAGCTGAACAAATCCTACTAAAAATTTTGAATTGCATGACATAATTAGTTTGATTTTGACGAATAAATAGGAATAATTTTTTTCGAAATATACCGTGAGGTGCGTTCAAAAGGATCATTTAATTCAGTTTTGCTTCTAAACTTAGGAAGATAAAAAATTTTGGTTCATTTGAGAAAAAAAAAAAAAAAAAAAAAAACAGGCGTATGTACTTTATATTGTAAGCCAAAATAAAGACATCAGTTCGATTTCCCATTTCTGTTACTATCTTTTCTTAGAAAAACCCCTAGTGTGCTTTTGTAGCAGAACGAGGCAGAAGAATAGTTGTTTGCATTCATTCCCCAGGGAAGTAATCTGGAAAGAGTGTTGGGGGGCTATTCGGGGGCTATTTCATAGCAATAAAACCACCCACCTACTTCAGGAAGTGATATCTACTTTCTTCCAAGTATTTTTCAATCCCCAGGTGGTATGGGTGCTGGACATCTGAATGGAGTTGTTGAAAATGATCTTTTGGCAAGTCGCATGGAATTTCCTGTTGTCACCCCCAATGCGCTTTATTATTTGCTGTTGGAGGATCCGTAACGATTAATTCTACTCTGAAAGAGAAAATAAATGATTTAGTTTTTGTATTTCACACTAGAAATATAGGAAGAACGTGAAGCAATTGCCCTTATCCTTTATTCTTGATATCTATACGAATGTCGAAATATTTTTTTCTTTGTGCCCCCGGAGTCTGGGGAAGATTTTAGACTGCAAGAAAATGTATCTAGGTGATCACTCAGTTGTGCAGGCCTACAGTAACCCAAAAATTTATGTATGTGTATGTTTTAACTACAACACTTGTTTAGACATTTTTTTCTCTATGTATATCTATCTGTCTTGAAAGAGTTAGTTCACGGATACGGAAAATGGGGGGGGGGGAGCGCATTTAAGTAATGTTTATCGTCTACTGCAGTCATTTATGGTAAATTTATGGATGATACATTTTAATCGGCTTGTTCCATAGAAGAATTGCAATGTGCAGCCTGTAATGGAACCAACATTCCATTCGATGTACTGTAAAGCAACTCTTCTGAATCTAGATTAATAAATGTATTCACGGTGCTAGTGAAAATTCAGGATTAGTAAACAAAAAATAAAGTTAAGTTACCAGCTTGCCCTATATTTCAAAATTCGGATTCAATCACCTGCCGGCATTTCTCTATCTGCTCCCACTCCTCCCACCATTGCGCTGGGTATCGGCCAATGCTCGAGGCATCTGAAATGACGACTTATGACTTCTACGAATACTATATCTCTTGTTTCCCAACCTCGGATTTCATTTATATACCCTCCCCCCTCAATCCCTTCCCCTCCCCCTTTCTTGCCTTCTACAAACGGATCCATAGAGCTTACTTTATGGAGAAGTGTCCAACAGCTTTGAACTGGTTTCGCATAAAGCAGTCTCTCTTTCTTAGTCCGAAATTGATTAACATAATGGGAATAGAGTTTCATTTTTATTTATTTATTTATTTTTTTTTCCTTAATGCCTAGAGTGTTGTTATTTTCTCGTTTTCTGCAGAAGTATGTTTTCTGTATTTATATCTTCTTACTCCATCTTATGCTGTGTCACGGAAAAAACTTCCCAGTAATGGCTTCGGCGTAGTTTATGCTACCATTTATTAGGAAGATTATGCCCCTTTCTTGTCATATTCTTCATGCTAACGCTCAACGTGCGTCGTATTTTTTCTGACACCTTGTAACCCGTTTCTCGTTACAGGTCACTTTATTGTAGCTTAAGACTGTTCTCATTGTTTTTTTCTTTGCTAGTTTTTCTCTTACCCACTAAATACATATCTCTGTTTCATTATGTTCCTGATTTCCATCTTTATGAGGGGTTTGTGAAAATTTGGAATCCCCGCGGTTCCGAGGAATAATCTTTGCAATTCTGCTTCGCTTTTTTAATTTATCATTGCAACATTATATACTTTCATAAATAAATGTTTGAAATTTCTGACTCTTGTGAATCGACGCAGGTTCTGTCTGGGATGCCTCCTAATTATGAAGAACGTTTGTCTTTCAGTGTCTGGAATGCAAAGGTTTTCCTTGGGGATACTTCCTAGTGCATAATTTGGTCAATTTATGAGAGTTTTTCAAAGTTTATTATTTACCCAGTTGTACTTTTCGAAAATATCCTCTTTAGAACTAGGAGTTTAAATAATTCTTCGACAGACTTCTTTGAATCGGGCGGCTCTTAGTCTGAAATTTGGAAATCGGGAAGCCTAAAATGCATATTTTGTGTGGTTAATGATCACGAAATGACGATTAAATATACATACACATGTTTTAGAGGTAGTATGTAGGAAGTAGGAACTACTACATATGCATTAACTCTGGCATAGCTATGATCAAATTAAACAGTCCTTCAGTGTTGAACAGGATACAGTGAAACCTCCTAAAGTTGTGGGCACTTGCGGTTCGCTCAAGAACTGTCCAGCTTAAATATTTCGGCCATGTTTCGTAGCCAAGAAAAGTGTCCAACTCGTAAGGTTTCACTGTAATAACTTTTTGAATGTTTAAAAAGTAGTAAATAATCAAAAGTAATAAAGCCTGGTGAAAGAATATATATATACATACACACAGTCAAACAATTGCAAAGAATGAAGTATATTTAAGGAATGGAGACAAATTGTCAGATTCGATGGTTAATCATAAACTGTTTCTACAGCATATCTGAAACATTTTTATACACTTCATAGATCATATTTTCATATGTAGTTTGCATTGTACTGCTAAGAATATGCTTTCTCCGTCATTCATTTTGCTATCACTTTGTCATTGAAGAATTAAATTATAAAGCCAGCTATCTTTTAAACACTATTTGTAATATAGGTTGAATATGCTTTGACTGATTAATTTTATTCCCATTTTTAAGTGTATTTGCCAATTTTCGCTCCCGAATTTTAAGTTCAAATCAAACTCCGAACTATCAGGTTGTAACGAAAGTTTTCCGCCAGATTTGCTTGAGTCAGCTCACGCGGTACCCAGCTATTGACCTCATATGTCAAGTTTATGCGATGCTTAGCGCAACTAATGGACATGGCACTAAAGTCTAACTCTTTTAGCTAGCTCTCCAGTGGACGAATATTTTATCTTCTTCCACAGATTGTCGTAGGCGAGCCTCATCAGCATCATTAGGCCGGCCAGAGCACTCTGCTTCTTTAATGTCCTAGTCCTCGTTTTTGAACTTTCGGTACCAAATCTTCATAGTGTCATATGGTACCTTAAGCTGTATACATGATTCGGTGTCATTCTGTAGCTGACTTTTTGCAACAGAACTGAGAGTAAATGATGGTTCAATCTGGTAGCGTGATAGTTCCATTTCAGACACCTTATACTTAATCATAACGATATTGTTTTGCAGATTTCACAACACAGTGCTCTAAAACAAGTATTTTTCTTTCAAATAACAAAAATCATTTCGCAAAATATTGGCAAAAACACCAACGCGAACTGCTTGTGCAGGCAATACTTGCAGTGGCGGAAAACTTTCGTTACAACCTAATATAACAAAGCATAATTATAACTAAGCTGTAATCAAGCATTTTTAAAGATAAATGTAATAATTATATAATTAGCATTAAGTGAATAAACAGCCAATATGTCTATATTAAGCAAGATATCCACTGTAAAAAAAATGTATTCGTTAATAAAATTTTCTTCAAACAGCAAAACATTTCATAAACTTAACGCATTTTAAAAATCGGAGGTGGAAAAAAAAATCTTATTTATTATTTTACTATACTTTTCATCGGTATGATTTTTATGTAAAATATTTGTCGTTTTGCAAGCAAATACCAATGAAGTTTATTCTTCACAGCATAACTAAAAATCAATATAATTTTCTGGTTACATGCAAGATTGTAATTTAATTATATAAATACTGCCACAAACTTCATTTATAATTTAAATGTTTCTTGGGCGTAAGCAATGCAGTATGCTTAAGTGTAAGTAACCAACCTGTGAAAAAATAAGTGCATCTGAAAATATTTCTGAAAATTAATGCATTATTTATCTTTTATTGCTATTCTAAAAATTTCAACAACAAAAAAATATTTGCGGAAAAAATAAGTATTTGTTTGTATCATAATTTAAAATTCAATTAATATCTTCGTTATTTTAGCAAAGTATGAAATATGTATATTTCCTTTTACCTTTTTTTTTTCTTTGCTTTTTAAGTGCTAAAAATGCATTGGAATAATTTTAATTAAAAATCTGTTTAGATCACAAGTGAAAAAATTGTTTTAAATTTATTAACACCTGTAAGCCTTTCGCGTTGCAGAAAAATTTTTGTTTTGTCACTTCTTTAACTGCTTATTTATTAATTTCTTGTTAGTTTGTCTTTCCAAAGTAATTCCGTTTAGATGTTTGCTCTTGGAAGTCTCCAGTTCCGCGATAATTTGCGGATTGGAACTTGATGATAATGAAGCAATACGGTAATTCCTAATTAAATGTCAAGTTTTCGTTATTTAAATACTTAATTTACCAATAAGCATAGAGCATTGTTGGCCATTGCTTTGTTTGGAAAGAGGGAAATACGGGGGGAGGGAGGAGAAAAAAGTCGTCTCGGCGGAGTTGAGCTGAGATTGGGATTAGCTTCATAAAAATTATTGCCTGCTTGTGGCATGCGATAAAATATTCAAAAAAGTGCTTTTCATGTTTAAAATCTCGTTGGACGAACGACGTGTCAGCCGTTTGATTTCGCTCGGCTCTGAAGATTCTCTGCATTAGACTTAACTCTTTGATTGGAGCGACTAATTTAAATACCGCAGGGTGGGTTATGTTCTTTTCAATTATTTACCATTACTCCGTCATCAAATAGCGTGAATTATTAATATCAAAGTAGCGACGTAAAACGCGCAAAGAAAGCGTGGTATTAAAAATTCTGACTTCCTCAAAGTTTGCAAATAACAAGCCTCCCCCTCGAAATAACGGCTGGATCTTATTATTGTTCATGCTTCTTCCCTCTGCGTATTAATAGGTTATGGGTAATTAATTATTTATTAATACCCTGAGTGATGCTACAGACTAAGTGTAACTGCAAGAGAAACGATTTATTATTAATTTTAATTGTGAGGCGCTTTTGTTTCGCCCCGGCATCTGTTCTTGGATTATTATTGCTTCCCGTTTTTAAAAGAAAAAGCGTAAGGGGAATATATCGTATTACAGGCATTTCCCGATAAATAAATGACCACATTTTAACTTTTATCGCTCTTATTAAATATTTCTAACCCCGCGTAAAAGTTTTCGCTTCTCCAAGAAACGTAATTAGTACGTTAATGAAGAGAAAATTAATTTTTCAAACTAATTAAAGCCAGCCCAAGGTTTTCGTCGTTTTCTCCTTTCTTTGTAGGTATGTGCCCTAAGAATTCTTGAAAAATTTTTGACTTGATTTGGCTTGGGGGGGGGGGGGGGGGAATATTGTCTCCACTTTTCATTTTTGTAACTACTACAATTGCTCTGTTCGGCAAACCCTCTTGTTTCAAATTACCGGTGCCTGTCAGAAAATCGACGTCGTGCTATATTTTTGTGAAATTTTTATATTCCGCAAGGATCGAAAACAGTCGCACTTTTACATAGCCATTGTTCTCATTTCCGTTTGATTTAGCCTTTTTTTTCCCCGTTTTTAAATTATTGCGACTAATTTTATAAAATGCTGAAAAGTTAAAGGTGTCAAGTATCTGCAAATCTAGCAGAAATGCACCTGGGAAAATATTAAGAGAAATGGTGAGAAACCTGGGAACGGAAAGAAAAAACAAAAATTGTGTAATTTTTATCACTTCCGAAATCTTAAAGGTTATATTGCGTTTTAAATTTTGTCATTTTCACAATTAACATTTTACTGTGCTGTTTGACACGATCGCTTGCTTTTAACAATGTAAAGAAACGCCGAATGCATTTCATTTCTCATTCGAATTTTTGAGGCTTGATTTTCACAAATTTTCATATTTTAATTCGTCTTCTAACACAAAACTAGTGGCGCGAGTTGATGTGATGCGTTTTTGCTTTTTTCATATCCTGTTAAATATCCGGTTAACCTTTTCCGACGCAAACATTTATTACATCTTTTTGATTTTCTGATTCCTGGAGTGATAGCTAAACTTTTTGACATCAATTTAATGAAACATCGATAACTTTTCTGTAAAATATGTCACATTGGGGAAAAATGTGCATTAGTTTTTTACGGCAAAGCTTTCTAAAACTCTATTGTTTTAAGGAAATCTCATTATTATCTGGTGAATAGTCGTAATAATGATGCTGAATTCTTAAACTCAGAAGTGTCACAATTTTTATGTCTAGCCACTGCGCGAAAGGGTTGAAGAAGAGAAACAGGAAACGGACTGCTTATCATGGAGTGGTTATTTTGATTATTATTATTAATTATTTCTGAGAAAATAATATTTTAAATCTGGCAATTTTAGAGCTAAAAAAACAGTAAAATATTTTGGTGTTCAAAAGTATAATACTAACTTTTCGAATGGTATAAGTTCACCCTTCTTCAGCTGCTAAAAGTTTATACTTTCTCGAAAGCAAGAAAGTGAGAATGGTTTTTTTTAAAACAAATTTTTTATTAATTTTAAAATGCATAATATTTGTAGAGTTTTTTAACTGCCTTCTTTACACATTCGTTTGAGCAAAAGAGTGTTGCTGTAAAATTATATGATGAAAAGAATTTTCTTCCATACATATTATAAGTTTTAGATATTAAATATTTTGTTTAATTAATTATGCAAACAAGAACTTTAAAAGGCTTGCTAGATGATTTTTATATCGTGTTATCTGTATTAAAATCTGGAGCAAGCATCCCGTAAAATAAGCATTTATAAGCTATACTTGACGAAAGCCTTGGCTCATTTATATGACAGCCTAATTTTTTTTAATTTTTTTTTTTTTTCACCCATCATTTTCATATCTCCTTTGTCCGCTGCTTTCAAGACCTTATCGCTGATTTTCACCGCGGGAAGTTATACTTTTTTTTGTTATTATTTATTCTCATTATAATGGCGTAAGCCGATTATACTCGCATTGTTTTGTTCGCTGCTCTTGATAAAGTTTGCTCGGCTAATCACGATTAATAAATTTTTAGATTGGGGACTGGTAAAATTTTAGTAATTAAAAAAAGCGATTAATATATTTTGCTTTTTGGAAAGTGGATTTTTTTTTTTTTAGACTTCTGGTTCCTAAAAATACCACTTAGGTCAAAACTTTCGGGTTAACTCCGATTTTATAATACCGTATAGTAATAAGAGATATTTGTTTACGCTGCATAAGGAAACTTGTGGCTATTTAATCTATCTTCATACTATCCTGTTAAATATTGATTAACTTATGCATTTGCATGTTTGATGATATATTTTCAGAAAAAGGCGTTTTTTTAAGGTTGTTTAATGTAGTTTGTGAATATTAAAGTATTGCTTGTTTATAGTACTTTCTTCATATAATGATAATAATATTTACTATTATTAAGACTGCTTTGAAACATGAACCGAAATCTTTTAACTCTGTTCTTACTTTCCTTGTGTGGAAGTTAAGTTCTCGTAAGCGAAAGTTTACAATGTGAAATTTATTAAGAGAACCGGCAAATGATTACTTTTTTTCCCCATAAAATTATTATATGAAAACAAATAAATTTTCAACATGTTTTTAATTAAAAATAGCTTGTATCTAAGCATAGGAGTGATATTTTGACATTTTAAAACAAGAATTTTTTAAATATGTTTTCTTCCATGAAAGATCGCCACCTTCCCCTTTTCACGTTTACCCTCCTTGAAGGACAACATTCAAATTGTCCTAAAATTGATTCTTAGGTATTCGTTAGTTATATTTTACAGCAAGAGTTTTATGGATATCTTTTTTCTTTGAGATCACGCGGGATTTGTTAAAAGAAAGTTTTGGTCCCCTACCTCCCCATAGGCTACGAATTTTGGAAAATGCTGCCCAATTTTGTACCTGTGCTTAAAAAAGCTCGCGTGCATGCCAAATTTCCCATTATTAGCACCAGTAGTTTGACTGGACGAAATATTGACATACGAAAGAACATTACTTTGCGGTCCCACTAAGTAGAACATAGTATATTGACATATGAAAGAACATTACTTTCTGGTCCCTAACAAAGATTTTTGCAAGTACATTACTTTCCGGTCCCACTAACAGAGATTTTTTCATACTCTCAGTCAATTAGTCAAAATGAGTCGACAGCCAAGGAAACCAATACTCTTTGTTTCCTGGATGAAACGAAAATTTATATTTTTTTATGGGTTATAATTAATACTTATAACATTTTTATTACTTATCCTAATTTTTAATTATTTACTATCAAATATTACCTAAGCATTTGATTTTAGGGAAGTTTAGTGATATGTTATTTTTATATAATGATCCATGGTTACAAGTTCTTAATGTCACGTGTACAGGACTGCCTATCCCAGGTTAGACTTTCGCTTATATGCGATACCAAATCGTAACTCAAGGCGAATGCAGCCCCCCTGCCGTAAACTGCTGGAAGAGCCCCTATTAATATCACTCCTATAAAAATTTCAGTTTTCAGCACCTACTTCCCCGAGTCTTCCAGATTAATATCTTGAAATCCAGCGGCTCTTATAACTTTGCTACCGAAAACACTCTGAAGTAGTCCCTCAATTTATTAGTATTATTATTATTATTATTTTCGAAGGGGCCGCGCGCGCGTGTGTGTGCGTGCGTGCTTGCGTATGACCCCGACGAAACGCAAGAGCCCACCTCACTCCCCCCCACCCCCTATACGCTGCATAACCGCATAATCATAATCACCTTTTAATTTATGGCCATTCCTTAATTACACCCAAACGAAGAGTGAAGAAAATAATAAATTCGCTAAAATATTCCGAGTGAATTATAATTTCGCGCCGAGGGCCGGGGGACCGTTAATTTTCCTTAAAAGCAGTATTCCAGGCGCCTCCGAAATCTAATAATTATAATGCCGGGTGCCCCCTCTTTTCTTGTTTATTTCGCCGGGTTTGCCTCTTACGCATCATCGCTTTCATATAAAGATGGAAAAATAAATAGACGCGAAGCACTGGATGCGTTCATCACTTTACTTTCGAGTTGGATGCTTTTGTTCATAACTCAGGGGGCTGAGGGGGGTTAAGTAGGGGGCAGATTGCTTCCCTCCCCCCCCCAACCCCCTGCTCTCTCTCTCTCCTCCTCCTCAATCCCCCCCCCCCCCCATTACATTTTTGAGATCGTTATTGGTTATGCCGATCGCTTTGGCTCCAATAGATGGATTTCGGTAGTTTTTAAAGTGTTCGCACCTTTTGAAAAGATCGGGTTATTGCGAAATTTTAATCATTAGAGGTCTCATTAAATGGTACGCGCGCGCGCGAGGAAAGAAGGAAGAAAAGGGAGGGGGATGGTGGATGGTTGGAACAATCACCCCGCATTGCTAGATGTTTACCAGAAATTTTCGGATCTGCTGGAGTTTGTTCCATGCTTAATTGAAATGCATCTTTTCCTGTTTCCTCGGTGCGTAGAAAAGAACCCCCGTTCCACCTCTCTTCCCAGTACTTTTCTAATAGTTTTATACTGCTCAAACTACTGGGGGGGGGGGGGGATGAAAGTTTCTTCGCTTGGCATCGATTCAAATACCTCTATTCGCTTTGTCATTTAGATGACTCCTGTTTTTATCTCGAGTGCTCCTGAGTATGAAATTAGACCTATGAAAGATACATTAAATTTTTGTTGAGCAGGAATCGGTTTGAAATGTGGCCACTTACCATGTCCACTATTCCCCGAAATAAAACTGTCGATTGTCATTCCAATTTAACAATAATTTTTATTTTAATTACCTTATTATACCAGTATTCAACACATCGATACTTTTTCAAGCGTCAAGTAAGTTTCATGAAAAAAGTTTTTTTAATTCTAAATTGCATTTTAAAATTTTGAAGGTCACTTAACAACATGAAAAAAATGGGTGCTTTTAGTAATTATAAGTTTTTTTTTTTTTTCCTTACATGCATACTTTGGGAGGTCTTGTGATTTTGGCAGTGCATTTGAATAGTTTCCTTGATCTCCCTAAAAGTATAGGTACTAAAATAAAAGCTTTCTGTGTGAAATTGCCATTATGCTTAACATCCGATTTGTAAATCCTTTTGTAAGTAAATCGATATTTAATATTTTAGATGCTATGGCATAATAGAAACTAAACATCAGCTCTTAAAATTTTATTACATTAAATGCATTTAAAATTTACTTTCTATCTTAATCTAATCTATACTCAGATGAAAATAATGATTTTATTTTTTAACGAACTGTTAATAGTAATTAAAAATTACCTTTGGAAATATATATTTTTATATTTAATAAATTAAATTTGCCTTCTCATGCAAACTGAAGAAATTATGTTTCGCTAATATTAAACAGTATTCTTAAGTCTATTCTAGCGCCAAACTACTATGATTCAGTTATAAAAATATTAACATTCAATGTATTAAAATATCACTAAGTCATAAATTTGCCGCAACTTTTTAAAAAGCTCGTACTTATTAAACATTGCATTTTAGCGTTCGGCAAATCTCAGCAAATTATTGGACTTTCCATGCAGAAACATTTTAAACTTTGTCTATTCATTTTTCAAGGTTAACAAAATACTAATAAATGAAAGAAATTTTACGAATCTATTCTTAATTCTCTGTCTGCACTTTTAGAAATTTACAAATATATTCTTCCTGCACCTGCGGAATGCGCAAACGAACGAATTCTACCCCCCCCCCTTTTTTTTTTATCTTGCCAAAGCAATCCCTATTAATAATGAAAGTCATTGCACGCCGAAAGTAAAAGTCATTTAAATGTCTACTTAATCAACCCTCTCGACGGAAATTCTACTATCGGAAGACCATTTTTTATTAATAATAACTTGTCGGAATTTTTCTTTTAATGCCTCTCTCTCTTGCATTTTTCAACTTTCTCTTTTATTAATAAGTTTTATTTTAAATGAGCAAAAGCAGCCAAGACGTCTTCTTTAATCTCGACATCTTGTTTTACGGGATGCGAGCACACAGGCTTGTTATTATTCGATTCCCTCTACTTATTTATTTCAAAATTTTAATTAACCAGCCAGTGTGCTTACGCTGAGAGAGCGCCCCCCGTCTTCCCCCCAACAACAACATAGGGAATAACAAATAAGAAAAAATTCCCCTTCAGGTCCCTCCCCCCTCTCCTCCCCCCTTTATTAGATTTGAAAAGTCATAAGTCTTTTCTGCTTGCAGTGAGCCACTTGGTTAAGCAAAATTAATGGTTTTAGTCGAGAGGCAAATTAAGTTTTACCGAATATTTGGCGGAATTAATTTTGCCGCCGCTAAATGCTGCTTAGCATAAATTATAAATCAAATTCTTTCCCTTCTCTCTTTCCCCCGTTGTGGCGCTTTTCTAATGTGATAGTTAAAGAATATACCCCCTCCACCCCTTTTACCCGTTATAGCACCCCTTTTCCTATAGAGATTTGATTTCGGAACGCGTGTGTTGAGATGCGAGGGCCTTATTTGCCGAATGCACCCGAAAAAGTTTGGGGGGGGGCGAGGGTTAGGGTCTGCAAATCACGATCATACGGAGTCTTTACCTTCCCGTTACAGAGTTTCTTTGATGTTTCAATAAATGTTAAAATATTGCTTACTTTGGTAATTGTATTTATATATACTATCTATATCTTCATCCATAAGTGTTTTTTTTTTTTTTTTTTTTTTTTTTTCTCCAAGGTGTTTAACATATGGGATTTAAAACACACGTTCGCAGTGTTTATTTTAGAGTTCTCTGTTTCGAATAAATTCTTTTTATATATGGCGATTTTGTGTAGAATAAAATGAAATTTCATCTCTTATGTAATTTTCTTTTAAAACTTTTCCAGTGTATTAGAGAGGAATTGCTTTCAATTTTTAATTATAATTCAATCGAAGATATTGGTAGTGAAAAGAAATATGAAGTTAATTTTTCTATTATTATACTGTTAGTTCTTTTACGGTCATTTCTTGTTATTTCATTACTGAAAAGTAAAAAATAAATAAAATAAATAAATAATTAATTCATTAAAAATAAAATCACACTTGATTCGCATTCTTAATCGTCTTCTTTTCTAAAAGTGATCTCATTCTTTACAAAATATAACATTGTCAGTTACTTTCTTGGTAATTAAAGTCGTGTTTGATCCTTGCATTTTATTATTATTTTTTTTTTTTAAATTTAACTATAAAAATTTGTACGTAGCATTACATGAAGTGGTAGGTTCAATAATAAATGTTGCTTGTTAAAATTTGGATCTATGTTCCTTTGAAATTTATTAGATTATAAAAATATGGCACTGTTTTATGGTGCATAATTTATATTGACTCTCTAACATTCCCGTTATATTTACGCGATTCAAATATTGCTATCGCTTAAAAGTTCCATTTAATGTCTAGTTTGTTAGATAGTGATGTTATTATAAAAGTTTTTAAACGAGTTTGTTTTGAGCGCAGAAAACATTTTATAAACATGACTTGTTATTTTCAAAATTATTTTAAAATAAATATTAAACTTGTGTTAATTTACAAAATGTTTTACTTTTGGAGCCCATCAAAAATTTATTGTAATTTTATTCTAAATTGTAAAAAACTCCATGTTGATCTTTCAAGTAAAGTCTGTTGACAATCATTCAAGGAAGTGTTTCAATAGATGGATAATTTTGTGAGCGCGCTGTATTTAATGATGTTACAAGATACTTAATCATCACCTTTTGGATTTTAAATTTTATTGGAATAAATTGGAAGTTTATTTAGAATTCAACAAAAAGTATGATTTCGCTATTTTAACCTTATAATTTAGTTGAATCTAAACAATCTTCTGTCGTATTAAAATTAATAAAGTTAATATCACACGCACTTATGTAATGTATGTAAAATCTGCCATTTTGAAGTTCTCCATTAATTTTAACCTATAAACGAGATTTTTTGGATTAACAAATGGGTAAAAAAAATTGATTATTTTTTTTGTGGGAGAAAAAAAAAATGGAGTTTTCTTTCCAGCATATAATTACTTAATCCCGAGAGTTTCTCAGACACTCTAGTATGCCTATGTGAACGTAAGCGAAAAAAAAGAAAAGAAAGAAAGCAAAAGAAAACAAAAAATCGTTTAGCAATACAAGAAGAGAGGAGATATTGGTCGCTTACTTTAACAGATTTCATCTTCAGATATGTCATAATCGGCACACGCGATTGCAGATGCACTGATGCGGTGCATGTGTGAAGCATTCCAAGGAACGGAGTAAATTCTTTCTGTCTTGTTCTATAACTACTCCGGGGGTGATATCAAGTGTGGAAATAATTTTGTGCCATTTTAATACATGTAAGACGTGCCGTCGGCAAAGCAACAAATTCGGCCATTAGCGAAGCGATTGGGTTGGGAGGATTGTTTCTTCATTAACGATATTCGCATAGAGCCCGTTCAAAAATATTTATGGGTACTGGTTGATAAAATTTCGTAATCTGATGCTGTTGGTGAGGCAGTACACTGATTCCACTTAAGTTTTATTTAGGATTTGAACCCGGATTTTTCTCTGTGCCACGTTTTTCTCTCAGAATTGCGTTGTCATGGTTAGTTAGAGAAGTTTTTGATAGAGCGATTGCTTAGGCTAAATAATCTTTTATTATTTACGTCCTGGGATGCAAGTAATTGGACGGAAAACGCCAACATTTGCGGCGGTATAGATGTTATCAAATCTAAACACCCATGCGTCACTTTTATCTTCCATTGATGTCAGATGGAAGCACTGGGAATTTCAATCAGACGCCTGACGCAGCGTTCCTTACCAGGTAAAATTATGTTTAAAAAAAAAAAAAAAATGGAGTTTATATTTGCAGAATTGTTAATTTTTCTAGCTTCATTAAATTAACAGCATTTGAATACAATATTTAAAGCTGGAAGTTATTTATACACAAATACGTGGTATATCTTTCTTCTAAATCTAATGTAATCGCGTGGGCGTCTAATACTAGATAGTTTTCACTGGAAATGTTTCTGCAATTATTAAAATGTAATCAGCTGCTCTCTTCTTGTAAATAGAATTACTCTGATGAAATTTTGCAAAAAGATATTTATTTTGTTCTCGGCGTTTGTGTTCAACAATCTTAAAGATTTTGTTAACTGTGCAAGTGAGGATGTAGTTATAACATTATGAAAAGTTCTAGAAAAGAACTAGCAACCCCTTTTATGTTTTTCATTAGTTTGATGTACACTTCGCGGGTTAAATATATTTAATATATAAATTAAATTTGTTTATAAATTGGATACATAATAGTTAATAAGCCTTTAGTATCATCAATTTTGTTAGTTTGTATTCTACTGTATTATGCGGTAAGAGAAACCTGATTTGAATTTTTTTTTTCGAAATCGGGGGTGGGGGCAGAGAAATCTAATGCTTTAACCCTTTAACGCGCAGTGATCCCGTTCTGGGAACACCAAACTGTGACGTTTGACTGTTGCCAGTCACGAAGAATAGATTTGATTTCTATAAAAATAGTTGCGGGTGACATAGCTCCACGAGAATCCTTTACTTTTTAGCACGTCATTTCCCGTAAAATAATTGTCACGATTCTCTTTAACAGCACTGACATCTGCTGAAAAATGGAAGAATGCGAGAACAGCTAGATGGATTGCCCAATGCTGAAAAAAGGGCAGCCGCACAGCCAGCTGTCGTCAATAAAAGGGTCTCTAGATCTGTGGCACGCGATGAACGTTTCGATCGTCCGCCATCTTGTTGGTAGTTAAGTCGAGCGATGGCAACGGCTGCCTTTTTTTCAGCACTGGGAAAGGGTTGCGCCTCAAAGGGTTAAAGAATATAGTTAGAACAACAACCATTTCCCTTCCTCCCCCCCCCCTCCTGAAAAAAAAGAAAGAAAGAAATGAAGGAAGGAAAACTCAACCATAAAGGGAAAAAATCAAGATGAAATTTTTTCAATTTTTTTCCCCCCCTTCACCAAACGGACACGGTTTGGAAGAAGTTGACACTACGCACAAATGTCTCATGTTTGACGCACCTGTCACTCTATCTTTTGAGTTCGGCGGCTCGTAGCTATTGCGTCACGGATCAGCTGGCTATTGGCTGGATATTTTGACCGCGTCTTCGGTTGCCATGGAGACGCTCCTTTCGCACCCGTCTTCGCTTCTCTTCTGTTTCGGAAAAGAGCGCGGATCTTGTTTTCCTCGCCGTCTTCTTTTTTTCCTCTGATCAGGGGGCGCAAGGCGAAATTGGAGGGAGGTTAAGTGTTTTTGTGCAACTCGTTGTTTCTGGAGATGAAATTACCGGAATTTTTTTCTTTTCACTTCTGTCGTTTTATTTATTTATTTAGTTTTTTCTCTCTCCCCCTCAAAAGAAGTGATGCTTTGATCATCTGTAAGTTTACTTAGTGTATTTTCGTAATTTGCCGTGTTATTATAAAAGTGAACACTGATCACAATGTTCAAGTTTTAAATGGTGTCAGTTATTATATTTTTTTCCTCTTTTTCAATTTTTACTTTTTTTACTAATGGCTGGGAAGAAATAGATCGTTGGAATTAATTCGTAAGAATAATTTTCTCTTTGTTTTTTGCTAAAAGTTTAAAAGTGTTGCATATTTCGAAGACAGGATTGTTTTCATGAATTGGTGCTTTTTTTTTTCTTTCTTCTACCTGCCTCCCCTTGCTAGAGCTTGAATATTGGATGGAATAAAATATAATTATTTTGTGTATTCACCCCTCAGTTAAGCTTTATTTATTATTCTTTGAATCTATCATATCGTGTGTATCTGATTTAATTGCTATCGTTTGCTCCATAGTTGGTTTCTATGTGCAAGTAATAAATTGTTTCAAAGAATATTTTTCTTTTCTAGTGGAAAAGTGCTTTAATATTAAAGATTTAAATTTTCTCTTTTTCTTTGATTATTCTAAGTATAGTTTTTATAGATTTTTCATTAAAAAATCGTTTGTAGGATAAAAATCTGATGCGAGTCGCGTATTTTGTCCTTTTATTTGAACCTATCTATTTTAGTTTAAAACGCTTTAAATTTTTCAAATTGAATGGTAAAAATAATAATAGGGAAAACGCTATGTTTTTAAAACCCATGAAATTGAATTATTAAATTTATAATTTTGTGTGCGCGTGTGTGTGCAAGCTTTTTTGATTTTTCTAATTTTATGTGAAAAGAAATATTGGTTTTGTCCTATTTCTTGTTTTATTATCTAATTTGATAGCATTTTTAGGTTATTTTCTCCGGACTTCTCTCGCGATCAAAGGCTACATCGTATGCAAGGGAGCTGAGAGAGTATCCTTTACTCTGGAAAAAAAAATAGTTTGTTTTCTAAATTGACACTCGTAACCCAATACGGAGTTCCCATTTTAGCACTGTGATTATTTGTTATTGGAAATATATTTTTTAATACAGATTTTTTTTTTTTCAATTGCTTCATGTGAATGTAGGGTTTTTTCTCCCATTCCCTTTGATGTAGATTTTTGTTTTTCTAGTTCTCTTGTAGTCAATAGTCTGAAGAACATATAGTAATTGCCACCACACTTCGGCATTAACCGACAAAAGATATTTGGAACCACGTTATTTGCGGAACTGGGCAGAGGCATTGCCCTCTTGTTGTCCAGTGTTTTTTTTTTTTTTTTTCCTCCATTCGGTACCTAAATGAGAGCAAACTTTCTCATGAACCCCCCTCCCTCTCGTACACATTTCGTATATTCGAAGGGGAGGAAACACAAAGCTTTTAATGCCTTTCTAGTTCTCAGTCGACGTCGGTTAATGTTTGCCATTTATATTTCAGTTATATTTATAGTCAGAGTGTGTGTGTGTGTGTGAGGATGGCTTTCTCTTCCCCCCCCCCCATAATTTGAATTATTGTTAGCAAAATGGTAATAATAACCAATGCATCGATAATTATGTGTGTTTTTTAATGGCAATTTTTGTGATGTTTGTTTCTTTTCTCCGTCCGCAGTCCAATCCAGAGGAAGAGGAGGACCAGTATGAATCCGGCGATGAGGAGGAGGACATAGGCGATGAGGACTCTTCCGGAGTCAACCCCCCGCGGCTCAGCGACCCCAACCACTCGCCCCCACCGGACGACTACTACCACCACCACCGGAGGGGCAGCAGCCCCGACGAACCACACAACAACAACAACAATAACAGCGAGCCGCTCGACCTGGAGGAGCGGAAGAGGCTGGAGCGGGAGCTCCTGGTCCAGAAGGAGCTCATGCTGAAGCAGCAGCAGCTGCAGCAGCCGCCCCCTGCCTACCTGGGGGGCAACAACGGACGGGGCAGCAGCAGCAAGTCTACGACGCCGTCCCCGTCCTCGCCGCCGCAGCAGCAGTACCTGTACGCCGCCAACTACCCGTTCGCTGCGGCGGCGGCGGCGGCCGCATTCGCCCTCACGCCGACGCACATGGCTGCGGCGGCCGCGGCGCAGGCCTCGGCGGCGGCGGCGGCGGCCGGAGGAGCACAGGGGAGCCTGGGATCTGCGCCCGGAGGACACCACCCGGTGGCGCTGTCGGCGATGGGCGGCATGGGCGGCGGAGAGTCGTCGACGGGATCGGTGACGCCCCCCAACAACGGATCCGCCGACGATCAGTCCAAGTACACTTTCGAGGAGCAGTTCAAACAGGTGAGCGAGCCCCTGCACGATATAAGTACATACCACACACCCCCTCCCTCCCCCAACCCACTCTTGGGAGGAAGGTTTTCGTCTCAATACTAAATACTTGCATACTTTTTATGAAGGTGTTACGAACACCGGTGCGTTCTATATGAGGACGCAGTTTCTTTTACGTTTTCAGTTTAGCTTATGCGTCCTCTCACTTTTTGTTTCTGAGAAGGGAGGACACCTTCCCTTTACTTCTTCGTTTTATCCCTCGGGGAGGAAACTGTCCTCCGTTTCTTTTCATTTCAGTTTATACATCCGTACTTTTTATTTTCAAGGAAGAAAAAGCAAAATTTCCTTCTATTTTTTCACTTGATGGTATATGTAGGCTTGACGTAGTCAAAAAGCTCTACCCGGGACAAAAGCAGGAGATAGGACGATAAGAAGAAAAAAAAAATCTAATAATTCTTTACCTATATACTTATTACAATAAAGTTATTGCATAACATTTTACAGAGAGACAGAAACCTATTACGAACCTATAAGCCTCTGGGAAGAAATTTACGCGGGGCCCTTTAGCCTTGACAGCTTTCGTAGAGGGAGGCCCTCAGAAATTTTACAGCACAGAGCTCCTGTAACACTGCTTAAAATGTATCTGTAAATTAACGGAAAAACGACTGGCAGCAAAGTTTCCAGAAAATTTCCGTTCTGTTTATTATTTTTCAGTTTTCTGGGTGGTAACTTTCCGTTCCACTAAAACTGCGAAATAAAATATTGTTCTGCTATAGCTAGGATCGAACCCTTAAACCACCGGAGTGAGAGACTGCCGCTGTATCCACTAGACGCCATATGGCTGGTTCTGATGTGCCCAAAGGGTGAGGTGAAGGTTATTTTAGTCTCACTGTGAGTCTTAGAGAGAGGATTTTTTTTTTTTTTTTTTTTTTTTTTTTTCATGATTTACAGTTTCAAATTCGTGCCTAAGTGCTGTCCAGTTATTATTATTCATACAGTCAAATTATTGGATTGACAAGAAATTATTATCAATTTTCACAAATGTGTGTAAATAAGTAAAAACATTTTCTCTTTAGCTATATGACACATCGGTTTATATTTCTACAGATATGTTGACAAATACTGAAAATTGGAAAAGAAATACATTGGCTGTTAAAAATATAAAAAAATATACCTTTATTTTTCGTTCTCAATTTGAAATGATAATAAAAAAACAAATTGTTTTCTAGACAGTCCTAAGCATTTATGAATGTGATTTGAAACACTCTTGGTTATGGAAGGTAACTCTTTTTAATTTTAATTTAATATTTAACTACTCATGAGAATGCGTTTGGTGTCTAACGAAAATCCATTTATCAAAACTACTTGCAAAACTTACTTACAAACCACGCCAAACACGGAAATTTACCATTTTCACATGAAATTTCTGAAAGTTACAATCATTTTTCTTCTTTTAACGGAAAATTACCAATTCTTGGTGAAAAGTCATTTTCCTGAAAATTAAAGCTGAAATTATTCAGAATTTTCAGATATTTAATAGTGAAGTCCTAATTCAGCTTTGTACAATGATTGACTTAATTTATTGTTTTTAGAAATAATTACATTAAACTAATTACGCACATTTAAGTTAAATTTATTCAAAAGTGCCTTTCTCAGAATTTTTATTTTACGTACTCTTTAAAAAGGCTTTGATTAAGTCTTGGAAATGTCTCAACTTTGCTGTTTTGGAAATAACTTTTTTTTATCTATCAGTTAAAAATTTGCGATAGTTAGTTTTTTTCTACTGGTGCTGTAGATAAAAATATCGTATTTAAATGCTATTTAATTATTTTAAAAATAAATTCTCAGCTTAAATATTCTTTAATAAAAGAAATTATTTCATTTAAATAAGATTAACTGTTAGATTGAAAGTTAAAATTAGAATAACGGAATTGCTCCATTTTTTAATGCAGCAATAACTTTATTTCATAAAAATACTTTGGGAAGTTTTTTAGTGCAGATTATAACACAAAATTATTTTGTTAGAACTATTTCGACTTTTTTTTTTAATATCCTGAGTCATGACCAGTGTTTTCATTGCGGGGTAAAAAATGGGTGAGAATTTCTCACTACAGATTTCGGTTAGGTAAATACCCATTGGGTGAGTTAACAAAACCTATAACGAGATCCCATGCAGCGATAAAGTCCTCTACAATGACAAAATCTGTAGAGGATTTAAATAAGATTAACTGTTAGATTGAAAGTTAAAATTAGAATAACGGAATTGCTCCATTTTTTAATGCAGCAATAACTTTATTTCATAAAAATACTTTGGGAAGTTTTTTAGTGCAGATTATAACACAAAATTATTTTGTTAGAACTATTTCGACTTTTTTTTTTAATATCCTGAGTCATGACCAGTGTTTTCATTGCGGGGTAAAAAATGGGTGAGAATTTCTCACTACAGATTTCGGTTAGGTAAATACCCATTGGGTGAGTTAACAAAACCTATAACGAGATCCCATGCAGCGATAAAGTCCTCTACAATGACAAAATTTTGCGGTCACGCGAAATTTCTGTTATACTATCTCTCCTCGATATAACGATATATCCGTGTAGAACGACCATTTTATTGAATCCCCTAAATATCGTTGAATCAAGGTCTTACTGCATTTATAAATGGGTATTTACCCTTGCCTTTATTAAATCTCCAATTTTGTCCAAATAATCACTTTATGAAAATGGAAGCAAGGGCGACTTCTTTAAAAAAGTACCCAAATCTTTGAAATGCACGAATTTTGCACAGAATGAAACTGATTCGTAGGGTGCACAAATTTCTCGCAGTAATAACTTTTTTTTTTTTTTTTTTTTTTTTTTTTTTTTATGTAAGAAAAAGAAAAAAATTAGGAGGTTCGCGTGCTGTAGTGAAAACACAGCAATGTCTCTCAATAAAATAAGGATGTTTTTCCCAAGTTAAGTATTGCAAAATTTTTACAAGTGATAATTTTTTTTTCTGTTTTTAAAATTTCAATCAACTTAGATTATTGAAATCCGATAATATATTTTTTTAAGTTATATACAGCTATGTTCCATAGCTAGATGTGGCTTCATGCATTCAGTATTTAAGGAGAGAAGATGTGTTAATTCTGCCTAATTTTGCTTTAGGTGCATTCACGAATTGCAAAATGATTCTTTCATCGATATTCAGTAAAAACCTTAAATTTTGTTAAGTAAACCTCTTGCGTTGTATTTTATTAAAAAAAAAAAAAAACAAGCTCGTTGTAAGTCTAAAATTAAATATTCCTCAATTTAGCAATTAGTATTGCATGAAAAGTACCCGAAACCTGTTGCTGTTCGATTCCGTCCAGAAATTCGTCCACGGGGGGGAAAAGAAAATAGAAATAATTAATCCTTTTTAACTGTCAAGAATTTTCCATTGTAGCAATATTGTTACATTTATTCAGCTACATAAAAGGCTGCGGGAGGGAGAGAAAATGGATGCCTTGCAAGAAAAAGACGAGATAAAAAGTCATGAGCATTACCCTTTTGAAATGTGCCAGTCCATATAATCACTTCGAGAGAAAGAGTTAGACGCGGGAACCAGTTCTACTCAGAAGCTACCGTATTTAGCGGACGAGACCCCCACGCTCGGCTTACTTTTGTGCGGAGACCCTATTTAGGCGAGCTCCAATAATCACGAATTACTTTTCAATAAAAGCTGAGAAAGCTTCAGTTTTTTCTTTCTTTCTTTCTCCAGGATTGTGTCAAGCTCCAGAAAAGAAAAAAAGGAAACAGAAGCTTATTTTGTCAAACATTTAGGCTTCATCAAGTTTCTGCCTTTTTGATGCACTCGGCCTTTTATATTGGACATTTTTTTTATATTTTCTTTTCTTCTTTTTATCATTATTACATGGTTTGCTAGTGGAAGATCGTGCAGAGTCATAGCCCGCGGAAAGTATTTCTTCTTTTTCTTGTTTCTATCGAAATAATTGGTCTATTACGTCTGTCGGATAATTCTGTGTAGACATTTTAAATAATACGTCTTGATGCTTTTCCGTGAACAACCGTCGCCAGCAATTGCTGGCAATAGCGATTTAGATTGTAGCGGCGGCAAATCTTACTCTCCCTTCCCCCCCCCCTTTACTTTTTTATTTTCATGGATGGCATCAAAAAGTAAATAATAATAAAATAAATAAGTAAAATGAGCATTAATGTAATGCAATTTGATGGTAACTTGGAAATTGTTTCTTTTGAAATGTGTTATCCTCTGTGTGTGCAAGACTGCGAAACCGCACTTTTCTGTGTTAAAGCGAACGAGACGCTGTAATCGGCGGCCACCGTTCCGATTTTTTTTTCTATAGAGGAATTTTATTGCTCCAGATAATCCCGGAATAATATGTTTTGGATCTTTTGAATGATTTAGGTCGTCTCTGTAAACATGTTCGTAAGTTTTTAAATATTTGGGAATTACTTTCCTCGTGTGCCAAACATTGTGCAACAAGCAGTCATTTCATGTCTAATCGAGTGACTCCGCAGAAAGAAAACTTGACTTGCTTTTGGAAGTTTTGACCGTCGAATTTTCTCTGTTACTAAGCTAAGGGAGGGAAAAAAAAATAATTTTTTTCCCTCTAAATTTGTATATGTGTTTCTGAAATATACTTTGTTAATTGCTATCGGAATATTAAAAAAGAAATTCGATGAAAGAAATACAACAAATTTCATAGGTGGGATCTCAATTGTATGATTGCCATTGCCTAGATCCCCGGTTGGTCATCATTGGTCCATTTCCAGTACAACTTTAGCTTAATCAGTGTGAAGCTTACTTTGGCATATTGACTTTAATAAAAATAGCAAGGTGACATTTAGTTCCTTCAGAAAGACTCCTCTCTCGAAAGAACCATTTATATTATTTTTTTTTTTAAATATAACTTCAAGTATCGACAAAACTTAATGAGCTTTTAAATTGCGTTTTTCAATTAATTTAAAAACTATTCTTGCTTAAATATGCAATTCATGTTCTAAGACATCAATAATAAAGAAATGGTACTTGTAAGACAGGTATGGGCAACCTTTGAAAAGTTGCAGGCCAAACTTCAGGATGTTAGAGAAGTCGCAGGCCGTATAATTGGGATTTATATGGGATTTTGAATGGTTCATATGGGTTTTATATAGGTTTTGATATGTTCCTCGGGCCGGATCAAAAGACGTGGCAGGCCACAAACGGCTCGCGGGTAAGCGATTGCCCGCTTATGTGCTGTAAGATTTCCCCCCTTCTCTCTCTGTTATCACTGACGAATAAAACGCACATTGATGTTCTAAAATATTTTATTATCAAATAGGTTATCAAGAAGTCAAATTTATTTATAAAATGAGAGGTTTTTTAGAGGTCTTAAGTTAAATAATGTCATTTTTAATTACATGCACACATGTCGAAGCTTGCAAGTTTTTACATCTGCCTACTCAGTCAAATGTTAACGCAAGAAAACTTGTCAGGTTGTTGAGTAAACTAACTCATGAGAAGATGAGTCACACCAACAATAAACTCTCCTGTAATTAGCTTAATGTATCAAATTTTTCGCCAATCCATTCCTGCAATCGTTTAGTCTGTTGGAACATTAAATTACGCCATTGTCCAGTTTGTTGTTTAGGACAGAATATGTTTAAATAAATTGATGTTTCGGTTTTTCCCTCGAAGCAATTTAACTAAATTATAAGTAATCGTAATAATAATATCGTATAGCATCAGAGATTTCGGCGAAAGAATATTTTGATACCATAGTATACAAAGTATGAAAACGTGTTCTGTTAATATGTGCGCATTCATTTTTAAATAAATATGATATATGTGATGTACGATGATTCAAATTAATGTTGAAAACTTGAGAGAGGAGTAGGTTATTCAAAGACAAGTCAGAGAATCGCATGGTAATGTGGGATCGCAAGCGTAGTCTTCATTCACCTGCCAATAATCCCTTTGAAAGATGTTTGTCTAAATTCTTAATTGGATTTAAGGAACAGCGTCTTTGTCTTCGCAAATTTCATCCATGAAATTAAAATAAACTTCTAAACTATGAAATTTAGTTAAATGCTTTCTGTGAAAAGTCAACTAGTTCTTTACGAACTTAGGTCGGAAAAATTAATTCTCCTTCAACATTTTTTCCAAAGGGATTATATGAATACGATGTTTGAGATCCATCATTGCCCTCTGCATGTAATATTAAAACGGACGGATAATTTCTTCATTCGAATTTTTCATTATAACAATAGCTTTACTTCGTTTACTTTTCTTCTTTCTTCCTCCCCTTTTTGCTTACGCAACACCAGAATTTAATAAAATGCCTTAGCTTGACATGTTATCTACTGTGAAATCAGCATATCTCTAAACATAATCAAATGCAAATAACTTTTAAACTGTAACTGGTTAAATCCCTAAACATCTATGCATGTATTTCAATAAACCCACTATTACTCTTCTATTGTAACCGGTTTTGGGGATTCCCTAAAGATGGATGTACACTTTACAAAAATGTGCTATTACACCACCTGGTGAACCATTACGTTACTTTACCTTCTTCCTCTGTTGGACAATCTAGTGGATTTGGTAGCAGAATGAAGGAAGAAACACTTCAAAGGCGACAGGGATGTAGAAAGATAAGTAAACATTCTAATACGTACGACAAATCAGTCACTTTCTGCACAATTTACGTGTTCGTGCTCGAAATACTATGTTAAGAGTATCAGGTTCTTTGAAGTGAAAGCTGTTATTCATGTTAAATTGGCCATCGAGCCTAATTCCACGGATCTCTGACTGTAAGATTTATGTACCTTTGATGCAAATTTCGAACCGGTCCGTGATAAAAATTTTATTCAAAGATTTTCGAAAAAGCAAACCGAATGTAGATATTGGCATTAACCATTTGAAGCGCGAGCATTTTCACATCAATATAGAAGGCCAACTGGATAGATTGCCCAATGCTGAAAATGTCTGTTATTTAACGGGTTTAACAAAGTTTCTTTTTCAATTTCGAAGAATAATCACCACAGTTTTCGTAGTTTTAAGAAACCTATGAAGGGTGTAGATGCCAAACCCACACTCTCCACTTAACCTAGTTGTAAGAAAAATGCAAAAGAAAAAAAATTAACATACATGATACTTTGGCACTTTTTTTAAATAGTATACTTGTTGAAACAACAACTACTTGCACTTAGTCCTAAACAGGGTTGTGTTTTTGACATGGCAGAGGTAAAAAACGGGTTTCTACCGGTAAAAACTGTCAAAAACCTACTTTTTCTTTTCGAATAATAAATTTCTATATGAATTTTTTTTTAGCTATTAAAAACAATAAGTATAATTATTCTGTTCATAATACTATAATTATTATGCTATTATGACGAAAAATAACTAAAATATAAAATATTAAGTTATTAAAAATTTTGATACATACCTTTAAGTTTTTTTCGATAAAATTTTAAATCAGAATTTTGCACTTATGAAATATAATTACTTTTTATTTTAAGATACACATGGATGCCTGCATAATCTTGAAATAATTTTTCCAAAATTTATAACTATCCCAAATATAAACCAAATGAAGAACCACTGCTACTTTTATCGAACTAAAACTGTCATTTAATTAAAAAATTCGCATTAATGTAACCACAAATGCATGTAAAATGACATTTTTAGCAATCGGAATCGCTGCTTTGTAGCCTGTGATAGAAAGTTTCTAAAGTTCGTTTCTTTAGTGTTCCATACGCCCCACCAGTGGTACAGCGCTAGCGCTTTGAACAGGGAGACGGAAGGTGCCGGGTTCGAAATCAGGTCGGGCACACATACCTAACCGTTTGGAGTTTTCCGTTTTTTTCTCCGAAACTTCGCGTAAATGCGGGTTAGGACTCCTTAGAAAGTCCCCCATAGAAGGCAGTCCCACACCCGGCCTAGATCCCTAGCGTAGATAATTGGCCGTAACCCACATTTCCTTTTCCATTATTAGTGTTCTTACCTACAGCAAAGATTTTACAAAAAATTCTAAAGCTGAATAACTTGTACTTTACATCCTCCTACTCCCACCCAATGAAAAAAATAATCTTATCATAATTTCTAGGGTATAATACATAAAGTGCTTCATGGTATTCAAATTTTATAATGCAATGTGTCTTAAAATAAAACCTATAAATGTAAAAAATAATAATAATAATAAAAATCACATTTATTTTACTTGCAGTTTATAAAATTGTGAAGTAATTATGTTGGGAAAATGTAAAGTTTCGAATTATAATTTTTAATGTTAATCCAGTTATTTTTTGTCAAGTATCTTTCATAACCTTTTTTTAAACTTACTATTTTAAGATACAATCTTTATTTAAATTAATTAGTCGAAATAAAATAGATATGCAATGATGTTACCAAAAATCTGGGTTTTTGACAGTTTTGGACATTTTTGACACGACGGAAAAAACCATCATGCATCAAAATCTTGCCAACCCTGGTCCTAAAACTAATAATTCTGATAAAACTAATAATTTAAATTTAAATATGGAAAATGTGAGTTTTGCTGCAAAGTTAGTCATAAAGCTAAATAGTTATGAATTTAATGTTCAGATCTTTAATTTTTCCCCTGCCATTATGTTATTTTAGAGGGTAATAAACAATTAAAATAAACAAAAAGTATCAATTAAAAAATGAAAGGTTTCTTGGTTATTCTTTAAAAACACCAATAGATGTAAGGAAAATAATTCCACGGACCTTTGCAAGCCTACCTGATTGTTTTAGTTTGGAGAATGTGAGTTTTGCTGCAAAACAGTTGTTGGATAATGTAAGTTATGTATTTAAACGACATTTTTTATTTTATTTATTTGTTTTTTATGGTCCAAATCACTGTTAGTCCTATTCTGCTTAAAAATGCGAACACTGTGATACCTTTAAAAAATGGATTATGTGACTTTAGTATCTGCCCCCTTCATATTGTTTTCAGTGTCATTACTGAGATATCGCGCAAACCTTTCACTGACGTAGAAAAACAATACGAAAAATAATTAGACTAATTTTGATTGAACTGGCTATCAATTGATGCAGACTGAATAAACTCATTAGCGTAACTGCAAGAAGATTTTTAACGTTTTCAATAGGGAGAGGATGAATATTTCTTTTTCCCTTCAATTCGGGACGCCCACATGGAACGCTTTTGGACAACGAAATAGGAACTAGAATGCCAACTTAAAAACATTTTAATTTTGTCTTTTCAAAGGCCCACCTGCTGTCTTTGATACACGGCGATGAAACACAACCCAAAGCCTGTTACATTCGGAATACTTTGTCATTAATTATTAAAAAGTCTTGCTCAGTGGCGTATCCAGAATTTTGCCTTAGTGGAGGCTGGGGTTACAAATACTGCTGAACTCGGTTATAGTGACAACGATTATAGTTATAACTCTCTTATAACGTCAAAACATTCATCACCACTTACCCATAGAACACAAGCCCACTATCAACGTAATTCGTTATAGAGTCATAAATAATTATCCAATCTTTCATTGATGTACTCAAGTTTAACTTTATTTTATACACTAACTGCAAGTATTTATTTAAAAACCAACATCTCCCACACAAAAAATTAGGAATAATTTGAAGACAATTTTTTAAAATAAAATATTTAATTCATTAGTGAGAATTTTCAATTTTTAAAGCTTTTCGCATCTAACTCTCCAGGTTTGGGGAGGGCTTTAGCCCCCATAGCCCCCTCCGTGGGTGCGCCTATGGTCTTGCTCCTTACATGTTTCAGTTTGGGCTGTCGAAAAATTTAATTTACTAATGCGATGACAGCTAATCACTGTTAATTTAAACTTGAAAAGATGTTGCATCAAGCAAAGAATGTAATGTTATAATCAATATAAAATTTATTTGAAAATTTAAGGTTATTGTACAATTGTTGTTGCTGTTACTTATGCCCTCTGACAACCGCATGCGGTGCCAGATCCCCATGTAAGGAGGCGATGGGCAGAGGGAGGGGCGCCTTCTATTTTTAGGACCCTAGTGGGAGGAAGTCGACTTTAGCCCGTGGTCCCCTAATTTCAAACCCATTCCAGAGAAGGGACCAACCTCCTGAAATCGGCTCACCCAGAGGTATCGTTTAACAACTTGGAAGATATTGGAGCCACGACAGATTTTACGTGCACCAGCTTCCATTAGCGTACGCGGTCCCACAGCAGTCGAGCCGAGAGGAAGTTAAATAAAGGTTGTACCATATGACCTCGGCTTATACTCGATTCCCGAAGGAAACAGATAAGGGTGTTTTTTTTTTTTTTTTTTTTTTTTTTTTTTTCCCAAAGTATCATAAAATGCTTTTTACACGAAAAGTGCTTTCTACCGGAACACAACCAACATTTATCAAAAATGACATATTAAATTGCAGCCATTCAACTCAGGAATCGCCCCCATTAGTATGCTTTACCAGCTCGCTCACTGCATAACAAACGACACCGGCACCGGCAGCGCTGTTACATCTTGGACAACAAACAAGGGGGCCATGAAATTACCAGAATTTATGTACATCTGTCGAGAATATCCACTGGAACGCGGTTCCTCAATATTTTCCAAGTGTTGCTTGCTGTTCACTTGGGGCCTGCCCATTTTGTTTTCACCTCATGATGCAGGATGGAAGGGGGAAATAAAGTCAAAGTATTGTAGATGCAGTTGATTAGAGGGTAAATGCTCGCTCTCTCTCCACTCAGTTGGATACGCCACCTGACCTTCACCAGTATTATGTAAATGAAGTCAAAGGCACTTTGCGGGACCTCGTTTCCTTGTATAAAGCGAAGATCGGCTGTATGACTCAGGTCGTTCTTGCAAGAAGAGGGAAAATATTCGATTTTTATGGACTTAAAAAGAGGAAATTTTGTTGTGTTAATAATATTATAAATTCTTAATGGCATTCCAATTGCGGAAGGTACTTTACTTTAATTGAAATACAAATGTACTATTTAAGCAGACCTGTTAATTATGCTTCAGATTTAAAGCTAGCTGTAAAGGTACAGTTGCGGAAAAGGGGGGGATGCGCATGGGCGCCTGGATTTTTGTATGCAGTTTTTTTTCCTTGCTTTTTTGCTCTTTCCAACATAGTAACCATACGCTGAAGTAGTCTTTGCCCCTCCGTGAGATATATTCTGCCGCCGCCTATGGGGGGGGGGGATCACTTTCTCTTTATTCGGCCGTCATTCTTTTTACAGCAAAGTTGTACAAAGTGTCTCAAAAAGATTGTAACACGTGTTAATTCTTTATCTTTTATAGATAGATGGTCAATGTAAATTGGTAAAATGTAAAATAAGGTAGGAGATAAGACTACGTTTTAGGAAAAAAAAATCCTCTCGTTAATTTTCAAAAAGCGACATTTTTAAAATTTTTATACGACCCTCGTACAAAAAAAAAAAATTCCCAATTAGTAAAATGTGCCTCATACACTATAAACGAGTTCAACTGCATTATTTTATCAATGATCCCTGATTTAACGAGGAAAGTAGAAGTACTTGGTTGGTGCAATGTTAAGTCCATGGGACCGTAACTCGCTTTTAACGAGTAAACCCCGGTTGTAGCGAGCAATATATTTGTGATTCATAGAATTTTTATTGACCTCCAATTCAGCTAATCCATTCTTGGAGAAATTCTTTTAACATTCGGAAGTCAATGAAAACTACGAATATGAAGAATATACCTCTCTGATCTCTCTGAATATAGTTAATGGCTTTTTTGTGCTCAGAAAAACTTTTCCCTTTTTTGTAAAGCCAGGGGTGCAAATGACGGTGTTTTGTGGGCATCCAAACAACAGCACAAGGAAAGGGCAATAAGACAGTTCAAAGTAAATTAACTCACTTCTTTTGTACAGTACAGAAATTTAGTAAAAAAAGTAATTAACATAATAAGAATGTAAAAATTTTATGATTTTTTCACGAACCCGTTTTTTACGAGTACTCGATTATAACGAGCAAATATTGCGGTCCCTTCGTGCTCGTTATAAGCGATTTCGACTTTAGAATTATATTCTAAAAAGTGTCAGAGATATGAAGATAAATATATGCTGACTTAAACTACTTGACTTTTTCTCTTCGAGAGCCATTGATATGTCGGATGATTGCCTTTTAGGGGTCGTAGTGAAATGCAAAAGAATATAATTTTTTGCACTCTGACAATGAACGTTTACATTTATATTACGTTCATCTATAGCCCCGATCATCGTTTAAAGATATCTCTGAGAAGGTTTTATGATGAAAGGCTGATACTCTGTGCATCGCTTCATGAGTGTAGGGACACATATTACAAACAGGGAATTTTTGTACGGGCGCCGTATAAAATTTGGAAAGGTATCACTTTTTGAAAACTAACGAGAGAAATTTTTTGCCAACTTACCTCTTGTGGATAAAAAATTAAAACATGTTACCATCTTTTGGGGATACCTAAATAAAGGGTAGCAAATTAAAGTATGCGTTATTGGTAAACGTGTGGTATGTAACCTTGCTATTCCACTGCCGGATAAAGGGCAAGTGGACTTTTTTTCTCCCAGAGCTGTTCAATTAGTTGTTTATGTGTGCTTTTAAAGTCCTGGGCTTCGTAACCTTTCCAGGCTTTTATTAAATTTACTGTTTTTATGACGGCTATATTTTTATTTCTTGAGGCCTAATTTATTAATTGAAAATTTTTCGTCTGCATTTTATATTATTAATTGATGATTTAACACTTTTTGGGATGATTTAACATAACTCCAGGTAAAACTACAGCCATTTGAAAATTAAGTATTTAATCGATGGAATATTTAGAAAAGCTGCGATTTTCGTCAGGCATCGTGCAGAGCATGGGGCAAATAAGTTTATATAGAAACAATTAATTAGCAGGATTTCAGTGTTCTGGCATAGCAGAAGAATTAATATCTCTAAAATGGGATTTAGTGATCTGCGGCAAAACCAAAATTGAAACCATCCGCTAAAAAAAAATCATCCCTGAAGTCACGCCAAACCGAAAAAGAAATTAGGCCCATTCATTCGCTGCTAAAACCCAAAAAGAAAGTATTAGTAAGCAGACAGTGAGATTAAAAAGAACGGAGTGTGTTTTAAAAATTCAAAAACAGCAGTCACTGTACTATAATTATAAATCATGTTAATATTAAAAAATAACACTTTCGCTTATCTTTTATACACACGCTTTAGAATTTAATTTTATAGTTTAATGTAATTAATTGCCGAGTTTTCTCATGAATCATTCTTTAATAAGTAAGTGTACTTTCATAAAATTCAGAAAACCTGCAGTGCAATGTCTGCAATTTCATCCTGATATTGCTACCTGAATATTAATAGTGTATGATATGTATTGTTGCTCATTAATTGCACGCTATTTGAACGCTAATAGCAGTTTTAAATTTATCATAATTAAAGAGGGGGGATATTTTATAAGCTCTTGAATACCACACCTTAATTTTTCCCCGTTTTAATTTATTTATTACTGGCAGAATTTTAATTGCGTGTAATACTCTGTTTTTCATTAACTGCACGCCATTTTACGCTTATTACATTTTAATTTCGTCTTAACCATGTGTTTCCGAATCTGCGAATTCCCTTAAATACGTGCTTTAATATATATGAACGCGTATGTGTGCTTATAAAAATTTCACAACTTAGGGAAAGGGGAAAAATAATTTGCATATTCGCGAATATATTCCTTGTATTTCTCTCTCTTTAGAACTTTTTTTTTTCTATTTCTTTTTCCGATTTTTATTCTCCAACGTTATGAATCGAGCTAATTCATTTTGAATTAAAAACTATCCCCCCCCCTTTCCATTCTTTCCAAAAATTCTATTTAGTAAACACTTTTGTTTTCTCTCTGGCGCAAAACTCGCCTGCTAGAGAAAGTCCATCAGCAATAATGAAAACACGTGAAATGAATATAAAATGCAGTTTTCCTTAGCGCGCCCGAAAAACAAAATCAAACAAAAGAGAGGAGACAGAAATTATTAAATAAAAAAGAAGAGAGGGGAAAAAAAATAAATATATAAATTCATTTCCCTCTGCAGGCCAAAATGGATCAAAGCAACTAAGGGGATCGCGTGCCTCTTCCTCGCCACTGTAAAACCTTCTGGAGTCATTAAGCGAGTAATGGAATAAAAACAGCGATGAAACAAAAAAAGAAATATTAAATTGTGCACGACAAAAATTTCTTCGCGCGCGCAAACAACTGGAAATATTGTTTATTGTGCGTAGCATTATGACCATTTACATTGTTTTGGTCCCTGAAAGACAATTAGGAGCCAGCACGCTATTCCTATATTTCGAATAGACTGGGGGGATTAGTTTTTATTTTGCAACAATGGGGCGCGCGAGGGTTTCCGAGGCTGGATTGTGTACGGCCGTAATCAAACTCTGCGATCAGGCCTTCTCGATGCCTACACCACATGTGGTTTTTTATTTATTTTATTTTTTTAATGTGCCTTTCTCCCTCTCGAAGAGAACTGAGGGGACAGCTTCCGTGCGAACTTACATTTCCGAATTCGCGCAATTTATTCTTTAATTGGGAAAATTGTTGCTTAACTTTTCGGGAAATTATTAAACTTATTTTAGCACTTAAATGTTGACTTAAAGTACCGCCCCCCCCCCCAATTTTCCTCATACCATCCTTCCAGTGGTCAAGTGGTATAATTTTGAATATCTCTTCGGTATACAAAGTCTTCTTTTAATTTACCTACATTAGGGGAATAAATATTAAATTATAAAAAAAATATGAAATGGAAAAAAATGTTCTAACCCCCTACCTTTTTTTTAAACAAATATTTTTCTGTAGAATTTATTTAAATAAAAGCAGTTTTCCATAGAATGGATGAGTTTTTATTTACCTGGGTTATGTGGTATTTTCAGTTATATTATGCTACACAGGAAAACTTTTACTCGTTGGGGGGAGGGGGGGTGGAGGGGAGAGAATCAGTAAAGTGTAACAATTTCACCTTTTAAAGTTTGGCTGAATTTCTTTTACTTCAGATTTAAAGTGTAAATCGTTAAAATTCTCGTGTGCTTTCATTTCCCCTCCGTAAGAACTCAAAATGACTGAGTCAGTCTACAATTAGAAGAACAAAATTCCTTTTTTAAAAAAAGGGGAAAAAAATACTAGAGTTGATACATTTTCAGAGGGTTCCCCGAGCACCTTCGGCCGCATCCTTAAATATGCCCCTGGTTCAGACCATCCCCCTCATTCACTGCCCAGACCTTCAAACTATGCAACATTTATACTTTTAAATTTCTTTAAATATTAAGTTATTTAAAGAAAAAATGCCATTTTGATTTTTTCTTTAAATAACTTAACAGTTTTCATCAACTTAAATTTACTAATAATAAATTCCCTTATTTATGTAATAATACAATGTGAATCGCATGTCTCCATACAAATAGCGACATTGACTTGTACGTTACAAAAATCTAATTTGTAAATATTTTTGACAGATGCATTATTACTAATACTGACGACATTCCCTGAACTAATAATGAATGGTTCAGTATTTAGTAACTTGCTCTACCATAAAGCAAATAAAATTCAAGACAGCACGTACGTACGTAATTCAAGCAATTTTTGTGCATCTCTTTTCCTTATTGTCCTTTCATCTAAACGCAAAATTTTCCTTATAAAATGTACTTTAAAACATTTACAATCCTTGGGAAAACCATTTTGAAATTCTTTGACATCGTTTACATTATTTTTCCATGTCCATAATTTTGTCAAATCAAACAAGGATACTTTCGCTTAAGTGTAATATTTTGACAAAAATAGGTTATAGTTAACTCGCGAAATCGCCTCTTCATGCGTAATTGCCGAAAAAACAGGATTGTATCGAAAAAAATTCACAGCCCGCTCAAGTATTGTTAAGGGTATAATTACGTTTTCCAGTTTACGGAATATGCATCTGGGTTCTTTTTTTCTTTTTTTGCACGCCTGATTACACAAATTATAATTTTAAAATGCAGAATTCAATGATTTCAATGATTATTCACTCGAAAGTGCCCGATTATTCACTTTTCCAGAGTTAAAAAAACTTAAATACAAATTCTTATTGCTCGTAATAACTTGTATTAACGCGTTTGTTTTGCTGCACGACAAAGTTAACAAATTTATCAAGCTCGTAGTGTTTAAATATGCGTGGCATATTTTAGAAATAAAGGTCTTTGAGAGAAACAATTCCGATTCATTAGGCTACATTAAATAATTGAAGTAATTCACTTATAAAATTTACTGACGGTCGTTAATTTGGCTAATAAGACTGTGTCTGCGTTTTGGAATTAATAAGTTCATTTGATTTCCCCCCCCCCCCCCCCCGCCTTAATCCTGTTGCTGTCATTTGGATTTCAACTTTGTTTTTCGTTCCGGGTCATCCATTCCTTAGTAAGTGTTCCAGTTCTATTTAAAATGTTTGCAGAGCGTTCCAATTCGCGCTCCCTTATCGAATTATAAAGAATCGCCCTGATCAGAGTCGACACCTGGGGTCTCTGGCAATTTTCCCACTGTTTCAGTCTGAAAGCAGGTATAAAGTTCTTATGAAAATGCAGAAGAGAAAGAATGTTCCGTTCGGCAGTGGATCATCAGCAGGTCTAACTTACCAGAGTTGGGCAGTATCGCTAATACATATATTTTCAAAATACATTTGTATCTTGTATTTTCACTCGTAAAAACAAAGTATTTTGAGAATGTATTTTAAAACACATTTTCAATGTATTTTGTATTTTCAAAATAGAAAAAATAAATTTTGCATTCTGACTTTAAGTTAATCGTAACACCACAGATTGCTCAAATAGCATGTGCAAATGAAAATAATAAAATTGCTTATTTTCGCTTCCTCCCCCCCCCCTCTCATGGTGTAATTTATGAGCTGCAACAGAATTGCATGTGGTATTGCAGGGAGGAAGTGTTAGGATCGTTAAAAAAAAAAAAAAAAAAAAAAAAAAAAAAAATTAACACAATTAGATTACTTCTGTTATTCCTGTTATAAAATGTATTTAAATAAAATAAGATGGGATCTTCGGGGGAAAATTTAGCTTCTGAATTCAGATCCTTTAAAATTTTACATGTATTTTGTACATTGTACGTATTTTCAAAATACTTGTATTTTTTTTTTATTCAAGAAGTATTTTGTATTTTAGTGTTTCAATCAGTGTATTTTGTATCGAAAATACATTTCCGGTGTATTTTGCCCAACTCTGGGCTGTAGTACAGTGGTTCTCAACCTGATTTACGCGAACCCCAGGTTGAGAAAGAAGATGTGTTTTTGTAGGATATGTGCAATGAATTTAAATTAACAGAACTCAGAGAAGTAAAAATTTTGTACAACAAAATGGTTGAATATCATTTCTATTCATCCTGTTGTGAAAACAGCTTTTTCATCCTACGCTTTCGAAAAAAAATAAAAAAAATAAAATAGTAAAGCAAAGGACAGGGCTTTGCGTGCAAGAAAAATAAGTGGCGAAAGTACTTAAATTTATAAAAAAAAAACCTTTTATTTTAATTGATAGAAAACGAATTCAATTAAAATGTTAAAAATTATTAAGATTTTATAGTGGTAAAATGTAATCACAAAATATAGTTACTCTTACTATTTTAACTTGTGCTTCGTTCTTATTATTACCTCTGGATTAGAATCTTTTCGGTGGTACAGTTTATGAAAATAATTTGGTTAAGGGATATGCAGATGGAAAGGTTGAGAACCACTGTCGTAATATAGTTCAAATCACTGTGTGAATCTCGCCCTAACTCATTTTTCACTTGAGTAAATATCTTTGTTGGATAGAAATCTTGCACAACATGTATGCTTATTCAAATGAGCATAAATGGTGAATTTAAATCCTAAAAACTTGTCTTAATGTCAAAGGAACAAAATCGGTCTTGACACACAAAAATAAACTAATTGCATTAGGGACTCGAAAAATTCGAGATGATTCTTAATAAACTGCGCTACACATTGAAATAGCCGAAAAACGGTGCCGTTTATGAAAATTTAAGAAAGAAAACCTTCAGCATGGAATTGGATAGCAAAATTTTTCAAAGAGTGACGCATACAGCAAAAATTTTCAATTTTTAAGATTTTTTTTAAAAGTTCCGTACTTGATATAAGTTTGTTGTGTATTTCAATGTATATTACGGTTTGTACAAAAACAATCTAAAATTTTGAACTGTTTGACATAAGTTTTTTTCCCTATTTATTTACCAAAATCACGTGTTTTTTTTCCGAAACACAAGTTTGCTTGTGTTTAGAAAGAAATTGAGAGCATTTTATAGTTTTACACGTTCTAGAGAAAATAACTCGATTTAGTGGTATTTGGTTTAAATCCGTTTACGCAATCAAACAAGTTATGTTCACGAAATTATGTCCAAATGGATTAAAAATTTTATTGCAGATTTATTGAGTGTTTCTCTGTCTGGAACTCGGATCAGTCATTTGCTTAGTTTAATTTTTGTTGCTTGCTACGAAATCTGAAGTGTGTTTTCAGATACGTTATTTATCTACTTTGTTTTAAAAAGCTTTTTAATTAATAACTTGTTTAATTCTTTTCATTATTAAAATAGTCAGTTTTATCCACTATTGTACATTGAATTAAGTGTATAAAGGACATACCAACAGATTTATGGGAGAATGCAAAATCTTTTTCTCCTGTAATTTTTTTAATTATTGTATGAATATACTGAGTAATGTGTTAATTAATATGACGAAAAATATATTGGAACGTTAATTATGTACCTTGAAATAAATTTTTAGTGTAGAATAGGATAAAATCTACTGAACGCAATTGTGATGATCTTTCTGCAACAAAATACATACATCATACAATATATGATCTCCAAAATAAAGTTTTTTATCGGAATTAAGACTAGAAAATACTATGGGATAGTAAATGATTTGTAACAAGACAACTGCTGTCAGCTAAGCCTGTTTTCTGATAAAGTAAATTTAAAGAATTAATGAAACTGTTACAATTCAGATTTATTTTGTTTTGTTTTTAAGTTGATCTTATTTAACTGCAACTGAAGAATGAAACAATATTATCCTTAGATAATGCTGCAGTGCATAAGCTTAACACGAGCATAAATGTACGAGTCACGTGAGGATCAATCCGTCTTTGGGGAAATTATTCTGGGTGACAATTAAGTTAGTATGGAAACCACAAGATTAAGGTAGAATTAGTGCCTGTGCGGATCATTAGCCACTATTCTGCAGATCTGGGTCGCAAATAGTTAATCATCATTGAATTTGGATGGAACGATCTCAAATCATAAAGTTAATTTTCGACGAAATTATATATCCGAGTGTTTTAACTTTGGTCATTTGTGTCTATTAAATGTTTACGTGGTAGGCTTTCATTTTCTGAAGTTTTAGATCGTTAAAATGAATTCAATTAATATTATTTTAGCAGGAAAACTGTAATTTTTAATGAGCATTCTGGTTGTTTGTAAGAAGCTTTTTGTTCACACACACGTTTTTTCAACCCCTTGTACTTTAGCTAAACTCTTCTATAAACATCTATTGACAAAATATAAAGGGAGAAAATGTCATTTTGCAATAACACATGACTAAGCGTAGGATATGAAGTGTCATATCTTGCAATTTACTTGCATTAAGAATAAAAAATGATAATTATGTAAGCAAGTTATTGTTGATGAGGCTAGTTATTAAATATTTCGTTTTTTATGTTTAGATATGTTTGCATAGTTTAGTTCTGAATGAATTTATGTCAATTGTAATGGTATTATCTAATTTAATCATCACAAGTCGCGGATAGATTCTTATTCCTCGCACTGTAAGCTATTAAAATTTACGCGCTGTTCCATAATATTCTCAAAACGATAGTGAATCATTTTTATAAATAATTTCTTAGTCTGTTTACCATTCTCTTAGACTACTTTGTTCACATTCTATTCAGTTGCAGTTCGATGCACTGCAATGAGTACATTTCCAGGCTGTGAGTTACGGGCAATGAGAATTAATTATTGGCTTCAAGAAAATAACAATTCCCTGCTAGTGTGCATTTTTCGTACCATTAATTTTATTTATTTATTTATTTTAGTATAAAATTTACCAATTTCGTGGAAAAAAAAAATTAGTAGTACGTATTATTCAAAAAGACTTAAAATTTTGTGACATTTTTAAAAAAATGAAATATAATTTTTTAGTACTGAAATTTGTAGAAATTAATACTGCGAAAGCGTAACGTTGGCCTGGAATGGCTTCAAGTCGAAGAGACAATGCTTTGGCGATTCAATTGTGATAAATCCATTTTGGTCATCTCCATCAGCCGATGAACAATACTTAGTATCTTAAGAAGTTATGGTGCTGAGGCCCTGAAAATCATTGATGAAACTTGTATTACTTTCTTTATGAAATTAATACAAAATGAAAAATTTTCATCAGGGATTATGTATAGTTAGCCTGCTCTCTTCCACCTGTTCTGGGGCAAAACGTGAAGGAAAGCTGATTCTCCTGAACAAGTTGTCGACAAGTTAGTCATCAACGAATGTCTTGCACGAGGAAGTGCCTCTCGGCGCTTTCTAAATTTGACATTTCAATCCGCAAATCTAAATGGCGATTTTCCACCCGCTTACTCGTGTCCATATTTCCAATTATTCATCATCGCCAGTCGTGACCGGAATACCCGAAAGGCCCAGGCCAAAAACTGCGAGGCGTCAAAAAGCTCCGATTATTGGGAGGACGGTAAAACTCCATTAATGATCCGTAACAAGGCATTATTTTGGCTTTTGTTTTTCCCTTTCTTATTTTTGGCTATCCATCAAATATTCGAGTGTGCATCCACTACGTGGAGTGACGATGAGTGTTGTAGAGAGGAGAAAAAAAAATTTACAATGTAAAAATAGTAACTAAGCATGACCGTGGAAGATGAATGTCTTCCTCTGACGTCACTTTTACAGAGGAAGTGCCGGCAGGGAGAGAAAGCATTTTGTAGGTGCTAAGCCTCCTATTGCATACAAGAGAAAGATTTTCGTTTTTTCAATTACCGTATTGGAGGATTCCCGTTTTGTATCCAAGGTTGTACTATCAGGAAATGTCTCTTTAAATTGCTATAAAATTGTGAGGGTAATTTATTTTTCAGATAAAAAAGTTACAATTTTATTATTTATTTATTTCATATACTTTTTTTTCGAGAAACTAGTATTGATTTCTAATCTACTAAATATTTTTTTAATTAATCAAAGTTATTGGAAAGAGGGAGTTAATGAGAGATCAAATTTGGTACAATATGAATAGATTCATTTAGAATAAACAAAGCGCACATATCTGTATTAATATCTACAATTTCAAACATTTTTTGCAGCAATAATTTTTTACTGAAGGTGCTGAAGGACATAGATCCAGAAAAATATCCAACATACTTTGTTCAGTCACATTTAACAAATCAGATTTAATACTTCAAATTTTTCATTGTACATACAGTTGTATTGCCCTTTCCATAAAATATAATCTTGCTTTATTATTCACAATTAATCTAAATTCCGTAGACAATATTTTCCAATTTTTACGAATATTTAAGTGAATCAAACTAAATTATGTACTTTTGTTTCGAGTCTGAGTTTGTAGACAAGTTTTTTGTTACAGATTGGTGATACATTGAATGAATATTCATAGTAATTAAATGTTTTTCAAGAATTTTCTGGGTTTTAATTTTGATATTTTTTGAATTTTTTCCCCCTTGTTTAGGCACTTTATTATTCCTCCCCTCTTCAGTATTGGCTGAATCATTGGGATCAGGATACGTGCCAAGGCCTTGTAAACCATCATCGAACTTGTATAGTTCCTTCTTCGGTTACTATTATTCATCAAAAGCAGTTCAATTATCAAAACTGGCCTCGACGCCAAGCTTTAATCTGCCACGAGTTAAAATGTTTACTTTAATCTCACCGTTGTAAAACGGTGCAATTAATGCACTATCAAGTATAATTTCACAATCCTAAGTTTATCATAGTTTGATAAGTGTTTGATTAACTCATTATTGTTTCTTTAAACCCGCATTATCTATAATACTTAAAGTCCTATTCATATCATCGTGGGAAACTGACTTTCTGGCTTAGCCTTAGTTTACTCAAAAGGTTACGGACATCACGTGTTCTATATCAGTCCCATTGAAATACTTTGGCACTCATTTCATTGACGTCAATTCTGAATGCAATATTATCTGGTAGTTATGTTTAATAGGTAGCACTTTCTAGATTATTTGCATGCAGTACATAAAAGATATATAAATAAACATCGTTAGAATAAAGAAACGTGTTCAGAGCTTTGTCCTAGGAAAAGGTTTAACTAAATATTACCCTCTATTACCAAATATGATGGAAGAAGTAATGAGTTTAAAAAAATATATTTTGGGGGCAAAACTGATTAGTTCTGGTCTGGTAGGTTTTAAATATTATAAGGTTTCCCTTCGATACTTTTTTTGGGGGGGGAGGGGGGATTTAAAAAGTAGTTAAAAACAGACGACGCTATTCCTGATGACTTGGAATCAGTAGCATGTTCTTGAGACACTCATTGTAACAAATAAGGTTCCTCCTATACAAAGTTTTCATACGATGTGTACCAATGTTTACCATCATGCTTATAAACAGATGCTGTGAAACTTCCGAAAGTTGGACACTTAAGGATACCTCGAAAAGTGTCCAACTTAAAGAGGCATCTTTCAATACATGGCTACGTTCCGTTTCCGAGAAAAGTGTCCAAGTTGTGGAGCATTTCAATGTGGGAGGTTACACTGTATATTCTATTATAGTATTCTACGCTGGTGTTTTTGAATGGGCACGCGGATAAGCAAATTTATTGACTAGTTCACTTCTAGGGACATCATTGTCGTATTAAGGCATAAGTATTTATTTATAAATTGAATTGACTTTAGTCCAATCCTTTGTATTCATCTACGGATTTGTTTTTTAAAAAAGAAATCTGAATTCATCCACTCTTGGATTGCTTGTATCAGTAGCTTGAACAGGGATCAGCTGTCAAATTTCTCTTCCAGTCACCGAGTAGCCGACGTCTTGGGTTGAGATTCGCACTTTTAAAGAGTCGACGATTCGCATCAAAACTAAATCGCTGAAAATAATGATTGAAGCATTATAATTTCATCATTTTACCTGCTACATAAAGATTCGCCATGCCCGTATGCTTTCGGCAGCGGAGTGTAACTGAAAAGTTTAGGAAATTTCCACTCAGCAAAAAAGCATACATATGATCAGAAAAGTGCGAATGATTGCGAGATTCTCGAAAAGCCTCGTTTTCTCCTGACAAAATTTTGATCCGAGAAAACTATGACTGACAGAGATTGAAGGAAGCTATTATCAAAACTAGAGTGGTGTGAAGATTGAGCTGAATTTTTCCGAAGTCGTTTACATATAGCATTTCGCATCCATTTTGTTCAAGCTGTTTTACTTTTTGTGGTGAGACAGGCAATGGGAAATTTATAATTAGCTAGCAGTGCTGATGGGATGACTTTGTTTACTTTCCTTTCTGTTTTGTAATTTGGAGAGGTTTTCGTCTACCGTGTGCTGACGTTTCGGGGGGAAATGCTTGGCAATGATCGTAACTGGGGGGGGGAAATGGGGGGGTTTGTGGGAGATCTTCGCAAATCAATGAGATGATAGCGAGTAATTTTTATTTATTGCTTGTCTTTTGCTTCAAATGGATTCGTTCTGGAATTAATTATAGTAAAGAGGCAAAGTTTTGTAATAGTAGCTAAAATTCAACATAAGTCATAACTTAAGAATAACCTGCAGGTTATTTCTAAAATGGGAAGAAAGAAAACAATTTAAAGACATAGATGCATTTGAAAGTTTTAAAAAATTTTGTTTTAATGTGCCAACTTGGTTCCCAAGACAAAATTACCGAAGTAAAACGATACCTATTTATTTTTTACAGTACATAAATTAATGATTATGAGATAAAAAATTATGATTATGAGATAAAAAATATCGTTACAATCTTTTTGTATTTTATATAGTAAAATATACAAAATATTATGCACAATTAAATTTAACTGAATTTCTATTAGCACTCTTTAGAAAAAATCTTGACTTGTTGGAAGTAATCATTCCGAAATGAAGTAAAACTTGCATGCTTAATTCTATGTCATTCTTCATGTACTGTTCTAATTTTATAGTAAATATTCACTTGTATTCGTTTGCATGCAATTGAAGATGATTTTATACAGTGTGCCAAATCAGATACTAATCATTTTTTCTTTTTTTAATCACGTGATACTGACTGAGCTCATCGTTCATATCTGATTGGCTTAGACATCGCTTTATTAAATGTCATGATTTGGCTCAGTATGACAATTTTTCATCTTCCTAGTTGGCTGTTTCTAGTTGCATAATTTTTTACATTAATAACTATGATTCAGACTCTGAAAAATACTAAGAGCATTCATGGTGCATTTCATTTATGTAAAAACTTAATATTCTGAAGCTAATGCCAAGGAAAGGAGAAGAAGTGACGCTTCATAAAATTATGTTATTATTCATAAAATAACTGTTTTTAAGCGATATCTGTCGAATTTGAGTTTTCCAACAGTAACAATTCTTGAATAAAATTAGCCTTTGTAATAATTTTATTCAGAAATTGCAGCATGCAAAGTTGTCAGCCTGTAAGATTTAGCAGTGAAACTCTTATGATTGTACTGTAAAATTATATTTATATGGTGTGGGATTTTTGCCGATATTCTGCTTTTCAGAAATTTTTTGATATAATCTTCCTAGGCAGGAAAAATACTGATGATTTACTTATTAATTTTGTTCAATTGAGAAAACCCAATTTTATTCTAAGTTTTATTCTAACAACGAGTTCTTTTATTGATAATTGCATAGTAAGCATTATAGAAAAATTTGAATGTCTGTGCTTATAATTTGATCTAATAATTGTAACAATAAAATAGGAAAATTAATTTATATTTATGTTCTCTATCTGAGTTGGACCCTGCTTCTAAAAAACCAAATACAGTACTCAAAAGAGATACGAAGATTACTTAACGAACCAAGCATCAGAAACAAGTCTTAAAAGCTATAACCACTATAAGATTGTTAAACTGTAGCAAATCATACACTTCTTTTTTCTTGGCGGCAGATATTTCCTGTTAAGTAGTATTTTGTCATAATTATTTTGACATCTAGTGCCACGCAAATACGCGAAGCGAAGAAAGTCACACAGCATTTCGTATTTTATGCGTATTTGCTTTTCATAAATAAAAGCAAATTGTACAAGATTAGTGTTTTTCTACCATTGCCAAATCCGGTGTCATGGCGGAAATTCGGAAAGTCACTGATCGGCAGATGTAGCAGTGTTCTTTTTTTCCCATTTTCCAGACGAAGAAAAGCTTTTCGGAATTATGCACATTGTTGGTAACTGGATAGCATTTATTATGGTGGAGGAACAAGCATCCCAGAGCAAAGAAACATTTTTTCGGTGGATTAGACGAAAATGTTTCCATCTTGTAAAAGGGGTGGTAAATCCGCATATGCTGTTCCAAAGTTCATTGTTAGGTGGATAGAGAAAATGTATGCAAGCCGAAAATTTTCAGCGTGTTGCAATTGGCTGTTGCAAAATAGTTTATCAGAATTTCTTGAGAAAGTTTATGAATAAATAAACAAATGATGGAGAGTTTAGAAAGTGGTCGTTTACAAAATTTCATTCACTTTTTAAAAATATCTGATTCAAATTCATATTTTTTTACTGTAGATAAGAAACACGTATATAAAAATTGGAAATTGTGGAGGAGTAGCTAAGTAGTCTATAAAAATTAAATGAAATGCTGAATATGTTTAAAGTTTATTAATATAGGTTTAATAATTTCCTTGCCGTGGAGTATACAAACAAAACATTCATTTCGTGCTTTGTCATTTTACCGGCATTCTTTTCGTCAAACAATAGCGTGATCGTTGGTAAGGATCTTGCTGTAATTAGGATGATTTTATTGCTGTGTGTCATGAGATTGCTGTGTAAAATTCTTAAAATCTAAAAATAAAATTCCATGAAAACTAGATGTCACCCAAGAGCAAGACTTCGCTTCAATTGAAAAATTTAATGTTTTTGTTGGAAGTTTACATTTCTTCTTTACTCCCTAATTTTCTTTTAAAATATTCCTCCCTTTTCACATCACCCACTATCCACTTACGCAAAATAATAATAGTAAACTTTATAAACATGTTTACTTATGCATACATCCCAAACTGCACCAGCGTTATTGATTTGTTTGGCAACGATATAAATTTAAATATAATGAGTGATTCATCTCCATTCTGCATATCCGGCTTTGATGATGGCAAGCCTCTCCAATGCCATTCACTCACTCACTGACCCGTTGATACGAGTAGTTAGGATTTTCTTTCCTTTTTTTTTTTTTTTTCTCTCGACCCTCTCTCCGAATCCCTATCTTTTAAAATTTGCTCACACTCATATACCACTACATGGATGACGTCATACGTACGCAAAGCCAATTTGATTGTCGCACTTTATTATTCTATTTCATCGAGGGGGGACTTGCTTGATATAAAAGAGGGAAAGTGGGGAACGAAAGGGTTATCTCAGTATCGATCGATTAATAGCGGTGTGATTCATTCATAAAAAGTTTGCATACGTGGTCGCTAGGCAGAGGACCGTGAAGGCAACCCTTTGTTGCCAGTGGTAGCAATTTTAAATTTTTAGCGAAGTATTGCGCACTGGCTGTAAACTCACTGCTAAAACTGCAGTTGCACTTTTCAAATAATTTATTCTAAGAAAATGCTCTTGGATTATTTTCCAAGAATCAGCTCTATCTAATTCGAGCGATTTGTAACTATGAAATTACGTTTCTAGTACTTTAATGTCCGTATAAGCTGTCGTTTGAATTTCATGGACATTTGATTCATGACACATTTGTGATTTTTATGAAAATAAATTTCGCATAAACTTTCTATTTTGAAAAAGATTTCAAAGGAACACATTTGTTTAAACGCATCTTGAATGAGTAGGTATGGAAATAAATAAATAAATAAACAACATTCTAGGATTTTTTTTTTTTTTTTTTTTTTTTTTTTCAAAGCAATGAAAAAGATTGTCTGTGGAAAATATATTTGTTTCCGTTGTATATTAATATTTCAGAACGTTTGTGTTTTTAAAGCAGTTATAAAACTTTGACAAAAGAATTCAAAGCTCAGAGTTCACGTTTACTCAGATTTCTTTCTAATTTACCCAAATTTTGTTGATTGTGATGCAAAACAATACATACGTAATGGGTTTTGCTTATGCAAAAACCTATATTTCTAAAGATATGAGCTTTTGTGAACCACTTTTATCAGAGTTCAGCGTGATCCCTGAAGCCATACTGTATGCCATGTAAATGTAGCCATCTTGATATTTTTTACAATTCGGTAAAAATTATTTCCAGTTCTATGTAAATGGCAGGACGTTGTGTAAGTAGGTTTAAAAAATTCAGATAAACTGGCACCTTCTTCAACAATTTCTTCAAATTGTATAAGAGTTTACAATTCTATGTATGCTTTGTACGCTATGTATGCGTTTATCTAAGAGTTTTTTTAATGCTACCGCTTTTTTATTTGGAAGTAAAAACGTTGCTGTCATAGTTTTGTTTGATATCAATGCTTGCTTTATACTGACTTCTGCGAAAATGTGTTACAAATTCTGGTAGATTGAATTTAACTTTTAAAGAGTGTGACATTTCTCTAAATCCTAAAATTTGAATTTGTCAATCAATTTTAAAGAAAAGTCAGATGTGGGATGTATTGATATAGACGCCAAAACTAGCAAGACCCTCCCCCCCCCCTCTCTAATATTTTCAGGACTTGAATCTAACAAAATACAGTTAAACATCCGAAATTTCTGGTTCCCTTAAAAATTTTTCAACAAAAAGAGTTAAATATATCTATCACGTTATAGTCTCATTTCGCTACCCCAAAACCTGTTCAATTTAGGGATGAGTCCAACTTTAGAAGCGGAACTTTATACATGGTTATTAAAAATGTTATTTTAAAATTGAACTGTGCTAGTATTGTTAGCCAGAAGCCAGCAAAAAAACTTATCATAATGAACCAGTAAATATGCTTGATTTCATGAATGAATATTAGTGGTGATTATGCCGTATTTCCTCGTACCAGAGCCATCTGTCCTTGACATCAATTTATTCCGGAGAACTGTTTTTGCAATGATATAGAAATTGCCCAAATTAATGGCACCTTAAAATTAGCAGCAAGTTTGCAGCGGTCGATGTTTCAACCGTTAGCTTGAAGCTGTGAGCCACAATTCAACCCTAACTCGTATGCGACTTCTGTATGATTTATCCTCTTTGAAATCTACAGGTAATGAAGGATTTGTTTTGGAGATGCTGTAATTGTTCTTGTGTTCTTGAAATTTTGAGGAGGGCTGCACAAAAGGCATGACGTTGATGTAAATAGATTTTTTTTTTTCTCTCTCTTGCTCTCTCTCAGTCAGCCTGAACTTTGCTCACAATTAAGCGGCCTGAAACTAAATAACTAACATCGATTTCTGGAGTTTTCGGCATATACTTGCACACGCATTATGTGCGCGTGCGTTTAATTTGACTGTCAACGGGTCCCCAAAAGTTTGACACGCAATTTCGGGTTTTGTATTTTTCTGGAAACGGTGGGACGGGATATATTGAGGAATGGAGGGATGGGGGGGAGGCGGAGGGGCCGTGCGAACGTAATTAACGAAATCCATTCTTTATTCGAACGTTGAGTGACTATTAAGGGCTATATTTCGTCCGTCGGTTGACAGGGAAATCTGCCGTTTTAAGAAAACGGGCGTTCTTTACGCGCTTTCCCGCCCGCATATTTTGTATGTCAAAACGTCTGTCTGCCGATCGCCTCAGTTTCCCCGCCTCCTCCCCCTCCCTCTTTCCTAGAAGTTTTCGAAAAGCGAAAAATTTCATTTCGAAATCGGAAAATTTTAACTGTGTGTGTGGGGGGGGGGGGCACGCACAAAACGTCAACCGGGTGACTGACGATTTTAAAAGCGCGAGAGAGAGAGAGCGCCGCGCCGCGCCGCATAGTTTGGAAAATTAACGACGGCCTGGACTTTGTGGGCATTAACTATCATAAAAACTGGCTGGAGAGAGAGAGAAGACGGGGGTGGGGGGGGGGCGCTTTTCCTTCTAGAGAGACCTGGCCCCGTGCAATTGATGGTTGATTACTTGATTGTGGGGTTTGCCTGAGTAATGAACTTTTCGTTTTCGTTACATTCAGGGGAAGAAATCCAACAATGTGCTCGACACGGCGGTAATTAATTGCACATTGCAAGACCGACTAACGCAATTATGTCGCGACTCATTATCTGCTCGACGAATCTGGCTCTGCGACTAAATATTGATCACCGAATGCAACTAAAGATGAATAGTTCGCGACAAATCGGAAAGATATATATTTTTTTCCCCCTTCTTCTGCCGGTTGTCTTCCCGGACGCCCCCCTACTTCTCTTCTTAATATGTATATTCCCTGTTCATATGTGTGTACCCCCGCTTTTCACTCTTTTCGCTAATTTCTCCCCCTTTTCTTGGCGCTATTCTCTCCCCACCCCCGCCCCCTTTCTCTCTCGGCAAAGAACGGGAGTGGGGGGGGGGGGAATATAGATAAACCAAATCAGATCTTCGGATAAGACACAAATGACATCATTTATCATAGAAAACCATCGAGTATAAACCGAAAATGAAAGAAGACGAAAAGAGTGTTGTGGGGGGTGGGTGGAATCTTTTAAAGCAAAAGGGGGTTGGGGGAGGGCGCCAAGCGGAAATAATTGCAGCTCACTAGATTTTGCGAATGCTTTGCCCGCTTTAAACAGTGTAAACGAAAATTAAGACGAAACTGTTTTCTTCGCCGTTATCAATCACTGCATGAGGAATGCGCTCGCTCTCGCGTTTTGGAATAATCATTCGCGAAGGAGGTGGAGAGAGAATATATATATAAGTTTTATAAAAATCGCGGAATTTTCAGCATCTGTAAACGGGACCTGGCAGAGCAAAAGTTTTGTCCGGAGAATAATGGAAGGTTTTAAAGGGGGGGGGGGGGTGTAGAAGAAGATGGAGCGAAGCGAGTAGAGAGGGAACGAGAGAGTTTTCCCTCGAACAGCAAACTATAATGTCTTTCTTCCCTAAAATTTTCTGCAATTCTGGCAAAAAGAGTTGATGCGAGGTTCGTTCTCTCCCTCTCTCTTCGCACATATTGTGTGTGTGTGTGCTCCCATAGAAATATTTTAAATTCTTTGTTGAATAATTAGCTGTTACAATCGTAAGCTGTCTCTTGATTCGGCGTTGTGCACCATGTAAATTAATATAGGTTTAGGTGATTGAATACAGGAACTAGATTAAGACCTGGGACAAAGTTTTCGGCGTGTTTTCTTTTCTTTTTCACGGGGGGAAAAACTGTGTTGCTGAAAAGGAACTCTATTATTACATGCACGTTTTCCCCCTTATATCCTAATTGTTGTCGGGTTGTTTAGACACTTGCTTTACAAATCGGGTCATTTTTCTTGAGCGCTCGCCCACCAGGTACCCCCCCACCCCCACCCCTCCTGATGCTGCAATAGGAAATGGATTTCGGATCAACTGTTCCCGACTTGCCCGGGTACGATTTTTATCGGGTGGTGCGTCATAACTCTTTCTGTAGGCCTTCCAGGAAACAAAATGATAACGCATAAATGTACGCTCTCTGCTTCATTTCTCAAGAAACAGTAGGCATCGTCGAATTCAAAGTTTTAGTTCCTAAAAAGTTTTGACATGCACCTGTGTATATTTCTTACATTCGAATGCACGGTTATGTAGCAGGGCCGTAACCGTGATAAAATGCTAGGTAGGGCTTTGAATCTAGTTCAGGGTGCTGACCAAATATAAGTACACATTAGTAGTCTTTTTTTTTTGGGGGGGGGGGGTAAATTTGTGTATCTTCTCTCGAGTATTTGCTGCACAAAATGCCGTAAAATATTTGCCATTCATTCCACTGATATTTTTTTCATTGCGATTTAATGAAAAGTATTCGAAGAATACTTTTGAAAGCATGAGCCTTAAGAAACCTTAAAAAAGGAAGAGTGGCAGATCTGTGTTTTTGCTCCTTTTTGGAAAAATTCAAGATCCAGCACTACATGCAAGCCAATAGCAACAAAATAATTAGCGTGTAGAAATCTGGCAATTGTGATGAGAAATTCTCACAAAACAATGGTTATTTTTAATGATTTAAAATTTAACGATGGTTAAAAAATACTCGTTCCCTAACTTTCGTATTTACTGGTAAATTTACGAAAAACTTTGAAATATTAAGGAAGGCTTTGAGATGATAGCTAGGTAAAGATTTAGTTCCCGTAGCCCCGTTGTCTGGTGACGGCTATGAATGTGTTGTTTTCATGTTCTACACTAAGCAGTGTTGAAAAGTTTTCTGGAATTCTTTGATTATCAGTTACTACTCTATTTCAATAAAATAATAGTTCAAGAGAGAGGGGGGGGGGGTTCTCTACAGAAGTCATTTATAATATTGTAGCACAGGCTTTAAGGGAAAAAAAATTGTGTGGCCCTTTTTGCGAAAATTTAAGTACTTTCTGAGGACTCTTTGCACTTTACTAAAATTATAGTACCTGTAAGCATAATTTCATTCTTGTAATGGTTTATTAATTTTTGAAGCTGTTGGGCTTCTTAGTATGTTCTTGTAACACTTAGAAAATTAAACTGCTGGTAAATATTGAAAATATTTTAATTTCTCCCATAATGACTTTTTTTTTGTGTGTGTTGTTATTTTATACCTTCTCACGTCAATTTCTTTCTATCCAGAGTGGTTAAATTTTTTCATGTGAGGGTAGTAAAACTTTTGTTTATTTTGAAGGAATGCCGAATGAAGCTTTACCGCTGAAACAAAAAATAAACAAACATACAACATTAAACATTAATTAATTAAGTTACAAACAATCCATGACAGCTTAGTCTTATGAATTTTTAAAAATCCGCCCGCTTTCTTTGCGGGAGAGGGTGGGGGGAGATTGTGATTAAATTATTATAATTTCAAGACTAGTTTAATGTAAATTTATCTTAATCATTTATTTGCAGTTTTTTTTTCTTTTAACGGTATTGCAATCTGAAATTTTCAACAGTGCTACAGTGAACAAACTTTATAAGGAAACACCATGGAACAGAACTTCCTCTATAACGAAGAGACTTTTGTTTTGGTTGATCTAATGTTAAAGTAGAAGAGACACGAAACCTTGCAATGAAAAACACTTTATGAATGACTTATGGCTCCTTTTAATTAGTATTTTGTGGAACTTAGTAACCAAATTTTCATCGATACATATGAGTGATATCTGTTCATCTTACTTCTTGAAGCAGGCTAGGACCGCATGTGACGCACTCTTTGCTTTGGACCAATTTAAACTTTTCTATTTATCGCATAAAATTACAATTCAAATGAAAAAGTTAGTGCTGAACATTTAATTAGATTTACAAATGTGTTAATTATTAATTTTAATTATTTAATAATACTTATATTTTACTAATAACTGTAGCATATCAATATATTCGTAACGTTATTAAAAAAAAAAAAAAATGATAACTGTACCTAAATATTTCATTATGAAGTTGAAACGAATTTTTAAAATATTTTTTTATTGAAAAGTTTTTCTTGGGTTCTTTCATGCTGATTATAAAGAGATTTGATTGTCGCTGAAAAAAGCATTAATAAATCAAAAAGAGTTTCCTCATTTACTGGATAGCATTGGAGTGCGTTCTATAACCTGCATTTTCTGAATCAATCATTGTCTGTCTGTCCGTCTCGTAACCGCTCACATGACTGTACGGTAGGAATCTTACAAATCGTCCCGCCCACTATAACTAAAGCTCTGAATAGACATTAGTCCTTAATTTCCCTTTTAATGTGAGCCTTAGTTCTTGCTACATCATCCTTGATTGCAACAATGGCGCTCGGGTAAACCAACGGTTCGTTGCAGTCGGACATCTTTTTCTATGGAATCATTTAATGGCTTACCACTCGCTGAGCAAGCCTGTGATATATCACATTCATTTTGGAATTTGAAATGCTTTTATTTCAAGGCAGGTAAACACTCGCGGCTGCACCTGGTTGATTATTATAGTCATATCTGTCTTCGGTGCAGGCCTCCATGACGACAAGAGGACATTGTAATGAATGATTGTCAAGTACTGGTATTGAGTGTTATTTTGCTTTAATGGTTCATCATCTAGGCGATTTGAGTTCCTCTTGTTTCCTTTTTCGGTCGTTTTATTACGATTGGTCTGTTTGATCAGCAGCTAGTGACTTTTATATATATATATTGTCTGATTTAATGTTTACAATCGTAATAAATTTTCCTGTGGTTCAAAAATGAAAGATAAATGTTGAAGTGCATTAATACGATTTTTGCAGAAAGTTAATGAAGCAAGAGGGAAGATTTTATAATTTATTTCATTAGCCTTATGTGAAAAATTTACAGTGTAAAATATTGCAATATTAATAAAATTGTTCTTTGATAGTTATAGCTGTTGTACTTTGAATAATTCTGAGGTAATTCTAAGAATTATATCCAAGAATTATTAATCATTTATAGTCCTTTTTTTAAACAAAAACATAAATCCTAGGTTATAAAAAACTGTATTAATATTAGTTTCTTTCTAAATTTAGGCGATAAATAGTTCATTGCTAGTGTCGTGTGCAGGGTTACAGTTACACAGAACTAAGTAAATTATATATTTCTGACAATGTTTTTCCCTTTTTAAGAGTACTAATCGCTGAATTAAATTTCCGACTATGCATTTATATATTGTACTGAAGTACAAGTTTTCCACGAGAAACTGTTACGACGTTTTAATTGCACTTTTTCAAGCAAAACAAACCGAACCCATTTCGAAAACGTGATTGAAAAAGATGTTTTCATACATATTTTTCCTATTAAACAAAATTTTGAAGTCATATTTTCATTATTATTCGTTATTTGAAAAGTCTTGTTAATGATGATTTTTCAGTTATTTTTACTGTCCGTGCGTGCAAATTATATTTTAATTTCACTTTTTTACCCCCCCCCCCTTCCCGGTTTTTCCCTCTCCGTTCCTCTTTACATGTTAGTTTAGAGCGAATATTTTTATTTTCAGTTTTGATTGTTTTAAAGTTAAATTATTTTAACAACGAGTTTAATCGACAGCTTTAACTCGAGAATATGGTAGTGTAAAACATTAAAAATCAAATTTAGTGATCATTTACTTTTTTATTTAAGCATTTATTTATTTATTTGGTTAATATATTATTTCAATTACATTTTGCGAAAACAAACAAAAATGCAAACATTTGTTTTCCTGGGTGAATTAATTCTCCCAGCAAAATTCTACATCTCAATTATGTATTTAATATTGCAGTGACCAGAAGCCATAGAACTCTAGGAAACTTCCCATGATGTTGTATTCAATTTGCAGTGGACTTAATATTTAATCACTGCGTTATCAGTACGCTCTAGATTGCGAATTTCAAATTCATAACTGTTTGAAATCAGCGGTGAAGTTAGTTTCTAAAGAGTGATTAAGTGCTAAATAACCAATAGTGTTTTGTCGGTAAGTGTAAGGATTTGGTACGCATTGTGTTGTGTGATGGGGCAATATTTGGAATGAAAGTAAAGTTTGGATTTCACAATGGATATTGCCTTGCTGGTTTGTTAAAAATTAACGTACTGTGGTTATTTTGATGCAGCTGGCATCTATTCTTTCCATCATGCTCGTACAGGGATGCCACCGGTCAAGGAAAATATGGTAAACGTGCAGTAGTCAGGGAATTTTGGCAGAACATAAAAAGTCACAATGTGATCTGGAATTTCAGAAGTCCACATTTATAGGTAATTCTCCATTTTGTTCTAAATCTGCTGTAAATAGGACTTAGGAATACAAAAGATCAACTATGACCGACACATTGCCGTTGTGAAATGCATGTATATCATAACAACGCAGGGGCGTAGCCAAGGGGGGGGTTAGGGGGGGTCATAACCCCCCATGAGGAATTTTTTTCCATACAAAATGTATATTCTTCACTACATTGTCACACCCACGTATACATATATATGAGTTGTAGTAGTCGTAACCACCCCCCATCCCATGACAAATTTCTGCCTACGCCCCTGTAACAACGTAATGTAGAATTTCATCAGAAAAGATTTCTTATAGACCAGGGAAATTAGTAGCATGGAATTATTGAGTTTTTCTCAGCCGAGTTTTCAGAAATAGAGCAGAATCCCTATCATTTGATAATTGCAAAGCACTTCTATTGAAATATGCCTTGATGATTAAAACTATGCAGTTGTATTTGTTGTTTTTACTTTATTTACTTTCCTATAAATATTTTTGTTTACGGGGGAGAAAACAGTGTTTTATTTAGATAGGCTTTTTAGTGTTCGTTTTCGTTTGTTATTTTATCAATGCTTGTGGGATTTAGATGAAAGGGAAATATGGTATAGAAATTCCGCTGTGTATGCAAGAACAGCTCTTCTAAAAGAGGTGGGTGTAGAAAATACACTATTGAAGTATGGATCTTTTTAGGATATGGCAAATATTAAAAGCATATAATCTTTTCAGTTTGGATTTAATTGTTTCTCCGATTATCGCAGTGTATATTATTTATTTAAGGAAAATGTTTTAAATAAAGATTAGGGGTGTGCAATTATGTTGTATCAACAATCCTTGAATTTTATTGAACATATTGAATGGTAATTTCCCATGATTTCACTGGAATTGAGGCAGGTTTTCACTGAGAGACGCAGAGATTAGTTACTGAGATTATATAGTATATCCTTATCTGGATGACTGCGCTTTTGAATGAATACCATACTTTGTGTGGCCACCGTACTCAGTATTGATGCCTTTCTTATGCTTATTGAAGAAGGAAAAATGCCTGCGTTTATCTGTCCTTTAATGAACCGCGCCCATTTGATTTTTTTTGCTATGTTGTTTCTGTTTTTTAAGCGATTCATATCTTTCTTCCTGTTGCGCGCGTAGAAAATTTCTAATGCAGTTCTTTTTTAAAATGGACTCGATGCTGTGTGGGATTTTAATGATATTTTCTGAGAAAAAGGAGCCCACTTATTTGAAAAATAATTATGGAAAGCTGGGCTGGGGGAAATCGGTGTCTTTAATCAAGAGTGTAATTTCATAGCTGTAAGTGTACACCTCCTGCATTTACACTCTTTGTGTAAAAGGGCTTGGTGTTCTTCATTGTTTGAAAAATGCTTTAAAACACTTTATGGTCGCGATTAAGGCCACTCTGCAGATTAAAAAAAATAATAATACCTGTTTTATTTTAATGTTACGTGCGCAATTTCTTTTTCCGCTTTGAACATCTGTGACCTACATATATGTGTTTTCCATTTTAAACGTATTCATCGCAGAATTTTACGGGCTTCTTAATTCGTGTGTACCCTTAAAATAGTTGTCATGATTCTGATACATTTTAATGGTGTCTTTTGGCCTAATTAAAGCTTGGTCCGCGTGCAAAGTTTGTGTGTACTTTTGTTGCCATTTAACGGCTCTGATGACTCGAACTTACACTTCATATAGCCAAAGTCAAAGACACATTAGATTTCAATTTTATTTTTATTATCTCCCCTCCTAGTTTGTAAACTTTACGAATTCTTCTGTGACCTTCGGCATTTATTGAACATATGTCAACTCCCATACGCAAAAACACATACAAGAGAAAAGCCTGCCATAACATCAACTGAAGCAGAATCAAACAAGCAAGAAGTCAGTTCAACGTGGCAGCTAAAAACGGGAACAATGCTTTAAATAAAAAAAATAGGCATTTTTTATGCCCTCTGTAAAATTAAGATTTAAGACATAACCTAAAACCTCTAAGGTATCGGACAGACTTCACTAGACATCTTGATACTCTAGCTCAGAGGTTCCCAACGGGTAGGGCGAGACCCCCTTAGTGGGCGTAGAGGGCTTGCAGGAGTGTGGGGTGCGATAAAACATGTAAAGAGTATGTGATAATGCATGTTTTTAAAAAAATCATCTTTTTTTTTACTCCAAAACGTGCCTATTTTCGCTTCAAATATTTATTCAAACTTTACCGATTACATTATTTTATAGAAAAGGCGACTAAATGCTCATTTTTGAAGACTAAATAACTGCATGTATGCTGAAGAATGTGGGAGGGGGGGGCACAGGTTAGGAAACCGCTGCTCTAGTTGACCAGACAGCAGATCAGTTGAGCAGTTCTTATCATCTTCTAGAACTCGTGGTTAGAAAATAGAAAATTTTATTAAAAACAAAATCATGTAGAGATGTAAACACACGAAGACCATCCAACAATGTGTATGAGTAACATATTTATAGAAAGTTAATTAATCTGTCATGGCAGATGGCAGTCACTTTTTTGCCGAGTTCTCCGATCCCCTGGCTCTTCATTCTTCGAGTAACTTTGCATTGATGCCACCTCATCAACCTCCGGGAACAAAACTTATCGTATTCTGTAATGTCTGTTATTTTCGGAATGATTGGAACAGGCGAAATGAAGAGAATTTTACCGGGTTGTAGCTTCTGTTTTGGCCCAAGTCCATTGATGGAAAGTGTTCTTTCCGTTCCCAGCATTAAAAAAAGAGAGAGAGCAAAGAAGAATTAGGTTGTCTTTTTATTCATAGTGCGATTATATTTCAATGAAAAAATGCAGAGTTCTTTTGCTTTTATAGATTTTTGTATAAAATTTATATCCATCTTTGTAATCTCTTTACATTTTTATAGGTAATCATTTGAAAATAGCTTTATTAAATAGTAGGAATATTTTGCTACTTGCTGTGTGGGGAGTAGCGACGTTGTTAATCTTTGTAATCTGCTATTAATCTTTGTAAATTTAAGCAATTAATCTTTAGCATTGTGAATTTTTTCCAAGCAATTAATCCTGGTAAATGATAGATTGCGCTAAATTTAATGAAGTCTATGTTTTCATAAACTTTTTTTCATTTTATTTATACTAAGTAGTAAACTCAAAAGCATCATCCAGTCATACGGTCTTATTGAAATTCGGTAGATATTTCAAGCAGCATATAAAATTGTTTATAATGCTCTTAACGAATCTGTCCGATTGTGCAGCAATTTATCTCTAGCTTTATGTAACATATTGCGCAAAACAACCCAGAAAACAGCGAGTATTTCTGAAACTCGAAACGTATGAAATTATTTTATCATTAAAATTTAACCTTCGGGTTAGTTAGAAAATGTGCAAATAAGAAAACCTCCTGCATTCCTCATTGTCGATTGAAAATTATCTCAATTTTTGCGCTAGGCGTGGAACCTCCTAAATTTATCTTTCATTTTTGAGCTTTGAGAATGTCTCATTGTCTATTTTGCTGCTTTTGAAAGTGGTAACATTTTTCATTTTTCTCCCGCGAAGCTGAAAAATCTTATTTTTTATTTTTCGACTTAACAATATTACTGAGTCAAAGGTTTTGTACTCCCAAAGTTACGTGAATGCCACCGAAGATGCTGAAATATAAATGTGCGCTTCTCAAAGAGAAAAAAGCTGCCCTCTTTGTTAGCATTCCAGTCGCACAGCGTAGAACAACGTTGCATGCATGTAATGCTCGATATATTCTTTGCGTGCCACTTGACGCCCTCTCATTTACAGCAAATACTGATAATATAATGTGAAGCTGTATTAAGAAATGAAAGAAAAAAAAAAATAACCATATAAAATAACAGTGTTACAGAATTTTTAAGCATGGGAATGGAGGACTCTTTTCATAAAAGAAAAGAAGTGTCTGTATATTATTATACTTTACGTATTTACATCGCTTTCCGATACAGTTTAAGTATATTTCGTATAGGTTATTTCTGTATGTTATTGTCTATTTATTTTTATTTCCATGATAACGTTTAAATAGGTAATAAATAAAATGACCCTCTCTTAGAAGTCTCCCTATTCTTCCCCCTGGTAGGCTTGGATTGAAGAAAGCAGTTTTCATTATTTTTTTTCTAGATTTTAATCCTTAATTTGCAATTTAAAATTTAAGCTGTTTATGCTATTTAATATACACATATTTCAAATACTTAAATCACAGATCTCTAATTATTAAATTTTGGTAAAATTTAAATTAGTTTTTATAGAAAAACGTGACGTTTGTACTTGGATGCTTCTTCGAATTTGCTTATTTATTTGTTTTTTCAAAGGTATATTAGCTTCATTATCATATGAAACAAGTTTTTGGAGTCATCACATTCCTCACATTTTTTTCCCCCTTCACTTCCGGATTTATGCAAAACATTTCAATCCATTCCAAATCTTGTTTCTCATCTCACTGGCCATTTTCCATACACTTAAGTTTTCTCCAGCGCTTTTTGTAATTTTTTTTTTTTTTTTTCGTTTTTCCCTTCTCAATTTTTTTTCACCCGTTTTGCTGACGAGTTTCCAGTTATTAATGATTCGGGATTCAACACTTCCGTTTATTTATATTTTTTTTTCTCTCTCCTCTGGAATTTTTTTGTGTGTGGTCAAAAGAAAACCGTGCGACATAAAGTTGTTGATGCTCTTTAAATAAGAGTGGATTACTTACCCACTGCATGCCGTAAGATATTTAATACTCTTAATATATCCTTTAATGTGCTTAAAGACAGTGAGGGGGGAAAGTTCAAGATAAACGTCGGTAGGTTTTTTTTATAAGTCAGTTAATATGATATAGATGCTTACCTTAGCTGTATCTGGTTCTCATCCAGATGTTTTCCTGATTACTTTTCCACTGATGATACTGATATATTATAATTTTTTTTTTTCTCTTTCCTTATTTTTATATGAACTGCCTTGACTTTCGTAAATTAACCCCGTGGCTTTTCTTTTTATATTTCCCTGAAAAAGTCTTTCCAGTAAAGATTTTTTAATCGTTTTTATTTCTGTCTGTGAAATTCATATTATATTGCGCTATTTCTTTCTTTTTTTTCTTCTCGTTAATTAATGTATGCTGGAATTTAAAGATTTTAGATGGGGTTTAGTGCTAGATTTAAAAACTCGTTTTTAGGATATTAATATAGAAAGAAGAGATCGTATTGTATTAAATTTTGACGCACAAGAAAGGGGGAGACTCATCTTTAAGCCAAACATCTATGATTCTGTAAATCTTGAACCGTTTCGTTTGCGGTATTCTTTTAGTCTTAATGTGAAAGAAAAAAAGTGTATGTGTCTATTTCTTTTAGCTAGATGGATAATCTTTTGGAACTCAAAATCATGTTTTTGTACCTTTTTTATGTTAGTTATTTGACAAGTTTTCAATTAATTTTTAACTTTCAACACATTTCACAAGTTTTTTACTCTTCTTATTATTCCTTAGTTTTACCAAATTTCTTATCCAATCCAATTCTCTTACATTTTTTTTTTCTCTCTCTCTTTTTTTTTTTTCTTAATGTTTATTTTAGAATTTACTTAGCTCATTACAGACACTCTTCCGGTTTAGTAATTCCTTAATTAAATACACGATATTTTTCCTCACGGGGAGGGGAGGGGAGGGGGGGATCACTTCTATAAAACTGTGTTAAACTAGTCTCATTACTCCACAGTTTACAAAAATGCTGACAGTAGAAATAACGTATTTTCGCGGTACAATACCAAAACAAATCTCTAGCGTCCTCTACAGTACATCTAATAACTCATTCTATCGAAACACATTTTTTTTTTTCCTTTTAATAATCTCAATTTATGAAACCGATTGGCTTCCATGAATATTAAAACTTTAGAAGGAAAAATTTAACCCTGTCATATAATCTAATCTAGATATGTGAAATCTTAAGATTTTAGTCTGGGGCTTGATCCTTTAGATCCCTTTTTACACATAGAAATTTTTCTCCATTTTCTCAGGTTCTGTCGAAGTTCGTTTAGAAATTTTGAAATTCCCAGTTTTTCTCGTTCGGCTTTTTCATTTTAAGTAGATCAGTCATAGCCAACTTATATTTGAAAGATATTAATAGTTTATCTGATATGTGTCGTGAATGTTTTATATTTTCCAGTGTTTCTTTCGGCGAATTAAATTTATAATGCTTCAAGTAATATGATAGTATTATGTTTACTATGCATACACTTTGTATTTGAGGGGGGGGGGTGAAGGGAAAATACTGTGCATGTAGTAACTACTAGTGTATTACACCGTAAAAATATATCTTGAACTTTATACATACATACATATATGTATATTATTTTTCTAATAATCGGCTTTTGAATTTAAAAAAAAAAAATGGTAAACTTGTTCACATGACAGGTCTGAACAAAATAAATACTAAGCTTTAAAAAAAAAAAAAAAAAAAAGCTTTTTAATGGGTTTACCTGTTTTTCTTTTAAACCAAGTGCAAGTGAGCAATCAAGTGGAAGTTGAAAATGTCCTTACATTTTTTAGTCACATCGAGATATTGTATGACTAAGCTTATTTTCTTATTGCATAGTATTAATATCCTAGGTTTGGACAGAATAAAACATCGTAAACCTAAGGCGGTCGATGGTCCATGGCCACGAAATGTAAAATGCAGAAGGAATCTCGGACTTCTTGATTTTTAAAACTTGGCACACTTATTTTATCTCATTCCGATCTCACCGTGGAAGGAGCTTCTAGCGGTGTCTCATCTTCCGCGTGTGCTCTCACCTTGCGAACATGCAAGCACAAGCTGAAGAAGAAAAATTCCCTTATCCCTTTAATGCGCAGTGTTCCCGCTCTGGGAACTCTGACGTTTTGACTGTTGCCACTCACGAAGAATAGATTTGATTTCTATAAAAATAGTTGCGGGTGACATAGCTCCATGAAAATGCTTTATTTTTTAGCACGTCGTTTCCCGTCAAAAAATGGTCACGATTCTTTTTAACAGCACTGACATCTGCTGAAAAAAGAGCAGCCGTTTCCATCGCTCGACTTAACTACCAGCAAGATGGCGGACGATCGAAACGTTCATCGCGTGCCACAGATCTAAAGACCCTTTTTTGACGCAGCTGGCTGTGCCCGGCACAGCCATCTGCCGTCAAAAATGGGTCCTAGATCTGTGGCACGCGATGAACGTTTCGATCGTCCGCCATCTTGCTGGTAGTTAAGTCGAGCGATGGCAACGGCTGCCCTTTCTTCAGCATTGGGAAAGGGTTGCGCCTCAAAGGGTTAACGGAACAGTCTAAGGCAAAAATCTCCACAAAATCTGAAATATGGGTGGGGGGTGGGAGAGTAACCAATGAAAATGTCTAATAAGGTTTCGAGAGAAGTTACCTCTCTCTCTCTTTCACAGCCCAATTCAATTAGCAGCAGTCACTCCGTTTTCGAAAGGCGCGATGGTTCTTTTTCGAGTAACGAGTTTTAAGTATTGTCGTGCAGGGTTTTTTGTTTTTTTCTCCCTTTTTTCCCGGCTGCTGCCGAACAGCACTTTTCATTTGTCTCCTGGGATTGTCGAAACGTGGATCTTGGGTTTTCTTCTGACTGTGTGGACAGTGTTAATTTATTGGATAAATGAACAGCTGAAGCAATTAGGGTTTAGTGCGTGTCGTGTGCGTGCGTGCGTTTGTGCACTGCTGCATCTGTTCTTTTCTTATTATTGTTTTTGCTGCTCAGCTGTTTTGGTGGAAACCGAATTTGAATACAGCTGATGGATTTTCTCTCGCTCCAGATTGAAGGTTTAAGTTCCAGCTTGTATTCCTCTTGAAAAGCGATCGACCTCACAGGACTTTTGAACAGCTTTTAAAAACAAACAAATGATAAACGCTCAAAAAAATTATCAAGGCTTGTTTACCAAATACACTATGCTCTGCTCTAAACAGTAAAGCTCCATGTCACATGGTACTTTTCAGAGAATTCATCAGCACAAAAATTGCCTTCAAAAATGGGCCCGTTAACCCTGTTAAGGAAAACAATTGCGAAATTCCGTATGTTTAGCATTTTTCCCTGGGTGTTTCGCAAATCCTACAGGTCCACTGTTTGTAGCAGTTCACAGTACAACTTGCAAAGCGACATTCTGAATTTTTTCGAGTTTCTAGCTCTAATAAATTCTTTAAAAAGCTGTTGAAAAAGCAGTAAGCGCCACAGGACTCTTGAACAACATTAAAAACAAACCAATAACGTTAAATATGCGAAAAATGAATAAAACTTCTTTACCATATGCACCATGGACTAGTATTAGCAGTCAACTTATACGTCTTATGAAACTTTTAAAGGGGAAAAAAAATTCTTAAACGCAAAAATTGCCTTCAAAAATTTTCCCAAGTGTTAGGGAAATATTGCAAAATTTATTTTGTTTAGCAATTTTTTTGAGTATTGTTCCAAGGTGAAATTTTCAACTTTCATGTTTTGTACGCAGTTTCTGCAAATGAATTATTTTACTGTATCTTGTTTATTATTACAGCAAGTGGTGTGTGTGTGTGTGCAGATAAAAATAACTTATTTAAATTTGCATAATTTTCTATGCGGAATAAATTTACCGTTTGTGATTTCTTTTTCACTTTTAATTGCGCTATAAACGTTGTTGCATTAGTCAGTCACAACTATTTGCCTTTTTAATACATGCACATCATCTTCTAGATATCATCATCATCATCATCTTCATTATGTATCTTACAGTTTAAAAGTGAAATCTCTTGTCTTCCTCCCGCCCTCTTCCAATTTATCTTTTTATTTTTCTATGATTTTGTCCTTATCAGATTTATCGAATATAATCATAATAGCGCATAATTTTCCGACAAACGAATAACAGGAAAATCGAGTGTGTATTTCATTTTTAGTTATCGCCTCACGAACTAAAGACGCCTGGTTAATTCTAGAAAGTACTGCAACACATATCGCCATAAGAGGAAAAGTATTTGCCATGCTTCTCTGTGTTGGGGGAGGGAGATATATGAATGGATCTAAATGGCATTGAATTTGTGATCGTTTTGTTTTCGAATAACGCAATACTATCTGTGAGATTATTTTTTCCAGGTAAAACAAAGGTAATCCAAGATGCTTTACCAGGAAATGAAATGTTGAGTCTCTTTTTGAGGAAATAAATTTAGGCATTCGCCTGTGACATTTATTGTGACTCTCTAATTATGATTACAGAATCATCCTATTTGAAGACCTTTCTGGATGTGTTATAGTCTTATTAGCTATTGTTACGCTCGATGCCTGTGCTCTACGAGGTTTGTTCAGTGTGTACGCTGTGGCCTTTGACCTTACGAGACTGGTCTCGTGCATGTTATAAATGTTAAATGTCAAACAGACATATGGCTTTGACATTGGTGACTGGTGTCTAGTGAGGAAATTATTAAAAAATGAAACCCAACCCAGCGTTAAATGAAATTCGCCAATTTTTTTTTTCATGTGTTCCTTTTGCATTTATTTATTCATTAGTAATTTATATTTAAATTCGTTTAAATAGTTAGAATAGTTTCTTTCCAATCTACAAATGGAATTGTATGCTTTCTGTTGTTAGGGTGTACACAGCATTTATAATTATTTTGCAGATGCAAGGAAAATAACTCGCGGTTTAGCATTATAGTCAATAAGTTTGGAGCGATTTACTTTATACGAACAGTGGAACCTGTCTACGAACCTCGGGAATCACAAAACTGGTGTGGTCATTTTATAAAGGTAACTAAATGTAGTGGTTATAAAGTGAAATTTGACAAAAGTTGTCACTATAGACAGGTGATATATTTAACCAAGGTGTTCACTGTACAAGGCTCCACGGCATATATTTATTTGAAACTACTGAAAAATAAAAAAAATTTCTGAATAAATATTTAACACTAGATATACCGAAGATTTTTTTTAAGGGAAAAAATAGCTACAAACCAGTCATTTTGACTGGTCTTGGTATATCTAGTGTTAAATATTTGACTGCATCAGGAAAAAATTGAATTCAATTTTATTTTTATTTTTTAAGTTGACATCTGCCCTGGAAACTAGTGTTACGCATCACTGTGGAAGGTGATACCGGCACAGATACCTGCGGATGGCTGTTGTGTACTCAACTGTAGTGAAAATAATAAAAATGCCTCTGTTGACACTAGACGAGAGGGAGAGAAACTTCCGATTATTTGTGCATGAAGGTTGGTGGATCTTCCATTAAAAACTCCGGAATTACGCAGAGAAGTTCTCTCTCCTCGCCGTTATTAATCTATCTCCGCTAACATGTCAGAAAAGTTCCTCCACCGCAATCCATAACCCGTTACAAATCCCTCTTGAAAAATACGCCTGAAAGGGGATACTACTTAATTGCCGATATTCTATGCCGCCCGCTATCGCACAAAATGAATTTAGTCCTCCCGTGTCACCAGTCGGACTAAGCAGGGGTTTTTATCTTTAAATAGCTGTTCGGATTAGGTAGCTCTCGGCATGTGAAGTATGTCCCTCCCTCCTACTTTCCTGCTCTTCTTTAATGTATATCTGAGCTTCTTTCCCATTTTTTTACCCTTTTTTACGTCCTTAATTCTCTCTCCCTGTTTCTCTCCTCCCCTGCTGGCCAAAAAGTTTTTTTTTTTTTTTTTTTTTCGTGGCAGCCTTTTTTCTTGATTACGTTGTTGACGCCTTCCATTTAAATCGTCGACAACTCGAATCCAAGTTTCAACTTCGAGCTTAAATGCGCGGGATATTTTTTAATATCGTGATCATTCATGTCCCCGGAATATATTTCAATTTAGTCTTAAGCGACTTCCAACCCCCCTGCCCCCTCTTTTTTTTTTTCTTCTTTCCTTTTTATTCGAGCGGTGTGTGTATTTTTTTGAAGCAGCCGTTCTAAAGCCATTATCATATTTGCTTTTGTTTGCCGGCGTCATCTATTTTGGGGGACTTGCGCGTGTTAGGTTTCCCGATTTTTCATAATTTCTGGCCTCGTTTTTCCCCCTTCTTGGTCTGACTCTTTAAGATGCCCGTTTTTATGAAATCACAGGGTATATAATAAATATCTATGGCTTACCTTAATGTAGCAGTTCTCGGTTATATCTGAACACGTTTGCTTCCATATTTTTTCCCCCTTCACTTTTCTCCCCCAGCACTTGTCTTTTTCTATTGTTCGGAATTTTTATGTGATGTAAAAACTCAAAAGATGATATTTCAAACACTCCCTGTGAGAGTGCAAGTGTCAGTTTAATGGAATTTTAAATTTTCTTTCTAAGCTTTGTAGTCACTTAGGTGTGAGATTTCTTTTTATTAATTTGTTGACCCCCCGCTTTTTTTAAAAGAAAAAATCTGAGGCTAAGTGAATATTTGCGATGCAGGTATTAGATTATGTTTTGAGTGGTATTAAGGGGGAAAAAAATTCAGTTTTTTTTTGTAAATAAGTTTGACAGAATTTGCATAAAGATATTACTGAGGGTAAGCGGTTCTTTTCAGGCATAATGAAATGTCATACAGCTGTAATTATGATTAAAATTTCAACTTTGTTCTGTACATCTAAAAGTGTGATATTAATTTCCTCCTGTATGAGGCTAGCAAGTAAATAATCCATATTTTTGCTTTGGCATATAATCGAAATTATTGACGTATTGAAGCTTAATTTTTATTTCGATTAAAAATGAATGTTTTGTTCTTGCAAAATATTATGGCAGTTGGCATCGCCCCTTATGTATAGATGTAATTTATGCAAACTCCAGCTTTATAACCTTCATACCCAACCGACAATAGCTCTACTTAACTTGCGAATCAGCCATCTCGGAAATAATTCACATCTCTGAAATACTATTTATTGGCGAGAAGATTGCTGTATCTGGTATGGAAACATAGCCACGGCTAAGAATCAGCGATAATCTACCTCTATACCGATCTGATGCCTGTATCTGGGAGGTTAATTTTAAAGAGGATTCTGGTCTGCAGCATGCGAGACCATGTGGCTTGGGAGTTGTGATATCTTCGATTGTTTTTAAAATCGAGCTATCGCAGACGATACGCATTGCTTTGGATAGTTGAATGATACCATTGTACTCACGGAGGTATATTCAGGAGGGGAAACTAATGCTAGATTTCCCCTCCATAGAATATACCTCCATGGTCGTACTGCTAAATCAGTGTACAGCTTACACAACCGAACAAGTTTAATGGAATTTTGTGTAATAGTGATAATGGTAGTGTTAAAAATCTATTGAAATGTAGGGCGGCTCCAGATTGAACTCTCAGAGGTGGTCTTTGATCATTTTACATAGGTCTATAAATTGTTCAAAATGTAAATTGAACGTGCTCTGTCTGTCGTGTTTTCATGGATTAGGGGGGCTTGGGCACTTCTGCTTTTACAGCATTCTGTACGAACCCCAAATCCAGTTAGTTCGATAGCGGCAGGTACCGACCTAGGGTGTTAATTCTATCACAAACTCTCGAAGAGTTCATTTCTACCTCATTCGAGAGCCGATAGCTGGCAGCACTACCGATCGTTAGCGGGGGGGGGGGGTGTCTTAATTTTGAAGCAAATACCAAGCCGAAGACCCCAAGGTAGTTTTTCTACCCCCAGAGGAATCGTTTTTGAATGGGAACTTGAAGGACATTGCGACCACGACATATTTAACGTGCCCCTGTCGCCATTAGCGTGCACGACGGTCTTGTTGGGTCCCAGGATTGAACCCACAACCTTTCGGCTGCGAGATCTACGCCTCTCCCAACCTGGCTACCGTGGCCCCAAATTGAACGTGTTACATCGGGAGTATGCGAATCGAAAGTTGTAAAACAAAATTACCGAGAGGCCCCTCACTGGATCCGCCCTTGATTCAAGTACAATAGTAGAAAATTTTCAGAATGTTGAGCATTCTTTGATTGAGAACTCTGATAAATAAAAAATCATTAAGAGTGCAAATGTATTGAATTTTTAATTATGTTAGTAAATTGTTAATATTTTGATTTATACCACTACTGTCAATTTTATTTTACTCTGTCTGATTTTAATTAATTTTAATTATATTTTATTTCTATCTGATTTACAATAATTATTCATTCTTTCTCTTGCAGGTTAGAAATATTCAATATCCTTTATCTTTGTTTGGAGAAAAGAATATTAAGGAAGTGTTAAATAATCTTAAGGAGGTAGTACTTTCCGTTTGTTCTTTCTTAAATTTGTAATTACTTTAATAAAAGCAAGTATACTATCGATGAAAACTTGTTGCTCATGAATAGGCAAGGTAAAGGATTATAGCTTTATGATAGCTTCTCCAAGCGTAGTCCTTGTATATTTTGTAAAGTAGAGTGTAGTCTTAAAATATTAATCCATCTAATTTTGGTTTTATTTATAGAAGGAGAATGCTGTATTAGTCTGTTTTGTTAAATGCGTAAATGAGTGCAAAAAAGTTTTCAAAGTTCATGCAATCAGCTGCATGGTGATCATACCAAACCTTACGTAATCTTGCAATAAAGCAGATAATCATTTATGTAACATTTCCTTATTATTCTAATCTCCAAGAATATCCGAATCAATTGTGAAAAATTCTTATTTTTCTTAATATCTAAATTTTTACATGCCTATAAAAATCGGATATTAGATATTTTATTTTAATAATTCTGGACGTTTCGCAGTTTTCAAAGTATGAATTGACTTTTAAAAAATTTTACACCTAATTCAAAAATTTTCTTTCCATCCTTCCTTCCCGTCAAATAAATAAATAAAGCTGCAAAATTCTGGTTATTATTAACATACCAATAAACTTAAAGCAAGTTGGTCTGAAGTTTATGCCAAATAAAAGGCATTACATCGTACTGTGACATAATCACTATTTAAACTACTAGTTACTGATGGTTAATGGGATATTTAATTCAATTCAAGAGTTCGTGCTGTATTATCTTCATCTAGGAATTTATCTTATATGAAAATTCTTCCAATTTATTTTTCCAATTCGAATATTTTTCTTCTTTTATACAAGCCCTCCATTAATATTAAGACGTAATTTCAATTTGTATTCTCTTTGATCTCTCTCTCTCTTTTTTTTTTTTTAGATTAATTTCTTCTTCTTAATAAAATATTACTCATGCATTTATTCTAAACTCAACCTGGCATGAACTGCGACCACTTTTTTTAATATGTAATTCTCTTTTAAATGTTAAATGCAGCCTGGTTGGGTAAAACGTCTGTTTCGACATTCTTGTTAGATTGGCTTCATTTCAAATTTCATTCGCAGACGCATTAAATACAATTATAAGGGTGTTACTTAGAGATGCGTCTTTAGAATGCAGTTATATAGAAACGCCCAAAGCTATTTCCTGTTTAACCCAGGTGAATTAAAACGTGCCACCTATTAGATAAATCATAAAAATCGCGTTAGCTCATGTATATGATAAAGATGAATGTTGAACTTGTGTAAATACTTCTTTTATTGCCGGGTGGGTAAGTGAAATAAATGGTTATAATGTTTGCCTGCTTTCTGATATTCATACGTAGTTGGTTCGGGGGCACTGACGTCTTCCTCAGTCTTTGATCTGAGCATGGGCGAGAACCTGCTTAGTGTAAGAGGATTTGATATGGGTGCGATCATGTACTTTTTATGTCCCATACTTCACGAATGCTGGAGTACATGACAGTTGATTTGGAATAGTTTGTGAATTGGTTCAACGGCTTTGTTTTTTCTTGTGGTATAAAGCTATTTCAGCTATGTTCCAGTTACAGCAAGTAAGTGCATGATTACAGTGAACTTATTTTAGAATTTGTGGTGTTAACCCTTTAACGCGCAGTGTTCCCGCTCTGGGAACACCAAACTCTGACGTTTTGACTGTTGGCAGTCACGAAGAATAGATTTGATTTCTATAAAAATAGTTGCGGGTGACATAGCTCCACGAGATTCCTTTACTTTTTAGCACGTCATTTCCCGTAAAAAAAAAATTATCACTATTATTTTTAACAACACTGACATCTGCTGAAAAATGGAAGAATGCGAGAACAGCTGGATAGATTGCCCAATTCTGAAAAAACGGCAGTAGTTGCCATCGCTCGACTTAGCTACCAGCAAGATGGCGGAAGATCGAAACGTTCATCGCGTGCCACAAATCTAGACACTCTTTTTTGACATTTAAGAATTTTTTTTTTTCTTCTTAAAACTTATGTCTTGCTCAAAATGTACCGAAATGCTATGCCTTTAGCAAATTAGAGCTTGATTTATCTTTTCTGTGCCTTTGACATAGTCTCTGCCATAATTTATTTGTGAAACTGATCTTCAGTTGCATGCTTATTTTAAGAGCAGTTTTAGAGGGCTCTGTTTCGAGAATATCGCTTGGTGAGTTTTGTCTATTATCAGAGCTGAAAGATCGAGCAGTAGTGAGCTATGTATGATGTTGAACCAGAGGTTAAACAAGTAACAATGGCAAAACAACAAATAATCCTGGCCTAATTTAATGCAGTTTTAGTATTAAACTATGATGCTATTTCTTCTGGCTTCAAAAACTGTAGACGATTTTGGCGTGTCAGATTTCAAATAAGGCCAAACAAGAATTGTGATTGACCACTGCATACATACATCTACTATATTGTAATATTCTTAAACAATTCAATTATAAATGCTCACCTTCACCATAATGAAGCAAAAAAGATTGGTAAGGGCAGACTTTAAAATCTAAAAATGTTGCTTTCTCCCCCCCCCCCCTTCTTCTCTATGTATGCCTGTACAAATGTTTCTATTTCAAGAAAACTGACTTTTCGGCAAAAAAGTAAAAAAACAAATATGCCATAGATTTGTGCAAAAAAATCTATGGGAAAAACAGCTCTTTTTGACTTTTCTTCTTATTTTAACTTTGTTTTAGTCAAATTCTATTATTCAATTCAAGGATTTAAGAGGTATATTTTGCTATAGAGCGATAGTTTTAGTGTATAAAATAATTTTCTATCAATCTTATACGTTACTTAATATTAGTACTACATATATATAGATTTAATTCGGAGCTGGATTTGGCATCGATCTCAAGATTCACAGTCTGTAGATCATTACAATATTCAGTGCATCGTTATTACATTCGTTAGGTCATTATAAAAGAAAGTTATATACAAAGTATGGAATGCTCTTGTATAAGTTTTTAATAAAGTTTTAAAAACTGCTTTAATTGAAACACGCTTGAACTGCTTTAATTGAAAAATTTATAATTTTCCATATCTCTTAAAGTTTAATTATTATAAATGTGCATGCTGCAAAGTTATACTATCTTTGCAGTAGCGTACCATAAATTTTTCATGGGGGGAGGGGGGGGGGGTTCTATGACTACTGCAACTCACATATATGCATAGGTGTGTGTGATAAGGGAGTGAAGAATATACATTTGTATGGCACAAAATTCCTCATGGGGGTGTTATGACCCCCTATCCCCCCCCTTGGCTACTTCACTGTATCTTTGGCATTTTATATATACATGCATGCTGCAGGTGCATGTATTTTTAAGAGGATTGCAGGACCGTTGTTATTAAAATCAAAGACAATCTAAACAACAAATATTTTATTCATCAAATTCATAACATGCACTTCGAATCGAGGAATTATTAGGGCATAACTTATTTCTTAATTCTCAAATAAACAAAAGTTTATCCCATCAATATCTCAATATTATGGAAATGGAAATTGAAGCAATTTTTCACTTCGCTACCCGCAAAATTTAATATGTTGCGAACATATTTTTTTTCTCTTCTTTATGCATGTATATTTATTTGGCTGCAAGTTAAATACCTTGAAACTTTTCAAAACATTTATTCAAATTAACTTACTTTCCAAATTTTTCTATTGATTTATTGTTAAAAAAAATACATAAGTTCTGCCACGCAGTAAATGCACCGTCCATGCTTTTCACTTCTCTTATAATTAATGCCAGAATGGAGGATTGTAATAAAATGCTAATAATTACCATAGCGAGGTCCTTTTTGCGCGTTATTTTCTTTGAAAACTTCTCTCTGGATTTAATATAACTACAAAATTGCGTGAAGCGAGCACACGGGCTTAATTGATGGAAAAGCACTTAGAACTTGCTTGCAGGCTCAAATCAATATTTTATACGTCACAATTTTTAACCCTTTTCCTCCCCGCCCCGCTGCCTTTCTCACCCCTTTTTCCCCTACGCACATTAAGTTCGAAAATTCGCCTCCAATTTTCGTGCGACTGGAGAGTTGCAATTAAACCGAGGAAAAATTTCACCTTAGAATAATGAAATAAAAACCAAATCAAAAACTTTTGGCGCGTGTTAATTATAAATCTTCGTAAATTATACCACCCTTTGTTTCCTCTCCTGCTAACAATGGTGGGGTGACGCCCAGCGTCACGTGACGTAGACTACCCTGTATGACGTCATCAAATCAATATTTCTTACGGTATGTTGTAGTGGGTGTGACACACAGATATACAACACTCGTGCTTAGGCATACACACTGTGATACACATATGATTAAACACGTGCCTGAACAGCAGTTGCTGTGTCGTCGACTGTCCTCACCTCACCCCCTTTCCGATAAAAGATTTCGAAGTATTTCATGTAGTCGCTTTGTTCTATGAGTTGTGTTTCATCAAACGGCTTAGCTCTCAACCCTTTTAATATTAAAGCAGTTTTCAATAAACGTTGGGTTATTTTGCCTTCTACGTTTAATCTTGCATCGCTCATTTAACTTGGCTAGATTTGGTTATTCAAAACTGATGAATGGTCATCTTTTTCCCACAATCTATGTTGTTGCTACCGTTACAAAATTTACCAGCCCTCTCCTTTCACACCAGCCAGGGAAAAGGTGTTCATTATTGGAGTTATCTTTCACTGTATTAATTTGCTGGCACTTTCAGCTTATGGTATCAAAACTAAGTAAATATAAGCAAATTTGATCTCATTTTCTTACATTTTTGCTTTGACTAAACTGACAGACAACACTGGATAAATCCATTCAGCTTCTGGAAGCGAAGATTAGACTGTTTCGGGTTGTAAACATTAAATTCAGAATCCTCTGTAGAGTTTTGGAAAATTTAGAAGTAAAATGCCCCTTTAGTTCTCAAAACTTATCTGAAGTTTACATCCCTACCCCCAAATGCCATTATATCTTTAAAAGTTTCTATTTTAAAGATATGATAGCACTTGGGGGTGGTAGGGTTGCAACAATTTTGTTTTAATGATAGCAACAATGTAAACATAGGGATTACTCGTTTTAGTGGAAAATTTTGTCAGCTCATTCGATTGTAATATTGCTGAGTAATCAACTTGTCCATCTGGTATAATATTCTTCAGTTATCAGTTGCATTCGGGATAAAACATAGTGATAGTTGTAAAATACATAAAAACTTTGTGAAAAAAAGCACACATAAAATAATACTTGTAAGAAGTTTCACGAAGTTTTTATTTATTTTACAATTTAGCACCAGTATTTTGAGTGTTTTCATAGTGATCATTGCTTTTCCTTGTCTATTTTCTACATGCGCGCCCGTGTTTGTTTGTTTTTGTGTGTGTGTGTGTGTTATGGGAGAAGGGGTTGAAGTCATTTGATCTAAACAAAAATATAAAATCAAGCAAAATAGGAAAGTAGTGTAATTTTTTGAAGAGCTATTTATTCAAAGATCTTATTCAAATTAAACTAAATGAGAGACTCTTTTTCGGGGTACAGGTGGAGGCAAGGATTCCATGCCCTTCCCCTGGATCCGCCTCTGAACAATTTCATTTAATTGGAATCTTGCTGGATAGTTTGTTTTTAAATTTAAAGTTCTCTTTTATTTTATTTTTGAAGTCAATTTCCATTAGGTACTGATTGTTTTGTTGTAATTTGTTTTTTCGTGAAGTAACATTTACCAGTTTTGCTATCAAGAAGGGGGTAAAAAACATTTTAGCCTAAAAGAAAAAAAATACGCAAAGGGGGGAATAGAAGTAATTAAATACTTCAATAGCCACAATTTACATGCAACCGCATTTTTATTTATTTATTTTTTTTTTAACTTCCAACTTCCTAGCAGATAACTTTTTGCAAAAGAAATAAGGATTGTTTTTTTATATATTTATTTATTTTTTTAATAATCCGATTTCGTGTACACTGCTTAGGTGTTGATTTCCTACAAAAACAGAATGAGACATTTTAGAGATAATGACTCCTCACGTCACCCAAAATAGCATTTAACTACTTCATCAACAAATTCCAGAATTAGTAGGTGTTATTTTAAATGAGATTCCTAATTGTTTTAGATTTCTAAATTAGCTTTCTCTGTTTTTTAAATTTCTTTTTCGCTTTGCTCATTTGAAATACAAAAGTACCTTTTAAGACTGTTTTAGCCCGAAGGTGATTAAATTTTTCTAGCACGAGATGAAGGGAAGGAAAAAAGAAAAAATAAAGACAGCCGAAGCGCTAGGGGAAAATGTTTTTTTGAAATCTCTAATTCCCTATAGGTATAAAATAATTTATAATGCCTAGCTTTTTAGTTATCAACGCTGGCATGGTTTGAAGAAGTAAAATCTATTTTAAATATAATCGGATAGAAAAGGAGTATTTACCTGAGAAAAGAATTTACTGAGCAAATTGCTATGCATTATATATTATGTGGTGAACGCACTAAAACTGAAACTGGTCGGAAGCTAGCTTTCCCTTTCAGCTTTTTTCTATATAATTTTTTTTTCTTTCTTCCCTCTCAGATCTCCTCATTGTATACTTCCCTTTTCATTGTAACTGAGAAGTTAAACATGCAGTATCGTTAATTATGGATAAGGATTTAATTACATTTTCTTCATCTCAAATGAGGGAGATTATGTGTGTGAAAAAAAAAAAATTTAAAGAAAAAAAAATCTAATTTACAACTTGACTTCGATAGCTCCTTGAAGCCTTTGGTCGCTGGAGATTTGCGACATTTATAGAAGAATTTCCACTTTATTATTCCAGCATGCTGTTGTTAAAAAGGGTCATCAATTTTTTCCCCCTTCATTTTTCCCATTTTTTCCCTCGTTTTTCATGCAGGCAGATAGCTAAAGCAAACACTGAATATCTTTGATTGTGTTCCACCTCATTGTCATTTGCAAGCGGATGCTTTGAATCAAATATTAATTTTATTTCTTTATGTGTTCTTGTTTGTTTTGGAATAATACTGGAGGTTAATTAACTCGGAAAGTAATTAGTTATGCGGCATTAATTAATGATTAATTATCTATCTTAGTACCGTGGAAAATAATTGTATTCTTCCTCTATTTAACTTATGTCGTCATTAATCAGCTGGATATTTCCAAAAATTAGATTCTTCATCCCCCGTATCGCTGTGTGGAGGTTATTAATGTATGCATACCAGCGTGAAAAAGACAAAATTTTGAGTATCCCAATTTCTGAAATATCTACCCTAAGTCTGGATTTCCAAATGTGAAGAAGGGAAAAGAGTCGGAAACATTACATATTTTTCGAATCTTATGTTCGATGGGAAATGAAATATTTCTCCAAGATTGAATAATCTTAGCTAATCTTGGGAAGAGCGAATCTTTTCCGCTGTAATGAAAATATTCCGCATTCCCTTGGCACCCTATTCACATTATTATTGTATTAATCTGATTCTTAATTATCCGAAGTAAAATTTTGAAATAATCCTTTTATCCAAACGCCTCCTCCGCCGAATATAATTTTGATCTTCGCTCCTGGCTCCCTTGGTGAAATTTTTGCATTTTTCCTCAGAAGTTATTTTCATTTAATGGACTTTTCATCTAATTCGAGGATATTAAAAGCAGCGAAATCGGCTGTTTCATTAAATGGCATTTTAATATTCCATGAGTATTGGTTATTTTGTGCGAATGCATGCTTCTGGGGATGCCGGGTGTTATTAGTTAGATAAGTTACGGTTTTTTAAATGCACTAGGAACAGCTTCACGGTATTGTTTTAGCTAAAGTTTTTTTAGAAATGATTTTGAGGTAAATTTTCTGTGGAACATCGATTATTTGGAATAAACATGTAATCAAATTGTTCTCTATCTCTCCCAACGAATATTTAAGGTTAGAAAAAAGTATCCTATTTAACTTGTTAGTCGGCATTTAAGTAATTATTTTATTTAGTTTCTAAAAGATATAATAAGCCTAATTTCATGTAGCTTGTCAGAGAAGTTGATCTGCCTGCAACTTTTAATAAAATCTGAAGACAGATGCCCGTTTCTGTATTCCCCAAAAGTAAATTGTAAGAATGTAGGTATAAAACTTCCTCGGTCACAAAATCTGCTGCCTTATAACTCTTATTTTTATTTATCTATTTATTTTATTTTTTTATTACTGGGTTATTTTTTATGCACTTATTTTAATATTAACGTTTAGCATTTCTTTGCTCCTGGTTTTTTCTTCTTCTAATCTTAATAATTTAACTTGGATAGTTTTTTAGCTCAAAATCAAGTAACCCGAATAAAGAATATTTTTTTAAGAATATCAACATTAATCGAATGTTTAATATAAAGCACCTGGTTTATGGGACCTCAAATATATACTTATATATTACTTCTCATTTAGCGTACCATATTTTCCTTCAAAAATTGTGTTTTCAAGCAGATGGTCAAACTTAAACAGAGTTGTATTTCGTGACCATTGTATTGTATTTATTCAGTCAGTCATTATTCTGTATTCTTAGTTTAATTTATTAGCAAATAGATTTTGGTTTTCTATTATATTATATAGAAAACGCAGGCATCTGCCTGTGTCAACTGACAGCAGCCAGGACGATTTGTTTGCACATCGTAATACTGTATTGATTCGCTATCACGAAGCTCTTATTGGATGTATTTATTATTGGTAAGATTGAATAGGAAGAAATTAAGTGAAACATTTAAACATGAAGCTCCCGTTCTATTTGGGAATCCAAGTAGTCTGTAATTAATATAAAACGTAAGTTTTTTTTTCCCCCCCCCATGAAATTTCACAGTGTTATGGCGCTATCCTTGATATTTCAATCAACTCATGTTTTCATTGGGGATTCCTTTTCACTTGTTTTTTTTTTTTGTTTTTTTTTTTTTTGTGTGTGTGTGTGTGTTCAATTTTGGTTCTAAAATTGAATATCCTATTTTTTGAGATTTGGCATGCTTTATTTCTGTGAAGCTGGAGAAATTTTCTTGCAAAATCTAATAGGCTACTTTGCTTGTATTTAGTACATTTTGTTCTTTTGACTGCTCCTTGAAAAAGACTGTAGTTTTACTGTGAACATGTGTACTTAAACAAAAGGTAGCTGGTGCATTTAAAATCTTTCCCTGGCTCCAAGATCCTCTATTCTGAAATGATATAATGTACTTGGATCGGTACCCCCAGAGATATTTCTCATCTGGAATTGGTTCCAAAAAGGACGGTCCCCCAGAGGAGAACTGGAATCTCTAAAGATCAGCTCCCTATTCCATGTATGTTGATGTTTAGTTTTCTTGTTTCTCTTTCACTGTGCTCCGTTACCTGAAATAATCGCCCATTAAATCAAGACAGTTTTATTTCATCAGTATTTTTCAAGAAACAGTCAAAAGAGAAAAATTGTTTAATAATTGCTAGTAAATCTCCCAGGATGTGATCAGTTACTCTGCTCAGTGATGTAAAATACCCGGGTATTTATTTTCAAGGGTAAATATCCAGGTTAAATACCCGGGTATATACCCAAAATGGGTATTTACATGGGTATTTATTTTCGAATTAACACTATTGTTTAAAAAAAGCTTGTATTGGTGGGTAAGGATATTCACACACACACACACACACACACACACATATATAAAGTATAAAGGAAAAAAAAAAAAAAAAAAAAAAACTTAACCCTTTACAACTTTTTAATTTCATAAAACTTCAAAAAATATAATTATGAAAAGAAGCTATATGATAGATGTTGAATAAAATACTTGATTAAATATAGCCTATAAATATAACTGTTGGAATAAAATTGTAAATAGGAATAATAACAAGGAGCAGTGTATTTGACAATTTGAAAAAAAAAAAAAAAAAAAAGGAGAGAAATTCAACTATACTAAATATATACAGACAGTAAAATCTGAATTACGACTCTGAATCTCAGGAGACCGAAAATCAAATTTGTAATTCTGAAAAGTTCGTTAAACGGAAATTTTATTATAAAAAAATTGGTACTATTGATTTTTTTAATAGAAATATTTTGTTCATCAATCTGAAATATTCATAAAACTTTAAATTTACCGTAAAAAATATGCTTTTAAACCCATTACTTGTAACTACTAGTTTTGTAACTATTTGCATGTAATTTTTATTTTAGTGATCATTAAATCAAGCATAAGATGCATATAATCCCCTCTCCCCTTCAATAACACACCATAATAAACTATCACAGTTTAAAAAATAATAAACATAAAATAAGCTCTGGGATATAATAGTAAACTTAAAATAAGCTATGAGGTATATTAATCAATGTTACACATTAAAAATATTGCCAAAGCTGTCACTTGCACACAACAATTTAAGGACTACCATAAAACATCCTTCATTATTAAAGTCAGTGAAAAAAAATGCGGTATGGCTGATAAAGTATTTTATGCCAAATAATCAAACTCTTAATAATAATAATAAACGCTACAAAAATACTCATAATGAAGTCAAATTAAAATTAAAAACTTTTTATTTAAAAAAAAGGAACAATAATAGAAATTTAATTGGTATTAATCATAAATGTTGTTAAGAACAGTTATTCCATTCTAAGTTGAAAATACCCAGTTTTTGGATTTTTATCCAAGCCTTGGGTAAATACCTAAAAAATATTTACCTACCCAGTGGGTATTTACCCATCCCATATCACTGACTGTGCTTGCCAACTTTTGTTCGTGGATTTACTGGACTTTCGCTCTTAAAATTCGTGACTTAGCTAAAAAAGTGAGATTCAGCTTGCTTATTACAGGAAGGCGAGAAACACAATTAGAACAGCGTTTAATTTTTACACACACAAGTTTTAATGGATATTATTCTTACTCATTTTGCTAACTATGTTGCATGTTTAACTATGCCAAAGTTAATTCTTCATTAGTTTGCCTGATTGTTTTATCATTAATTATTAGGTTCTTCTACTTCTTTATAATCAAAACAAATAGTACTATCATTTGCAATTAAATTAAACATTTTTATTTTCTTTCACATACAAAAACAGACCTTTTAACTTTAGCTTTAAAAAATAATTAAAACAATCCATGCGTAGGTATCGGTAGCATACCTTTTAAGGAGAAACTTAGTCTTAAATGACACCGTCTTCTAAGATTATTATATAACTATTTATTTGGGAGATATATATTACCCACTTTTTCTGAAATCATATTTCTGATTCAGAAAAAAAAAAAAAAACTTAAATGTATACAATAACTCCTGATGAGATTTTATTTAGGAAAGAAACTTAATGTTTAAAATCTGTTCTAAGATTATTATAATTTTTCAAATTTTTAAATTACTTAATCTAATAATAAAAACTAAACTAAAAAAAAAAAAAAAAAAAAAAAAAAAAAAAAAAAAAAACTGGCCCAAAACGGGGCATTTGGCGTCCCACACACACGTACTCCTTTCGCGGAATGTGTTTTCTACAGCTGTAGAAACGGGACGTCCCGGCTCTCTCCGGACGGTTGGCATCCCTATTAGCTAGCTACCCTCATCAAGGACGTATTAAAGATGGATCTTGACGCATTAGCTTAACAAATGTGCATTTGTATTTACTATCTCTAAATTTGATTGTGAAATAAATGAAATTATTTTACTAGTTTTTAATCTGGAATTCTGGAATATATACATACTTACCTATTCAGTAAAATACTTTACTTAAAATATTGGGCTCAAAACGGTACTTTTCTCACAAAGTCATTTCATATCAGAACTTTGTTTCCGCACAAAAAGATATGAAATATTATGAAATTTATCTTCCGGTTAAGAGAGAGAGAAAAAAGTGGAGTTTCAGAGAAGCGGGCAATAAAATTTTTAACATCTGAAACGAGGGAAGAAAAAAAGAAAATTCGTCTCATGCATTGTTAATTTAGTCTGTAAAACTTATTAGAGAAGGTAATTTGTGAAAAGAAGAAAAATAAGAAAGAGGAAAAAAAAATCAAATTTAGCAAACCCTCTTGTTTACGCTTTCACCCCCAGCAGCTTTATTTGCTCTGACGCAGAAGAACTTAATAAGAACAGACGATTCCATGTCAACTCCTCGCGCTATTTTTCACTGAAGCGAAGGGGGGAAAGAATACAAGTTAGGGTGAGGGACTCGAGGTTAACAATTGTCTAGGACATTATCCGTTAAATACTACAAAGACGAGGCACTTCTATTTTCATGACATTTTTAAACCAAACTTCTCTTATTATTTTATTTTTTTTTTTTTTGTTTCTAACTCTTTATGAAAAATGTCCGGTTTAGAAAAACTTTTAAAAGTAATGCTGTTGTTTATGAAGAGTTACCAACCATGGCCGGAAGTTGAACAATCCCAGAACTTCATGGAACGCCGTGCAATTCGTCTTCAACGCTGAAGCTACAAGACGGATTATCCTGGTAGCACAGTGGACGTGTGAATTGAATTACTTCGTTAAAACTTTTGTCGGGGATGCATTGTTTTTTTTTCTGTCTCTTGTTCTTCCCTTTTTCATTTTTTTTTCTTTCTTTTTCTCGAGATGTCTTTTATTGCCTTTGCCCAATTTTTATCTGATGCCTTGGCTTAGCTTCAACTTGAAGAGACCGTATAGGTGACGAGAGGTGGACTCTCGCCAAGTTTGCACGGTTAAAAGAAGATCGTCGCCGGCGAGGAATTAAATGTCATATGATAAAGTGACAGGCTTGATGGGGAGGGATCTGCCCCTCGTGGTTTTTCTTCTGTCTCCCGTGGAACTAAACGCCCGGCAAAGATTGCTATCACCATCGTGAAATTCTATTTAGAACGTAACGTCTTTTGAAGAGCCTTGATTGTTACACATTGTCTTAAATGCAGCCTCTTTTTGGGTTCTAATGACTGAAATAATTAATTTTCTCTTATAAGTGATTTGCCGTGAAAGCGTGACAGTTAGATTTAAGTTGTCGTAAGCCTTTGCGCCGTCCACAAAAAAATCACATGACATTCACCAATTTATGACCAATATATTCATTCTCCAATTTTATGTTTTGAGTACATACATTCCATTTCACAGTATGAGGATAAACAGTAAACTGCAGTGAGGATAAACAATATAACTGATGTGAAATTTTAACAGCTGGTTTCAGATTTATGCTTTCAGGCTGACCATTCTAGTCAAGTCAATAACCGATGTTATAAAATTGTATAACAGTTGCTCAAAAATCGTATGAACAATTATGTATTTGTTCGCATATTACGTAAAACATTTTTTACTTTAATTAAAAAACAAAAAAAAAAACCAAATAATAAAAAAAAAGTATAATATATTTAGTACAGTGAAACCTCTATAAGTTAGTTGGACACCTGCGGTTCCCTGGAAAAGCATCCAACTTAAGAGGTATGTTTCTATATTGTGGACTTACTGGTTAGAGCAACTGCCTCCCACTCCGTCGGCTGAGGGTTCGATGCTAGCGATATCCGAACAATATTTTATATAGCAGGTTTAACGGAAAGTTACCTGTCCAGAAAACGGAAAAATAATAAACAGAATGGATATTTTCTGGCAACTTTGCTGCCAGTCGTTTTTCCATTAATTCACATATATATTTTAAGCTGTGTTCTTCACTCCCTTATCACACATACGTATACATATGCGAGTTGCAGTAGTCGTAACCCAACCCCCCATGAAAGTTTTCTGCCTACGGCATTGTTCCATGGGTTATATATATTATTATTCATTGAACTGATCTTGTTATAATAAAAAATATTAACTGAATCAAATCTCAGGAAGCAGTAAACGTACTTCGGCTTCTTCTCGAGCTTTCGAACACTTTAGTTCTTTAATGAATATTAAGAGTCGAGTATGCTGTAAAAATGTTCACTATATATCGACTGATAGGATAAGAAGTTGGAGCCTTCTTACTCCATGCGGAATATTCCTCTGAAGACAACGTATATTGATTGCATTGTCGAATATGAACTTTCGTCAGAACAAAACGTTTCTTGCATAGAATGTGCAAACATTTTAATTTACTGCTTTGTTTTCTTGTAATCTCGACAGATTTTATCGGTATTTTGACTAGCTTAGCCCCCCCCCCCTCCTTCATTGTGAAAGTCTTTTGTTCGTGTACTTACAGCAACGAATGTGACCAACTTGTTGTACAGCTCGTAACTTATCCATCTTCTGTTGTTGAACGATTTAAATACAACGAATCGCCGAGGCCATTACTTACGGTACTCGTAAAAGAATGCTGAAGACAAAAGTCGTCTCGTGTAAGCTGGCACAGATATCTTTTTCTGACGTCTCTTCAATATGTAGAAATAGTTCGTAGGCTGCCACTTGAGCAACTGCCAGTTCTTGGTAAACCTATCTGTGTGTTGCAAATTAGTTATGTGGATTCGCATTTCCGTAGAACTTGTGTGTTTCTCGTTGACAAAAGATTAAGTTAACAGATTTCTGACTTTTTTTCTCCTTGTCTGAGGCGTACCTCATATATTTCAGCTGCTTAGGAACCAGAAGTGGAGTTTCTGCCGGGAAAAATAACTGTGTTTCGAAAGCTTTAGTAGTTTTTCATGTTTTTTCATTTCGGTTAATACTAAAAATTCTTGATTCAGTAATCCTTATGCTAGAAAGTAATATATTTCTCTTACTTTAGACCCTTTCCCCTCCCAAGAAGTGTTTTCGTGATTTTACTTACATGATTATCCCCTCCTACCCTATTAGAGGGGTGATGTGATTAACCAAACAGACGTCAGTCCCAAAAGAAAAATGTATATCAATTGAATCGAAAATAAAGGATTAGAATTTCTAATATCCGATTTTTATATTTCTAGAATGGAAGCAATTTTCTATTCAGATATCAGATACTTTTTTAATTAAAACACACAAACGAAACTGAAATAGATAGAATAAAATGAATAGGAACATACTGAAACTGCATGTTGCTGTATTGCTAAAATTCTCATGCTGAAGTAATCTTTGTCTGAACGGTTAGATATTGTTGTATTAGGCTGTGTTATAAGGTAGTGTTCTTTAATTTTATAATTTGTTTATGATAATAATGGGTCAGTTTTTAAAAATATCAAAATGCATTATTAAACATTGTATTTTGAAATATATTTTACATTGAGGCTATTCTACAAAATTTTATGTACTTTTTATGATCACGATATAATTATAGTTAGATTAGGTCAGAGATGAGAGGAAAAAGTTCTTTATCAACAGAATACCTTAGTTAGCTACTAAATTCTCCAGGGGGAAAAAAATCAGAAATATGCCAAAAAATTATTGAGTGTATACAGCACATAAGCCAAATTTTTGTATATTTAAGAATTTTTTCCTGGAAATGTTACGGCTCACTCGTGGTTTGTTGAAAATTTCTGTCACTTCGTCTCTGACGTAGTATAATTATTTTCTATTATGATCATTGAGCACGTAAATACATTATTATTTTGTAGAATAGCCTTAAACACAATACTTAATATTTAGTTATTCAAAAATATCTGTGTTTTAATTTGATTATTTATCTTCAATATCTAGCCGAGTCTTGATTCTTCGAAAACAGCTTCAGTAAAGCAAGTACGTTCTGTTCCTTTAATTTGTTGCTGAGTTAATAATTTTAAATTAGATTTTGTTTTGTATGAAAAAAATTTTCAGATGCTTATTAGATATTTCAGCTGACAGATGTTTGTTCTTTGTGTAAAATAACACACCTAGAAGTTCAGATAACGAATTCGTACCAGCAGTTAAACGATGCTAAATATATATACGTCGGTCTTCCAATAATCAAGTTTACTTGTATCACAATAATCGTAATAAAACTGCTTGAGTAGAATACGATATCTGTTTGTTGCCTATCACTTGCCTTCAAGTTATAGTGGCAACTTTTCCGTATATCTTGACGAGGCATAAACAGAGGGAAAAGAAACAATAAGAGTGTCAGGACGAACCTAACAACATCCACAGCTATTACGTTTGCATGACGCGTAGCTATAGCTTTCACATCGGAGAGGTCCAGCTGTAGGGGGTGTCCATTCTTTCTGTAAAATTTGACTAACAGCAATTTTTACCATAAATATTTTGTAAAAAATTTCATTACGTAACAAATTTTTAATCTTCTTTATAATGAAATTTCTTCATTACTCATTAAATTATAAAGTTTACAAAATTATTTTGAATTTTTTAAAAACAAATTTTTTTTAATTTAGTGAAACTGGAAATTTTATTATATTATAACCATACCCTAAATATAATACTGTATTATTATATTGTACTATACCCTAATTATAATATTGTTAATTATGTACACCCCCTGCATACCTTTAATGTACCCTAACCATCCCCCCCCCTCCCCTTGTCGGCTTCAGCCTCCCCGAACAAGATTGTAGAAGAGTAACATTCTGCTTTATTATATACGTTAAATAAGTAATAAATTATCTTTTTCATAACTTAGCCCCTCCCAAATTTACACAAAAAAAAAAAAAAAAAATTGCTGTAGACTAAAATTTTGCTGTATTATACATTTTGTTTGTGTGAAATAAGATTTTTTCAAACTTTAGCCCCATTCCAAAAAGATTTCTAGATCCGCCACTATCTCCATCAGAAAAGCTAGATCAACTTAAGTAGCCAGCACTTACACATTTTTAGTTATTTAATTATAATGAGAGGAGTTAATAATTTGTCTTAACGTTCTTGCTTTTATTGTTTTTCCATTATTTCGCAGTAGGAACTATTCAGGGAGTAATAGAAATAGTCTTAACTCCCGCCCCCCCGAAAGAAAATTCCCTGTAAAAATTCCCCTTTATTATTTTATTTCTTAATATTTTAACCCTTTTCGGGATCTAGATTTTTTTCATTCTTTTTATGGTACTAAAACAGCTCTAAATCTTTCTTGTTAATTCAAGTGACATGGAAGTTGCGCGGGTGGTAATAACATCACTTTCGCTCGTAGCTGCATTGGAATCCCTGCTGTATTTAGCTTTACCATTTAATCCGCCTACTTTAAAATATAACAGTATCGTTAAAAAAATAAAACAGCAATAAATAACGGTTTTTTTGTCTATCCAAAAACAAATATTTCCGCCTTCTATTAACTTGTGCTCCAGTTTTATTTTCTTTCACTGAAAATCTTGAAACAGATATTGTTACACAATATCCACTATTCTCAGTCCACATTTAGACTGTTCTCCCTGGGGGCAATAAAAGACTAAAAATTAAGATCCAACGGCCCCTCGTAAATAAATTCACTTTGTACCCAAGGACATGGCGTAGCGCCAACTATAAGAATGAAAGGGGTTGACTCGACGCCTGGAACGCATATCATTAACGTTTCAATGTAAACATTGCCGTGAAGAAGAAAGACAAAAAAAAAAAAAAAAAAAAAAAAATGTTATGTGTATGTGTTGATTCATTAACTCTTGTCAAAGTATTTACCAGGTAGAAATTGAAAGGGATTCCTCTGATTTTTTTTTTTTTCTTTCATACTTTCTTTCGTTTTTCTTACAGCTTTCTGCAGCTGCTAATATACCTCGCACGGTTTCTTGGTGAGGGTACTCAAAAAATGCCAGGTTAAACTGTGTTAAACTCTTTACACTCATTAGCAGGACCCGATTAAGAAAATTATTAACTATAGGCACAACTCGGGATGCGGGCCCCCTAACACTGATGTAAAGCAGCATGAAATTTCCAAAGGTAAATTACTGTCTAGCCATCGAGCAGATTGGCAACTTCTTTAAAATATTGTTTGAAAAAATTTGAAAGGATCTATAAAAACATAAAATTAAGAAAAATTGAATTGGGATTTTGTTTTGGGCCCCCCCAACATTCGTGGCCCTGCCTACTGGGTCTAATGGAAAATCCGGGTCTGCAGACTAGTAGATCGTAAAATCGTAAAATAGGCGTTTGAATAACTTAAGACACCAGTATATCTACTTGTGTCCTGAAACTTCGGCAGTGCGATTGACACAGTCTCGGCGACTACGAGAGAGAATTGTGCAGTTTCAAAAAACATGATAGACTAAATTAAGTTACTTCAATAATGTTAATGAAATGCAATTCCCAACCCCCCACCCACCCATACTCGCATACTTTCACTGGATAAACTGGCAGATTAGTGTATGTAATAGAAAACGTCACTTGAAGTAGTTTCCACAAAAGTAACATGAACAACTGTATGCGTCACATCTATAATACATCTATTTATGTGTTTCAAGATTACCGTTCAAATTGATCTTCTCGATTTAATTGTCAAGCGTCGAGTTTTTAAAAACAAAAAAACTACGAAGATCTTGCCCATTGAGAAAATCTCCTCGTGGTCATCGGTTTAGCTGTGGATGCAGAATTACAACAGTGAATTTCTTGACAACGAGCTGTTGAACTTCCGACTCTTCTGTGTGGTGCCGAAACAGGAGGATGGATCAAAACCGAACTCGTGTATCTTCACACGGTCAGAGTTCATCGCTCAGCAATCTTTTGCTTTCAGATAAATATATTGTGATTCTGTTTTCCGGGTTGCATTCGCGAGTTTTGATTGCAGGGGTTAAAGGGGGAATTAAAAAGTCCTGCCGGTCCGGCTGAAATTCTTTATTGTTGTCAATCAAAAGTGATGTGCCACCTACTAATAACTTAACACGCTCTTTGCACAAAGTGATACCTCGCCTGAGGATAACAGATATCTTGAAGCACATGCTGGGAAGATAATAACCATTTACTTCTATCTGGTGGGGCATTTATTTGTTTATTTATTGCGTATATTTTAGGAGGTTCAGTAAAGGTCGGCAAGTTGATGTTTGATGTGGTATTTCTTACGGTGTGAATTGCAGGATATTGATTTTTGTTTTATGCTGAGGATTTATTTCCTTTCCTTCTTTTATTTATTTTTCACCCTGTCAAATTTAAATATGTTAAAAGGTGAAGTATGTGCTTTTTGCAACAAGCATATTTTAAGTGACTACTTAACTATTAAATCGTGTTCACGATACACTTGCATAACCAAACAGAAAGAGTGTATCATTCTTTTTCTTTTTTTCTTTTTTACACAAATAAGCACACAAAGAATAGTCCCCTTTTCTTTAGTAGAATAGTAGAATAATTTCATACTATATTTAGTTCTTTCGTTGTCTTATTTTTATGCTCCTTGGTATAATGTTAATAAATGAAATATGAAAATGATTACATACACATATAAATATTTGTTAAAATTTAATAATTCTCAGGGATGTGCCAGCTGCTCCAATTGCTCCAAATTGTGCCAAATCAAACCTGATGTGCCAATCTGCTACAAAAAGATAGTTTTCGGACATTTTTGCTCCAAATTCAGCAAAACTGCTACATTTTTAATTTTTCCATACATGTTTAAACGTTTGTAAATCTCCCCGAATTTTTACAAAAGTCACCACACATTCTAAGCATTCTAATTTCAATCTTTTTCTATTAATCTTAAAAATTAATATTTTTTCTTTGGCATCCCTTTGTTTAAACCTCCAATGCCTTAAGAGTAAAAATTGACCTCTGTTTTAAATTTAATTTTATATAAATTTGTAATTTTTTGTTACCAAATTTTTTATTAGCTGCTGATGGTAGTTAACCCATTTGTGCCCAGATATTTTTGGGACTTTCTTTGATTTTTGCTAATACCAGCAATAATGGATAAATTTCCGATATCAATTGTTCGAACAAGGGATGATTTCTTTTAAAATCATTTTGTATAAAATTTGAAATGTGAACATCCTACTGGGTCATGTTAAAATATTATGTGGAGTTGAGGTTCTATACTTGTCAATAAAGGCTAGGAAAAATAAATAACACTTTCGACTGATAGCGAAAATGCCGTCCCCAAAAAAGGGACCCTAGGCATAAATGGGTTACTATAGTTTAGTAAATATTGTATTACATAAATAGATATTTTGTATAGCAATGTATAAAATAACTGAATTTTTTATTTATTTCATAAGCTTCTGACTCCCCCCCCCCCCCAAAAAAAAACCCACAAAAACTGATTTTTGTTATAAGCTAAGAGTTTTTAAGAACCTCCTTAATTTTCATTTTTTTGATTGGCATTCTTTAATGACTTTTCTCTTTTCCTCCAAAAATATATTAAATATATTTTGTATTTCAAAATAGTCATTCTTATGCTCCAAAAGTGACTTTTTCTTGCTCCAAATTGCTCCACTAATCTGTTTTTCTTGCTCTAAAAATGTCTTTTTTCTTGCTCCAAAAAAAGTCTTTTCTTGCTCCAAAAAAAGTCTTTTTTCTTGCTCCAAAAAAAGTCTTTTTTCTTGCTCCACAAATTGCTCCAAATTTTCACATTTGGCACATCCCTGAATTCTGTATGTTGAAAATAACCGACTGATGAAAGCGTGCTTATAAATTTATTATATGTCAAAAAGCTTACAAAATCTCTGGAATTTTAAGAAATAACTAAGTTTTGAATAACTTATAGTAAGGATTAATATAACTGAATTCGTGAATGACTTCAGAAATAAACAAACAAACAAAAACCTTAAATAAATACTTTGGATAAACGGAAAAAAAATACATCATTAATTGATTGAAATTAATAAACTAAAATGTTGTGCTGAATAATTGGAAATAGTTTATATTTAATTTTTAATGGAGGGGCGGGCTTTGATATAATTTCTCATTCTGACCTTGGTTGTCCGATCACTGGCAACACCAATCAATGATAATACTGATATTAAACTCCGTGGATTTTATTTATGTCTCAAAAATAATTTACCGGAAATACTTTCAGTACTTCTTACAAAGAATGCCATAAATACAAACGTTATTAGCATTAATATCCATCACCAATGAAAAAAATCCCCAGTGAGTAATATCGGGTATTTTTTCTTTATAATGGTACTTTTTTATGTTCTGTCATTCAGTAAGTTTACTGCATTTAAAGCTATTGCTTTTACAAACAAATAAGTCAATCGAATGCAATACAGAAGCGCATTTATTTCTTAAAAACAGCACGGCAGACAGACAACTAAACTTTACCTTCTGTTCGCTGGAACACAGATATAATTAAAGCAGCCACGAAATTCAGTGCTATAAAAGTAAACAGATTTAGCAATTAATGTAGAATTGAATTGGTTAAAGACATCATTGTATACCCACGTATGCACGGTTCTCAGAGTCCCGTTATTAGGCTGTTAATGAAATTCTGATTTAATTTATGGAAACTGATATGCCGGAAGCGACGTTCACCTGCTGCCAGTATTCACTTTACAAACTCTCATATTTAATTAAAAGACTTGGGTTTGAATTCGTGAGTGTAACCACTGACGCGGTGCAATCACTATGCAGCGGTCCCTTTTTCAAAAATCGCTATTGATCACAATTAATTTAATTATCCCTGTCCCGACGTGATTTTGTTAAATGTCTGCCAATTACGCTGGCCTGGTTATTAGCCTAATGTCGCGTGTAATGTGTCTAAAAACAGCTTTAAAATGTGTGGCTGGCTCGGAATGATGGGCAAAAACTGAAACGCATTATTCGTTTTAATACGGTTATATTTAATATTCTTTAGTGGGGGATTAAGTCATGTAGTATGTAATTGGTTGAATTAATGTAATTCATTATGACTGGTTTTTCTTCTTTAGTTTGAAGCAAGAAAAAATCTACATTCATTCCCACATTTTTTAATATTTTAATGCATTCAACGTGCATGTATGCTCAGGTTTTCTTAAGAAATGTTAAAGGTCCTTATTACGTTCTCTTTAACCAAAGAAAGAAACTTTCACAAACATGCCCGTCAATCCGGACTGCTCCCATCTCCCTGTACGTCGTACGCCTACGTGTGTCAGCAGATTAATACCGTTATTCAGTCAAATAAATTTACATTACAAAGATTAGTAAATGATGCAGATGTATCTGAATGACACTGAATAGAATCATTATGCTTAAATAGAAATCATAACATTCTTTCAATTATAAAATCTAAAATTGCTGCTTGTAAATGACTCTTACGAAAATGAACAGATAAATAATGATATGTAACTCGTACTAATACTATCGGTAAATTATAGCGGATAAAAAGTGTGAGTATTACTACCTGAATAGTTGTGTTTTGAGGCTTGATGTTAACCATTTGAGATGAAAGATGCACTAGTGTAACCAACCATTAAAGAAGTAAATTTAAAACCTGGTTTTGGTTTCGGTTGAAAATTTACTTGTCAAGGATACTTCTGCAACTATATGAAAAATAATTTAATATGCTTATTTAAATTTAATACATTATAACAAAAACGAATTGTCAGCGACTATATCGAAATATTGTTTAAACAGATTTTATTCTTTCAATGTATTACTGTAAAATTATTACATAACTGAAAGATTTCGCCTAGTTCTCAAATGAAACCGACATGAAGAAATAACTGCATATGTCGGACTTTCGGCTATTGCAGGTCTAGACATTACCGATGTCGATTTTTCCCTCAACTTATATGTGCTATAAAATTGTTTCATCGTGTGAAACAACATTTTACAATTCAGTAAAACATCGTTTATGATAATTCGCTAACTATCATTATCTTTAGTAATATGGCGTTTTGTTTCAGGCGTCTGAATAGCATGACCAAGTATTTATGCATACGAACTGTGTAGTTAAGTTAATGATAAACTTTGCTACGAATTCAATAGTGGCACATTCATAAACTCAAACGATTAATTCCATCAATTAGATCTCATGCAGCATACAGTCTATTGGAATAATCCCATTACTCCTTACGGGATCTTTACGGGCTAAAAATATCAGTATCTGATTTAGCTTAGTTGTTTTTCTGAAAGTACAAATTATCAAGCGTTAATTTGTATAAAATGTACTTTGGTTTAACCCTAGATTTCGAATTCCAGTTCATCTTGTCCAGATAATCCCGATCTTGACAGTTGCTAGATTTTTAGAATGAAAAGTTCCTCTTTTCCTCAAAAAAATTATGGTGTATATCATGTCGGCATCTTTAATAGAGCGTCAATAAATCATTATTTAAGATTGTATTCATTATTTGTTTCGTTCTATCGGATGTGAACTAAGTGTTTTAAAATTCAAGTCACCATCAATGTGCAAACTGCATTCTTTTGCCGGAGAAAACCAATACATTTACAAAGATTGCTTTGCTGATTAAAAGAAAAGTCGGAACAGCATCGCTAAAATGCAGTGCTACCGTTTATAGCCATTAGTCCAATAAATACATTAAATCATTCTAATGTATGCTTTCAATACCCTGGCTTATTCAATTTATTCTCCCCAAGCGCACAAGCAGCCATGCTAGTCGATATTATTGCACCTACCATTTTTTGCGTGGACGCAATTTTATTTATCAGCGATTAAAATTCGCGATTTTTGCACTTATTTCATCATAATTATACGCGTGATGAATTCTATTATGTGTCTTCGGTATCGATTCTGTTTAAATGCTGATAACTTCGAAAGTATCAGTTTAATGTTGCGTGTAATATGATCGCAGATATTCATAAAAATCTCCTGAAAGTGGAACAACAGAGGCACTCCACTCGGTTTGCAGTTATTTCGAGATTTGAGATTTTTCATCTGGGGGATAAAACAAACGCGAAAAGTGGCATTTTTAAAAGTATTATTGGAAAATATTCCATTTTACAATTTGCATTTTCACGCTTGAATTTGATCGGCTGCGAATATCACTTATCGATCGTCATTTATTAAATTATTCGTCTAGTGATTATGTTAAATGTGTTGCCAATTAATCCTTGTGAAACATTAGGTTAATGTAGCGTGTAATGCCAGGGAAAAAACACTTGGAAAATAATTCTTCTGCACCAGGACAATTTTGTAGTTTAGAGGCGTCTTTTGTCCAATAGGAATTGTAATTGTCTGGATTTTTATTGGACATTTTGTCGATTAGTCCAATGTCCTGTTTTATCAAATGATTTTTAAAAAATTCATATTCTTTTCTGTTAGAGTTGAAACTGTTAAATTCTTTTGCAGATTTTTTCGACTTTTTTCGATTATTATCAACATTGCTGGCAGTTTTAATACCATTGTCTCTGATAGACATGAAGTTATTCTTTCTTCAAAGATATGTGTTTTACTCAAGAAAATATTGTAATTGATTTTGGAAAAACTAAGTAATTTTTCAGCTGTGTTCTGTTTAGACGTGCAGTTTCCATGAAGAACAGAATACTATAGGAACCTAAGTATCCCGATCGCAAGTGTGTAATTTAGTAGTTACTTGAAGACGAGTAAATCACTCTTCTACACTTCACGCATCTATTTAACTCTGTGACTTATGTTGCAAAAATGCTTCGAAATGTGAACGTTAACAAGCATAATTTAATTAGATCTGAAACATTTTGTAAGAAGCAGAATACTTAATTTTATACAATACCTCCCGGGGGGGGGGGGGGGAATTGCAAAAATTCTACTCATGATTTTTCTGTGAAGACGCATGCGCGCGCACACACACACACACACAAAAAAAAAAAAAAAAAAAAAAAAAAAACCGAATGCAATGCGATGCCAACGGCCAGCTGTTGCTAACAGCTTGTCAACAAAAACAATTTTTAAGATGTATTCTGAAAAAATTTTAGAGCCTATTATGCTAATAACGATTTTGTGATAGCAAGGACCACCGGATTATTTCAATGTTCTAAAAACTTATGAGTTAAACGTTTGCAGATCTATATCGCCTTTGACACGTGATCAAAAAGTTTAGTATATTGCGCTGATTTTACCATGCACAACTCTTGCTAAATCTATTGCAGCATAATGTTCGGGTGTCTCACCTTTAAAACTGCCCTCAAACACATCCTCGATCCCTGAATAGGAATTGTCGGACGTGTTTTGCAATATTTACTCTGTCTAGCGATTTCTGTTACCTTTGGATGGCATTTTATCGAGCATCTTGCCAATTTACTGCATTGTGCTGTCTGAAACGGCTTTATTTTGTGATTTATTGAAATTTTAATGCGTTCTGGTAGAGTTGAGGCTTTACCATACCGCCAGTGAATTGGTTAAAATAAGCCCCCCGCTGTTTCTCCGAGTTCCCTTTATTAGATTCGCTACCGAGCTTGGTTTCTTGTTAAATACTGTCATCTCCTCATCTGTATGTGAAACAAGAACAGACACATTAAAGAGAGAAATTGGGTTTTATTGAGGCGGCACAGTGCGTTTATTGCTGCATGGAAATGTACCTATGAGTAATGTGAGAACATGCCTTAGTGTAACTTATTTACGAATTTCTACTAGGAGGGCATCATGAATTTACATTCCATCCTGGTTCACGATTTTCTTTGCAATTACGACCAAAAAAGTTAGATCATAACTAGATTCAAGAGCCTCTTCTAGTTTTATTTCCCTTTTCCAGAAGAGCATGTGATGTATTCAAGTTTGTTTTTTCACTTTCAATGAGGATGCAATAAAATTTAAAAAATAATTTATTATTTCCTTTATTTAATCCGCATTATATGGTGGCATAGTTGCATCATAAACATTGTAACGATTGCATGGTTGAGTGTATGCATCATTAAACTTGCTCAAAGTTCTTTCGGAACTAAATCATTTATCACCATCCAGTCAAAGGCAGATTCAAAAGACCATCGTGGAAATGATTTAGACCATACTCTGGGTAGGTATATTGCTTGGTAGGAGCTTCATTTAAAAAATTATTGTACAAACATAATTTTTTATTGTTTAACTCAGCGATCATTTGGAACTAGCACCAGAGGATTTTAACTGCAAGTCCATATCTACATCCGGTGTTATCTTAACAAAAACGGTTTCCATTCACTTGAATATGATTAAAGGTACATTTCTGGGCTGCTAGAAACTAAACTTTTACCAAAAAATAAAATTTTACTGTTGCCTCTCTCTTTCTCTTTTTTAAGATGCAAATAAAAAGTTCGATAATCAAAATATTAATTTAACCTTATCCCTTATTCATTTCATTATCTTGCATAACTGTGGTGTAACATGCAAACTTTATTATAATTTGTAAGGTTTTTTTTTTTTTTTTTTTTTTTTCCCAGCTTTAGCAGTTGATCTTGGCTCTAACATTTCCTGTTAGTTTTCTTAAAACATAATAGAACTTAATAAATTTTTATTTAAAACTTTTAAAAATGCATTAATGCTGCCCCTCGCCTTTGCTGCTATTTACCACGTTTTAATTGAATTCCATCTTTTCGGGTAAATTCTGTATTTTGATTCATGTTTTATATTGTGATATTTCTTTGGCAAATTTTCTAAATTGAATTTACATTACACAGTTCTACTTATATGATACTAAGTTCGTATGGATACGTATGGCAGTTAAGAAAAGTATTGATTATGCAGGCATTTTATGCTTAAAAGATATACTTAAGAAATTTCAGGCTTTTCGACTTTCCAAACTGATATCTGCTTTTTAAACTTGGCACGTCTGATATTTTGAAATTATGAAAATACTTTAACCGTTCATATGTACAAGCATATTTTAAACGCTTATTGAAGGGAGTATGATGCTCCTATGATAAATTCTCCAATAACTACTTTAGTTTTAGTTTTAATCATTCAGAACATCTTACCTGCCCAGAAAAACTCTTCTTTTATTAAAATCAGTTTCATTTGGCATTCGCCTTCATTCAGGCCAACTTATTACCAATACAGAGTTATCTCGGATCTTTCCAAAGGCCATTTTTAAAAAAAGCTTTGGTAGGACATTGTAATTACCAGATCGACAGATGTGACACTCGCAAGTACACCGTAAAAACTCTCGTTTAGCGAATTATAGCTGCAATAGAGCCTCTTGTTCCTGCAGATGTTAAACGCAGCAGCAAATGGGTCGCAAAACGACATTCGAGTTCTCTCCCCCCTCCGCACTTTTCAACCTTTTCAAGATGGTGTCTGCTTCGAAAGGTGCTTTGTCGATGATATATATCGATATTTTCGGGTGGTAATTGATTACAAACTGCTTCATTTGGATTTATTTGTGTGCTATACATATCCCCCCCCCCCCCGCCTATCGAATGGTAATTTATGTTGATGGTTTTAAAAATCTAACGAGGATGGAGTTTTTTAGTCTAACTTTTCATGGTATTTTTTGAATAGCAATAAGAGTTTCCACAGTTATCAGTCAAGTGTGTAAGAACGAAACCCAGCTGCATGGTGATAACAAAATCAAATAAATAACACGAAAAATCTAAACTGCATGATGCAAACATTAAAAACTGTGTGTTTGAATGTTAAAATTAAGAACTTCGTAAAATAACACACAAATAAAAATATCATATTGGGATCGTTTCGCGGTTCGCAGATTCTGCCAATGTGCATGGTGAGTCTTTTTATAGTTGAAGGATGGATCTTTCGTACCATCCAAAATGGTTGTACAATATTTTCATTTACGTATGTTATCTTACAAATTTCTTAATTTAAACTTATACTGAATAGTAAAATTGTAACTAACTGATTACAACTGAGTGGAGTTGCAGAGCTGTTTATTTTAATTATTATTTTTTTTTTTTACTCCAGTCATTATAGGACTTTGAACTACTTTAGTACCAGTGATGTTAAACAGTTTAAAAAGTGAATGCAAATATTTCACAAACTGTAAGCACTCAAATAGCCTTTCTGAATGAGACGGTGTGCTCAGCGTCGTACCTAGGGTTATGGGCAGCCCTCTCAAGATCTTAATTTTGCTCCCCGCCACCCAAGGCTTGCTTTTTTGGAAGAGAAACGAGGGCCCATAGGTTATGAGTCAGTAAAATGAGCCTCTTTAAAGGTTGCGCCCTTGGCAGCCGCTCTTCTGGTCACTCCTTATTTGCGAATATCGTTTTGGTAACTATTGCCAGATAAATTCATGTTCACATTTTTAATGTTTCACAGCTCTTACAAATTGAAAGTTTCTATAGAATTGTAAAATGGTGCTTCGAAAAAACATTGAAATGTTTTTCAAATCTAAAAATGCTCTTCAAAGGTTGCATGATTTCTTTAAAAAACATTTTTAAGCAATAATTGAAAACAATAATTGAATGAAAATATGTAGACAAAATATTCATATCTTGCCTACAACATTTTTTTTTTCTCTTCATTTGTAGAGAGAGTCTGAAAAGGATTTAACTGCGTTGCAAAGTCATTCGCAGGTAAAACATTATTATTTTTTTCAAATATACAACCACTTTTTTTAAAACTTGAGGAAGCCAATAAAAATATAATTATTTAACACACTTAAACGAAATGCTTGTTTTAAATTATTTCAACATGTTTTTAATCAGTAGCAGTGGCGAATCCAGGGAAGGGGCTTCGGAGCTTCAGCCCTCCGAAAGACATTACTTACTTTGTTTATGTCAAGTGAGCAAATTTAAAAAATATATATAAATTAACCTCCCCCCCCCCAAAAAAAATTACACTACTTTATTGTCCCCGTTTTATTTTTAGATCAAATAATTTTTTTTTTAATTAACCAGTCCCTTTCTTCCAAAAAATTCTGTATCCGCCACTAATCGAAAGCTGGTGCCTTTAAATCAATTTTTATTTATTTATTGAGTTTAATGTTTTCATGTATCATTTTATACAATTAAAATAGCTAGAAGGATGATCAAAGTTTAAATGTTCCTTCTCGAATCTTTCTAAAATAAGAATATTCAAATCACTCATGCCGGGGAATCATGATTGATATAGATTAAATATTCATTTCTGAGTATTTTTTGAAGTGGAGCTAATGTGCATCAAAAATCTACAGATTAATCAAGATTATTAATAATGTATACAAATTTAAGGATATTCCAGGGTGTATTTTATATCTAAAGCGTGCTTTGATTTTGATATATATAAGCAGATTGTATTTAGTGGGAGTTTAAATGAAGGGTGTGGCTCGGTTTTCAGATAAATTTACGAGAATTACTGAATGCATTATGCTTAGTATAGAGCTTAATGTGGGCAAGAGAGATATTAAAATTACTCTTCAAACTTAAGTTCATTACTTAACTGAACATTTAGTAAAGATTTTGAAATATTTTGATTGTTGCCATTAAATAAATAGTTATTAATAATTGTGTGAGTTTTTAATTTCTGATGAAAATTAACGCTAAAAAATGAAGTTAGAGCATTAAACAAAATTGAAATTTTTTATGTTGGCGTACGAAAACTGCATAATGAGCAGAGCATATTTCTTATTCAGCAGACACCAATTACGCTTACATTAGGCTTTCCCCCTGAATTCTACATAATGTAATTTGAACTATGTTAAATTTATTTCGTAAAATGTCTGCCAGGTGAATTATATCAGGAGAAAAATTTCGACTCTTAGCTCGAAAATTTTCTACTGAGGAGGTTAATAGAGACCTGTACTATATTGAAATGTTCTTTTATGTAATGATTACGATTAGAATGAATTTCAGTGGAACATTAAATGTTACACACTATTGTGAACAGTCTATTTTCACTACTAGACTTGCAAAATCCGCGAAAACATTTTTTTGGTTTTAATGTTTCATCTATACTGTCTATCATGACCTATTAAACTTTCCCATCTCCAACAGTAGCTTAGCAACAACCAGAGACTTATTATCTCATGGACAAATCGTGACTTTGCCCAGGCTCCCAGTTTCAAATGTTGTTCTGAAATATTCTTTTGCATGTTCAAAATATGAAAAGAAAAAAGTATATAATAGATGAAGGCCCCCAAATTCATCAATACCCTGGGCCCCTGTTGGTCATAATCCGGCCCTGGAAACAACCCTCGCTGCTCTTCATTAAAAACAGTAATTTGAAATTTACGGAAACCAGCCTGGTGCTTTCAAAATTCCATTGGTGCAAATAAAGCGATAATTATTCGTGTGATTAGAATTTGGTACTAAAATACAGATTATTGAATACAAAAGTAAATGTTGCCTTCAGAATGTGCTTCATTTGTTAATCTTTCATGTGCCATAATCGCCGATCACTGCACTGCAATTTATTTTTACCAGACTACTTAATTTCTTCCTGTGATCTGTCATTTTTTTTTCTTTTACAGATTCACAATATTCTGGAAACATGAAAACCCATTTAACCACCGCTGTTATTTGACAAAATTTGTATTATCCTGTTGTGAACAGTCACGCTTTTTAGCTAATTTATATTCATTAATCCTTACTACATGAATGGCTCTTAATTTATTGTTGGTAAATTGAAGTAATTCGTTCAAGTCTGTACCACTTTCGAACATGATGCTTCAAGAGGTAATGATCTAGCCAATTCCACGATGACGAGCAATTTAGCTCTACTTTTCTTGCCACGGTCCGATGCTGTCTTATTTCTATCGCTATAAACAATTATTACTGACAGATGGCCATTAAAATCAGTTCTGATTTTTTTTTTCTTTCGTAGTTACCTTTCTGTGCAGAAATCAGATTTGAGCGGGAAGAAATTTCATCGCTATTATAATTTGAAATTAAGTCATCTCTGTCTGAGCCGAGATTGAGGCCGCGTGCATATCAGGAACGTGGTAATTACACAAATCGTGCGAAGTGTAACAGATTGATAGGTGAAGAAACTGTCAAATAAGTGACAATTCGTGTTAAAAAATCTGTAATCCCGATTTTCGTACAAACTCATCTTAGCACGTTGGATTTTTGAGAAGCGAAAGAAAAATTTAACTTGTTGACTGTTTTTCTTTCTTTTGCTGTCTGTGCGAACACTTCCTTCAGGCATTATTTAATCAGTGTTTATGCATTTTGTAGGCCCAAACAAATGCTATTACCGTGTTTACTCGCGTAATAGTTGCACTTTTCTTTTTACCAATTTTTCATTGTGAAAGTCTAGGTGTGACTAATACAATATTGTGCCCTCTAATGCTAAAACATTACTGCTATAAAAAATACATTACAATAAAATCATTAACTTACCAAATGTTTCCAGACTATTGTTGTTTATTAAATAGTCTTGTCAGATGCACACAAGATAAAGACTTATTTTTATAGATATGAAATTTACAAGTAATCTTTATGAAAATTTTAGCAAAAAATTCTGATAACATAGTGCATAATTCATAACAAATCACTTTCACTGAAGGTATGAGTAGTGCTGTAGTTCTGGAAAGAGTACAGTTTAGAATTTTCTATTTTCTAGATGAAGGTTCAAATACTCGGGTGCGACTGTTATGCGAGGGCGACTATTATACACGAATAAACACGGCATGTTCAGTGAATACAGTCTGTTCCTTTATAAATTAATTGATCTATATCTGCACTTACAACTAAAACAAGGATATAAAATTATGTATGAGAAATACGAACAAAAATAACTAATTTTATTCCAGAACGGTTTATTTTTATATGAAAAAAAAAAAAAAAATTGAATTAACATTGCAAAATCTCTTGCCGTATTTATGGAAGGTTCGGATAATGTTGGGAGGGGGGCCGTTAAATTCAGCCTGAAGATTTTTGTGCAACGGGAATAAGATGAATTCTACAGACGCTAGTTCCTCCTAAAAATGGTTTTGCTCTTTTTGCCAATTACCTTACTAGCAAAATATTTATCCCTGTTTAATTAGCAGCTATCCCGTATCGAGTAAATTCATTTCTGTGTATACTTGGGAAAATACATCCGGAAATAATAGAAAAGACAGATTTTTTTTTTTCTTTGGGCTGACTATATATCGGTGGAATCATAGGTTAAAAAGTACTTGTTTTGATGAATTCCTGAAAATTTTTAGGTTCACCTGGGAAAAATATTTTTTTTTTTTTTTGATCGTGGAAGGTAGAATACTCCTGTTCTTAGACGGAAACACGTTTTATATATTACAAACTTGCAGACGGCATTCTCTTTCACTGTTCCAATTAGGTAACTTTCTTAAGAGGCTGTATTGGTAACTTATTGTATTAGTGATATCAAATCATACAGTTGTAATTGGTTTAGAGGGTTAAAAAAAAAAAAAAAAAAACAGTACTGTTTGGAATTTATTTTCTATTTGTGTTTACGATAAAAGTTGAAATGTACAAAAATGTTTCTGAGGAAACTCGGAGAATTTCATTTCAACAGATGATATCCTGTATAGACTTTAAATTTCTTAATAATAAATTTGCACCAGGCTTTATTTTTGTTCAAATTGGGGAAAACTTTGCTTGAAAATGGTTAGTTTTTGCGGTGCAAAAATTTGTGTTCTTCATTATCTCGAGTTATTTCGGCCACATTGGCAGTACCCAATTATCGTTATTAAGATACAAAATGAACCCAAAAGGATATCCGGGCTTATTTGCTATAAAAATGTAACAAGATCCCACGCTACAAACGTCCTGGAATTCCGGTCTAGGACTTGTAAACAAATGCCGCATTCGGAAAGGGGAGGGAAAGTATTCCCCCCCCCCAATTTTTTCTTTCCCTCTTTCCATACTAGAGGGATTGATGACCATCAAAATGGGGGAGTTAGACATAAGATCTAAAGAACGGGGGGGCGGGTACGAATTTCCTGCTTCCTCTGAACACCCCCCTCATCTCTCGAAAAAAGAAAGAAGGGTACAGAAACTATGTCTGGAAGAGATTATTTGTCTTAAACATTGAGATCAGGTCGCTATGGCGTGACCTCTAGATCGGAATGATCCAGCAGGGACTGTTTTTAGATTAGGTTTTCGGCGGTATCCTCCCCCCCCCCCCTTTTTTTTTAAATGTCCATTTATTCTGAAAACAAACTCTGGTTTCCAAAATTTCCCTTGCTATTTATTGTATGTTTGTTTATCCTTTACATGTACTTTTTTAGAAAATAGCCTAGGCGTTCTTTTTTTCTGTCTTTTGTGTAGTTTTTTTTCCCTGTCAAGTTAATTAGGAAAGAAAGAAAAAAAAAAGTGCGGCCCAATTGAAAGATTTCTGGGTCTTAAGATTGGAATTTTAAAAAGTAAACTTTTCTCGTTTAATATAGTAAAAGTAGTCTCTGATTCCCCCCCCCCCTCCTTTTCTAATGCAAATTAAAGCATTAATGCCGGCCATCCCTATATTATATTTAAATGATGACCTTTATTTTCTGCTTAACCATGGACATAAACACGCATATAAATATTTTTTTAGAAGTGGAGTGGTGGTGGCTTAGGAAATGGGAGTAGCTCATAATTGTCTTCCATACATTTTGGTATTGTGACACAAAAATATTCAGTATTCTAAAAAATGACCACTAGGATGACGCGTTGGGGGGGGGGGGGTGTCGAGCTGTCGCCTACTCTCTCATATGGATGCCCATGGGCACTTACTTCCACAGAGCAAATATTCGTGAAAATTTAAAATAATCATATTTACAAATTCAGTGGCAGATCCAGAAATTCTCTTTTGGGAGGGGCTAAATTTTGATAAAAGCATATTTTACCCAAACAAAATGTACAATAAAGCAGCATTTTAGTCTAAACCAATGTAAAAACTTTTGGGAGGGGCTAAGTGATTAAAAAATATCACTTTACATATTCAAAGTACATAATGAAGCAGAATGCTACCCTTTAGAGAGCAATATCTTTTGGGGGGCCTGAAGCCACCTAGCCCCTCCCCTGAATCCGCTATTGTACAAAGTCAACCAATATTGTAAATCCTTATAGAGAACTTGAAGGAAAGCTTGGGCATGTTTTTTAAAACCTTTTACATGACATCGGCATAGTTTTTATTTAAAACGACTATTATTAAATGGTTTTTCTTAAGCTGGCTGTCATTGCCATGTGTTTGTTTAAAACTTCGTCTATAGAAATTCTACAAAGATTTAAATCGCCTTGAATATTTTATACAAATGTAGAAAGAAAGAAAGAAAAATGCTTGATTTAACAAAGTTCTCTCTCTCTTTTTTTTTTAAATCGTATGCAACGCCTATAAAAATATGATGAGTGATTAGGTAATTGTTCCACATCAAATTATAAAATAATCCAGGTCCAGAATCCTGCTTTCACGTGCACGGTGCCAGCTCAAGATAGATGTATTTTTATCTCTTTTCTCGTTCGTGATCAGCTTTCCGGATAAAACAAGAACACGTGTACATTCTTTTGAGAAAGATGCAAGACATACCTTCATTTTTCGGGGACAAGGGAGATTGGTAATTAAACTGGAGGGGGGGGGGCACCTCAGGGAGACTTTCCCCATGTCGAGAGAAATGCAATCCGTCTTGTCATTTCTGGAGAATGCGCGATATGCCCTTGTGGACATGTGTGTAATTAATAGGTAAAAGTGCTCTAAATTCGTTATTTTCCCACTCTTAATATGAGATGCACTCGTATTTTTAAAAATATCGAAATAGGTAATACGAGTTTGCATTTTGAAGGATACATGTTAGCAAGGCCGTACCTCCGGGACCCACCGAAATTATCGCGTTATATATATTTTGACATTTTGAGTGTGTTAGCTATTGCAGTGTAGTACAGTTGTTGCTCAATAAAAACACTTTTGATGAGCATATCCGTCACTTTATTGTACAGAACTAGTAGAAGTAGTGTAGGTTCTAGAAAAAAAAAAAAAAAAAAAAAAAATTCCTGAATCGTCCCAAGTTGGACCGTTTTCTGAGAAAACGGGATTTGCCGATAACACTGAATTAAATCATCACACATAGTAAACAAACTGTAAAATGATCTCCACTATTTTTCAAAATTAAGTGATTTTCTATTTATGTAGTTAATTGAACATTCATGTACATCTGATTGGCATGAAGAATCATGAAATGTCATGCAGTGCACGCGAAAATATTTACCTGAAATTACATTACTTTTTGTAAGAAATGATAATTGCCCGTGAATTTAAAAACACTACATTTTATTCAAGGAAAAAATAATCATTCTGAAAATATGATGCACTTGTTTCTAACTTAATTAAAACAAAAGAATGTTGCATTTTGGCATTGTTTTGTATTGACACATCCCTACTAGCAATTTTGCTCGGGCTACCACCGGCCACGCAGCCAGCCGATGACGGCCCGAGCAAAATTGCTAGTAGGGATGTTATATTTTTTTCTTTCTCGTTTCCTCAACATAATTTCTGTTAGAAAATCCAGGTTTTATTTTATGGTGTTTTGTGTATTGATGATATTTTCTCTGTAACCTTCCACTGTATTATTGTTTCATCAAATGAAATAATTTTGGAACGCTTGTTATTCGTGTTTACTTAGCATGCGTCATAAAAAAGGTGGGAAGAAAGAAAGAAAAAACCGCCTGAAAAATGCAGATTCAAACTACTGTAATATGTATGATTCAGAATTCGTATCTTCTGGAAGCTGAACAAACTAAGACTGGGTGTATTGATAATATGTGCCATTTATTAGTATCCTTGAATACTTCGGGCAAAACCGTAGTGTGTTCTATCATAAACACACAAACTGTTGACAGCAGAATAATAAGATAGATTCTATTTTAATTTAAAATATTCTTGGGCATTTTTTAAACAAAATATTTAGTTTAATTAGATCAATTTTCGATCAACACTTTAAAATAATCTTTTTATATCTAAGCATTACATCAATTTCCGCGAATCTATATTAAATTCCCATGTCTAATAAAAATGTTAACAGAAATACGCTGTAAACATTATTTGTGGTGTTATTGAACAATGCATTGTACATATTGTGCAATTTTATTAGTTACAAATTCCGAAAATAATTTCATGACTCCCATCCCTCCAACGTATTAATATCTTTCCACGTTTATGTTAAGCTCACTGAAATTACTGCATGACCATATGTAAATGATAAACAGTTATTAGGAACGGACGGTCCATTCTTTCAGTAAAGGTATTTGAAAATTTAGTCGATTTGTGAAATATTTCTGAAGTGAAAAAGAGAACAATGCAAGCAAGCTTATCAAATGTTCAAAATCATTAAGATTTCTATTTATTCTGTCCGCATAATTTTTATTGAATTGCATATTTTCTTGCTTCGATGTTCATTTTAATGGAAATTATTCGGTTTTGATTTCATTATAGATGCTTAAGTAGACTTAAAAAGTCCCCACATAACTATTTTAAATATTTTTCTTGCTTCAATGAATAATGCATTTGCCGGTAGAATGACGCAACTATCTTTGTGGCCCAATAGACATTTTTATAAATTTCCATGTTCCGCATGCTTTTATTATTCAAGATAATCACTATTGATAGTCACATTTCTGGTAGATAATAATTTGAATTAAGTACCTTTACATAAACATATCACTTGTAAATGACCATGCTTCACTGCCTTCCCTATAATTTTCGAGGTTCTGTCGAAAATATTGACCCACTTTTATTAAAACAGTCTTACATTTGTCTTGTCAGTTATAATTCTCTAATAAGGGTTGCACTACAAACGATCACGCTTGTAACTTTTAAGGACAGTTTTCTGAATTAATAAATAAAGGTGTATACGAAATGCGAATTTCTTCTGCTTTTCTTAATATGTAGACAGGGAAATATTCCAACTTGGACGCCTCACTAAATTGGATATACTAAGTGTTCATTGTATCTTTCAACTTACAGCGAAACTTTTTTTAGTAGGGTCATCTGAAAGGCAAACTCTTCAGAATTTGCATTTTATGTGATTTGACCATCGGATTTTGTTTCCTGATAGCGAACAATGCACTTGATGAACAATTATTAATTTTTTGTTGTTATTACAGGGTTTCTACAGACCTGGAAAGTCAGGAAAATGTATTTCGGTCAGGGAAATGGGGGAAAATCAAGGAAAATGAAGGAAAGTCAGGGAAATGTTAGAAAAATTGGTTTTCATGAGGAAATTCAAAGTATTAGGTACAGTTTGGACCAAAAAGTAACTTATCTTAAAAAAAAAAAAAAAAAAAAAAAAAAAAAAGAAATTTAGAGTTTGAAATTAAAAAGCTGGACCCGAAAAAGAAGAAATTAAAACTTAAAGCATAATATATATATATATATATATATATATATATTAGGGTGATTCATAAAAGACCCCAAAAAATTTTTTTCCCTTTTTTTAAACTCTCAACCCCTAAAAATGGTCTATTCCACTAGAAAACATACCAGTATTTTTTAAAAAAATTTTAATTGATATTTAAGGGTCGCTACCGAATTTTGAAATATGAGAAATGAAGCAAAAACGATAAATTTTTAAATAAATAATTTTATTACAATCAGAATACAGTTTTATGAATGAAAATACTAAATAACAGTGTTGAAACCTCGAAGTAGAAAGAAAGAAAAAATGTTATATAAAATTTGACTTATTGACGTTGTGGTTTTTCTGTCTATAATTCTTAACTAACAACATCAAGTACTGCTTCTGCTCCTCATCGTTTGTATGTAATTTGTTGTATTCTTCTATCAAAGCTACACCTCCTTCAGCTATATCATTAACGACTCTCATGTTTTGTACAATTTCTTTAGCTGACCTGTAGCTTTCTTCTTCTTCCCACAGCTCAGGATCTTTTTGTATGAACTCGCATGAAATACCAGTCGTGTTGAAAAATTTCATTGTATTTGTTGTAACGAAATCTTCGATATTTTGATTTTTGATTGCATCTTGCATCATACCTCAAAGATGCCTTTTTAGGACTGTTTTCCGAACTTTCGTTATTCAGTGCTAAAATCATTCTGCGTTTTGTTTCATTAGAAATTCGCTTATCAAAAAAAGCTAGAGCAACCAGTTTTTCAGAAAGATACCAAAGATGACCCAACATCTTTTTTCCGGCGACTTTGGCTAAAACTGTATCATGTTTTTCGAACTCAACTATGTCCTTCAAAACCTTCAGGTCATTTTCAGGTGCCATATAAGCCACTGGCGCTGTAAACCAGTGTTTTGCATAGACAAGTACAACAAATATGCAGATATCCGTAATGGCCTTAGATTCTTTAATTGTGATCTTAAGCTGGTGCTTAAATAGAAACATTTTCAATGCATATACAGCTTTTGCCATCCAACGTGCACGATGCATTCCAGAAGGGGCTTTGAATGAGATACCGCTTTCAGGAATCCCTCCTAAAAAGATAATGATTAAATGAAGGAGCTCCCTGTAATCGTCACGAGGCTGAAATTGTTGTAGTTGATTCTGAGCAAAAGTAATTATATCGGTCGCAGCAGTTTGAACGCAATTCCAAGTAGATGGTTCAAAAATTGCAGTTTTGAAGTCTTCCTGATTTATTTTTGTCCAACGGCTCTTAAATGTTTTGAAAATTATAATTTCAGGACCGCTGGATGGTCCAATAGCTGATACTACGACAGCTTCCAGTACGATTTCTAAGATGTGATGCCGACAAGGGAGCCCAATCAATTCTTTTTGCATTTTTTGTTCCAAAAGAATACAGGCTCCGTTTATTCGCCCAGTATTAGATGCCGTTGTGTCGAAGCACATACATCTTATTTTATCACGTAAGTTCCACGATGAAATTGTCTCGAAAATAGCAGACGCCATGGTTTCTCCTTTGCCATCTGGAAGCTTAGCAACGGCAAAGAGCTGGTCCACTCCTTTTCCAGATACCAAGATTGGTAGACTTCATGCCCTGTTATGTCCTCGAGCATTTTTCCATCCCAGTGCACAGTTAGTGTAGTTTGGGGTTGGAAATCAGATTTTATTGATTCAGCAAGCTGCAGTCTATTATTCATTCTTTGGCGACGTATAGAGGAATAGATTACGTTGTATTATGATACATTACAGCCTAGACTTTTGAGTGTAGATGTCAAAACAACAGTTGCTTTCCGGTCGCTCAATTTAGCGACATCGAGACTAGTTGCTAAATTAGAATCTAGGATTGTTTTTCGGCCTCGTTTCCTTGCTATCGAAAAATCTTTGCTCGAAGAAGGTCCTGGCTTCGGAGAATTAGGACGACTTTGACTCATATCACTATCACTCCTGTCCTCTGTAGAAGAAGTAGCTGAAGATGACAATAAATCGTATTTATTGCTTCTTTTTCTTTCATTTTTTCCAACTTAACTTCTTTTTCTAATTGTTTAGCAAGTTTTCTAGCATACTGTTTATCATCACTTACCGATTCGTCCAAGACGGTTCATTTTTCTTTGGTTCAAAAGAAATTGCTTATCTTCGTCAATATTCATTATATTTAGAGCATTAGAGTGAACTATATCAAACAGAACATTTAAATTTGATTGCCACTTGTTTTCTTTTTCTTTGATAATGACGCTGATTCTCTATTTACTTTTTTCATTACATTTTTATAGTGAAAAAATAAACTCATTACTTCTTGCACTGAGGGTAATCTTGTTTGCACTAATTCTGAGCAAGTGTGTCCGATTAACCATATTTCATCTCTTTTTCTTGTTTTTATAACATCTGAAGCCATTATATGAATAATATTACAACACTAAACAAAAAAAAAAAAAAAAAAAAAAAAAAAAAAAAAACGAAAGTAAGTCGCATTCACGAGCGAACACAACCACTTTGGATTTCAATGATTTTATCTCTGGGTAAGAAGCAGGATTGTTTATGTTGTAAATATCAGTCCAGCTAACTAAAGATGGGGAATTTCATACGCATAAAATTTTTTTTTTCTTTTTTATCTACCCGCTCCTGCAGTGGGAGGTGCTCAATTTATTGGTACTTGCTTGATATAGGGGTGGCCGGAAGTAGAGAAGAGAAGGAAACGCGTAGACCCAAAAGGGCGTTATTGCAGTTAATTTTTAAACTTTGAGAGTTGGTAGCGACCCCTAAATATCAATAAAAAATTCTGAAATTAATAACCAATTCATATTTTAGTAGATAGAATGATATTATGGGTTGAGAGTCAAAAAAATAAAAACTTGAATTTTATGAATCACCCTAATATATATATATAATTACCAATACAGGAACAAAATTGACTTTATTGGAGAAAGAAATGTTACAAGCTTTATTTCACAAAAGTCCAATGTGCGAACCTTTCTTGACAGCGATGAATCAATGCAATTTTGTGGAGAGAGGGTTTGTCGAATCATCAGCATCACGAAACAAGGCCGGATTAAGGGGGAGGCGGAGGGGCGACTGCCCCAATTGCGAAAAAAAGAAATTAATGTTAAAGATCCTATTTTACTTCCATAAAATGGATGTATATGTCAATTTTCTAACTAACCACCGACAAACTCTCCCTACCCCCACCCCCGACAAAATTGCATTAATCCGTCGCCGACACGAAAGCTTCACGAAAAAATCGGTGCCTTAAGAAGTTGGTCGTTGGAGGAGAGGTCGCTTAATAGAGGTGTCGCTCATAGAAGTTTCATTGTATTTATTTATTTTACTTGCGCTTTAGTGAACTACTAAATTTAAGAATTCGTATCTCATCCCATATCTTGTGTATTCCATTCTTTTGAGTAGTAAACACCTTTGTATATCATACTTTTTTGAGTCCCTGTCAATGTTGCTTGAAACCAATTAGTGAAAATATGATTTAATAATCAAGCGCTTTATTCCCTTTTTCTTGTCGCATGGAAAAGCCCACAAATAAACCTTAAGACCGAAAACCTTTGCAGAAAAATTGAAATCAAATATACTAGAAGAAAGTGAGTTCTAATTGCGTGTTCAACGTTTTCAAAATTTGAACAATGTGTCTGAGTGTGACAGCTTATAATCAAAAGGTGAAAGTATCTGATATGTATGAAATATATGTCTCTTAATTATTATATATATTTTTAAGGTATTCCTTTCCAGGTTTGATTTTTTAAATGCTGTACTGAAAAAAAAAGAGGACTCAAGGTAGAGCTAGATTTTTAAGTAGGGCTTTAATCTGAATGGGGCACTTAGCATTTATGTTTCCCTTCTTAAAAAACATAGTAAATAAAGAACATAAAAACTTTCTCAAAGTTGAGTGGTAGGAGCAGAGAGAGGTAGCATGGTCGACGACCAGATTTATGTGCGTAAGACTTCCTGCTTTTTGAATAAATGATTTCTCGGAAAGATTCGCAGTCAGACGTGTATTTCATCTTGCAAGCAGTGGTGTTACATCAAACCACATCATGGTTTATTTATTTAGATTTTGAAAGATTAAGATTACGCATCCTAAATATCTTTCACACATAGAAAGTAAACATCATTTAAAAAATAAAATAAAATAAACCGCTTTAAAAAAATAGTTCCTCGAGGCGCGATTTTTATCACGTAGTTGACTCAAATATATTGCGGCTAAAAATAAGTCTTACGGACTGAAGAGAGAAAAATGAATGAAAAATATGAATATATTTTCTAGATTAATGTAAAATTATGTCTGTGTACGCTGAGTTTGTAGTCTTTGGAATATCTTACTTGGATTTATAGATCTGAAATTTACTTTTTGCATGATGTTGAAAATAAATATATACGAATATTTTACAATTCACTGCAATAATCTAGTGCGTGTTTAAATGCGCAGTTAAGTGTTAAGTGTCTTGGTCAGTTAGTCTCCTATATCCATATTACAGGAAAGTCTTGAGCTTGAGGTGTCAAGCTTCGCTAAAATTTGATGAGTTATACTAAAAGAGCTATAGTATACTGAATTACAACCCGAATTTTTAATACTACACTGAATTACTGTTTTCTAGTTCTCATGCATGCCTTCTCTTGATCGAAAATCTGTAGTCATTATCTGGTAATTTTATTTAGTAATTTCATCATACTTTTAAAATGACTTGATAATCTAAAATAACAATACTTGCATTTAAAAAATAGGTAATTGCAAAATCTTTAAGGGGCGTTCTCTCAAAAGATTTTACTGTTTGACTTACCTTTTCTCTAAATATTTGTTAAGCTCTATTTATTCACAAAATTTTCGTTAAATATATACTCTCTTTCGACAGCATTCTAGATCTAAAAACAAACTTTGTGTTTTTCTTCATCTTTTACTCCCGATCAATTTTTTACCTTTCAAAATACCGATACTAATGTTTCACCCCCCGAAAAATTCACCCAGAAGTCAAGAAAAGAGCGATGGGTCAATCTGATATCCATATTACTACTCCCCGAGGGGGAGGGACAGTCCAAAAAGTTTCCAGGGGAACGGTTCTCAGATTGCCAATCTGACCGCTTTGACCTTGGCTTCTCCTAGAATTACAAACCCCCTTTCCCCCTTGTAAATTCCTGATATGACCCGAAGGGTTGCCATAGGTGCAAATCTCCAGACTAGCACCACTTGCGATGGTGCCTTCTCGCCCAGTAGATGTCCATCAAGGAACTCTTCCTCAGATTCTTGTTTATAGAATTGGCTACCTGATCTGTTTATCCCCCCCCCCCATTGCCTCCTCCCCCTTGATTTGGTCCCCGGTCATTCATTCTCATGGTCCATTAACGTGACGGAGAACCATTTGGGAGACTCGACCAGATTGATGTTGTCTGATCATACCATTTATCAAGAGACGAGTCGTAAATTTCTTGGGTATCTGTCTGTTTCCCCCCCCTATTTTGCAAGACCTGGCTCGCAGTGGACGATTTTTCTTTAATTAACCCGATTCCTCGCCCTATCTTTTGTTGCTTGCTCCCTTTTTGTCAGCAGTTAAAAAAAAGTAGAAGTGAGAAAATAAATACGGTTTGGCCACTCAATTCTTTGTCATGGTGGTATGCCTGAAAGATTTTATGACTTTTTTTCTTTTGTGTATGCCTGTAGTGGTTAATGATTATGGTAAAGAAAGCGACATTTTCATTTCTTTGATAGTATCGATGATTTAATAATCTTATATTGATAATCTCATCATCAAAACTTTCTTTGATGGATTATACCTATCTGATAGTAACATGATGTAAAAGAATCTATTCCTGTGAGGCTCCCCCCAACAGCGAAGTTTAATGTTTCTTGTATTAAGGGTGTTTGTTCTGTTCGAAAAGAGATTGTCTTCGCAGGAATTTTGAACTGTTTTAAAAACAAACCAATGATGTTAAACACTGGGGAAAATTATTGCTTCTTCACCCTATGCACTATGGACTGACACTCTAACCGTAGAACTGTATGTCTCGTACATCTTTCAGAAAAAAAAATCCATAAGCACAAAATTTGCCTTCAAAAATGGGCAGAGGATTTACCCGTTTTTGGAAATATCTCGAAGTTCAGTATGTTCAGCGTTTTTTCCTGACAGCTTATTAAACCCCATAGGTTCATTGTCAGTGTCAGTTCATAGTGCAATTTGTAAAGAGACATTCTAAATATTCCCGAGTCTTTAGAACAATTAACTTTTTTAAAAAGTTGTTCAAAAGTTGAATGATTTTAAAGTGGAACAGCCTTAATTGGATTTTGTACACCAAGGAACTCATGTTTTTTCCCCCTCTGGATAGCATTATCCACTATATTATTACAAAAGATCAAACTTAATGCCTTGTCGTTTTAAGTTTATATGACTAAGTACTATCGAAAAGTTCAGAATTTTAAAATTTCTAGCTGTTGACTGTCAAATTACGATAGTATGATGATCCCTACTGAAAGCACTGATGTCAGAATCGAAATAATTTGATTACGAAACTCTAGTGCCGTAAAAAATTTCATGTTAACTAAAAGTGAAGTACGTTCCACTAACACCAAACACTCTTGCTACTTAGGTGCATCGAAAATAAATTTTCATCCCTATCTGAAGAGATTTGAAATCTGAATCTTTGCGACGGTTAGTTATCGCATCAGACTTTAAAATGCAGAGGGGAAAAAAAATAAATAAAAAATCCATCGGCAAGCCCACCTTGAAAGGCGGAGTTACAGGTAGCAAGCGGTTTCATAAAACATGACAGGGCAAATTAATCACAACTGGTATGGGGGGGAGGGAGTGGAAATCTCCTCCAACTGTTTTCATCAATGTGGGCCACTTTAATTATTATTTATCATTAAGGTGAGAAAGGTAGGTAGGTCTATGCCAGCCCGGTAGCGGCCATAAGGCGGTGCTGGGCTACTTACAGCGAGGGTCGGATGGGTGTTATGAAATGGGGCGTTGGCTTATTAAAAAAGATTAAGACAATGCTACTTATATTTAAAGAATAATGGGCCATTAAATCCGATTTTTCGGTACTCTTGAAGTGGAAATGGCGTCGACATACCACAATGGATTGGAAAAGGGCTAATCCGGGGCTACGGAGGGAACTAAGAAATTTATCGGTAACAAATGTTGAGTATCTTCCGTGAAAAATCCAATAATACATTTTTTTTATTTTATTTATTTTGGAGTATTATTCTTTTGATTTTTGTTAAAACTTAATAAACGTTTATAAACAATATCCATCTATTTTCAAAATAAAATTGGTGCTGGATCTTAAATAGTCGATAAAATTTGCTGCAAGTATCTTCCTTCAAAGATATGTATGCTATTTATTTAAGAAACATATATTTTTAATTTAAGAATTTAATTTTTTTTAATTTAAGAAAGGTATGATATTTTATTACTAAAGATTATCCTATATCTTTATCAAATAGCATTATTTTACTAACAACAGTCAGTTATGCTTAAAATTACTAACAGTTATATATAACGGCTAAGATTATTTCTATTTCCCGATTAAAAATATATATATATATATCAATCAAAAGTGTGATCTTGATTTAGAAGGCATAATGTAATTAAATTATAAATGCTTGAAATTTCTGTAATAATTATCTATTGTAGAAATGTGTATTGTAGAAAAATGTATTTTAGTTCAAACGTTTACAATATTGCTTTGCGAATATAGCAAATTATTGCTGTAAATTTCTTTCACTTGGCGGCTAGACCTTACGTTAATAACTGCGTAAAAAAACTAGTAGCGTATGTAGGTTTTCATTTATTTCGGCTCGGGGGCGATCCGGTATTTTAAATCTTTTTGTTACTAGTATTAAAATAATGTTTTAAGAGCTGTTTTTTTTTTAAATAATAGTTTTATATTATTGTAGGAAACCCCTAACATCCCTTTAAAATGCGCCACTGAAAAGAATTGTACTTTATAAATGTCCCTTATCTAAGAATTTTTTTCATACATCGCTTTTTATGTTGATGTATCCACCTCATTACTCCCCCCCCCCCCTTTGTGCGCGATTTCTAACTTTTTCTGTTACCGATTTTACACACAATAAATGAATCAATAATTCTTATACAAACCACTTTTTTCTTTAATTCCACTTGTTAAAACGAAAACCCAATGGAAGCGCTAAATATCACTTTGAATTGCCAAATCGTGCTTTCAACATTCTAATAAGAGAGTTGCTAGGCTTATAGACTAGTTAGACCACCCAACAAAAGCACTGTTACTGTTGTTTTTATCCTGATTTCATCATTGTTACTTCTTCACAATATGTTTTTTTTTTCCCCCCCCCCCCCCTTTGTATGCTTTATTTCTTAATTCTTGAAACTTGATTTCTAGTTCATAATCATGATCTGGAAATATAACATTAAAGGAATTCGGATGCCTTAGATAATGAACTTCAATAAGTAGTTCTTCAAATTATGTACTAAGTATGAAGTAATGACATTCAACAGCATTCTTCTGCGTTTTATATTCATAATTTTGTTTTTTAAATTTCTACAGGGGTCTGTTAACAATTAGTTTTTTCGTTGTATGTGACATATATGTGTAAGTGCAGAATAGTGGTTAGGCAGAATTAACCTTTTTTGCTATTTTTCACTTAATATGATTATTAATAATACCACGGGCCCGAATTCGATTCCCGGCACTTGCTTGGGTTTAATTTCGTCCGTCCCTTCATAGGAGGCAACGCTGGTCCACCTATCGAGTGCCTTCATGATAAAAAGACCAGCAACTCCATCCTTGGTTGTGGCCAATGCCTATAAACGGAAAGTACCCTCCATTAGGGAAAAAAATATATATACATATTATTACTAATAATAAATGGTTGTATATCCTCAGTGGAGTAAATTGGCATAAAACATTTGAAGAGGGGGTGCAAAACGTTTCCTATTGTAGAAAATATTTTCAAATAGATGATATCTTGATCAAGGAGGGGAATTGCCCGACCCCCTTGACCCTGTAACATAGTTAGGATTATCCATGCTTCAAACAAAAATACCTTACTTAAATCTTCCTATTTTTATTTCTTGTTCCATCCAAGATTTAAAGATTTTTGTACTTCACAGTAACTTTTGTTAAACGATGTTGCATTTTATATTCTCATACAAATTAGGGTGTTGTTGCCAAAAACTGAATAAATAAATAAATATAGTATATTCAGTAAAATTAATTTCGATTTTAACGACACGATTTTCTCTTTTAACAATTCTAGTTCCAAATGGAATTAAAACAGTTTCAAAGCAATCCGAGGAGTTTTAAAATTCCCAAATCGTGCCTTTGCCTTAACATTCCTTAAAAAAAAAAATAATAATAATAAAGTCCAAAGCAGAAAAGGTAGCAGAAATGGTATTTGTTAGTTTGTTCGACCACCCATCGCAACACAGAAGCCTTTTAAGAGCCGTCACTCTGCCAAGAACAAACACAACCCTCTCGCTTGTGACAGGCTGAATTAACCTCCACTCGTTGTAATTAGAAGGCAACAATTTTCCCTCTCTAAATTAATGCCCCCACCGATATCCACAAAAACCGAGAGGCAACATAAGGAACTATCCCGGTAATTAACGAGGCAACCTTTACCGTGGCCCATCTGTAAATTTGATAAGGCCGCCGCGCTGATAATTGTTAGCGTACGGACAGTTTAATTGCGGTTAATCCGCAGACCAAACTCAATTCTGCGCACATTAGTGTCACATCAGGCACATCACTTGTCAAGGGCTGCCCTTCCATTTCGGGGTTTTGGAAAAGGGTGGGGGGGGAGTAGGCCCCCCGGATTAAATGCGAAAAAGCCTTTTCGTAAAAGAATAAAACAAAGGGGGGGCGGGAAGGGAGGTTGTTTTTAAAAATTTCCGGCATGCATCCTTTCAGGGTTTGCCTTTTGTCTGAGGGCTGCCGCCGTTTTAAAATAAGGATTCGGTTATTGGATGGTGTTGGCGATTAAAAGACCAGATGCGGCGCTTCCGAGAGGCGAATGCATTAGTTTTACATCGGCGAATGTTGCTCTTTGCTTCTCTTCTTTTTTGGTTTTATGTTTGTGAAGTCATTGACAATTGTTTGCGCGCATTCCGCATTTGGCTAAACTTTCTACTTTCAGCTTTGTGCAGTTCAGTTCGAGCTGAGTAACCTAATTTTGGTGGTACTGATCATTTTTACATTGCACTGGGTGTTTTGTGACAGAAGTGTCAGTAGTTTGATGGTAAGGGGACAGCTGTGTCTAGAAATCATTTGTCAATCAGAAATTTATCAGTCCAACTTAAATCGCCGACTATGCGACTCATGAATCTAGTAATTGCATCCACATGTCTTGCTGGCAATTTAAGACTCTTATTTAGTTATAACTAGAGACTTAAAAAAAAAAAAAATTCTTCTCAAATGAATAAAATAAGTTAGTCCCATAGCAAAAATGTGTATATAGTAAGATTTTTTGTAATCCACTTTAATTTCCATTAATTTAATACATTGAAATTTTGCGTGAATTTCAAGACTCTAGCATCCATACTAAATCTTTGTTGTTTGATATGAGAACTTCCCTTCTTTCAAATTTGGTAGCTGTTGTAGTAATTTTTTTTTTTTTTCAATGTACCTCGCCTGCTGATATTCTTGATGAGCGTTTCATCATCTCGCGTAATTATTTCACCCTGAGGAGTAACTTGGTTATAGAAAGGAAAATCCTGTATCAAACAGCAAGACGCTTTCAGCCTCACAACAAACGTAGATTGTGACTCCGGTTTATTGACACAACTCTGGAGATAAAAAAAGAAGAAAAATAAGTGTTCACTACGTTACCTTTATCCCAGATACGCGACCGGACATTACTCCGTCCCCGTATTTGTATGGAAAGTAGCAAATTAAAAGCAATCGTCATCATTTGAATAAGACACGAAGTAGTTTCAAAACCAATTTTAATTTCCACGATGTCTAATCTTTATTTATTTATTTATTTATTATTTTTTTTTTTTTTTTACAGATTAAAGAAATACAGAACGCAATTTAAAAAAAGCATTTGTTATTTATTTTTAAAATAAGTGTATGTGTGATGGGCAAACTTATCATTTATACATGTTAAACTCGTCCAAATATTAATAGAAGAAATTTAACTTAATTTTCGGGGGGAAATATAAAAATTTAACTATCGATAAGTTTAATTTAGTGAAAGTGAATGGCTGTTAATAAATTAATTATTCAAGAAATAGAGCACCGTTATCTAAACTGATGAATGAAATATTTTTTAAAATTTTGTTAGTAAAATCTACAAACAAAATATTGAATCTAATTTTAATAAGCAATCGGATAAGTGATAATTTGAGTGGGGGATAACCTCTGTCATATGAATGTCAGTTTGAATAAACTATTTAATGGAACATGCAATATATATATTGAGCTAACCTCAATGGAGGCTTATTAAGAAAACACTAAAAAAATTATTTTATTTGTGTTTTAGTCAGAGACTTTCAATTGTACATTTCTAAGACAATGATTGAAAACTAAATTTACTGTCTATGCCAATTTGTTTTCAAACTTCCGGGAATAATAACCAAAATTACCACGGAGTATTAAGTAATTGAATCGGATGTAATATGATTTTAAATATTTAGCTGCGGTTTCAATAGAACTGACGAAATTATGAGAAAAGAGGATATCAAGAATGATCGTTATTTCTAAGAGTTTTACAGTATTTTAATATTTCATTCATTTTTTTTTTCTCTGTGAAATGTTAGTAATATTCTAATATCTTTATTTTTTTCTCCTTCTTGAAACGCATTAAGCATTTAAGAGCATGGACTAATCTGCATTACATACATATTTGATCTGTTAATGTATTTCAGGGCTTGTTTTAATCTGATTTATTCTCTTGGAAAGTTCGTAAATCAGATTTGTTACGTTGTTGTCATGACAAACGCTTGTTTATCGCAGATTCTTTAAACTGGATCTATGTGAATTCAAGTCTCTATGACCATAATTTTCGTTTGTTTCCTTGGCTTTTTTTTTTTTTTTTTTTTTTTAATCGGTACAAATATGTAGACACTATTAATCCTTATAATTTTCTCGAGCATAAGTTTGTTGCTTTATACGATTTATTTTTCTTCCACATCAGTGCTTGTAAGAGAAAGTAAATTACTTTTAGGGCAAAATATAAATATTGGAGTTTGTTGAAAAACAAAATGTTGACGTACAAGTCTGCATTTTTAAAGACACGTGAATTCTTCCGTAACTTATAAATTACAGATTTGTAAGTTCCATTCATTTACGTGCATTATATCACTTATCAACAGTGCAAAATAAGTGTTACAAAATATTTACATCGCCTTTCAAGCATGCAATTTCTTTAACTGCATTTTCTTCCTCTTTTGTGTTCCTGCACGTTATTTTACGGGGAAAAAAAAAAAAAAAAAGATAAGTTTGTCGAAAAAACTGGTACCATTTTGTTTAAGTTAAGAGAAGTGGATGACTACTAGTCTAATTAAAAATAATAAATAAAGGTTATTTTAATAGAAATAATTATTTGGGTTATTAGATTAATAAAAAACTAACCTCCCCTCCCCTCCTTCACACAACTGTTACCAACCATACTTTTGATGAAGACTATATGATATATATGATATATATTACGAATTTCTTATTGGTTACGTTTACATGATCAAAATTCCCTGCAATTCTTGATAATTTTGGCATTTCGTCGTCATTGGGAGTAACAAATAGTTTGTCTTTCAAAGCAAAAAGAGGCTCAGATTCAGGGGTGGCTCGTGTCGGGCCACCCCTGAAGCAAGGTAAGCGTCCCATCGGGGCGCCATTTCGAACTGAAAAAGTGTGACGAACTTGATCTTGAGAATAAAAAGGGGCGCCTTTTTTTAAAGTTTGCAGGGCTCAAAAAGGGGGTGGGGGCACGTATCCTAGGGCCACCGCTGCTCAGATTTAAGGTTGTTACACCAAAAGTATCGCGTGACATGCAGTTATTCTAACACAGGAATCTATGCAGACAAAATTTGGGTCCGTTTTGCGGCTCCTTCACAAAAGTATAATCGATTAAAACGGCCCCTTCACAAAAGCACAATCTATTAAAACAGCCCCTACACCAGAGTACAATCGATTAAAACAGCATCCTATATTTTAATTTTTTTTCTTTCTTTCTTTATAATTATTTTTACAGAAAAAGTAACTTACAAAAGTTGGTATGGAAATTCGCACACGCACACACACCAAAAAAAAAAAAAAAAAAAAAAACGAAGATACTGAAATTTACAAAAAATATATTTTCACAAAAGTGGGGATTTGGAAAAGATTCCTGAATAGACAAACGCCTGGAACAGTTTTTTTTTTTTTTTTTTTTTTTTAAGGTTCAATTGCGGATTTTTATTATATCTCAGAAAATGAAGAGAAGCCAAAACAGTGATACAAAGGAGGAAGGAAGAAAGAGGGGGTGGTGGAAAAAAGCCCTAAATTAAATAGTAAGAGTTGATATTTCATAAGAATTTGAAAATTTAATATGCTGTCCTGTATATGGTAAATGGAGAAGTACTGGTATCTGCTTAATTTCGAATGATTTAAATGTAGTTATTATCAAATTGCATAATCCCCCTTTTATACTAATTGCTTACGTGTCTCTAAGACTAAAATTTAGTGGGCTCTTCTCGCCTGTTTAGAGAATGATTGTGTGTTAAGTACAACCATCAAAAATGCGACATTTTACAAAAATGCATACTAAAATTATGTTCGAGGTGATGGTGAATCGTGCAAAACAAAATTAAACTAGACAAAAGTGTGAAACTGTCTTTAACGCACTTTTCACTCTCCACTGTCGTTTTATGTTCCCTTACACATCAAATGCTTCGATTACGTGAATACTCGGTTTTATAAAAATCTCATTCGATTCAAACTTCGCAACAGCGCTCGAACCTTATCCCTTTCCCCGTGCAGTCTTGATTGCTTTTCCGAGTTTTGACAATTTTTCAGCGGGAACTATTAAATTCCATAAAACACGCCGTATTAAAAATCCATCCCCCCATCAGCCTGGCATAATAATTTCCACGCTGAACCATTAATCACGAGGACCGCAATCATGGTATAAGATTACACATCGGATAGTCTCTTTTGATATCAAATTGAAAAACATTAAAACTGTCTCTCCTTTCTACCCTCCCAATCCAATATCTCTTTCTCTTCAAGAACTTATTATCCAACAGTCTGTCAACGGCAGGTATGTGTGTGCAAAACTTTGTTGATGATAAACTATCCCTTTTCGCTCTTAAACGGGGACTGGAAGAAGTTGGGGGGGAGTAGATTTTTTTTTTTTTTTTTTTTTTTTTTAAATAATAGTCGTTCATCATTAAATTTGCATGATGGTCCGATTTCTTATGTATTCACCGTTTCTTGTAATTGATACAACGGGATGACATTTTCATTAATGATCTTCCCATCGATGATAATGATTGTCATAATAACGAACTTGACGTTTTCCGATGCATCGGCCCCAGCTCCTTACCGGCAAAAGCTATTCATTGATTTTTGATGAGAAGGTTTTTGATGCCCGACTTGCTTCCACCCCCTTCTTGTTATTATTATTATTGTTGTTATTATTATTATTATTAAAGCGGCAGTTTTATTTCGGGGGGTCGTTGCGATTATAATGATGTGATGCAGCTCACTTTATTCCGTTCTTTTCTGAGGGAGGTAGTTTATCGGTAAAGGCCGCTCGCTTTTCGACTGATGAATTTAATCCCGAAGTAAAATTGTTCTGCAATTACGCTGGAAACGTACTGTTTTTGAATGAGCAAGGGCATATATATATATATATATATATATATAAGTAAGGTTGTGCAAAAATATGTATTGTAATTATTTTTATGATTAAATAGAAAAAATTAGGATAAAGTTGTAAATATACAGCATTTAAGTATATTTTTGGCTACAAAGATTATATTTCTTAGCTTTAAAAGGAGCGTACTATGAAATTTAGAATGTGTGTTTAGTAATTTATCTTACGATTTCTGTGTTTGTAGTGCTTTTGTTCTCATTCATTTTGGAACCCCCGACAAGTTTAAACAACTCGTAAACGATTTTTGCATTGAACGAACTTCTTTAAAACGTTTATTCATTTTACCACTTAAAAAAAATCCCTATTCAATAAAATTAATTATATAAATTAATTGAAAAGTAAAATAATGCATCACATGGACAACTTTCTCTCTCTCTCTCTCTCTCTCTCTCTCTCTCATTAAATGGAGAATTGAAACTACAGTTATCAAAGTATGAAATTAAAAAATTAAAAATTGAATTTCCAGCTGCTGATTTTTATAACCTATTTAAGTTTTAACGGACCCCTACCCCCACCACCCCAATTCCTAATCAAGTGAACAGATTTGTAAGTTGTCTTTCAGTTCAGCTGAAAACGATTATCAGTTACACCGTAAATTTCTGGAATAGAGAAGTGGAATTATGTTAATCGAGTAAAGAAGTAACTAAATATTAGTACGTTGAAGACTAAGCAAATAATTCTTGCATAAAATAAATAAAAACTTAAGGCACGAATTTCAATAGCCTTTTCTCTTTGTTTACCCTCTATAGGTTACTGTGTTCTTTATGAATCTTATTATTTCAGTTTACTCTTAGGCACTCTACCTTGATTTCTTTGCTGTAGTATATAGGATAATGCTCTTAAGAAATAAACTAGGAGCCAAAATATCGAGATTCGTGGTTTCATTTTTTATTTATTTTATTGTATGCAAGAATTATTTGTTTAGTCTTCAGCGTACTAATCTTCAGTTATTTCTTCTCTCGATTAACATCCGATTCACCTAATTACTGTGTTGATTTTGTTTCTTTGCACCTAGTCTCGCCCTGGCTTCGCCTTTTGTTTACCGCTACACTGTTACATATATTTAACCGAACACCGGCCAGGACCTTGACCCTTTTCTTCAGCTGTCAGAACCGGAGAAAGGAAAAGGCAAGCCTGGGGGAGGAAGAGGAAAAGGTAGAGAATCCATTACGGTGGCGTCCAGGCCACACTATTTAATAATTTCAGGCACACACTTCTCGAAAAGAAAAAAATAAAAATATGTATACATTCTTCTCGTATCTGCTTATCGGATCGCATTAATCCATTGAAATAGCTATAAATTCTCAATATCGAATGAAAAAGAAAAAAAAAGAAAGTAATGAAAACAAAGATTATATAAAGAACGACTGTAGGTTAAAAGAGAGAGAGAGAGAGAGAGAAAAAAAAAAAAAAAAAGAACGTAGGTCCAATAAATACGAAAAAATACAATCAAAACTTTTTCGTACTCAATCTTGTTCCTTTTGCAACTGTCAAACCCTCCCCCAAAGAACTATCAATATTAAAAACCCGTCACGAGTCAGGAGATTTGAACACCTGCGGCTTGCTAACATCGATGCTAAATTATTTAATTAAAGAAGAAAAAAAAAAATGGAAGATAGTTAGTCGTGTTGGTTTTTTCAATTTCGGAATAGGCAAAACCATTGCCGGGGCATTTTGTCGTTGAGTAAGTCAGCTGCAATTACGTATTCTGCGCCCCCTCCCCATCTCTTTCATATTTTGTGTTGGGGAAGAAAGGAATATCATTCAGCGAAACCCCCCCCCCCCCCCCCAATCATTGGAAAAGTCATTTTCTTACATACCTACAACTTTTTTTTTAAGTACTATTTATTAATCACATGTCAACGAGTCTGCAATGGATGAGTATTTACTTGTATTTTTTTGGTGACTTTTTGCTGGAGTTTGGTGTGCCGGGTGCCAAGTGATAGTAGGACCCCTAAGGCAACGGTGAAAGTTGATACATATGCTTTCTCCAGACATTCTCCCGTCGCGAGTTGTACAAACATTGATTTAAATGACTTATTTAAAAAGCCTGGATGTGAAGTCCTTCACTCTAAATAAGTTACTTTGACATCCTATTTTATAATATCTATTGAGGTTTGGTAATTTTATTTAGGTTTGCTATTAAAATTTAAAAAAAAGGGGAGGGTATTCTTGTGATATGTGTTATTGCCTTTTGAAAAAATTCTACAAATTTTAATTAAAGAATTTACATGTTCAAGGGTCCGTAATGTTTAATTTGTGATCTACAAAATGCTTACTTAACAATCATTTTTACATTATAATTCATAAAAGTAATTTAAATTAAAAAAAAATTGTCCTGAACGATTCGGCGTCCTTTTCTTTAATAGAGTGAAACAAACCTCCGTAAGTTGGACATCTGCGGCTCCCTGAAAAAGTGTCTAACTTAGAGATATATTTCTGCATTATGGACACGTTTCGTTCCCCAGGAAAGTGTCCAACTTCGGGAGGTTGTCAAGTTATGGGGGTATCCAACTTGGGAGGTTCCACTGTTACAGTGGATATTACAATGGATATATCAATTATAATACAGTCTGTATTATAATTGATATTTAAACATTTCCAGAATTCCACATAAATAGGTACGTACAATGTTTTATTCTCCGTGTACGTAATTTTATTCTCCCACAGTCGCAGTTTCTGTGAGAGTGATATTTTTTTTTTTCCACTCCCCACTTATGTTAAAATTTCAGTGAGTAATTAAATGATAGTAATGATAATAATAATTATTATTATCTGACCTTAGATTGTTTTTAACTGTAAAATATTTTGCTCTTGAAAATAACCAATAGTTCTTCAAATAAAAAACAACAAAAGCATTCGAACTTTGATTACGTGACGGTGTTATATTTTCCAAACTAAATGATGCATCACTCACCAGAAGTATTTCGTTAAAATATTTTTTGAACTAATGATATCTCCGATTTTTTTCCGCCCGTGGCCCTCCCACGCTGCGGCAGACAAAACGTTTCTACCATCCGTTAACTATTATGGCGTGACAGCAAGAAAATCGTAATGGACCCGGACTTCTGGCAAGAAATCCGTACAGACTGTTTTGCGCATTAAGTACATTTTTAAAACGCGCGATTATCGAAGCAGTCAGTCAGTGCATGGGTGTTCTCAGCTTTTCCCACTATTGTCAAAATGGTTTTTATCTGGCTGGGATACGCGAACACTGTCATTACGCGATCTTCGAATTGGGCGGAATGGATTTTGATGATAAGGGACAAGTCTGAAGGGGGACGGGCTGTCAGATTTTGGATACATCGGCTTTTTCCCCCTCCTCTGTACGCATCTTTTGTCACAGGCGGTTTTTATAAAATGTCTCAACACAGACAAAAAAAATGAAGAGTTGGATGCTGGAGAAATATTGATAGGGTTACGTTAAACGGTGGCATGCTCAACTCCGGTAGCTGTCAAGAACTGAAATTGAAAGGATACAGTCTGAATGCAAGTGGATAATCGATTGCATGTGCTCTTATGCGATTATTCCTCCCCACCCTAATGTAAACGACAACGTGTTCGATGGAGTCGAAATAGATTGACTGTATCGATACGCTTATTGATGAGCGATTTGTCTTGTAAGTTTATCTAACCTACTCATTCGGGATGCTCTTCGATAATAGAATAGAAATGCAGTTGGAGGGCGATTCGGTAAATCTCTTATTGTCTTCATCGCTGCATGTTTCATTATACAACAGCCTTATTTAAAGTGGATGCATTTCGTTAAAAAAAATCCCAGTACACAGAACATACGCAAAAGAAGTGTAGGGAAGATGGGGTAAATAACTGCAGGTCTTTATGCATGCCCTAATTAAAGAATGTGTACGCAGAAATATATTTAATAGCTTAGTTGGGACAATATGTTGTATCGACTCATTCGTTGTGTTTTTTAAACAAACAATTTATTCAGTCTATGCATTTTATTGTAAGATGCCTGTAATAAAGCACTATTTTTATTATTCTTATTCTGTTAAACATGACAGTTTCTCATATATTTAATTCATTGTATTAGTTTGTTGTTTTCTATTTTTGAACCATAAACAACATGTTCAAAATATAGCTATAACTTATTTAATAGCGGCCTTTTTAATAGTTTATATTCTTCTTTTCAGCTTTACGAAATCAGTGACGATCCTAGGAGGAGAGAGTTTTTAGATGACCTATTTAATTTTATGCAAAAAAGGGGTAAGTCCAATTTTATTTTTTGTCTGTACAGAAATTTTTCTCTCCCATTGTTATGAAGGCACCCGTGGCTGTCATTCTCCTTTGGAGACTAGCTAAAAATTGCAGATTTTATAAATGTTTTTAAATGAATAGTTTGTAACCCAGGTAGATAATAATCAAATTTAATTTTTTAAGTATATATATATATATTTTTTTTTTCAAAGCCATTATGGGGGAGTTTTCTAATTTAAGAGACAGAAATGACACATAAATCATTGGAGATTCTTTAACTTGAAACAGACGGACTGCTTTTCTATTTTTATAATTTCTTATTTAAACTATGCAAGACAACCAGATCTTCACTTTTACTGTAACCAGTCATTTAAAAGGTAAATCTAAACATGGGTTCTTTGTCGTAAAAATTGTAAAATAATAATAATTAAATATTAAAATTTATCTGTCGACATTCCCGGAGAGAGAAGTAAACAGGAAATGCATAACAAGTGTTACATAAATCGAAATTTCAGCTGAGCCTTCAACCCTACCAGTGAGGAAATTTAGTATGAAAGGGGGCGTTACTGTCTACAAGGATGAATTGTTTCTTTAATCGTATTAGCATTGTCGGACCGGAACAAGGACCGAGAAAGTCCGACATTGTTGCTGGGATTTTCTGGGATAATTCATGCTTAAATTTTACTCTTCAACGTGTTTGGTAATGATCTTTCTCTTGGACGCTAAATGAGGTGGCAAATTTAGAAATTACATAGGATTTTCAGTGTACCAGATGGAGCTAATTTAGATTGTGTGTGATGCTCGAGTCTAAATATTGTTAACCACATTAAACATAAACATAAACACAGTAGTGTAAATTTAAATAAGAAGGCGCCTTAGTCACCGACCATTGAACTGCCATAAAAGCGTAGCTGCATGACCCTTTGGCATGGAGAGCCTTCTCTAAGAGCCTTAAAGTAAGCCGACACAAATGTCGTCAGAATTTTTTTCTTCTTTTAATATAATGCGCATATATATATATATATATATATATATATATATATATATCGCAAGGAATTGTCTTCGAGGAACACGCCTTTGACAAACTGTTTGAGAAAGGTTGGTATGATTTCCCGTGTTCGAATCGGTTTCGAAACTGGTTTGAAGTATGTTCTTGCCAAATATTGCACCGCCTCTTAGAAAATGAGCGCAAAGTGTTTGAAAAGAGGATTAAATGGTGTGTACGCTTCCTTTTCATTGGTGTCTGTGGCCGTGAATTAATGCGCTTGCAGTTAAAGAAAGAAAAAATAAATAAAAAAATGCATTCTTAAATTTGGTGTAATGGGAATTCCTCAATACCTCTAGATGTGTAAGTCGAGATAGTTGAATTAATTTTGATTTCAGATGTATAGGTTTGGTTTGACATAGCCTCTTTAAAACAAACTGGTTTTTACTTCCCTCCTATGTATATATACGTTTTTATTGTTATCGTCGTTAAACAGATTTGGCCAGTTTTGCTTTTGACGATTGGATTTCTGCATTTGGCTAAGGAGGGTGAAGCTGCACAATTAAATTGTAGACAACCAAGCATTGTTGTTGCGAGTATAGAAAAAAATTCTTGAGCTAAATTTTAGAATTGGCTGTTGGAATACAAGCTATTGCACTAAAATTTCAAGTCTGCTGAGAAGTTAGAAATTCTTTCCGATTTGCAAAGTTACTGGCTTTTTCACGTGTATGCGGAGTTTCTTCGCTGTAATATTGTGTAATCGTAAACTGTGCCGTAGGATTACCCTATTGGCAAACTGGCCATGTACCCAGAGTTTCTATTTTGAAAAGCCCTTTCCAAAATCTTCAACTTGTAAAGTTAACCTTTACCCCTTCGTTATAACACTTATGCATAAGCGACTAAATGACTTCATGGGGGGGGGGGGAGACTAAAAATAAAATGTACAAAAAAAAGAAGAAATCGTGGATTTTAATTCAATGAAGACATAAAATATTTTAATTTCTTTTTGTACCATGTAAATTTTGGTGAGTTCTATCTAATATTGAAAAGTGTTTATATTAAAATAATTTTTTAAATCAAATTTTGTATTGATAATTTTATATGTGGAGTTCCTAAAAAATTAAATATTCAAGTTGTTTAAAATATGTGCATGTAGCTTTATTTGTCTAGAGAAGATATAGATTTATAGACAGAATATTTTAAAGAAAAACTACGTAGACCTAAATAAAAGTACAATAAAGCAAAATGCTACCCTAAAACAATGAAATTTATTTTGAGAGGGGCTAAAACATAAAGCTTAATTTTTAAAAAGCGTATTTGATCTAAGCAAAATATACAATGGAGCAAAAAGTTACTGGGAAGCAATTTATGTGTGTGTGTGTGGGGGGGGGTGAAATCCCCTAACCCCTTCAATGAATCCACTACTGTCTGAAGCTTAATAACTGAAATTTGCTTAATAATTGCGCATACCCCTCCCCCTTAGTTCTTCTGTCCTTCCCCCTCCCACTGTTCATTTCTTTTTATTTTCTACGTTTATGTCTATTTCTTTTTTTCTCTTTATTTCTTCCAACACAAATCCGTGTAGCATGTAGTCACTAGTTTTCTAGTCTGTTGCGCTTAACGCTCGTCGAAGCGTACACATTGCTTCCTTTTTTTCTTTATTGTTATTATTAAAACAAAACTAGAAATGAGATTCATATCTTGGAAACTTTTTGTTAATTCGCGGAATTTTTTCGCGTTACTGATAATCTGATTTGTTAATGAAATTATATAAGTTATAAGTGTCTTTTTATTTAATGTTCGTACATTTCTGGCGGAGAGGAATTTCGAAAATGTTCTCTTATTCTGGGATTAATGTTGGATGAATTGAGACATGACATTGATCCGCGGAATGCGATGTCATTTGTGGATAATGCCTGTGTTCATTAAATTTCGTCGTGCAGTATAGTTTTCGAAAGAATATCAATAAAAAAATTATAGCGGAATTGTAGTTTTGTTGTTTTAAATCAGGTACGGCCAACCTTTGGAAAGTTGCTGGCCAAACTTTAGGATATCAGAGAAATCGCGGGCCTAATAGTTGGGATTTATATCGATTCTAACTGGTCTATCGGGTCGATCCAGGAATTTTTTCCAAGGTCCCATTTTTGAGAAAATTGCTTATTTTTGTGGATTTAAATACTTAATTTCGTGAATTTCAACCTTTATTTTTGTGAATTTTCAAACCAATTTTAATAAGTCACTTTGTTTTATCAATTATTTTAACAAAAAAAGATAAAAATGTGGGTTAAAATGGAAAAAACACTCAAAATAATAGTGTTAAACAATAAAGTAAATAAAAAACTTTGTTAAAAACACACATAAGATGTTATAGGTAAGAAGATACGTACGTTTCGACCAAAAATTGTTTTGGTCTTCGTCAGTCCAAGCCCTTCGTCACAAGGAAGACATGGAACTCAATCTCTCGATCTTTCCCTGTGTTCCTTGTGACGAAGGGCTTGGGCTGATGAAGACCAAAACAATTTTTGGTCGAAACGTGCGTATCTTCTTACCTATAACTTCTTATGTGTGTTTTTTACAAAGTTATTTATTTACTTTATTGTAGGTTAAAATGTCAGTGAAGGGGTAAATTCCACATCCATGAGAACATTCTACATCCGGCCAATGGGCCGGAGGTTGTCCATGTGAGTTTAGACTTGTTTTCATGATCATCAACATTGACGCGGCAGCCCGTTGTGGGCCCTGGCCTTCTTCAGAAGTCTTTCCAGTTCCACCCTATTCCCAGAAATGGACCTCCAGTTTCTTATTTTTAGTTTGGCAATATCCTCATCCAGTCAGTCCGTCTATCTTTCCTTAGGTCTTCCTCTCGATCTTTCACAAAAAGGAGTTGCATGAAGGACCTTAAGGCTGTTCCACTTGAAAATCATGCAATTTTTGAACAGCTTTTTAAAAAAATTTAATTTCGCCTGTGACTCGAAAGAATTTAGAAAGTTTCTTTATAAGTTGCACGTGAACTGACACTGAGAATGAACGTGTAGAAGTTACTCTGGTAAATCTTCGGCCCATTTTTGAAGGCAATGTTTATGCATGTGAATTTTTTTCTGAAAGTTGCATGAGACATACAGTCTTTCTATTTGTGTCAGTACCTAGTGCATAGGGTGAAGTGAAGAAGCATTATTAATTTGTCCGAGTGTTTTACATCATTGGTTTATTTTTAAAGCTGTCAAAATTCCTATGACGACGATCGTTCTTCAGGTAGAACACCATTTAGAGCTGTTTTGTCAGCAGTCATTATCAAAAGACGACCTGCCCATCTCATTCTACTCAGTTTTATGAATTTTATAATATCATATTTATCGACTTTATAGATTTCAAAGTTACATCTTTTCCGCCAGATATTATTTTCTAAAACAGCACCAAAAATAGTTCTTAGAACCTTCCTCTCGAAGACTGCCAGTGCTTTAAAGTCTTGTTTTAATTATGTATTTTTAATCTTAAACTTTTTTTAGTTAATTTCGGAAATCCTCAGATCGCTGTTACATCTGGCCTTATATGTGTAAAGCAAAATATTAGTAAAGAAATCCTTCCTAAAACTATGTTCTCCGTACTTATTTAGCGAAAAGCTCTCATAGGCCTATACGAATATTTGATTTGAATTTTATTTATTTAGACGGGGATGAGGGGTGGGCTGCAAACATTTTCACTATATCGACGGCTGTAGTTGGCGAGGATATTAAGCTAAGCTATCCCCCCGCCCCCTTATATACGAGTCCATGGCAGTTCTCATAAATAGTCACATCAGAATTAAGTGGATGTGTGTAACAAGTGAATTAATATTAGCTACATTACAATTGATTTAGTCTTTTTCTGATTCAATTTGTTGCATTATGCAAACTGTTTTTTTTTTTAATAATACGTGATTGTAATTAAAAGCCCTAAGAATAAATACTGAAATCAATAACTTTCAGGTCTCGCTGAATTGCTTATTCTTTTAAGCGGTTCCACTGTCTCTTATTTAATCAGATTAATTTATAATAATTACGTTGATACTTTGTGCTCAAAGAAAAAAAAAAACTTCTTTTGATACTATCGAAATCCGTTCCATATTTTGCGATTTAATTAGTAATCAGCTTAACTTTAAGTGGAATTCAGTTACCTAGTGTTCTGAAAAATAATTATTTGATTGCATAAGTGTGTACACAGACGAGTATCATGACATGATTTAGTAATGCATTTAATTATCAGATCACTATGTTATATCAAATATGCTTTTAATTTCCTTGAGATCTTTGATTTCTTTGCTGCAATCATCTAAATAGTTTTAATATTTTTACACAGGTTCTTAGAATTTTTGAAAATTTAATCATCAGCAATTTAACGTGTTGTGTCCTTGCTATGAGGGCGCTCGCAAAAATAGTCATTATTTTTTAGAAAAATTACTTTCTGACTGATAATATTGTGGAGTTTTTCACACACATACGAAAAACAGCAGTGAAGGCTTCAAGGAAAATAATTGTATAAAAAGGCAAAATTCATTGGAAGCTGAGCGCCGCTAAAGTCAATTCACCTGACTTATGTAGTATTATATTATGTAGAGAGTTTTGTATTTAACAAATAATACGTAAGTTTACACTCTGAGAAGTTATAAAATTATAGCTCTTGTCAAAATTCAGTCTTCCGCTATTTTCAGGAAAAGAAGCAATGGTATTTATAAATTAATAGTCTTTTATGGTGGATTATGAAAAATATATTTTATTTACTGTAAACATGCTTGTTTAAAAACTTCCATTCATTTAGTCTTAGAACTCGTGGAGGAAGAGGGCCAAGGACGTAGCGTTAGCTGTCACATGGCAGGGGTCCAGCTATTTGGGGGATGGGGGCTAGCTCCCATTCTTACTATAAAATTTTATTGACAGTAAATTTTACTATAAACATCTGGTAAAAGTTTTGGAATTCTTATAGTAAATTGTATTTCTTCCGCACTGAATTGTAGAATTTTACAAAATTGATATAGTTTCTTTAAATTTTAATGTATTTTTCAAAATTTACATAAAATATAAATACTTTTCTGCCGCATGCTAGTTTAAACGATGGATTCAAAAGTTGAATATTCACCTATAACTATATATTACTGTTTGGGCATAGACCAGGGGGCCTCAAACCCCCCAAATCCCTTCTTATATACTTCTGTAAGGGGGGGGGCGGATAATGGCTGGGATGTTTTATCTTAAATTTGCGTAGTCGGTATATTTCTATTCCTCCTGTTCTGCTTGAAAATTTTCCAGTGTCCAGCTGGTATACTAATTTGTAAGGGGATAATCCCTCTGCTACTCTGCGCGATCTTTATCTATCTCTTCGGATGACTTACGACTCATTGGTCTGCTCGTATAAATTAAACACAAAAAACAATCCGATCTGCCACAGTTCACTTTTTCCACCAGCCGCTTCTAATACACCACAAGACGGATAACGCTTTCACTTGTGTCTCCTCCTTTCTCTATATCTTGTATAACTTCTCCCAGAGAGAGCATTAATAAATTATTGTGCAAACATCGCCCCGTGTAAGTGAGACGAACAGCAAAATAAATCTCTCCCAAACAGGTTGACCCTCCGTGTCACGTGATTTGATTGGGTCAAAAGATGCTATTTCTTTTCGTAAGGGGATCCCCCCCCCTCCCTTTATGTACATATATGTTAGAGAATTTTTATTAATTCTTTTTCTCCTTTTTTTTTCTGTAAGCCCAGCCATTTGTTTCATTTCTTTGGTATTCCAAGCAACGAAGCGTTGAAAGAGAGAAATGATTGATAATGATTGGAAGAACACACCATTTCTTTTTCATTACTTGTTATTATTTCATTTATTTCTCTTTTCGTATTTTCTCCCCCCTCTCGTTTAGGTTATCGTTTAACATCCGGACGTGATCATCAAAGTTTTTTTTTCCTCCCCCCCCCCTTTAAAATTTCTGAATATTTATTTATTCATGACTTTCCAATGACTCAAAAATTTCCCGACATTGGAACTTTTTTATTAAAATTGCTTATAAGTAGATATACTGTTTTTAATTATAATAGCTGGGTTCAGTGTTTGCTGTATCGAAAAGAAAAGAGTGAGTAGAAGGTAAATGTTTTCAAAACTAGAAAAAAATCTGAATGTAGCAACCGATGTTCTTTGCGTATAGTTTATCATGTCATACCCCGTACTCCTGTTAAGCAAATCAATATTGGCGATTTATTGGAAATGCTTCCAATCAAATAGCAATATTAAATGTTTTCGACCAAATTAAGTTCGAATATTGTTAAGCATTTCCAATCAAATACCTACATTGTTAAATATTTCCGATGAAATACCGATATTAAATATTTCCAATTAAGGAGCAATATTGTTAAGTAATTCCAATCAAATACCAATTTTGTTAAATATTTCCAATCGAATAACAATATTGTTAAATATTTCGGACCAAATACCAATTTTGTTAAGCATTTCCAACCGTATACGAATACTGTAAAAATCTATCCATAAATATATATTAAAAATAAAAAATATAATGCAAAATTATTTTGCATAATTTACAGGTGCATTAAGAAGCAAATATATTTCTGTATGTACATAGCATTCTAGTAATCTACAGAGCAGAATTCGGTAATTTATTTTTCTCGCTTTAACATCATCTGGATCTCACTAAAATCATTAGCTCCGTTTAATTTTTCTGTAGCGTACAGAATTTTAAAAATTACACTGAACACTCCAAGGTATCATGTTGATTTACACAGTTACATTGAGCCTACTTACCTCCATTTAAGTTTGTTAGTTTTCCATAAGATTTTTCGCTTTAACTCTCTCGTTCTCTTTTCCTCTCCCTGTGTGTTTTGTTAGGAAAAACCCTGTGCATTCACAGAATGTAAAAACAAGCATTTCTTTAATGTAATTGCATAAGTTAATTTTTATCATCAAATATCTTTTTGACTCCATAACAATTTCGAATATATTTACTTATGAAATACAGAAAATGATGATAATGTATTCCTCTTTCTTAAAAAGTCAGTTCTGTTTTGAAATTCAGCCTTGAAAGAATAAACACACAGATAGGTGAATCATTAATTTTCCTAATCTACTTAACTTAAATGCATCCTTTAAACAGCTTTCTCGGGAAAGTTACCCGGCAAGTTTTACTGTGTCAGCTCACACTTTCTCACTTCTAAGAAATAATTAAAATACAAAACCGTTTTGTCGTTAACGAACTCTCGTTATAACAGATGATTCTGTTTTGCGTTATTAATAGTATACGCCAAAGCCATTTCATATTAGTGCATGAATCTGGCATAGCTGGAGCACCCCTTATTTATAATATGAGTCGCCCCTTATTGATATCTGCATGTTGTCGGAAATGATGCGGTGTTAGCCCCGCATTTCAGATTTATTTTCTCTGTACGTTTATAGTTTCTCTGTACGTTTGAAACCTATCAAACCCACATCTTTTTTCCCTCGTTAAGAGATTCCAATTATTAAAAACAACTTATCACTTATCGAATATATATATAGATAACATGTAAAATTAAACATTCTCTCAAAATTCAAAATTTCTATTTGCTTGCTTCAAAATTCTTTAGGGCGCAGTAACATTCGTTTTAACAAAGAATTTGTATCAGGATCTAAATCTAATTCAAACTCAATTAATATATCTCCCGTCTTTCTCACGGTCTTCTGGCACCACACCTCGGAAGAATTTCCTAAGGCTAGCAGACCCGGGCACATTAATAACCAATAAATGCATCTCTTTTGGAACATGTGATACTTTATAGAACACGTGATCCGAGGTTATATATTTTGGAACGCAGCTCGGAGAGAGGCTTTTTCGTGAGTTCAGTTGCCATCTAAATTCTGCGAAAATTAAATAAAAATATCTCTTCGTAATCCCGGAGTGGTTCATTCCGTACAACAGCCTCATCCCAAGTACACCGTCCTACCTCTGCGCCCTGCGGACTCCAGCGGTGGTCCTCCGACCGCGAGACCTCGATGCTGGAATATTGCGCTGAACCCTGACTCCTGCCAAGGCGACTGGCCTTGCTCCTGCCCAGCACCACGGTCCGCGAAGTCTCGTTCCACCCTGGGCAAGCCACGACAACAAACTTCCCGTACACGTGATGATATAACATATATATATGTGTGTGTGTGTGTGTGTATGTAACGAATTTAATTATAAAACTATCATCTCTGCTTCCCTTTAAAGAGAGGCGGAAGAATATTCTCCCTTTTGAAAATAAATTTACTCTCTTTCAAAAATGAGAATTTAAAGAATTCTGTTTTATGCTCATGAAAATTAACTTACACTTTGTGTAATATTAGAAAAGGAAGAAAGAAAAGAAAAAATGCTTGTTAATGAAGTTTCTGCAATAATATACGTCGCCCCAGTTTCCGTAGGTCATAGCGGCAGATTTATGAAATGGAACCAGTATTAAATGAAAAGTTAATAAAAAAAAAAAAAAGAAAGAAAGAAAGAAAGAAAAAAAAAAATCGAGGAAGGGGAAAGAGTTGAAAAAGGGAAAGAACCGAGATTGTAAGATTGGTGTTTAGTAATATCTTCAAATAACATCACTTTTTTGCATGGGATTACATCTTAGTCAGCAGTAAAAAAGTACTGCTACTGTTCTGCCAATCAACTTCATTCCTTTTATTTGTATTTGAAAACTTTTATTTCTTGAAATAAGCTTAAAAATTTTTACCTACTTGAAAGTTTAAAACATCTCTCGTTTCATATAATTAAGGTACTCTTATTTACCTCAAGAAAAAAATTTAATGAGTAAATTTATGGCCTTGATCTGTGGTTTTAAGAGAAACTTTGATCGGATAATAACGTATAATCTTCCTTGAATCACGAGGAAATTAGTGTATAATTTTCCTTATGTTTTCCTCCGAATTCATCTGAGGAAATTACAGATATTCATAAACTTTAGCTTGAGCAGTGTAATTACCTGTATCTCATGCAAAAATCAAAAAAATTCTGTTTAAAATTTATTAAATAGCCGATCTCTCGCAGTCCGCCTTCTTGGAACAAATCAGTATGCACAATGGCGCCTCTTCGTATCAAACTCAGTATCTGTAATTTCAATATTAAGACAATTTTCCCTAAATCGACTTATGACGCTTCTAAATATCTTGTAGATAATCAGCCAAAACCGATAAGCATAGGCACTCATTCGTGTCTCTAAACATAGGCTTCCATCTTGATGACGTAATTGGTAGAAGTGAAGCATTCAGTTTTTTCGCAAGGAATGGATTTCAAGGAAGTGCCTGCGCTTAGTCGTTAATCAAAATATTATAGTACCTTGTTTCAGAAGTGAAATGATTTATTGAATTCGGTGTTTGCGAACACATTCTCTTTTGAATGTTTTGTATTTTTTTTTTTTTTTTTTAAATTCTTTTGCTTTTGTGATCGATCTATCATAATGTGATAGCTGCCCCCCCCCCCTCCCCTTTCTGGACCAAGTTGGTATTTTATCATTTGCTGGATGTAATGCCAACCCTTGGTCATGTTACTAATTTATATTTGCATTTCTTTATTCGATAAATCAAAAGCTTGAAAATCTGATGTCATTTTTGTATTTTACTTTCGTTCGGCGTAGGTAGTACTACACTTTGTATTGTTTCCAGTTTTGCACACACACGCACAAAAGTACCTGGAAAATGATCCTGATAACCAAACATGCTTTTTGTGAGTCTAAATATAGAATATTGGATTTTATGACAAAGATACAAATGAAGATCAGCTTCTAAAAGCAGAATCCGAAAGATTAATAAATTATGCTTTATCAATGTTATTTACTTTCGGAATAGAGGGGAAATATGTGTTTTAAGATTGTAATGAGCTATACGAATTTAAATATTGAAGTGTCTAATATTTTGCATAAGTCTTTGCTGCTTTACTATTTTGTGCTCAAGTCTTCCAACTGAGAAGAGGTTTGTGTAGGTGCGAGATCAAAATTGGACATGAAAATAATTTTTATTAAAAATATATATATAGTATATTAATTTATTTATTCTTCTATATTAAGAGATATGTTTGCGAATAAAATGGAAAACATTTTGAATTTGTGATTGGCAATAAAATAATGAAATACTACAGATTGCTGCTTTTTCAAGAACAACAAATTTTGATGAATTTTATTTGATCTTTAACTAATCATAGCGATACTTATATTTATTCCATATAAAATGAAACATTTCAAGCATTGGTTAAAAAATATGTCTCAAGATAATTGCTATTTATATAATTACTAATTAAATTACATAATATTCATTTTAGATGTTATACAGGGTGATTCTAAGACTATGGAACAACTTCTCTGGGAAAATAAGTTATTCTAAGTCGAATCAGAATCGCATAGGATTGGAATGTGCGGTCATACAGGAACATAGTCTTCGTGTACCTGTTAATGATCAATGTGGAAGTATTAAAGTAATAGTGAACTTCCCCAGCATGGTTCATGAAAAATTAATGGATCTTTCTGAGAAGGCATTCGGCTAAATGGCTAATTTAGCAATTCCGTATCATTTTATTGACGAAATTCTCGTAAATGAGTACATTGATTAAGAAACTAGAAGATCACTTCTTACCAAGTGATTATTAAGGCTGTAGTCCGAAGAAAAAAAATTGTTTTTGGTCTTGTACACAAACTGAAATAAACTAATAGCACCAGGGTCTCAAAAAAATTCGAGATGGTTCTTTATAAGCTGCATTACGCACTATAATAAGCGAAAAAACTGTGCCTTTTGTGAAACTTGGCTTCTAAAAAAAAAAAAAAAATTCTTAAACATGGCACTGCACTGCAAAGATTTCTCTAAGAGTGACACGTTTTGCAAAATTTTTAGTTTTTAAGAATTTTTTCTAAAAGTTTTGTAACTGATATAGGTTTATCGTTTATTTCAGTATGTAGTACAGCTTGTAAAGAGACAGTCTCAAAATTTTGAAGTACCTGACAAGATTAGTTTATGTGTACTTATGTACCAAAATCGCATGATTTTTTCGAACTGCATCGTCAACAAGTACATGAAAGCGACCCTATATTTCTGTGCGATTCCGATAGTAACTTACTTGCCCCAAAAGTTTATCCCTTTGATCGTAAAACCACCCTTTATAATACTTCTTCAATGTGAAGAGTTTAAATGATGGGATTTTTTAAATACGGATTTAATGCAGTTATATTTAATCAGGGTGTGAAATATTTTTTAAGCGATCATCATTATTATTTTATATCATTGATCTTCGGGCTAGGGGATGGGTGATCAGCTGTAATTCACCTGTTCCCCCACTTCAATAATCTACGAAACTTGTGTTCTAAATAGGACATCATGCCTCCACGAAGGTAATTGCTAAGACAATACTAATCTGTTAAACCATCCCTAAAACATCCCCCCCCCTTTCTTTTTTTTCTCTTGGAACAAGAACAGGCAGCCCTAATAACGAACTGGGAAGGCGTCCGTCCAAGCTTCCGCTACCTCGTACATCTTCCACTGCACTGGCTACCCACCGCTTAATGTGGGCATCTTGACAAGAAGATTATAAGGTACTGCTTCCTAATGTCGGCCGAGGTATCTTTTCTCCTCGTGCATTAAAAACCTATATCGGGCCTTGGTAGTGGCAGCAGGCAATATCGTGCGGACCCATCGGGATTATCAATATCGGGCCTAGGCTTCCGAGTTCGTCCAAAAGAGGTTTTACAACCCCGTATTACAAGGAGGACGTCGTAAAAATTAAGGCCGCCGCATCAGATTGGTTAGCCCGATATCCCCTTCGGGTAAGGGGCAGGCAGCTGATTGCAGCTTTTGCCGTTAATAAAAATTATGACGCTGAAGCCCATTAAGTTTTTGAACAGATTAATGCCCGCCTGTCCTCCAGGCGGGATTTGAGACGCAAAAAGCCGAGCATTCTAACAGGCGAGACACTGGGGGTGATAAAAATTGTAATGTCTGATTGAGAGAATGGATATGCTCGGATTTTTAATACGGTAAGTAAATTGTTCGCGGCGTGGAGGTTAGGGTACGTGTTTTGTTTGTTTGAAGAGGCCTTATCTTTTGTTAAAGGATAATTCTATCATCGTATCGTTGATATAATATTTAACGCATAAGTGGGGACCTTCTGTAATAATGTAACTTCGCAGTTATGTCTTTATAATGTTTTAGTCCTGTTTTAGAGTTTATATAATCTTGCACGGTCGAGATGAATTTTTTTAATAGTAAATATTTGAAATATCGTATATTTGTAACTAAGTTTTCGCTCTTTCATAGAGGTTGCAAGTGCTACATCACAGTAAGGGATGGACGCGAGACCGAAAATTGCCGTCTTGCAAAACTGCCTAAAAGCTTTGTCTCGTCTCGCAATAATAGTTTTTTTTTTTTTTAACTGCACTGTACTTTGTATAATCCAGAAGAAGGGAGGGGGGGGGGTACAGTGTTAGAACTTTTGAAACAAACTAAAATAGGAACTGTCCTATACTTCTTTTATATAAAAGCATCGTAACAACATTGCACCAACGAATCAGACCTGGTATATCATCCCACATTAAACACATCGTAACACTTAGTGGCAGATTTTAACCGATGTAACATTGCATTTCCCAGTATTGCCTTTCGCGAGCTAAATTTCTTGGTAATCTCTCAACCCAGCCCGCTTTTCCTTTGTGGTTCGGATTCCAAGAATTGGATCATTAAAAACGGTTATGTTGGCGGCGGCACACGGCCTCTGCTCCATCTCGCGAAAGCATCTTTATTTCCGGTTGTAAGGCCGGCTTCTGTGGCCGCAGTTAAATAGTAGCAAGTAAAACTGCTGTTTGGGATGGGCAGCTAACTGGCGAAAGCGCCCGCAACACTTGTAAAGCTTTTTTTTTTTTTTCTGTTTGTTGCCATTGTGTGTTTTTATGAATAACGTAGTTTTATTTTAGTTTATTTATTTTGTAAAGGAGAAACCTTTGTGTGGGATAGACGCCACTTTTCGTTGGAATTAGTTTTATATTAACATTTTGTTGGTTTAAACACTATAATTATTATGTAGTGTTTATTAATAAATCAAATTGCTTTCACTAACACCAATATGGTTGCATATTGAGAAAGGCGAAGTAAAAAATGTATTGAGGCTTTAAAAATATTTGAATGGTTGGGATGGAGTATACATTAATTTGGAGAGTATATCAAAACATTTAAAAAATCTTAATCGAGTTTTAATTATTTTTACTAACCCATATTTGGTACAGATATTAGCAACCATCTTTATCATTTTATCATTTCAAAAGGCACCGAATTATCATGTAAATTTAAAGTTTAAATCTAACTTTCTGTACTATCAATGTATTATATTTGAAACAAATAATCTCAGATTTTTTAACTTTACAATAATAATAATTGTAATAATAAAGGCTATTTCATTACATTTAAAGAAATTGTTTGTAGACTATTTGAGGGAATTATATTTGATGAATAATATTTTTTACATGGTGTGGCTTCAATTGTTTTTAATAATTTATTCATTTTAAAACTAAATCATTTTCTTTTAATGAATGTTTTCTTCAAAATTTAAATGAAGATAACTTCATGTTCACTTATGCGAGTCTTTCCCAATAGCATTATTTACGCAAGCTGTAAAAAAAATAAAAAGCGAAGCGAGCTCCTGTACGCCTGACTTATATAAAGACAGAACCAAAGGCAGACTTAAGGGGACGTGCTAATGTGCAGTGAGTTGGGAATAAGTGCCGTTCCTTGAAAAATTACATATGTTACAAGACTTTTGGACAATTTTAAAAACAAATGAAATCAAAATGATAGAAAATTTTAGATAATTAGTCAGTGCTTGTACTTTTTTAATTTAAGAAAATGTTATTGGCTATTCTCTGTTTAAACTGAGAAAAATCAAAATGCTATGCTGCTGCTTCTTTTTTTAAAGCTTTCATTTTGTTGCCTTAGATTCTCGGAATGTTTAAAATATCCCCAGAAGCCAAGGAGCGGAGAATACCGGTTATTGTTATACACTCTTGCAAGCAATATACTTGTATGACTTGCATAACTTAAAAATAAATAAATAAATATTGTAAAATTGTCCGAAGCACGCAGAGGCGCAGAGAGCCAGTCGGGGCCCCGGGGATTAATTCTTTGGGGTCCCTTTGCTATCCAGAAATCCTTTTGATTTCGTATTATATCAATCATTTATTGCTTATTAAAATTATTAATCATTTAAAGAAACTTTAAATTAATAGTAATTGGAAAATAATTAATAGAATTAAAATTATTAATTTAAAAGAGTATTATACTTTAATAAACATCCATGCTCTAAAAAATATCAACATTTTGTTTTGAAGGTTTTTTCACCTCTACAGAGAAACTGTATTTGGAACGTTAACAACATTTTTTCATGGCATGTTTCATCAGTATTGAAAACATTAATATTTTTATTCATACTTCCATGCAAGCAGGCAGCCAAAAAAAAATTTCAGAAGGCCAAAAGAGTGGAAATTTCAAAATTTCTCATAGAAAGTCTTGATTTTTAACATTTTGTTAAGGAAAATTCAAAATTTCGGAGGTTGGGTGGGCCCATAGCCTCTCCTCTGGTTGTACCCTTTCTTCCACTATTTAAAAATGTGTCTCGAAAAAAAAAAATGATTTCTTGTTAAATAGATCTTTTCTACTTTTAGTCATGGCAAACCGTTGAATAACACGGTCAATCTACTTTTCTTGCAAAAGAAGACTCAATCAGAAACATTCCTCGTTCTTGTCAAGTTGGTGGTTTATGCTCTAGCTGGCTTTTTGTAATTTCATTCAAAATTAATTTGGAACATCCGGGAGCATAATCTGAATTTGGATCTTTTTTTTTTCCACAAAATTGACAACACACAATTAAGTATTATATAAACAGCAAAAGCGTTGGCCCTTCACAATCTGAGGCCCTGGGGATTTTTCCCCTGCTCCCCCTCCCTCTTTGCGCCACTGGAAGCACGGCACATTTAGGAAGATGTATGTATAAATTTACACAGACCGCATTCTAGCCTTTTCAAAGTCGGTATCTACTCATCCATATACTGTTGTTTTGCATTGCTTAACTGAACAAGAAAAAAATAAAATGAATGGATAAAAAACCTGAAAACAAACTAAAATTTCTGTATCACCTCGCGGCAGTTCAAAGGCACCATTTAAATGATGGGCCTGCGAGCAAATAAATCATAATTTTGTTCCCGATCCCCCAAGTGTGTTGCGGGGAGAGAGAGTCGGTCCCGAAAGGAGTCTCTGCGTCGGGCCCTAGACAGGAAATGTCCCAATCGAGCGTACCATCTGTTACCGAGAAAACTACTACAATCGGAAACCGTGGAATTCACTTAGTTTTTGCTCGATTTCTGTTTGCACTGAGTTGTCGAGAGAGAAAGAGAGAGTGGAACTGCAGCACACACAATGAGATGCTCGAGTACCCAGATTATTTTCCATAGGAGTGGCGTGTGATAGTGGTGCTTGATCGGTTATTGTGTTGTTTTTTTTTTTTTTCTGTTACTTCAGATTCGAATATGTTGTAACGATTTTTTTTTTCCATTAGCATAAAATTCAGCCTAGAAAAATCGCAATCTTATAAATGGTTTAAATGCTGGTTTGGCGAATCTTTAAAAATTATTTTTTGACAGTGTAACGAATGCTTCCCTCAAAATAATAATAATAATAAATAAGTAAATAGATAAAAAAAATTTTTTTTTAATGTGTGATCAGTATGAGAGCCTTACATTTCTGGTTGTTTAAACAATCCCTCCCCGTTAAGCATGTAGTTTGCTTTTGAAGATATCCGTATAAATAATATAGCTACAACAAAACGCAACGCAACAGTGTGGAAACTAGTAACATCCATTTTGAACTCTCTCTTCCCCCATTGCACGTTTTAAAACCTCAAACGTTTTATTCAATCTTAAAATTCCCCACATGGCATTTTTCTTACACAGCTGAAAAATTTTCGACACGAAATCATAATATTTGAAGCTAGAATATAGGATTTGAGTACGGAAATTCTTTGATGTTTAAAAATTTTTTAAAGTGCACATTTTGAAGAAAAATATAATTTTAAGATTTTACTCAGTAGGAATTTTTTGTTTCTAAATCCATTTCAAGTCTACAATGTGGTCAGGGTCCGATCGTTAAAATTTGCGAAATAGTCTTTTTTTCGTTCTTATAATGCGCTTACATACACCATATCTGCCAGCTTTATGGATTATCCATAAAATATATAGGTTTTAGTGTTAATTCGCTGATATGCGGACGTGACGAGTAATTTGTGGATTGTTTGGCGATTTTCGAAGTTCTCTCAATTTTTTTCAATGTAATCTTCTTCCATCCGCCCAGAGAATATATATTTTTCATTCAACACTCGTTCATTTAGATGTCCAATTAGAAAGGGCAGCTTCAGATTTTCAATTCAATATATTCCCATCCCTCTTGAGAGTAAATATTTTTCCTTTAGTAATCTTTCATTCAAAGCTCCAATTCAATAAAAATAAAAAAACATTCCTATTTTAAATTTAATTTTTTAACCTTCCTCACCCCTTGAAACCAGGAAGGCAAAAAACTTCGCGAAGTAGAGCAGGTTTAGTTGTGAAAACTTTAAAAATACAAGGACCGTTTTTCAATATTTTTAATCAAATTTCTAGTTCTTGGGAACATTTTTAAACTAGGTCATTTGTACCATTCGATCTTTGCAGTAGTATATCACATATGCACACCTGTGTAAAAACAACCATTCTTTATTAAAATAAAACCCTTTTGATTCCCCCTTTCAGTAACGGGTCCAGATTTATTATTTATTTATATATATTTTTTAAGAGGCTAAATTTTGAAAAAAAAAAAAAGCTTATTGCAACCAAACAAATTTAACTAATCAAAATTCCAGTCTAAACCAATGTAAATGTTTTTGGTCGGGGCTAAGTTATAAAAAAAAATGAACATTTTACATACTTAAAGTGTACCTATAATAAAGCAGAATGTTACCCTTTAGAATTCTCTTTGGAGGGGGAGCTGAAACCTCCTGGACCCTATCCTATATCTGCAACTACCCCCTTTTTTGATGAAATTCGATTTTTTTAGACAGATATATTTTGTAAATGGTTTACAAAAATTCTTTGAGATATAAAGCTGGTTTAAAAACAAAAGCTTTCAAAGCTTTTTTTTTTTTTTTTTTTTTTTTTTTTTTTTTTTTGGGGGGGGGGGGTCTTACTGTAGTGCTGTTTCCACTTTAATTAGTTGTTCGGAAAAAAAACCTACTATAAGAAAATATACTATTTTTTACGCTGTGACTAAAAATTTGAGCAAATTAATTCGCCTTTCAATGCGAATTTGTATTTATACAACCGAATCGAATACAAAATTATTTTTGAAAAAATGTGTGCTTATTTTTTTTATATAAAATATAAATGTAAAAAATGTTTCGCAGGGAACCGTATATCCCTTTCTTGTCTGCTCGAGGGGGAAACTGTATAGTATGCATTGGCCTACGGTTCTTCGGAAAAATTTTATAACTCTCCTTCCTCCTAAATCTCTAAAAAAAAAAATTACACATGTCCCGATACGAGTGTCCAAAGAGTAACTGGCAACTGTACAAACAAGGTGCATCTGAGGACAACACTCCTCCTCTAGTGCAGGGCCGAATAAACTCCGGCGCAGGCGACAATTGCTGGAAAATTTTCTCTCTTCGGGAGCGATATCTCCAAAAAGAAGAAGAGAAAGGAAGGGGGAGTGAGGGAGAAAGAAGAGAGAAAATCCAGCATCCCGATCTCCGCTCCCCATCCTCTCCTCCCGTTCAAGGAGGAAGGAAATTGCAGGAGGGACAGTTATCACCGTGCAGGAGTTTTCTTTCGTCGACACGTGTAGGACAGGTGCTGTCCCTGAAAAAGCGTGCCGTGCCACGCGCCGGGTACACCTCCCCCTTCTCAAAAAGGGACACTGAAATTCTTTGTCGGGGACCCATAAGTACCTCTTTCCCTTTACGTGTGTGTGTGTGTGTGTACATGTAACATACCCTTTGAGAGGGGCGCTTTTGCATTTCTCTGCTGCTAAAGTTGTTACGCATTCGTCTCTTTGTGCTCTTGCTAGGGGCGCTAACACATGTGCGAGGTGAAGGGGCTAAGCTAATTTTTCGGGAGGTTAGGGGAATAATGGGGACTTACCTTTTTTTTTTAATGTCCGGGGAAGGGGTATGAAATGATTACACGTTGTATTTCGGGCGTGCTTATGCGTAATCAGTTCTGTAAGATAAAAGAATTGCTAACCCTTTGAGGAGCAACCCTTTTCCAATGCTGAAAAAAGAGCAGCCGTTGCCATCGCTCGACTTAACTATCAGCAAGGTAGCGGACGATCGAAACGTTCATCGCGTGCCACAGATCTAGAGACCCTTTTTTAACGACAGCTGGCTGTGCGGCACAGCCAGCTGCGTCAAAAAAGGGTCTCTAGATCTGTGGGACGCGATGAACGTTTCGATCGTCCGCCATCTTGCTGGTAGTTAAATAGAGCGATGGCAACGGCTGCCCTTTTTTCAGCATTGGGCAATCTATCCAGCTGTTTTCGCATACTTCCATTTTTCAGCAGATGCCAGTGCTGTTAAAAATAATCGTGACAATTTTTTTACGGGAAATGACGTGCTAAAAAGTAAGGGATTCTCGTCTAGCTATGTCACCCGCAACTATTTTTATAGGAATTAAATCTATTCTTCGTGACTCTCAACTGTCAAAACGTCAGAGTTTGGTGTTCCCAGAGCGGGAACACTGCGCGTTAAAGTGTTAAACAGTAGCGCATGCTAGGCAGGCCCGGACTGGGAGGGAGGGGTCCGCCCGTCTCAAGAGAAGGGGGGGGGGCGGGTTATTGTGCAACCGATAAATTATAGAATATGTTAACTTTCGGAGTATGGGGAGGTATGGTGTTATTAATTAATTATGATTGATAATTAATGCATTAATAAAATATTGATCTATTAATTAATATTAATTAATCCCTTGTTCATTCGGGACCTTCACTCAAAAAAATTTGAGAACTACATTTAAAATGAAGTGTTTTGAAGCCTTCTGGGGCGCAATTGCAGTTGCAAAAATTTTTTTATGTGTCAAATTTCATTAAAGTGCTATCAGTATAGCACTTTTTAAAAATTTTTCTTTCTTTTTTCTGTTTGGGGGGCCCGCCGAGGGTGGGGGCCCACCCGTCTACAGACAGTCGGACACATTGGTCAGTCCGGGCCTGATGCTAGGTTCCAAAGATGGGCTATGTTTTCACTCCCGATAACTAAACAGAAAGGAAATGTTTCGCCGATTTCTCTTGCAAGATCTTGTTCCAAATTATTGAAACGTGTCACTTTCAGGCTACCCCTTTTTATGGAAACTGGTTTTTTCGTCTGGTTTCACGGCTAGGGTTGCTACCGATCAGGGAAAACCTGAAAGAGTCGGGGGAATTTCATTTTTTGGGGGGGGAAATCGTCAGGGAGAAGCCGGGTAAAATTGCTAATTTTAACGCAAAATCTGGAAAATCACAACGTGACCAGGAAAATTATCAGAAGTCTGTGTTTGTTAGCTGTCAACGTTTAACCTTACTTTGTGAAGCTGGTAATGTTAAAGAAGATATGCAAAACTGATGTCATAAAAGTGAAAAATTGTCTGGATTTTTATCGCAAGAAGGTCTGGAAAAGTGAGGGAATTGTTTTTCAGAAATTGAGTAGCAACACTGCAGAGCAAGCATAGTTAATTTGCATGAGTGAATGAAACGGATGAATTGATTATTAAATGTGCTGTACCATCTTAATAATTTGACATTTATTGAACCACACAAGACAACAGCCGGATTATCGAGATATCTTGTTTTTGACTCAAACAAGCTCGTGTTCTTTCGCTTGGTCCACATTATAGTGCACTAAATATACACTGCAAAATACATTAGGCAAACTAGAAAAAGAAAACGAGGAAAGGAAGAGGGGAAGCGCAAAATCTGACATGCTTGTTTATACGCGGTGGTCGGCGGATGGGAAGTCAGTGTGACATGTGTTTCCCAAGAGCGCCGGATTATTCATGGTGCCGGACTAGCCAACTGCCGGATTATCAAGAGTGTACTGAATTCGAGCTAATCGAATTTGAAAGATGCATTCGAATTGCACATGCGCAATTTGAAAGATTCATTCGAATTGCACATTCGAATTCTCGAATAATAAAAATCGCAAATATTCACTTTTCGATTAATCGATTATTGATTCTATTTCGAATAGTAGTAATTGATTATAGAACTCATTTGTATGCAACGTCCCTAGGCTAGTCTAGACACTGATGCCAAACCAGAATTTAGATTGTTATACGAATCTGGTTGTTGGGAAAACTGACTGCTGTCTGAGTCGGCATTCGAAGACTGATAACAATACACCATGTTTGAATATTTTAATTCGCGCTTTCGCTCAGAGAACTTGATTTATTAATATGCAGATTGTTTATTTTCATGAAAGAATCAAGTGCTTTATCGTTTTAAAATGGGCCATTCGACAAAGTAAACGTGTGTCTTTAGTGTAAGCATTTCCCTCTTCAATTTTAAAAGAAAATTATTAGCCGTAAATTGATGCAAATGCAGACGACATACATATGTCTTTGTGACCCATTTCAACAATGAATTAGAAGGATGACATCAAAATTATTTTCAACATGGTTCGTTGGAACATAACCTGTTAGGTCTGTGTGTGGGTTACTCGATGATACATTGAAAATATTCCTCTAGAATTGTATTCATTCATTAATTTTTTTAAGTTATTAATATTTTAACATATAGGGAATATCCCTGGCTTCTTCTTGACTGTATTGTTTTGCTTTTTTCCAAACTCTTGCTTATTATCGAGTCGCAGTCCTTGGTGCATTTCAGAGTTTTCTTTAAAAATGAATTAAAACTTCTGTCTATAAAATTGCGCTCAAAGTAATCTTCATGGGTAACGTACTTCAGCTTCTTCTTCTTTTTTTTTTCCATTCTTGAACCGGAAAAATTCTTACTTTTCGAAAATTAATTACAAAGCTGGAGAAAACATGCTTAAATAGCTTCTTTTTAATTTGTTCATTGAAAAATCACAAGACAGAACACAATTCTCCTTCTGAACATCTATATTTTCCTACAATGTTTTTTTTTTTTTTTTTTTTTTTTTTTTTTTTTTTAATGCGGCTGTAATGTAAAAAGCTGCGGCTGTATACCGAATTTTTAAAAGAATTAAATATAGCTTAAAATCACTTACGTTGTCAGTCTTAAGGATTATAGAAATGTGGAGGGGTGAAATTCACTGTAAAACAAAAATTGGTTTGTGTATTATTAAATTAAGTTAGAGCACAATTATAAGTAATTGAAAGATAAATAAAAAGTCAAATTTCTATTGTTTCAGTTTAGCGGTAACAGATTGTGTGTCTTTTCATTCTTTGTGAAGCAAGTTTAGCGCAGCAATTAATTAATTGATGTTTGTATAATGAATTCGTCAGTCTCACTCGCTGTTTAAGAACGATCATTTCGGAACAAAGCCCAAGCTGCAGAAGTGTCGGGATGACTAAAATACACTCAAAAAATATTTTCGTACACAAATCTCTTAATTTCTTTTCAAAGCTGTTTACGTTTAAATCCATTCACAACGTCCTAGGGAAGCAAATTCATCGCTTCCCTGTAACGTCCAACAACGAATTCAGTTAACGTTTGTCGACGTACGAATTTTTGGCACCATCCATTTCTCATTTTATTTTTCAAAGATAAATTATGTGTCACCTCATTGGTAGTTCTCCCGATATCTCAACCTACTATATTCCACGCAGTTTATTTATTTATTTAATATATCCGAAAAAATGGTTACTTGGTCCGAATACTTAATTCTGGTCTTAACGTGTCGTATCACTTCTTTTCCAGCCCCGCGAGACAACATTTGAATAAGTTTCACGGTTGGTTAGGGCCGAGTTGTCCCTAGCGATGTTGTCTGACAAATGCTTTCGGAGAGTCCCCTTTTGCCCAGGCGACCAACCGAAAACAATGAATGGAAAAACCCGGCAGAAGACGTCACATGTCCGGAGCGAAAAGTCCAGAAGCGCGTAGTAGTAACTGCAAAGAAAAAAAAAATAATAATAAGGTGACTTACTATGCGTAGTTTTTCTAGACGTGGCTTTCTTGTACGCACGCAAGCACATGGCGTAATGTGTGTACACACGTATTACTCTCGCAGTCATTCATGCAGAGGGGAGCATTTTTCGAATAGACACCGAGGGGGGGGGGAAACAAAAAGATCTTCACTGACAGGAATATGATGTGGAGAATATTATTTTTTATGGAAATGCGTCCGTTTTAAAGAAAAGGAAAATAAACGGGGCGAGACACTATTTCAGACGACCAGTTGCATGCGCAAGCATATTAACCCTTTAAGGCGCACTGATCCCGCTCTGGGAACACCAAACTCTGACGTTTTGACTGCTGCCAGTCACGAAGAATAGATTGGATTTCTATAAAAAATAGTGGCGGGTGACCTAGCTCCACGAGAATCTTTCACTTTTTAGCACGTCATTTCCCGTAAAAAAATGGTCACGATTATTTTTAACAGCACTGACATCTGCTGAAAAATGGAAGAACGCGAGAACAGCTGGAAAGATTGCCCAATGCTGAAAAAAGGGCAGCCGTTGCCATCACCCGACCTAACTACCAGCAAGATGGCGGACGATCGAAACGTTCATCGCGTGTCGTCAAAAAAGCGTCTCTAGATCTGTGGCACGCGATGAACGTTTCGATCATCCGCCATCTTGCTGGTAGTTAAGTCGAGCGATGGCAACGGCTGGCCTTTCTTCAGCATTGGGAAAGGGTTGCGCTTCAAAGGGTTAGCCATTTTCCTCTTCGATTCACAGGACCTTAGCTACGGAGAGGCGGTGCTGCCCTCCCCCCTTCCGACAGGGGCGCAAAATCAGCTGGATCGTAAGTGTTTTAAACAAATCTTTACTATTTTATATGTTCTTTGATAATAGCACATGTGTAACGAAATAAAAAAAAAAAGTACCGGATGCATGCTTTTTTGCATACTCAAGGATACCAGGTGGCGGGGTCCTGGGGGGGGGGCAATTTTCGGGCTGTTCTGCCAGGTATTTAAAACCACCTAGCCACGCTCCTGTGAATTCAGATCAAACCTGTTCAATTCTACTCTGCGAGACAACGATAAAGGTTCCCGTTCGGTTCATACCTTTCCTTTTCTCGTTACTGTCTGTGAGCGTACCACAGTGTATTCGAATTTGATAGTTTCTGCATGCAGACAGAAAGCAATCGTCTGCATTTATTTATTATCATTTTCGTTTCAATCTGGAAACCATTTTAAGCACCTCACATGACAGGTAAATTTAGGTTGAGACCGCACCATGGCTGAGTGTATAAGGCACTAAACGTGGTAGACGGTTGAATTGTAAAGGTTCTGCATTCGGGCCTATCGTGCCTCTGTCGATCTAACGATCTGCAGTTTTGGTCGGTTTTCTCCAAATGTAACGTGAATACTCGTTAGAGCTTCTTCAAAAGCCCTCCGACCAGGGCAACCACCCATAGCCAGATGCTACTAGCGTAGGCTTGCCATGACACAAACGCTTAAATTTAGGCTGAGAATATATTGACGTATACAAAATGTATGCCTCAGCAAAATTTTGAGATTTTATCAGTATCAAAGAAATTTCGAAGGAATTATCAATTTTTCCTTATCTTTAGAATATTTTAACACGCTTATCAAAAAGTGTGGTGGAAAAAAAAAATCTTTTTAAAATTTACATGGTCGCTTCCCTTTGAATTTAGGCTTATGAACTCATATAAGAATATTATCGATTTATTCGTATCCTTTGGGGAAAAAAAAAAAAAAAATGTTAATGCCTTTTACCATGAATTTTTATACGTTGTTCCGTGATTTAAATGTGTCCGAAATATTTTATCTGAATCTCAGTTGTTATGCTGCATAAACATAATAATTAAATTGAAGAAAAAAAAAATTATATTCTTCGAAAGAATATTAAATTGGAGTGGAAATGTGAAAAATGCTTTCACGGAGTAGATTTAAATAACTTGAATGCTACGTTCTTCCGTTTCACGAAACTTTGCATGTTCAATTTACATGATCAAAAAAACTTCTAATGATATCGTAACGTATATGTCATGATTTTTTTTTTTCTGGAGGAAACTCAACACAGTGGTATGTAATTTGAATAAAAGTTAAATGCATTTTATTTAAGTGGACAGGTAAATTTATTTTAAATTCTGGAGGGAGGAAGGAAAGTGTTATTTTTCCAAAATTACTTTTTCTTTCTCATTTTTTTTATTTATATTTTTTAAATAATGCATCATAGCATTCGAAAATAGATCAATTATTTAAAACGGATTCGTTCCGTTTTTTGAGCTTGGTTCCGTGCATACGTTTTTAAGCCAAAATGTTCCGTTTTTCAGCTTTTGTATAAGGATTTTACAAGAAAAAAAGAAAATCGTGTACATAGTTAGCTTTTGGTTAAAGCATTTATCCTTGTAGACAAGTGAATAAATTTAATTGAATGATATTTATCTTGTTATTCTTTCAAGTATTTGCTGCAATAAACATTTAAGTCTATTGTAGAAATTGAGTTAAGTATATTTTATTTTTATAAATTAATGATTATATATGCACTCATCTCTCTACACATGATAATTTAATTTTGTTAATGTAAGATCTTTAATTATATATTTAATCATACATTTCATGACCACGCATTGTGTTCCTTATTTTTTTCTCGGAAGGTTGGCAGCTAACAAATGATTTGTTATCGCAGCTTACAGTTGATTTATTTTGTTGAAATTAACTTGGCGATGGATTGATGATAGCAAACCGTTCTCAAATAGGGATCATTCTAAAAAATAGGATGCCACTGCTGCAATTCTATAATACTGTAAAATCTCGGTACAGCCAAATTCAAGGGACCGAAGATCGAGATCGTAATTCTGAAACACGCGTTCAATTGAAAATCCATTGCGATGGAATCGGTACTGACGATTTTTTTTAAATGTAGTATAGCTCAGTAATATGTAGTCACATAACCCGTTAGAATAGACTTGGTTGTGATTGTTTATTGTACGTTGAAGGTGCAACTAAAATAAATCGTCGACTGAAAATTCATCCCGTAAACAATTCCATCCAATGTTTCCAAAAGTTTTTATCACACACGCACACATTTATAGAATTTGTTTGCGGTGTCATTAATCTTTTTTGATTCGATCATCAATCTCTTTAATACATCACGTGTTTTCGTTGTTTTATCAACTATTTCACAATTATCAGCAACGCTACAGCGTCTCATCTTAATTCCAAATGAAATTACTATGTATCGCCCGTCCAAACTGGTTTTTCGGACAAGTCTTTTTGATTGCTAAGTGTCTTTTGACTGTACTATCCATACCACTGAAAAAGGAAGAAAAAAAAATCATTTAATCATATTATCTGAACAATCGGGTATACTACAAACTCATGCACCGTTTTAGTAACAGCAGTTTTCGGGCTCTATTCTGTTTTTTCTTTACTTGAATGGCTATTGTTCTTTTTGATTAATAGTTTTATCAACGTAAACAGATAAGCCATTTCGATGATAAGAGGATTTAGGAAAATTATTTTTGAATAATGATGTGTTGTGCATAAAATCCGTAATCCTAAATTTATTTTTTTCAATATATACGTTTAATATGTTCCAGATAGAATAAGAAAAATTCTATTCTTGCAGCTTCCATAGTTTGATATGTTGCAACTGATTATGTGTGATATTACGCAATTAATACTTTTAGTATGCTAATATATGCATTAATAAAATTAAAACAGAAATGTACATAGAACTAAAATATAATATAAAAAAAGCTCATTTCATTTCTTCAATTTTACGTGAAGAAATGAACGTATTACTAAATTTGGGTTTATCATAAGGTTTTTTCTATTTTTAATGTGTGTGCGTGTGGGGGGGGACTAATTTTAGGAAAATGGCTGCTGTCAATACATTTTATTGTTTTACCACCACTTCATTTCTATGGTAATTTTCTTATTAACACAGTTTTTGTACTTAAAAAAATCACTTGAGATCACTTCATTAAAACGTAAATTGGATTACGTTATATTTCGTTTAAATAGATTAAATTATAGTTTAAAATGATATGTAGTTCTCTGAAGTATCTTATTTATTTGCGAAAAATATCAAATGAAATTTTCATTTCTGAAAATCATTCACTTTGTTACCAATATTTTTCCATTTGGTACATAAATGCATTAGATATAAAATAATCCCTAGCCCCCAGTGGCGTAGCCAGAAATTTTTCATGGGGGGGGGGAGGGTTACGACTTCTGAAACTCGCATATATGTATACCGGTGTGTGGTAAGAGAGTGAAGAATATACATTTTGTAAGGCAAAAAATTCCTCATGGAGGGCTTATGACCCCCTAACCCCCCCCTGGCTACGCCACTGCCAGCCCCTTTATAAAATGTGGTGTAATACCGTGTTTACTCCAATTATAATCGCCCTCGCATGATACTCGCACCCCCGTTTTTCAAGCAGAAAAAATAGCTTTAGAGTTCCAATATTATGTAGTAAATTTCCCCCGCATAATAATCGCACCTAGACCTTTTACCATGAACAATTGGCATAAAAGTACGACTATTACGCGAGTAAATATTGTCTGAATAAATGTATTATCAGACACAAAGAAAAGAATTTTAACATTACACCTTTTTAATTTTGATGATTTCTCAAGTGAATGGAAATCTGTAATTCAGAAAACTGTGTATATTATTTGTACTCTGATTCTCGTCAGAAATTAAAGTTATTCATATTTTAGGCCTAACAGAAGCATTACTTTCAACTGATATCCTTTTTTCTCTTCTGTTCTGATAAGATAAGTCAACTCGCAGCATTCGTCGAAACTTTTCGTTGAATATTAATTTCGGTCATCATACCGAAATTTCTCCGTTTCAATAAACTTATAATTGGAAACCTTTTCGACAAGTTTCGCCAAAACTCAAAAATCGTTCCTTGTTGTTCGCAACTGTGACGCCGAAATCATGACTTAACGAGCATAATACGCGGCATTAATTACAGTTTTTCCTCTAATTTGTTTCAAATTAAGTTATTGCTTGAAAGCTTAGAAAGAAACTCCATTGGCAAACTGCTATCAGGTCAATGACTACAGAGAGAGAGCCCCCCTAACCGTACGAATCCCCAGACGATGCATTTCGGACAGTAATTAATGCCATAATTAAGAGTTAATTGATATTTACGCTTTGCAATACGAGGTAATCACCTATAGCATTAAATATTATAGTGCGAGAATAAAGGGGTCTGATTAATTATGAGTCTTTGTTTCACGTTAACCTCTGCGTGATAATTACGCAGACAAATCGGTCCATAAGCAAGCTTTGATACAAATCTCACCATTAAGTATTAGTCGAGGTATTATTATTAATAAGGCTATATGAGATGACAACGAAATGAGCACGGAGGGGGGGGGGGGAGAGACAATATTTAGGGTGTATTTTGAATTTGTTTGAAAACTCTTGTGAGAGTACGGTTCGTTAGGTAAATTTGATGTATATGGAAGTTTTAATAAATGATTCGGGGCTATTGTGGCCATTATAAAAGTATGCTATTAACTGCTGCAGGCACAGAACGTTATTAAATGAGTATTATTGAGAGCGAGGAATGGTGGAGGCAAATTGTCCGGCGGTTCAAGAAAGCATTGTCGCTGTACATTTCATCTTTTGCTATGTATGTGTACCCATGTGGAGAGGATGAAAATTTAAGCATGAATTGGTTGGCCAAATTATCAATTTTGTTGCTAAATATTGTAATCAATTGTAATCAAAAATAGTTAAATTTATACATTTTCTGGATTATTGCTTTTCTTATTAATGTTATGGACGTTGTTTACTCTGTAATATTAGGTTAACTTTAGTAAAATATAGTGACACATTGAAAAATGTTTTGTTTATTTATTTATTTTTTTTCAATGACACACTTATATTTTTGATAAATAATTCATTGCAAGTTTCAAAGGAAATTAAATGTATTCGTTTTGAAATATTTGCTGGATTTAGTCAAATTTTGTGCTTATCTTTATGTGTGAGTATTCGTAGGATTTAGTGTCCTTTTTTTTTCCCAACTGGTTTTGTTATTACAACTTTAAATAATTGTTCTTGGCCATTATCTGCAAGGTTTTATTTATTTCTTTTTAACCTTTATCGATAGTCGTCGATTGATTGGTCAGTTATTTGTTGAATAACTTTGGTTTAATCTTCAGTCATGTATACATTATGTTCATTTGTTGGAATGCAAAGTTTTGTGATAAAGTAAATAAGCCTGTAATATGGATAAATTTAGCGGCTAACTAAATGGATCTAAGTAAATAAATTTTTTCACTTATTTAAAAAAGAAAAAAGAAGTCGATGCATACATGCCAGTTTTAAGCCATCATATTAACCCTTTAACGCGCGGTGTCGTCGCTGTGAGGACACAACTCTGACATTTGGCGGTTTTGATTCAGAAAGAATACATATTATTTCAATTAAATACTGAAGGAGGACATCTAATTATAGACTGCCCAATGTCGAGAAAGTGCAGCCGTTGATATCGCACGATTTAACTACCAGCAAGATGGCGGTCGATCGAATCGCCCTGTGCTTGCCACAGAGCTAAAGAACATTTTTTGACACAGCCGGCTGTGCAATGGCTACGGGTGCACTTTTTCAACATCGGGAAATGGTTGCGCTTCAAAGGGTTAAATTGATATCAACAAGTCTGGAAGTCTATTTCTCCCCCCTCCCCTTTTCTGCCCCATTTTCTTAAAAAAAAAAAAAAACCGTAGCTATCAATTCTATTGTCACGCTGCCGTCGCTCAGTATATAAATTTGGAGTACAAGCTTCCAATTACATCTGTTTTATCCACCACTTTTTGTATAAATAATACCAACGCGAAAAACCTCTGTTTCATTCCTTGGCAGCTGATGTCTAGTCGGCAAGGTTTTAATAGTGTCGGCATTTCCGGAAAATGTCTCCAACACATAAATCACCCCAGAAATTAATGACGGTCCCAGTGGTGTCTTTTATTCCTCGCGTATTCTCCTCACCCCCTCGTTTTATCTTGAATCTTCGTTCCTGAAAGCCGAGACGAAAAGTATAGACTCCTCAGACACGTTCCACAAGCTTTTTAAGTTGTGTTTGTCTTTTTGGCTGAAGGTACTGGGGGAGCCCCCCCTTCTTTTTTATTTAATTGTCGTTATTGTTATGTTAAATATTTTTAATTCTCCTCCGTTACTTAGCTTATCACTTGGAAAGAGCTGAAGGCCTGGATGGGGATGTAACGCTTGATGCAGATGGAATTATATAATTACTCTTCTATTTTAGAGTTTTCTATTTTAATCATTGTGCTTTTGCGTTCCCTGAAATGCAACTGTTATGTAGTGTTAATGATTCAGTCATTATTCTTTTATACTGTCATCTGCCTAAGATGTTTTTTGCTAGTTGGGACATGTTTTGGAAATTCCTGTTGATTAAGCAGCACGCTTTTTCTCGACGTGTCAGTCTAGTTGGAAGATCAGTTGTTGCCTTCTGATGCGCCTGAAAAATTAAGGGAGTGCAATGACGTACTCATTAGCTACCTTTTTTTTCTTCTTCTTTTTGAAAGTATTAAGATAATTATTAAGTTATTCCATCTTTAATTTTTCCTCCCGATATTTTTAATACAAACTACTCATAGTTCTCATTTTCAGTATTTACAGGTTGATTATAATTAAAGTTAGATTCCAAAAAGGTCGTAAAAAAAAAAAAAATCAGTCTGAATGATCTGACATTTTACCTAAATATACATTTCGCCCTCTACTCTACCGCATTACATGTCAAAAGAACCCATCTTTTCGAATATCATCTTTGGACCGTTTGTAGACATCGGACCAGAGCCGTTTCTTACACACGCTTTCGAAATTTCTAAACTGCAGATCCCGAACAACCGCCGTTCTTGTACAAAAAATGAGAGTTTCAAAAGGAGAGTCTGGTGATCATCCTTAATTGTCATGACGTAAAAGTCATGACGTCTTTTCTGGATTCAAAGTTTAATAGGAACTGCATGTTTCCTGCCTTTTCTTACAGTTGCAGTGCGCATGTCATATTTGCATAATATGACGAGTACAGTGCCATCTGCCGGTCAATTCTTGAATTCCTTTTTGATTTACCGCACAAAATCCCAAAGCTTCGTGTATATTCAGACGAAATATCTGTTCATTCTAATTAGTGGTACTTTGTTTTTGAAAAGGCTGCCATTAAAAAAAAAAATAACTGACAATTCTGACAAAAAAATTTGGACAAACAGTTTTTCGCCGTGAGTGTTAGCATTGATGAAGCTCCAGTGTATGCTTAATAAACTTCTTAAACTTATCTATGTACTGAACACATACAGGGCCCGATCATCATGATATTGGGCCCTGAGCAAATACAAATTTTTGGGCCTTTGCACTTACGAAAAATTACATAGTCCGCATTTAAGTTGTTTTGGGCACATATTTATCTGCAGAAATATATATCAAGTTTAGATACTAAATATATGCATACATTGCAGTAAAGAATATTAAATGATTTTTGCATACATGGATAAAATTTATTTTCACAAATGATGAATATCTAGACACATACTACATTTACGTATACTTCTATACTAAACTCCTTTAAAATATAAATGAAAAGAATCGAAATACTTACAGTACGTATCATAAAACTGATGAGACTTTCTTATAATAAAATTTACAAAAAGAGGCTCAAACACTGGCTCACGGAATCCTCATGGGTTTTAGAGGACCCTTAGTACAGTAAAATGTCAGAGAATCAGCTTACGACTCAAGATAATGACAATCTAAATTTTGTACAAAGTTTTTTATGAATTTATAAATAACAATCTGTGTTGAAAAGTACAAAAATTTTGGTCCCTTGAAATTGGTGGGCCCAGGGCAAGTGCCCCGGTTGCCCTGCCGATAAACAGGCTCTGAACACATATAGTATTTGTTTTGTTTTGTTTTTCGAACATACAAGAAATTCTTGAATTTAAAAGTCATAGATTGGGGGGTATTTACAAATTGTTTCTCCAGGTATGATAGTTAAATGTATGAGTGTTATTTTAGCAGAACAAACATCGGCGTAGAAAGGATAAATTATCGGATGCATTGTGGTTTTAATTCAACCTTATTTTTTCTTTCGAACCTTGACAAAACCGCATCCTGATGTTATCCAGTCGATTGCCTTGCATGTGTCATTCGAAGAATCTCAGTAATTATTTTAGTTAAAAAACAACAAATCTAGTGGACTATTTCTTGGCACAGTATCTTTGTGGTTCTCTTGCTGAGTTACTTTTATAAAATTAACAGTAAATGTTATAACTTTTTCCTCTTTCAAATTTGATGCTATGCTGCAAAATTTTTCAGTTTTTACGAAAATTAACAGCTGCTCCTATTTAGTTAACTTTTCCCCCTTCTACAGCTTTTAATTAGCAATAGTAATAATAATAAAAGGAGTTTTAAAACATGCATGTTGAAATAAATTAGTTGCGTCTCTAGCACAGTTTCAAGCAAAAACTTATAGCACCAACATGCTTAAAATCTGTGGTGGCTCGAATTGTTAGATATTTCCTGTTTGCGTGTAGATCTATATTTTCAAAATTTATTCCGCTAACTCTTTTTGTGTGACGATTTTTTGTTTGAAATCTAAGCAAACGGATTCGGATTTAAGCTTTAGGAAATTTCATAGGTGCTTTAGCCTACAGAAAAATTTAACGCTAGAATGTTACCCTTGAAAATTTTTATTAGACTAGCAACCATTAGTCTTTCTGAAGAATTGTGCATATAAGCATGCTTAATAACCCACTTTAATTAGCATATAATAAAATCGTTCGATGTGCAACTTCCACGATTCTTGATCATCCTGTAAGCAACAAAGCATGATTTATTTATTTACAAATCAATCTCCTTCCATGTTAGCGTACTGTTATTTGTTATAGGTTTCGTACAGGAGACTAATGGTTAGCATTGTAGGGTTAAAATTAGCTTAAATTAGTGTACAGAAATGTAGATCTGAAAGCAGAGCACTATAGTTCTGTTTTACATGTATATATCTTGCATTTATTATTCAATAATTTTTTCATGTACAATCAGGCCCGGACGGCTCTTTTGGGGGCCCCCAGCTAGAGATTAAGAAAGAGAAAGGGGCCCCTTATAAGGAAATTTAGAGAGAATAGAATATTAAAATACATATTACAGTATATACCGGTTATAACGTATTCTCACGGGACCTGAAAAAGTAGTACGTTATAACCGAAGTACGTTATAAGCAGTACCGCCGGTAAGATTCAATATTACACAAAAAAAGAAAGTGGGCTCATAATTTCATTGTAATATGTGTTTTAAGCAGGTTTGATTTTTTAAAATTTAAATTAAACAGAGAAAATTCTTTATTACTTACAATTTTTATTGTGATAAATAATCTGTAGTTTTCTTTTGTTTTAAATGGGCAGATGATAATTTAAAAATACCGTTTTGGATATTCATAATAGACTTTTGTAGAGTCTCTGCATTATCACTGCGGCATTCAAAAAATCGTGAGAATGTTTTTGCAGCATTTAATGTGCCGAATATGCTTGGTATAGGCTGCTCTATTTCTTCTTCACTATCATCAGAATCATTATAGATACGGCTTTTCAGGAGGCATTTACATTGATGAATGACAAATAAAAAACGTGGTCTTGTTCTTAGCCCTACCTAGCAGACGAAAAAGATAAAAGATCGCTCCCTTCATTCATACACAATTCATCTCGCTAGAAAATCTGAAAACTGACAATGAGTGTTTTTGAAGGTACTGAAATTTCCGAGAACAAGGAAATGAAATTCTAAAGAAAAGCAAAATTTTATTTTTGGCTTTGGTATGAAAAGTACGTTATAGCCGAAGTACGTACTTTTGTTAAGTACGTTTTAACCGAAGTTGAATAACATTATAAATATAAGACTTCAATCGGAATCTAACTTCTAGGTACGTCATAATCGATAGTACGTTATATCCCAGGTCCGTTATAACCGGTGCATATTGTATTTGAAAACCAGACTTGCCTGCCTAAAAAACACATATAACTATTTTTAAGGTGTTGGGGTCCTTGTCTGTACGGGGCCCCGTCGCTCTGCTTGGTTCTCCGCTACGCCACTGTGTAAAGGCGTAAAATTTCTGGAAAATAAATAATTAAATGACTCTGATGCATATCAAACTACTCAAGTTGTATATCCATTTCTCTGGGGGCCCCCTTCAGTCAGGGGTGCTCGGCAATCCCCGACCAGCCGACCTAGCTAGTCCGGGCTTGTGTATAACAGTCAAAGCTAAAATCATCATTAAAAAAATTACATGCTCTGATCACTCGCTTTGTATTTCTTGCTGTGGTAAATGTAATCGACGGAAATGAATTGTCATGTACGCATTTTGGTTTGCGGTGGACAAAACCAGGATTAATTTTCTTCCCTTGGTTTCCATTAATACATCTGTATCTGGGATCTTCATAGCTCTCAGCCAAAAGTTATGTGGTAGCAATAAATTTTTGTTTACGCCATCTCTCTGTACTCCCCATCTTATATCCGCTCACTTATTTTAGTAGTCGACTTGATTCTTTCCAGCTGTTGCAACCCTGATATGGATTTTATTATTGGAAGAACCGCAAGAGCAAGCTGGATGGATATCAGACAGACATGGGAGGGAGCCTTCTGCGATATCTACTTTTTATTTTATGTGCTGGGTAATTTCCGTCATATCCAACAAGCGAAGATAGTTTAATTTGCTGAAGAATGTAATTTTGCAGGGTCCCCACCTTTTTAAAGTTTGTATAAACAGTTTGAGTTCTAGATGTTCCCCTGTTGCTAGATAGATCGCTAATGTTGGCTTTGAACTGAAGATTCCAAATCTTTTAAATAATAACCACGCCAAGAACCAACAATAAGTACTCAAGTCTGAAATATGACAAATTTGCAAAATATAGATACGGTGTGAACTAAACTGTCTGAAATTTAGTTAAAACTTAATTAGTAAGCAGTGATCGTAAAATAGTTTCCAATATTTTTACGCTTGTTACTTTTAATTTGCTGTCGCAGTATTATATGTTCATTTATTGTAAGCTTAATCACTGCTAAAATCTCCAAGGTAATGTAAGTTGTAATCGCACTAATACTTGTAAAAAAGAAAAGGAAAGTAAAAATTTGCCGTCTTGTTTGTTATTTTTTTTTCTCTTCATTAATTTTGGAAGAGGCTTTATTGGGAAATTCATATTTAAAATAAAGCTTTATTGGACTTTTAACACACACACACACACACACACACAAATAAAAAAAAAATAATACCCTCGTTAGTTCGCAGGTTTTGTAGGATAGTGCCTTCAAGAACGGTCTACCAATTCGGTTTAAAGCCTGCTGCAGTTCCTGAAACAAGTGTCCTACTGTCCTGCTAAACCCCAGCTTCGTTTACGGGCCTCCCATAGGTTTTATAAGTTTATTCAGTGGCAATTAGAGGTGAGGTGGTAAAGGTAGTCAGTTGGTCGGAAAAAAAAGAAAAAAATCTGAGCTATAAAATATTAAAGTATAACCACAAAAGTATGGTAAAATTGATCTTTCTGGAAACTGAATGCGAAATAATGGATGTCGATAAATTAAAGAGTTAGTAATTCAGAAAACTATCTTATTCATACTCTTTGACTCCAGTGATAGATTTATTTTTTCACCCATTCCAGGATTCGTCCCCGCACGCTTAGTTAAAATGTGTACGGTATTTCTGTAGCATGACAGAAGCTGTGTTAGAAATTGTTACATTCAAAAGAAAAGAAAAATCCACGGTTACTCTGTCTGTTTCAAGTCACAGGTGTAACTGTCTAGATGTCATCTTTTTTGTAAAATAAAGTTTCCTTTTCTTTTTCCTTTACAGTTATCTTTAGAAAAAACATTGACTTTTAAAGCTTATTTAGAGGTTTCTTGAGTATTGCTTGACTTGCATTTTAGTAAATGAGATTCAATTTGCCTATTTAAAGAATGTCAGACTCACATAAAGAGGTAAATTTTAAAGTGGGGAGTCGTCATTTTAATAACCATTTAAAAAATATATAAAAAATAGTCTTATTTTCTAACAGTAACTGTCATGCATAATTGTAGTTCTAAATTTGTCTCGTTTAAAAATATTTAGCACACTCAGTACAGGCGAATTTGCGAATACCTATCTTTATAATTTTCACGAGGTATCCTCCCCCCTCCTTTTGAAACTAGCTTCCGTGTGATTGCGAAACATGAACTATGCAAGTCTTTTAACGCTGTAGTTTGAAAAAAATCATGTGATTTTGGTACATGAGTACAAATAAACTAATTATGTCAAACACTCCAAAATTTTGAAACTCTACAAGCTGTACTACATACTGAAATAAGCAATAAATGTGTATCAGTTTCAAAACTTTTAGAAAAAATTCTTTAAAATCACTCTTCGAAAAATCTTTCGGCTCAGGTCCATATTTTAAGATTTTTTTCTGAAAATTTCACAATAGACAAATCTTTTTCGCTTATTACAATGTGTAAAATAGCTTATGAAGAACCATCTGGAATTTTTTGGAGACCATGGTTCTAATTGTTTATTTCAATTTGTATACCAAGTCTAAGAAGAAGTTTTTTTTTTTTTTTTTTTCTTCGAACTACAGCCTGAAAGAGTTTAATATGCAAAATTATTTCAATCCTCCAATGAAATTCAGGACCCTTGCAATTATTAGTAGAACTTACGTCAGCCGCCAAATTTATCTGGATTTACGAAGATATAAAATCTACCGCAGAGGGAAGAAGTCATGCTGCCTTGTTGAAGTCATCAAGTAATATAATGAATTGCAAAATCGCGCCATCTTATGCGCTTTATCAGCGACCAAAGGCGCCGTAAGAAGTGTTTGCGCGCTGCCTGACAGACAATTGCTTCGCCGATTGAAATAACACAATGCTGTGCCTTGTGTGCTTCAGCTTCATCCACGGAACCTCCGCAAAGTCCAATTCGGAAGCGATTCCTGGCACCTATTCCAAATTCTTTCCCGCTCTCTGTCATTCGTGTACACTCCTTCATTCAGATGTAAGGGGGGGGAGAGACTTTCTTTTAATTTTCGTCCCCCCTCCCTTGCCTCGCGCAGCCTTTCTTCTGCTAAACGCCTGTGACAGTCTTTTTTTTTTTATCTCTTTCCTAGAGATGATTTTTGGTTTGTTTTGAATTCCACGTGTCGCTGCTTCAGGTTGAATATACGAATTGTAATTGAAGGGATTTGTGGTGAGCAAGATTGAAGAGCCTGTAATTATTTCTTCAAATAGTGAAAATAATCGCGCGTAACAGAAAAATAGTGCATAAGCTGGATTATGTAAGTTATGTCTGTCTGTGTGTGTCGGAAGTCGCTGAGTTGTTCGTGACGTAATTACCGATTGTTTAAATGTGTGAATTTCTCTTCATTATGATAAGCGTTGTCGACTTGTTGTTCTTTAAATATGATTTCAACTGAAATGTGTGTGTAACCGAACATTAATCTTTAAGAACTGTACTTAACTATATCATTTTAACTATCCATAACTCATGTAATTTATATAGTAAAGCAATATATATATAATAACTATCACTTTTAATAGTGACAGTAACAACTAAACTGTTTTCCACTTGCTGACTGTGCCGTAATTGTGACACTAAATATGCAGCAAACACCACTTTTAATGAAAGTATGGAGAATATGACCATAGATCTCGTTTTGAACGAAGCAAAAATAAATTGTTAGTTACGTAAAAATTAGATGTCCTTTTGAGGGGAAGAAAATGTTACTTAAAAATCGGAGAAATTAGTAAATGTACCCTTTTGAAGAAAAATATAGATGGTAACATCAGGTATGTGCCAAGAAGGTCTGCCTTTATTTAAAAAAAAAAAAAAAAAACCAAAAAACCTGCTATTCATTCTTGACTGTGATATCCAAGAGCTACCAGCTACTTTTTTTTTTTTTTTTTTTTTTTTTTTTTTTAACATTTGGAGACCCTTTAATAGAGAACTGAGCGCACCCTCCATGCTGCGCGTGTACTTTAAAAATATGCATGCGTATAGGATATTTATAGTCTACATGCAAGTGCTTAGATGGACATGAAAATTGAATATGAGAGTATATCATTATAATTTTAATAATTAATCGAAGACTGTATTATTTTCTAAACTTGAAGTTTTACCAGTAGTCATTCTGTCATAATATATATTTAAAAATACAAAACAGTTTTGCAACATTTAGTGAATAATAATGTCTTTGTTCTAGGCTGTTTATGACGAAAAGATAGTTATACAAATAGTAACTATAATGATAGGTAAATTAGTTAGCTATCACTGGATGGATGACATAGTGTTTACTCGCGTAATAGTCGCACTTTTTTTTACCAATTTTTTCATATTTAAGTCTAGGTGCGACTATTATACAGGGAAAATCTACTACATAATATTGTAGCTCTAAAGTTATTTTTTCTGCTTTAGAACGGGGATGCGACTAATACGCGAGTAAACACGGTCGATATTGACTTTAATGTATTGGATATTCTTGCTGCAAAGTTTTTTAAGCAAAGCTTATAAAATTGTATAGTGTGTTTCTATTCTTTAATAATTAAAAATTTTTAAAAATTATTTTGGTTCCTCCAATGAAACCGCTTATACATTTTCAGATTCTTCTATCTGTACTAAAAAAATGATTGTGTTATTTCTTTGCTTTAAATTAATTGCCCTCCTACATCCAATGTCACCGTCTTATCACAGTTCAGATTAAAATGCATCTAGCAAACAAAATGTAAGACTGAAGTTCTTCGAAATCTTTCTTACATGCTTGAAATTCCTGTGATGCTTCACCAAGCCCTTTTTTTTCTGCACTACAGTCCGTCGAATGGGACAGCGAGCTTCGAGCTTAGCTTTGCAGGCTCTGATTCATAAAGTTGGATTAATGAACACGTATCAAGTGCAAACAGTTTTTGTGTCGAGCAGACGTTCACTACCTGCGTTATCTACCATGCTGAATCCACTTCGGCGTCGCAATTAATCTTCAGGTAACTAACTATACCGCTAGGTGATAGCTGAGAAATCTTCGCCTGCTAATAAACAATGCTCGTGCATGTTTACAAACCATGTACAACATTGTTTAACAGTTGCTGGCAGGAAGGTTCGCTTCTTCTCTCGGCTGTCTGCAACCGGGATGACAATTCCTGCTGACTTGACCTACCATTGTGTTTGGGGACACTCATCATCTTGAGGACTTCTCTGGGGGCATGGGACATTCTGTCACCGATTATAGGACACTGATGGCGTGCAGAATGATGTTAGCATCAGCATCTTCGCCCCTGTGCCTTTGAATCTTTTCCAAGTTCTCTCACTTGCATTTTTATCCTGTCTCTTCCATTTTTTATTTCTCCTTTTCTTTTGCTCTCAAACTTTCCTATTCTCTTCCGGGGATCTTGCTTTTCTTTTCTTCTTTCTTTTTTATTCGTATTCTTGTTGTTGCTCTTTTCCCGTACGATATACGATTACAATGTATTTTTGAATCTGAAGATCCTTTTTAGTTTTATTTTATTCTTCTTTTTATTCCTGAATTGCCCAAACTATATTTGGATTGATTCCTTGAATCTGCAGATGGTGAGAAGAGAGCGAGAAAAAAAAAATATTGAGTTCGGATTTTGGTGGGTGGGTTGACGATTAAAAAATAGAAACACAGGGGAATTAAACGAAGAAAATAAAAGCGAGGATTTCTAAGGTTGTAAAAGTAAACATGCCATTTAAATAGCGGTGACGCCTCCTCTGTGGATGGTCCTTTCAATTTTATTTGGACTCATGAATTGTTTTTTCATTGTCGAGTGCTGGATTTTGTTGTTGTTTTTTAATGTTTCTCAGATTAAAAGACTCGCTATTTTTGTATTTAGAAGTGGGAATGTATAAATAAAATGTGTTTTTCTTGGATAAATTATCGCTACGTATACAGAAATTTATGGCTTTGTTTTACTTCTGCGTTTTAAGAGAGGTCGTTAACATTTACACTGTTAGTCATTTTGAAAAGTTTTTCTTATAATTCTAATTATTTTAGGCTTGCGATATAATCTCATAACATCTTACTGGAAAGAGAACAAATGTGAATATGCATGTCATCACGCTATAATTAAACCAAAGAAAACGTCACTCGGGATCATTGTAATTTTTTCCTTTCTTTCTTTCTTATTATTATGGTTGTTTCACTTAGTAATTCTGAAGGATTCAAACAGAACTAGTCTTTTGAGTGCCTTTTATATTTCGGGTTAGTTGAAATGCGATAATCAGTAAAAAGTGAAACTTATTATTCTTGGTTAGTTCGAAATTCAATGTACGGCAAAATTCAGCTTCATTCACAAACAGTAAATGATCATGATTTTTAAACTTTTAGTAGTAATACATCTGGAAAATATATAAAAGTGAAGAAGTAAATGCCAAATAAAATATTAAATTTATTTCGTTAGTTTGTGAATATATGCTTATTAAGATCGAATATACTTGGAACGTTTTTGGTTTTAATGAGGCTGGAATTGCATGCTCTAAAAAAATCATCCTGCAAGAAACTAGTCAATCATAGTTTATTAGAGATTTATTATTAATTTTCTTCACTGACAAATATGCCCTTCCTTAAAATGATCGCTTCCTTACAATAACGTTAATCGAACTATCGTCTCAGAAGATGTATAAGGAAAGACTCGAGACGCGGAACTCCAATCACACACATAGCTCGATTACCTGAAAAGAGGCCAGATTTTCCCTCGACCGTCATTTCCTACCTAATCTTTTGTAAGATGTACAAGGACTCATCTTGTCAGTCAAAAAGCTGATCACAAGCCCTCAATAGTCATCTTTCTATGCCTCTAATAGACTTTTGACTGCCATCGGACCTCTTCATGTTACGCTACAATTATAAAATGAACGGGAGGGGGGAAAGAGAAAAAAATAATAAAAGACCGCCGTAGACAACATTAGCTTTTGCAATAAATAGATTTCCGGTCTGTGAACTTTAACTCGGGGTGATCTTCTTCTCCTAAAACAATTCCTTGCCACCATCCAAGCCAATTTATCCACAACGTGTAATTGGTTCTTTGATGAATTGCAATAGGTCCCATCCATTGCCATGCACGCTTCACCGGATTCGCTGAAGAAAGCAGTACTTGTTTTAACTTCTTTATAAATGATCTTTCTTTTGTAGTTCCCCTTTTCTTTGCTGCCGTTAGTTTTTCACCTTGTTTTTTTTTTTTCTTCTGCTGAGTGATTTACCTTTATTCATTGATACAATATAGTTTTTCCCCACTTAGTTCCAATGAGCTGGAAAAAATTTGATCGCATTAGTCGAGTAGTGATATCTGTGAGCACTAATAGGTATTGATGAATCTGCAGCAATACCGAAAGAATTGAAGGTTTGCTTGGTATTGAGTAGATTATTAGGAGTTGGTAAAAGGATTCCTATCAGATCTTCCATGTAATGCTTTGATATTATTCTGGACAGAATATCATTCTATGACCATTCTTAAAATCATTTTCAGGTAGTATAACCCTTAGTATTTTTTCCCCGTGTTCCTAAGTTGTTCTTTTGTATATCTTATCATCTAAAATTGTTTTAGTTTACAAAAGAATATACAATTACAAATCTTGAAAATCTCTTCAATCGTTTTCGGTCACCGAATCTTCGCTTTATTTTATTTTTATAAGTAGATATCATATGAAGATAGCAAATGTGTATCCTTTTAGATATTTTATACCGTTAAAAAAAAATATTGCTTAGATTTAGAACCTAATTTATACTTAGGTTTTTGGATATATTGCATGCTTAGTTTCAAATGTGCCTCGATTAGAATTAAAGCGAAGGAGTGACTGTCTTACTTGCATTTTAGTGTATTTATTTGCACTCATATAAATAGCTTATTATTATTAATTGTTGATTTGATAATTGAAATGTTGTCTGAATTAGAGAGCGCTCACAAAAGTAAGTTCTAGAACTATTTTTCTCCTAGACGATATTTACAGATACCGCAGGCCTTTATTTTATTTTATTTTATTTTTTTTTTTTCAACGAACACATTTATGCAGTATTTTTATAAAAACAGCTCTATTTAAATTTAAGCAAAACTGAAGAATGAGGTAAGGTGGTTTCTTTCTTTCTTTTTTTTTTTTTTTTTTTCCCTTATAGCTTTTCATCAACGATACATTGGGCAGAACAGGGGCACAAATATTTGTACAATTCCCTTCAACCTTCTGCATGAAATAGAGAAGTTAAGGGAAAGCTATAACTTTCTCTTCAGTGTCATTGATCGCATGTTTTCTCCCCTTCTTTTCTTTTTTTTTTTAACTAACCACACAATCCTCAATCTTTTAATCCACAAATCTTCTGTATCCCATTTGTATCAAATCCAACAAGTGAACTATCGGAGGAAGCGTGTAAAAAAAGGGACTTTTTTAGATAGAGATGCCTGATTTCTCCTTCAAACTGCTTTTTTTCTACCTGCTCGAACACCTGCTTTCGGGTATGATGGCAGGGTACAATAGAACCTTTCTGAAACCGTTTATTGTGTGCCGTTATGACTGGAGGCTTCCTTTCCCCCTTTTTCTAACCTCTTTGACGAACGAGTTCTACTGATCAGTGATACAGTACCCAATGAAAAGGGTTTGATTTTTACGTGAGCTATTACCTTTTTTCGTTTTCTTTTCGTAATATTAAATTGCAATCAAATTTTTTATCTGATGTGTCATCTTTCGCTTAAATTAATGAGCCGTCAATTCTAAATACTTGTCTCACGTGATCGTTCAGATTCATATTTTCAAATAGCTATCTTAGTGCATTGACCTGAATATACGGTGTATTCGTACGGTGTGATGGTACTGTGTACGATCAGAGGAGGGGAGGGGTGGGATGAAATTTCATAAACACATGCAACGGTTAGCCATGTAATTTTTAATACGTTACTTTTCAACTCCTCCAATTTCTTACGAAACTGCTCTTGGAAACGTGCGCATTATCCATCACCATATCGATGATCGGAATTTTTGTACGATGCCAGAAGTATGCTCGAAACAGTGAAGAAAATCCGTAATTCAAGAGAATAAAATTGATGAAGAGTCATTATTGTGAGTGAGAATTCCGTATTGCCCTTGGTATTGCCCGTAATGTTTACTTTTCCGCGCGTATATGCTTCGTACAACATAGCAACATTTACAGACAAATCAAAATACGCGTGCGCAGTTTTTCAATGACTTATTTATCAAATATTTGTCAGACATATTTTTTGTCATAATTTACTGTAGTATGATTTGATATTATTTAAAGAGAGCTAATTGAACCAGTTAACCCTTAATAAGGCCGTGGGAAGAATACTTACCACCTACCTACGGTCTATTAAATACGGAAATCAATTTTTATTAGTGAATTTTCTGATTTTTGTTCAGTTATATTGGATGTATATTTTTTCCATACATCTAGATTCTAAATTATATTTGACTTATGAACTTTTCTTTCATTAATAATTTTGAAGAAAGCTCGAATAATGACTCGAAAATTGAGCATAAGAACCATCACTTTTAATTATATATTTTTGCGTTTAATTTCGTGTACAAGCAGCGGGTAGTTTTCCGACAGTGATTTTGTGAATAATGAATGTATTCTCCTGAAACATTTCAATGTTTGTTTAATACTTGTTTTTCCAATTTTCACGTGGGATACAGTAGAGGGAAAATACATGAATTAATCCTAAAAAATGGGCCAGAAAAATCACAAGTACTTTCTACTCTCTGCACATAAACTCGCCTTATAAAGGGTTAAAAGAATTAATAATGGCATCGTAGATTTGCTGAACCTGTGATATTATGAAATATACTTGCTCTTCTCTAATTTAAATTATTCTTTTTAACATAGCTCAAAACATGTAAATGATGATAGTTTCGTGGCATCATTGTAATATTTTCATTTTAATTCTAGTCCCTAGGTGTTTGCATTACAGCTTTTCGTACTGCTTCTAACATATCAAAGTTAATTGTATTGTTAATAATATATATATTTCGTATTCAAGTGAATTTCATTTTAGACTGTCGTACTTGAACTCCGTTGAAAGTTGTATTTTTTCGGTAGTCCAACTGAACTGCTGTAGCTGCATTAATGTGATACGCAGGAAGGGGTAGGGGTACCTAATAAAGACGTGGTTCTTTTTTTCGTGCTCAGCGCTGTATTCGTTTTTGCGCTTTAAATATCCTTCATTGAAATACTTTGTAGTTTTTCATAATTCGTGCCTCAAGATAATCGATCTGACGTTCCGACTCTTACTTCCCTTTCCCCCTTCTTCTAGCCTAATCTCGTTCTTACTTGCTTACCAATGTATATATAGTGTATGTCTCAAAACTTGTACGGAAGATTTTAACCCTTTAAGGCGCAACCCTTTCCCAATGCTAGAAAAAGGGCAGCCGTTGCCATCGTTCGACATAAATACCAGCAAGATGGCGGACGATCGAAACGTTCATCGCGTGCCACAGATCTAGAGACCCCTTTTTTTGACGACAGCTGGCTGTGCCGCACAGCCACGTAAGCAAAAGTAAAAAAAAAAAAAAAAAAAAAAAAAAAAAAAAAAATTAGTTCTCGCGTTCATAATCTTGTTCACAATCTAGGTTAGGAAACTAAAAACATGTAAAACTAGTTAGCAGTCAGCTCGGAAAATGTTTTATTCTTTTACTGCTAGGATCGCTGCATGTTTTACTAGATTACCAATGTTTACATAATTGAAACATAGTTTGGGTACATAAAATCCAATAAAGTAGCTATGGAGAGTGTCCATTCCTATAATATATCTCCGTGATAATGAATGATGAGAAAAATCATGTGATTTAACACCACTGGATTTCTTTCTTTTGCGTTATTTGAAGTCAAAGCTCTATTTCACTAAGCCCACAACCACCCGTGCATTGAAGAGGATGTGCAGATCAACAAAATTCAACATTTATTCGAAATAGTCCCGGAAAATTTCGACCCCCCCCAAAAAAAAGTGCCAGCAAAGCTGTGGAGGTCATCCTCAACTAACACCATGGGCTAGTTACTATTCCCAGCAAGTGCGTTTGTTCCTCGTCTAGTTCCAGTACTATCAGAATTCCATAAATTCAACGGAAACTACCCCCTAGATCAGTGTTTCTCAACCTATGTGCCTTGATATAGTCTAATGTGCCGCCAGGGCTTTTGAAAAATTATTAAAACTGCGTGGTGTCATATCAGCTATATGGCATTTTCAATTTATCATGTCCTGTCTTGTTCACTTTCAGTAAGCTATACATCAAGAAGAGCGAAACTTTTATTTCATAGCATGGAAAACCGTTCTGCCAATTTTTGAAACAGCTGTTTGCCGCATACCCATGCAAAAACAGGCTTAGCCCTTTCATTTAATTTTATTATCATTATTTTTTTGGTAAATAAACAATTTTTTAAAGTTATTTGCATTTGTCAATTTTTTGTATCACACAACCTTTGCAATTTTTATATTCAGGCGTGCCGGAAATAATTCTAGATATTTTCAGTGTGCCGTCAGCCATTAAAGGTTGAGAAACACTGCCCTAGGTAATATAGTCAGTTAATTTGATGAGTTAAATGAGAGATTGATTAAATCATTTCAACATTCCTCTCACGCCGCGAATTTTCCTGTCTTGTTTTCACCCTTGAAAAAAGTCGTCTGGCAAGCTCTGTAAAAAAATAAAACCCTATAAAACTGATCCGTAGAAATCAAACTTGCGTGGGATACTATAAAATCCCCAAAAATAAAGTTTTATGGCCGTGTTATATCGAGTCGGAACCTCCTTGATGTCTCAACTTGTTGCAATAAAAGAAGTCCACTCTGAGTGAAGAAATGGAGGGTTTTGCTTGAATGGTAATGCCCGCGTCAAATACGTAATAATTTGACGTCATTTCCTGTCGTGCGGTCACATCCGTTTGTTGCACGGAACGCCTGATGCTTTTGAGTGGTAATTTTGATGTATAAAATTTTATGAGTGGCAACAGAAATTGTCTCAGTATCAAATTAAAAGTCGCACGGAAAAAAACAGCCATTAAATGTTTAGTGGATTTTCTAGTTTTATGCAGAATGAAGAATATTACTTATAAGACCTCATAATGTTTATCTACTTTAAGGCAAATTTTCTACCACTTCAACAAAGAACTCCAACTTAATAGAACTTTTGGTCTTTAAATTTTTGCTTATTAAAATGTTAAAATAATCTCTTAATCAAAGAATTTGCAGGGAAGGGCGGAAATTCCCCACATAATTTGTACCGGCTAGAAACTTAGTCGGGATAAAACGTGATTAATCATCAAATATGGCTTCATGCCTCAATCAATTATTCTTCGTGAAATTAGAGCTCTTGCAGACAGACAGACGTGCGGACAAACCAAAGATATAAACATTGAAAAGTGTTAATGAATTCAATTATAAGTTTGATACGGTTTTGAAATTTCACCTTTGCAACTTATTTTTAATTGTCGTAGTCTTTTAAAATTTAGGACAAAATACAGATCTTCGCATTCGAATCACCAGGGCCACCGACCAACTTTCGTTCTTTCATGTTCAGTTCTTTAATTTTCAGGAACTGAAGATGAAAAAACGGTTAAATGGTGGCGATCAGGAAAATTGTAAGTAAATCAGATTTAGAAAATAATCAAGGGAAATACCAAAGTACATGTAACTACCTTGGGTTTCAAGTATTAAAAGGGATGTTTTCCTTGGAAAAGTTGCGTGCCTTTTCAGTAAGATATTTTAGTGCAAGATTTAATTATCAAACCCTAATAAGTATTTTATTTTTATTTTTCCTTTAAACTAACTGCTTATGAAGCACAAGCATTAAACAAAAGGCACATTTTTAGCACCTGTTGAATGGTAAAATGCTTTCCTGCAGTTATATGCCAAAATATTTTTTTTTCCCCTAACAGAAGGGGGAGAAAAAAAAAGAGAATAGAATTATCGATTGAGGTGTGAAACCATACTTGATGATTAATCACTTTTTATCGTGACTAAATGTACCGAAGGGATACAAAACATGCTCGTCCATAGCTTTAGAACATTATTTTTAAGCTGAAAGTAAATATTTAAAGTGTATTTAACATTTTTTGTAACTTTTTTTTTTTTTTACTTGATGTGTCAAACTCTTTTTTTCCACTTTCTGTCGCTCTCTCTTTTGTCTCTGTGTATGACCCTTTTGCGATGCCATTTTGTATAGGCTTAAAAAATGTACGTTGGATTTTATCTTTAAATTAAACTATGTAGATTTTTGAAAGGTATTATTTGATAATTAATTTACAGATGGATAGCACTTCCAGATTTGTCCTGTTTATTTTCGCAATCCAGTCGTCCCTCAATTCAAGGGCTGATTAAAGAGAGGAGGGGGCGCCCGCCCCCCCTTCCGAGAAAAAAGAAATTAATATGAAAGATCCTATTTTACGTCCATAAAATGGATGTGTATGTCAATCTTCCAAGTAGCCGCCCCCCCCCCCCCCGACAAACTTGCATTAATCCGCCACTGCCTCTATTATTTCAACGCAAAATGTGGGCCTGTTTTCCCAGTAGTAACTAGAGTATGTCCCTGATTAAAAACGCGGCAGCCGTTTTAATATGCTTAGGTTCGCTCATGAATTTACAGTAATGCTGAGTGTTTTTATTTCCTCCAGGCGGGCAGGCGTTCTGTTTAGTCCAGTTTCATCATCTGCATTGCAATTATAACTGAATTTACGCCAAATCGCCATTTTGGCTTCTCGCAGCGGGGGAGTGAATTGCACTCATTCAGAGAACAATGAACCTAATAATCATGGCGACCTTTTTTTGATATAGCGTAAGCAGTAACATTGTCTCCGGTAGCGCATGACCATTTTGCTCATTTTTAATTTCCTTTTTTTCTCTTTCTTTCTGTTGAATTATTTTTCCACACAGAATCAGCCAACCGTGCGGTCCACATGATGCCTTCATCCGCTTTTAATAATTGAATCTTAAACGTAAATTTTTCCTTTCTCTATGCGTTCTGAGGACGGTGTGTATACTTGATTAACAGAGTAGAGATCTTTTGAAAAGAGGTGAGAAAATTGCTCGGGCGCTATTTTATTTTTTCTGTCCTTACTGTCGCTGTTTCCTTGGAGCCTTTTTTTATTGTCATCCAGCCGGATTTATTATCCTAAATGGATCGTTTTTTGGCTTGGAAATGGTAGATAGTGCGTATCGTGATCCTAATGAGGGAGTTAATTTGCTGCGCGTTTAAAAATAAAGTTGATGGACGTACGTTTTTATGGTTCATGTATGACTTGTAACCGTGTGGAGAATCCCGAATCATATTTAAATACGCAAAAATACATTTAATCCCGTCAGTTGAAAGGTATTTAGAGACAGGCTGGCTGCATTTATTTGAGGATGACCGATTTGAATGCAGATAGGCGATAACTGTCCAGATTTTAACTTACGATAGCCCACTAATGCATAGTCATAAATAATTTTTGTTAGGTATTTTAACGTAATATCGTAAAATTTTGATGGCGGATACTTTAAGATCGGTCACTGTGAAATGTGACTTACTCTAACGCTATTGGATAGAAAGGACCAAAATATATCTGTGCCATGCGCGAATGCGAGTCCGAATCATATTGAGGGAACCGCAAATGTCCAACTTTCGGACGTTTCACTGTAATAGTAAAACTACCAAAATTGATAATTATTCAAAGGCGGAATCGAACTTGCATTTGAGAATACTTTTTAACTATTATTGGCGTGGCGTGGCATCATGCAAAAATAAATAGTACGTTTTTTATTTCAAACCCGACCTTTATTTTATTGTTTTAATAACATTTACAGAAAACTCTCAATTATTTTACAGACCTATAGTTTTTTTTGCCTCTTACAAAAATTTCGTAATGAATCTTTTAACAATGATACTTAAACTTATTTGGGATCTTATATTTAAATGAAAAATATTCATCATTGTTTCCTCTAAAAACCATCTAGCATAAATAATGTTAGAACAAGTTTTGATGTATTTCTTTCATTATACTATTGTAAGAATAAAAATTTCATAAGCACTGAAATACTTTCTTTCTGTTTTCTATATATTATCTTATAAATATTTCCAAAAATGTGTGAATTATACTTTAAATTTTAAAAATGTGATGTTTTTTAAAAATTGGAGATGAGCTAAATAGGCGTCTTCATTAGAAATTGAAATGCCTTTCCTAAAATGGCATTCGTATATATAAGATTTTTTTTTTTTTTTAATTTGCAAGAGTATCTTTTGAAATGCATTTTATATCGTATACAGATACATCAAAAGATGATCAGAGGTTTTTCCTGTCAATCCCAGAGGCTCTAATTTATTTAAATATAACATATTTTCAGTCACATGTTTTAAAAAACATATCTTGAAATTAGTATTTCAAATCAATGAAATTATGATTGCAAATAACTGGTGTTAGCGTTTCAAAATATTGAAATTAGCCCTTCAATTTAGATAACATAACATTTTATGAAAATGTAAGCTCAAGAGTTTCTAATTACATGTCGAGCTTTGAAAATCAATTAGTGAATCGCTCTATTTTTACTTACTACATACATAAAGAGTATATCAAATTAAAATTAAATCAAGACATCGTAAATTTGCCTTGTAGAAATTTTTAGTGCTTAACAAAAGAGAGGGAGAAAAAAAAATGTAGGGTGGGGGATAATACTCAGGTGATAGCGTCGTTAACTTTAAAAAAAGTAAAGTGCCTTTTTTTTTTATTCCATTATTTAACCTCGTGCGAAGACGATATTAATAGATTATTATATATTAACAAAAAAAAACAATGCAAATGAGGTGTATCCGCCATCTTAATTAATCAGAAGAACATAAAAAAAATTTTTTTTTTCCTTCTAACAAATTTAAAATCTGATTACACAATTGTATAATTATTCTTCTGAATTAACGAAATTAGAGTAATTCTAAATTTATTCTAATTTAATAAAACTAACGTTGTTCTTATTTTTAAAGAACTTTTATGTTTTATTACTTTATTTAATTCAGACTAGAAGATAGTTATGTATGTTTATTAATGTAAAGAGTAAAAAAATAGAAAATTCTGGAGATTAACGGGCTCTTTTGCTGCTATACTTTTATCTTTTGAATGTCGTAACTTTTAATTTCTTTATTCTTTTTATTTTTTTATTCCTTCTTCTTTTTCTTCTTTTCAAATTCTGGTATCAATAAAATGTAGAACATGTAATTTCTTCACCCTTCCCCTAAAGAATATTTTTACAATTCTGTAACTTGCGGCATTACTTTTTTGTGCATTAGCTTAAAGTTTTCAAATTTATTGATGCAGAAAGGAAAAAGGATAAATATTCGCATATAGTATTGACCAAATTATTGAAATAATTTGTTTATGATAGACAAAACATGTTTTGATATAGACTTTTCGCGACCACTCTTGGCCTTACTAAGTCCCACTAGTCCACGATTTTATTAGATGACCTTTCAGAGTCGACAAAAGATAGGATCCCTTTTAACCTGATTAAGATAGTGTACTTCTTGTCAAGCTATGGGATTTCGGCATCATGTTGCCAGACATATTTAGGACTCCCAATGACAATGAGCGGTTGTTCATTAGTGGTAATGAAATTTTTCTCTTGCTTTCGAGAAAGAAATTGTCTGAAACAGTGTATTTTACTGAGGCTACGCAAAATTAAAGAATTCTTTGGATGCACATTCCCTCCCCTCAAAAAGGCATGTCTAAAAAGTGTGTATATGTCGAACATGAAATATATACTTCAAAATTATCAAATTGAAGTACCGAGCAATAATACCATTAACAAGATTCATCAACAAATTAGTATAATATGATTATGGCATATACTTATACACATAAAATATATGGAACTGCTGTCAACTTGGATGGATGAATACTAGGAAGTAAGTTGAAAGAAAGAATGCAAATCACAGCATCTAAAACCACTTGTACTTCATTAGTTGAAGAAAAAGTAAACCCTACTGTTTCCTTAGAATGCAATTGATTTTGTGAAAATAGTGCATTTTTTCTTTGAAACTATATTTCACATTCCTAAACATTTGAAGTTTAAAATATGGGTTGCGTTTTGATTGCTTTCTTCCAAAATTAATAACATTCAATCATTCTGAATAGCAGATTTTATGATAAAGTATATTTATTTTATTCATTTTCTCTGCATTTGTTTTCTAAACCTTTCCTCACATTCTCTTTTTTTTTTTTTTTTTATAAACAAAATGTAATTATCGCCATGACAAGTAATTTTTAACGAAATACAAGAGGTGAAAAAAATGAATAATTTCTGAATTTCTGATCGCCTGTTTTAATATTTTGAAAAATCAACAGGTTCTTATATTGAATTCTGGTGCGAATTCCACAAATTCAAAAGTATCATTTGTAAAATGTGATTTCTCCACTGATGATTATGTTTTATTTTCCTTGTACTTTTCCAGTTCTTTGCAATTCCTTAAATACTTTAGCTATTCTTACTTTTATGGAAGTTTAAAATAAAATTCCAATCTTGCGCAGCGAATACCCCCGAAAAAAAAGGGGTGAAGGGGGGGCTCCCTTCCTTCCTTCCAGCACAATCCAACGAATCGATTCCAATTCCGAACGAGTTTTTAATCAGATACCGAAAGCGCTAAAACAATAAAAATCCGGTACGAATAATCTCAAAAATCTAATAACCCGTTCCCTCTTTTCTTGCATTCCCTGCTATGCAAACATAAATTGGTAATTGCTTATCGCAATTAATTTAAACTAACAATCCCAGAGCAGCCACAAATTCCTTAATATGAACACGGGAAAAAATACCGCTATCCCTATCGTTGAGATGGAGGGCGAAGGCAAAGAGGGGGGGAAAAAAAAATAAGGGATAAATCACGGCAACATTTCGTTGTGGAGCTAATTGTCCAGGAGAAACATCCTCGAGCAGCTTAATATTAAAAACAAATAAAATTAAAAATCAACGCTACATTTGTTATGCCTCCTTGACTTTACGAAAGCGGGAATTTTTTCTCTTCCCCCGGTCTCAATTCCCAGCATAATATTCGGGGGGAAATTTATAGTTTAATTAGTCAAGATGACGAGGATTTTTCACTTTTATTATTATTATTACATTATTTCCCTCTTTTCATCTTTGTTGTTGTTATTAATTTCTTTTTCCGGGCCGATTTGGTAATTTATGGCCAATTATAAGGGCTTGTGATTTATGCAATACTGTGATATGACCTCCAAGTCTCTCGTAAGAGCATTTTATTGTTCCCCGTGAGTAATAAATTACAGAGTGTAATAATACGGTGATAAGAGGGGGAAAACCGAGATAGTTGCAGGGGACGGGGAGTGATACGAGAGGGGGGGGCTGCAAATTTGACTGCATTTTACCCTTTTTCTAATGAAGGATCAAATTCTCACTATTAGGATGTCTAGTTTTATACGACGTAGTTATATTGATATATATTTTTTAAGATAATGGTTTGGACGAGCGATTACTCGAGTTACTCATTATAGGAGGAGGCATCTTGTATCGTGTTCTAATAGGGGGGCGTACTTTTTAAGAGGGGGGTCCGAGCCATTGCGTGTACATTTATGTCAGCATTCAATATCTATTATTATGCTGTTAGCCATTTCTTTGCCATTTATTGCGTTTTTTTCTGTCGCATAAATTCTTTTATTTTTAAAATTTATCGCCGCATCGGCCAACGTGCGCTCTTAACATTTTCATCATGAAATTTTGTTTTGCTCTTTCACATTAGCTTTGATCTCTGGCTAGATTTTGGAGAGCGCACACAACTGAAGTTCTTATTTACCTCGTAAGAGTTAAACGCTTTAGTGCTTCTGTGGTCTGTGTGGGAACTTACGATTTCGTGGTTGGTGTGCATAAAAGGCGAGGCACCAAGTTCAAAGAAATTCGAAAAATGAAAGGCGTTCAACATTTCTTTTTTCCATGCTTAAATCAAACGATCAAAATTCGCTCCTTTTAGTAGTGGAAAGCTAGGTTCTCCTTTCCGATCGTTTTTTAATTTAATCTTACCACGGAGCGAAATAGGTGAAAGAGACAGGGAAAAAAACAAGGGGAGGGGGAAAAGCAGTCCCCCCCTACAGTTTCGCACCCCGGTAAGATTAGAAAACGATCAGGAAAATGAAGCCAACTTTCTACTTTTAAAGGATCGAATTTTGATAGTTTGGTTGTTGTTGTGTTATGCCATGGTTACGCAAGGATGGAATTGCCTTGGACGGAGGACTTTTTAAGGGGTTCTACATGCATTCATATCGTTACATCTGGAAAAAACCGATCAAAACTCTAGATCGATAGGCCAGAATGCTGGACCTTCTACCATTTTGACTGTCTTATCCATTCGGCCATGGCGGGTCAGCATTAGGTTGAAGCGTGTGCTTTTTCATTACATCTGTCCTGTGTCTCCAATCGTTTGCTCCCGATACTCTCTTTTTGTTTCATACATGAAACAGCTTTAGATCAGACGTCTGTAAAAATGTGGGGGAAAAACAAACGAACATACAATGATTAATTTTTTTATTGAATCCACCCCCCATTTTAACATTCAAATAAGTTGCCCCTTTCCTCTATAAAAATAACCCAAATTTAGACTTCCGTTGGTCAAGCCTTTTAATTAAGGGCGCTTGTGGCTCTTCGTGTCAAATCTTTCTTCGAACCTAAGGAAATAGTTAACAACATTTTGAGGGGTTAACAAAAACTGGAACTTTCATGGTACCTCGTAAGTAAGTTTGTTTTTATAAAATTCCGAGATTCATAACTTACTGTGGCTCATTCTGGATGTTCCATAACTTTTCCTGTTTGTACGAGTTCACACCACCAGACCCCCTAATTATCGCATGGCCACTTAACGACACGTGCCCTGGGCACACTTACACAAGAGGCCTAAAAATTGAGTTTAAAGCTATGCACAGGGACACAAAAATCGAGCCAGCTATATACAGGGGCATAAATTTTGAAAAGTGCCCTGGGCACAAAAATGTTATAGTGAGGCTCTGCACACCACAGCTTGCGAAAACACATTCCAATTTTTTTTCGAATATCTTCTGTAGTTTATCTTCTTTTATAACTGTTCCGAAATTGTACGATTTTATTTATTTTGCAGTAAAGAACAGCTTTAAAAAGAAAGAATAGTACAAAACAGTCCCGTCTTCTAATTTCTCTCACCTCAGATTCGCGTGTTGCTTCTAAATTGCCCCGCGCGCGATGCCCGGGATCTGATTTTCCTGTAATCAGCGTCATATCTTCCACCCCCCATTAACAGCTGCTGACTCATTTGAAGCGGAATGCTGCGTTTTCGCGGAAGAAATTTTCATGGCATTGCTTCCAGGTCATTTACATCTCAACTCCATGGGTTTGTCGGGGCGTTACTTCGCCACGAGACAATAAGCTCCGATTCCAGGTAAACGGATGGCCTAAACGCAAAGAAAGATGAAATAATAAAAAAAGGGTAAAGATGCCGCTATGGGTGCTTGAGACAAATTAAAAGGGTTCGTTCGTATGAGCTGAGCGTCGTGACCGGACCAATCCGTTCGGACGCACCCTCATCTTCCAGTTATACTGAGTGCTGAATACGAGGTAATCATAGGGATTATGAATGGAATATGTATGGGAAGCCGTAGTTATTTCTGTGAAATCTTTCTGAAATGACCATGTCTGGATCCACCAAAGATCTATCGCTGAACTTAGATGGTAACTCTTAATTCAAGGGCGGCTCCAGGGAAGGGGCCATAACCCCTCCGAACTTTTTGGTTTAGAACTTTAGATTCGTATATTTCCCGATGCTACACATTTAATTTGCATTTTGTACAATCTAAAAAGTTCAATGGCGTCCGTCCAAAAATGCTGCCTGGAACAGCCCTTGTCTTAATGGACCGCACTTAAAAAATAATTAGACGTCAGAAATATGTATTAAAAAGTGTACCAAAGCTTTTATTATCCACTAAAATGCTATTGAGATTTAATTTACTACTTTAGAATGCATTTTAAAACTTTACAATTATTTTTGGGCGGAAGAGTGTCTGGATGTTTGTATTAATTGGATAAATTTTTCTCTTAATTGTTACTTATATTTTGAATTTGGGGAAATCCTAGTAAATAATGCACAGCTTCTTTGTAATCTTAGCATATTTGCTAAGAAAATTGTGTTGTTTCTAAAGGTCATGTCGCGGTTAAATGGAAGGCAAATGAGCGTACAGTCAGTAAATCGTATCATGTGCCTTTTTTAAAGTATTCGTTTTAAGGTGGTAACCACTTGAAGAGACTCTTGTCTTTATAGTGCAAGAAATATTAAAAATATTACGAGCCAGGTGAAATAAAATGTATTCGCATGTATATTATAGCTTATACGCGTGCAAACTTGAACCTCCTCAGTCCTGTCGGATTGAAAATTCCTGTTTTGGCTCCGTGAGAAATTGAGAATATGTCCATCTTCTCAGTTGGCTGGTGCGTCGTTTTGCTCGCCCAAAGACGAAGTTCGAATCTTGTTCAAGACTTCTTTCTGTAAGGGATCTGTTACTTCATTATAGAAAGAGTTAGCCTCACTTCACTGAACGCCTAATGAGAAACTATTCTCTTGTGTTAATTCGAAACGACTATCTAAATGGTTTTTATTTGTCTGTCAGTCTTTAGCAGTTCCATACCATGGAAATAAATCTCTTTTCAGAATATCGAGCAAGATTTTCTTTTTTTAAAAGATAATCGCATATTAAAATATTCACTCTCTCCAAAGTTTAAAAAACAAAATCTGCGAAATGCTGAATATGTACACATACTGTACACATACACAATTATTTTACACGCTTTTGGGCGTCCACACACCCCCTCCAACGAACATTAAGTTGCGCTTTAAAATCATAGCTATGCCTGATTTCACATTTAACTCTATTGCTTACGTTATTTCCCCAAAACTATCCTAGAGAACTATTTATCGGTCTTCTTATTCAGAAAACGAAATAAATACGCAGGTAAAGAAAACCGAAATTATTCGGAAGCACGTTTTAATTTAATGTTTTCTGGCAAAATTAATTTGCGCAGAATATGATGGGGAATTACGCGGGATTTATCTACGACGACGACTGGTTTTTCCTACCCCCCCTCCCTTCCTTTACGACACGTTTCTTCAGACACATACATTTTTACATTTTAGCTGGGAAGTCAAGGTGTAAAACTCCCCTTTCGGATCTCATACACGCAATCAATTCGTAAGCTAAGGTCACAGACACGCATGCCTACGTTTAACGCTCGACGGGTGTTTACCCACAAAGTGAAAAATGCTTGTTGTTTGGGATGTCTTGGATAGGGTGTTGGAGAAATGTTTTTTCTTTTTTTATTTACATCTAGACGTCGTCATCTATTAAATACCGGGTCTACTTTCCTCTAGAAGACTGTTAAAGTGTTGAGATTTTCACTCTATTTACACTCGAATCTCTTTAAATCGTTGATGTCAGTCCAAACTCTTTTTTCCTCCTGTCGTTTGTTAAATGTCTGATTAAACGAAGTTGTTTTAAATTTTTTAGTTCTAATACTCGCTATTAACCTGCATGCTTATATTTTATATACTTATATCTGATTTTATTGTCGTTGGATTAAGAAATCTGTGTAAATGACAATGCAGTGAAACCTCCGAAAATTGGACGCTTGCGATCCCCAATAAAAGTGTCCATCTTAAGATGACCAATTTATGGAATTGCATGTAAATGTTACGAGTTTGTTCCGTTCTCCAGAAAAGTGTCCAACTTAGGGAGGTGATACGTGTATAGAAAGAGGTGTGAATTTACTATAAAATATATATAAGGTGTGGATATAAATGCACACTTGTATTTTTTTAGTTATATTTTAATTTATTTCTGTTTGCAATAAATTGTCACAAGTTTTTAAAAATATTTTTTCATTCACTATGCGCTGTAAGAAATATTTTGTTAATTTAGCAGAAATTTTGTTAAAACAAAAAAAATTTCGGTTGAAATAGTGCCAAAAATTTTTCGGTGTGTGCGTACTCGTTCTTTGCACGGAAGGAATAAAATATTTTTTTAAACTCTTATAAATGAAATTAATTCCATCATTGCGGACTTTGCGAAAAATCAAATTCCTAACTTTGCCTTCTAAATACTAACTGGGATGATACATAGCTCAACTGCAAAATGTCATAAAAACTATGTCAGCGTTACATGCGATAAAAAGCGTCCTAAAAGCAAATCCACACACTAACAAAAATCTTTATACAGAATAAAATTTCGTCTTTCATTTTTAAATTCTAAATTAGTGTCACATGATGTGGACAACTATTTTATTTTGTCTTAATTCCTAAAGAGCGTAGATGATGCATAATCGCAGTCATTCTTCGAAGCACCTTAGTAGAATTTTACTGGAGGTAAAAGTCTAAAAATATTGTTCATATCATAGACATAGAAACATCTACATAAAACATTCAGTGTTCCGTGTACTATTTGGCTGTCATGGCTATCGTAGAATTAACTTTTCTGACATAATTTTTGCCGAAATCACGTTACCTCTCACTTCATTTCTTATGCTACTTCAAATTCATGACAACAAAGTTTACTTACAATTAAAATTTAAAATAAGTAACTAATTCCATATTCTGTTCATAATAGTTACGATTGTATCAGAATCCATTATTGCCACTGAAGCTACCAAAGTCAATAATAAAGTGAAAGCTAATTTTTGGCAGTTAAAATGAAATCACATGTTATGAAACAAACAGTACATTAATTCACTGGCATTTTTAAAATTGTGGGATTTTTAAAGCAGCTGTGCCTATTTTGCAGTTTTTCCTCTGCATGTGTGGTAGACTTTAGCTTACCCGGAGCTACATATGCGTACTATGCTCTTACCCATAGCAGATCCAACGGAGCTTTGCCTGCTACATAATATTTGTCCTTAAATTTTAACCCAAGGTTTCTTTTAATATAGGATTATTCAATCTTTCTTTGGCAGAAAGTTGTCGTTGTCACGTTATTTCATTGTCACAAATCAGCTAATGAAATTCAAAAATATTTTTCTGCATGAAAATTTACAAAAATAACTCCTAATTGATGTTGCTTTATTGTTTATCTTCTAATAAAGGGCTAAATGTGCATTTTATTATCTGACAAAAATAAAATCTGACGAATAAATTTCAGGATGCGACAATTCGAAAATTCATAAATGATATATAACCTTAAGTTTTAATCATTGGCTACTCCTCAGTTAATCGGAATTCTTGGCTAAATAACGAAATTTTTACGCAGCAGCTAAATTGAATTTAAAATCTTATTTCTCTCTGAAATTTACAGATCTCCTAATTTATATTTTTATTTCGATTAAAGTTTAAATGAGAATCGAAAAAAAATTCCTGACGAATAGATTTGAAAATTTCAGATAAATGTGAAGTTTTTTTTTCTTAATCTCAAAAAACAGTAAATTATATTAAACATACAGAACAGAGTTTTTGGAAGAAAATTATATCTTCTATCCAATGATATAACGACCGTTTTCTTGTAGATATTATTGCCTTTCCTATCGCTGAAAATCCCCGAAAAATCGTTAAAAAATCCTAAATCATTGAATTAAATTTTTTAAACCAAATTTTGAAAAAAAAATTCTATGAAATGCATAATTCATGCTTAGAACTTCTGTTGTACCAAATTTGGTACATCTAAGTGTAGTCATTAGTCCGTAATACCACTGACAGACACAGACACATGCACGTCTTCTTTTATAAATAAGTATCTAGAGATTAAGTTATAAATTTTAAATTCTGCTGTTTAACATGTTGTTTTCAAATGCATTTAAAACATTTTTAAACTACTTTAAAAAAAATAATTTTAGTGTCCATAAAATTCTTTAAACAATTCTATATTTGAATTTCCTTCCTATAGTATATTTCTATTTTCTAGCAGCTAAATTTTATTTTTTGTTTATTTTCGCTGATTCTGCAATAAAAATTATACAGCTTTCTAATATTAATTCTTATTTTGTTTCCTTGACTACCAACAACAAATTCCCCTGCATTAAAAAAAGGGGGAATTTTTTTTTCTCTGAAGGAAAAAAAGAAAATTGTATGTCTCTTTGATCAGGTTTACAAAAGCAACAAATTAAAGTATTTATTCATTAAAAAAATCTGTTGCTTACTTCTACAGATGCACAGACAAACTAAAATTGCGCGCATTTGTGTAGTTGACAATCGATATAGAAGATATCATGCCCTTCACGAGATAGATTTTACTCAATTTATAAATAAAAAAAAATATTTAAAAAAGTTGAACAAGTTTATAATGGATTAAAAAGAAAATTTCTAGAGCGTTTGCCAATAAAATTAACACAACTGTTAATTAACCCAAATGCATAGAAGTGCAAAGATTATTTTAAGTAAAAGGTATAGGGACAAGGGACATACAAAAAATTACCAAGTGTGGAAAATGTTCATTATGCAAATTTTTCAATGAAAAACGCAGGCTAAAACAAGCATTTTGGTATATAATGTTTGTATATGCTGAAAATTATTATTTTAATTTTAAAAGTTTATTAATTTGAGCAGTGGCGTAGCCAGGAATTTTTCATTGGGGGGGGGGATTACGGCTATTGCAACTCGCATATATGTATACGCGTGTGTGATAAGGGAGTGAAGAATATACATTTTGTATCGCAAAAAAATTCCTCATGGTGGGGTTGTGACTCCCCTAGCCCACCCCCTTTGGCTACGCCACTGAATTTAAGGCTTGGGGGCTTAAAAACACATTTTTTTCTTTTTATATTTTATTTTGTACCTTTTTTTTTTAAATTTCTGTAGAATTTCTTCCAGCAAGATCATGCTGCCCATATTCGTTTCTCAGACTGCCAAGTCTTAGAACAAATGTGCAAAAATTTAATTGTTTATAAATAAAATTTTATTTTAATTAAAAGACCTTTCTGTGCTTGTTACTGAAATTTCTCTTCCAATAATCAGTATCGAACAATATCCATATTTATTTAATATAATTTCGTCAATTAATTCCGCGACGCCTTACGATCACCAACACATTCGTAATCGGGAGGCGAAGTTACAAAACCTGGACTGTCTCGATTAAGAAGTGGACACCCAATCCATAAAGGTACGATGGCCTTCTCCTTTTAAGAGTTGAGGAAGTTCCCCTCGCACTAATATTTATTTAAACCGATGCATCTGTGGGCTATTTTGGTGGATAAATAAGAAACCGGGGGTGGGTGGAAGAGATTTATAAACGCGCCCTTGCCCAATCGGAAAAGGGCCCCAAGTCGCTATTTTCGGACCATGCCCGAAAAAAGAGATGCTGGTGGGAAAAGAAGAAGGTTGATACAATCCAGCCCTTCGAAAATAAACCCCAGTGATTGCTGCCGCTGATTCACTAAATACACTGCCATAAAATTGGCTGCGATGCTCTGTGGTGGAGATGAGTGGTGGAGAGAGAAGGGGGGAACCGGAAGAGCGAGAGCATTATGAGATAGATTTAAATGCTGTAGAGCGGCTGCGGTCAGTTGAGTTAGTTCAGTGGTAGAAGATGTCAACTGGTGGTGCTGTAGCGGGATCACCCAGTAGAGGGGGGGATCCCCCCCCCAACCGCTCTTCCCTAAATTATAGTTGAACCTTAAAAATCTGCGTTCCGCTCGTTTGATTATTTCCCGGTTACTGATTTACGGGCGAGGGCACCTCCAAATTTTTAGGGGGCTACTAAATAGTTCCCGTTGAATGTTGCTGTGTTTAAATTTGACAGATGACATTCCTAATAGATTGAGGATTAGTTTGGCATTAACTGAATTGTGTAGAGTTTTATTATTTTATTATTTAAAAAAAAATATGATTTGTTATTTGAACGAAGTGAAACTATAACTGATTACATAGAACAGCTTTTACATTACACAATTAATTAAAAAAAAAGCGAATTCCTAATGACTTCACAGATTAATTTTAATATTTCATTATAATAAGTTATTTAGTGAATGGTTATACACGGGTGACTTATACATTAATACGTATTCATTTAATAATATTCAGCAGGAAATTTTATTGCGTTCATTAGAAAAATCCACACTGTTCTACTTTATTTGTGATAGACTTAGTGAAAATAGAAAGAAATATTTGTGAACCTTAAAATGAATTTGGTTTGTAAATGATTAATCTTCTGGGTGTCTTGGAGGTAAAAGGGCAAATAATTTTTTTCCATCTACCAACTGTCTTAAAAATTCCCGGCATTTCCCGATTTGCGACTTTAAAAGTATCATCACCTAGTTTTTTATTTATTTATTTTTTGGTGTTTATTAAATTTTAATATCTTATTTTACATGATTTCTTGGATGGTTGCTGCTTTTAGACCAACCTTGAGTTTGAAACTACCATAATTATGTACCAAGATATAATGAATGACTCTCTAAATGTAATTGGACGTGAGATTACATTCAAAGTTTGGTGCAGTTCGTTATAAGCATTAATTACGAACTACTCATTTTAATTGACACCATGTTTCTACAAGGTAGGTTTTTGTGGTGCCTGAAGCAAAGTAAAGGGGAGGGGGGGGCAGAGAAAAGGGACAAGTTCAACGAGTTGGGGGGGGATAAAATCCATATATCCCTGGAGAAAGGACAGCCGGGGTTGTTGAACTTGATTATATTTTAATCCACTGGAGAAAGGGGACAGTTTTATAATCCATATTTTGCGGAAAAGTGCTTTTTTTTTTTTTTTAGGAATAAAAATCCCCATAATGGTGAGTTTTATTTTGTGTTTCATTCAGATAATCCCCCCCCCCCCCCTTCAACCGTTTAAACTCGGTGCCACGAAATATGGGCATTTTACAATTTTCATGGTATTTTATGCTTGTACAGGAGTCCTACAAAGTGTATGCAATAATTCCCAGAATCAATGTTCTTCCCGTCTTTGTTATTTTCATTGAGAGATTATTGGCGTGATCTTTTGAGATATGCTGGGGGGAAATGTTGCATTTTTATCCCCCCTTCAAAATTTTTGAATTTTGTGTGAAATCTTCGAAACTTGAACACTTGCGGTTTCACCAAAAAGTGTCTTGCTTACAGAGGTATATTTCAATAGTCTGACCGCCTTACGTTCTCTATAAAAGTGTCCAACTGAGGAAGGTATCCAAGTTAAGGAGACCTCTAAGCTGGGAGCTGGGAGATTTTACTATACAAGCATATTACTTGGTTCTCTTTTTCATAATGTTTATTCACTCAACTGAGAGATTTTGTATTGTCAAATTTTAGTATTTTTCTGTATAGGTAATACTGAGTAGAATAGTTGTTAGAATTCTTTTTCGTCCTACACCCAGAAAAATTAAATTAGTTTACATCACTTTACAAGCAATGAGCGTCGATTCATTTTTCTTCGCTGCATAAAATCAAAACAGGATGTGACGCAACAACCCTTATTAAAAATATTCTTTCCCTGAAAAACAGAAAAAAGAATGCCCCTTGTAACCCTATACGCCATTCGTACGAGATTTCGAAAACAACTCTTCCTTAGCATTTCGCCCCATTTCCTAATTTAAAATACCAGATTTTTCTCCGATCCTCTTTGAGGGGAAATAAATAATTAGACAAAAAAAAAAAAAAAAAAAAGGCAGTATCTTCCACTACACTGCAAGAAAACTTGGTGAGAGTGGATGGATCTCAATGAAAAACCGAAGGATTGAGCTTTTGATAAGAGTGCTTGCCAAAAGCAACATAGCCGTTAGACTATAGATAGCATTAGCAAACACAGCAAACACGTCGTCGGCGTTACGGGGCAAGTTTTCCTAAGTTTATTAGCGATGGGGATTTTTATTTTCTTTCTTTCTCTCTCTCAACCATCAACTTGGGTCTGGGTATTTAAAAAAGATCTGTAGTTGTTCTGTCTGGATCTCTCGGATTCACTGCGTTTGCAAAATGGCGAAAGGGAAAAAAAAAAAAAAAAAAAAAAAAAGTTGCTTCGAATGTTTCCTCATCTTCCAGCTATTTGTCTCTTCGAGAGTTATTTGATATCCAATATTGCTAGGAGTTTCCAAAAAGAAGTGTACGTGTGTTTTATATGTATGGTGTCCGTAATCAGTGGCGGATACAGAAATTTTTTTTGGGAGCGGCTACATTTTTTAAAAAGCTTATTTCACCCAATTAAAATGTACTATAAATCAAAATTTTAGTTTAAACCATTGCATTAGGCTTTTTTTTTTTGTGGAGGGGAATTAAGTAATAAAATAGGATCATTTTAGCTATTTAAAGTGTATAATAAAGCAGAATGTTACCCTTGAGCAATCTCTTTTGGGGGGGGGCTGAAGCCCCCTAGCCCCTCCCCTGGATCCGCTACTGTCCGTAATTAAAAGACCTTATGTGAAATTTTGATACGCCACCTGGTGGTTATAGTTGGGACAATTCTTTACTTTCTTTTCCCAACTGAAACAAATTCCTGTGTCTTTATTAAATGATCTACAAAAATTCACAACTTTCCGATGATTGGTTTCGGCTGTAGACTCCTTTAATAAAATTTTTTCTAATTAGGGACTCCTACATAAATACATAATCAGACTGATGCAATTTTTTCCCAGTTTTCGTTTTTTGTAATATACGTTCGCTGATAGATAATAAATGCAGGGAAGAAAAGTAAGAAAAGCGAAGAAACGTAAAATGAAGCGGCCTCTTGTAAAAGGGGTAAATCTGAAGTGTACGCCATACTAAATGTACACATACATTTAGTACACCATAGTATATGAATGTATGCATTGCATACGTTTTATTTCTAACTATTCCAGAACTGCTGATAGACCTTTTTCGAAATTAATACTTATTTAAAACTACATTTGAATCAAATGTCACGAGATCTTAAAAGGTTTAGCTGTTCTCTCTGTCTGTTTAATGGAATCGAATTTCAATCTTCCAACATATCATAGAAAATTTTCACTGCGAAGATATCTACGCTACTTTACTCGATTCACAACATTAACTAGTTAATGGTGATTTCTGTATTTAGTTATGCCTCAGATAAAATGTTGTAAATTGGCATTTCTAAAGATTAAATGCAAAAATTATACATTTTGCTCGAGATAAACTTTTGCGTTCTCATGTACTATTTATTTATTTATGCAATCTATAATATATTACATTATATAACATCCAGTAGAAGTAGAATGAGAAAGTGAAGGTTTTTGCAAAAACTTCCAAGTTAAACACAGCCTCCGTAAATCGGACACTTGTTGAGGGAACCTTTTTTTAGTAACCAGCTTTAGGCGGTTTTATACTTAACATCTAGAAAAAAAAAACGCAATAATAGAAACTTTTTTTGGTGAATTTAATTTTTTTTCAGATTTGAAAATCGACCGGGCATTTTTGATAGAGTACTATTGCTGAATTTTTTTTTTCTCTAAATATACTTTAAACTTATTATGTAGCAGGGAAACTATCTTAAAAGTATTAGAGTACTGCTGAAGTTTCCTACGCAGTTTTCATACGTGAAGTGTTTTTTTTTTTTTTCTTTTTTTTTTTTAAGCAAGTGGATCTTATAATTTGTAATAACAACTTCTCATATTTCTTTTAAGTTGTATGCTTTTCGAAAAGTTAATCAGTTATTTAATAAATTAATACTGAAGATTCCACTCACTGTTTTTTTTTTGGGGGGGGGGGAGTTGATGTACTTGTACATAATGACTTTTACTGCAACAGTGTTATTTTACTCGTTTGTTTCAACCAGAATTGTTTTTCCTGCCAAAGCAATGATATTTGGTGGCTTTTTAGATGTATAATAATGATAAAACGTAGCGTTATTGTGTTTTTTTTCTTAATTTGTGCATTGTATGTGCATGTACACATGTTTTCCTTTGCATTCTTCCCATCATACGCAAACTTACATTTTTTTTACTTTGTTGAGAAATGTCTCTTTTTTTATTGATATCGAAAATATTTTATCAGAGTTAAAAAATCTTTCTTCTTCTTTTGCAGGTAAGTTTGTGGAGTTATTTATAATTCATGCGATTCTATGTGGTAATCAGGTATGGATTTTAAAAGCTGGATTTGGTTTCATTTTTGGCAGGGACGTAGTCCCCCCCCCCCCCAAAAAAAAAAAAAAAAATAATTGGAGGGGGTCCTAACGGTGAAAAAGATAGAATTTTTCACAAAAGACTTCATTATTATTTTGTCAACAAAAACTGAAATTTTAGGAGAGGAGGGGTCCAGACCCCTTAGACTACCCCCCTGAGTACGTGCTTGGTTGTGATCAAATGCTTATGGAAACTGATTATACTCTTTTAAGCTAGGCGTTTCCAAGGACGCCAACAGGATTTCATATAGGGAATTGCTCAAAGATGCATAGGTTATTGGGGGTGGGGGGGGGGGGGGGGATCGAAGTCAAAAATTCCTTCAAAAGTTTAAAATTTACTTTAGAATGGTAGAAAACATTAAACCTTAAACATAAGTGTAAACAGCTAATTAACCGACTTCAAAAAGAAGGTTATCAATTCACCCGATTGTTTGCTTTTTGCTTGTATGTCCCCGTTCAGAGATAACATTTCACCACGTGAACGGATTTGAATTTTTTTTTTTTTTTTTTTTTGAAAAGGGTTAATTCAGGAGTGGTCCTATAAAAATTTTCAAGTTCTTATAATATTATCATTGAAAAAAGTCCAAGGTTGGTCACTTTTGCTGATTTACCGCAAAATAAAATATCGCAAAAAGAAACATGTCCCCCAAACTGAAACCAGCTTGGAGATGTTTTCTATATTTGGCTACAAATTTCCGAACCTGCCTGCCCTTCAATGCGAATATTAATTAGTGTATTCAGCGATTATTTTTTGCTACGAGGATCGATTCCGAGAGATTTTGATGTTGTTGGAAAGGGGATACCTTAGAAGTGTAGTCCCATATTAATTTGGCCAAGTTCTGATGATATGATCCATGACGAAATGATCGAACTCTTCAATTCTAAGAACGCATAAAGAATACTCGGGCAAATCCTTTAGGGTATCTGGTTATATGAGTTGCCGGTATGTCAGTATGGTGAAGTAAATTGGATTCATTCCAAATATATTTCTATTTGAATAAAAGCTCTAATACAATTCTGCTAATCAATTCATTATAAAGTTACATTGCAGACCCTACTAGTTAAGGACGCTCCCCCTTCTCTACTGAAGCAGCAAAGCTCAACAATGAAGCACTATTTGAGTTCTCAAAAATCACCCGAATTTCTTTATAAACTTAGACGACGGCGCACGAAGCACTACCGGAAGTGAATTGGAATATTATCCTTCCCATCCGTTTCTGGACACAACCCGATTGGCTTTTCTTAAAGCAATATCTTTTTATCTGCTCCCTCCAGCCCCCTCCCCTACCCGTTCTTTCTAAATGCCCCCCTTTCCCTACGGCCTACTACGCCTGCATTTCAGCTGTTCCGGAGATTGGGTTACACATTACCTTACAAATCGAGGAGGATGCTAATAATTTTTTGCCTGGATGTTTCAGCAGAGGAGCTGTATGATTTGTTTTGCTGCAGTACACTACTAAAAAGTGCAAGCGATATTAGGATGCTTGTGCTCTTGATGTCTACCGTGCATTATGCCGTTTACCAGAAATGCTTTTAATCTGGACGATATGTTAATTCGCACTGAAAGGAAATCTGTCTGGGTCATAATAGTAATTTACTCGTTTTATTGTTCAGCTTTATGAGAGTACAAAGACTCTTGTGTACTGCGTGGGGATAATTATTACTTGCTCTCACATTTCACCAATATCAATTTCTCGTATATTTAATTTTAAATAGCTGTATCGTGATTTGCACGTTTTCTAAAAGTACATTTAAGCTCAAATTCGTGTAGTAGTTGATTCAGATTTGAATTTTAACGGTTTAGATTGATTCATTGTCTCTTAATAGAAGTTTGCCGTCTTTTGTTTACAATTTTAAACGTTTTAAAATATAATTTTTTTAAACTCTTACAACATTATCAATTTAAACTGATTTTTTGCTTGCAAAAATTGCTTTTACGTATCGTGAGTGACCATGGCAATGTAGAAGGTTATTGTTCTGGAGTGTAAAAATGTGCATTATTCTCAATAGAAGTCTTGAGTTCCTATTTTTAACACTATCCTCTAAAAATATTCAACACCAGGAGGGAAAAAAAATGAAAACGATTGATAAAAGTACTTGATGAACTGATTGATTTTATTGATTAATTTAGACGGATCGTAAATAGCAACGGATTATTAATTTGTATTGTTAAAATAAACAATATTTACCTGTAACCTTATTGTATTTCATTACCTAACCGAAACAAAGTATGAGGACTTACGAAATGGAACGTACGAATGCTTTCATTATTTTTACCGGTATTTTATTTCTTAACAGAAAAAGAAAATATTATTAAAAAAAATAAAGAACATAAATTGTAATCCATTTATACAATTCCATTTTACAGATCGTCTACTTAAATGTCTAGCCCCCTTGCCCATGGAAGCTTCCTCCGCCAAATTCTACTGTTTATAGTTACCCTGGCATTCTAAATTAATTTGCTTTTCACTACAGGATTTCTCTGGCACACACGAAATCCCCAAAACTTTTTCCCACAATCGCTATCTGTGTAGAACTTTCCAGCTTTTACTCATGACCAAGGAGTAACCAATTGGAGACTTTTACAAACGCACCGCTTTTCAATCTAGTGACGATACATTCTTTACAAAAGCCCCCCCCCCCCTCCAATTACATATTTGCGTTTAAGTTGCAAAAGGGGCATTAAGTAGTGGTTGGTACCCGTACTCTCTCTCTCTTTTCCCTTTTATGCGGATTCATCCCACCGCCATTGTAGAAGCCATTTTATTCAGGAACCACGTGATCTGGGCACACGTCATCATAATAGCTTTCATTACGCGTACATTATGAATATTAATCACGAACCCTTTGGTTTGGGTGGGAGGAATAGCAGGATCGCACATCTCTCACTCCCTGTAGGAGGGACCACCCACAAATTGATATTGCACGACATTTTCTTGTTCACTCAGTGTCGGAACAATTCCCTGTATTATTCCGTTTGTTACCTTTCTATGTATTAAAAAAGAAGGAAAAATAAAAGGGCTCACGAAATATTGTTCGCGGGGACTAATATAAAATTGTCTTGTAATCTTCGCCCGTTTTTCCTTTTTTTAAAAGTCGTGAACCATTGATGGAATTGTATAAAGTGCCCTTTGAATTTCACATTTGTTTAAAATGAACAAAAATTATCGTCTGAAGTTTGATAGATTTTAATGTTTGTGTAAACTCGTAAATTAAAAGATATTAGTACCATTCAGACTTGATTAAAAAGTTTTATGTTTAAATTAAATAATTTAAAATAGTTATGGAGATTAAATTTATAATTAAAAATAAATAAATAAATAAAAATTCTTAATTATTAAATGTTCCAGAGAAAATTGTTTTTCCTTTGTGTGCACATATTGCGACATTAATCCTGTACGATAATGTGGGTAATTTTTAAGTCCTCTGTAGATGCAGGGTTTGAAAGGATTAATACACTTGTATAACTTGCACTACAACTTAACTACCCAAACCTTTATGAAAATGAAAGCTAGGGTTCCCCATTTGCAGACTGTTAAATTAATTCTTTAACTGATTTTTATTAGTAAAAGTCAATGATTTAAAGTTTTTTACTTCACCACAAAAGTTTTAATTATTGATGAGCTGCAATTATACTACAGCAAAATTATTTTATTGTAAGTTAGAAACAGAAAAAAGTTAAGACAAACGGAAATAATTTTTTAAAATAATTCAATATTTTCCTAAAAATATTTCAAATTTCTCCAGTGAAAATTTTTTTCCTTAATTAATCCTTGAATATTGGAGGTCGCTTATAATTGTTTCAATTTGTAAGCCTGTAAAAATTAGAATTAAGCTTTCTATTAAAAAATTAAAAATTGCATTAAAAACAATTTTTTTATAATTAAGCATTTACTATGAAATTGAACTAAAATATGATACATCCATATCTACATTACTACAGTTGTTTTGAACCGATAACTTTATTTAAAACTAAATTAAGACTAAATAAAATTATTTCTGAACTCAAAAATAATTTTCTTTATTTAGTACTGAAAAAGAGAAGAACTTGGCAAAGTGTCTTTCTTTTATCTCAATGCAAAGGCAGTTTCGAAGTGTAAATTTAGATAAAAATTAAGCCATATTATTCTTGTTGGTTTTTGCTTCTGCGTTCTCATAAAGTTATAATAACTTTCCAGATTTATTATTCTTTAAACATTACCGTTTACTTTTAGTATGTGTACAGGTTGTAATTGAAAGTCAGCCGTAATATTTTACGGTAGACTTGTTTTCAGGGCAAATTTTCTTTTAGTTTAAATCTCGATAATTTAGGTGTACATTTCATGTTGCACAATTATTTGCTTTTTGTAAGATGAGGCAGTCCTCCTCTCCTCTCCTTCTGAATCTTGACATCAATTGCGCCAAGTTTTTGTTTGACATCCTAATTTGAAAACATGAACGTTTTTGCGCAGCTGGAGTCGAAATACATTCAGCGATATGCATATGCAATGAGTTCTTTTGCAATATATTCATTTCTTTTGAAATGTTTTGAAGCGGAGAGCTACAGGAACATTTGACTTTTGACCACGATTAAGTATGTAATGTAATAAATAAAATGCATAAGCACGTTGTGTCCGTTTGTATTGCACATCTTAGAGGGGCTTCTTCTGAGAGGTTGGTTGGATTTCTGGAGGTTTAACCAGTTTCGGTTTTTGCTGCATTATGAATGTCTAATATTTATTTCCTTGCATTTCATTTCTCATTTTCTTTTTTAATATTTTTGTTCCAACTATCATAAGGATTTTTTTTTTTTTTTTTTTTGGAATAGTTCAAACTGCTTCAGAGATGAATAACTTTACTTACTGAAGATTATATATATATATATATATATATTATATATTAGCTTATAGATACTTTTTCTTAAGATCATCAATTCTCTCCCTCCTTCTACCACGTAATACCTGCCCTATTTTCTGCTGTAAAATAAATATATTTTTGCTCAGGGATTTAACTCTATTTCATTTGGAAACACTTTTAGGAAATGGATAAATGAAGTTTTAAAGCCAAAAATCGAGGTTTAGGAGCCAGGATAAAGGCACTTTTGGAACAGAAAATCAATGCTATGGAGCAGCACAAAGGTAGATTAAGAAAACTTCATTCAAGGTTGGGATAAATTAAAGCACTTGTAAAAGTTATTCAATAAGCATTTGGGACATGTCGGAAATGTAAAAGTTATAAAATATAGTTTCCGTAAACTTCAAGTTTCTTTTGTATTTCAAAATTATACGCCAAAAAGAAATGCTAATAGACAATGTTGTTATATACCGCGTTGTTATTTTTTGTTTCCATCCAACTGTTTCCAAATAGCATTTCTGTTGAGTTAAAAAACAAAGTTTGAGTGTCCACTTAAGCTCAAATTTACTTATTTATTTTTTAATAAATATTTTTTGGAAAATGTTTATTAAAAAGCAAATATTTTTAAAATAAATATTTTGGCACTTTTGTGGGAAAAGCTTCTTTCCGAATGTTTAAATTTAAACGTAATCATTTAAACATTCGGAAAGAAGCTTTCCCCACAAAAGTGCCAAAATATTTATTTTTAAAATATCTGCTTTTTAATAAATATTTTTCAAAAATTATTTATTAAAAAATAAATAAGTAAATTTGAGCTTAAGTGGACACTCAAACTTTGTTTTTTAACTCAACAGAAATGCTATATTTGGAAACAGTTGGATGGAAACATAAAAAATAACAACGTGGTATATAACAACATTGTCTATTAACATTTCTTTTTGGTGCATAGTTTTGAAATACAAAAGAAACTCGAAGTTTACGGAAACGATATTTTATAACAGTATTTTGTCCTTCGCCTAAAATTCAGATTTGAATTGAACTCATTAATGTACAATTCAATTGAAGGCACGAAATAATTTCATTAAATAAAAGAATACAATATCAAGTATCTTGTGCTGAAAATTCAAAGAGGCGATCTTGTGAAGACACGTGTATTTATTCAGAGACAGGATCAAAACAGCCCCCCCCCCTTCCCCGGGAAAAAAAAAAAAAAGTTTTGGGGCAGCTTGGGTCGACTTTTTCATTTGGGAGCCGGTCTGAAAGAATTTTTCATATGGTATCAAGTTAAGCAAAATTAACATCTCTGTTTGCAAATTAAAAACTTATACTCAAAAAGCTTCTTTTTCTTTTGAAAGTAAAATATTTTTCATTATATTTTCACGAGCTGAAAATTTGTAGAAAGCAAAATGCCTCATTATTAGCTTGGCTTTTCATTACGCATTGCAGATTTTAATAAATATAATACAAGGCCATAGAATTGTTTTTGGTGGTATTAATGTTTTTACTTCGACAATAGTTCTGGACACTTTATCTCTCATCCCCTCTTCATATTCATAAAATATTATGGAAAAAGATTACAATGTCTCAAATGTCACTTATAATAAACAGAGGATGAAATGAACTCAATGTACCAGTAATTAACATTGTGCATATTTTTGTTAGTAGTAAGATATACTTTCTTAAAGAACCGGAACGGTTGAAATATCTACCAGCTAATGCTTTTTCCCCTTTAATTTTGAAATCCTCCTTTCTTAGTAATGCCCCCCCTTCAGTAAAAAGTGTGAAAAACCTGAAAAATCTGTCCTGAAAACATTTAATTTGTCCAATAGAACGTATGTTCATTTTGCTGCAGAAAGCTCTTATTGAATCACTCTAATAACGAGGTTTGGGTGCACAACTAACGGGAATAAATTAGTGTATCATGCATTGATTAAAAACACGTCATTGAAATATTTTCCTGATAATTTTTAAAGGAGCGCCAGCGCTTTTTCCTGTTTATGTTTCTAATTGTTTTTTATTTCTGCTTCTTCCTGTGCACTTCAAGATATCTATTCAAATAATATTTATCTTGAAGAATAAATAAAAAGCAAATTCTAGAATGGCGTCCACTCCCTCGTGGAAGCCTTTTGAGTGTTAAATCCTTGTAGAATAAAGTGGCATTACTCGGACACACTAAGAAGAATCGCCATGCAGATTTAGATAATGTATAATGATAAGAAATGCGACCAATGATTCATTCTCCAAAGGGAGACTGTGTAGAGGCATGTTTACCATTAATTTAAAATGAAGCCTCAAGAGAATAAGTAAACAAATTCATAGAAATCGAATTGTTTTTTGTATTAAAAAAAGAAATTAACTATGCCTTTCAGCAAAAGGTTTTAATACACCACAACACTATTTCTTTTCTTTCCTTTTTTTTTTTTTTTTTTTGTTGAAACTCGTATTTTTCATATCTGCATGCTACATCGCTTGGGCCTCCTCCTTAAAAGTTTGATCCTTAGTACGTCTTCTTTTTTAATTTTTTGCTGGAAATTACAGAAATGCTGAACGAGTAAGGTATGTACGACATCTACATTCGACGAAAACTTACGGCAAACAAAACACTATCTTATACTTATAGATTAGTTATCTTTAAAAATAATCCATATTATCCGTATTGATTAACTAACGGTTAACTCAGTGATTGCTTATTTTCAATTTGAAACCCAATTCAATTGCAGGGTCTAAATTGCCTGCAGCCAGGAAAATTTTTCGGGGGGGGGGGATATGAACTTATATGTGTATAAATAGACGGAATTTCATCACTAATCCAAAAATTTCGGGGGGGGGGATCCCCGCACCCCTGGCTACGCCCCTGCCTGCTGCAGTTTTTTAAAATAGCCCTCAACAGACGGTATTAAAACGTTGGCCGCAGCTGGGACATTCTTCGTTTAGCTGTAATTCCTGAAAAAAATTGTAGGTTCAACTCAAGTTTTAAAATTCATGTCTTTGTATTAATCACAATAATCATGCAAAACTGATTCTAAATAATTATGATATGAGTACGCACTGGGATACTAGAATGAGTTACTCTCAGAGCAGCTAGGCTGTGTCTTAATGTAACCACCAGTCTGACTACAATAGAATGTTCCTGAACTTCAATTCCCTTGTAGGAAGAAGCAGAGGAATATCTTGCCTTGCGATCACAACGATAAGGACCATCACTGTCTTCTGCATTTCAGCGTCTGTACAATGGGAGATCAAGGAATGAAACAGGGTCTTTTTATAAACATTAATTATGACAAATTTCCTCCTGGGAATGCTTTCAAAAGTTTTCATGTAAAGATCTTTACCTTTCAGATTTTAATCTGTCCTCATAAATTAAGTTCTGAGTTGTTTGTGCCATTTCGGAACCAGTTACCAGTTTCATGTTACAGCTTCTGTTCATACAGAACAGAAGCGTTTTATAAAAAGGTAATAGAGGGGAGAAAATCGATGGTCATTTTTCTTTCATTGTATTTTTTCTCTTTGCACATTCGAACAATGTTCTGTATCAGAACGTCCGGGATGCTTTGTAGATTTAATTAGTTTAGCTGCTGTTGATCGGTAGTTTTTGATCTCCAGAATAACAGCGAAGAACCTCTGTGAACGTTGTTAAAAAGTTTTAAATTTTATTTAAAAAATGGAATGTGTAAAATTGATTTTTCCACCGATAAATTATTGTTATATAAAGAATGAATTGAGTAAGACTTTACAGAAGGGTTTATCTTATGTCTTTTTGTTTTAAAATTCTTTTTCATAATTTTATTGCCGAAAAGGAAAAAGCTTTCTCAAAGTTAAATTTCAGTTGGTTAAATTTTGTGCTCATTTTTCTACCGATAAACAATTTTTTAGTAGCAGTCATTGATAATTCGAAAATATTCGTCCGATATATTCGTCATCATCTCTATTTTAATACACTAAAGTAAATGTCCTCCTCGAACGAGTATGTAGTGGGTAGATATCACTTGCGAAAAAGTGACCGAAGAATGAAAAATGAATTATTTTTAAATGAGGTAGGTTTGAATATGATTTTGGGGATCGGTGATCTCTCTGTTGCCTGAAGATAAATATTGTAGGATTAAACATTTAGATTAATTTAATTATAATTCAAAAATTCTTAAGCATGCACGTTGGAAATATATTTTGAAGTCACTTTTGCCGACTGGAAAATTTTCTCACATACTATGGAACATTTTCTGCATACTATGGAACAATTCTATGATTTAATTGTATGGCCTGGCCGGCCATTTTCTGCCACTAACAGCTATAAATGTCTATCACAGTCATGTGTTTGACTAAGTTTTCTTGATCTCGGACAGTGTTGGGCAAAAAGTAATTAACGGTTAATGAGTTGCTCATTGCAAATTTTACAATTGCATATTAATCTATTGTTAATATTTTTAAATAAATTAATCATTTATCAGAAATTTGATTGAACAATTGTTACTAGTTAGTTTGAAAAAAAAATTGACAAGTACTCCTTTTTAACAAAGTTGAAAATCTATTATAATTTCAATTTATCCGTCCGAATGTCGGTTTATCTCTACGTGTGCATTCTAGCTCCCTTTAAAATGTCTATAGAAACGAAATTTGGATATGGCTTTCATATGGTCCGCACCATGTTCCCAAATATAAAGAGTTAATTTTTGGTAATTAATAGCTTTAATCAAATTAATTTTATCTTTAGGAATTGATTAGTTGTTAATTGTAAGTTAGTGATTAAGCAGTTGATTAACTTTTAATTTTAAGGTCATAAAAATGGGTTAATTGTAAAAATTTTGCAATTTACAATTAATCATTAATTAAACATTTCAATTGATTGACAATTGATTAATCATTAGATTGATTGGTCATATTTTCAGATTTATGATTGATTAACACTTAATCGCTTTTTGTTCAATAATGACTCCTATAGGTTGGAACCGGCTTAAATCCTGACGTCACATAACATTTGAGAGCATTACGGAACTCTCAGGCTTGAAAACTACCTCCTTACATTTTCTTTCCTGTTTTGGGCAAATGATAATTCCACTACACATGTGACCTAACTTTGAAATTTAATCGTAAACGAACTTCAAATAACTAACAACTAATTGTAATTGCAATGTTTTGCAAGCACAATTAATTAATTGTTACTTGTGATAACTTGTAATTGCAATTTATTATTTAATTGTTAATGACAACTAAATTAGACAATTGAATTATTAGCGGTGAATTATTTTCGCAATTAATGTTTGTTTTCCCAACACTGTTCTCGGAAAAACTGAAAATTGACACGAATTTTCTTACCTAACGTACCTTGTGTACGTAGTAAATTTTCCTAAAATACTCTGTCCCCCGGTCTTTCCTTTTCTTAAACTTATGAAATACTTTAAAAATTAGGCGATTTCCTCTGTACATAATTCAAAAGCATAAGTGATTTATTTTGAAGTATTCATTAAGTTTATATAATCTGGTAGTTATAATATTAATTTATGTATAATATTAATTTAATACAAATTCTATATAATATTCATTTAATACAAATTATATATAATATTAACCCTTTAACACGCAGTGTTCCCGCTCTGGGAACACCACACTCTGACATTTTGACTGTTGCCAGTCACGAAGAATAGATTGGATTTCTATAAAAATAGTTGCGGGTGACATAGCTCCACGAGAATCCTTTACTTTTTAGCACGTCATTTCCCGTAAACAAAATTGTCACGATTATTTTTAACAGCACTGACATCTGCTGAAAAATGGAAGAATGCGAGAACAGCTGGATAGATTGCCCAATGCTGAAAAGGGGGCAGCCGTTGCCATCGCTCGACTTAACTACCAGCAAGATGGCGGACGATCGAAACGTTCATCGCGTGCCACAGATCTAGAGACCCTTTTTGACGACAGCTGGCTGGCACGCGATGAACGTTTCGATCGTCCGCCATCTTGCTGGTAGTTAAGTCGAGCGATAGCAACGGCTGCCCTTTTTTCAGCATTGGGAAAGGGTTGCACCTCAAAGGGTTAATTTAATACAAATTTAGCATTATGTCAGAACTTCACCGACCTGGGGGGGAAAAAAAGAAAAAAAATCTCTCGTGAGAAAAAAAAAAAAAAAAAAAAGAAAGAAATCCTACATGAAAATTAACATGTCTTTTTCTATATCCCTAACCCCCCTTTCTGCCACATCTCTGGACTGCTTGCAGATCATATCTCTATTTATCCACTGCTCAGTTTGTGACCGATCCCTCAGCCTTCGCGGCGACGTGTCACCAGATGGCCACCGCCGCGAAAGGTTTCTCCGCGGTTTTGATTGGCCACTTGTGGGGCTTCTTTTCCCGATCCTGGACTCCAATTTTTTTTTTCTCCACTCCATCTCCTTTATTTATTATTAATTTTTTTTTTTTTTTAAACTCTCCGATTCATTGTTTAGCGTCCGAAGATTCTTTATCCGCCTGTTCTGAGACCGCCACCGAATAACTTTTTTTTCAGTTTTCGGGATTGTGTCGGGAAAATGTACCGTTGTAGAGAAAGATGTCTCGCCATTCGATTTTTCTGTTCGTTTTGCCAGCGAGCGTTGTTGTTCCCCCGATTTTTAACGACGTTTACACGAGAGACGTGTTAGTAGATGGCATGGGAAAAGGCAGCTGAATTGATTACCAATCGTAATGATACTTTTCGTTGATTCGAAAAACGTTCGCCTTTTGTACTAACTGTTGATTCAACAACATTAACAACACATTTTTATTTCGTTTTAACGTAACTTTCGTTGCCTTACTTTTTCTTTTTTTTTTTCCCTGTTTCTGTTGCCACTTCATTACGTGTTAATTAAAGAATATGTATTAAAATCGTGTTGAATTCATTTTATTCGAAAACGCATTAGCATGTTTTTCCGAATGGGCGTATTATTTGAGTTGCTTACTAAAATGCCACTGTATGGAAAATAGCATTGATTTTCGTTAATTAAATAAGGTATACAGGTAAGTTGGTGGTGAAATTCTGGCAGTTTAGTAGAATCTGCTTAAGAAACTTTCTCAAAACAAAACGTCTGCTCTCGCTTCATTTAGATATATTTCTTTATGAACGAATCATTTCGTATAGCACATCATTTATTTGCATAAGTTCCATGCTCTCTCAAAAAGCGGGATAAATTGCAGTTTAAAAAAATAATAAGTTGTATAAAAATGATTTAGGTTCAAAAAGCTTATGGAATAAGAATCTTAGATGATTATAAAGATGGCTTTACTTTTTCTGTAACTAGAATAAATCCAAGCAAAGCAAGAATCCAAAAGTTATTGCTACGGGTACATGCGCGCCGACTTTTAATGTCAGTGCTGTTGTCATCAGGTGATTCTGAATCCTTGCCTCCTTCCCCTTTCTGTCTACGTTTTGGGAGGAAAAGCAGGCATTTTTGATGAGGTTACAACCAGTGACGTTTCATCAAAGATGCATGAAACTGTCACAGTGGTAGAGTTTCGGCGTGTCTGTTTGAGTGGATAGTTTTAAAATAGAATTGTACGATGCTATTATAGGAGAAAAGGAACCATTTAGGTTTTGCTGGCCTTTGTTCAAGCTTAGGAAAAAAATAAAGCTGGGTAAAGAAATAGGACTCAGGCTCCAGTATTGTGGAAATTGGAGGCGTCTTTCTAGCCTTTAGCATAGCCTTTTTTAATAAATGAACTTTAAATGGTGTAATTTTGGAGTAAGGAGGTTAAAAAAAACCTTCCCGCACCAGGAATTAGTTTAAGAGCACGGTACACTCAAAGATATTTGTTATTAATCATATAAAGAAAGATTTTACCTTTTTTAGTTACGTACTGACTTCCCCGAGATGTGATTTTGACGGGCTTCAAAATAAATTTTAGCTAATTTTTACTGTTACTTTTTGAAGAAGTAACTGTTTACTTACTCTTCAGATTCTAACAAAAATTCTTTTGAACTACACACTAAAATTTAAATCGTAGAAACCCCTTTTTTATTCAATTATTAGTTTAGACTCACGAGTTCAAGGTAATCTTATAAACACCCAAAAACATTTTCTTTGCTCTATTGATTTTAAAATGTTGCTGAATACATGTTTGATATACGTATACATACTTCTCTTTTAATTCACCTTCTTCGTTTAAAAGAAATTGTCAGTAAAATTTTGGCTGAAAAAAGCAGAATTTTTCACCATTAAAAAAATAAATGAAAGTTTTAAATCGAAGCCATTTTATCTTTATAAAATTGCCGTTAGTTTGAACAGGAGCCTAAAATGTATTTCCTTTCAGATTCATCGTTTTCTTTTGGCCTCATTTAAAGTAGTATTTATATTTAGTTAATGGACTCTTATTCATTAAATAATTAAAAAAATTATTTTTACTGAAGCTCTCATCTTGGCCTCCTCCATTATCAAAATAGTATTGATTCAATATGAATGTTGACAAGGCCGGACTCGGGGGGGGGGCTGTCCGGGGGATCAAGACCCCCACCCCCAAATTTTGAATTTTTATTAACAAAATAATAATAATTAAGTCTTTTTGTAAAAAATTCTGCTTTTTCCACCATTTGGACCCTCTCCGAATGCTTTTTTTTTTCCGGCTACGACCTTGAATGTTGACATTTAAAAAAAATAATTTACCCTTTTGATATTGGGGGGGGGGGATACAACCCGCAATGGCAAAATATTAGTTCAAACTATTTCAATATTAGCAAATTTTAATTATTCAAGTGTTGGTTCAACATGATTATGCTACTGTAGCGCTCTCATTCTTGATTGTGGTTATATAACAACTATGTCAATAACTCACTGAATTGTTCTAGTCATTGCGTATCTATAACGGATATTTTTAATTTCCATGAGTTAAAATATTAAAACGCATATTTTTTCTTTACGATGACGACAAGAAATGTGTGTTTCTTTTAAAAATATATATTTATATTCCTTCTTCCCAGCTTGACAGCAAAGAACATTCTGGATGACGAATAAAGAAAAATAACAATGGCGGCCAATTTCTCTCGAAACTTCAGACGAAGTTTAACTTTAGAAATATCCGAATGAAAACTTTGATGCCACCTTCGCGCCTGCCCTCCCAGAGAGAGAGGGAGAAGAGGCGAAAAGGAAAAAGTGATGAGAGTTAAAGGATTAAAGGCAGCTAAATAAAATGTGTATAAGATTACAGCCTTGAATGGGAGAGGGAGGACTGAAGGCAGGAGAAACTGAAAGCGTCGATTCAGTTCACACATCCATTCATAGCGGTTTGCCAGGTGCGAGATTCGTAATGTGAAGTTTTTTGAACTAGTTTTGGCGACGGATCGCTTTGTTTGGCTGAGTTTTCCCGTTTTTTAGGCGAAAACAATACGTGAGTTGGTTGAGTGCGAAATATATTTTTGGCTGCCGTTTGCTTTATTTTGATGAAGTGCTTACAATTTATATCGTAAAGAAGGTATTTAAAAAAGAACTAGTTGGATGATCTGACTTTTTTTAGTTCTCATTTAGCAAATATTTTAAGATTATTCGATAAATTAAAATATTTCATCTTGTTTTTAATATCATTATTAGTATTTTGTTGTTTAAGCGAATTTTACCTGTTATAGTACAATTAATGTGAATTTAATTCGGATTATAACAAAGGAAATATTTGTTTGGGAAGGAGAAAATGCATGTTTATTTGTTTTAAATTTTTCGTCCAATGTTTTATTTTGAATTAAAATTCCAGGTTGTTTTTGCGTAGACTCTTTCTATTGGTGTAAATATAGAGGAAGAATAGCAACGTCGTCTCAGAGGGATTCTTAGCTCCTATATAATGAATTTTGATCTTTGAAGACGTGAGCATTTTTGGCCTTAACCCTTTGAGGAGCAACCCTTTCCCAATGCTGAAAAAAGGGCAGCCGTTGCCATCGCTCGACTTAACAACCAGCAAGATGGCGGACGATCGAAACGTTCATCGCGTGCCACAGATCTAGAGACCCTTTTTTGACACAGCCAGCTGTCAAAAAAAAGGTCTCTAGATCTCGTCAAAAAAAGGGTCTCTAGATCTGTGGCACGCGATGAGCGTTTCGATCGTCTGCCATCTTGCTGGTAGTTAAGTCGAGCGATGGCAACGGCTGCCCTTTTTTCAGCATTTGGAAAGGGTTGCGCCTCAAAGGGTTAAAGAATATAGTTAGAACAACAACAATTTCCTTTCCTCCCCCCCCCCCCCGAAAAAAAAAAGAAAGGAAGGAAAAACTCAACCATAAAGGGGAAAAATCAAGATGAATTTTTTTCAGATTCGATCCCGGACCTCCGATTTGCAGGGTTATTTATTCTGCACAGCCTGCTTCTCATTAATAATGTCAGTTGGTCCAAATTTTATTGATATAGGTCACAGATATCGCCTGATCTCAAATTGGAAGAAAAATTTATTTTGTCCAGTTTTAAATAAATATTTACATCCATATTCGTGCCGATTGGAAAAAATCTGTTTCTAAATAAATTATGTATTTAAAATGTATATAATGAAATATAAGGTGCTTAGTTTCAAAATCAACTTCTTAGACCCCGTATATACTTCAAGAAGGCTTCGTATCCAAAAAGGGAAAGTGTTTTTCTCTGGATACTTTTACTGAGCTAATACTCAGAGACACTGAGTAGTTCATTTATATAGTACTATTTTTTTTTTTTTTTTTTTTTTAAGAAGTTTAAAATTTTCTCATGTTCATACATGGCCAAATTCATAACTAATTCATGTTACCCAATCCTGTTGTTCATGTAACAGATTTCCAAATTAGACTCAAAAGGGACATTTGATAAGATTATTGATTGAAATTATTTAAAACTACAGAAAGCACTTTTCAGTTTGTCCGACCCATCCTAGTTGTCGGAAGGTGCCCACTGGTCACGTGGTCTGATTACCCTTTTTACCTTCACTTTATTTTGAATAAATTTTAGACTCTCTCATATTTAGTAGCACGACTTCAACCCTTTTTGCAATCAACAGTCGCAAATATTAAAACAAAAATCTGAATTGGCAAAACACCAAAGCGGGGAGGTTAGGAGAACCTAAATCTTCTCCTCTCCCCCCCCCCCCAAACCCCCCTTCAATAACACCCCATTTCTGATATCACGTGACGTAACACTCCGTTCCCATAGCAACCCTGGCTATAAAACGTCGGAATGACGACTGCATTAAAGGAGGGGGGGGTCCAAAAATCAATAAATATATTATAATACGGACTGTGCATATCAAAATTAATGGACCCGATGCGTGCATACATGCCTAACCCAGAGGGCGAAGCCATTTGTTGTATGTGTACATTCGCCGGGTTTCTTTGTTTTGCCCTGCGCATGTGAAATGAGGCGCCGGTGGGAGTGTTTTTATTTTCATTGTGTTGGATTTTATTTTATATTATTTTTACAATTTTTGTTTCAACCCTTTCAGCACCGAATGGCAATAGCACGGAAAGCGAACTCAGGCGTATTGTTTTGCATTGGAGGATGAGGTTGAATATACTGCTTAAAAGTGGGCTGGAAAGCGAAGGGAAAAGTTCTGTTCCACCACACAAAGAAACGGAGAAAGCGAAAATTTTTTAATTCTACCTTTTCGTTTTTCCGAAAAATTTTATCTTAATTAGAATAGTGTGTGTGCAGGGTGCGTTTTAATTTTCACCCGAGTGACTTCGTTTCTTTTGAAGTCTATATTTACGTTTCGGTTGAGATGGGGGGAGGAAAAGTGTGGAACAACACTAAAATAACGAAATATAGAACACTGAACCACACGTGAACTTTGTAGTTTCATGGAAATGTATTTAGAATTATTAGACTGCAGCAGTTACTAACCTAAAATGAAATTACCGCAACAAATTTAATATCGCTATGTAATTGATTTTTTTTTTTGTTGTTGTGATTGTCGGATGGAGCTGATGCAACACGAAATTCCTAATCGGCATTCTTTGCTAAGTGGTTTTGTCTACTCCCCAGCAAAAACCTCCCATCAAGCACATCTTAATTTCCACAGGAGCTCACCTCTTGTACTTCTTCTTTTTTTAAAAAAGTTAATTTTTACATACTAGGCAAAACACAGCGCTGCTCCTGAATATTCCGCTCCGGAGCCCACCGGTACATTACTCGAAATTTCCCCCCGTTTCGCACACAAACTGATTTTAGCGGACTGACCAATCGCACTCGTTTCGCCTCGAACCGATCTGAAAGTCCTGAGGACAAAAGATTTTGGGTCTTCCACTGTATATTGTATTGATCTCTTCATCATTTCGTTTCACTGTTCTGTGAAATGGTGAAAATAAGTCCATACTATAACATGGAAAAATCCTTGAATTATCATTACTTTAATAGAATGTACTACCACTTCCGTATTGCAGGGTAGCGGTGGTTTACTGTAAGCCACGGAGTGTGAAGCTCTAAAGAAAGTTAGGGTCCGGCACTTTTTTTTTTTTTGGCTAGAAATCAAGGCGGCTAATTTTTTGTCTAGGAATCGTGACAATTAATTATGATGGTTAGTTTGTTTTTTTATGGCACAAGGTCCAGTAAGGAATTATGACATACGGATTTGGGGATGTTAACTGTATTTTGGCTCTAGCTGAATCGGTTGAGTTAAATGTCAAATCTGCATAACTTACTCTTTCTGTTGAATGCAGCTCCTGAAGATTAGCAAAACGTGATCTAAACCAGTGTTTCCCAATCACTGATCCACGGACCGCTGCTGCCCCTCCCCGAGACTTTACTGCCGCTCTACGTATGCCAGATTCATTAAAAAATAATAGGCAGCAAAAGTCGTTCGAACTAAAAATTATACTTGTATAACACTTGATTTAATAAATAAACTTCATTACTTGAATCCTATTTATTTTTGCCTGACGTGGGTCGGCGAAATATTGTTCTTACTTTTTTACTAGTCCGCAGATGCAGGGAAGTTGGAAAACACTGATTTAAGCCTTTAACAATATTACAAGAACGTAATAAACGCAACAAACATTTTTCGATTCGTATTCTATCTCTAAAACCTCCGAAAATTAGGAAATTCCTTTAAAAAGTCCTGAGCATAAAATTTCGGTTTCTGATCGCTTTGACGAATGTTCGGGAAAGGCTTCTTGACTTAGCACAATAATTTAAGGAATCAATTAGTATTTTTAGAAAATTCAGTGCAAGCACGTTTCCAACCTGTTGAAAACTCTGGCGATTCATTCTTCTCTTAACATATTAATTATAACTTATAGGAGCACACTATAAGAGCGGATCTAGGCGAAATTCGAAAAGTGCTTTAGACCTTGATATATCATAGAATACATTCGTCATAAAAATAAGGCATTTTAAATTTTTAGCTAAACAGTGGCAAAAATTTTGGGCTTTTTCTTTTTCCCTGGAAACATTTTTTAATCGTCACTTCTGTGAAAGGCAGCTTTGTTTTACACAAAATTTGTACGCGTTAGTGTAAATTTACAGATTGTATTTTAAAGTAGCGTTTATAATGTTAATGTGCAGGCATGCACACATTCCGTATTTTTCAATATCGCAAATTTTGCATTATAGCAAAGCTCCAAAGCACCCCCCCCCCCCACTTTCCTCAGTGGCGCAACAGAATTTGCTGGAGTCCCTTCCCAGTGTTGTGGAGATGTTATGTATTCCGGAGGCCTCTCCTTAAATTAAAATTTAGGTATGCTTTTTATCTGGAAAATCTTCTTGTACCAATATTCTTTATAAGTACTTCACATTCACAAAAGTTGCTTAAATGAACTTCATTTTAATGCAGTCTGCTTTCCTTTTACCTTATTGAACAATTTGGATCAAACACAGAAACAAAACGTATGATAAAATTTGCATAGATCAATAAACAAGAACAAAATACAGCAATGAGTCTCACTTTTGCTTTTTGTTAGCTTTGAAATAACAATTTAAAAAAATCTTAATAAAAATCCTTATTTCTTATTCGGGTTCTTGCACTAAAGAATCGAAATTCAATTTTATCAACAACACTATTAAAGGCAATACAGTAAAACCAGATTAATAGAATAGCCATTTTGCCACTAATATTATTCTAATAAGCGAGGCATTCTATAATCCGAGATCACATTGAATCATTATTTATTATGGTTCGGTACATTGAAAAGTTATTGCAATAAGCGGGATATTTCTTTAACCGATATTTCACTATGCGGGTTCAATTTTTTTATTTCTAAAAAGGAAAAATAAATAAACAATAACCCTTTGAAAAAATCCTTGTTCATTTTGGTAAATTTTTTCTGCAAAAGAGAACCTGCTCTACTGTACCCAACCTCTGCTGCTATTGAGTTCTGTACTAATTTTTCCGGGCTGGGAAGCGAATTCCCTGAAATACAGACCGATCCCCCTCTTTTTATCTGTCCATTTCTCTTTAAAATTTCCCTCCCCCTTTCTGCCTAATCAATAATTCTCGGCCGCTTTTATGCGTCCAGAGAACAAAAGGCCGCAAACACGTGGTTCCGAGGAGAATCTGTCGTATGGTGGCGCCACTGGTGGGGGAACGACGTACTTTTGGCGCCAGTTGCTTGGCGGGGGGTCGGATTTGATTTCTTCCGTAAGGGATCCGATTGTAGGGGGTTGACAGGTCTTGGCTGTTAATTGCTCGCGGTGGGTTGAATGATTTTTGTCATGTTGTGTGTGTTCTCAAAATATTATTTGAGGATTGATTAGTCTGGTATTCAAGGATGCTCCTCTAATTTAATCGAATTCATGCAGCGGCGACGTGATTAATAGGTCGTGTAAGACGAAAATAATTTTTATTTTTTTGGGGAAAAAAAGTTCCTAAATACCTTAGTACTTGAAAATTATTATTTGGAAGTTTGTATGTTGATAGTGTTTAGAACGAACTTCTACCCCTTAAAAAAAAAAAAAAAAATCTATATTAAAGAAAATATAATTTTGGATTAAGACGCTTTGTAATTAGCTTAGGATGAAAACATGTGACTTTTTATTATTTTTCAGTTTAAAAAATTTCACCAGAGGCATTTTACAATTTGATAAAATTCGAGAATTTATTTTATTTCATGAAAAATAGTAATGAGCACTAAAATTATGAAATGATGTTGTTTTATTCTTTTCTTAAAAAAAAAAAGTACTCGAAACGGTCAAAATTGTTTAAAGAATGATATAATAGAATCTTTATCTAGCACTTTTTAAGCAATCATTTATTACAACAGAAAAAAAAAAAAACCATTGTTCATAATATTTGCCATATTTTGCGGGTGCTTGAAACCCAAAGAGAGCAAACAAAGAAACATTTTCCACAGCACCTGTGGCGTCTTGTTATAATGCCCCATTAATAGTGAGAAAGGAGTACTCCTAAACTGCATTATAAAGTAAATAAACACTGTTCACATTGCAATGCATTAAAGTGCTTAAACAGGCGTACAATAAAACAGCAAAGTGAGAAGGCATTCTTAAATTCACGAAACTTTATTAGTGCATCATTAAATAAACTTTTCATCATGTTTCGACGTTTTAGAATTTTTTTGTTTCATTAGCTATTATTTTTAACTAGGTACTTACTAAAATCCTATTTTAAAATCCTGTCAAAGTTCAGAATTGTAAATTTGACCTTCAAGATACCCTCCAAAAAAGAAAAAAAAAGTTGTTTTTGAAATAGTTAATATTTTTTTATTATAAAGAAAAACTAGTTTTAAAAGTAGCTTTTTGTATGTAGTTTTAAGAATTGTTTACTTTAGGTGCTTTCTTTAAGATTTTAAATACTTGAATTTCTATTCTTGTCATTTTGTAATAGTGTTTTCTGAGTAGGTGTTTCTGCAAGGAAGAGCTAGTTGATTTCAGTGGGCACATTTTATTTCGATACATTTTTAAGTTATTTATTTTTATTTAGTTTAAAAGCTGTTTATGGAAATAGAAACAATGTTATGCATGTTTTAATATATCTTCTTTTTAAGCAATCAATTTAGTTGTAGAAAGCGAAATAAAGGGGATATGTCTATAGAGAGATCTATCTGTAATGCAAGTTGTGTACTTTTTGTTGTATTGTTAGTTATTACTATATAATATTTCATTTTAAAAAGATAGCAATGAAATAAAAAGCATTTTTTAAATGAAATTGCACAAATATATTTAATTCATTATTTTATTGTCGTTATCGGAGAACTGATGAAATGGATATCTCATGTAGAGTTTTAAGTGTTATTTGAGATTTGCTATAAAGCCGACTCTCATGTTATTGATAAGCAGGGTCAAAAATTTTTGTTTGATTGCCTCTAACCCCCTTAAAAAGGGTATTTATTTAATTAATTATTAATTAATTATTTTTTTTTCAATTAACCTAAAAATAGATTTCGAGAATTTATACAAAAATAAATATAAATGAACGAAATATATACTTTTTTATTTTGTTAAAAAGTTCTCAGAATTTTATGATTTCAAAACAGATTTTAAGTGATCAAACAATTAGTATTATATTTACATGAGCCATATTTAGCATACACAGCATTTCTTTATCACAGCTGTGATCCTACTTATTTCTCTTGTGTAAAACATTAAATTTTTTCGATATTCACTTTTTCTCACCCCCCCCCCCCGCATTAAAAAAAAATTATGTTACCTTCTTACTTCTTCACATACATATATTATGTTTTTGAATGTTATATTACACAATAGACAGAAGACGATATTACACTGAAATCGATTCTTCAGCATATCAGAATCCTCCCCTCCCCCATCCATGGAATTGATTTGGCGAAATTAAGAAATAAGCCGGCGACAATTAGCCATATACACAGGAATGGTAACCCTGTTTATTCCACTTCTTCTTTTTAAACCTTAGTCAATTCCCATGACCCCTCTCCCCACTACTAATATTAAACTGAAGTCAATAAAAGAGGAGACCCAGGCGGGGAGGAAGAAGTTTCGAAGAAATGCCGTTCTGCCAGAAGATGAGGGGAGGGGAGGGAAAGATAGAGATGAACTGAAATCAAAATTAAGGGGGAAGAGAGGGGATGGGGAGTATCGAAAGTGATTTTTGTACATTTGCCCTTATCTTGACCTTCAAGGTCAGTATTGAGAATGGAGTGCTTGCTCCCCACTGCCTCTCTAGATGCAAGATTAAATAGGTGTTTACTGGGCCTAATGGAATTATGCATTTTACAGTGTATTTGTGGTTACTGGGAGCGAGTTGCTAAGTGTAAAATTGCTGTTTCTGTTTTTTACTTAACAATTTCTTCACAACAAAATTAAAAAAATAATTGGTTTTCCGGGGTGGGTGTCCACAATGTATGAACAATAGTCGCATGCATGATAAAATGCAATCTCTTATGTGACTTCATTTATTTTATTTCAGTATATCTTCGTTGTCGTTTATTTTAACAAACTTCCATTGTATTATTTCTGCTAGTGTATCTAAGCTATTCAAAATGATTTCGTGAGCTTAATTTTTAATAACAATAGCAATTCAAGGGACCAGAAAGTTTCACATGAGCAAAGTTTTTAGCAATAATTTGAAAACTTAAATACGTATGAGAGCTGGTCTAGACTTCCCCACTTTTTTTTCCCTTTCTTTCTTTCTTTTGCCGTACTTTTACTTTAAAATACAATTAGAGTTCTGAGTTACCATCTTCACAGTGCACTTAACGCATCATACCCATTTTTCGACCGAACTGTTGATTCTCGGTAAACCTATAATATGTATATATTAGTAGGATTAACAACTTAAAAATGCAGTGCGGATCATGTTTGTGAAGGACATCTATGGACGAGCATTCTTTTCATTTAGAATTAGATAATGCTTTGCTCCTTTCTGTGATTTTATTTATCTTTTAAATATATTTGTTTTATATCATTTTGGCACTCGATTTATTAATGATTGAAATTGTCTTACACTGAAACAAAACCAGAAAAAGATTTCGGAATAGGAAAGAGGGGATATCATTAAACCCTGAAAATCATATTTACTGAGGATCTTGAGCAAACGATGTCGCTTATTAGTTTTTTGTTTTTTTTTTTTTTTTAAATCAACCGACTTGGTAAAAATAAATTTTAAATTACAGACACTATCCAAGTCGGTTTCTTACAAATTTCATACTTTACAAACGCCTCTGTTTCTGAACGTGAGTAATTTGTCCTTAATTTATTAGAAAAAAAAATCTATCATTATTTAAAAGAAAATCTTTGCTTTAATTTGATGATTTTGCTGTACAAGTTCAAGTTGATACAAGTAGATAGTGATTATCAGGGGTTGGTGTGAATTTTGCTCTGCATATTGCATTGCATTTTATGGTAAGAATTTACATCTATTTATGAAATTGTTTATTATTTTCAGTTTGAGAAATTTATATAAATTACTTCGAAATACGTAAAATAATTAAAAGAAAAGTGGAAAACAAATAAGCTAATTTCCAAAAAGGGTCTCATAACTGATTCAAAAATATTCAGTATAAAATATTCAGTAAATGAATATAAATGATAAATGTGACATTCTGCCGTTGCTTAAACATTTTAAAAATAGTTTACCCCATTAAACATACTAATTCAGGCCTGTATCACTCTTATACTAGTTAAAACATTGCTTACCCGCTCTACCCCCACGTACAGCACTCTTCAGATGCTCTTTTCTATACCGCAAGGCCCCTAGTCGCTTCAAATCCGTTTTCCCTGTTGATTATTAGCTTATCACGGCAGTTAATTTCATGCACAGCCTCTGTTTTGAAATGTACTCACTTATCAAATACTAAAAGGAGCATAAAAATGCGCTAATTTATTTAATATTTTGAAATATTAAAATTTTCTGCTGAGAGTTCACAACAAAATTCCCGTTCAGTTTTTTCTTTTTTTTTTTCTTTCTCTTTCCCCATTTCTCTCTCGTCATCCGAAACGCTTGCAAAAATTTTTATTGCCGAGTTTTACAAGCGCAGCAGCAACCTACTCCAGCTCAATATCAGATGGAAAACTTTTTCGAATTTTGCTGCATCGTTCTAATGGCGCACATCAAGTCAGGAATTCGATGTAAAATTTAATTACCTTCCACTCGCTATGAACTAATTAATTTTCATACTGTTTTAATTAGTATCTTATTTACTAACTCCGAAGACCTGTTGTATCAAAGAGATGGGTGAAATGAGAGAAAAAAAAAAAGTGCCGTATATTATTGCAAGGGATATATCTTTGGGAAAGGCAAATTTTTCGCCAGCGATTTCTGAAGTAACTCTACACTCAAAAGGTTGGCCCCCCCTCTTGTTGCATTTTCGCAGAAGCAGCTAATCTCATTATCTTTTGATAATTCGATCCATGTTCCCCCCCCTCTCAAAAAATCCCAATCGCTAACGATCCGGCATTCTTTACAAATCCAGGAATAAATTAAATTTAAAAAGGGGGGGGGGTGAGACGAATAACAAATAAAAGGATCACTCCCCCCCCCCCCCCACATCAGGTGACTGTGGCGGTGCGTTTTCTCATTGTTGCTTCTTTTTGGAGCAAAGCAAGCGGCTCTTTGGAAAAGCCCCTGTTGTACCTGGAGGAACATTTCGCCAAGCGCTCGGCGCGGTGATGTCTGTTTGTAATTAGCGATTATTAACGATCACGGCAGGCGTAATTAGGTGCCTCATTAAGGGTTGCCGAGGAATTACGATAATATCGAGGCGGCAGTGACTGCATGGGCGCAGGGTGGATTAATGAGTGCGTTGCTTTGCCCTTTCTCGGACGCTCACTTTCAATTGTTGAGGGGGGGGGATGGGGGAGAGGAATCGAAGGAATCCCGGATTCAGATTACAGACCGTTTGTCGCGGTTTTCGTTCGCTCCTTTTCACTCTTCATCCTCTCCTCTCCCACTGTCTTTCACTCGATGTCCCCATTGTGTTGCGAACGGGGACCGGTCGATTAATTGTTGAGTGCTAGTTGTGTGTGTGTGTGTGTGTGTGTGTGCATGTAGCAAGTACGCGATTGAAAGAGCTCTCTGGTGGGGCGGTCTTGCCCGTTTCCAGCTCAGAGGACCCGACTACGGTTACGTTTTATTTTGCAGTGGTCAGCGCCGATTTTATTTATTTTATACTTCCACCCACCTCTGCCAGACATTTTAATCTGAAAATGGCAACAGAGTCAAATACATCTTCTCGTGTTCGGTTCAAAGTACTTTCGGTGTAAAAATGTCATTCAGGTATCACTGCTTGGCACTCTGTCGTTCGAATGAAACACCGGGCCATGGCGTAAACAAGGACAGAGTAATCCGCCCCCCCCCTCCCCACCTCCTCTTTGAGGCAAAAACTAAATTGCAATAATATTATAAGAAATGAATCAGGTTAGATCTACTTTTTGTAAGTTTTCTCAATAGAGGCGTAATTAATCGGGTTGCTTAGGGCATTAAGACTGAACATCCTTTTCTTTAAAAAGAAATATTGTTATTAAAGTATTATGAATACACGGTGGTTATAATTAGCGTTCCCTATACAGAGGAATCTGTAGCTAAAGACCTTTCAAGAAAAGCGCTCAAAGAGTTTAAAAAAAAAAAAAAAGTTCGAAAGATGTCCACAAGGTGGCGCTTTTTGCCGAAAGACATTCAATTTAACAAAACAAATGATCGAAATGGAATTTATAAACAGTTTAAATATTTATAGGCAGGTTTTATATATTAAACTGAACGCATAATATCCCAGCTTTTTCAAACCTGGCATAAAAGAGAGTGCTTTCTTTACGTTTGCAGGGAGGCGTCGCGTAACCTAGGGTTGCCGGACATCTTTAGTAGACATCGCACACAGCAGTTTCTTTCATTATGCGACGAAATTCACGAACTGCTGCAGAAACATTCACCTTGTTTTCATAAAACAGCTGTATGAATAACGCAGGTTTATCTAAAGATACCTTCATCACGACAGCCAGGAAATCCAATTGAAGCAAGTTTAATTCTGCAAATATTTTATACCCAAACCTGTTTTGCAGAACGCTTGCTCTTTGCATGCATGCATATCCTTAAGGGTTTTTTTTTTTTCCCCTCCTAGAAGCGACGATTTTTCTCAATTTTACATTATTTATTTTTTTACTTATATATCTTGTTCTGAATTGTTGAAAATGTTTATATATCCCATTGTGGCCATTTGTTTTGTTAAGTTGGATGTTTTTTGTGAGAAGTGCTACCTTGTGGACATTTTTTAAGCTTTTTGAAATTCCTGGAGGGCATCTCATGTGTGTCTATGTACCAAATTTGGTTCTCAACCGTTATAGCTGCAGAACCCTGCTTATGGGGAGAACTTCGGTTATAGCCACCCTGTGTATGGGTCTTGGGTGCTATAAAATAAGATCTTGTAACCGAACTCATTGGCGCACTCACGGAGGGTGCAATAGGAGCTGAAAGGTGAGCCCACCTAAAGGTGAATACCGATGAATCAGAGAAAACAAACTTGAGTTGAGCTTGATTAAAAACGTCATTGAAGTGGCCCAGCATTTTGTGGCAGGGGAAGGGTTAAGGGGTTTAACTCTGCTTTTCCCCACAGTAGCACATACAGAAATTTTGTTCAGCAGGCTCTAATTTTTCAGAAATGCTTGTTTGATCTAAGCAAAAATAATACAATAAAGCAAAAATATAAAAAGATATAATAAAGCAAAAATATTACTTTAAGCAATGTAAAATTTTTTTGAGAGGGCTAATTTATAAAAAAAAGCTCATTTTACTTAAATGTCGCTGTATGAATTAGACATCTGATCTGTTCATACATTTACGACCCAGATATATTTCATCAAAAAGAAATAATCCAGGGATTTATATGTATTATTATTTTTTTAATAGTCGTTTTTTTTCGCTCTAATATTAGACTAGGCAGTTTTATCAGTTAAACACAACTGTACTTTTTTCCCAGCAAAAAGGGGAAAAAAAAAAAAAAAAAGCCTATGCGTTCATTGACATAGATACCTAAAACATCAGTTTTTCAAACCACTTTGATTACTCTGTTGCCTTCGACTCCCTTGTTGTGAGTTTAAAGGTTAAACGAGCCTATTCTTTCCGTTATTCGTTTGGAAAACAGGTTGCTTAAAACCGATAGCGTTTTGTCTCAGTGGCCTGCTTATTGAATATATCGTCATTTCTTTTGTTTCTCAACTCGACTGAATACTTTCACCCCAGTTACTAGGTTATGTCACACATACATATGTTACCTCTTTTACCTTCTGCAGAGTTGGAACATAAAATTCACATCATGCTTATTTTCTGCAGCAGAAATTTAGAAAGAAAAATTGCAGATAAGTTTGGAGGGAAGGCAGGTTGTATTTGTTCACCCTTCTGAAAAACGTTTTGAGCGAGATAAATTCAATGTTTGTTTCCGCATTAATCAACTTCCACTTCAACCACTCCAACTTCGGTAGTTGATAGATAGTTCATACTACTGGAAACGTTTTCATTCGTGAACTAAAGGCAAGTCCCCGGTACACCGTCAGTGGAAATTTCCTCCCGCTGATGTTTCTCTGTGTGTACAAAATGTATTTCTTGTTCAATAGTACATTAGATAGTATGTAGGCTTAAAACTACATGAGATTGTGGCGCTTCTTCCTTTTACTCTTCTAAAAAAAGCCCTATAGTAATGTACTTACTTGGTTTAAGTCGTCCATATGTGTACATATGTTTGTATTCTGCTGGCGTATTGGCCTGCCCCATTGTTCTGAAATCTTAGCAGTTATAAGTGAAGTGAATGCGGTCGTTTTCGAAGCTATGTTTTATTAGTTATGTAAATTTGTTTAATATTACGTTTAATTTACGTAGGGCCAAACCCAATTCAATCAAACTGGACTTCATAGGTTTGCACAGTTCTCAAAGTTTGGCAGTTTTCTGGAGAAAACGGAATGTGTTCCCATAACGTTTACTTAAAAACATTTGGTACCTTTGTTTGCAAGTTGGACAAGGCGAAGGAACCTCAGGCTGTTCATAGCGGGACTTTCACTTTTGTATCCACTTTTGATCTACATCGAAAGTGAATTAATTTACTGAGTGAAGTCATCCAGAGTGAGAGTGATCATCCTTGCTTCCATATTTTCATCCAGTTCGGTGGTTTCACCTCACGTTCACTATCACTGATGTAAGCGTGCAAACGCTCTCAAGAATGAATCTCTCATTTACATAGTGAACTGAGCGAAGGAAATGGACGAATCCTTTGTTTACATACTTCACCGAGCCTTCATTCCGTTGAATTGTTGGTTTAAGGAAAGACTCTTTCATCAAAAATTGGTCGGGAGTCAACTAGTTTCGTTGTTCATCTTTAGTGTACACTCTGGCTGAAACAAAAATGAAAGGTGATCTACGCTCATCATTTTAATTAATTTCTTCAAGATGAATAACCAAAGCAGTGTAAATAATCTACAACTTTCAGAGGTTTCACTATATTGTATTAAATGTAGATCTATGATGGTAAGCATATGTTAAAGTAATAAATTGTGGTGGGCTTTTTAAGAACACTACTTGAATGGACTTAAGATTTCGCAACCAAGAACTTTTCGGCCTTTGTTTCATATTTATAGTAATGGATTTACAATTTTATTTTTTTACTGCATGCGTACAAAAATTTGAACAAACTTTTAAACCATCAAATGTACTTTGCTGTGAATGTTCCTCCGCATCAAACATTTTCAAATCGCTTTCACTGGAGTAATTTAAAGTAGCTCGATTGAGTTAATCAAATCAAAATAATTATGCGTCAAAATAACCTTTATTTTAAATTTGCTTACTTATTAAGATGTGATTTTTATCTTAACTGCTTTTGAATAAATAAATTTGCACTACGCGCAATTTTTTTTTTTCTTCTTTTCTTCATCTTCTGCTTCTCCTCTTTCTGGAAGTTCTTTTAAACAAAGTACTCCTGTTCTTTCCCACCATTGCTTTGAACAGCAAAATCTTTTGGAGTAAATCTAATTCCATTTGCGTCCCCCCCCCCTCTCCTTCAAAAAACATAAGATAAAAGTATACTCCTTCTTCCCTCCCATCCCCCCACCCGTCTTTAATAAAGTGCATCATACCTTACACTTCTTAGATGATTTAATTTCACTTGAAGGCAATTATCTGGCTCTACACCAACTTTAATGCAATTAGTGTTCAAACTAGAAATCGCAAGTCTGCGTTGTTAAAAAGCTACGCGTTTTGTGTTTTTGCGTTTTTAATATCAATGAATTATATATATATCGATTTCTCTCCGCTTGCACTGCCTTTCCCCTTCTTTTTACATTCTTCCCTCGTCCCCCTCCCTCCCCTCCCCGCAAACCTATGATGGCACTTAACTCTTTCTGTTTGTATTTTACGAGAGCGAGTGAAAGAGAGAGAGCCTTTGCCATAATTAAAATTACTTGTTTGCCAAAGTAAATTTCCCGTGCTAGCTACGCAGCCACAGACTCTAATGAGGTAATATTAATTACTGTTCAAGCCATATGCAGAAGAAATTAAAAAACCCTCGAAAGCATTTTAATTAAATCTGTATGCCAAAGAATCTTAAGTAGATGAGGTTTATTTATGTTATATATATACATATACCTATATATCGGTATATATGAGTAATTTTTTTCAAAAAATTTCCTTCTCCCAAGCATTCGTATATAAAAGGATATCTCACACGTCCATTAAGGTTCCGCTGACCGTGTCATTAATTATTCCCACATGATATGAGGGAATGTTGTACACATGTGTTGGGGGTGGAATAGAAGGGGGGAGAGAGGCAGAAAAAGATGGGGGTGAAAAGGGGGGGGTTGCCGCATTTACTCGTTTATCAAATTAGTCTTTCAGAAATATCAAAAGTTCCTTCAGAATGGTCTTAATGGAGCACGTACGGATGAGGACGTTTTTCTTCTACTTAGATTAATTCCTCTGATAAACAAATCGTTCTTGTTTTATTTCTCTCATTAATTTATGGAAAGGGGTGTGCGTGTGTCACCTTAACGGGGGTGGGAAAAAAAGTGAAGTTAAATAATGAGATGGCGCTTTGGACTGCTGCAGGTACGTGAGGCGGTAGTAGGGGGGGGGGGAGGCTGAATTGTTGCAGTGAGAACTCTTTTGCATAAATGCGTTATTTGTTGTAATTAAATAAATTATTAATTGCGGGTTTTTGGACAAGAGGGTGGGAGAAAAAGGACATTCCATTACATTATTTTCTGCGAAATAAAGGCCATTAGTGGAGATATAATCAGCGGTCTGAAGTTTTATACTGGTATAAAAATGAGACTCCTTTTGTAATGGGTCTTCCAGTTCAAATTAATGACCAAAAATGAAAGGGTTCTAGGATCAGTAGAATGAAGTAACAAATTTTATTCAGACTCGTTAAATAAATCCAGTTTACATTTTTTTCCCTCCCCCCTCCTTCCTCGCTGTTTATGGTCTAATTATTGTAAAAATGTGCAGGTAATCTACGATTTCCCCCTTTTTTTTGCCCCCATTCTTTTCCAACTTGTTTTGAGATAAAATTATTAAATTTCATTTTGAGTTGAGGGAAGTTAATGCGATCCTGCTTTATTTTTGTAGTGGAGGTATGGTTTTAAATTAAGTCTCTCGTTTTGTAGGGATTATGGAACTTGATACCTCTCTATCGTTGTTCCAGGTAATTGGCGTAAGTTTCGGAAATAGCGGTTAAAACTTTGTAATGAAACATCATGTTTTCTAATGTTAAATTGCGTTGTTGCATTCAATTTAACTATTTATATCCGTAATAAAATGAGATTTGATTAATTTTTGAGGTTCTCATATTTTAGAGGGAGTGGGTGGGAAACGGGTTGATTCAGAGTTTGGTGTTTCAATTAATTTGGTTTTGGTTTGACAGTTTAATATTAGTGATTAGTCTTATTAACCTTTTAACGCGCAGTGTTCCCACTCTGGGAACATCAAGTTCTGACGTTATGACTGTTGCCAGTCACGAAGAATAGACTTGATTTCTATAAAAATAGTTGCGGGTGGCATAGCTCCTCGAGAATCCTTAGCACGTCGTTTCCCGTAAAAAAAAAAAATGTCACGATTATTTTTAACAGCTGGATAGATTGCCCAATGCTGAAAAAAGGGCAGCCGTTGCCATCGCTCGACTTAACTACCAGCAAGATGGCGGACGATCGAAACGTTCATCGCATGCCACAGATCTAGAGGCCTTTTTCAGCATTGGGAAAGGGTTGCGCCTCAAAGGGTTAACGCTAAATTATTTTCTATTGCGTAAACTTTTCTCCCCGTACATTTCGGACAACAAATTTCTTACTCGACCAATATGCACAAATGAATTAAATGCATGGAACATAACCCGTTATGGAAGATTTTTTATAAGAACCTGTACCCCTTTTTTAATTCTGATACTCTCAAAGGCCTCTAAAGTGCTTGAATTTTTATTTTTAAGCACCTTCTATCCGTGGCCTTATATAATGAAAATTTAAAAATGCACGAAACCGTGATTTTCAATTTTTACAGATAACTATTCTTATATGTCGATGAAAAACACAAGCATATTGATCGGGCCGCTGTAGCCTAGTAGCGATGTAGGCTAAAAAAAAAAACATGTTCGAAAAAAAAAAACATGTTATTTTGGTCCATAAATACAAATAAACTAATTACGTAATGCACTTCAAAATTTTTAGAATGTCTCTTTACAAGGTGCACTATACACTGCAGTAAGCGATAAATCCGTATCAGTTGCGAAACTTAATTTTTTTTTTTTTTTTAACATGGAATTGCACAGCAAAAATTTTCAAAAAGTGACCCATCTTAGTAAATTTTCAATTTTTTAAAGATTTTTTTTTTTTTAAGTTTTATAAAAGGTACCGTTGTTTCATTTATTACGGTGGGTAATACTGCTTATAATAAAACTAATAAAAACGTTGTTGTTGCTTATAAAAACAGATTACTCCACCAAGTGAAAAGTAATTCGATGTAAATATTTCAAATTTTCACAGTGCTAGCACTCACTTTTATAAAGTCCTAGTAATACTTAAAGTCGGCTACGATTATTACTAAATTACTATGATTAACATCCTTCATTCTTTAAGAAATGAAATTGGCATTTCTTTGTTAATCTTATCAGAGAGAAATGTGGCAAATTCCGTGCAGTTATTTCACGTAGAATTTTATATTTCGAGAAATAACACTTAATTCTTATCGCACTTACTGATAAGAGCGCTTTTCCACATCTTATTTATCAAGTGTTAAGTTAAAAATCTTGTAAACAAACCCGTGAAAGAAATATTTTGAAACGTTACAATTCTCTTGTTTATCGTGAGATTCGCGTGAAAAGAAGAGGAGTATTGCTGTTTAATTAATTGCGGTAATTTCTTAAGTTACGCATGTGATTGTTACGTTTAGATATTTTAATTTAAAAGCAGAAAATCGACGTTTTGAAATATAGCAGAGCTTAATGAAGGTAGTTAATAAAAGAGGATGGAGCCTGAAAGAATGAATGTTGTTTTTAAAAACAAAATAAATTTGCTGAATTTGATTTGATGAAGGATTTGTCGTTTGGAAATATTTGCGGTCAGAATTTATCCAAGATTTAATTTTTGACATTTTATTTTATACTTAGTTATCTCGTTGATAGCTCATAAAAATGCTAAATATTCTGAATGGGGATAGTTTTATTAATGGCTCAAACGCGCAAATAATAATTAAAAAATTGAAATCTCTTATAAACATTGTTGAGTTCATATGCATAAGGATTTAATTTTTGTCAAGACGTAAACGCTGTAACTGGAATTTTTTTTTTCTTCCCTCAAGTTTGTAAAATATCTGCTTATATATGTATATATTTTTTAGATTTAAATTTTATCTCCTGTGATACGTTTAATTTTATTTTCTTAGAAGTCTTAACATGAGTTTAAAAGAGCCCCCAAAAGGCATTCCTCATGGGGGGCCCCCCACTTGTAGTAATACCGAGTTTATTAGCGTAACCCTCGCATAATAAAATACCTTTAGAGTTAGAATATTATCTAGTAAATTTTTCCCGCATAATAGTCTCACCTAGACTTTCACCATGAAAAGTTGGCAAAAAAGGTGCCATTACGCGAGTAAACACGGCTTATAAACACGCGCATTCACATTGCATAAATATTTTTTTTTGCGTATTTATCTGTACATCCCATATGAAAACAACTTTTTGTGAAATTTATTTTATGGACTTGCAGAAAACCGAAAGAGTTCTATAGAACTATGGCCCATTTTTACGTACATTTATACGAATAAAATCATTTTCATAAGAGATATGTATGATGCACACATAATTATACTATAAAAAAATAGCATTGTTTATTAATTTTGGAGCTCCCCATTCAATGATTAGGGATGGGGTGGTGGTGGTGGGAGCTGCGCCCGTCTGTCCTTGCCTTAGCCAGGCTCTGTGGAAACCAGCTGATTAAACATGGGAAGATAACTCCTTGGAAAAATTTAGAGCACGTAACCGAGTTCAATTTACGCATTTTTAGCAGTGAAAGTTTTAATAAGTTTTGACAGTAGAAAATATCATTTAGAGAAATTAATTGCTGTATTCAAGCTTTATATTGAAAAAATTGCTATAGGAGCATTTTATTTGGCAAAAAATGTTAAGTAATACAGTGCATTAATCTTTTACAGACTGAATTCAGATCCAGGCATATTTTAAATGACAAGGCAAAATATGCAAAAAAAAAAAAAAACTAATGCTTTAGTTTAGGATATTAGTCATTTAAAAAAAAAGGGGGGGGGGAATTGTACAACCACTTTTTTTTTTTTTTTCACTGTCTTCCCAATTAGGAGCATTGGTCGTTTCAGACTATATGGGCTATATTTTGACTATGCTTTTATGGGTTGTTTAGATAATAAGTGAAATATTAAGAATAAATGAAAGATTTATTTTTAAATTTAAGTAAAGATGTGAATTAAGTTTGAAGGGGGAGGAGATTGTATAAATAAGCTCCATTAAAAAATATTAATGAAGATGGCTATTTTTATGATTTTTTTTATCCAGTTCCCCACTAATGATAGAAATGCAAATTCTATTTTTAAAAAATCAAGTCATCTTTTAACTGCATCTGCTAATTTTTCATAAATTTTTAATTTGATGTTCCTAATTGGGAACATTGACCTGTTAAAGGCTAAAAACTAGAGTAGTGAACGGAATTTCGCCCAATTGGGCGCCCCACCGTTCAGAGTGTTTTTTTTTTTTTTTTTTTTAAATATTTGGGATAAAAATTTCTTATGATGATCTGATGTGTTTTCAATTTTTCTTGATCTGATGTGATTTAATTAAACAATTAGCTGATTCAAACTAGGACAAAACAGTTCAAATTCGTCTGTGCTTCCGTTATTGGTCAATAAAGGGGCACTCTCGGTATTAAAATTCTACCTGGATTGATAGCACCCGCTGTACCCGGGGAGCTATTCTGCCCCAATTCAGCCTCAAGGGAGCCCAGCCTCGGCATATCGTATCTTCGATTTCTCCGGGCTTCTCTCCGTTTCGTATCAAAATAGCATCCTTACCAGCTGTGAAAACGTCTGGTTCCCTTCTCTTTTGGCTTAGGAGTAACTGGATGACCATTTTGCTTTAACTGCACTGATTTATAGGCCGCGATTACGAGGCCAAAAATAGAACGTCGGGATGATCGCGCTGGTCTCGGGTTGCTCCAACGCTTGCCAGAAATTTGAAAGCGCATTGAAGGGGGTTTTGCATTTTTTTAAATTTATCCTTGATTTAATAATGTAGAAATACCACTCTGTCTCTCTCTCTTTTAGGGTCAATTCCTCGTAACTGATAAATCTTAAGCGTTAACACGCTCGCATTTTATAAAGTTAAACTTTTCGTGAAGTTAAGCTGGTTAAAACACCAAAACCTTTAATTAAAAAAAAATATTTTGTAAAATGCAATAACGTTTGAGAATAAAACAATTAAGAATACTGAATATTCCACGATTAAACTAATCGCCAGTTTTATGTATATATTTATCTCTATGAAAAGAAAAATGTCATGCTAAAAATGGGCTTTAAAACATTTTAATACTTGATTGATTTCATTTATTTATTTATTTTGTTCTTACCATTTACAGTGTTTTTTTTTTTTTTTAAATTCCCTTTTATCGTAACCATTCCTTCATCTTAATGTTGGCATATTGTCTATCGTCTTTGACAAACCAATATCTGCTATGTGCAAAAAATTTATTACCATTTTTTATTAGCAGTTATAATTTGACAATATTCTCGCTAATTCGCATGACTTTTTTTTTTTTTTTTTTTTTTAGCGATGACAGTTCACCGTATAATGCTTAGAGTCACGCAGAAGGCCTTTTTATACGAAAATTTGGTTAGTAAGTTAATCATAATAGTCAGGATGTTGAAATCTCCTAAAAGTGCACTTAGCAGATATTCATTCGACAACGACCATATGCTGAGCCATAAGACGCTGCTGTAAACTAGGTTGATATAGTAAACTTCAAATCACAAAGGAAGTCTCCAATTTACAAAACAGTTTTAGACAACATTTTAGAAATTATTAAAATTTAAAAAAAAAAGAAAAAACTGCAAGACATATTATGTATTTAAGTTCATAATTAAAACAACAAAAGTTACATTCTAAGAAGCAATTAAGAATAGTTGCCCAAACGTGTCTTTGATTAAAGTGTTCAGAAAATGTTCATATTCGTTAATCGAAAATAAATAAAAATAAATAAATAAAATGAGCTGATTGCATTATTTTTAATGCTACATAATTTGTTTTGATCTAATTATATACTTAAACCATCAATATTTAAAGCAAAATTAGTCTAGCAAAATTTCATGCGTTGAATTACTGGTCGAAATAGTTTTTTGGTATGTGCTTGATATGGGCGGAGCTCTAAACAGAGGCTTGGCAATTTCGGTGATTAATTTCATCATTGAATTTCTCTAATAAAGTTGTCTGTATATCACTGTTAAGTAGTACATTTATAAAACTGCAAGTGTTTAGCAATTCAGGATAATTGCCCTGAAGTTACTTGAATTTCTGCCATACGCATAAGTGAAAATTAATTTGCTTACATTTTTATGGCTCAATGATTTTGAATGATTTGTAATTGCTTAAAAAGTATTATTTGGAGCAAAATTTTACAGTGGACTTCAAGAGAGACAGTTTTAGAAGTCACTGGTCCAAAAAGAAAAAAAATCCCTCAAGTGTTTACTCCTTGCAGTTTTTACGGAGTTGTCTTGATGTGGTGTACTTTTATGGTAAAATTCCCGAACTAGTAGAACGATGCCTCCCCGATGATTTTTATTGCAAGGAAGTGGTTTTCCTCTTATTTCCATTAAAACTCAACATTTTGTGAGTTTCAATGTTTTCCCTCTCGCATTAAATGTTTTGTGGTATCATTAAATACACTCCCCTTATCATTTTTTTGCTGGAGCCGAAGAGTCTTGCTGATAGAACTGGAGAAAAACAGTTCGGGGAGGGCGGGCAATCTCAGTAGCGTACCGGAAAACGCAATAAAAAATCTGCGAAATAAGATTTATATCGTCTTATTTCCTATTGTCTGCGTCCCATAGCCAAATCCCAGAAATTATAGCGAGTCGAAGAGATAAGTGTTTGCATCAAATTCTTTGAAATAAATCAAAGGGCCAATGGTTAATCTCTTTTGATAAGGACCGCATGCATACAAGGCGAGGGGCAAAGAGTTCGGGATGCAAACTTAGCTGATAAAAAAAGGAAGAATTTATTTCTTATCGGAGTAAATAAATGAAATGGGTGCAGTTTTAAAATTCCCTCTTTTTTTTTTTTTAATAGGTTATGAAAATGGAGTGTGGTTGTGGCGTGTGCGTGCAGTTGTTACAATTTTTAATGCTGCTCTTAAATTTGCTGATGAGAGAGCATGGGCGCCGGTATGTCTATTTGTAAGGGGAGGTGGGAGCAAGTCAAGGATTTTACACCAGAGAGGTACTATATCTTAGTATTGAACCACTTATGCAAGTATGTAAATCATAACGATAATATGGGAGCTGGGGGGGCGTGGCCCCTCCTTGGCCATTCGTATGAACGCCCATGGATTAAAGCCAATATTCTAAAAAGAACAATATCTGTTTGTTTTTTTTTTTTGGGAGTAGCAAGGAAGATTCTCTCCCCCCCCCCTTTAACCACACAGCGTCAGTAACATTATTAATCAACCATTTTATGTTTGGTTGTAATATGCTTCGGTTATAGAATAGTCCAACTGCAACGCATTAGCACGCAGATATTATGATACTAGCATTAAATCTCTGTACATTTGAGAAATATGCGCGGTCAGTAAGAATCAGAATAATAATTTATATCTGATTATTCTGCGTAGAACACGCTATAATATATCCCCGTCAGGGGATATCTGATGTCATAGATGGGTTTCTGCAGGACTGAGCCTTCCAAATTCATCTCAGTCGGACTGGCTGTCCAGAATTTGTGGTAACGCCAGGTCTCTTAAAAATCCACTACAAATGATCTTTTCCAAAGCTCATATCGATAATGAAACTATGCTCCCTGGGTATTATAAGATTGCATCATGCGGATTAAAATTTCAGATTAAATGCCAGTTATCGTGGCAAAGATAAAACATGAATAATAACGATATTATGCTTTTCTCTTTGATTTAGGAACCTGAATGACCAGGAATAATAAGGGAATTTCTATTTTTTTCAGCGTTTTTTGGGAAATGTTGGTGAAAATTATACATTGTGACTCAAAAAGTGGGAAAATCCTCATAAATGAATCTGAAAAATAATTGAAAGTCCCGTCAGTAAATACTTTCCCATTACTGTTAATATAGGAGAGGCTCCCTTTTTCTTTAATTATTTGAAAACTTTGTAGCAGTCAAATGTAACTTTTTAAGTATATGTGAAAATAATTCTCGAACAGACAATTTGTAACCATCAGGAGATTTTGTCAACATTAAGTATGGGTGTTTTTACTTTTTTCATACTGCTGTATAAGTGCAGAATATTTAAAGCTTGATTTTAGTCTATTCTTTATATTGGATGTACTAAGTACATTTGACCCCAATTGAATAATTTGATGTCTGGTTGTACTGAAAGTCAGTCTTGTATGTTAACATACGCAGTAGCAACAATCTGGAATACCATGAAAATGTTTTTGGAAAACTTCAGATGATTCAGATAAATCAGAATCTTTGTTTCAGAAATTGAATGAAAACCTCGTAATACCACTGTTTTGATTAAAAATCTAAGTTTCATTTTTCTAATGTATTTTTACCTGAGTAATTACAAAAGATGGTGTGCAATATAAAGATGTTAAAAATTCACTCTTTCTCTCGTAATTATAGTGTGTTTGCACACTTAAAAAAGGAACAAAAACTCACTCCTAAGGACTGGAAATCGAGACAAACTTGTCCCAGTTTCAAATTCTCCGGAGTCATCCTCGCTCCTCAGGAGTGAAATTTAGTTCCCCCCCCCCCCTTTTTAAAGCGTGATAGAGAAGCCTTCTTCTAAGAATACAAGAGACGATTTTATTCCAATTATTCTTTCTTTTAACCCTATAACGCGCAGTGTTCCCACTCTGGGAACACCAAACTCTGACGTTTTGACTGTTGCCAGTCACGAAGAATAGATTTGATTTTTATAAAAATAGTTGCGGGTGACATAGCTCCACGAGAATCCTTTACTTTTTAGCACGTCATTTCCCGTATAAAAAAAAAAAAATGTCACGATTATTTTTAAACAGCACGGACATCTGCTGAAAAATGCGATGACAGCTGATAGATTGCCCAATGCTGAAAAAAAGGTAGCCGTTGCCATCGTTCGACTTAACTTCCAGCAAGATGGCGGACGGGTCTCTAGACCTGTGGCACGCGATGAACGTTCCGATCGTCCGCCATCTTGCTGGTAGTTAAGTCGAGCGATGGCAACTGCTGCCCTTTTTCCAGCATTGGAAAAGGGTTGCGCCTCAAAGAGTTAAAGCGTGATAGAGAAGCCTTCTTCCAAGAATTCAAGAGACTATTTTATTCCAATTATTCTTCCTTTTAAAGGAAAAGGGTGGAAAAAAAGTAATGTTAGAAAAAAAAATCTGAAATTGCTTCAAATTTAGGTTTGAAAGTGAATATTTCTCATTTCTTGCATGCCTTTTTGCATTTTCTCACGAAAGCATGAAGTAACCATCCATGTTCGAATCATCCGATTCGGCGACATATCCATCTCTATTCAAACAATAACGCTCACGAAAAAGAAAGAAAAACTCGATGTGTTTGTTTACAACGCTTTTCCAAGCAGATCTCTGCTCATCCAGCTAATCTAGCCCGTCATGCGTCACATTAAAAATCGGCAGAAATATTCTGCGGCTCGTTTCTACGGTTGTCCCAAAATGCATCCATCTCGTCGTCTTAATCCGTTCGATACTAAAGTGAATTTCCGCTTCAATACTTTTTGTTATATCTTATCATTACTCAGCAGTACCTCTATACAAAATGCTCTCGATATGTTCTCACCACAGAATGCAAAATTATTCCCAACTCGATGCATCTTGGTGAGAAAGTGGCATACTCCTCCCTCTCATGTGGGTACTTTTTCTGAGTGCAGATCATTTAAGTAATATATATATATATATTAATAAACCGCCTTACCCGATTATATAGGCATCTGTTATTTGTATGCTTTATTTCTAATGACTTACGTGGAGGTTATTCTTTATTTCTTATTGACAGTAAGTTCTTACATAGTTATAATTGTGGAAAGCTGAGTGAAAGAGCCAGTGTAAGACGAAATAAAATGTGTTCTTGGTTGATTTAATAATTTAAACATTGTTCTAAAATGTTACTGGCTTGAGATTTCATACTCAGACATGTATTAAAAGACCTAAGTAGATTATTGAGCCTGACTGGGCCCATATATCGCATATTCGAAAATGGAATAATTAAAAAAAAATTTAGCACTATTGACTACTTTTGTGCGACTTATTTTTAAGATATATTTTGTATTTTTAAATATATATTTATATAATTATAACGTTTAACACTAGTGCACACTTGGGGAAAAAAAAAATTAAAAAAACAGGAAAATATAATTTTTTAAAATATATTTTTTATTCTTCATATAAGTCATGTATTCATGTAACATGCCAGTGTGTTAAAAAAGAAAAGAAAAGAATAATAGTGAGTGGAAAAAGAAGGAAAGAGATATTAAATCGTAATGCTGTATTTTGACAATTCGGTTAAAACGTATGTTTAGCAATCTCGGGTCTTTGACATTTAAAATATGACCTCGGTCTTTTTAATTTCAGAGCATCAAGGAATTTTCATAGCATGAAGGAAGCTCCGATTTTACACAAGCAAAAAGAAAAATGTAAATTTTTTCCTTTATAAAATTTTAAATTTTAAAACTATATGAGGAACTTTAGGGAAAAGTTGTTTACAGTTTAGTGGGATGCATTGTAATCTGTTAGTTTTTAGACTTTAACAGATGTTTATGAAAGTTACGTTGGATTAGAAAGTAAGTAAGAAGGCTCAAAAAATACTTGTGTATAGTTTTCTTTGGAAATGCCTCCCAAGAATGTCATTCAGTGGCTGAATTTTTGAAAAAAAAAACATTTTCAGTCGTTTAAGAGAGGCTTCAATATTCATTTAGTCATATCAATTTGCTTCAAAGCTGTAGAGGACAGAAGTCTTGCATTGTCATTTCTTTCCTCTTAAAAAAATAATTATTTGGATATAAAATCGCATAAAAGGATGCAGTCTTCTAATCTCTTCACAATGCCAAGTACATTCAGCCGGCGACCTCACATCCATTTGCCTGCATCCTGTGCTAACCGGGTATTAATTATCCTCGCTTAAAAACAAACAGAGCTAATGTAACAGAAAGCATTCATTTGTAAATTGTCGTGTGCGGTAAATGATAATGACGCTAAACATCTATTCTTGCATATACTGGGATGATTCCCCTTGCAACTTAGGCTTCTGTCATCATGTGTGGCTCCAGTCATGTCCCCTCCCCCTCTATTTCTGATGATAGTACGATTGTTTTCAGGGGATTACCCCCCTCCTTTTTTTTCTTTTCTTGCAGTTTTCAAAGAGGTTCTTGTGTTGTATCTCAATCGCTAACTGTGTTTCTACGCTTAAGTTGTAATTTATACCCATAAATACGTGTTCATCAAAGCTCGCTTAGTTGAACATTCATTTAGACAGCGAAAATATGAAAGTAATAAATTTGACTGTGTACATTTTTAGATAAATATTTATTCTTTTATTTTTTACATTATTAAATTTTAGTAAAAATGCTAAATTAATTTACTTCTGCTACGGTAATGAAGTAGGTTACTGGTAACATCTCGATGACAGATTCAAAGGAAGGTTGTAGATGTCCTGTAACGGCCTAACGTGAACCGGAACTTACTTTGACAGAAATGACTTTAACTTAAAATTATGACTGATCTATAATAATTATATCTGGAAAAAACAAAGTACAGGGTTCCTCTTTAAAACAGCCAGAAAAGGAAAACTACTGGACCAAATGTTATCAAACTTGATAATCGTGTAAAGGTGGTCTTGGGAATTTATTACCCGTGGAAAAAAGAGTTCGAAAATTCGCCACAAGGGGAAAATGGTGGTGTATGCAATATTGTGGTAAAGGAAATAATGCATGAAGACATCGGTTTTAAAAGCGTTCGTATTCGGAAACGTGTTAGAAAGCATATTCAGTGTATCGTCCACCATTGTCCGAAAGCAAGTTGAATGGTATCACGACATTCTCAACATCTCCTCTTAGCATACCAGGACGAATGTTACAGACATGTCGGTGTATCGCACCTTTAATTCCACCAAATTGTTTAGGTTATCACCATAATCAGTGCTTTTGAGATAACCCCACACCCTATTTCGTTTTAGAAACAACAACAAACATTTTAAACCGATGTCTTCATGTCTTATTTCGTTTACAAATATTGCATACAGTGCCATTTTCTCCCTGGTGGTGAGTTTTGAACTTTTTTTATCGCGGATAATAAATACCCATAACCTCCTTTACACGATTACCAAGTTTGATAACATTTTGTCCAATAGTTTTTCCTTTTCTGACTGACAGTTTCAAAGTGCAACTTTAATTATGACCACCTTGTATGCCTAAACTGGTGTGTCCTTCATTTGAAATAAAAATGATAAAAATTGAATTTTGGCTTTTGCTCACGTTTTGTTTAAAGATTTTATGGCATCGTATTTACTTTTTTAATCTTCTTTGGGCTCTGACATGATTTAGCAGTGTCCAACTATTATAAACGTACATAACTAAGTATGGTTTTAGATTATACTTAATCAATTTCATATGTTCAGAAGCATGCCAAAAGGCAGATTTCGTCGTCTAATTACAACTAACGGCCTGTATCTCGAGTATCGAATCATCCGAGGGCTTTCGTCTTGTAGTAAAGTACCAACCGACTATTCTTTTATGCAAATGTTCTCTCAATGTAAACCCATTTACACTTCGAATAATTTAAAGTCAAACCACTTTATATTTTCCAACATTGATTTGTACAGTGAGAACTTTTAATTTCTGAGGGAAATACGTTAATGGGTAATATCTGAAAACAATGCCATGCCGTCTCGGTAAAGTAATTGATTAAAGTGTGCCAAGTTGTCCTGTATTTTGGAGTCTGAATGCCTCTTTTCCCCTATTATTTTTGTTGTCACGGGAGGCACATCAGGAATTCGTTCATTATCCACCCAATATAGTTCCCCGGGGGCCCCCGAGCGTTGTCTCCCCAGTCGTTCTTTGGAGCGCCCGGGGTCACTAATAGATTCTGCAGAACCTCCCCAGGGCAACTTGCGAACGAATTTAAATATTTGAAGAGGTTCATTAAGACCGATTTCACTTGCTGTGTTTGCATACGATTGCGCGGTTTGTGTAATTAAGATATTTGATAATTAAAGTAGTTGCTCTTCATTGGGGAAGATTACGAGAAAATGTGTCTCATAGTTTCGGTGTAATGGATGTTTAGTAGCAGCCGTAGTAGCTTATTGTCGTTCTACGAGATGTGTGTGATTTTAGTCAGGTGCATAATAAGGATTTAGTTGTCTTATTCGTGTCGTGACAATAATGGTCGCTACTACTTTGGCGGATTCAAGAATGGGGTCGGACACTTGAACATAAAAATGTTCTTCCGTTCGTTACAAAATTCCACATACTTTACTTGTTCTACAATAGGTGTTGTCAAAATATTAAACAGATATGCAAAAGTTGAATGAATTTATTCTTTTAATAAATAAATCTGTGAATGTCGGGGGTGGGGAGCTAAAGAAGTTTTCTGGCTGTGCTTAAAACGTCTTTAGCTCTGTGGCGCCGGATAGGTGATTCGATCGACCGCCATTTTGTTGGTAGTTAAACGGATCGATGGCATCGACTGTACAGTTGATCTTCTTTCTATACTGATGTGAAAATGCTTACACTTCAGAAGGTTAATAATACCGAACATAATCAAGGTCTAGTAAATATAAATACTCTTTAGGCCTTTGATTTTGAAAATTTTTCATAAGATTAAAAGCAATACTTATCAATTTTAAAATCTGAAGTTTCTTTCCCAATCCGGTTTGTTAGGAAATTCTTACGCCGATAACTGTTTTGTTTACAAAATTTCTTACTGTCATACATAATTTACTCGCATTGAAAGGCGTATAAAATATAATTACAGTAATCGGCGAGAAACATTACAGTTCATTTCCTTCGAATTAGCTGCAGCTTTAGGCTTTATAAAACGAAGAATTGTAGGGATTATACGCTGTAGCTTAAAGAAAAATTAGTCTGATTTCCAACGTTTTATGTTGCACCATGCATATCTTCATAGAATTTGTTTACAATTTAAAATTTTGACAGCGAGTTAATGGGTGAACAAAAATTTCATTTTCGCTCGTTTTCGATCGGATAATGAATAATTATTTATTGCTCCAATAGTTTAGAAATATGATTATTTTAAATGTTTTTAATGATTCAATGTCCTGAATTGATTCTGCTAATCAAATTTATTTTCATTATTATGTTTAGTAAAGTAAGTAATTGTCTGTTTCCTTGGGTGTTTTCAACCAAGTTTCATTTCGAAATTTAAGTTAAATTTTAAAAGCACTTTTTATTCTCAACAATCTTTTTAAGTCATGACATATCAAACTTAATGCTATGTACTTAAAGTCTATTTTTTACGTTTGTCCACCCCCCCCCCTCTTCTTTTTTTGCTTTTGATTGAATTAAAGAATTAACTCAATTTTCAAAATGTAAAAAATAAAATAAATTAGAGATAATACCTAAGATATAAAAAAAAAAAAAAAATTATTTTTCTTCTGTGTTTCATCGCGTATAATACAAGAAACAGTAATATCTGATCAGGTTAGAAGTGAAAAGATGAAATTACTAATTGCCAAACTTTTTTTTGCATGGAATACAGATCCGATCTCATTATTTAACAATAATATATCTAACAGTGGTATCACTTCTCCGAAATTTTATTTTTCCCTTCCCACTTCAATTGTGAATCAGGATTTGAAACTAACTTTTTGATGGAGCAAGTTGGATGATTTTCCCTCCCAGTTCAAGTCATTGTTTCTCTTTGCTATTCTCCTGGCGCCATCTATCCTTCATAAATGATTCTTCTGAGATAGCTTTATTTCGTCTTTGTGTGGAACTTAAATCGTGCTCTCAGGAATGAGCACGTGATAGGTAAAGCTGATGATGGATGCGGATATCTTCTATCAGAATATATCAGGGCTGTATTTCTTAATCAATTTTTTTTTCTCCCCTCCCCCTTAAGTTTCGTCCAATATATCGCTTTTGTATGCATTAATATTTTTTTGAAAAAAACATTGTTTTTATTATGGTTCATTTATGAACATATACTGTCAAAACATAAAAACGAATTTCAAATTAATTGTACTTTCAATTGATACGCGAAATTGTCAAGTTTTGTTTTATTTAATTGAGAGAATTAATTACCATTCTGAAAACTTGTAATTTTTTAAGAGTAAATACGATTTCTCAGAATTTTAAACAACATTTTGATTTTAATGCAAAACCGGTTTCTTAACAAAGACAGGAGTGAAAAAATTTGCTGTAAAAGAAAGCGTATATTAAAATTAAAGGACGAGTATCATGTAGGAGGTCAAAAGTTGGTTGCATTTTCTATGGGTAACAGCATAGTGCGCATGTGCAGCTTCGGATAAATTGAAAAGTCTGTTGCCAGGCATACGAAGGAAAAACTGCAAAATAGCTTCAGTACCTTTAAGAATTTTAAAAATTCCTGTAAAATAATGTTCATTTATTTTCATATTATATATTTTTATTTTCCTAAACTAAGAACTCTAAACATTAGCTTACCTTTCATTTCATTGTTGAATTTGGCAGCTTAAGTGACAGTAATTAACAGAACCGTACTCAGAAAAAAAGAAATTGGGAAGGGTTAGGGGTCCAAACATTAGAAAAGGCAGAATTTTTCACAAAAAAGACTTTATTTTGTTTAAAGAATTGAAATTTTGGGAGGAGGGAGGAAGACTGGAACCCTCCTTTCCCATAATATGTCCTCGGTAATGGATTATGTTACTATGATAACAATTATGATAAATATGAAATTGCTTTTTTATGTTAAATTCTAATCGTAAGTAAATTTGACATCATTTTGATGTCACGAATTTAAAATTGCATCAAATATTAATGAGGATAACGCGCTTTACGGAAAAATTACATCACCAAGGTTTATTTTTACGAGAGCCAAAATATTCACTTCACAACCTGCCCCTCTATTGGTATAGCGCTAGCGCTTTGAACCGGGAGACAGATGGTGCCTGGTTCGAAATAAAGGTCACGTCCGCCAACCTAACCGTTCGAAGTTTTCTGTGGTTTTCTCCGAAACTTCGAGTAAATACGGGTTAGTACCCCTTAGAAAGTCCCACACGGAGGGTAATCCCACCCTCGGCCTAGATCCCTAGCTTAGATAATTGGCCGTTAATCCCCATTTCCATTTTTCACTTGACAACCACCACACTTAAACACACTTCGTAAGGTGACCAGCTTTGGAAGGTGGTCACATTAGACTGGTTCTACGGTAATTTTATTTTAATCAATACAATATTGAGATATTAACTTATGTGTACTCAGTAAGGAAAACGCCTACCCTTGGAAGCAAACATCCTAATACAAAGACATAACAACAAAAAAAAAATCTTGTATCGCCATGGACGTTTATTCCTATTAAAAGGTAATTACTTTACCGGTAGACAACACGTGATATCGTGAGTAATACGACCCAAGAGTAACCATATCTGTGTAATGATGTGTCAAACGTAAGTACAAATCTTCAGGTACTTTCAACTTCTCTGGCAGTTCCGCTTGGCGATTGGCTTTATTTAAATGGGGACTTATTTTAACATTTTCTCCATAAATACGTCAGCCTCATTACACGCCTTGGCCATAACAGTCAGACTTTGGCACCATTATTCGAGTATTTATATGGCTTTGATTCCGCGAGAGTCGCACATCATCCCGAGGAGAACTGAAAAAGAAAAGAATAACTCGTCAATAAAGCAGTAATTAATTCCAATGCAAGTGGCTCTCTTTCTTTCTTTTATGAAAAAAATAAAAGAAAGGTGAGTTAGTCTTAAAAGCGTCACGGATTTCTTATAAATAACGTGAGAATGAGAGAAATAGGGTCTTTTGCTTTTTTACCTTGCTCGTGTGTGCGGGCTAAAGGCGGCTTCAAAAGACACCGCCGCAACCTTTATGAAATATGTCAGATTTAAGTGCCCACAAGGAGATGTGGAAAACAACGATTGGTAATGTAACTTTTTTCTTCGTTTGTTTTCATTCGCGTAAGAAAGAAGAGGGTTGTTTTAGCAGCGAGACAGAGACGGCCAGCCGGATTCGAAATTCCGGAATCGTATTAGGTGTCATTAGGGAATGGACATGGATGTTGATCATTTACACGGATGGCTTTTAATGGGGTTATGGAACAAGCACCAGGGAGCCGAAGTACCTTTTGGTTGGATCATTAAGATTTAAGTTATTATTGGCCCGGAATTCTTCTTATGCGTATGTGAAGTTCACATAAATATGTATTTACAGTGGAGTCTAGGCTTACGCGAGCGATCTTGGAACGCATTCCTCGCATAACCCTTTGAGGTGCAACCTTTTCCCAATGCTGAAAAAAGGGCAGCCATTGCAATCACTCGACTTAACTACCAGCAAGATGGCGGACGATCGAAACTTTCATCAAGTGCCACAGATCTAGAGACCCTTTTTTGACGACAGCTGGCTGTACCGGCACCAAGTTTTTATAGAAACCAAATCTATTCTTCGTGACTGGCAACAGTCAAAACGTCAGAGTTTGGTGTTCCCAGAGCGGGAATACTGCGCGTTTAAGGGTTAAGTGATAATTTCGCGTTATCAAATAGGGTGTATATAGTCAACTCCGGTTACAGTGAACCTATGGGGACCATCAAATTCCGTTCACTATATCCGAAGTTCACTAAAACCGAAGTGTTCTCATGGAGTAACAGAGATACTGTGTGTGAATCGGGACAGTGGTTTGCGTTAACTGTAGACGAAGATTCACTATATCCGGAGTTGACTGTATATATAGCCCGTTGGTGCAAGGGTTAGCGCATTGCGGTGCTGTGCAACGGGTCCGGCGTTTGATTCCCGGGCTGGGCAAGGTTCATTCAGTCTTTCATCCCTTGAGTGTGTTGATAAAATGATGACCAAACAAAATACTTCTTAAATTGAAAAAAAATCCACAATATAAAATACGTGTATTTCTAAAAAATTTACAAGTGTATTTTAAAACTTTATTAAAGCCAAATTTTCAATTAAAGATTTCAGTTTATTTTGTTCAACTATATTTTAACAGGAAAAACAAAGCAATCGCAATAGTTGATATTCAGTTTAAATGGTATTTATAGAAATGCTAAGATTAGAAAAACCAAGCTACCCACTGTTTTTCTAAAATGCTATCGTTCAAAATTTTATCTGATGCTAATAAATCCGAAACAGCTTTCCTGGGAAATTGCAGTTGTACTCAAAATGAAATTTAAACAGTATTATTTGAACGTGTAAGAAATATACATCAGTTTGTTTGCTTTGAAGGTAACCAAAATAAGACTCTAGTTACAAAGGGAACTTGTAAATAGGAAAATGTGCATTAGGAACATTTAAAGTGTCTTGTTCTTTTTGTGTGTGAGTGATTATGACCGTTCGAAAGCAACATGTTGCTGTGCTTATGGGAAATGGGTAAATAATTTTCATAAAGAATTGAAAATTTTTCCAAGATGGACTACGAATAGTCTTACCACATTCTGAAAAAAAAGTTACTTTTCTCGTTTGAAGATTGGAAAAATTTCATTATTGCGCCAGTTCTTACTTCATTTTTAAAGCCCCATCCCTTTAAAAAAATCACCATTGCTGCTTTTTGTTGATGAATACATAAACAGTCAAAAAAATTGTCTTATTAAGTGAATCTTCATTGTGATTTTTTTCTGTAGGCAGTGGTGAATTTTTATGATGTTATACGCACGTATAAACTTGTTCATGCTTATGCCACTGTACTTTGGTTGTAAAAAGACTCTTGTGGCCTAATCGCTTAGCTCCGTTCCCATAATAACACGGAAAGTGAAGCAGGGTAAAAACCTCTCTCTGCTGGGCTACTGTGGAACAGTGTACGCTAATGGGAGCTGGTACGCGTAAAATCCGTTCATGGCTCCAATGTCCTCCACGCTCAAATGATGCCTCGGGGGGGGGGGGGAGTGCCGATTTTAGAAGCTAGGTCTCTCATTTGGAATCATTTCAAAATTAGGAGACCCCGAGCAAAGTCGGACTTCCTCCTACTGAGGCTCATTAAAATGGAAGCTGTCCCCATTCGCCCATCGCTGTCCTATATGGAAGATCTGGCATCGCTTCGCGATTGAAGAGGGTATCAGAACAACAACACTTTACTAGTAAAAAGCACCTCTTAAAGAGTTCTAAGTACGCTCATCATCATAATGTACATAATCAACATAATGTCAAGTAAGCTCATGCTAATCAGTTTTGCTGCCTGTAAATTAGTGTAGATTATGCATATTTGTTTATGATGTTTTTTGAATTTTTTTTTAATAACAATAATTTTTTTCTTTGCAGGAACGCCAGTCAACAGAGTACCTATCATGGCGAAACAGGTGCTCGACCTTTATGAACTATATCGGCTTGTAGTAGCCAGAGGTGGTCTAGTCGAAGTTATAAATAAGAAAATCTGGAGGGAGATTACAAAAGGACTAAATCTACCTTCTTCCATAACAAGCGCTGCCTTCACACTACGGACGCAGTGAGTACCTAACTATTTCTACTGTTCACATAGCTGCCACCACTATTTATCATAATCATTATTGTTATTATTATTATTATCCTTCTGAATTTCACAATGCAAGCTTTTTAAACTCATTAACACATTTAGTCAATAGCGGGCCTAGTTAGTTTGTAAAGAGATGATGCTGATTTTGCCACTCGAGTGTTTTTAAACATGTTTCTATATTTCATTATTTTTCTATTCCAAAAGAAACTAAGTTAAAATAAAATTTAAGAAAACTTCTTTATCTTTAGAAATCAGTTGACCTGTAATAAAGTCTATTTTCTATGGGAACATATTTTAAACATTTCCTAAAAAAAAATAATAATAAAATAAATAAATAAATAAATAAAATAAACCACAGCCGATTTCAGATTTTTATCTAAACTTGCTATTGCGTTTTAAAAATAATCATTTTAACTTAAGTTCCAGTATGAAAAATGTGAATTTTGCATGTTGAAAGCTTTTAAAAAGCAATAAAATGCTTTAATACAATGCAGTTTTATTGCTTTAAATATTTTATGCATTACAGTTGACTAGTAACAGCGTGTACTCAAATTTTGAGTTCGTTGAGGGTTTATTGTGAAGAATGTTTTGAAGCTCGATTTTTCTTTTCTTCTCAATCAGATTATTGATGTGATATTGATACTAATGTATGTACGGAATCAAATTCAAAAATCTGATCATTTTTCCCCAGGTACCTGTTTTTCTATGTACCAAAATATCGTTATCGCCAAGGACAAAATCGTTTCCATAAAAAAAAAAAGGTTTCACATTAACATTTAACAGACATTAAACATTGTAAGAATGGCCTTATATCTGTAATGGCCGAAGAGAATAATCGAAAATGCGCATGTTTATCTACCAGCCATGGACTCATTATTTCGTTTAATACCCAAACTATTTGGTGTTATATATTTCATTGTTTCTGTTCTCCGCGAGACAAGAATTTCAATGAATAGCGATGAAAATTCACAAAGATAAACTTTTTATTTTGCTTCTGAAATATTAATGACAAATTTGAATAAAATGCAGCACAAATGAACCGATACGAACGAATTGCTTAAAAGCGTAATGTAATATTAAGCAATTCGGTTCACTATCGGGCTATGGCTCGGATTGTTTATAATCAGCCACATCGCATGATAATCGCATATTTTTATTTATTTATTTATTTGAACGGCGAAATAGCGCACAATATGTGAGTAGAACAAATATCGAATATTTTAAATTTTTAACAAGTGTGCAAGGTAATCGATTCATTGTGCTTTTTTTTTTTTTTTTAATTGCTCTCTTTGTTGTTTTGTTGATCGAATTCACAATGACATTTCTAATATTTTAAATGTTTTAATGCAATCGATTCAAGTGTTATGTAGATAACTTTAGTTACCTAGGTTACACAACACAACACAATGAATTAATTCTATGACAATATTTATTTGTAGATTGCTAATTTCGAAAAGCTTCTTGTTATATTAATTACTAGTCAGTGAGAGGAAATTTCAGAGAACTGTATAAAGCTTTTTTCTTTCTGTCTCTCTTAATAGGCGGAGATGGAATTGTTAATTTAGATATGAGGTTTTTTTGCTCAATTTCTCGATTTTAGTAATGAGCAAAATTTACTTTTAAGCAGGAAGGCTTTTCAATCATAAACGTGTTCTTTGTAATTTGTGTGAGATTTCTTTTCTAATTCTAAATAATTTAAATAGTTTTAGTCTAGTTTTACAGCTTCAGTGGCTCTCTTAATGATCTTTCCCCCACCCCCGAATTATTAATTTTTTATAAAAGAAATGTGCATTTTGTTTCAATTTCAAGCCAAGTTTATTAGTTAATATTTTTGGTATTTTTACGAGTCTGGGGCACGCTAAAACGTTATCACAGTAATGTGTACGTGGTGATAGTATGCAGCATACACTATCTTGAAGAGTGCAGAAAAAAATAAATTAATATTTAAATGTTGCTGATTTACGTTAAGAATGGTAATCATATAATTCCTGCTGTAATCAATTCGGGATACATTATGTTTTATCATTTTGTTCCAAGAAGTTCTTTTAAAAGTTTTTTTGCGAATCTCCTTTCATAATTTTTAACCGACAATTTTGTAGTAAGTTAGCATCCATTATTTAAATATTTACTAATTCGTGACTCAGTGTGCAAGCAGATTACTTTACTCAATTTAAAAATGAATTACTCCAAAAGATCATCATAAATCACAAGTCGTGATACTCCAACAAGAAATGCTCATCGCTGTTACCGACTGAAAATGATATTAATTGCTATATAAGAAACAATAATAGAATCATTTCTCTTGGGTTCTCCATAATGGTCTTTGCTGTGAACTTCGATCTTAGTATACAAAGTATATTTCCAATGTTTTTTGTTTTCTAAATTTATTATTGTCTCAATCTGACAAATGCTTGTTGCCAGTCTTGTTGTGTATGTTGTGGAATAGGACGTACTGGGTATCGCTTGCATTTAATTAAGTTAAGCAATGTATTGAGAAAATTGGAACAAAGTGTGCTTAGAGAGAGAGAGAGATTAAAGTTCAACTAGTACCTTTCAGAACTTATATTATTTTTAATTAGAATTCTGTATTTTTAATATCGGGTTATATGAAAGGTCTTAGGTGTGATTGTTAATAACTTATTAAAATAAACAAATGTGATTAATTATTCGTGGTATATTAGCTTCTAGTTCCGTGTGACTAAAAGATTAAACAGTTTTTCTTTTCAATTTTCACCTTTATATTTAATTTATTTCATGCATAACGTTTGGGATAGCTAGGTAATTATTATTTGAAAATTATCCGCATATTATACTTTAATTTCAACAATTTTATTTATAATAATTAGAAGCTGATACAATCAACTATTATGGGTTGTAGTTACCCAGCGGTTAAAGCATGGGATAAGCAAACGGAGGGTTTTGAGTTGGATTGTTGGCCTACTTTAAAGACCACCATGTTTACTTGCATGCTAAATGCATAGTTCCGAAAATCTTAAGTCTCTAGCTGTGCTCTAGGGATGCCAATATTCATAGGTCTGTCACCTTCTGATAGAGATATAAATTATTGCAAGAAACCTACAGCAGAATTAAAAAGGTGATAGATCACGTCACTGTGCGATTTGTAAGGTAAGGGCCCTGTAAGTAAAAAAATAAAACAATATTGCAACTATAAATCTGGAAATCTGAAGTAATACTGAGAACATCTTGGCTACATTTCTGAGTTCTGTTTTCATTCGGAATGCCAAAATAAATGTGTCGTCATTTTGAGGAATTCTATTTCTGCTCAGGGACTTTTAGAATTAAATAAATAAAATATATCATCTAGCACGGATATTGAACGACCCATTTCTAGTGATAAGTCCTACACACCCGTGAATGCATCCCGCAGCTCGAAACCTTTATTATTGGTGCAGCATTAACTAAGCATTTTTAAATAATAGAGAAGAGGAGGAGAAGGGGAAAAAAAAAAGTAGAATTTTCCACGACAATGTATAATTCTCCGTGTCTACTGATGCGTTTTAAAATTCGCAGAAAACAGGGGAGTATGGGGGGGGGGGGGAAACAGCGACTTTCTTTCAACGAATACCCTCTCTCCCCGAACTCCTCCACTGCTGGGCTTCATTTCCGAATTCTGCTTTTGATAATTAATTTCATGTTCACATTTCAGCCCACGCCATACAAATCCTCTGTATAATGATGATTGCACAGAAACGAAATTCAATGTCTAAATGCATACAGAAATTATTATTATAAAAAGAGAAACGAGGGAGTGAGAGAGAGATGGTTGGGGAGTGAAAAAAAAAAAAGAGAAAGTCATAGATTTTCATACCTTTTGTATCCATTAAATGTTAATTGCCGTATTGATGCAGGAGAAAATAATCATCAGCATTTTGAATCCTTTGCCATTCCTTTAATGATATTTCGAAATTTATAATTTTTTTTTTCTTTTTTCACCCTCCCGGCTGCACAAATGATTCACAATCAAACAACAACGTAACCACAAAATACAAAAAGGCTACAGGTAAGCAATACAAGGTAATTATTGTAATTTTCTAATTTCAAAGCAGCTACACCCCCCTCGCACTGTCCCCAACTCCCCCGTTCAACCGATTGCCAAGTAAATCGTATTTACTAATTAACACTGATTCCTATTGTAATGGCTTTCGGTGTCATTCCCAGTGAAGCTTTTAAGGGATTAAAATCGGGGATTTTTGAATTTTCCCGAGAAATTACGTTCCAATATAATCGCATTAAATTTTGATGTATCTTATGAAGGAGAAGCGATGTTTTCGATTTCCCCCCTCAAATCTCCAATAATAACATTTTCAAGGTAACTTGCATTCTTTTTACTGGAAACCGCCGAGGTTTTCTTCACCGTAGCTTTTACCCCGTTTTCCCCGTAATTTAACTGTGCCCGCCAGGGTGAAAAGAAAAAAAATATATATATATCGCTTTGAAGTTTTGCTTGCACAAAATATGAATATACTTTTCATGTTTTGTGTCCTCATCCTCGTTAAATGCGCCCCGGCGGCTTGGGAATTTGCCAGATAAATTAATGATGTGGTTTTGGTGTAAAATGCGCTGGGTGGAGTTTCGAAATCTGTCTCTCTCTCGCATAGCCATATGTGCATTAGCAATTATGTATCAGAGTAATGATAATAATAATGAAAATAAAATGGAGATATGAAAAAAAAAGTTTTGGAATGATTTTTCTCATATTTTAAAATTAGACTCATTTATAACAAAATACACCTGAATCGCGGATCTAGAGAATACATGCAATTCCTCTCTCTCATTTTTTTTTTTTTTTTTTTTTTTTGTGTGTGTGTGCATTTGAAGTGCTTGCAATGGCTTTATTAGCATGGAGGTTCAAATTTGGAGTCTGTCTGACTTTATGAATAATGATAAGTATGTTTGCGGGGGGGGGGGACTGAAAAATGTAAAGGGTCCAATTTTAATCGTTGTTCTATAAAAATGACACTTCTCCCAGTGAAAGTACTCCATTATCATTTGTAGAGAGAAATTGAAGTAAATTAAACAAATTTCTGCAATAACTACATTTCTGTGACTGTGCTGTGCTTCCCTAAATATTTAATATCGATATTTAATTATTCATGAATTAATTTTACAAATTACCAAAACTACCACATTCTCGTCTCTCTCTCTCTCTGTCCCACCCACTCCTCACACACACAGAAAGACATATACAGATATATACTGGGTGTCCCAAAAAGATTGTAACACGCTTTAATTCTTTATCGAGATGAGTGGGCACTGGAAATTTAAAAAATGTTCATAGTAAGAATATGATAAAATAAGACTTCGTTAATTCCAATTAGTAAAATGTGTCTTGTACACTAATGAGATAAGGTGCAAAATTTTAACCTGTCACCACAAAACTTCTCATAGATAGATAGATACCCTTAAATAAAGACTGTCAGAGACTGTATAAATTTGGATATAAATGTTTATTACTAGTAGGGGGGGGGAAATTATTAATACCTGTACGACCCTTGAAATGCGATCTTCAAACGTAATTTTTTTTCCCTCCTAAAATCTAAAAGTAGTTTGTCTGTAAATATTTTATCTTCATATCTCTGACACTTTTCAAAATATTTTTCTCAGATTTTAGACATTATCACATTGGTGTATGGGCCACATTTTACTAACTGGGATTGTTTTTTTTTTCACGGAGGTCGTTTACAAATTTAAAAAGTATCACTTTTTGAAAATTAACGAGAAGAATTTTTTCATCTCTCTTTGACGTAGCTTTTTTTTTCCACCTTATTTTGAACACTTTTTTTTTCCACTTTACATTGCTTACTCATCTCAAAAAATTAAACCGTGTTACCATCTTTTGGGGAGACTACTGTAGATGCATGCATAAAATGTAACATAACATATGATATTTTTAGCTGAACGAGTTCTGTTATCCAGAGTGAAAAATAATCATTATATGGGAATTTTTTTTTGTGTTGGAGTTTTGTTTTAAAATTACCAAGAACCTTTTTTTGTTGTTAGTGTTTGTCACCCAAAGAGGGAAAACGAGAAGGGGACTTGTATAAATCATACTCTCCAATAGTTTTGTAATTGACATATTTAAACGACCGTCGTCAAATTAAAAAAATAAACTACAACTGCCGAATTATGAAGACCTCTGTATTGTAAACCATCAAGAACTCAAGGCTTAAGTTATCTTATCTCTTGGGGGGTGTGCTTCCACAAATTACGCAAGTTTTTTCGATACATTTTGATCCCCCCCCCCCATGTCATACTTTGTCACAAGACCTGATACCCCTTCCGTCTCCGTAACGTAACGACCTTAATAGTGTCATTTTTATGAAAGCCGTTACTCGCATGTAACTCACAAAATGTATTTAATAATGAATCAGATTTTTCACAACAGGACGAGAGTACGTTTTCTGGCGAAAAACAATGCCTTCGGACGGAGACGTTATTTTGGTAGACAGACTATAGTCGACGTTGCCCGGTCTTGGTTGATTGCTTTACTGATTAGGATTATTACCATTAATGTATGTTGGAGTTTTATGTTTGAGTTTTGGATTTAGGTCTTCCGTGGGGTGGTTTGTGTATAAATCTGCTGTAAAAATGAAACTGTTTCGATCAGTACACTAGCTGTAACAAGTGCATGAAAATTTGAAAATCCGCGCGCGCGCGCATACACACACACACACACACACACACCTGCTACGTAACACCGCCGTTAAGCTCCCCCCCTCTTTGAGTGCTGCGTAATTTATGGAAGGCCCCTTACCTGCTAGTGAAACGCATAACAGTTGTAGTCTAACTCCTCGTTTACACTTTCACGACAGAGAGCGGGAGAAATGACAGTAACAGGAGTGTAATCACCTCTCTCGACCTGCTCATGCCATGACCTTCCTTACTGACCCCTCTGCCTTGCGCGAATCCCCTTCGAGGGATTTTTAAGGGAGGAGGAGGGAAGTACAGTAGAAAACTACATACAGGGGAAGGCGAGTACAGCTGAATGTAAACGCTCGCTGCTTTTGGAGCTGACGCAGAAGCATTTCCTGGAAAAAAAGCAGCGGTGAGAGAAGTGGGAAGGGCTGAATGTAAATGGGGTGTAAAGAATGTCAGCGAGGTTATTTTATTTGATTTACCAACTTACTGTTATCTATATCTAAAAATTATATTCCCGCAGGCTGAAAAAAAGATTCAATTTTCTAGCTATGAAAAACTTCAGTGAATAAGTAGACAAGGTTTGCGGCCATGTACATTTGAGGTGACCATCTTTTTGAACGTAAAATTGAGGACAAACCCCCAAATTTGAAACAAAACTGAGGGCATTTTATAATTAATGAAATAATTAAGAGTAATCTAATTAAAAAAACAATGTAATAATTAAAAATTGTTCCCAATTGCTTTTTTACATTTTGGGGACAAATTACAAAAAAACACAAATTCGGTACTGACCCCGAAAATTGGAGACGTGTGGTCACCTTACGTATATTAGATTCCTGCGTTCTCCTCACTCATCATCCTCTCGTGGGTTGGGCAACTGATCAGTCATAATCCCTCCATTTACCCATTTCTTACCCCAAGTCCTCACCGGGAGGAGAGGATAGGAGAGGAGAGGGCTGTCAGTCGGGCAAGCGTAGCCGCATCCTTCGACAGTGTCACAAATCCGTTCACTTAGCAAAGGTTAACAATGCCTCAGCGCTGCCCTTCCCCCTTCCTATCACCTCCCCTAATTTAACAACAAGGTCCGTTTCGAAATTTAATTTCTCGCCCGCTCCATTGAATATCTGCAGGAACGACTAACATTGCGCCCCGGCATTAATTAACGACTGATTAAAGCCGGGGCTAGTAGTCAATGATTAGTTAAAGCCTCCTAATCAATATTTAATTAATTCCGGTTTTGGGGTTTGAAATTGGGGTGAGCCAGCTTGCCGCATTAATTAGGCCTCGGTCCCTCCAGACATTGGGATCAGCAGCACCCGGTCCAGCGTAATTAACAGATTTAATCGAGTAACGTGGACATTAAGTTGGTGTCCGAGATATTCCGATGCATTGTGTTTCGCTTGTGTCGGCATGCTGTTGTTATTGATAAATTTTCCACGCCGCCGGACAATGGGGGCTGCTGCTGTTGCTATGCGGTTGCTGGGGTGGCTTGTTGTGGCCGGATTTCGAATGTCCGCTTTTCAGGGACTTGTTCAATTGCAGAATTTTCTGACCATCCCTCCCCACCCCCCTTCTTTTCGTCCCCTTTTGTAATACTTTCCCCCCCCTCGCACTGAAGTGGCACAGAATAGATTCCCGGAAATGTTTGCAAAAGAGCGCGATCCCTGTTGAAGCCGGTTTGTTTTAGCTTGTATTAAATTTAGTTAAATTTCCATATCCGTTGGCAACTTGCCTGCTTCCTATCATACCGCCTCTGTGTTCTTGTGTTTGAATTGATGTCTTCCTTTTCCATCAGGGCGCATAAGATGAGAAGCATTTTGTTGTATTGTTTCTATGGATGAGATGGCTCTCTTGAAATAAAAATAGTACATAGTTATTTCGGTATACTTAAAAAAAAAAAATAATTTTTGTGCGTTTTTTCTGTAGTTATTCAAATAAACTTTTTTTAAATTATCAGCATGCTCATTCTGTTGTCTTTTAACCAATAAAAAGAATGCCCCTGTATTTTCTTTGGTAAAATTTCTATTAGTAGGTCCTGACACTTGTCTGCAAAAATATAAAAATTCATTAACACTTTCTACCCTATCAAATGCACAGTTTAATTGATTATCATATCCAACTGATAAGTGTGAGAAATATTCTGATCCTCCTTCTCTTTCGAATCTCTTTCGTATTTTTAAATCACGTGTATTGCAAAATTTTCGCAAGTCATGGGACATGCATTTTCCTCCTTTAAATCAGCTATAAGCGGCTTACCTATTTACTCCTCAGTATCGATAACTATTTTATTTCACACATAAAAAGAAACATAGCAATTGCATAACGATTTTATGATGAAATATGTTCCATATCTTTCAACCCTCTCCTTTTCAAATACCAAACTTTTCTGGGTATAAACCTTTTTTTATGTGTTTCATAATTTCAAAGGCCTATTTTTTTCCTGTTTGTCTAATTACAAGTTCGCATTCTTTCTATGACAACAGATTACGTGATTTATTTTCCTTCTGAATTTTTTTTACCTTTCGACTCCAAAGCTCGGGTGAGGTACTGTTAGCTGAATGCCTCTCGTTTGCTCAGTAATAGTTAGCAATAGAAAGTATCTAATCTGTAGAGAATAAGCTTATTGTATGAATGCTTATTTTTGGCAAGTGTGCATAAATCCAAAATATAATGAACGGGGGTGGGAGATAAAATTTTCTTAATTTTTGACTATTGTCATATCTTACTTGGTGACAAAGATCTGACTTTTTAATTCTCAGGTGAATATATTAAAATTACTTTTCGAGTGGCATGTGCATATCTCTCTGGAGATCTTAAATCTGTACAACGATAGAGACTGATATCAAATCAAAACAGAAAATAAACCCAACTGATTGCCTAGGCAATACTATATGTCAGTGTCTCAAAATACTTTATCCAAAGGCTATTGTCGCAAAGCTTTTCCACGAGTTCCAAATTTCATGCTGCAAATTACTTTAATCTTCTCCCTTTAACTTTCTGAAAAGCACACTGATTCTAATGACATTGATTTTATATGTAGCGAACTTTAGTCTAAAATAATTTAATCCTGGGGGAGATTACAGCTTTAGGGTTAGTAACTGGGAATGATAGACCCCAATCTCAATGTTAACGATCTGCGCCCCAATTTATCTGCCGTAATCCTTATCTCGATGGTGAGTTCCCGCGCGAAAATCTTCAGTGTTTTAATCCTCATTGGTGACAACCAGCCTCTTTTGCATCGATATATTTGCAACTATATAAACAGCAACTATCTGGGGGTAGTTAATGATTCATTTGCACCAGACATTTTTCTGATCTCGCGCTTTTAGGAACGTTTTGATGTATGTGATCAAATCCTTCCGCTTGCAAAGCTGCTTTGCATAGAATTCGAGAGGTTTAAGGGCGGTTTCAAAATTTTAAAATTCGGCATCATGGGGGGACTGACTTGGAACTGTGTTCGTTTTTGTTTATCACGGTGGATGTAGCAGTGTTTGTTAAAATATTTAAATGCACCTGAATTGAATGTGTTTACTTGGTACGGGGTTATCGAAAAAGAATGGCGAGAAAGGAAGACCTATCTTTCTAGCACTAAGTAAAGGAATCTATTAGGTTGTAACGAAAGTTTCCCGCCACCGCAAACACCGTCAGAACACAGTTCGCATTGGCGTATTTGCTCATATTTTGTCGAACTATTTTTGACATTTGAAAGAATGAGGCTTACTTTATAACACTGTGTTGTGAAATCTCTGAATAATATTGTTATCATTAAGTACAGGGTGTCTCCAAATGGAACTATAGCTCTAGAGGATTAGAACCATTATTAACTTCCAGTTGTGTTGCAAAAAGTCAGCTCTAGAATATCAACAAATTATGAGTAAAGCTTTAAGTACTATTGTTGTATAATGTGACACTGTGCAGGTTTGGTACCGAAAGTTCAAATACAGTTATCTAAGGAGTTAGAAGTTAGTTTTTCAGGCAGATATGGCGGAAAACTTTCGTTACAACCTGATATTTTGCCAGTATGTGGAAACACTGGAAAATGTCCAAAAGGGTAAATTAAATGCAGTATGGTAATAAGATTGCATTTATCCAGCTGTCTTGCAGTTAATGCGTCTAACAAATTATTTTACTTGAAGGATTGCTAGCTGGTCTTGTATTTTCTAAATGGTTATCTCCAACTTAAAATACTATAAAAATATTTAATTACATTTTTCCTAAACTCATTCTGAATCTTGTTGAGGATGTCCTATTGCCAACTCTTTCCTCTTCACCTAACAAAAAATGTGTATCATTCGTATAATTTCTACATTTTGGGGGCTTTAAAAGCTGTTGATAATTTCATAACAGATGAATACGTTCGGGAAAGAAGTTGGTTGCATACGTGTCTGCCTGGTGCAAGTCTTTGCAACGACGATGGCAAACACATTAAAACAACAGTTAAGACATTAGTTTGATCACTGCCCTTAGGATATATGACTGACTGCTCTTTTATAAGAACTATCAGTGTTAACTACACTGTTTTTAACGGAGAGCATTCTTTTATAAACTTCACTATTCTCTAAGTTAATTTTGTTTGTTTGAAATGTGTGAAAGTCGCCAAAACGCTCTTTTAAAGCAATAACTGCCCGGGGTGGTTGTTTAGGGATGGATGAGAGACGAGACAGAGGTTTACAGTTTTTATTTGAGAATAGACAAACATTGTTGACATTGCGATATAGGGATTTTGCGAGACGAAACAATCCTTTTAGGCTGCTTTACGAGACTAATATTTTCAGTCTCTCCTCCATCCCTATGTGTACGCTTGCCAGACGTTCCGGTTTGCAGACAAAATACCGGTGTCCCGGCCGGTTTACTTCACGTCCCGGTAAAAATTAAATTGGATTATAGATGACCAAAAAAGTCTAAAAATAATTAACTGTGAAGGATTTTTAAGGACAATTACTTTGTCATTTGTTTCACTGTACTGTATAAAAAGTGAGAACTATCGAAGAGTGGTGGTGTGCTAATAAGTATCGTTCAAATTTTTATTCCTCAATCAAAGTGTTTCTTTTTACTTAAGCAACTTATAAACATATAAGAAATAAAATGTTTAAATTTATATGCTTGTGTCATTTATTAATACCCCTGGTTCAGGTTCTTAATCAGTAACTATTCATAGCATTGAGAATAAACTATCCTCTAAAACACTCCAAAAACCCGCCAAAAGTGTGTACCCTTGAGGGGAAAATGTAAATGTAGTGTTTCGGCCAGGAATCTGGACCGAGGGGAGGAAATATCCCTCCGTGGTGGACTTTCTAAGGGATCCTAACCCGTAGTTACGCAAAGTTTCGTCGAAAACCCCGGGAAACTCCGAACGGTTAGGTCGGCAGTCTCGACCTGGTTTTGAACCAGGCATCTTCCGTCTCCCAGTTGAGAGCGCAAACGCGTTCAGCCACAGGTCGGGCCAATGTACCCTTGAATACCCGTGACACTGGGGGCATTCCGGTGTCCCGGTTGAATATTTCAGAAATCTGGCAAGCCTACCTATGTGTGTTAATGCTTTTTTCTTTTCTTTTCTTTTTTTGTTGGGCGGGGACTGTTTAAAAAATAAATCTATTCATGCTATGCAAACTTTTTCTTTATGTGGTATTGTACACAATAATAACTTATTGGTAATAAATTCATTTTTAAAACAGAACAAGGACAGACAGACACTGAAAAATCATTGAACGTTTTTCAACTTAAATGCGATTTTCAAACACCTTCCAAACTAAGTGCGGAACCCTATTCTTTTAACAGAGAAACCTAGCAATCACCAAGGAGTCAACTGAAACGCGCAAAAAGGCAAGATTTTAAGACCCGTTGATGAAATGTAGCCGAATAACTAGAAATGATATTAAACAAGAAAATAAAAAGTAGTAAAAGCGAAAGTCACGCGTGTCGTTGCGTGATACCGTACGTCAGTCACGTCTGGAAGGGAAGAGGAGAAGGGGGGAGGTGTTTCTGCGCTGGATATTCATTAAAAATACTTATGCAGGCCATTAATGGTGATTTATCCATTGAAAATGTCGCCCGTCGTTAATGCAAGGCAAAAGCGCAGCCTCTCTCCTTTTTATTCGCATCGATTTGGCCCGATACATAATTTAGAGAGAATTATTTAATGCCTCTGGAAAGGGTTAGAGAGGGGGAGCGAGCGAGTTTCCATGACATCGTGCGCGCCAAACACCGCTGGAAAATACGAACTCTCATTAATGTCCAGCTTATTACGAATCGGAGCAATAATGGAACTGTGCTCAGTCGTAGAATATGTCCAGCTGAGAGGCGAGGGATGAAATGGCTGCGAGTATTCGATACAAGCATGCTATCTGTCGCACGACACGTCGCATTCTGTGCCGAACACTTTACGCCCTGTCCGCGTAAAGTTCGTGGTAACACCACCAGGTTTTTCTAACTTAAGAGAATAAAATAAAGTATAATTTATTGGTAATTTCCCAGCTTTCCCTTTGGCTGTCGGTGAAGCTCGAAACCGATGCAGAAATCGTATTTGAAGAAGTTTTACAACTTACACAAAACGCCAACAGGTTATTCATATGCCCAAATTTATGTACGTAAAGTCTGCAAAAGAGAGTGGAAGGACTTAGCTTTCCCTCCACTTTTTTTTTCTTTTTTCAAAATCCCGAAATTCAATCAAAATTAAAATAGAACGAGTTTAATTTGTATTCTTTCAGTCATCATGAATGACTAACTAAAAATTTGTTATATGATAATCAAATTATTGCATCCTGTTTCCATTTTCAATTATAAATTATTTGAAAAATCTTACGTCTTTTTGTTTACCCAGAGGTGAGGGATTTTAGTGTATTGCGCATTTCATTCTAATAATACTTTTAAGATAAATATTTAAATCTATAAAGATTTGTTTACGTTGCATGTAGACTACATGAAGGCACAATAACTTTACAATCTAGAAATATTTCAGTATGCATCTAATATAGGAATTTCACCTTCTTTTCTTCTTGACAGAGGTCTTTTTAAATGTTATTAAAGCTTTATATTGTGTGTTGCTCAGTTGCGTCAGTAGTTACAAAATCCCGTAATTCATATTCTAAACCACTCTAGGGGGAAATCTGAACATCTCTCTTTTACCAGAATCATTTGTAACTGGTTTTTGTGCTCGAGCTCCGCTGCAAATGCGTTTATTTGTTTAACATGAAATGATCTGCCATTCCTGCTGGAAGCTGTACGTTAATATCATTTTGCGGAGAGACGGAGAGCATATTACAAAAAAGGGCGGGTCTCTTGTTCTCTGCACCTTCCAACGAATCTCCTAGACGATGTTTAACCCTATTCACATTCACTTTGAGTTACCTAATTGAAACTAATTTTCCCCAATTACGCCAACTAGTGTCTGGAACGCATCAGCTGAAACGGAAGATCAGAAGGCTCATAATTCTTGTACCTAAACGATACAAAGTGATTTATTTGACAAGGACTTCGAGGTAGGCGAACCCAGGCTGCTACGTACAGCTTGTTCTGGACTTGGTGACACGCTGGCTTGTTAATTCTGCTGTCGCAAATATTACCTGGCCATTTTTTTTTCTTCTTTTATCTTACATGGTCGTTCTTTCTCTGTTCTACGTCTCTTCACAGCTGGGCAGTTAGGGACTGTGAATCTGATTTCTTGGTTGATATCTGGCGTTTTTTATTTGACGCTGGTTCACGCATTTCGCCTGGTGCATGCAGAATACGAATAGGCTATTTAAGCGGATTTTAACACTACCTGGCATTGTTATAGGCTCCGCTCCATCACTTTCTCTGCGGCTGGCAATAGATTTCGATCATGTTATTCGTATCTAATCTGATTTAATCATTTGTTATGATGGAGCTGTAGGTTTAAGAAACAGTAATTGTTTAAACCGTTGGGTCACAAACGGGTAGATGATTTAAATTTTTTACTTTTCAATTTCTGAAATTGTGTGCAGTTTTCGAGTAAGTTTAAAAGCGTATTAATTCTTCAATATGATTTGATTTCAATCCAACTTTTATTTTAACCATTAGGGCTTTGTAAACCGTCTTCGTCTTGATAGTCGTGTGTTTCATTAATATTTATTTAGTAATTTTATACAGTCTGAGTTGACCACAGAATGTAGAATTACTTCCATAAGTGACAATACACCGGTATCGCAATTTTATTCAACTTTGTGACCTGCCTCTCATTGAAATTTAAATTTATTCTGCAGTGATATGATGTTGCAGAAATAACAATGCCTACAGAGGTGAAGTCATAAGTAACTTGGAACACAATTAAGAATAGCTGCATCAGTGAATTCCAAACAACGATTTATGTACTACATAAAACAGCTTTTGACCATAAAACTTTTTTATCCTTCAGAACTTCCGTTTTTTTTTTTTTTTTTTTTTTTTTTTTCTCTCTACAGAATTCATTCACCTTTTACAGACCGCATTGAGATCCAGGCACATTTTAAATTAGTTTTTTTTTTTTTGCATATTTTGTCTTTTGATGCGTTAATTAAAGGATATTAGTCATTTAAATGGGATAGAAAAAAGTTAATACAATTTTCACTGTGTTTTCAATTGGGAGCATAGGTCATTTCTGACTATAATTTACATTGATTCCAAAAACTGAATGCGTTGATGGGTAGTTTAAATAATAAGTGAAATATTAAGAATAAACGAACGATTTATTTTAAAATTTAAGTAAAGATATAAATTAAGTTTGAAGGGGGGGGGGGTATATCAAGATAGCTCTGTAAAAATTTATCAAAATGGCTATTTTCATGATTTCCAGTATCCCAATAATGATAGAAATGCAACTCCTATTTCAAAAAAATCAAGTCATCATTTAACTTTATCTGCTAATTTTTTCTATTCAATATTGATAAAATTTCATCTTTGAATAACTTTTTAATTCGATGTTCCTAATTGGGTACATTGGGCAGTAAAAGGTTAAGAAAAACCATTCATATTGACATATCATACTTTTCTAATTCACATTTAGTGGATAAAATAATTTTTGCAGTATGACAGAGGATAATTTCGAAATAGCTTAAAAAATAGCACGAAGTTATTAATATTATTAAAAGGTCAAACGTGTAACAGTTAGCTTCAGCATTTCTAGGAGAAAAGGAACGAACTGTAGCACTCCATGAAGAAAGAAATAGCCCCGAGAGCTGTAAATTTCTGATTTATCCATGATCTCCCTTTTTCCTAATTCTGGATTTGATATCCACTGATGTTTATCGCCATAAACTTCCCCTGCACAGCGGAATCTTCCGTCTTCCAAAATGGGTGATTACGCACGCGACATTAACATCAGTCGTTATTAAAACCCTATCGAGAGCTCTGCATTCAGAAATCGCTTCCTCCAAGACCGGCATTAAAAGGCATCAGGAGACAACAAAGATTTAAGAAACGAAACAACGGGGAAGAAAAAGATATAAAAAAAAAAGAAAGAACGAAAAAACCCGCCCGATAGATAATGCGTCAGGTATAAATTAGACCTACTTTTACGAGGGACATCATAAAGTCGTAACTTCTTCATCAGATCCATTATATAACAGTGCCAAAATACATCCAGGGCCATTACAAACGCGGCACTCTCCTCAATTTATACCGTGCTAATAAAGTGGCTAATGAAACCATTTGAAATCCCCACGAGGCTCGGAGTAGCGCCTTAAATCAGAATTTATATCCCGTGACCGTAGACTTAAGACCAGCTTTTAATGCCACCAAACTTCATTAAAAGAATCGCCAATGCAATGAGAAGCGGCCATTCGTTTTATCCCCCTCAGCTATCTTTTTATAAATATATATATTTTGCGGGGATCTCTCTTAACGTTTTGTTTTGTTTGATCTCTTCTCGTGGATTTCTTAGTAGGAAAATCAATTTGTCGTTATTCCGCTTTTCTTGTTTTTCGGGTGGTTTGGAGTCCAGGCTGTCGATTTGGGGATGTTACGTAGCAACTGTTGAATCTGTAACTTCTGTATATAGCACCAATTTAAAATTGCAATTTCTTCGTTGCTTTCGAAATGGACTTTAGTATGCCGTTCAAGTACGCGTTATGCATGCATTATTTTTAATATGATTTTTTAATGCTGCTATTGTGGATCGTTGAGTTTGAAATGGTATATCCTGATGTTTGTTATACTAATTTAGAGATGACTGCTTTTAATCTCAAAAAGTAATGATTTTTAGAACACCAAAAAAAGTTTTTTTTTTTAAAAGAATTATTTTCATTTTACTGTGAGTTAGTTACCTTATCCAGTTAAAATGGCAAAAGCTAATTTTTATAAATTTTATTTTGCATTGCTTTGATAAGCGAGTTTTTCTAGTATCTTAAGCAATTAAATCACTATTAAGGAGATGCATTTTAAAACTGATATATCAACTATACTCTGTCTGATTCTCTGCAAATGAAGCACACTATTACAAGCGTTGTTTAAATAACGCTCCACTATGACAGAAGATTTTCTCAAATAAAACTGGATTTTCAATTTTTAATATAACTAAATAAATATGTAAATGCTTTAAAAACTAAACGATTGAAACTTTTCAAATTAACAGAAATGGACAATTTTTGCTGTTTAGCCAGTTACTGAGCTGGAAAAAAGTCGACGGACATTATTGCGAAAGTTTCTTAAAAGTCAATGCTTCTGAAATATCATCTTTGATCTCTTTATATCGATGGGCCCGCTGTTGTTTGTGTACATGACATGTTGTTCAGTTTCCCATTCCAAGTGTTTTTATCATGTGCAATAGACTTTTTCGGGGCCATCCTAATCAGTCTTTAATTGTTCTTTTCTGTTTTCCTTTGCAGATACATGAGATATTTATACCCTTACGAATGTGATAGAGAAAAACTAAGTACTGCCGAAGAGCTGCAGGCAGCCATCGACGGCAACCGAAGAGAAGGCCGGCGGTCCAGCTATGGTCCCTATGGCGAACTCGTGAATCCAGCTGCAGTGGCTGTGTCTCGAAATTCCCAGCACCCGCCTATGTCTTCGCCACTAAGTTTAGTGTCCCGGCATGTGAACGGACATGGTTCAACGCCGGGCGGACTTTCCTCAGGTAGGGGTTCGGCCTCGCCGCTTCCCCTCGCTTACTTCCACAACAACAGCACCTCTGCACAATTGCCGCTCAATTTGGCGCACCAAGAGAACGGCCTCTATGGTAGCCACGGTTTATCCTCAGGTACGAAATGCTTGCGACGGTGTTTCAAAAGGAAGTTGTAAGAATGAGGTGGATATATATCCGAAATTGAACCCGTCAGTTATTAGTCTAGATCTGGTACGGGCAATCTTTGTTGCGGGCCAAACTTTAGGATATCAGCGAAGTCGCTGGCCGTATAATTGTGATTTTTAAGGGATTTTGAATGGTTTACATGGGTTTTATGCTGGGTTTTGATATGTTCCACGGGCCGGATCAAAAGCCGTGTCGGGCCACATCCGGTTCCCGGTGCGGAGGTTTGCCCATATGTGATCTAGATCCTAGAGGACATCTTTCCAAGAGATTGGTCGACATAGATTCCGAGGACCATCGCTTTCATTGAGCTAATATAGTCAGAATCTGTGGCACCATGAAGTCCAGTTGGTTGCAAGACTTATGCAGAAGTCCTCCTATTGAAGGGCTTAATTAAATTGCAGAAAGGATTCACAGCCTTGCAAACTTCTATTGCTTTATTGTGAAATTATCCTTTTCTGCTCAACTGGAGTTGGATATACTGTAAGAATCAACCCATGAGTAAATAGTTATATACCTTGGAGGATATCTTTCCAAGGGACTGACTAGAAAGGAATGTCAAAGAATTGCCCACCTGGCCAGCTATTATCGTTTGCCATATTCTTATTTTTCTATAAACTAAGTGGAAATGGAAATATATCTTATCATTTGGTTTGTTTGGTGCAGTTAGCCTAACTAAATTTTAAAATGTGGAAGCTGTATAATCACCTAATTTCAAGCATTTCAAAATCTGAATGATTAGTTTGCACAGTGCAGGTTTTTATAAGGCTGTAACTAAGAGATAATTCCTGATTTTGAACCAGCGAAGCGTTCATGGTTGTGCCCTTCAATTCCATTCGTATTTTGAAATATTTACTCAGCTGATAATGCTATACAGCTCTAGATTTTTTTTTTTTTTTCCCTCATGAAAGAAGACATTTTATGAGCCCTTTTACATTCCATTTTATTATTGATGTTCATTTTGCCCAACTGTCAGCAGTATTAACATAGAAAACAAATTGATTTTATTTGATAGATTCTGCCATCAAGTTTTTATATACTCATTCTCCTCTTACAACTTCCTTAAAGTGCTTGAGAGAAATTGCACCTTTCAGCATTTTTAAATTTACTATGAAGTACTATTTTAAGATAAAGTTTTACGGTGGGTGTTCAAATATTTATAGATACTCATCTTTTTCGTAATTGTATATTAAAATATTTTTTCGGTAAAAGTTATTGGTCAAAGATGACTAATGCTCATTGCACAAGCTGTGCAATATGTTCGATACATAATATTTTGTTGCAAAAATTACGACGCAAATTCTTCTCGAGAAAAATCAAAAGGCTGTATTTTTAAAATCTCTAATGTGGTTCTTCTTTTATTAAAACTCCCAGTAGAACTTTGCTATCACTGTCGAATCTTCAGAATGAAAGTAATTTTAAAAACGAGACACGTTTATAAAATTTTATTAAATAGTTTACTTGTTTTAATCAATGATTTTGTACATTTAATTACACAGTTTAAAAACATAGGGAATATGATTTAATCGTCATTCGTTAGAATGTTTGTCAGATTATTGTTAGCATAATTTACTTTAATATAGGACATTTTTTTTTTTAGGAACACATTTTTTTTTTTTTTTTTTTTTTTTTTTTTAGGAACACATGTATTTTTTTTTTCGGTAATTGCAAATAGTATTCTCATGCCGGTTTCATATAAAGCATGGTTAACAATAAATGCCTTTACAAAACCTTTAATAAATTACCTTTAATTGAGCCGGTAAAAAGCAAGATGATCACAAAAATGCTTTAAAAAACAGTATTGCAGCCCTGTGAACTTACCAACTTTTACCTGTTGACAACTCTTTGAAAGGTATAGGTCTAATGCCTGGTACAAATTTCAGAAATAATCTTAAATCACTTTTATTCAAAATTTCACCTACACCTGTATTGATTTTCACCGGCGTAGTTATTATCATTATTATTTATTTGTTTATTTTTAATCGGGTTGACACTTTAAAACGTACGTTCGTTTTAAAAAATAAACAATATCAAATACTGTGTTTTATAAATAATTAAATGAGTGCTTATTTACGTATTAAATTTTGCTAAGATTCAGATATTTTAAGTGTAAGAAATGATAATTTAAGAGCAATTTATAAAATAATAAATTGAAATTATCATTTTGGAGTTTCACCCGTAACTTTCACTATTGTTCTTTTAATAAGAATTTATAAATCGCACATACCAATTTTTACATTGTTTAAGGTGCTTATAATTTTCACCCGAGAACTTTCTTATTAATTTGAAATTATCAGGTTGAAACTAGTCTGCCAATCTTATTTACTTTACGACTTATCATTCAATGAATATCGCAAATTAATCCCGCCAGAATGACCAGAACCTCATTCCTAGAAATTCGCACAAAGAAATAACTTATAACACCCCCATCCCCCTCCACTTTTGTGCGGAAAGTTTGGTGGTTGCCTAGCAACCGTCAAGTGAGGAATGAAAGGGAAAAGATGAGGGAACATTTCGAACGTCGGTTTGTTTTGATATGAATTTAATTTATTTGTCAAGGAAAACACTGGTATACGTGAAAATAAAGGAAGATAGCGTTCATTTCAAAGAAAAACTCTGTGCTATACTTGTGCTTTGTTAATTTGTTTAATTCAAACTTTGCAATGTGTGCGAAATAAAATATTGAATTAAGACCGTGAAATATAAATAAATTGGTTTCCTTTTGGTTTATGTCTCCTTTTGGTTTATGTTAGTTTTGTTTGCAGTAACTTAAAAACTTGTTCACAAGTATTCTTATAATTTGATTTTGTGCACATATTTGGGGTTTTTATATTTAATTGGTATATATTTTATTTTCTGTGAAGGAACGATAACTTTTTGAATGAGATCTAAATATTATATATTGATAATTGGATTTAAGTATTTGTATTTTATAAAAGGTTGGCATAATAAATGTAGATGAATCATTGTACAATTTTTACTGATCTGTACAGATGCATAATAGTATTTTAATTATATTTTATGTCTGCTATTCGTATAGAAGAATGTGGGCATTTTTCTAATACAGTAGAGTCTCACAAGTTGGACACCCCCATAACTTGGACACATCCCTAAGTTAAACGCATTTTTAGGCAACGGAACGTGTCCATAATATAGAAACAGATCTCCATAAGTTGGATACTTTTTGAGGGAACTGCAGGTGTCCAACTTACGGAGGTTACACTGTACTTGTAATTGAACTTTATTCGGTGGGAGTAGAATTTTTAAAAACTATCAATTTATTTCTCTCTTAGCGTTAACATTGCATCAGACGCTAACAATACTTTGAAAAATAGATAAAAATTTTAGAAGTTAGATTTCACAATGGAAGCAGGACGGGAAGCGTCTAATAAACAGAAAATAATAATGAAATTTTCAGAATTTGATTTCCTTCTGACGATATTTTGAACTGCGGAGAGACTGACTATTTATTCTTGAAGCTTTTTTTTCACACCTGAAAATGTTAGCGGATTTAAAATAAGAATTTGTGAATTATTTCACCAGTGGCGCATTTGAATAAAGTTATTCAACGTTCAGCTCTTATTATTACTCTCATAATAAAGTTATTGAACGTTCAGCTCTTATTATTACTCTCATAATAAAGTTATTCAACGTTCAGCTCTTATTATTTACTCTTAATATGCTCTAACGCATATTAAGATTTGTATAAAAGCTTACAAAACGATTTCGGACATATTTATTTTTTATTATATAATCTAAAATAATATGATATTAAATAAAAACTCAAAATTAACTTGATCACTGCAAAAAAAATTCCCACTTCATTTTGATTTTTAATATGAACTGATTCGCCTTGCGTGCTCTTGACTCAGTAAGCGTAAAAAGAAAAAGCAAAAATTCTTAATCATTTGTGAAGAAAAAGGCAAGTTGTTTTTTCCGTTCTTTCCTAAGCTTCTTATACTGTCATAAAGGTTTTATTTCTGGAAAATTAGCAAAGGAAAGATTCTGCGCTGACCTGTTTCAGATATTTATAAGCTGTTTGTTTTAAGAGCTAACGAAATATTTTCACCCGATACAAGTGCAAAATATTGTGTTTATATATAAGAGGAAGTTTATACGCAGCGGAATTTTTCTTTTTCATTTCCATCTGCTTTACGTGTTTATGCGTGGGGCCAAAGAAATTTAGTACTGGAAGCTCGGATCTATTTAAGTGTGCAAAATGACTTTTTTATTGCTGCGTTTGTTGCCAGGTACCTGTCATCAGGCTTATAGGCATTAAGTGGGATGAATCGCGGGAATGCTCTGATATTTTGCTTTATGTATTTGCGCAGTGTTATTGGTTGGGAGAATAGCCATGATACGGAACTTTCTGTGTAAAATTCCCTTTCCCCAGTTTCTCGCGGTGCGTTCTTGATATGCATCTTTAAATAGATCGTCTGCGTCATTTTAAGTTAACTTTTTAGCAGTTTATGCTTAGTGTATAAGTAAGATGTTCTTAATTCTGGTTAACTTGGAAATGGCTCTCGTCAGGAAAGGCTTTGGTATGCTCTGTCATTTGTTACGAAAGCTTGAAGTCTTATTTTAGCAGAATTAAAGTAGAATTATGCAGTATTTTATGTATAAAAGTAGTAAAAAACTGAAATGTGTTAACGTTATTTAAAATTAAAACTTCAGTAAATTATTTTAATAAAAAAGGATTAACTATCAACTGTAAATAATTCGCATTCACTAGATTTTTGAATGGTAAAAGAATACGAATTTACACTCCGAGAATAAAGGTATGATTAATAATAATTATAATCGAATAAAATCTGTGAAGTCTTTGATGCTTTCTGGTACGACCCAAAGATAAATGTTCTGTTCTTATACAAGGTTCCCACAGTCCTTAAAAAATTCTTAAAAATACCTTCAATTTACTAAAATACCCTTAAAAACCTCTTAACGACCCTTAAACATTTCTTTGGTTGTTCTATGAATTATAGAAAGAATAAAAAAAATGAATAATAAGTTTCACTAGATCGCAGAGCTGAGTCACCTCGTGACTCAGGTCATAAATAGTCATAAATAAAAATTTTAAAACAAATTTTAAAAATATTTTTTAAGAGGTAACATATCTAAAAGGGTGAAAAGAGGTCGGCAAAATGCCAGATAAAAAGTCAGTCAGGAAGAAGGGGAATGGAAGTCAAGGATGATCTAGGAAACGAAAACTCAGGCAGAAATCTTGATATTAAATCTCAACCGATTTTGGGTTACTGCCCTTTTACACGTGCCGAAGAAATATTACAAATATTCTACGCAAAATTTCTAAAAATTAATCGTCCTTTGAAATTTTAATCATAGTTGTGAGACTATTGTAAGTATTCCAAACATGATGCGGCCGCTTCCTTCCCATACAACATTAAAGATATCTTCTAGCAGATTGGAAAATTTTCCGAGAACCCATTCCCACAAACAGATATTTTAATTCACGTTACATTTAATTTTATAATTCACCCTTTAAGCAATTTCTCCCCGAATTTCGCCTTTTCTGGAAATGAAATCATTGGGATTTATTTCGAATAAAATATCCGAAGATTGATGCTCGCGGGGGTGTTGGAGCAAAGGCATAACGAAAATATTAAAACTCTTTTATCGCCATCCATCTGTAATGTCCCCCCCCCCCCCCGAACATATATTATAACCCTTTTCCCTTTTATGATAACCTTCCGCGCCATGTTTCCCCAAGATTATGAACAGCTTCTTTTCACCCGAACTGAGATTCTTTTACCAAATAATTCGAAACCTCCGCCCTCTACCGAACCAGGTGTGTGAAGTATTTAAGGATTTCTCTACCCGTGCTGCGTGTGATATTAAAGGGGGTGGGGGAGGGAAGGAGATATCTCGCTGAAATGGAAGGCAATTAATTTCATTTCCTCCTCTGGCTGGCGCGTGTTTATGTGTGTATTGTATATACCTGGGATTTGAGGAGAGAAATCGCGAATCAAATAAAATTTTTGCGGTCGTTTGGATCGGTGGTGATGGGATTGGGGGGGGGGGGGGGAGTTTGGCTTTGAACCAGACTTTTCGTTTATGGGATCAATGCAGAAGTATTGTGTTCATTTATAACGGAATCGGAATTAATAGGTGCTTTTCGCACGTTTACGGGCTTTTTTTTTTTTTTTTTAATTTCTCAGAGTCTACGATTTTGGTTTTTAAAACGGTAAAAAAATTTTTGGTCACTGGCTTACATTTAGAAGAGGAGTAATTTTTTTTACTACTATTATTAGTTATTTCAATTTATTTTCTGGTATTCCAACTCTAAAATTTTTACAACTTTTTTAAAAAGTAGAATTGTAAAAAATAAAATTATAAAAATATTTTATTTGAAATAGTAGAAATTAAAATACATAATAAAGCGTGGAAAACGTAAGTAATAAATAAATGAATGAGTGAAAAATAAATAGGTAAATTATTTATTTACTGTTCTAATAAATGAATTAATTATAATTGGTATTCATATGCAAAAAGCGAAAGGAAAAGTAGTTTGCACTGCAAAAGATTATAACCCGTGCATGCCAGATTATGAGTTCAGAGCGGTATGAGTTTCCACTCATACCGCGCCATATTCAAGCAGGGATTTGTCAAACTTAATATCACTGAAATCTGACATTTAAAAAACTATCATTTTTGGTAGTACATTTTAAAACGTATTATTTACAGTTTTGAGGTTCATCTAATAAAAAATTACATCAGTTGAAATATTCATAAAATATATTAACATATGCTACAATCATTATCCCCCCTCCAATTGCACGCCAAAATTAGAAGGTTAGAAAACCGGTGAAATTAATTTTAAAGTGTTTTGAAGATCATGTTGCTGTATATATTTGCGGATGTTTTTAACTATTGCTGATAGTTCTTTGACTGCTTTTTTATGGTTTAAAAAAGTACATTTTTAAAAATATTTCAGAATGTTATGCTTAAAATCGAATTTAGAGGGTGTAAAGGTACACTGTATTTCCCTAAAAATAACTGCTTTACCATCCCTCCTTTCACAATAAATAAGTAAATAAATTATTTAGCCTTCCATTAGGCGCGTGGACTACGATCGTAGACCATTTGCACACTCCAGGTGCGTAAGTCAAATTTTCTTTGTCCGTTTCATATTTAAATTATTCTTCTCTGTAAAGTGAATGATGTCAATTATAATAGCTTCTCGTATTTCTTTCTAATTTCTTGGGGTTTTTTCCCCAAAATTAGTTTATTTACAAAACTAAAATAGGAAATTTGGCTATTACTCGAATACTTTTTTAAGTGAGTACAGGGCCCGATTATGACCAAAGGGGGCCCCAAGCATTGATGTATTTGGAGGCCCCCATCTATGAAATTTGTTTTATTTTCATGAAATGTTGATATAAAAAAGAATATTTCAGAACAAAATTTGAAATTGGGGGGGCCCTGGGCAAAGTGCCAATTTGCCCTTGCGATAATAAGGCTCTGAATGAGTGTACCTGGTCTACGATCGTAGTCTACTTGCCTAACGGAGGATTAAACTTAACGTATTAAATCTATTATTCCTAGCCAGGATTTTTGGAAAATACAGAAGCACACCCGTAGAGTAGACTGATATAAGCTAAGCGGACTACAATTAATTTAAGTAATGCGAAACGAGACAGGTGTAGCCCAGAAATTTAATGATCCATCTTTAAAGCAGTGTAGAGTTTTTCAGTATGTTGCATTCTGAATATCCCCCCCCCTTTTTTTTTTCTTTCTGTATTGGGAAAAAAAAAAAAAAAACAGTATATCACACTTTGTTTCAACGATGCTGTTTTTTATCTTTAATCAACCAGTAAAGGTAGAGGAGAAGCAGATGGCCGCGAAGCGTTCACCAGTAAAAAATTCACATATTAAATTACACAACATTCGAGTTAATGCTTCCTTTGGTTTCTCGTGCAACCCCAAAGCAATATGGCGTTCAGCAAATTCTTATAATTTCAGACATAAATTTCTTTCTTTTGCTGTGTAACCCTTTGTTTTCGGGCCAGAAGAAAAGTATAGAGTTGGAGGGAGGCAAAGAAATATCGAGCGATAAGAGATGCCTATCTTTCGTACCCTTAATATTTAAAGTCTAGCCAAACAGCGTTTCCCATGGACGTAACAGATTACAGGAAATCTTGTCCCCCTCCCCTCTCACTGCAGCATTCACAAACGAATCCAAGCCTTGCAAATCAAAAGTGAATTACTCCTCATGCTGTCTTCGCTCGCGGGCTTAATGAAGATAAACCTCCCACCGACACGCTGGCGATTTTGTGATTTCCTGTGATGGCCCATTGTGTTGTTCCAAGTGTACCCAGTTCTCCTTGTGTGGATACTTTTAATGGATACATGATGTAATCCATACTATTGCCGACTCTGTTGCATTTTCCCCAGGAGTGTCCTGGATTTTGGCGGCTTCTCCTGGTATTTTTGTTTTAACTTTCTTGGAAAAGATGAAAAAATGTGAAGGTCCCTCTACAAGTTGGGACTGGTGATGGTAGGATGTTTATATGGAGTGCAATCCACCGCTGTGAACTCCTTGTAACTTGCTTTTTCCGATCGCTGAAAAGATACAACAATAAAGATGCTTTCTTCCTCCTACAATCCATAATTGCTTCTCAGCTTCTTGAATGCTTCCTTCACCATTGCTTATTTTCTTAATGGTGAAAACCATCAGGTTGTACCTGGGTTTTAAGATGAAAATACGGGGGGTGTGGGCGGTTAACCCTTTCGCGGGCGGTGGCTAGACGTTCTAGCCACCTACTTATGGTGTACATGACAAATTTCAGAAGCTTTAGTCACTTTTCCTATGTCTATTTACCAGATAATAATGAAATTAGCACAAAATGATATTAGGAGGTAAAGTGTCCTGCATATTTATAAAAATGTTATAGATATTTTACAGAAAAATTATCCATGCTTCATTAAATTGACATCAGAAATTTAACTATTACTCCAGGCATCTGCATAAACGAGAAAATACAATAAAGGTTCTTGTGCCGGAAAGGGTTAAAGGAAGACTACTCTCTATAAAAATTGAAATGTTTGCTGGAAAAAGCAAGTAGCTGCTTCGTACGGAAGTTTGGAGTTGCATGTACTATCTTCCAGTTTAAAAAAAATCGCTTTCGTTTGGTACCAAAAGGATGTAGATCCGATCGTTAGTTCTTGCATTACGCAAGCAATGACGCTGCCTGTCTCGTTAGTTTGTGTTGAATCCTCATATTTTACAGTTTACCTCAAATGCGTCTACCTCCGTTTTGCAACTAACTTTTAAATTCTGTGAATTTGAATGAAAGCAACTACAAGAGGAAACTGTCTACTACTTTCAAGCTTAAAGTTGAAAAATAGTATATATGTTATATGTGTGCATTGGTTTTATATGTGTTGTATGTGTGTGTTATTTGTGTGCAGATGTATTATAAGGAAAATTGGTTGCCGGGGAATGGAATTTTACTTGTCCAATGCCCAGATTTTGGGCATTTTGCACGCATAATTACATGGGTATTATTATGTCTAGTAAAGCTAGTAATCCTCTGTTCAATAATACGTAGTTTTTTAAAAATTATTATACCCCTCCTCCCCCTCCCCCCCCCCCCCAAAAAAAAAAGAAAAAAAAGAAAAATTCTTACGCTCTAGCAGGACTTTTAACTAAAGCATTTGTAGCATTTTGATGCTTAAGTTCAGACTGTTGTGATTGTTTGCAAAGGAAATTTGTTTAACGTGTAAACTTTTGTGTTTCCGGGCTTTTGAACTTCGGCAATTTTTTTATTATCCGTTTATTTGCGAGAGCCCCACACCACCACCACAAAAAAAAAAAAAAAAAAAAAGTGAAATTGGATGCCACTTCAAGGTCTCTAATTAGAGCTCTTGTTGCATTTTGTTGCTTCAGGTCCGACTGATGTGGTATTTTGCTAAGGTAAATTTTTTAGCATGCGTAAACTTGAATATCCAAAATTTTGAACTTTCTTCTAAAAGTTTTGCGATTCTGAAGAAGCACTGTGCTAAATTAATATTTTCGGCGAAAGTTTGAGTCACAATTCAATTTTAAAGTAATACTTATTATATCATGTCTTAATTTAAATTTTACTTTTGTTTTTGTAAGAAAAGTAACTCCAAAACGTTCCTTAAAATTTATAAAAAAATAAAAAATAAAAACGTCAGACACAATTGTTCATTAATTCTTGAAATTACTTTTAGGAAATCAGTTTACGACAAATTCAAGCTAATTTTTTTTATTACTATTATAATGTCATGATTTCTGTATTTATTTAAAATGAGACTTATCTTTTGCGTTTCAGTAATTACGAATAAATTGTTTCAACAATAATATATTTTTTAAAAATATGCTGCGCAAAATGACACTGGCATTATATTCTAAACACATTAGAAATTTTTGAAAAGAAAAGTATTTTACCTTGTTCAGAAATTTCTTTTGTTTTTAACTTTTGTTCTTGTGAATGACGCAAAGAAATCTTTCATCTGTAGAGTTGTTCAACTACAAAGTGCCGTATAGAAACGGCTTTCATTCACTATACAACTTTAATTGGAAAAATGATCCTGCTCTCCGAAACGATGATGAAGAAAACGGCAAAACAAAGATGAACGGGAGAAGTAACATTCATTCAGGCAAGCGATATTTCTGTTTTTCCCCCAATATGTTTAAAATAATATAATTCTAAATTAACCAATTGTTTAGTTAAATTACTAAAATACTAGCAGAAGTGGCAAGATATCGTATGCTATACATGTGGATGCTTGATCCAGCATTCAAGCAAGCGATATTTCTGTCTATTTTTCAATATGTTCCACTAATAAATGTTCTGAATTAACTTACTAAAGAGGGAGAAAATGGTGAAATAAACACGAAAGAAAGTAGTAACCGTTATTCATGTAAGTGATGTTTTTGTTTACTTTTCACTATGTTCATGAAATGTGTTCCAGTGTAATCAATTGTTTAACTACTAAAATACTGGAAGAGATACTTTATCATGTGACTTACATGTAGATAATTCACACCAGAATTTAAAAGATATCGTAAATCTTGGCAACTTTGCACGTAGATGAGTAATTTTTGCATCAATGTTGGGAAAGGATTGTAGCCATGTAGCAGATAAACTAAGGAATGTATATTTTTTTATTTTATCTGCTAGATGAACTACAGTCTTTTTCTAACATTGGTGCAAAGTTAATCATCTAGGTGCAAAGTAATCCGGTTTATGGTAATTTGTGCATGTGTGCATCTTGTACCTTAAATATATTTTTACTGATTAACTGTTTACGCACATATGTTATATTTTGAAGAAACAAAACTTTATCGGCTTTATTCGAAATTACATTGAATTTTTTAAATATCTTTTTTTTTTTACTAAATAGCATAAGTTAAAGATATTTGAAATGCCTACATAAATTAAATAAGAGGCTTGAATTGTGGAAAAAATAGAATTTTAGGGGAGTATGATTTTTATAATTTTACTGACTGAAATTCCCTCCTTCTCCCTACACAATTGTTTTCTATAAAGTATTAAACAGATGTTGCCAACATTTTCATTCATGTCTTATTGCAAAAATTAATCCTGTTGTAGAATGTTTTGTGATTATCATTATAATAAATTAACTGAAACAACCTAATTAAATACGCCTGTATTAATAAAAATTACAAAAAATAATTTTACCTTGAAGGTAACAAATAATCTTAAAATTCTTTTTACAAAAAAAAAAAAAAAAAAAAGTTTCGATGTAATTAAATGATTTTTCTCATCATTTTTTAAGTTGTTACGATTTCATTTTTAATATTTTCTGCACGATTATTCCTGTCTAAACGAGCTCTCAATTTACCAGCAACGACTATAGCAATTAAAAAAATACAAACACTCCTATTTAATTTCAAGAACAACATTTATAAATTGTCAAAAAATAAATGAATTAGCCGGTAAACATTCTGAAATCGTAATGAAATTAATTTACTTTTTTCCTCTCCCCCTCTTACCACACCAAAATTAAATTTTTCTGTTTTTAAAGAACCTCTTGTACAAAAATCTAATTTATGTTCCAGAAGATTAATAAGTTTAATAATAAATAAATTTTAAAATGATTTAATTGAAATCGTAACCAAAAGAAATTAATAGTTGTTTTAATTAATAGCTCTTTAACGCCTCTCTGCTATTAAAATGAAAAAAAGAAAAGTTTTCTTCCGCTGGCAAAACCATTTCTATAAGAAATGCCAGCTGCTGCTGACTTTTCTATTAATCAAACACAAATGAACAGATCTTTGCAGTATCCGATTTTTTTTCGTGTGTGCATGTATGAATGTATGTTTGTGCATGTAAAGTATTTGTTATTAAGTCGGAAGTATAATCATTAAGTTTTGTAATTGTTTGGATTGCACTGGTATTAAATGCTTTTATTTATTTCATTTCGAATTCTGAGAATTTAATTATAGCTCTGCCTGGGTAATGAAATTTTGATCTAAACCATATTTTATTTTGAATGAAGAAATTTGACGTTTTCTAAGATTACGTGCATTTATTTACTTTTTTCTTTGAAATTTCCTTTAAATAATGATTATAACTGTTTTTTATCCGCTTTTCTTATTATTAATGATGGCAGTTGTAATGTTTTATTAAGGCAATTCTACATTTTAAAACATTACGCTTTTGAGATTCACGTTGCGTTTTATTTATTTATTTATTGGATGTTTTTATTCTGTCACTTAAAAATATGTAATACGTATTTTTTTTTTAATGATGAGATAAATTAAGTATTGCAAATGCTCTAAAAATTTTAATAATAATTTAAAGAGGAAGGTGTAATGTTTTAATTGCGTGATATTCGTTCTTATTAAAAAGATACTTTAATGCATTATGATTTATTAAGTTGTTTCATGTTAAAATGTTTTTCCGGATTTTTACCATCCCTCCAATAAATTCTAGAAATACAATATTGCTTTTTCCGAAGCTATAGTTGATTATAAGTGTAATCGTTAAAAAGAGTTGGGTCCTTCCCCCCCCCCACCCCCACCCCCCCGCCGAAAAAGAAAAGAAAAAATCACCCATTGCTTACGGGTAACATTTTGCTTCAGAGTAGTACATCTTGTTTAAGTCAAATGGGTTCTTATAAATTGACTTGCCCTCCCCCCCCCCCCCACCAGTGGCGCAGCTAGAGGAGGGGTGCGGAGGGACATCTGTCCCCGAGCGCAGCATCTAAGGGGCGTCAAATTGTACATAAAACCTTCTCCATTGCATTTTGGCAAATAGGAGAGGGCTCAGATTTTTCAGTTGTCCCCGGGCGCTGAAAACCCTAGCTACGCCTCTGCCTCCCAAAAATTTAAATTGCTTAGGCGTAGTATTTTGTTACAGCTTACATTCTGCTTTGATCGGAAAAGTTTATTATTAATTTAGCCCCTCCCTCAAAATATTCATGTATTGGACACTGGTAAATGACACATAATGTGTTTCGGAAAGATAAGAACGGACCTCACATTATTTAAAAAAAAAAAAAAAAAAAAAAAAAAAACTCCTTTTACTTCTGTTTGATAACTGATCTAATATCCATACAAGACCGTACGTGGTATCGGGGATAGCCAAATGGGAGAGGAGATTGTAACTTCGAGATTTTTTACCCCTCTTCTGATATCAACCTTAATTGTGCACTAAAGAAAGTTAAAAGCATTAGTGGTGTTTTTTTTTTTTTTTTTTTTTTTTTCCGTTTTTCTGAAATTATACGTTAGCATTCAAAGGTTTTGTTGAATTTACATCGGATCAGGACATTCATTTCATAACATTACTTTAATCAATTTTTCAGATAAGTGCTAAAATGATGTAAGTATTTAACTGCCTTTTAAACAAACTATTTAAAAATAGTGAGCTTTTTCTGTTCCTTTTTTTAAAAATAAGTTCTTTTATGTAGAGGAATTATTCATAAGCTTTTGAGTGCATGCTAGGCTTTTTCCAATTTATTAATTAATGTTCGATTGGATTTCCGATTCGATTTTGCTTCCGAATCTGCACTTCGGTAACAATGAATATAAGGCACAAAATAATAAAGGTTTTTAAAAAATATAATTTCTAATTCGTTCTCTCATAACAGGTTCGAATCCAATCAAGAACAGCCCTATATAAGGCTTAGCGTTCTAAAAAAGTTGTTTATTAGATTTAATATCGGCTTCTTTCTTCGTGATGCGGTGGGTTCAGGGTTTTCCTGAATTTATGCGTCATTTACGTCATGTTTATAGCGTGGAGGGTGGGGGGGGGGCACCTTTTTTTTTTTTCTGTCTTCCCTGAAAAAACTCGCAGGTCTTTATCTTTCGCTGACCTGTGACTTGGCATTACGTGAGTTAAACACATTTGAAACGAAGAAGCCGTGCGAGATGTTTTAGGCGGTTGTATGTGTGTGGCTGGATCTGAATTGTGTGAATTTGGAATAAATTCTCAGCATTTTACTTAATATTTTTATGATATGTTTAAAAAATAATCTGAGCATTTTGTCTATTTATTTATTCAGAGAGGGGCGATAAAAAGATTTTATTGCCTTGTCTATATTTTATCAATTCAACAATATTGTTTGTGTTCATATATGTAAGATCGCTTTGATGTTGCATTCTGAAAATATTTAAATTCAATCAGATACAAAAATTTGGCCCCACCAACTGAAGTGTGAAGGTCCAGTGTTCGGACCTATCGCGCGGCTGTCGATCTAACATGCTTAGTTTTGGTCAGTTTTCGCTAGATGCAATGTGAATACACGTTAGAACCCTTAAAAAGTCTTTCGACCAAGGCAACCCCCCCCTTTCCCCCGTAGGCAGCTGCCCCTCATCCATACTTGACGTAACACAAGATCTCGAACTCGGGTACATTTTTAATAAATTAGGTTAAAAAAGACTAAATCATCTTTTGAAATTAGTTTTTTACAGATTAATTTAGAGTGAATGTTTATCAAAATATCTTTAAAAGAGTTTTCAGTTAGAGAAAAACATACTTCATCGAGGTCTTGAAAACATCCATTTTTACTTTATTTCCATCTTGAATGAAATCAAACTTAAATCTCACCTATAAAATGACATCTGTTTCGCTCTGTCTTTGTTATAACATTTTAATAAAATATGTTAGCAAAAAATAAGTACGTGAAAATTGCGACATATTTAAATTAAAAATATTTTTTGGAATAATTTAAATATTCATCTCTGTGAGTCGCTGATTTTTTAATAACTAAAATTGATATTGAATTTATTTACTAATAAGAGATTTAAAAAGTATTTATTTTACAAGAAAATAATTTGTTGATCTTATCTTTCTTTCTTTCTTTTTTTTTTTTTTTTTTTTTTTGAATGTGCAGCCTTGATGCAGCCTCATTTGCGAGTTTAACAAAAATCGCCTTTCATTAACTTCAACCCTGAACTTCAGAAGGCCTAATAAAGGGGGCCAGGCACGAATATCGCTCTCGGAGCTAACTACTATAAAAAGATGCGCATTATAGAAGGTGCTTGAGGGAACCCCCCTCTATAAATGATATCAAAACCCTCATGTTGATCTATTTTTGTTTCAGGAGCTTCTCCCGGAGGGGGGAATAGAGAGAATGGTATTAGAGGGGAAAAAATATATAAGTAACTCCCCTCGAGTGACATTCTCTTGTCCTTGAAATCCAGAGGGGCCTCAAATACACATTAAAGGTGCAAATGCACTATTTCGGTAAGAATGGTGCAAGTCTGTTTAGTTTCTGCGTAAGAAAATTTTCTTCCTTCAGTGGATCGGCAAATTTAATTTTTTTTTTTTTTTTAAACTATGAATGGGTTTGTGTAGCCATTTTAACAGTAAGATTCAAGTCTTCGAAATGCCGGCACTTAAGTGTTTCTTTTTTTTTCTTTTTTTTTCTTAAAAAGACTGACGATTGTAATTTGAAAACAGAACTGCCCAGACTTTATGAATAGACTATTTTTATTTGGGAAACATTTACAACACTGTATTAATATAGTTTTACCTTTCTAATTTGAACTTCACAGAATTTGTTATTAAAACTTGTAATCTAGAGTGGCAGAAAATGTAAACGAAATAAAAATTAAGAAGAGATTTCTTAGCTTTGTTCGGGTTATTGAACTTCTTGGGCCATAGACCTATTTACGGACAGGGGAGCGGAGGCAAAATGCTTCCCAAATAAAAATAGATTTAATTCCGATATCACGTATTAGCAAATAGGGAACCATAGGAAACCATATATACCATAGGAAATCTTTTGCCCCCCCCTCCCCCTCCTTCTCCAGTGTTACATGCTAATTTACGCCAATGTTTTGTCTTGGGTAATGTTTTATCCATTCTGCGAAAATTAATTCTGAGAATATTAATACTGAGAAAATTACTTTCAATCTAACTACTAGGACAAGGAATGAAAGTCTGAGATCTACAACAACATTCGCATACTAAGTGGTTAAATTATTTTAGCACAAATAATTTGAATCTTCAGTTTTTCTTGAGTATGGTCGCATTTGGGATGCATAAATTAATTCTTCTTCTTGCATCCTAAATCCTACCATATTCAATAAAACCTGAGTTCTTCATTTGCATACATATATATCAGATTCATCCATTTTTAAACGAAATTATTGGCTGGAGACTGATACAATAATTTTCTAGAGTTTTGTCATCCGTATCCCTAACCTTTTAAAAACGGCATATAAAAGATATCTTTGAAAGATCTGTTGGTTTAAGCTCTACGAAATTGTGAAAAATACAGGAAACTTGGAATTTATTCTGACAAGATGCATCAGCTTAAAATCACTGAAGAATGATCTTCAGATCTGAGGACATATGTAAAAATTAAAAAAAAAAAAAAAAATCTAATGTGATCATAGACGTATTTTACTAGGGCAAGGAGGGAGGCAATTGCCCCCTCAAAAATATTCAAAAAAATTCAGATATCACGTATTCGAAAATATTTTCTATTCATTTTGCCCCTTCAATGTTACATGGCAATTTACTCCCAATGAACGTGATTATACTCAGTGTTGTAAATCGACAACAATTAGATATTATACATTTATTTTTACCAGATTTTCATAGTTGAGACCTATATATGTGTTTGTTTGAATTGAAATTAATTTTCAAGGTGGACTCAAATTGTAAAATAGCGATTCTGAGGCTGAAACCTAAATACGGAAAATAGTATGACTTACGTCATTATAGATCTCGTTCCTCCCCCTTCCCCATTTTCGTACCTGCTTTTTCACCAACTATTCTTAGTTCTGCACAAACTTTTTAAGGTGAGCCCCTGCCTTAGGGGGTTCCGACTGTTCCCCCATAAACCCCTCCGCCCTAAAAATAAACAATGGGACCGGGCGAGTCGAGCTTTTTTTTCTTAATGAGGATTTGGTAGCGCTTTATTTTTAGGTGTTTTTGACGTTCCGGTGCTAGTTTGAAGGTTAAGGTTGTCCCCCCCCCTCCCCCAAAGATACGTTAATTGCTGTGGCGCGGGGCACGCTTTGCGAAATGCGATATCATACTATAAAAGATGGCATTTTCGCTTTCTTTTTATGTCATTTATGGATTATGTGGAGGTAAGGATACACGAAGATTAATTTTAGCGTTCTCTCAAATTCCATCTCCTGAGCATCCATTCTTATTCTTCTTCGTCTTTATTGTTAATGACGTCGTCGAGTTGCGAATGTCCTGCTTAAAAGTAAGGGAAAGCGGCCATTTTTAGAAAAAAAAGAAAAAGGAAATTCCTTGAATAGGACGGTAGGCTTCTAAGAAATCAGAATTTTCAGGTAATTTTGGTTTCTGTTTTTATTTGATGCTTGCGCACGTGCAAGACTGGAAGTGGGGCGAATAAAAAAGAAACTATTTGCAGTGGCACTATTTGCAACACCTTATACAATTGTACGTATTTAAAGGAACTTTATACGAAGACCTGTAGCTGAATTTTCACTCCTAAATTAAGCTTTTTTTCCCCTTTTTAAAAAAAATAATTATAGTCTGAGCAATAGACTGAAAAAAGTATTTCAAACGTCAAAAGCTATACGTCAAACTTATTTTTACAGTTATTTTGAATTTATTGAATTATTTTTACAGTTAATGCAGAAAACCATCCATTTGTTGCTTGATGTGCTGAATGCTGATGTTAACAAAGCACGTCTGTGGTGAATTCAGATCCTGTAGAGTGTTTGTCTTATATCCAAAGAAAGAAAATTCATTTTTCAACGCAATTTACTTATTTTTCACTCTTTCGTCATTTTTACTGCGTTGATCATTATTTAGTATTTTCAATATACTTACTCATCAATGACTTAACTTTTTGAGGCGCAACCCTTTCCCAATGCTGAAAAAAGGGCAACCGTTGTCATCGCTCGACTTAACTACCAGCAAGATGGCGGACGATCCATCGCGTGCCACAGATCTAGAGACCCTTTTTTGACGCAGCTGGCTGTGCTCGCCAGCCCTGTGTCCATTGAAATCTTTCCATGGTTTTCTGCATTAACTGTAAAAATGATTCGAAGTTTGACGTATAGCTTTTGACGTTTGAAATACTTTTTTCAGTCTACTGCCGCCTTTTTTGACGCAGCTGGCTGTGCTCGCGCACAGCCAGCTGCATCAAAAAAGGGTCTCTAGATCTGTGGCACGCGATGGATCGTCCGCCATCTTGCTGGTAGTTAAGTCGAGCGATGGCAACGGCTGCCCTTTTTTCAGCATTGGGCAATCTATCCAGCTGTTCTTGCATTCTTTCATTTTCCAGCGGATGTCAGTGCCGTTAAAAATAATCGTAACAATTTTTTTTACGGGAAATGACGTGCTAAAAAGTAAGATTCTCGTGGAGCTATGTCACCTGCAACTATTTTTATAGAAATCAAATCTATTCTTCGTGACTGGCAACAGTCAAAACGTCAGAGTTTGGTGTTCCCAGAGGGAGAACACTGCGCATTAAAGGGTTAAGGGATATCACTCCTGGGTTAAAATGAATCATAGAAAACTTATCTGTCCATTGAAAAAGGAGGGAATAATAAATAAACGGTGAATTTTTACATTCAAATGAATAGCAACGAAACAATTTTCCACTGAAATGAATATGTTAATGAGAAAAAGTATAATCAGTTTCAATCCACTGTGTTGCATGGACGAAATTTTCATTTTAAGTCGCATAATCCTTTTTGACCAACGTAAATTGTGGACCATTCACCATCGGAAATAAACAATTTCAGTATGTAGTGCCTGCCTGGGTGTCCGCAGTCTTGGTTCAAAATAAAGAAGCGTTTCGGAATTGTAAATCAAATGATACCCTTGGTGTTTGAAGAACGATCAAACGCACAATACACGATGAAAAAGCATAGCGTGTTAACATAACCAACAAAGACCTCTTGTTCAGAAATTCTTATGCTGCTAAAATCAGAATGGGTTCTGTCAGAAAACACAAACAAAAAAGAGCCTTTATTCTGCTCGGAATCTAAATGTCAGCAGCTATCCAGAGATTCGAAAAAAAAAAAAAAAAAAAGAGCGAGAGAAAATAAAATAAACTCACTCGTCAAGAACTATTCAAAAAAGCACTTCTCATAAATAAAAATCCCTATAATTCGATTATTATTTATACCCACAGGCTTAACAATGCAAGCATTGTTACGGTCTAGAAGCCTGCAACAATGCAAACGAGGGCTCGAAAGAACAGCAGGTATATTTTCGTGACACCAAGTATTATAATTTTCGAACTCCAGTTTTGCATTAAGGCATTAATGAAATCAAGAGAGAAAAAAAGTGGGGAAAGCATTTTTATATGTATGCATCAAGCTATTAGCTCGATTAAAATGAAATGATAAAAAAAAAGGTAAAATACTTGTTCTCTGCACGTACATTGGATAAATAATACAAAAGGTATATCGATGGCTTTTTTGTCATTAATGTGGCATATGGAGAATCATTTGGCTTTCATTCGAATGGAACAGACAGGCGTATAAGTTTAAAAAGAACTCTTTCCGGCGCATTTTAATGCACTGGTACATTCGTGATGGGATTCATTTTCAGTACACGACTGTTGATTTAATTTCCATCGCTAAAATTTCCTGGACACCCTAAGTCATTTGTTTAAAATTCCTTCAAAATTTGCCCCCAATTCAAAATTACACTTAACTCGCCGATAAATGTGCGTGAAAAGGTAGGAATTGTGCGTCAACAACGAAAATAAAATGCCCAATCTGAGAAAATGTTTTTCGCGGTTAGAGACTTGATTTGTTTATGCGTTTACACCAGGAAAGTGAAAATTTAAACGGTTTATTGTACAAATTTTAAAAATATCATTTCCGTGCATTGTTTTGCTTGTATTATTTGCATTATTGATTATTTGTACGCACGATAAGAACACTAATTTTAAATAGTGCTTTCAACCAGAAAAATAAAGGACTTTACACCTAAAATTTTGATAGTATATTTTTAAAGCACATTGATTTATGAACAACTGAAATAAGGTGGCCACCAACCTGGAATTATCGGAAACAGGAAAATATCGGGGAGTAACAATTTCTGGGGGAAAAAATCAGGAAATTTAGTTTAAAAAAAAGTTAAGACCTGGATCTGAATAGATGACGTTTTAACATGTAATTTGTAAAAGAGGATCTTTTATGCCCCTCTACACAAAAAGAAAAAAACCAGAAATTTTTAGTTGTGTTTAACCCCCCAGTCCTTGTTTAGTAATTTTTTTTTCTTTGTGGTATTTTAAGAGATTTTTCGGATTTTAAAATCTAGCATGTATTTCCAACATTCATATTTTCCCCCTCATAGTTTGATTCTCAATTATTACAGTTTACTTTTTCTTTAACAATAGTATTAATTTAACTGTCATCAATTCTGGGCCTCCATATTCTCTTCATTTCCTGAAATAATACTTTCAATATCTGCATCAAAAATTAGTTTAAAAAAGAAAATGTGTGAAATCGGCAATTTCATTGACTTTAAGAGAATTTTATGTTATGTCTAAAGGAAAATTAAATCTGTTAATAATATGTACCTTGTGTTCCAATTTTATTAATGTTTGATTATTTGTAAAATATAATTATAGACTTGTGATTATAATTTAATCTAAGCATTAGTTATGGGAGAGGTTATAGCTTTTCAGTTATTCTTACTCGCATTATGAAACTGCTCCTTAAAAAAACAAAATGTTCCTCAGAATTGCCACAGATACTCCTTAAATTGTTCCTCCAAGGTTAACAGCCCTGCTAATATTGTATGCTTGTCTAAGAAAAAGAGATGTGAACTCAATTTGAATTCTAATTAATCAAATTGCTGGGTTATTTCAATTCTGCTTATTTCCCAGTTTATGCGAAAGGTTAACTCGAAGTAGTATAAATATCTGGTTTCTCAAAAACCTTGTCTTATAGATGAAAACTGGTTTTACTTAGGGTGAAAGGGGGGATACTAATAGCAATCCCATATTTCAATCCTCCCAAAATATTAGAAGAGGATGACATAAGTCAGGGATGGGCAAACTACGGCCCGCGGGCCAAATCCGGCCCGCCGAAAGGTTTTATCCGGCCCGCGGATGGAATTTTAATTTGCCAGTCCGACGGAAATTGAAAGAATTTATATATCCATATTAAGAATTATGAAGATGGCTTGAAAAAAGTGCATTTTGAGTTCGAACTCAGATTTCAAGATTTCAGCGCCATTCAAACAGAATTGGATATTTTTACCACGCCTTTCAACGTAAATTGTGAAGCAGTGAGGTCAGATTTGCAGTTTGAATGAATTGAATTGCAATCTAACAATCCTCTCAAGCAGTTGTTTCTAGATATGCCAGAGTTTTACAAATCATTATCGAAAGTAAGTTTCCCAAATTTAATATCTCACGCCCAGAAAATCAGTTATGTTTGCTTCATCTTATATAGGTGAACAAGTGTTTTCAACTATGAACCTTAGAGAGAATTCTTTCAGAAGTAGACTGACAGATGAGCATTTATCCTCGTTCCTTAGAATCGGTGCATCTCACTTCGAACCTCAATATAAGGAACTTTTAAAAATGAAATCGCAATTTCATTCATCTCATTAACATATTTAAATTGTAATACTTGTATAACATTTATAAAATTTTAGAAAAATTTATCTTGCCAAACCTTTTGGCAGATAAATACCAAACTTTTTTTTCTCGATTTTTGGCCCGCGACCGAAAAGGTTTGCCCATCCCTGACATAAGTAATGATAACGATCGGAGGTTATTCGTCAGCAATGCACCTCTATTATACATAGTCAAACATAAAACTATGAAAGAATTTATGGGTGTGATTAACACTTAAAAATTGACTTTTACTGTCGGGTAAATAATTTGATTACGCTCGACAATGCTATTTCTTTATTTGAAAGAGCTCTACTAGGCTTAAGGGGAAGAAAAAAAGAATAGTGTGTGTGTGTGTGTGTGTGATGTTCGTGTAATCGCCTTCCCGACATTTAAAGATCCACCTAGCTGAATTACTGCTGGATTAAGTCGAAATAAACGCGTATTGTTTCTAGGAGCCACGCAATCCTCTTCGCTGGGATGATCTGCATAAGTACAGAGACGAGTTGAGAGAAAACACAAAAGTGGATCGTAAAAGAAAAACGCAAAACTCGGTCGTGCATGGCGCTCATAAACTCCAAATCCAGACAGTTATAATACTTTTATTTGCCTATTACCGAGGGCCACTAGAAATGAAATTTCGTGTCGGGTCCTGAAATGATGGATAATAATAAAAAAAAATATCTATATATAACTACATAAATAAGAAGCTTATTTATAACCTTATCATCGCTGACACATAAATCGGAGACATAAACGTAAAAAAATCCCTTTCCGTGCTGGCTAATTCAAAACGTATTTGTTATTATTCTTTCAACACAGAACAATACATAATCGTTCTTCGGCAGTTACAAAATGCCATCACAAAATTCATTTATTAAGGGTGATGAAGTGCAGATCGTGGTTTTAGTCTGTGCTTCTTAAGCAGATACTATATATACGGACAACCTCTCTTTAATTCTATCTGGGAGTGATGAGAAGAATTTGCAGTTTATCCGAATATGTAGCAACGTTTTGTTCAAATTACTTCCTACATAAATAAGTTCTGCGTTGTTTTGCTTAAAATTTTTTTATAGTTCTCGTATTTTTATAATTTTTTCATTCCTCATCTATACTTCATTTATTTGTAATCTAAACTATCTTCACAAAAACCGTCAGTATGATAATAGATTATTTTCGAGAGTATTTTTTTATATGGTGTAGTGCGTTTTTCAAAATGGTAAAACCACCAGTGAGAGGAGTTTTTCTTGTTTCTCTCTACGATTATTTAGTTCTTTTGTTTTGTCCCACAAAAATTTTTCTTCTCGATTTATTCCTCCCTGAATAGTTTTAAACTTCTTCCAAAAAAAACTGGATTCTCTAGAAATATGAGGTAAATCATCCAGCGTATAACGTTTTATTACGGTTAAAATCAAATATACGAGCAAGCTTTTGCTAAATTAAAAAATCTATAAATATAATCCGAGAAATCTGAAGTTAAATATTTCGGTAAAAGTACAACAATTTAATGATATTAAACATCGCTTTAAAGCAGCATATTTTGTTTAAAATTTTCTATAGATATAGTTTGAAAAAGAAATTGAAATTATAAAAAATATTTATTCCCCATAAAAGTATTATCGGAAAAGCATTTGTAGAAGTTTGTCTGGTAATCTTTATCGTTAAGCAAATTTAAATCTAGATTTCAAACATAAGCTGAAAACATTCTGTTATTTTCCCGCAGACTTCTGTATTTCTTCTATAAATTATGCATCTTCATGCATCGTTGTGTGCATCTTGGCCCTTTTAATCTCTTCTGAGGGAGACGTACAGGAAAATATTTTATTTTGAAATTGCTGCTGTGACTGGTTCGAGAGAATTTGTATATTAGTAGACAATTCAACGATGTTCTTTCCGAACTTTCGTATACACTCAAAACAACAACTCTTGGAACAAGAATTTCTTCTGATCCAGACCGAAAATCAGCTGTTGCCCGAGCCGTTTCAAGATCTACTTCAAAATGACCCTTTATGGTCAGTGGTCATTCTGTTTTGCGTGGTCAAGAATACGTAAAGCAGATTCTTTCCCCCAATATTTTATGACTCGAGCAGAAAACAGAATGTGCTGCATTGCTTTATTGGTTCTTTATTTACATCAGTAGGGGTCATTGCAATAATGGAGGCAATATAGTACTTTTTGTTTCTCGACCTGAACGTAGAAAGACATTAATGTCCCTGTTCTCTCCGCGGGAAGATCGTTTCGGGACTTCTAACGGTACATTTGCAATTACTTACCTGTTTCATCTCATGTCTTATACTTTTCCAGGGCGTACGATTGTTAAATGACTACCGTTCGGTGCATAAATAAAAAGATGTTACTGAACAGTTACTGCATCGAGCCCGTTAGCTAGCACCTTCGGCTATCTTCTGGAAATATTCTTGCATTCACTTTTCGTCATTACTCGGGCTAACTTTGTACTAGGTTACAGACCGATAGTTGTCTTTACGTGGACTGGTATGCTTTTTTCTTTTGAAACTCGTCAATTCTAAAAAGATTTCAAATGCTAAGAGACGAAGCAGGCCGTAGTATGAATTTAGGCAGTATTTGAAGAGCTTAGAAATTATGAAGTTTCATCATTAATGTTGCTTATATTTTCCTCCCCTTCACTCCAAATTAATAAACAAATTCATTGGTAAACAAAATTATCTCAATAAGCCAAGACCTATCGTTCTGTGGATGTCATGATGTATATTCATTTTAGTTCGTATTTTATCTGGATTGTAAATGGTTCATCGTATTAAGTGCATAGATCGTGCAAACTGCATGAAATGCATTGTCAGATATCTGCGATTTTGTTTAACGAAAATTGCCATTCAGTTTTTTTTTACTCGTCCCTTTTTTATTAAAAAAAGTATTGATAAACGAATTTGTATGTTTAGTTTGATTTATCTGTTTGATTGAAATATTTTTTAAAAATTACATTGCGATAACTCGTTTTATTTTAATATAAAATTTTAACATTTATTTCCAATGAATAATTACCAAATATTTTGTAAACACCTTTATCGAATCTCGCATGGGATCCACAACCTAGTTATCATTCGAGGAAAGTAAAAAAAACCTTCTTTCAGTTCCAAGTCGGACCACTGTCTACGCGTGTTCTTTTGACAGGGCTGTCTGGAGGTGAAACATAGCCGTTGCAGCATTGATTTAGGGAGTTCAACCTTCTGCAAAGTTTATTTTCAATTTCCACGAACTGATGACCCCCTGCTTTCGTCTTATATATAAAATATTCATTTCACTTCAGGAGCTATAAATCTAATCTTTTTCTTTCTATCTTCGTGAAAGGCGTGTTTCTCAAGATCCCGTCTTATTAATACGCCTAATTTATGCCCTTTATTTAAAATGCCTGTAACGTTAATTTGAAAATGAAGCTGTTTATACAAGTACGACTTCCATGAGCCTCGTACAGACAAGAATATCCAGATCAGTGATGTCGCATGCTCTATAAATCATTGCGTCGTATGAGAAATAAGCTTGGATACCTGGATGGAGATACGAAAAGTATGCAAAAGGGTATTAAAAAAAAAAAAAAAAAAAAAAAAGAAAAAGCTGAAGGAGGTGGGGGTAGTTTTAGGGAAAGAAGCAGAAATTCCAGTAGCTTTGTGACAGTGAAAGAGTACATTATCCGAATAGATTGAGATAACAACAATGTTTGTTTTTAAGTTTCTTTTTGTTTCTTTTGTAGTTTCCCCCCTAGCTCTGAAGTCTGCTCCCGAGGGGAGGGTTGTTGTTTCTAACTTGGGCCGAATAAGTCTAAGGTAATCTATTAGCTTCAAGGTCGGGTGCTTCCCCTGTTGTATTTGTTGTTGAATTCATTTTCAGAGATATTGTCAAGCATGATAATAGTTACACTCTGTATTCCAGGGTTACTGATTATATTGTATATAATTAGTAACTTTTATTGGGAAATACGCAAACCCTTCACATTGGTAATGCCTAATCCTAAATCTAGCCCAAGTACGAAGAGCCATGGTTTCATAATCATTTTCATCACTCCAATTTTAAATTATATGAAATTTCCTGACCACGAATTGACGCATACGGCAGTCGCTTCCCTCTTAACCTGGACAGATATCCAACACAAAGCATTTAAATTATGTTTATTTTTGAGCATCCAGCGGATATAAAGGATTAAGATTCTGTGAACTAAATAATTTTTCAGAAATCGCACTCAAGAGATACACATTTTTAGAGGAGAGAAGAGTGCTAATGGCATGTTTTTGAAAGATTTACTGGATATCAACGTATTTGTGTTATTGGTGATGATTTTGGGTATGCTGTTTCTAAATGTATCCAAAGTATTAGAAATGGTTGAGCATTTTCAATGCAATCGCAGGACAATTTGAAATATTCGTAAGTGTGTAATTTTTTTATTTTTAAGAATCGTTATTTGCAAGAATGGCTACAAGTTTTTAAACGTGTAAAAACAGAAACCGACTTAGTTAACATGGATGCGTTCTTTTTCTTTTTAATACATAAAACATGTAACCCTCACTATCTTACATGAATCATGGCTTAAAATGTGGAATTTCCAAAACAGAAAACTTCATTATGGAAATATTTTCATTTAATGTAACAAACTTGTGTCTGAATTTCTTATCTGTTAAAGATCGATAGTTTGCAGTTGCTTATTAGTGTTTAGTATCAAAACATCTGACAGTTCATTGAAAATTGTCAGTGTATTGCAATGAATGTAATTAATTTTGCATCATGAAGAATACAACAAGGGAAAAAAACAAAAATCGTGAGCTCAACTCTATAATCTGACATTAATGGTATTAAAAGTTACGCAATGGAAATCATTTATACCTGCCATTAATGTGTTTCTCTTTTTTAATTAAAATAATAGCAGAAGGTTTCCAAATGGTTTTTAAGAATTCCATGCCTACTAATGTGTTAATCTTTTATATTGTCCTTCGGCCAGCAGCGATGGAGGGGGCAGGTACAAGTCACGATCGTGCACAAGTCAAAATCCCATTACGTTCCTTTCGATTTCTTTTTATGTCTCGCCACCCCTTTCCAATATACGTGATAAAATTTCTTCTAAGCACGCGTTTAGATTTAATACGTTGGACGGGGAAAGTATAGGGAGGGTATGCAGCAAAAAAGTAAGATTGAAATTACGGTGAAAGAAACAATTATGATTTGCAACATTAAGAAGAGTCTTCAAAATGCGCATCATCAGGCAGAAATCACGGATCTACAAAGAAAAAATATTTATAAAAAAAAGGTGATCTGTAGGGTCCGCAGGGCACCTATGTCTTCTTACTTCGTGACTGTCACTCCTTCTATTGGTGGTCCGTGGCTCGATTGAGTTACGAGTTAGGTTATACCATTTTTGGCAATCCCTCGCTGTTCTGAAACAATAAATTCTAGACTTACTGCTCGGGTTTTTTGTTGGCATGAATATTGCAATCAAGTTTCGTGTAACTAGCTGCACTACATCATTGCTGTTCTTATTTTCTTTCTCGGCCGATTCCGCAAATGGCGAAACAATTGTAAATTTCTTATAATGTGAGACACCTTTTCTTTCTTTTACTTTGTAATTATAAATTGATTAATAGGGAAGCTTTTCTCCGCTTTCGAACCCCTTAGTTGTTATAAATGTATGTAGAATACCAGAATTTGAATTATTCAGTAAACATTTTTTTTAAATCCCCCGATAATTGAACTAACATTTTTAAGGAGTAAAATGTAATACCTTAATAACATAAAATAAATACTCGACACTGTTCACCTTTGTTATATCTTACTTCAGTTTGTGAAACAGTTTTCCTGATATATAGGTAGATCCTGTATACAACGACGTACGGGTTGAACCTAGAAAATAGTTAGCTTCATTTAGGGCTTATTTTTAATGTCCTCTATTAGGACATATTTAAGAAAACACTCTTTTCTTAAAGAAATTCTACGTAGTAATCCCTGATTCTTATGCAAAATCTTACTAGTTACCATCAAGGATTAATATTTAGTAGGTAAATGTTTACGTTTAAACATTCTTTTTTATTAATTTAGTTTTCTAAAAGCACACGGCAGAAGAAACATGGTTAGCCTAGTATTATTTATTTGCGTATTCTTATCGCACGGTTTCCAACTTCACTCACTCACATTTAGAATGGCTCTCGCTTTTCTAAAATATACGCATCTCTTTGTTTTAAAATCTTTATTAAAATTTCTCTATTTTAATAATTAATTATTAATAATAAGTAAATATGCACTAGTCAATAAAATATTCTCAGCTAATATCTTAAATAGTGTAATAATTGATTCGTATCTTCTTGTGGTTTTTGTACATCCAAATGTTATAAAAGATTTTAAACTAGTTCTCGTCCAAATGGATTGGGATTTTGTAATATGTGATTGGGAAAAGCCTGCAGTGTGATTTTGAGTTTTCTTTACATAGAGATCAGTTATAAATATCAGTGTGCGTTATTTAATGTTTCATTGCAAAATATTGTTGATAGCAACCGAAATATATAAATAAAAATAAGTTTCAAAGCTTATTGTGAGCCCAGAACACACTTTTACCGAAATGAATGTACCCCATATTTTACAGATGAACGATTATGAATAAATTTTTTAAATGATTCGAATAAAGTTCATTTTTATTCAAAGTACTTGTAAGTTGTAGTATTTAAACTTTTTTTCTTCTTTTTCATGAAACATGACCAGAACTTAAGTTTGTTTAAAATAAATCATAAATTAGTTTCGCATTAATTCAGCACAATACAATAAAACTGAACAATGGCAGCAAAACGTTTAAGGTTTGTTTCTACAAGAGGAAAATATACTTGTTTTCTGTAATCCATTTGGTCATGTACTTAGTATTGATTTTCATAAATAAATGGTTATCTCATAGGCAACAGGCTTTAATACGAACAACATAACTTTATTTTCTGATACCTTATAACATAATGATATTTTCAAAATACGATTACTGTCATATGCTGCTGATAAATCTGGAAAAGTTTGTGATTTGCCATTTTTTCCCCCAATCAGTATATTTGCAGTTTAAAAGAAAAGAAAGCTTAAGCATTGATTTTCCTTTTGTATGCAATCGGAATTTATCGCAAACATGGATGGGATATGATAATGCCGAAAGTATTTTTATGATAATCGTTTTTAGATGTAATATTTATTTACTTGTTTATTTACCTAACATCTGAAAAATTAATGTGATTAAATCGCAGTTGTTCTGTTGATGGACGACTACCTTTCAAAAGTTTGTGGGTCAATTTTATAATTTTAAAAGTACAGTGTTTGTTTCCTAAATGTCATGATGTTTAGTTAGGTCGCTTTAAAATGTTTATTTTTGAATTGAGTCAGTTAATAAGACACAAGAAATGACAGATTTGCAGAAGGTGGTTCTAAAGGAGCATTTTAAAAACAGTTAATGCAAATACTCCCCCCCCCCCCCCTCTTATCAAAGAGAAGCAAAACGGTAAAAATTACACTGAACCTTTTAGTCTGATAGCTTTATTTTTTACGACCGACACCCATTTTTTTAAGCATTTATTTTATTATTCTCGGAATTCTTGCGTTGTAGTTGCATATATGACTTTAGAAATTAAGAACTTTGTGCGATTCTAGACAAATGTTATCACAATTTGCTTTTACCATCATGTATAAATTTTTAATGCTGTTATAATTCAGTTTTAATTTTTAATGAAAGAGAGGAACAATTTTTCAAATGAAAATTTTCTTCTTGTCAATCGCATTTTAAATGAGGTCCCGAAGTTTTTTTCTTTCATTTTTACCATTAACTTCAAAACATTTTAAGGAGATTTCTGAGTTGTTTTATCAGTAACTCGCTCGTGAAGTTTGGCGGGAAGTTGGCGACGAAACTTCAAATCCATCACTGCCATAATGAAAAGATAAAAAAGAAAATCATTTTCGAAAACATCAAATGAATATATACTTTCTATATAAAAAGAAGAAAAAACTTCATTCACCTTTATCAAATTCTGCATGCACCCTTCTGCAACATGTTAACCCCCCTTCTTTATCATTACCGTCTCCCTCCTGCCTTACAGTATAAGAAATGCCAGCTTTTGTTAGGGGTTGCAAAAAGTTAATTGAATACAGGATTATAGAAGTAGGTATACAGGAATCATGGCTTTTGTATCACGCTAAAGAAAATTATCGAAAAATGGGTATGGATCAATTTCAGCTTCTTTATTTTTGATTTTTCTTTGCCCGCTTTTTCCCCCCTTGTAATTTTTTCCCTGAATTTTTCAAGACGTTTTAGGGTAATTAGTATGCAAAGCTGTTAACAACTTCTTTGTGCTGCTGAATAAAAATTTAATAAGAGATTATCCCGGCTTTCTATCAGGTTTTTGCTAAGTCTTCCCCTGTGTGTGGGGAAAAAAATTGTCAATGAAAAGCGAGTTTTGCCTCCTTTTGTCTTTTGTTATTATAAACAGACTGTGTGTGTGTGTTCTTTTGCTGGAAGTTAATATATAATGCAACCAACTTTTGCTCCAGGTAGTTTTTTGGTGTTTTAGACCTTTTTAACGGATTATCTTTCGGGCACCGTTTTTCGTAAAAGTAAAAATTTTTCGAAGTTGCAAGTGTCCCGTAATCACCTAAAAATGTTAAAAGAATGATTTTTTTTCTTTTTATTTTTTTCCGTCGGCTCTCTATCTTTTTGAGTGTATTAAGAAATTTCTTGCTGAAGTTGTCTAAATTTTTAAACACGGGTATTAAGTTCTTTTCAAAAGTTTAAAATATCTTCCAGTGTCCTCTTTAACAGTTTTTGGGAATTAATGTGCTTTTTTAAATATTAATTTAAACATAAATCTTTTTTTTTGCCGTTCTTATAATGTATTATTCAGAATTTGACGCAGGCCATGCACATCGGCGTGCGTGTATAATTACTTTCAAAACACATGCTGCAAATTACGAGTAGCTGAACACAAAGGGGCGGAGGAATGCCCCTTTATTTTTTTACGATTGCTTTTGAAATTTCGTCATCATTGATGTGTTTTAACTTTCCTGGAAGCCATGTTGAATAATATAAAGATCCAGTGGGTCCCACGAGACTTTATTATCTTAATGTTATGTTTGTTAATTTGTACCAGCGAATGAGTAGGGAATCGTCATTTTTAAATTTCTTTTTTAACATATAAAGGACTTCACCCCCCCTACTTTAATATGTCCTGAAATTATGTTCGGTGGATACGTTCATAGGGAAGGAATCAAGCCGAGAAACGTGCCTGATCTCGCAAAATGGCTGGAAGGCATTGTCTCGTCTCCCAGAACCCCTATACAGTAATGATAAAAACAATTGTCTCGTCTCGCATAAAAGCTGCAAATCCCTGTCTCATCTGGTATCCATTCCTATATGTTTATATTATGTGCGGTTTTGCATGAGAATTAGGTAGTATTTAATTATTTTGTTCCACATAAACACAAAATTAGTTCATTTACTGAATAATACATATGATACCGAATAACTGAATTGATTTTCTTGCAGAGAAAACCTTGTAGTCTTTGCAGTAAATTCCTCTGATCTTAAATATGTTTAATTTCCCCCTCCCCCCTTCGTACCAACGCTAAGGTATATACGTAAGCGCAAACCCGAAAGTTATGCTTTAAAGTTTGTTGATGTCTATCATTAGACCACCAAATTAATATGAATAATAATTATTGAATGCAGCATTTCCAGATCAAATCTCTCTCTCCCACGAGAGTTAATTCTTATTTTCTCGCCTAATGTACAAAATCTTGGTTCAAAGAGAAATCTACATTCGCGAACCGTTTCATAGATGCTCCCAGCAGTTATTAGATCCAGCGTCACCAACAGAACTCAGCTTTATTAATAGTTTTCTGGAGTTTTTTTAAATCTCTCAACTATTTTTGTCGAATCTCTTCGCAAAGCACTTTTAATAGACCATATAATAACATCCAACACGAATCATCACGTACTTTATATAGTCCAACTACCAATGGCATTCTTGCACAAAATGGCCAGGCCAACATATGATGTACAACCATGGACTGCCATCTCGACAATGCTTATTCTATCGTTCTGTATCTTTCGAAATAATGAATGGAATGTGTTTATGTCATACGAGAATGTTGCTAAATGTGTTGTATTATTCATTGTAAACCAATTGTCCGATGTGAATAGTTATTCCTGGACTCGAATCTATCGCTGCACTTATAAACTGTGTCAATTGAAATTTGTGTATGCATGGCGGAATTTGCAAGCACCGAAATCTGTGAACGCTCGGAATTCATAGCATGACTTTATGAGACGACTTTTATAAGAGGGAGCAGAGTTACTAAATTACTGCTCTTGTTTTATTAACATTGGGGGTGGGGGGAGGAATAATTTATCAGTTTATTTGTATTTAAAACAGAAAGAAAAATACCGTTTTTTGGCTTGCGATCAAAGGCAAAATTTGATTTTTACTTTTCATTTCCCAGTGAATCGATATCACTGATTTTTGTAATGTAGATTTTTTTTAAACTAGGGATATACAGGGATGAAATTCTTCAGACTTTTTCGATGTTTAAAAAAATTTCAGTTTTTTCAATTTTTTTTTTTTTTTAATTTTTGATGTTTCATTAAGGTAAAACTGTTTTTATTGTCGTATTGTAGGATAGCTTTAACAGTAGTTACACTATTTATAGTGAAATTCATAAGTATTATTATTGCTCAAATGTTGTTCGCACATTCTTTCAGAATTTTTCGTTTTTTGTCAATCTCATCCCTAGATATAAATGTTTCGAGAAGCATTATAAAACTGTTTTGTAAAAAAATGTAAATGAATAAATATAGATATTCACTTCTTTTTGAAGTTGTTTGGACTCATTTTACTGATAGGGATTATCGGAAGGACTCGGAAGCTTGAGCTTCACTTCGGAATTTGAAGAATATTTAAGGGGGACCCAAAAATGACTGAAAAACTATGATTAAACATTTCAATTTTGTTCTTAAATGCATTTTTCCCCCCATTGAGAGTTTAATTAAAGCTAGAAAAAAAATATGTATAGTGCTGGGGGAAAAAAAAAAAAAAAAAGTCATTCTCTACAACATTTGCGCGTGGAAGGCTACGGGCAATAAACGAACAGTCGTGTGGTAAGGATTCTTTTGATCGGACCTTGAGCAGTCAGAATATTGCAATGCTTTTGCCAGCAAGTATACGTTTGGAATCGCTGTTTCCTCGTAAGAGAAAATACTGTATTTTATACGGGTGCTCACAATCGTATATTATGCCTGCACATCTGGGAAAGGGGGAAGAAGGGGAGGGGAGAGAGAGGAATTCATCCCAGTGGAATAAAATAGTTGCCGATCTGTTTTCGATCCGTTTTTCTCGGATCCGACTGGCAACCGTCGAATCTGACAAGACACTGTGGGCTATTTTGTTTTGTGCCTTTTAAATAAACTTTCATTAAGCCGTGACACCTCCTAATTGGTTCCGTTGGTTGTGTGTGAGTGTTCGCAGCAAATAGCATCGTCTCGTCAGAGGAAGTCCCCCTTTAATTGAAGAACACGGCGTTGCCATCCTAATTACTTTATTGCGTAAAATCATAAGTGTTGATTAAAACGAAGACGCGGCAAGAGAAGAGAGAGAGTGAGAAACCCAAAAATAAAACCCCGCAGCCCAAAAATGTCTGCACAAGTTTTGCACTGCATTTGTTATTCTTTCACACACATATCCATTGGAGTTGTATGCGAAGATATATCCACGCCGGCACACATCCGTTTGCCCCCCCCCCCCCCCCTGCCTACCTCTCTCCCTCGCAAATGCTCGCTTTTCAGAAATATGTAATTAGATATATGAAAATTCGGGAAAATTTAATTAGAAATTAGCTGTACCCCGCCGCCAGTATTCAAATTAGAGGCAACGCACACATATACACATACTTGAAGAAAAATATAATTATCTCTTCTCTAATTTTGTGCATTAAACGATCATTAATTTTCTACTTGTGCTTTGCCTTTCTTGACGCTCGCAGGATTAATGGAAGCGCGGTGACGAAAATATATTGTTATTCTTGATTAACATACGTGCGATAGGGGTTTATAAAGTTATCTAATTAGGCACATAAATATTGGCATTTCTTATTAATAGATGAAGAGAGGTACCGGGCGTCCAATCGCGGAGCGGCGGAAAATTTTAATTTTTAGATTTTTCGAGCGCGTTTACCCCCGTCGTCTTCAGCAAAACCGAATCGATAGGGTTATTGCAATCGGTCGATCATTAGCGCCCGCCGTTTCGCGCCCGAAAATGAGCCCTGATAAATTCATGAATACCTGATTAAAAGCACACCGAGTAATCTGATAAAGTTGTTTTTACTCCCATTTACTTTATTTCCCTTCCCCCCGCGAATATCTGATAGATGGACTCTTCCCACCGGATGGTTATAATCTTTCGAATATTTTGTGTCGCTCTCCTTGACAATTGGGCCATTAATTAGAGGCGCAGAGACTGAAAACATTTTCTTGAAAACCGGGCCCAAGGATAAGGTTCTCATAATCGATCTTATGCCGATGCCTTGCCACCGCCTCTGTGTCTCGAAGTGCCAAAAGTTTCACTTTAAAATAAACAGCCTTTGTGGATATTGAAAAATCTGAAAACAGTCTGCCTGCCAATCTAGCCTGTTGCCCCCTCTTGCAGAGAGCTCAATTCCCTCCGAAATTAAAGCGGGTTGCAACCTGCCCCCCCCCCTTTCCCCTCTTAAACCGAGGAGTTACCATATTTTTCGTATATATATATATTTATTTATTTACCTTTCCTCAGGTTTGGTTGGTGTATTGCTTTTTGATTTACTTGTGCTTTAAAATCTGATCTATCAGTTACCACTTTTGCCTATTTTGATCAGATACCAGGCGTGAACTTGCAAATGTGACAAAACATGAACCTTGAACATTTTACAGACTTTCTGGACCTATGCGTTTATGTTCGTTACATCGTTAAAATAATCGTAATTAAGTTAAAATATCATTTTATCTTTCAATTTTGCTAGTATCATCGGTTACAGGTGGCAGGGGCGGCCCTAGGGTACGTTGCATCCCCATTCATGCTCTAGATCAGTGGGAATAATTGAAATGGCGCCCCTTCAAAGACGCGCTCCGATGCGATGCTTACCGGCTGTAGCTAGTGAAGTAGACTTCTTGTTGAGTCCCACGTCCACCAAGACCTTGTGCTAAAATCTAGGCCTCCTTTTCCTCTACAAATATACAATCTCAGAGGTCTTAAAAGTTCTTGGAAAGTAGCTTACTTCATACATTCTTCTTCATAAAAAAGATATCTTCGCATAACTACAGAATATAAACCGAAGGTTCTACCAAGGTTCACACACACAAACCAGAGTAGATTTTCAATATTACCAATAAGAACTTTAATGCTTGTTTTAGAGCTTGACTATCTGTTCCTATTGGATTTGATTTGCTAAAATTTTTTGTCTTTTGAACTATTGCTCAAAACATCAACGTATATCGAGGTTTTCCTTAACGTTTTAAAAAACCTCTCCTTGAATATTTCAGGTACTGGAAAGGCACTTAAAGGAATTTTTTGCAAAACCTGAACTTGAAGGACTTTTGTGTTGATGCTCTCTTAGTTACGAAAGCCTGCGAACATATCTATATTAATAAAATAAAATAAGTTAAAATAATCGGCATACGCAAATAGGATATATATATATATATATATATATATATATATATATGTATGTATAAACTGATTTTTATTTTATCGAAAGATGAATGTATTTACTATTAAGAATGAGCAGTATGAACACAGTTCTGGCCATTTAATGGGGTTGTATGTGTTCGGTTATAAGTCTCCCCCCCTCCCCCCTCTTTCATTCCTACTGTATGTGAAGCTAATACTAATATAAAAAATGTAATATAATTTTTAGTGTGCTACTTTCTCGCTCATTTTCCATTACTTTTATGCACTTTTATTTAAATTATTATTCTCACAGTACGTAATATTTTTCTTTCCTTTTTCTATTTACTTATGCATCTTCACTAATAAATATGAGTAAAGAAGTAGAAATAAGCATATTTTTTCTATTGTTTCTTAGAATTTTTTCCCCCTCCATAAATTTTAACATCTATGCTGGTCTTTTTTCCTTGAAAATAATCACATTTAGGTTAACATAGAACTGATTATTAATACAAGTTTAAAAAATAATTATTATTCTTGACATTTTTGTGCTTTCAAAAGTTAAACAGACATGCTGAATCGTAAGCTTTTTACTATAATGTAATGTTTATATATATATATATATATAAAACGTCCTTTAATCTGTAAACAGAAAATCGTAGATGTTTTTAATACACCGAATTCTGACTCCACCAGAAGTAAACAAATTTAAACCGTTTTGATTTAGGAACCGTTTGATTTTTTTTTTCTTTTCCAAATACTGTACTACTGTACCATCATTATATTTGATGCAGTGCAATAAAATAGTAATATCAAATACTATATTTAAGTTGAAACAGTTCATTTAATTGCAGTGATTGAATTTATCTGAGTTTCTGATTTTTCTATAGTAATAGTCTGTTAAAAATTAAAAAAACTTACTTTCCTCCGGGTTACATTAAATGGCAAAGTGGGGATCGGCATATGTTGTAGTCTCTGTTGTAGGACAATGCGATGGCCTTATATTGATTAGAGTTATAATAACGCTTCAGAGGCATATGAATAGCATATGCAGGAAATGTGTGACTGGGCCTCGTATATCTGGTAACACTCGCCACAAATCGATATATTGTATGCATGGTAGTAAGTTCATTTCTAACCTGTTGCAGATTGGAATTTGGAATGGCTATCGCCTCTTATAGGGTGCTAGTGTTATAATGAATTAACTTTTCTGATATTTGGACGTGATATTTCAAGATTAAATGTTTATTTATTGTGTTATTAAGTATGTTGTTATCGTTTTTGCAATGGACTTTTTGAAATGGAAAATAGTAAGCAGGAAATTTTTAAGCTTTATTTTGTCCTGGGCTGTGTTTGAACAAAGCTATTTATAAAAGTATTGTATAAATATTACTAGACAAGAATGTTATGTTTCTTTATATATACACATATAAATGTCGTATAAGAACACTATCGAAGGACTTGGTGTCTTTTTTAGCTTTCGAGTCTTTTATTTACGAAAGACCTGCAACTTTGTAATAAACTAGTAAAAAGGGTGTTGTTAGGAAGAGAAAAAAAAAATAAATAAAGGCTATTTTCTGCTAAGAAACATTGTACCGTTGGACGCAAGAATTTTTTTAAATGAATCCCTACGAAATGATTTATCCGCCTCCAGGTGCGTACCGTTAAGATGTACTCGTATTGTTAAGCACGTTCAGAAGTGGTGGGTTGAATTGAATGTGAAGGAAAGTAGAGTAATTATCTACAGACTCAAAACAGCGAAATTCTTATGATGGAACAACTATTTCGAAAAGTCTATTTTTAATTCATACTGACTCGTTTTGTTGATTACAAATTGCACATTGCTTTCCCCCTTTTTTCAGATCATTAAAATAATTTTATATAGTTTTTATGCGTATTTAATAAACATAATCTGTTTAATTGTTAGACAGAGATGTAATCATGACTCTACCAAAACTTAACGCTGAATTAAAATCCGAAAATTTATTCAAACTCTTAAAAGTTGAAAGTTTGGGATTTTTTTCCTATGTAATCTGAGAAGACGTTTTGGCTTAACATCTTAATATTAATGATTATAATTAACCCAAACAGGGAAGTAGATATACGCAGATAAATTCAGGTAGACTAAAAGTTTTTTCATGTTGGATGAGCTAAACTTAATCTATGAATCTATTATTGAAGAAAAATATATTATAATTAACAGAAATAATTATGGAGTGAAATCTCCAGAGTTGAACAACTTGCAGAAGAACGAAGCATGCCTATAACATTGAAATATGCCCCTGTAAATTGGACGGTTTTGGTGGTAACTACATTTGCCCAAATTCTCGGAGTGTACAGCAGTAGTTTACTTTATAATTTTATAAGAAAGGAAGACTTAGAAGAGAAAAAGAGTTCTTAATTAATGAACACCAAAGTTTTACAGTCTTACTTACTATGGGCGTTGTCATGAGTTAGAATCGTTCACTAACCTACAAAATAAGGCGTTCGGAAGTAAATTAACGGATATATTCATCTGAAATGTGTCAGGACTGTTTATTACCTCACTCTTAAAGGTTACTCATATTTCGTTGAGTTCCGACTCTAATTATGTCATCGATATCTCTGGAGCAATAGATGCAAGAACTCTGGATCCTTAGATTATTGCTTCCGTTAATATGAAAATCTGTTGTATATGGAGCAGACATTGAAACACTCTTTTAAATGTATTTTGTCGAATTTACCTTTTAATCGAAATCAAAATTCTGAATTAGTTGATTTGCTATCTATGGATTTTTTTTTTAGAGGGGGGAAAAAAGGTAATAAAGCCTCCTTTTTGTCTGAGGCATAGACATATATATTAAATCTTCCTTTAAAGTAGTTTATTTTTGTTATACTACTTTATTTAATTTTTTATTCTTTGAAATGTTATAATGACTTCAAAAGTTTACACTGTTCAGATCCCCCCCACCCTAAACTGAGTGATTTGCGATTTACTTATATACTAAGCTTTAATTTTAATTAATCTTCACTTGTTAAAATCTTGTTGTTTTCTGATTGAAGATAAAGGTACTCATATTTTTCTCCATTTCTTCTAATATTTGTATGTAAGAAAGATTACAAGAATTTTAATAGGAACAAATAGAACTAATTATGGTTGGGTTGTGCCTTTCATATGTTAGTGCTGCCACCTAGCGGTTTCGAGTCTAACGTAGCTTAGAAAAAGACTTGCTATTATTTTGTTTTAAAATATCTGTTCTCTTAAAGCAACTTTCATACGAAATGTGCTTTATAACAGCCAGTGGATGCTAAATTTTTACTTTGTTAAATGATTTCGAATGTTTTAAAACCTTCATTTAACATTGAACTACTCGAGTTCCATTGTGAAATGGCGACAGTCACCTGGAAAGCATGCAGATGATTTTCGGTTTTTACATGCGTTGCTGATGAATTATATGCTGATAATGTTGCTGATGATGATGAATAGAATTTACCAGCATAACATGTGCTGCTGATGGATAAGAAATATTCATTTGAGTATGTATGTCTTGAGCATTTAATTCAACCGTCATCCTGGTCTACTGGAAACAGCATGGTTTAAGTAAATGTGAAAGGTGGGTATAATCCCATCCTTTTCATCACCGTTTCCTGGCGAGAGAGACGGAGACCCCCAAGGGGGTGAGAGAGAAAGTAGGGAAGGTGGGGAGGCATTGTTACGCCACCAATTACTTTCCAACCTTTCCCTTTACATCCTCATCCTCTCTTCCCAACTTAATCCTTTCACTTTTTCCTGGCGAAATGTACTCCTCTGCGTGACTGCTGCTGCCATCTAGCGTCAACAATGCTAACCTCCCCGGCCGACCGGGGGAGAAAAAGAACGGCTGGCCAGCGCTTTGGAGAGAGGAATGATTGATAATTGAAAAATGAGAACCCAGAGCCTGTCGTGCACCCAATTTATTTTATGTCATACTCAGGGGAAACCTGCATCCTGTTGCTCTAGCATTGGGAATGATGAATGAACCTGAATTTGTTCTGGATTATACATAGAAAAGCTGGCCCAACAAAATAGTTTTGTTAATTGATGACTAATCTTTGGCGAAAGTTGGGCCAGTAAAAGAAGTAATTGAAACTGCGTTTCATTAAATGGAGAGGCGGGTTGGGAATATTTTTTTCTTTTTGAACGTGCTCAGTTAATTCAGTTTCTGTATCCCCCCCATGGAAAAAAAAGTACCTTTCTGCATTTCGTTCACGTTTATATGCATCGCTTTTTTAATTATTTCTGAGATCATGTATAATTATGTGCTACTCAATATTACGCGGAGATTTTTGTGTACATAGCAATTTCTTCCATGTCAAGATGTCATAATATCCCGCTGGCTTTTATATTGTTCCATTAAAGAGCTTTACATAGATAGCTGTTACAGGTAGACGTTATCCAGTATGGACCACGGTTCATTTTCTTGTTTTTGTTGTCTTATTAGTAGTCGATACACAGAGGGGAAAATAAAGTATTTGAAAATAAAGTATTATCATGCATTTTTGATTTATTAATCCAGGTTCAAATAATACGTGTTGATAGTCGCTTGCAGACGTTGCGAGGGGGGGGGGGGGGTTGGCTTTCAGGCTTTTATGCGTTTGACTGGGTAAAGCCCGGAGTACGTTTTTAATGAAGTAAGGAACATTTTTTCGAATAAGCCATTAATTCTTTAAGCTAGAACAGCCTATAAGTGTATTTAAATTGCATGAAAATGGTTACGTAAATCATTTTAAACAACTTTCATTCTCTTTTTGAAAAATTAAAATATAATTAACGTACAGTGACCTCGTAAGATCACTGCAGATATTTACAAGTTGAAAATCGCGATGATCGTAAATTCTTTATAAAACGTGCTAGTTAATGTCCTTTTTATTTTCTATGTATGCATTTTGCAAGTTTTTAAAATACACTTTAATATGCGATGTATCTACCGCAATCGGTATTGACGCAATTGGATTGGGGGCTCCTACTTACGGAAAAAATATGGTGCAATATATTTTATTGCAAGAATGGGACATTTTTCGCAAAATCATTTCCTACAAATTATTTTCTATCGATAAAATTTTTGTTTGACACACATTGATTAAAAAATATTTTATAGTTATTAAAACGTTTGTTTTACCTACAAATTGTGTATAATTCATGTTTAATTTTCATTCTGAAAAAAATGCCAAAGACAGTGTGTTAGTAAAGTAATTAAGAATCGTGTGTGTTATTGAATAGATTTTATTAAACGTTAAAGAAAAAAATTAATATGCCTGTGCTCAATTGGTTCTACCAACCATCTTTAGTGTAACATATGGCTCATTTAGAAGAGAATTAATCCATTGCATCATGAGGGAATACGAAAAGAAAGCCTTTATTACCAAAAGGTGAGCGTATCCATCCGGCTCTGGTGACAGCGATCGGGAAATTTGAACGTAATAAACGCTCCCGTGATAGCGACCAGGAAAATTAAGTGTACATACACGCTAAGATGCAAATTTGATTAACAAACTCACAAAAGTGGTATATTTTTATGTTGAAGACTAGTAACTTATAGATTTGAGTTTCTATTTAAGTACTTAAAGTTTCTAGTTTCAAAGTTCATGAAGTTATACAAGGTGTTTTCTCAAAACTTGTTTTTTAATTGTAACGGTTTTCTTCCAAACGAGCGATAGATTAAACAACCTTTAAGAATACAAACAAAAATTACACAGTAAAAAAGTTACGCAGTCCATTAAATTATTCGTCTGAAGATATAAGTGGGATGAAATATAATCCCATCCTTATCCTTTGCACAATATTTTAATAAGATAGTAGCTTATTGTTCAAAGCATACTGCTTATAGACATAAAATTTATGTAATTGAGCCAGTACAAAAACATCAAATGGATGTATTTTAATTGCATTAAAATTGTTTTGAAAATATAAGAAGTTATTGAATTTTGATGTTGTAAATAGCTTTATTGTCATATAAACTTATTGCAACTGGTAAGTGAAATGATTTATCGCAGTTAATATAATGCTATGGCTACTCATTTAGTCAAAGAATAAAAATAAATAACTATAGTACAAGGTTTCTTAAAGCATAATTGCTGATACTTTATCAATTTTCAGTCATTTTTAAACCTTTGAATGTTATATGTAACAAAAAATAACGCCTTTTTTTCTATTGCATTTGGGATCTTTACCGATGTGATTTATTTTAATGCGAAAAATAGGTTTTCACTTCTGAAATGACAAGAATTTCGAAATTATTTTTTTGTTCTTTGCCAATTTAGTAATAGATTCATTTTATGGAGAAATCATTTAATCAAAGTTAGGATCATTTTACTAGGGCTATATTAGCTCATTGGTTAGCATATTGTGACAAAGGTCGGGTAGAAGGTGTACGAGCTATTTGAACTTGGTGTCTGGAAAAAGTATACGCTTAAGTCTATCAGACTAAAGGATTGAACATCAATTCTTCTACAGTTGATTGGTTGAAGGTCGTCTGTGAAGGAAAATAACGTCATATCGATTTCGCCCATTGTGGTGGATATGGTCAGCTGTGATTTTCCGTACGACACATTTGGTGATGCTAGTTGCCTTCATCCTGTTCTTGAAATTGAATTTGCGTTGTCGAGTTTCCGTTGTCGAGTTTCTTACCCTTCCTGTTTTTCTATCTGGCATGCACGCGATCAGTGACTGAGATTTCTTACGACAAGGACTTTACCTGTCGTCACTTTAATATTGTGTTCATCAGTGAGATGCCGCTTTTTTACCCCTGTAAGCGTAACGTTTTCCCGATGTCGTTTCAGGCGAGGAAGACAACTGCAACAGCATCCCGTCCACCCCTAATCCTATGGTGATGCCGCAGCAGGAAGCCCTCAACCTCGAGGTTTCTCGAAACTCTTCTACCAACAATGACCAAAAGCCCCTCAACATGAAGAGGAAGACCCACGATGAGGAGAGCAGCATGTCGACGACGAAGCGACTCCTTGGTGAAGACGACAGGTTCTCGCAGAGGTCCTCCATGCCCCAAGCTCACATCAAGATCTCGAGTAACCGAGGTACGACTTCTTGTCAATTACTTTCATTTATGAAGCTACCTGTCACAGCCTCACCAATGTGAATCAACGAATTATCTCTGGCTGGTATATAGTAAAACCTCCGAAAGTTGGACGCATTCTGTTTCCCCAGAAAAGTGTCCAATTTAAGGAGGATTCCAAGTCATGGAGCTGCATGTAATTTTCTTCCTTTTCCCCCCAAAAAAGTATCTAACATAGGGAGTAGACTAAATTGGGCTGTTCCACTGTTTATGGCAATGTTCACACAGTTAGTTATCTGCTCGAGTGATTCTGTTTTCTGGGTCGTCGTAGTAAATCTGGTCTGGTTGTGTCAGTTAAGCAGATCTGCAGAGAGGACATTATACTATTGATAACTGCATGTGATACATAGATTTTTATTACTTGTGAATTTGGGGAACCCCAAGAAATGTTTCTTTTACAAGAGGGGGCTGTTCAACTGTCAAAAATGCTTGACGTCAATGAATTGCAGTTGTTCTGAGTAATATTAATGTAGCTTATCTGTTTCATTGCAGGTCCAGATGGAAGGCTACAGTCGGATGCATCATTGGCCATCAGCATGGAAGTCAACGGTATTCTCTACCAAGGCGTTCTATACGCGAATCCAAATCACAGGAACCGCCTTTAACAACAAATGGACAGACTTAGGTGTCTCAACCTCTCGTGCCTTTTTATAAAAAGAAAAACAAACAAAATATCCGAACTTAATCAAGACCACGTTTTTTCTTGGACTTGGTGATGATGCAGCTTTATTTTGCCAAATTTTCTTTCTCTCTCTGTGGACGAAATCAGACTGTGAGTGAACTTCTTTTCTTCAATTGTCTGACTGTCTGTTCTTCGCCAAGCAGACTCTTTACTGCGAAAAATAAAATGTTTCAAAACGTCGCTCCGATTTCTCCTGGTTCTTCTGAAGGATTTGCGCTAGCAGCTATGAAAATGAATTTTTAAAAAAATTCAGCACCTTCACACAAGTAAGCATCATGGGGGAAAAAATGGTTCATTTCATACCTTGCAGACTGTTTCAGCTTTTACTTATTCTCACTGTATTAAAAAGAAAACAAATCAAGAAATTTCATGTCAATATAGTCTGTATAATATAAATAAACTGTCATGCATGTTGTTATACTTGCAGAGATGATAGTATTATTATTGATTAAAAAAATTATGTGCTACTTTTTAGTGATTTAGCATGTGTGATAAAAGAAAATGAGGGGAAGTAATTAGATTTGTACAGTTTAAACTTTGAGATCAGAAAATTGACACTATGTGGCCAGTGATCTCAATATTACAGTTTTATAAACTTTTATATGATAAAAGAATATCTTTCTTTCACTATAAATTTTTGTTAAAAGTTGTTTTAAATCTGCATGTATATGTAGCATGTGAAATTGCACATATTTAAAGTCTTTTTTTATTATTTATTAGATCATCATGCACTTGTTATAAATTCAATATATAATATTTGAAATGTTTTTCATGTTTCAATCAGTATAAAACCTAATAGTCTCTGAAAGATAGAATTTTAAAGTTGTTTCACCACAACAGAATGTGGAAATGCTGAACATGTGATCAAAATTTGAAATGTATTTTCAATGTATCAAATTGATTTGTTGAATGCAATAATTATTTTTAATTTTAGTCATTTCTGCACTTGTTCTGAAGCGCTTTTAGTTTTAAAAAATGCTTTTTAAGATCATACTTTTTTTGTAATTCATCAACGTTTTTTAACATTGACTTCTGGGCTGCAGTACTTTGAATAGAACTACTTCATTAATTAAATAACTTCTATTGATTTTTTATTGTATTGAAATGCTTGTTATATTTAATATTGTTGAAGTAGGAATTTTCTTTTTAATTCTTTAGATCGGAAATATATTTAATTGCAATAGAAAACATAATGTGAGAAATGTAATTAAAACTTATGACTATGTGATGCTTTAAATTGCATTCCAGGTTCTTGGTTAAATGAAAATTAAGTATTTTATACAAATGAATATTTTAAATTATTCACTTTGACTTACTTTTTGCCTCATTTTTATTGTTAACTTGTATTTTGATTGCTTTTGGAACTTTTTTTTTTCTTCTTATTTTTGGCATAGGCTGCTCATCATTGGTTGATAATTTCCTATTAGTTCCTTGTGTATTTATTATGTGATGTTTAGCATAAACTGCGAATTTTCAGAAAGAATGTGCACATGTGAGTATGTAGTAAGCTGTACAGATACTCAGGGAAATTTTTATTTCTGTCAAGTTTCTTTATAATCTGTGCAGCCTGTGTGTTATGTGTTAGCATTTTATCTTCATTTTATGACAGGCATGAACAAGCAATCAGATTTGAAAATTTTATGCTTTTTAAGTCATAGTCCTGTTTGACAGTTTCATTGAAATTAAACACAAGTAATTCTTGCTTTACATGACATAATGTGGCTTTTTATACCTGTGGAATATCATCACAAAACTTTGACATGATATACACCTATAATCAGACATGCAGTGCCAATAGCTTATTACTTCTATACTAAATGCTACTTTCACCATCAATAATTAAACGCCTTTTAAATGAACATAGCTAACGTTTATGTTACACGACGTATAAGTTATTTTATGCTCATGGATTATTTATAGTAAAACTTTGACTTACTGAACCTGTATTCAAAGACAGTATGTCAATATTATACATGCTTCTATAATGGATGCTGTTATATTTTCGAATCAGTATAATATTTAATTATGTCCACGATTAACATTTATTTCAGTATTCAACGTTTTCATGTGTGAGCACACACACACAAAATGAAAAATTCATATAATGAATTTCTATTACAACTCGTAATAGAAATAGCCTCATATAACTCATTGTAATTAGAAGTGTTTATTGATTTTTCAAACATAACTATGAAATTGCTATTGGGCAAAAACAGATTTTTTTTTTTTTTTGACTGTTTGTAATTTTATAATTGAATAACAAATTAAATATGGATTTTTAGAATTTCAGAAGGATTTTATTAATGATTTTTACTATTTTGTATTTCAAAAGAAAATTATTTCTCGTTTAAATCTATTGAACTTCTAAATTTATGATGAAAGGTTGAAATATGTTTACAAGATTACTTGGCATAAATATTAACTATTATAATTATTTAATAAGTACATTTAATGGCACTGTTTTATAAAACACATTTTAAAATAAATATCATGGAACCATTCTATATGAGTTTGTATTGGAGATAAGAGAGCCTCACCCTGGGTGCAAATTCTTTGTAAAAAGAATTTTTGTTATGATTCATTGTTTTGTGCAAAATAAACAACTTTTTAAAAGAAAAAACGAGTTGTTCATAATTTGTTTGGCACTGTAGTGTACAGCTACCCAATTTCTAAACGCTTTTGTAAATATTAATAATTATAAAATATCATCTCTTGCTGAAGGGAGGACTGCTAAGAGGAATTACGAATGTCGAAAGACTAACTTCACAAAAACATTAATGTAAAATAGATTTTTGAATTCTAGGTGTTTCCCTACCCCACAAATCTGCAGTATCAAATTCTGTTAGGTAATATTCTAGGAATTTAAATTTATGACATTTTGTGTGTATATTTTTAGTTTATTTTAAATTGCATTTTATAGTTAGTTATTTCTTTGAATATATTTACATTATATTACAAAGAGTAGTAGGTATGTAAAATTTTAAAATAAAAATTATTAGAGTGATAAGCATAATCAAAGTTCATGCCTGTACATTATTGTTGTTTGTCCATTTAGTGTTTTATGAATCTATAAAAATTTCAACTAAAAAAAAAATTAGTATGTAGCAATACTTTTGGTTACATTTAAAATACTTAAATCAATGTCAAGACAGAATAAATGATCTCATTACATTTTCAAATGAACTCTAAATGGATTTTCAACAATTTACTTTAGTTTTCTGTTTTCACACTATCAAACTTGATTATTCTATGAGGAATTATTTAAAGTTTTAGAGCTTAATAAAACAGTGAATTTGTGGGCATTTTGTTTTTGTGCTGTTTTGTCCTGTTTTACATGGCATTTCTTCTGATTGTATTGTAAGTAGTGTGGCATAAAAAACAAAAAAAATTAGGTCTCTTATGAGGAGATCTAGATATCTGTTGCAATACTGCATACCTCTCTTTAGTGTAATATTTATTTAGTTAGGGGGTTGTGCTGGCATTATTTCATTTCAAAGAGCATTTTGTGTTTCTCATGTTTTCATTGTGTTTTGTCTCTGGTTCTCAAGAATAAATTTAACGCGCAAAGTATTTATTGTTAAATTATATGCAGTGACAAAACTGACTGAGTTGTCTGTACCTGACTAAAATTGTTTTGAGTTGTATATTAAACTGTACATAATTATGAGGAAGTACATTAAGAATGCAAGTATATATTAGCAAAAGTTCTTCAAAAAGTCTACATTTTCTTTCTGTAATTACAATAATGATTTATTTATTGTAATACTTTTTTTTTCAGCTAAGCAAATTCAAAATAATTCATGTTATGTTAGATAACAAATACAAATTAGTATTCAAAATTAATTCCTTTATTTTGTCTGGATGCAAATGTGACATTTATTGCCAAATATTTCTGAACAGTTAAATTAGAACAGCTTAATAATTTTTGCATAATAATTTTAAAACAATTTAATAATTTTTGCTGTGATGTTTTTTAAAACTTATTTCAAATGTTTTGAAACACTTAAAGGTCAATACCTCCTAATTATGCGGCTAGCAAATAGCTGCTCATTAGTGCTTGGTTTTAAAAATACAGTTAATAGAAAATAATATTTTAAAAAAAGAAAAGAAAACTCGGGGGGGGGGGATATTTGAAGTGCATTTCTAATGCAAAATCTACTTCAGAAGGTGTATCAACATCAGTGAAGTTTTAGGCACACACACACAAAAAAAAAGATTATTCAGAAGCAAAATGGCTTTAAATGGAGTTTCAGAAATTCCATTGAAACCTTATTTATGAGGAAAATCTCTTGAAATTATTTCTTGAGAAGCACTGGCATGGGCTGTATATTTAATACATTCTCTTTTTACTTTAATGGTATTCTCTCACTTTTTCTTACTGAAACACAATTCCTATTACTTCATTGTTATGACTGATGTTTGAATCGGTGCAAAATAAAATGTGTATAAAAAATAATGCATTTGTTGTCTGTAACCAATGCACTGATAAATTTGTACAGTTACATTACAGCATTTGCTGTGCCGACGCATTGCTGCAAATGAAAACAATGTGAAGCTTGTAACTTTTGTAAAGTGTTTTCATTTTTTAATTTATAGCACTTGATGTTTTAATATCATTCACGTTGTACAAAACACTGATTTTAAAGTTTATCATCAGAAAAATCATCTTGTCTTGTTTGTGTTATATGTACTTACTTCATTCTTTTAATTTAATCTCTTGTTAATTAAGTTATTTGTTTATATAATAGCTAGATTTTTTTTATTTTTCATTTCACATCTAATAATTGGTCATTATTCCAAACACTATGCAATTTCTTGTTGTCTGGACTTCGTGATGTAAGCATCGGCTATGAAATTAACAGTGTGGACACACGTGCGCATTTTCAAAATTGAAATAATTTTGATATCAATTTTAGCAATGATTCATGTAGTGAGTAATATAAAGAATTGTTATAAAATAGTTTAAAGATCATTTGTCAAATAAGCATTCAAATTTTATTTATTTTTTTGTTTCTATAATAACTCTTGCCTCTAGCTTCATCAGATTGTAACATTATAGTCAAAAGCCGATTAAAATGCTATTTAATTAACTGAAGATTAATTTTATGTACTAAATTCTTATCAGCTCATCCTTGCATTCAAGGAATTTTTCAAAATGACGGATCTGTTTATTATATTTAAATTTAAAAATATAAATATCTGCTACAGAACAACGGGTTTGCCGTCATTTTTTTAAAGTAAATATATAACTATTTCTTGATTCAGGGACTTGTTACAATATTAATATATGTACGTTAATCACATTCGATAATATTAACACAATTTTTAGAATAATTTCTTGTTGACTTTTCCTTTATTGTAAAAAAATGGAAAGCATTTGTGGTCCACATCTCTAAATTCATTTCTATGCATACTCATTTAAATTAGTAACTTTAGCATGCATTCTCTTAACTGAACGTTAAAGATTTACAACTGTATATAAGAAAAAGGAATATCACCCTATGCTCTAAACCTTCATAATGCTTCATGACTATCATCTTGATGGTCTCTGAGACATGTCCGTCCATCTGTAAAATGTTCTGCGCATCCATTGAAAACCATTACCATTGTGTTCTAGAAGGCATCGTAGATCATGCAACGGCGGCCTAAGCGAACAATCTAAATGGCATTGTATTTAGAACATTTTTTCACCTATACCATTCATGTATTGCCATGGCCGTATATTTGGTGCTTCCCCGATTTCCATCACTCGTTCTAAGAACAAGAACTTTGGATTTTTCGAAGCTTAAGCATACTGTACTGAAGGATAACGCTTCAATTCTGTATGTCTGTATGTAAGCATTTGTACATGTCAGCCATCTTCTCTCTTTTTTTTTTTTTTTCGGTCGTCAAGTGTTATAATTGAAGTTTTAGCTCTGATCGATTGTCAACTTTTATGAATTCATGTAAAATGTACTTCAGCTTGTAAATTAAAATGTTTCCTTTTCTCATATTTTATGGTGTGATTAATTTGTCTCTCTTCGTTACTGCAAGCTATGTTATTTCATAAAAAGTATTTCCAGATATTTATACAGTCGTATCTCGCGGGCGGTTCAGGTTGAAAATTTTCATATTCTTCGTTATCATCATCGATTTTATTGACTTCGGAGTGTTAAAGAAATTTTTTCAAGGAATAGCTGAGCTGTGGAGGTGGAAGTCAATAGAAATTTTATAAATCAAAAAGGCATTTTTCTGTGTAACCGGGGTTTACTCATTAAAAGCGGGTTAGTTAAATGCGAGTTTTCGCTAAATCAGGCCTCGTTATAAACGAGTTCGACTGTATATGCTATTTTAAATAATTATTCTACCAAAAATTGAACGGAACCAATCATTAGTAATAAGCAGGGGCCAGGGTTGACAAAAGTTGTAAAATCTTAAATAAACTCATCTGTGTGGCCCTGTCAAAGAACTGTTTATGTTGTTAATACTATACTATGATATACTGAATCACGGAAAAAAGCGCACCGGAAAAAAGCGCACGGTAAAAAGCGCACCGGAAAAAAGCGCACCGGAAAAAAACGCACAATATTGAATGGGTTTGTATTTTGTGAAGAGAAGAGGGGGGGGGATGAATTAAAAAAGATGTGAGGAACAAGTGGGCGTCCAAAAGGGCGTAAACAGAGGTATATTAGTGTATTTTGTATTTATCTCTGTTGAAAATTGTCATTCGGACAACATTTCCAAGAACAGTGGCCGGATTTGTAAGTATATAGTATGACTCTCCTACACTCTACAGAAGACCCTACAGATTCTACAGACATGGGCGCCGGCAGCATAGGGCAAGTGGGGGGGCAATGCCCCCCCCCCTGGATTTTTGTATGCAGTGTTTTCCTTTGCTTTTTTGCTCTTTCCAACATGGTAACCCAACATGGAAGTAGTCTTTGCCCGCCCCTTGAGTAGTCTTTGCCCCCCGCCCCCCCTGGGAAATATTCTGCCGGCGCCCATGTCTACAGAAATTTCTTGTTCCAGATTAAAGAATAAATAGAAAATAAACAAAGGAGTAATAATAACATTAATACTAATTTCAGCGTTTTCTCAATAAACTGATTGTTCAATTTGTTTGCATTCTTAATACAAAGTCCAGAACTAGTGATTCAGTAAAAAATTACATCAGTTTCGAAAAATGTAAATACCATCTCTCACCCAACAGACAACCCTAAAAATAGAATTTAAAACTCTCACAGATTTAACATGTACGTTCTCTGTAATATGTTATCACATTCAGTCTGATTTGTAATCAGCTACATGGCTTATTATTACTGGTTTTCTTTTTATAAATGCAAGAGTTTATTCTGAGTCATGCTAATTTATCTTCTTAACTCTTTGGTTTTAAGTAATAATTCTTAGAATGAATGATTTATATGTATATAAATATTTTTATTTTGAAAGTATTTAATTTAAATATTACTACTTTTTTTAGACATGCTTTTTTTCAGAATTAAATTATGGTATTAATAAATCAATTTTTAAAAAACTTCCTAAAAAAACACTTTTTAAATCAAATGTTATTATAAGTGCAATGTTTTTAAACAAATTTTCATTTCTAAATTCTAAAAGAAAAACCCTTTTTAAAGGAAACTGGCTAAAAATGATTTAAAACTCATTTCTTAAAATGTAAAATATCGGCTATATATAACTGTAATTAAAATTACTTTTTAATTATTTTTGTTGGAATAGTTTTAATAATTATATTTTTACCATTATTAGTATTGCAAAGCCTATTCCCCCTCACCAACTTTGTTTAAATATATATGCAAGCCTTTTTATGAGAAAAACTGAAACTTTCTACATCACCTCATTAATGTACAGAGGCATATTTTAGTTGGAAATTTTTGTAAGAGGGCTTTATAAAAATTAAAAGTTTGTATTTGTTTATATTTAATCTCCTGAAAGTTTTAATTCGCCACAATAAAATAACTTTATAATTAATTCTATATGTATAAGGTCAATATATAAAGAAGTATATCCTAGGTCAGTGTTTTTTAGGAACCCTCTATAATAGGGATTGAAAGTGATTATGATTTTTATTTAATATTAAAATATTAAAATTTTACTTGCTGTGTAAATTATCAAGAAAGTTATTTTTGTTTTGTGGTTAAGGCAGATTTACACGAAGCATGTCTGCTTAATTAGGGTATGCCTTGGGCGGAGGACTTTTTGAGGGGTTCTGACGCGTCTGGAGAAACAGCCGTGCGGTAGGCAGGAACTCTAGAGCTATACACTTCAGCCGTTTACCAAATTGTTATGAAATTAGTAAAAAAAGTATTTATACTATAATGCAAAAGGTCAAAATATATTTTTTTAAAGCTTTATAAGTTAAATTTATATCTTCTAAAGCTCTTTCTGTACTTTACAAAACTCAGTAAACTCTAAAACTTTAAAAAGAAATTGCTGAAAGAAGCAAGAATGACGATATAGAGAAAACTAAATGGATAAGTTATCGAATATTGAACTTCATATATGAAAAAAATACAGCAAGAAGGAAAAAATATCTGTTAAAACAGTTATTATAACTTGATGTAAAACTGTGAGAACAACTCAATTAAGAAAGGGGAAAATGTCATTAACTTTTGTTCACCAAATAAAACTTTTTTTTTTCATAAAATATCTTGTATTGCATTGAAAAATAAAACACGCAAAAAAAATATATATTTTTTAAAGAAACCCTAATATTTAGAAATAATTTAAAACCAGTACAGCAGATTGGAAATGAGAAAAATTGTTTAAACCAAGCGCTTAAAAAGTAACCCTGTTTAAATTAAGCAACCTTGACAGTGAACTTTTAAAAAAATATTTTATCAAGACACAGACTGGAGTTCCTTTTCGCATTTTAAATGGAACAGTTAAAATGACCCGTTAAACAAATGTTTAAAAAAAAAAGATTTTGAAACGAAGTTTGGAGGTGGGACACATGCCCCCCCCCTCCCCCCCCACACACAGAGATTGTCATGCTGTTTGTTTTAGATTTTTAAACAAATTATTGTTTAACTGATTTTGGTACGAAATTGGGGGGGGCATAGGGAGATACGTGCCCCCCCAATCATTTCAGCACTACCATAGATTTTCCCCTATTTGTTTTGATAAAAATGATTTCATCCATTCTGTAGATGTATTCGGATATTTCCTTCGGAAGAAGGACCCCTTCACCCATCGCAACCCCCGTTTTAAAACCCCGAGTTTTAGTGACCGGATGTGTTATCCGTCATTCATCAACCCGCGACGAAGAAAGAGAGTATATTCCTTCACACTGCCTACCCTCTTCTCCCGTGGGCTATTTCTGATAACACACAGTTCTTTCTTTGTGCTTCTTGGAAAAACGTGAACGTGACCTTGACAACTCAGTACTCAATTGTGAATGACCTCACCTCCCTCCAGTATTTAACTGAAGGCTAAGTGAAAATACAAGTGTTTCTATTGGGGGGGGGGGCATTCAGAGTATGAAGCATGTTAGTGAAAAAATGATACAAAAAAAATCAAATACAAAAAAATTCACTTCACCAAAAGGCGCTCTTTCGGATGCCCACTCCTTCCTTACACCCCCCCCCCCCCACACACACACACACATACTCATCCAAAAAAATAAAACCCTTCAATATTGTGCGCTTTTTTCCGGGTGCGCTTTTTTCCGGGACGCTTTTTTCCGGTGCGCTTTTTTCCGCTCACCGATATACTATACGTACCGATAGCCACAAACGATATTTATTTACGGCACGAACTGACAGTCAAACCAATATCGTAAATACCTTTAGGAAAAAAAAAATTGCTTTCAACCCCCTTTTTTTTAAATTTAACCGAGAAAATGAGATCTTTGGCTGCGTACTGATAAGGAAAGAAAATTTCATATTAGTAATACATCACAGGCCATTACACATGTAATAAATAATTATTTGACATCGTAATTATTTTTTTTAAAGATAAACAGAGTTCCCAAACGCCACCTACAGAGATTGTAATTGTACTCGGCTGCTGGGCGTTGTGGTTTGCCATAATCAATTCTACAATGCGCTCGATTCTAACGGACTTACCGAATGCATTTTGATTTGAAGAAGCAGATTGTATTGCATTAAGTTAAAAATACATGCAATATATAATTTGTTTAAAATTGATTATTCGTAGGAAATGGACATAGCCAAGGGGGGGGGGGTGTCTACGGGAACTGGGCTCCTCCCGGAATTTGGATTTTTGCTAATTCAGGGAAGAAGCTTTGCTCTACAATCCTGAGCTTGACTTGAGCAGCTTTTTTTGAGAAAATTACTCAAAGGTTTGGCGATGATGGAATTATTTTTTACGAATTTCCTGAAATATCCGGTTAATCCGACGAAACTGAAATTTAGTATATCGTGGTTCCCCGGAAAGTGTTGTTCTACCAAAAATTGAACGGAATCAATCATTAGCAATAAGCAGGGGCCAGGGTTGACAAAAGTTGTAAAATCTTAAATAAACTCATCTGTGTGGCCCTGTCAAAGAGCTGTTTATGTTGTTAATACTATACTATGATATACTATACGTACCGATAGCCACGAACAATATTTATTTACGGCACGAACTGACAGGTAAACCAATATCGTAAATACCTTTAAGGAAAAAAAAATTGCTTTCAATTACTCAAAGGTTTGGCGATGATGGAATTATTTTTTACGAATTTCCTGAAATATCCGGTTAATCCGACGAAACTGAAATTTAATATATCGTGGTTCCCCGGAAAGTGTTGAACAGCGTTGATTTTATTCGATGATGATGGGTACAAGTTATCGCTGACAATTTTATAACCGAGGAACTCCGAGGAGTCGATCAAAGACGATACCATCTTACGTTTGAGAAAATGCGCTTTTTTTAACCCTTTAACGCGCAGTGATCCCGCTCTGGGATCACCAAACTCTGACGTTTTGACTGTTGCCAGTCAAGACAAATAGATTTGATTTCTATAAAAATAGTTGCGAGTAACCTAGCTCCATGAGAATCCTTTACTTTTTAGCACGTTCATTTCCCGTAAAAAATTGTCACGGTTATTTTTAAGAGCACTGACACCTGCTGAAAAATGGAGATGACACTGCTGAAAAGGACGACAGGCTGTGCGAAAGATAGCCCAATGTCTGAAAAAAGGGCCTAATTGGCACGCGTTGACGTTCATCGTCGCCATCTTGCGTAGTTAAGTGGAGCGATGCAACGGCTGCCCTGTTCGCATGGGAAAGGGTTGCGCCTCAAAGGGTTAAAGTTAAATTTCAAACATAGTCGGCAGCTGTTTGCAACGAGTTCCAATTTTTCACTACTCTTTGCCTTATTTTGAGGAAGGAATTATGAGGTCGTCCACGTAGATGGCCCCCCAATGTCACCTTTATCTGCTAATGAACATTTAATGGTAAACGTATTTTTGGGACATACTGGGAAAATTGGTCATCCCGAACGAGCATTTTAAATATTCGTGCAGATTCCCGTGAGTGACGAAAGAAATGAATTTTGCGGAAGCTTCGTCTACATTTCCGTGGAAGAACCCATTTCTGAGGTTGAGAGTACTCTAACTGAAAGGAATGAGTCTATTATGTCTTCAATCACCAAAAGTGAATAATTTTCGCGAACGTTTTTAAGTTGTCTGTAGTCGATGCAAAGACGATAGGAATTATCTTTCCTTTGACTAGGACTATAGGAGAAGAGAAATCGGACGAGGTTCAGCGAATGATCTCTTCATGAAGCCATTCTACTATTTGGTTTTCAACTATCTTCTATCCGACTCGTGGTAATCGGAGGGGCGGAGCAGATGGGAATACCATCAATAAGGAGGATTTTCATGTGTTCATCAACAGCCTCAGGTTTGTGAGAGATGTAACTTTGAATCAAAAACAATCTTTTGATCAGTAGTATGACTTTGATCAAATTCGGAGTCTTAGACAGTCATGGGCGCCCATAAGGTGCCCCAAGATAAGGCACTTGCCCCCACCCCGTAGAGTTTTAGGTTAATGTCTCATGATGTAAACAAATGGCAAAACCAGAACTAAATTTGTTATAAGTCTGAAATTTGACCCTCTCTAGAAAAATTCATATGACCGCCCATGTCGACAGCATTAACTGAACTGATCAAAAAAGCTTTTGAATCGTTTGATGCAGTATGAACGAAGTTCCAGTTGTCGAAGCTATGAGGGTACTTCGATGAATGAAGTTTGCGCCGATAATAAAGTCAAAACTGATAGAATCAAGAACTCAAGTATAACAAAAATATCGCCCGGAAATCTTGAGCCATCAGGCGTCTCTGTAGCTGTACAGAGTTTTGGATTCCATGGAACGATTTTCTCACTACCAGTATCAATGAGGGTACCAGTCATCAGTATCATTGAGGGTCACTACCAGTATCAATGCTAAATTCTCAGTACGAAGCGTGACATCCTTAAGCATACGATGATGGTTACCTCTTCCTATCATGTTGAAGTCTGAAGATTTATTGGTCCTTTCCCTTTCTATGAAAGTGTTTCATTTGAAAAGCGATCGTCGTCACAAGACTTTTGAAAAGCGTCAACAACGAACCAATGATGTTAAACACTCGAAAAAATTATCAATTAACCAAATACACTGAGCGCTAATACTAACAATAAACCTGTATGCTTTATGCAACTTTCAGAAAAAAGTCAAGAGCACAAAAATTGCCTTTAAAAATGGGTCGAAGAGTTACCTGTTTAGGGAAATATTGCAAAATTCCGTAAGGTTAGCATTTTCACTGAGTGTTTCGTAACTCGTAGGTATATTATTTGTAAAAGTTCACAGTAAAACTTGTAAAAAGGCATTTTAAACTTTTTCGATTGTCTACCGCAATTAAATTCTTTGTAAAGCTGTCCAAAAGTTGCTTAATTTCCTAAAAGAGCAGCCTTAAGTGTTCTATACTCTAAACTGCGGTGGCCAAACCGAAAACATTTGAAGCATTATTCCGTTTTCCTCTCTTGTTCCGCATCCTCTGTTTTTGTGGGGGGTGAAATTCTTAAACATAGGTGAAAAATCTGGAGTGACTCCACTCGATTTTCCGAACACTTACGATTAAGATCATTACCAACCATTTAAATAAATTTTAATCGATGAATAATTCAAACATACATACCAAATTGAAGCTCAATCGAATGTGCCGTTTAAACGCTAGCTCACTTTCAAGAATTTCTCCCCATAGGCCATAATATAAAAGAAATCTTTGTCGTAGCCCTGTAGAAAAACTATAAGTCCTATGCACATCAAAATCAATACCGGTCTTACGATGTTGGTTTATAACATGTATACCCAATTTGAGCTCAATCGAATGTAAAGTTTAAACGCTAGCGCACTTTCAAGAATTTTCTCCCATAGGCCATAATGTAAAAGAAATCTTTGTTGTAGCCCTGTAGAAAAACAGTAAGACCTATACACATCAAAATCAATACCGGTCTTACGATGGTGTTTTATAACATATCTACCCAATATGAGTTCAATCGAATGTACCGTTTAAACGCTAACTCACTTTCAAGAATTTCCCCCCATAGGCTATAGTATAAAAGAAATCTTTGTCGTAGCCCTATAGAAAAATTATAGTCAATAGAAAAATTATAAGTCCTATACACACCAAAATCAATACCGGTCTTGCGATGGTGGTTTATAACATATATACCAGGGATGGGCAAACTTTTTCGGTCGCGGGCCAAAAATCGAAAAAAAAAAAAAAAAAGTTTGGCGGGCCAAGATAAATTTTTTAAAAACAATATACAAGTATTACAATTTAAATAGGTTAATGAGATGAAGGAAATTGCGATTTCATTTTTAAAAGTTCCTTATATTGAGGTTCGAAGTGAGATGCACCGATTCCAAGGAACGAGGCTCAATGCTCATCTGCCAGTCTACTTCTGAAAGAATTCTTTCTGAGGTTCATAGTTGAAAGCACTTGTTCTCCTATATAAGATGAAGCAAACATAGCACTGATTTTCTGGGCGTGAGATATTAAAATTCGGGAAGCTTACTTTCGATAGTGATTTGTAAAATTTCTAACTTTGGCATATTTAGAAACAACTGCTTGAGAGGATTGTTAGATTGCAATTCAATTCATTCAAGCTGCAAATCGGACCTCACTGCTTCACAATTTACGTTGAAAGGCATAGTAAAAATATCCAATTCTATTTGAATGGCACTGAAATCTTGAAATCTGCGTTCGAACGCAAAGTGCACTTTTTTCAAGCCAGCTTCATAATTCTTAATATGGATTTATAATATATAAATATACATATTCTTTCAACTTCCGTCGGACCGGCAAATTAAAATTCCATCCGCGGGCCGGATTTGGTCCGCAGGCTGTAGTATGCCCATCCCTGATATATACCCAATTTCAGCTCAATCGAATGCCCGTTTAGGAGCTATCGTGTTCACTCTAGAGGTGGGGAAAACCGTTATTTTCAAAGAACAGTTGTTCACCGTGCCCGTTCTTTTTTAAAGAACAGTTCTTTTTCCTGTTCTTTTGAGAACAGGTTCTTTGATTTATGGTAGCTTTATTATGACTATTTTATTCAATTTAAAAATGAAAATATACGTCTTTTTAACATGTACTATACTTTAGTACAATTGTAAAACCCGCAGTGGTCTGGGCACTAAACTCCGTTGCCATAAGAACACGAAAAGTGAAGCAGCATCCGGATTGGCCAGTGCTTGGGAGGGTCAACTACCTCTCGGCTCGACTGCTGTGGGACCGTGTGCCCTAATGGGAGCTGGTGCACGTAAAATCCGCCGTGGCTTCAATGTCCTCCAAATTGTAAAACGATACCTCTGGGGGTGCCGATTTCAGGGGGTGGGTCCCTCCTCTGGAATTGGTTCAAAATTAGGGGACCCCAAGCTGAGTCGGAGTTCCTCCCACTGGGGCTCATTAAAATGGAAGCAGCCCCTTCCGCCCATCGCCTGCCTATTTGAGGGATCTGGCACCGCCACGCGGGTTGCCAGAGGGCATTAGCAACAACAACAACAATTGTAAAATGTTTAAAAAAAACTTTGCAACCAACATTCTGGCTTTCTTCAATCAAGTATGTTAACAGTAATTATTTGTAAAAATATTTTAATGGCAGCTGTCGTCAAAAAAGGATCTCTAGATCTGTGGCACGCGATAAACGTTTCGATCGTCCGCCCTCTTGCTAGTAGTTAAGTCGAGCGATGGCAACGGCCGCTCTTTTTTCAGCATTGGGAAATGGTTGCGCCTTAAAGGGTAAAAAAGTACATGCTCCAGCTTAAAAATTAAAGACTCCGTTTAAAAAGCTGTAAGTATCGGGCTCCAGATCAAAAATAATACGCGTGTATGTCGATTGCTTCGACTACGATTTAAGAAAATGAATACGACTTTGGCATATAAAATTACATGGCTTCCAACCAGGCCCATACCTAGAAAATAATTTCGGAGTCGGGGAGCATCGTATATCGGGATAAAATTTTCAGGATATATCCCCCACACCCAATTTCTGTCTAATTTAGCAAGATTAATTTTTTTTTTATTACTGCACAAGCATTTCGTTCATTTATACATCACTGCATTTCATACCCCTCACCATGGGCGCCGGCAGAATATTTCTCAGGGGGGGCAAAGACTACTTCAACGTATAGTTACCATGTTGGAAAGAGCAAAAAAGCAAAGGATAACACTGCATACAAAAATCCAGGGGGAGGGGGCATTGCCCCCCTTGCCCTATGCTGCCGGCGCCCATGCCCCTCACTATCCCCACACAGAAAAAAAATTCTTGGCTACGTCCCTGTATAAATACACCATGTACATATAATGTAATAAGTTCGGGGGAGCGGCGTCCGAACTCATAGGACCCCCAAGTGGCGGATTAATGCATTTTTGTCGGGGGGGGGTGGTAAGTTAGAGGATTGACATATACATCCATTTTTTGGAAGAAAAAATAGGATCTTTTACATTTTCTTTTTTCTCGGGGGGGGGCGGTCGCCCCCTCCGCCCCCCCCTTTAATCCGCCCTTGCCCCCTTCCCGTCTAAGTACGGCCTTGCTTCTGACTCCTAGTCTACAACTTTGATCCTAGCTCAGAAATTAAAGCAAAAGAACCGGGAACAGATTTAATGAAAAGAACACCTTTCACCGAAGAACAGTTCTTTTAACCTGTTCAGCAAGAGAACGCCTTTTACCCCGTTCCCGCTCTTAGCTCTCCGTTCCGAAAAAGAACTCCAGCTCAGGAAAAGAACGCTGAACTAGGTGCAAAGAAGAACTAGGTGTTCCCGCTCACTGCGCGGAGAACTCCTCGAGTCGTGATCAAAGAACGTGTTCTTTTTCAGCCAATAGGAGAGGCTGCTCCGGAACAGGTTCTTTTTCAGCCAATAAGAGATGGCTAAGAGCGTATGAAGCGAAGGCGCGTTTTATATGGAGATAGTGTAATGCTTATATTATTGTTTGACGTTGATAAAATATTTTTTTTCGATTTGTTTGTGTTTCAGACTATCATTTTCTTTATTATTAAATTTTTACTTTGATTCAAATTGAGTAGTTTGGCTGGAATAATAAAAATTGACGAATTGTAATCCTGTGAGTGCATTTCGAATTGAACATATAAGAAAGCTTCTTATTCTTTGCCCGGGTCCTCTTTAAAATTATGGTAGGTTGGGTTAAAAGTTCTATCCCCCCCCCCCCCCAGATAATCATCTTCGTTATCATTATTTCTCAAAATAACTAAGATTTCACAATTAGAATTTGATAAAGCTAAAATTGTGAACTTCTGTCCCCACCATCAGATACGTAGCCAATGTGGGGGAGGAGGGGTCTGCCCCCCCCCAGAATTTAAATTTTTCTTAGCAAAAAAATATTAATCGTGCCTTTCAATGAGAAATTTCACTTTTAAGGCATTTTCCAAAATTTCTCTTTTCGACACACTTGCCTGCCATAACATTTTGAAGCGTCGGACCTTAATGAACTGAGAACATGTTTTTGCCGTGATCATTGAACAGGGTGTTCCCGTTCTTTCTTGAGAACAGGTTCAAAAGAACAGGGTGTTCATTCTTTCCCCATCTCTAGTTCACTCACATACACGCACACACACACATACATACATCTCGTAAAAATAGCATAAATGGATTCGGAAGACCTCAAAACGTGTCAATACACCAAAATCTCGAAGTCGAATTTTTTCATGATTACAATACTTTCCTTACATGGTACATGTTCGGAAAGTAAAAATATCAACCCTTATACACTGCTGGCCATCGTAAATGCAACACCCTGAAGGAAGCATGCAAATAATATGAAATTTACAACATGCATTAGCCGAGGTGAGATATGCAAATGATTAGAATTTCAGCGCAGACGCACATCAAGCGCGCCTGTGGCGCCACCTCAAAGCGCTATTTAAGGCTTGGAGATTTCGACGGTTTCAAGTACAGCAATTGTGTTTTTCTTGCTTTTTTTTCAAAAAAACGATAAATTATGCCTCGTAGGAAACAACGATCATCTTTTGATCAAGTATCCGAGTTTGACAGAGGAAGGATAGTGGCATACCGAGATTGTGGGTTATCTTTCAGGGAAATCGGTCGTCGTATTGGACGAAACCAAACAACTGTGATGCGGATATGTGATCGTTGGGTGCAGGAGGGTACGACGGACAGACGTGATCGACCGCATCGACCTCAGTGCACCACGTCACGTGATGACAGGCAGATTGTACGCATGGCAGTGACGGACCGCTCAGTCACATCACGAACCATATCACAGCAGATTCAGTCTGTAACGCATCATCCAGTGTCTGCGCGTACCATTCGACGTCGTTTACAGCAGAATGGTCTGTCCGCAAGACGTCCGTTGCTTTGTCTACCTCTGACGCGGAACCACAGACGTCTCCGCCGCCAATGGTGCGATGAAAGAAGGATGTGGACGACAGAATGGGATGAAATTCTCTTTACTGACGAGTCACGCTTCTGTATGCAACACCACGACGGTCGGATTCGAGTCTGGAGACACCGTGGAGAGAGGATGCTGAACAGCTGCATTATGCACCGTCACACTGGTCCTGCACCGGGTATTATGGTATGGGGCGGTATCGGATATCTCTCTCGCACTCCTCTAGTACGCATTGCCGGTACTTTAACCAGCCAGCGCTACATCTCCGAGGTGTTGGAGCCAGTTGTCCTTTCTTACCTTCAGGGCTTGCCAACAGCCATATTTCAGCAGGATAATGCACGGCCACACGTGGCACGCATTGTCCAAGGGTTCTTCGTCAATCACCAGATTGAATTGCTTCCCTGGCCGGCGCGCTCTCCGGATCTTTCGCCGATAGAAAACATGTGGTCCATGGTTGCTCAACGACTGACCCAGAGTTCATCCCCAGCTGTCACACCAGATCAACTTTGGCAACGTGTGGAAGCTGCTTGGTCTGCTGTACCCCAAGAACACATTCAAAGTCTCTTTGAATCAATGCCGAGGCGTGTGGCAGCTGTGATCTCCAACAACGGCGGCTACTCTGGGTACTGATTTTGGCAGGAACCACGCTTCATAGAATGCTGTAAATTTAATCATTTGTTACTTGGTCAACATGTTATCTACACAATAAATTTTGTTGTGATATCTCTTGTTTTTCTTGGTGTTGCAATTTGGGTGGCCAGCGGTGTATAACATACTTTATTAGGTTTAACAGTGGCGGTCGCTAAATCACGTCTTATAGGTTTACTTTGGGTTGGATGATCATATTTATGCTTAATTTCAATTCATGCCCTGATCCCACTGTTTTTGGTAAAGGTTTAATTTAGTTTTAAAATCGACTAAACTAAGCACCATACAAGCAAGATTTCTGAAAAGTGGAACGTGGGATACTTTCAATAATATTAAGTAATTAACACTGCGTCTTCGACTTGGTCTCTGGTAAACAGCTTTATTAAAATATACATGCAGGTTGTATCCACCTGGCGTCATAATTGTAAGAGTGCACGCAGTAGTGAAATTCGTAAGCTAGTGTTACACAAACTTCGAGCCCGCTTGCAATTCACGCAAACACATAATAATTTATGTATAAATGATTTGTAATTATGATATTATGTCTCGTATTTAATTGTAATACCCAATTCCGACCACTGTGAATGAATCGAAAGTTTTAATATGTTTAAAATTACAATTTATAAATCACGAGACATCCAGAGTGTCTGGTACGGTGGTTTGTTTGTGCAACATTGGCTGCTACTCTAAAATAGTGTGGCCACTGCCAGGAGTGTGACGCAGGCGGATGTATAGATTAGATGTATACATATTCGTCTAAGGTTTCATCCCATCTTAATTTTCTATAGGGACTATAGAGCGCCCCTCCCACCCCTCTACAAGTAAAGAAGTAAAAGTGAAAATGTCTTAAAAATAGAAAACTACTACTGAATTACCGAATTGAAGGTTTTAATTAAAATAATTTCTTCAGATTATTTCGAAAGTATTTTCTACTTAACAAGCTGGCTGTTAAATACTTACAGATAATACATATTCAGTTGAACTCTGTTAAACGTCATTATGGAGACCACATAATTATTTATTACATTTTAAGAGGGCTTCTGTTTTATCAGACAATGGTACAGAATATTTTGACGTTATAAGAGATTTGTCACTACATAGAAGTTAAACTGCGTTTGTACTCCTCCCCGCTTAACTTAAATCCTGGGTGCGCCACTGTTAGACGGCATGCATTGTTAACTCGACAGAATTACTAAAAGAACTGAATTCAAAAAGCACGAGTATTTTAAGTGCTAATGAATGTACTCGTGAAAATAAATAATTTAAATTACAGCACACGAATTGTATAGCAAAAATAGGTCTAAGTCAGATAAATATAAAATATTCAAGTTCAACTGGATATGCACGGTCCTGTTGCTGTACAGCTGTCTAAATTCTCTCTCTCTCAAAAAAAAAAAACTTTAGAACGATTTACTCACTACCCATATCAACGAGAGAAGTTAAATTTCTCAACAGTGTGACATCTTTAAGGGTGTTCTACCTGAAGAGCGGTCGTCGTCACAAGACTTGTGGAAGAGCTTTAAAAACAGGAAGTTTTGGAGCTTCAACATAAGAATGTATGCAGCGCCATCTTTATTCATTTAAGGATAAAAATTGGGATTTGGGGATAATTCCCTGGAAAGTTTCTCTCTATTCTAAAAAAAAGTAAAGGCCGCTGTCGCCGCCGCTGTCAAAAGCTTATCAGCGTATCTCCTCCTAAACCGTGGGAATTTGAGTTTCGACTCCCACAGATTCGAAAAATTCCGAGGAACCTGCTAAGCTGATTTAAATTTCGAAAATCGAATTATTTTAGAAGATATTAATAAAAAACTGAAAAAATAAACCGAATGGTTGCCAGATTTGGCATAAAATCATTCATTCCTTTGCAACAAAGCGTTTCCAAGTATCTAGAATCGCGTGAAATTTGCAAACATGAGTTCGAATTACGCCCATTTTATGCCAAAATAAAAATTATATGAAATAAGTAACTCAAAATGTGTTACACAAAGTTGACAATTTTCAAATAGTAAGTTCGCTTAGACAACAGGACAGGGCCGTAGCTATTCCGTTTTTATAGAGGGGGCTCCAAATTTTCCAAGGGTGGCTTTCATATATACACACGTAGACATATATAACACACGCATATATGTGTGTATATATATATCAGAAACAATTCAGTAGTTACAGAGATGCCCATAGAGTGTAATGTATTATAATTATTTTGAGTGTTCCAGTAAAAGAACTATTTGTGCATAAATTTTAGCTTATGTTACTCAAGACAGGGTTGATATCTAATAGTGACAAAATTTTTAGACTCGGTTCAGTGGTTACAGCGATGACAATCAAGAATAATGTTATTCTTATGAGTGTCCCTGTAAAATTGTTATATGTGCTAGAAAAAGAAAGGTAGCCTATATTACTCAAGAATAGTGTACCTTTTTGTCAGCGAAAATGTTTTAGAATCAGTTCTGTCATTACAGAGATACAAATGGAGCTTAATGTAATTCTTATGAGTGTCCCTGTAAAAGAACTATTTATGATGTATGCATAAAGGTAGCCTATAATACTCTGAAATAGTGTAGCTTTCAATCAGTCAAAAAGTTTAAGACCCCGTCTAGTAGTTACAGAGATACCGATAGAGCATGATGTATTAGAATTATTTTTAGTGTCCCTGGAAAAGAGCTATATTTATGTTATATGGATGAAAATTAGCCTATAATACTCAGGAATTGAGCAGCTTTCTATCACTGAAGAAAGTTTGCGTATCTGTTCAATAGTTACAGATACCCATAGAACGTAATGTAATTCTATGAGTATGTTCATATATCTTAATGCCATTCCTTTGAAAAATCGCAACCAAATACTTCATTTAATCAGCTTACATCACGGTTACATGTTCTATTAGAGTAGATTGTTTTAAATAGGCAGCTTTCCGCTCACTTTCTAATCATGTCGAGCCCCCTCCTCCCCAAATCACCTTCACAAAGTAATGGGCAGTGGACTACATGTGCATTAAAAAATAAAAACGTATGCAATAAAATAATAAAAGGGATTGAAGAACTACAAAATAATCAACCGAAGTATATTCATCCGATTGAAATAAGACCTCATACACCACAAAGCGATTCAGATTAAATAAATACGAGAATTTCAGTTGATAAAAACCACGTGAAAACTAAATCGAACAAATTCTTAAAATTATGAATTTATTTAAATTATTTCCTGACATACAAAAAATTCTGTTACTACACTTATTTCGTTAGAATTTTAAGGAAAAAAAAAAAAAAAAAAACAACACTTCTCATATCCAAGCCTAAATTCAATTTTCAAAACATTATTATATATATAAATGTATGCTTTAAAAAAAAACTTTTTAAAGCCTAATTTTGTTTATTAAACATATTTAAATTTTCAAAATTACTTTAAAAAGTTTATCATTTTCAAGTCTAATTTTTCAGATATTTATTTACTTATTTTTTTTAACTTTCAAAAGTTAAAAAAAAAAAAGAATGTGTTAAATATATGTATATATGGTCAAATATTACTAATTGTGAGCTATTGTAAACTATTGTAAACTATCTGCTTTTATATTGTATAGCACTGATGCATTTTACCCTTTGTTCGGGGGGCGCAATATTAGGAAGTTAGTAACTTCTGTTCTTAAGTACTATATCGGAATTATTTGGAAAGGTGAGTGTAGCTCGATGATTTTGCTCCCCTGGGAGAACAGTCCGAATCACGCCCCCTTGATTGACGCCCCCTGACAACTTGATCACGCCCCCTGACAACTTGAACAACTTAATAATTCTTCACTCTCCTCCCTTAACTTTTACTTCTAAAAAACTATCCCATCTTCCCCCAAAAATGTGCTAATTTGAAAAAAAAAAAAAAAAAAAAAAAAAAAAAAAAAAAACCAACAACTCAAATTAGAAAGACTATTTAAACATTTTGAGATCCGGCTGTTTTTACGTCCCCTTTTCTGCTTGCGCCCCTGACAAGGAGTATCTCCGCGTCACCCTCGCTACGGTACTGTTTAAAAAACAGATTCCAGGAGTTGCGAAGAAGTCAGGAAACTGAAGTAATCCTCAGCTTTAATTCACCAGGGCGCAGAAGTGGCTAAATTAAAATTTTTTGTTAAAGCAGGGGCGTCAAAATCGTGCGTCTATAATATGCTTTGAAACAGTGGACTAAACCTTTATTTAAAATGACTTTCAACAAAGGGGTGTAATTGTTGAAAATAATGCAAAAATACTCAGTATAACGATGCTCTTTAAAAATCTGAGTCAATAATATACTTCGAAACAATGGACTAAACCTTTATTTAAAATGACTTTCAACAAAGGAACGTAATTGTTGGAAAGGCAAAATTACACGTAACAAAGCTCTTTAAAAAATGTGTGTCAATAATATATTTTGAAACAGTGCACTACACATTTATTAAAAAATGGCTTTCAACAAAGGGACGTTAGTCCAGTCAAATTAGGAAAAATGGGGGAAAAATTTATATATTTTTGAAACTTAGGGAAAACACTAATTGGGTATGTAGTTGTATGAAACAGAAAAGTTCCCCCCTCTCGGGGTGCCGCGTCCCCCCCTTTGGCCCCCCCCAAAAGGTCACTTTTTCAGATTTTCACTTCTATCTCAAAAACCGTTCGCCTTAGCAATAAAATGTCAATTACAAAATGAAAGCTGAGAAAATTTTCTACAAGATTGTAATTGGTTATTTTTTTCTATATGCAATAGCTTTCGAGATATGTTTTAGACAAAATCGCAAATTTTTGGAAAACGCTTCTTTTTTATCCCGATTTTTAACCACTTTTCTCTTTTAACTCTTCAACCCTATGTTTTACAGCAATTGTTTTCCTAACAAAGTTGTAGAGTATTTAATTACCTTTAAAGTGAGTTATTATTTGTAACTTTATCTTCAAATGATCAAAAGTTATTGCAATTTGAAATTTTCAATAAATTTAGCAAATTTGAATGAAAACTACATTGCGCGTCAAAGTATGACAAAACCTAGGAAAAAATAATTATAAAGTTTTGAAACTTTAGGAAAACATTGGTTGGGGATGTAGTTGTATGAAACAGAAAAGTTCCCTCTCTCGGGGGGGGCACGTCCCCCCTTTAGCCCCCCTTAAAAAAGGTCCTTTTTTGGGATTTTCACTTTTATCGCAAAGACCGTACGTCTTAGCAAAAAACTGTCAGTTGCAAAATGAAAGCTGAGGAAGTTTCCTACAAGATTGTTGCGGGTTATTTTTTTCTAGATACAAAAGCTTTCAAGATCCAAGTTTTAGAAAAAATCGCAAGGTTTTGGAAAACGCTTCTTTTAATAACAATTTTCCACTATGCGTTATACTAGTTCTTCAACCCACACTTTTAAAGAAGTATTCAATTCCTTTAAAATACGTTATTATTTGTAATTTTATCTTTAAAGGATCAAAAATTATAGCAATTAGAAATTTTCAATAAATTTTAGAGAATTCGAATGCAAACTACATTACTCGACCAAGTTCGACAAAATCTAAAAAATAATTTATAAAGTTTTGAAATCTGGGGAAAACACTTGTAGGTGGTGCAATATTAAGAAACAGGGAAGTTCCTTTACCTTGGGGGGCCTCCCGCTTTCCTCCAAAATTTTTTTTAATGTGAAACGGTTCTTTTTTTCAATAATAATTTATATTACCTAAGCGTACGATTTGGTTTTATTTCGTTTTTTTTTATTTCTTCCTCTTATTGTTTCTGCTGAACTAGTTACATTTTATTCGTATATAAACGCATATTTAACACATAAATGTTAGTACTAAAGTCTAAATTAACCCCCTCTCCCACCCCCCAAAAAATGTTTTGAAAGTGATATTTTTTACATCAATAGAATTCTGTAATGCAATAGCATCTGTTCAATATTATGTACTTTGACATTTGCATTTCAGTGATCATTCATCATCAGAATTAATAATGTCAGCAAAATTAATAAAAAAAATACTGCATAATTATAGCACACTTACTTTCTCTTGTGTGCAACATCTGTACAATAATAGTGTAACAAACCTATGGAACAATTTTATTTTTATAAAAATGCATCCTCATAGTCTTCCTGCACGTTGCTGTACAGCGCAAATTGGCCTTCACACACGTGCATTTCTTTCCGCAAGTTTGAATGCATCCCCATGATATTAGTAATAATATTGTTTCTAGAGCTGGTTTTCGTTTCATATAAACTAGAGAGAGCGATGAGTTCAGTTTTCTCCACCCCCAATTTCTGGGTTCAAAATTGTTCTCTGTTATCCCAGCTCATTTCACTTGGCCGTCTTTTGAAGAATTTTCCCAGACTTTCAGACAATGATTTAAAGATAAGGAAAATGTAACGGAAGAGAGGGGAATTTCTTGAGAAAAGGAGATTGCAAATTTTAATAATTCGACTATTCGATTCTCTGAATTAAGAATCAGCAACTAGGAAAGTTAGTCGAAATATGGGATGAAAAAAAGCGTTTTCCATAAATTTGCGAGGTTTTCTAAAACATATCTCAAAGCTATTCGATATAGAAAAAAAAATACTAATTATAAAGATATCGAATAATAAATAATTCGATACATAAAAAAAATAAAAATTATAATCTTCTAGGAAATTTTATCAGCTTTCATTTTGTAATTGGCATGCTTTTGCTAAGAAGCACCAATTTGAGATAAAAATGAAAATCTAAAAAGGGAACTTTGAGGGGGGATGCGGCACCCCTAGAGACTGTTTCATACAACTACATACCCAACTAGTGTTTTCCCCAAGTTTCGAACGTTTATAAGCTTTTTCCTAGGTTTTTTCTTGCACTCTGACGCACAATGCACTTTTCATTCGAATTCCCTAAAATGTATTGAAAATTCCAAATTGCTGTAACTTTTGATCATTTAAAAATACAATTACATATAAAAATTAAATTTAAAGGTAATTGAATACTTTAAAACTTTTCTTTAACCCATTCCTGTCAAACTGATGGTTGAAGAGTTGTAAGGCAAAGTTAGTGGGAAATAGTGATAAAAGAAGCGTTTTCTAAATATTTGCAATTTTTTCTAAAAGAATCTCGAAAGCTTTTGTATCTAGAAAAAAATAACCCCCAACAATCTTGTAGGAAACTTCCTCAGCTTTCATTTTGCAACTGACAATTTTTTGCTAAGACGTACGGTTTTTGAGATAAAAGTGAAAATCCCAAAAAGGACCTTTTTTAGGGGGTCTAAAGGGGGGACGTGGCCCCCCGAGAGGGGGGAACTTTTCTGTTTCATACAACTACATCCTCAACCAATGTTTTCCCAAAGTTTCAAAACTTTATAATTATTTTTCCTAGATTTTGTCATACTTCGCACTATTTTTTCCTAGATTTTGTCTATGACGCGCAATGTAGTTTTCATTCAAATTTGCTAAATTTATTGAAAATTTCTAATTGCAGTAACTTTTGATCATTTAAAGATAAATTTACAAATAATAACTCACTTTAAAGGTAATTGAATACTCTACAACTTTGTTAGGAAAACAGTTGCTGTAAAACAGAGGGTTGAAGAGTTAAAAGACAAAATTGGTTAAAAATCGGGATAAAAAGAAGCGTTTTCCAAAAATTTGCGATTTTGTCTAAAACATATCTCGAAAGCTATTGCATATAGAAAAAAATAACCAATTACAATCTTGTAAGAAATTTTCTCAGCTTTCATTTTGAAATTGACATTTTTTTGCTAAGACGAACGGTTTTTGAGATAGAAGTGAAAATCTGAAAAAGTGACCTTTTGGGGGGGGCCAAAGGGGGGGGGGACGCGGCACCCCTAGAGGGGGGAACTTTTCTGTTTCATACAACTACATATCCAATTAGTGCTTTCCCCAAGTTTCAAAAATATATAAATTTTTTCCCCCATTTGCTGTTTTTTGGTCTAATTTGCATGGACTACGTTAATTGTTGAAAATAATGCAGAAATACACGGTATAACAATGCTCTTTAAGAAAGTGTGTCAATAATATACTTTGAAATAAATATCAATAGAAAATAAATATCAATAGAAACAATTATGAAGGTTGCTAAAAATTTTAATTTAATCTAAAATTCTCTGAAAGAAAAAAAGTACAGAGAGCTGAGCCCCCATGCAAATATAATCCATGTCTGGCCTTTGTGTAATGCTCTCCCTTCTTATATTTTTGCACCTCTATTCGGGTAGATTTTAAAAGGGGCTGAACATAGAAACAGGGACATAGCGAGAAAAAATTTCGTAGGGGGGGGGGGTGCCTGAAAGCTAAAAACGCTAGAATTTCTCACAAAATTGCATGAAATTTACTTGACATCCAATAAACAAAAATTCAAAATTTCGGGGGGGGGGGAGGAGGAAAGCCCCCAGGACACCCACCCTGGCTACGCCCCTGCATAGTAAAAAGTCTTCAATTTTCTTTTCAGGAAAGTTTCAACAAAACTATAAAAAAATTAATAGAAAGTCTAAAGATTTTAGAATAAAATTTATAATTCTGTACATAGGCACCAAATACAGTGTAGTGAATATTTTTATACCATATTGAACTTGTTTGTATTATTTTAGTTTTAGTACTAAAATATGAGAAAGTCCAAAATGAACTCCTCCACCACCCCCACATCCAATAATAATAATAATAATAATACGAACGCCTATCAGAGTTTGAGAAATAAAGAAATTTTATGCTAACACTAAGAAATATTTACTGGCCCATTACCTCGAAAAGTGCTGGCCCGGTATATTTTAAACAGTACCAGTACCACGCCGTTAACTGTTAGCCATGCATGTTTTAGACACATGGGCGCGACAGGCATTTCACCATCACTGGCAATGTACTGGCGCATATGCATTTTTCAGGCATTGGTATTCCAGTGACTTTAAACTGACGGCAATGCACTGTGCTCCCGGCATACGGCACTTTGCCAGCACGGCGGGTACCCTGCCGTCAGTTTGCGGGCAGTAGTGTGTTTGCTGGGAATGTGCTTTAAGAATGTGTGTCAATAATGTACGTTAAAACAGTGGACTAAACCTTTATTTAAAATGACTTTCAATAAAGGGACGTAATTGTTGGAAATAATGCAAAAATAAGCGATATAACAATATTCTTTAAGAATGAATGTCAATAATATACACCCTCCAAAAAAAGTATTCGAGCAAGAGAGAAATTTCCTACGTTGGTTTCGTATATTAAAAATTATTTATCATAAAATATGAATTAGGATAGGTATAAATATCACTTTCCATATTTCTATTAAGTTGTGCGTTTTTCAAAAACTCAATTATTATTCGCAAATCTAAAATAGGAAATTTCTCTCTTGCTCGAATACTTCTTTTGGAGAGTGTACGTTGAAACAGTGGGCTAAACCTTTATTTAAAATGACTTTCAATAAAGGGGCGTAATTGTTGAAAATAAGGCAAAAATACACGATATAACAATGCTCCTTAAAAATTTGTCAATAATATACTTTGAAACAGTGCACTAAACATTTATTAAAAGTGGCTTTCAACAAAGGGATGTTAATTGTTGGAAATGATGCAGAAATACATGGTATAAAAGTGCTCTTTAAGATAGCGTGTCAATAATATACTTTGAAACAGTGGATTAAACCTTTATTTAAAATGACTTTCAAAAAAAGGCCTAATTGTATGTAATAATGAAAAAATACTCAGGGTAACAATGCTCTTTAAAAATGTGTGTCAATAATATACTTTGAAACAGTGGACTAAACCTTTATTTAAAATGACTTTCAACAAAGCGACGCAATTGTATGTAATAATGAAAAAATACTCAGGGTAACAATGCTCTTTAAAAATGTGTGTCAATAATATACTTTGAAACAGTGGACTAAACCTTTATTTAGAATGACTTTCAACAAAGGGAGGTAATTGTTGGAAAGGCAAAAATACACGATATAGCAATGCTCTTTAAAAATGTGTGTCAATAATATAATTATAAGCAGTACACTAAACATTTATTAAAAATGACTTTCAACAAAGGGGCGTTAATTGCTGGAAATAATGCAGAAATACATGGTATAACAATGCTCTTTAAGAAAGTATGTCAATAATACACTTTGAAACAGTGGACTAAACTCTTATTTAAAATGACTTTCAATAAAGGGACGTAATTGTTGGAAATAAGGCAAAAATACAGGATATAACAATGCTCTTTAAAAATTAGTGTCAATAATATACTTTGAAAGAGTGAACTAAACCTTTATTTAAAATTACTTTCAACAAAGGGATGTAAACGTTCGAAATAAGGCAAAATACTCGGTATAACAATGCTCTTCAAAAATGTGTGTCAATAATATACTTTGAAACAGTGGACTGAACCTTTATTTAAAATTACTTTAAACAAAGGGACGTAATTGTTGGAAACAATGCAAAAATACACGTTATGACAACTCAGCAAACACACACCTGCTGGCGGAGTACCTTGCCAATGCCTTTCTGCCTTTACGTCCAGCACTGGCCCGGTACTGCAAAAAGTAACTGAATCGTACCAAACGTGGCTGCCCGAGAAGTACCTTGCCAGAAGCCCGGGAAGGCAACGGCACTCTGCTGGCATACTGCATGTGCCGGCTGTTACTCACAATAAATGCACTGGCCCATGAAGTTTATCATGCCCAAAATGAAACGGCCGGGTGCCGGCTATTATTAAAAATAAAGGCACTGGCCTGGTACCTTAACAGTGACTACAATATAATGGCACGGTACCGGATTAGTGCCTATTTACAGTAACTCTGCCATAATTAAAATATGAGCCAGTGGCGGATCCAGGGTAGGGGGCTTATTCATCAACCCATTCCAAAAAAAAAAAAGACATTGCTTAAGGGTAACATTTTAAGATAAAAAACTAGATACATGAAAAATTAAAAACAACAGCAAAATCCATTAGTACATCATTTGCAAATTATGTTCGCCCAACATTAGTGAATTGTGTGCAGTTTTCACAAACTGCAATTTTCTTACAAATTTTCATTTTCAAAAGACATTTTTTTTTATGAGAGAGAATAACACATGTCAAAACCTACATAAAATCATTTATAAACAGTTTAATTTGAATATATCATAGTTAAAGAGATTTTATAAATGATTTATAATATTTTACGGTTTATATATATATATATATATTTATACATATATAAATATATATAAAACTCGGCTGTTCGAGCCTCGTCAGGGAGAGACCCTCCATGAACCCCCCCCCCCCTAATTTTTTAGTTTCATTATTGCCATATTAAAACGATATTAATTGACTATGTTATTTTATATCTCATATTTCGTTTATTTCGCCTGGTAACCCAATGTTGAAATTTTTAGGATTGTAACCTATTTATAGAAAAATACATGTGGTGCATATTCTACAGCTTACGAAATACTGTAGCAATAGATTAAAGCTGTTGTGAACTAATAGTATTTAAATATATGTAAAATTATGTCGCATACTTTTATGTCGCATTTTTGGGACACATTTTTTCGGACAATTTTTAGTAACGGGGGTGAGAGATAAAATGACTTACTCATTAATATATAAATCATAATCTTACAGGAAGTAATAATAAATAAAGTTGGTATATGGTTATACATAACATTAGGGTAACATTTTATTTAGATGAAAAGATTTTTTGTTACCTATTTTGAAAAGAAATTCCTTTATCTACCTGCTGTATACTACCAGACTCAAATTTTAAGGAGGAAAATAGCTTTATACACTAAAATATGCTGTGAGAGTATGCATTTTAAAAACAGTAAAACTTAAGATTTACCTGTTACTTTAATCCATAGTTCTCCAAGGTATTATTCCAATGCAATCACGGTAAGGCCATCCCAGCCATCAAAGTTATGAGCTAACAAAGATTTCATCATTGAAACAGCGTTGTTTTATATAAATAACTGTTCCAAATGTTGAAATTTTACTAGCCTTCTGAAACTGTTTAAAAATACCAATTTAACTTTTTCGAAAGCTATATACAACAATAAGGAATCTGAAAAATTTTGTATCCTAAAATGTGTACTTCGAACGTAATTCCTCAAATAACACATAAAATTTGGCCGTTGTTTAACGTAATGGAATTGGAAGCGCACTCTAGAATGGGTGGCCAAAACTTATAAACTCAAAAATCGCCACTTCCGTTTTAATGAAACTCGCCAACTTTTCATAACATCTCACTGAAGCCGCCTATAACCTTTCTGTGGGCCCCTCCCATACACACACACACACACTATAACTCGGTGTATCATAAACATTTCTTTAGTGTGCATAATATATATATATATATATATATATATATATATATAATCTTGTAATTACCAGTAATAACCATACACATATTTATATTAAAATTGTTTTGCTTTTGATGTGAAGTTGGGATCTTCGTTTTTCTCTAATGCTGTGGAAAGTGTAAAATGTTTCTTATTTTTATGTTTGTGAGGAATTTGAATTTAACTACATACTATATATTTAACACGAACGTAGCTTTTGAAACATATCAAATATATGCAAACAAAAGAGTGAATATTCGAATAGTGAAAAGTTTCAAGGGGGTGGGGGCTAGAGGGGCATATGCCCCCGTTCATAGCATATACAAGGCGCACAATATTTTCGAATCACCATTGTTTTCCATTCAGGCAAACAGAAGGGGCGCTGAAAACTCAATTTAGCATGTGGTTTTGAATGCTTTTCTGAGGCCCAGCGACTCAGCTAGCGCAGTCGGAGGGGAAGGGGCATTTAAAATTCCATACTGAGAAGCAACATGACAAAGAAGGATAGTATTCCCCGGTGCATCTTTTTAATAATGAAAGCGAACAGGTTAAACGCGGAAATAAATAGTTAAATGCTTAACGCAAATAATACATTATTATAAAGGCACTTTAATAAAATCGAATAAACAATATGTACGTTTCAGGTGGTACGAAAAGTCCACCCTCCTTCCAGAGCCGTGCTTAGGGGGTGGCAAACTTGGCCATCGCCCAGGGCCTCTAACTATTGAATTTGTGGATATCAGGTGATCAAACTCTCATTAACATTATTTTTTTTGACGGAAAACCAAATATTTCGTTTATGGGGGGGGGGGGATTGAAGCTTTTAAATGTCGATAAAATTAATGCTTTTAAATGTGCAGAATAATTAATTTCCTGTATAGCTTTTCTTTTTTCAAATTTACAACATGTTAAGTAGCTAGATGCAGATTTTACATTATGGAATCTTACTGTATTAAAATCTTAATTAGTTAATGTAATTTACTGAATTACAGTACCAGTAGCGATTTGTGCTGGGGGGGGGAACATGACAAGATCCACAATAATTTAGTAAGTAAAGAAAAGTGAAAGGCCCCTAATTGTTTTTTATCTCGGGCCGCTAAATATGTTTTGCCCAGGGCCTCCTAAAACCCTAAGCACGCCCCTGCCTCATTCACTACGCCTCTACGAAGAAGGGTGGAACCTTTGTACCCCTGAAACGTGCGTATTAGGGGGTGAACGCTGGACGAAAAATAGGCCTCTCGCAAAACAGCCTAAAAAATTTGTCTCGTCTCGTAAAATCCCTATATCATAATGTTAAAAATGCTTCTCTCATCTAACAAGATCCCTGTATCGTAATGTTAAAAATGTTTGTCTCATCTTGCAAAAAAGGTGCAAATCTCTGTCTCGTCTCGCATCCATCCCTATGCGTGCTGCTCTAAATAAAACTTGAAAAATTCGAATTTATGGTCGATTCCTAGAACTTTTTTTAAAATGTATCTCTTTTTTTTATGGGAATATATATATATATCGAAACTTTTTGATATTTCGATTTTTTTCTTGTGTCCTTTTAATTTTGAATTACTCAAAATTGACTGTATTTTTATTTGTTCTTTAAACCAAGTATTTAACTGTATTTTGAGTATAATGCTAGAATTTTTAGTTTTTCTAATAGGTTAAGCATGGAATCAATAGTGGTTTAAACTCCCTTTGTTTTGGAGGTTCGAATACATTCGCTGAAAACGACCTACAAATAATCTCAATAAATATAGCCAGATCTGCGAAAACAATTGGAATATTGCACTCATTCTAATATCGGCAAATCTGAGACAGCAGTTTTTAACTGGGAAAGAGGTCTGATGTATATGTCTGTCTCCTTTTTTTATTTATTTATTCACTTTTTTTTTGCACCTGCGATAAGTTTCGTAAGAAAAGTGAGAATCAAAGTTTAATTGTAGAAGAATCTAAAAAGCGTTTTTAAATAAATGAGTCGGAACAAACTTAGCACGTCCCTGGAGATCTGATTTGTTTTATTGTAAATTTTAGCATTAATTACCTGATTTATTATAAAATTAAGTAAGCGTTTTGTTTTACCACTGTTTTATCTAATGTAATAAAATAAATATCAATAGAAACAATTATGAAGGTTGCTAAAAATTTTAATTTAATCTAAAATTCTCTGAAAGAAAAAAAGTACAGAGAGCTGAGCCCCCATGCAAATATAATCCATGTCTGGCCTTTGTGTAATGCTCTCCCTTCTTGTATTTTTGCACCTCTATTCGGGTAGATTTTAAAAGGGGCTGAACATAGAAACAGGGACATAGCGAGAAAAAATTTCGTAGGGGGGGGGGTGCCTGAAAGCTAAAAACGCTAGAATTTCTCACAAAATTGCATGAAATTTACTTGACATCCAATAAACAAAAATTCAAAATTTCGGGGGGGGGGAGGAGGAAAGCCCCCAGGACACCCACCCTGGCTACGCCCCTGCATAGTAAAAAGTCTTCAATTTTCTTTTCAGGAAAGTTTCAACAAAACTATAAAAAATTAATAGAAAGTCTAAAGATTTTAGAATAAAATTTATAATTCTGTACATAGGCACCTAATACAGTGTAGTGAATATTTTTATACCATATTGAACTTGTTTGTATTATTTTAGTTTTAGTACTAAAATATGAGAAAGTCCAAAATGAACTCCTCCACCACCCCCACATCCAATAATAATAATAATAATAATACGAACGCCTATCAGAGTTTGAGAAATAAAGAAATTTTATGCTAACACTAAGAAATATTTACTGGCCCATTACCTCTAAAAGTGCTGGCCCGGTATATTTTAAACAGTACCAGTACCACGCCGTTAACTGTTAGCCATGCATGTTTTAGACACATGGGCGCGACAGGCATTTCACCATTACTGGCAATGTACTGGCGCATATGCATTTTTCAGGCATTGGTATTCCAGTGACTTTAAACTGAGGGCAATGCGCTGTGCTCCCGGCATACGGCACTTTGCCAGCACGGCGGGTACCCTGCCGTCAGTTTGCGGGCAGTAGTGTGTTTGCTGGGAATGTGCTTTAAGAATGTGTGTCAATAATGTACGTTAAAACAGTGGACTAAACCTTTATTTAAAATGACTTTCAATAAAGGGACGTAATTGTTGGAAATAATGCAAAAGTAAACGATATAACAATGTTCTTTAAGAATGAATGTCAATAATGTACGTTAAAACAGTGGGATAAACCTTTATTTAAAATGACTTTCAACGAAGGGGCGTAATTGTTTTAAAGTCAAAAATACACGATATATTCTTTAAAAATGTGTTTCAATAATATACTTTGAAACTGTAGACTAAACCTTTATTTAAATCGACTTTCTACAAAAGGACGTAATTGTTGGAAATAATGCAAAAATACAGGGTATAACAATGCTCTTTAAAAATGAGATTCAATAATATATTGTTACGAATTTTCGGGGCAACCCGCTGTTCTGAGGCTTAAAATAGTTTAAAATTCGTATTCTACGCTTCAAATAGTTAAATTTTGCTTTTTGTTGCATCAAAACCTCTTTGTTTTTCTATGGGGTTTCTAGAAATCTCGAGAAGCATTGGTCCTAGGCCTTCGGTAACTTCATTTTTGGGGACTTATTTTTGGCGCCAAATTTGGCGATATTTCGCCCAAAGTCGCCAAACTTGGTGACATTTTGGTCATTTGGTGTGATTTTCCCAATGGGCCCTGGAAGTTGGTTTTCCTGCATTAAAAACGCATAATAGCCTAACATTTCTCTTCTATGACATAATCAAAATTCCCGCTTTATACAGAATCTTCGAGAAATAGACTTTTCTCGAAGCTCCTCGCAGCTTCTACCTCCCCTATAAATACCAGAGCGCGCTGCTGCGAGAGTTCAGTGTGTGAGTTAGCTCCCGCAGTGTGTGGAGTGATCTCCGGTCGAGAGCTGATAGAGCTGTCCATGTATAGGGCGATTTGATCTGTGTTAGAAGCGGTGTTTCCGCGTGCGTTTTCGAAGCTGTTTTAAAGTGGTATGTGTAAATTCTTGATTGCTGAGTCTTGAGGGCCTGTTTGTGTTATCCCTCGAATATTTCCACTTAATTTTTACCTGTCGATGTGATCTTTTTTACGTTAGAATTACAGCATTTGTGAAAGCTTCGGTACAAAGTGGACTGTTCTAAACGAGCTACTGGCCGTTAGTGCCTGTGAATTTTGTAAAGCTGATTGTTCTACGAAGTTCTAGATGCAATAAAGTTTGTGTTGCATCTTGACAAGTGACTTTATACTAGAAGTTTCTATATACACTGGTTTTTTTAAACGACGAACCCAAGAATCGAATCCGACGAAACTATCTGTAACTATTGAACAAGTGGACTCTTTACTAGAACTTTCTACACCAACTGGACTTTAGAACGACGGAACAGGAAACAGCAGAGTATTCTGCAACAATACTTTGAAACAGTGGACTAAACCTTTATTTAAAATTACTTTCAAGAACGGAACGTTCATTGTTGGAAATAATGCATAAATATACGGTATAACATGTGTCATAATATGTGTCAATAACGGACATAGAATCAAAGGGTTATATTAAAAATACCTTTCAACAAAGGGACATTACCGTTAGACTTAAGACAAAAATATACGGTATAACTACAGTGTGTAACAAAATTATAAGACCACCCAAAAAATCACCCATTTTAATATTACACTGCATAAAATGAATAATTTTAAAATTTGAAGCAATTGAAAAAAGTTATATTTTCTCAAATAAATCGCTGAAAGGAAAAAAATTGAGTTAATTTCACACAGCAAACTATTTTTTGAAATCTCGGTGTAACATAAATATAGGACCACTTACTATTTTATTTAAAATCGTCTGCGTTTTCAGAAATATTTTTTTTTTTTTTTTCAAAATCGTAGATAAACTGTAACTTTACATCGCAAAAAAGTCCAAACGATAATAATGTAAAAGAAAATAGAATTTTATTTGTTTGTTTTTATGAGGAAATTCACAATGCCGTGTGGAAGAGAATTATCTGAACTAGAAGTTCGAAAAATTTGGTTCTATAAGGGCTCTGGAAAATCGGAACGTGAAATAAGTAAGATACTTAAACGTTCTAAAACTACTATTCATAATGTTTTAAGTAAAAGTGATTTTTATGGATAATATAAAAGATCTGGCAGAAAGAATAAAGTATCAGCTCGCGTTAAAAGACAAATTTCCAAGCTTGCAACGAAACAGAACTTGTCTACTCGTAAAATAACACAGCAAGACAAATAAAACTATTTCACACATGACAGTCTGGCGCACTTTACGGTCAAATTCAAATGTTGCTCTTGGGAAATTAACAAGAAAGCCAAGACTGTTAAAGCATCATAAAGAACAAAGGCTGAAGTGGGCAAAAGAAGTCATGACATGGGATGCTACTTGGAAAAATATTATTTTTTCCGCCGAAAAAAATTATTTTGGATGGTTCGGATGGTAATATTTACTATTGGCATGATTTACGAACGGAACCTCGGGGTTTCTTCAGTAGGCAGATGGGGGGGGGGGCTCTGCGATGGTGTGGGGAGCTTTTTCATATGATGGCAAATGTGATCTGCAGCGAGTTTCTGGAAATATGGACTCCATTTGTTATCAACAGCTGCTTTACCAACACCTTATACCTTTTGGCCCATTTTTAGGAGGACCAAACTGGAAATTTCAGCAAGACAATGCGCCATGCCATGTGTCTAAATCAACTAAAAACTGGTTTCAAAAAGAAAGAATCGAGGTCTTAAACTGGCCAAGCCATAGTCCAGACCTGAATCCCACCGAGAACTTGTGGGGCCATTTGGTTTGTCAAGTGTATGCAAATAACCGTCAGTATGATTTTGTGTATGAATTGGAACTAGCTATCGTGGATGAATGGGACAAAATTCCCAAATTTTTGTTCGAAAACCTAATTAATTCAATGAAAAATCGAGTCTTTGAAGTTATTCAGAAAAATGGTGGTTCAACATCATTTTACACTCTATAACAAAAAAAATCGACGCACCAAGAAACAATCATCCGATTGCTTTGAAATTTCGTATGCATGAATGTTTTGAACAGATATGCAAATGATTCAAATTTGGTGTCCAATGAATGAATAGTTTGATCTCTAGCGCATCGGAACTGTGCATCCAGTAGCCGTATATAAGGAGCAGTTCTTCAACGGTTGTTAAAATTTTCGGTTCGATTGCGATTCAGATGACCTTTCAACAACTTAAAAAATGCCTTGCTGCAGGATTCGTGCTCATTACGAGAAACTGTCAGAGTTTGACAGAGGTCGTATCATTGGATTGAAAGAGGCCGGCTAGACTAATCGGAGAATCGCTCGTCATTTGAGTCGAAGCGATGCGACGATTCGTAGATGCTGGCAAGGATGGGTGGAAAATGGCAGAGTGCAGCGTCAGGATGGTAGCGGTCGACCTAGGGCTACAGCAGATCGCGAGATCGTGAGTGATGGTCCGATCAGCTGTCACAGCGCCTTCTTCATCTCTATCAACCATCAGACGTTCAACCTAAACACCAGTGTCCATTATGACCATTCACAGACGGTTGAGAGAGCGAAATCTACGCTCGCGCCGACCGTTACGCCACCTGCCACTCACGCCTGCACACTGCCGAGCCAGATTACGCACAGGGCAGAGGGGGGGATCCTGCTTTCACTATTGCACGCCACACCGACCCTCAACAAGGCATTATGGTCTGGGGTGCCATTTCCTTTGACAGCCGGACCCCTTTGGTCGTCATTAGAGGTACACTTACTGCACAGCGGTACGTGGACGATATCCTAAGACCTGTTTTGCTACCGTTCCTTTTGCAGTGCCCTGGGCTGGTTTTTCAGCAGGACAATGCCAGACCACATACGGCTCGTGTTGCTCTAAACTGTCTGCAAGCTTGTCAAACTCTTCCTTGGCCTGCCAGATCGTCAGATCTCTCTCCCATCGAGCATGTCTGGGATATGATGGGAATGCGATTGCATCTGGCACGGACTGTTGATGACCTCATTCGACAATTGGAGCGAATTTGGCAGGAAATACGGCAGGAGACCACCCGGGAGCTTTATCGGTCTATGCCACGTCGTGTGGCAGCTTGTATCCAGGCTAGCGGCGAGTCAACACCTTATTGAACTTGTTACTGTAACTCTGAAATAAATTATTCAATTGTTCTGAAATTATAATCATTTACTATTCTGTACATTGTCTTCCTATCCACCAATTTTCGTCTCAATCGGACACCTCCTTCTTGGTGCGTCGATTTATTTGTTATATAGTTTTATTAATTTTTTTTTTTAACTAGTGGTCTTATAATTTTGTTACAGTTTTTTGATTGGAAATTTTTTTAATTTTTGATAAAATAATTAGCATATTTAAATATCTCTTAGAAATAATATATATATATTTATATTTCATTTATTAACATCAACCTAATTTAATTAAAAAAATATATACTATTTATAATAAAAATAACAAAATCCACAGTGGTCTTATAATTTTGTTACACACTGTATGCTTTTTAAATATCCGTCAATAATATATTTCTAAACAATGGGCTAACTTTTTAAAGAATGACATTAAATAAATGGAAGTAATTGTTTCAAATATATGTAAAAGTATGGGTTAAAGTGCATATACACTGGATTAACTTATAGAATACCTTTCATGTATTAGCATAAATAGTTCTACAAGGACACTCAAAACAATTCTAATTCATTACAGTCTTTGTAAACACTGAACTGAATCTGAATTTTTTTTTCACTGATTTAGAGCTATGCTACTCCTGAGTAATATGAATACCTTTCATACATATATCACAATTTTACAGGTGATCTCATAAGAAATACATAAAATTGGCATACCTGTAACCATTGACCAGATTCTAAAAACATTTCTCAGGTAAAAAGCTGTACTATTCCTAGTATCATAAGCTAAAGTTCATGCATATAGCATAAATATTTCTTTTACAGGAATTGTCAAAATAATTCAAATGCAATACCCTCTATGGGTATTTCTCTAACTACTGAACCGATTCCCAAACTTTTATCACCAATAAAAACTACACTGTTCCTGAAAATTATACACTGCCTTTCATGCAGGTATATGTAGTTACATATACATAATTTTTTTTTTGAGATACTCATAAGAATTATATTACGCTCTGTGGGCATCTGTGTAACTACAGAACTGATTTTTAAACTTTTTTTACTAATAGAAAGATATAATATTCTTGATTATTATAGATTGCAAGTAATGTATGCAGCGTAAGTAATTCTTTTACAGGGGCACTCAAAATAATTATTATACATTTACACTCTATAGTTATCTCTCTTACTACTGAAACAATTCTAAAACTTTTCACACCGATAGAAAGCCTCTGAGTATTTTAGACTGCCTTTTTTATGAATATATTACAAATAATTCTTCTAAAAGAACAGGCAAGTATTGCATGCTCTATGGGTATCTCTGTAACTAGAGAACCGAATCGAAAACTTTTTTTCAATAATATAAAGCCTCTATTTCTGAGTATTAAAGGCTAAGTTTCATGGATATAGTTTAGATAGTTCTTTTACAGGGACACACAAAATAAATGTAATACATTAAGCTGTATGGAAATTTCTTTAATTTCTGAACCGATTCTAAAACTTTTTTCACTGATAGAAAGCTACACTAGTCCGGAGTATTATGGCTACCTTTCACGCATATATCACAAATAGGTCTTTTACAGGGATACTCATTCGATTTACATTATGATCTCTGGAACTAATGAACCGATTCTAAAACTTTTTACTTCCTTGTACCGAGTATAAGGAAGTAATGTAATCCCGAACCATTTCAGGGGCCAAATTTCGACGAAAAAACCAATTTTGACAACCGCTTAATTTAATTTTAAGAATTTTTTCGATGCATCTCATCGTACGCTAGCATGCACGATCATATAAGTGCGTCTGCAACTCATTTTGACCAACGGTGAGTCTACTTTGACCAGTTTCTCTATGCCGTCTGTACGTACGTATGCATGTAACTCGCATATCCCAAAAACTATTGGTCGTAGAATAATAAAATTTTGTTTTTAGGATTGTTGTAACATGTAGTTGTGCACATCCCCTTTTGGTTCGAATCGACTGGATAGTTTTTCTACAGGACCGCCCAAAAGATTGGAAATCCATTACGCTCTATGGGCAGATACTAATTAAAGCTATTTCAAACGACTCAGAAGTGATATATGCTGTTAAAAGTTACAAAATGAATTTCTTCATTAAAAGAAGTGTCTTTATCGTTTATAGTTCTGCTACAGGAACCCTCAAAAGATTTCCAATGCATTGCGGTCAATGGCAATTTTAGGGGTATTCATACATTTGAAGCACAATGCCGTCCTACCATATAAGTTAGTTAATGGACCGACCACGGTCACGTGCCTCCCTCAAGAACTACGCCAAAAGTCGCCAAGCTTGACGACTTTTGGCGTACATGTGTATGTATTTAACTCTCAAATCTCAAAAACTATTAGTCGTAGAATGTTGAAATTTCATATATAAGATTGTTGTAACATCTATTTGTGCATCTCGATTTTTGGTTCCAATCTACTGGAGAGTTTATTTACAGGACCACCCAAAAGAATTTCAGTACATTAATGTCTGTGAACATCTTGAATATATTACATCTGTGGTCAGTGATTATTTGGTCCATGCCCAAAATCTCGCCATTTGTCATCGACCTTGGCGAGTTTTGCCAAAATGTCGCCAAATTTGGCGATAGTCAGTCACTTAGTCCATGCCCAAAATATTGCCTTTGTCATCGTCCTTGGCGAGTTTTGGCGAAATATCGTCAAATTTGGCGATAGTCAGTCATTGTTTGGTCCATGCCTAAAATATCGCCATTTGTCGGCGAGGTTTCCGAAATATCGCCAAATTTGGGGACAAAAATTATTACGTATTTTGCATAACTCGAAAACTTTTACCCGTAGAATTTTGAAATTTTGTATTTAGAACTATTGTAACATCTAACTGTGCATCTCTTTTTTGATTGCAATCAACTGGGTTATTTATTTACAGGGTCAGCCAAATGACTTAGAATAGATTATGGTGCATGGATACCAGAAGGAAATCTTTCAAATTGAACCCAGCTTGGCGATATCGGAAATACTTGGGTAGAATTCGCTAAACCTAACTATTACTGCAGTATTTTATCTCTTTCAAACAAAATAAGTTTAGAAGTGGGCCGAAAATATTTTTGATTTAATAGGATGTACAAGGTAGTCACGTGTTGTTCATATCAGATTTTTTCACTGACGGAAAGCTACACTATTCCTGAGTATCTTAAACTAAAATTGATGGCATATATCATAAGTAATTCCTTTACAAGGACACTCATATGAATTACACTGCGATCTGCGTGTATTTGTAACTACTGAATAGATTCTAAATTTTTTTTTTCACACAGTACTATTCCTGATAGAAAGCTACACTATTCCTGAGTATTATAGGCTATCTTCCATGCATATAGCACAAGTAGTTCTTTTACGGGGACACTCAAAATCATTCTAATACATTACGCTAGACGGGCATCTCAGTAAATACTGAACCGTTCTCTAAAAATATTCTCATCAGCAGACAGAAGCAAACTGAAACTCAACTGGGACAATGTGCTGGCCTTTTATAGGTGTCGCAGAAGCTGGGAGAAATTTCTCGAAGGATCCCCATAAAGCGCCAATTTTGAGTACGTCATAGAAATGCAGTTGAATCACTAGGCTATTACATAATATTAATCCAAGAAAACAAACTTTATATACTTTTAAACAAACTTTTACCCACTGGAAAAATCCCGGTAAATGTCCGAAATGCTTGGCGACTTTTTGGAAAATATCGCCAAATTTGGCACCAAAAATAAGTCCCGAAGAATGAGGTTAGCTAAGCCCTAGCACCAGTATTTCTCGAGATTTACAAACCCTATGTTAACCAATGGGTGACCCCAAAATTTCTTATCTTCCGTTCTAGTTAACCAATTTTGATCCAACAAAATGCAAAATTTAATTATTTGACACGTAGAATACGAATTTTAAACTACTTTAAACCCCAGAACAGCCACAAAAATTCAAAACAATATATCACAACAAGTTCTTTGCAGGGATATTCATACGAATTACATTACGATCTCTGAAATTAATGAACCGATTCTAAAACTTTCAGTGATCGAAAACTGCACTATTCCTGAATATTACAGGCTATCTTTCATGATATTACAAATTTACACGGATACTCATAAAAATTACATTCTGCTCTAAGGGCATCTATGTAACCACTGAATCGATTCTAAAAAATATTTCAGTGATAGAAAGCTACACTATTTCTGGGTAACATAGCTAAAATTCATGCATTTATCACAAATAATTATTTTACAGGGACACTCATATGTATGTCTGTAACTGCGGAATCAATTCTGAAATTTTTTTCACGCTACACTATTCCTGATCGGAAGCGACACTATGCCTGAGTATTATAGGCTATCTTTCATGTATATAGCTCAAATAGTTCTTTTACAGGGAAACTTAAAATTATTCTAATGCATTTCGATCTACGGGCATCTCGGTAACTACTGAAACGATTCTGAAACTTTTTCACTGATAGAAAACTGTATTATTCCCGCGCAATATAGGCTACCTTTCATACATATATCACAGTTTTTTTACAGGATCACTCAAAAAGTTACACGTTCCATGGGCACTTCTGAAATTACTGAGCCGTTTCTAGAACTTTTTTCACTGATGGAAATCTACACTATTCCTGAGTAGAACAGGCTACTTTTTGTGCATATTGCATAAATAGCTGTTTTACAGGGAGACTCATAGAATTACATTACGTTCTAAGGGTATGTCTGTAACTATTGAACCGATAGAAAAAATTTCTTCACTGATAGAAAGCTGCTCTATTCCTAAGTATTATAGGCTAATTTTCATCCATATAACATAAATTAGTTCTTTTACAAGGACACTTAAAATAATTCTAATACGTTACGGTCTATGGGCATCTCTTTAACTACTGAATTGTTTCTGATATATATATATATATATATATATATATATATGCACGCACACATATATGCGTGTGTTATACATGTGTAGTATATATGAACGCCCTCCTTGGAAAATTTGTTGCCCCCTCTATAAAAGCGGAATAGCTACGGCCCTGCAAGCTCTGTAAGACTGCTTTTGTCAGAAGTCATCCGCCGAAGGCACCTCATCTCCCGTACATATACAGATAGCCCTCGTGTAGGTTTGCCTTAACACAATACAAACAAATTCTGACAAAATAATATATTACATTGTACTATTTGTAGCTTTATCTGTTAAAATCGCTGGTCCATAAAATTACGAATTTTAATAACGCTGTTTATGTATTTTATACTTATTCTACCGTATTTTATTTTATTTCATTCTTTGTCATTCGTTTATCTAAATAATACATAATTCGGTCCTGTGTGGTCTTGTTTTTCCAAAAATTCTCCAGCTTAGAACGGCTGTCGTGATAAACAATTGTGTATAATTTAAAAAACAATTTACTAGATGGCAGCACCTAAGCAATACTATTTAAGAAATATGTGGCTCTGTTATTTCTTTACTTTATTTACATTCAATATTACGAATTACGATCATGATTACAATTTTTAAACCCGTAAATGTATCAGTAATTTTTTAAATTTCAGTTAACTAATTTTATAAGGTCTTTCTTTAACCATACAGCACAGTTCAAATGTGTTTATCTTGGTTTCGGAGAAATTTTGTACTTCTAGTGAACGTGCTTTAATATAATAAAAAAAAACTAACTAACCTACATAATCTTTGCAAGGAAATAAATTGTAATTCATAGTATGTCAATATTAATCACTAGTTAAACATATTATGCATCTGCGTTCATGATTATAGAAAATAAGTTCCAGTTAAGTTGAAATTTACATTTTTAACGCACAATTTACGCACTATATAAGTATTTCATATCTTATATAGTGCGTTCAAGTTCAAGACATTTATAAAGAGAAAGAAAGGATTCTATATATCATTTTTAAATTAAAAAGTAATTTAAATATGCAAATGTTCTCTAAATTACTTACAATGAGTAACAATACTTCAGCAATAAATGAATCTGAAAGTTCATATATCTATTTCATCGTTACTCAACGATTTTGCACTGCCTTCAAGCTATAATTCTCGATCAAAATCAGCATTCAATATATATTTATTTTGCAAAAAGGTTTTTCTTTGTTAGTAAGGTAATAAAACATAAATTAAAGCTATTTTTGCATTAAATGAAAGTATCGGACTGAAGTGAACACTGAGTATTCTTATATCAGCATGAAATTGGCATTTAAACCAAAGAACTATTTGATGTGTTATTTTGAAATTAGATTTTGTGTAGCCATTATAAAATTTATTTTACAATATAGACATAATTAAACAAAAGGAAATAGTTCACATAAGATTATATTTATTTGCTTTAAATGAATACTTTGAGCTTCCTCTTCTGAAAGAAGGTATCTTATTGCTTTATTAAAGGCGAACATTGGGATAGTTCGAAGCATAAACGTACCAGTTTGAAACTTATCATATAAAATTTGACATTATGCTTTGCTATAATTTTGCTGAGACTTTAGATACAAATGCTTTTTTAGGAAGGGATAAAACAAGATTATAAATATATAAAAACTATACATAAAGAGAGAAAGAAGCACAAATGTCTTCGACATTATTAGTACTCTTCGATATGTACGATATTTTTTAAAAACAAAACTCCTTGAACTTCCTTCCTATCTGGATACCATCTTGAATACTTACGAATTTTTGATACGTCACTACATATCTCTAGTCAGATAGCCAGAATCTAAATAAATTGTAAATTTTGTTCTTAAAATAGCAACAGTTTCTTTATGCCTAACAAAGTGTGCACATGAAGTGTGAAGGTCCAGGGTTCGGGTCCCGTCGCGCGGTCGTCGATCTAACGGTCTGGAGTTTTGGTAGGTTTTCTCCAGATGTAACGTGAATACGCGTTAGAACCGCTTAGAAAGTCCTCCTACCAAGGCATCCCTCATCTTAGGCAGATACCCCTCGCGCAGGTTTGCCTTAATCACACACCACCACCAACAAAGTGTGCACATACTTAACAATTTAGTAAAAAATAATTTCATAGATGGCAGCACTAAAATGCCAGAATTCTACAGTGAAGTTTGAACAATAATACATAAAATTATTACTATATTTTCCAGTTATTGTATATTAATTATTACAAGAAGAAAGGGGAGGGGACAAAATATATTTTATCCCCTTCTCCTCATTAAGAGTTAAAGCAGTCGCAGTGGCGGCGCTTTTGACGCGACGTGCAGTGTGTGACAAGCGTTGTTGGAACACGGGGTGAGCATCTATGTTGTCATCCTACGTTAAAACAATGCAAGAATGCTGCTTTCATGAAACCAAATTTATGAAGTCTTCTTTACTGATGCTATGCTGCAGTGAATCATGACATCATTCTAAAACAATTATCTAAAAAAAAAAAAAAAAAAAAATCTGGAGTGGCTCCACTCGACTTTCCGAACGCTTGATCTTTGCCAAGCGTTTAAATAAATTTTACTCAACTCAATATGATATAGTGTTCAGACGCTAGTGCAATTCAAATAATTTGAGTGTATAGTCCGCTACTAGAATACTTTTTGCAGACCTGTAAAAAACTGTTAGCCCTACACCACACACTCCAAAATGTATGCAGTATGTAAGACAGTGACCTATAATTTGCGTACCTAATTGGAGTTCAGTCGAATGCACAATTTGTGCGTCTATCGTCTATAGGCCGTAATGTATTAGAATTCACTTTTGTAGCCCTGTACAAAAACTATAAGCCCTACACACACGAATATCTATACAGGCTGAATGTACATTTCTAATTTAAACTCAGGGGCGTAGTCAGGGCATTGGCTGATGTGGCTACAACAACTCCCGAAATAAGTTAACGTAGGATATGGAGAAAATTACGTATTAGTGTTGGATAAATCTGAAAGAATTTCTTGAGAAATCTAAGGTTTAGCAACGGACCGAAGACAAATTAATTTTTTTTCCTAATGCATGTTTTTCGACGCACAATTTATTAAAATTATTATTATTTTCTTTTTTTGAAAAGAAAAGAAAAAAAGAAAAGAAATATTTTCTTAATTCTTTCTAGGCAAACACTTTTAGGTAAAATAAAGGTGGCCATTTCCCTCTCCCCCCCCCCAAAAAAAAAAAAATAATAAAAGATTTGTTATATAATTTTTATAAGTTATATTTCATTCTCTTTTTTGAGTTCTCAGCCACTCTGAAAAACTATTCCTGGCTACGCTACTGTTTAAACTTTTTCGAATGCATTATTTAGGCACTAACCCACTTTAAATGATTTGCGCCCATAGACAGTAATTCCGTAATGTATAAGAATTATTTTTTGCAATCCTGTAAAAAAACTTTTAGTCTTATACACACCAAAATGAGTACAGGTCGTGTGGTGGTGGTCTATAATATATATAGCAAACTTGAGCTTAATCGAATGCAACCTTTCAATAATTTACGTCCACAGGCCATAATGCAAATTAATTCTTTTTTTTTTCAGTCCTGTAAAAAAACTATAAGTACTATATACACCAAAATCAAAACTAGTCGTGCAATGGTGGTCTATAATATTATATACCATATTTGAGTTCAATCGAATGCACCGTTTAAAAGCTATTGTGCTCATTCCCACACACACGCACACACATACATATCCTTATAAATAAAAATGAAATTCTGTTTGTTTGTTTGTTTGTTTATTTGTTTGTTTGTTTGTTTGTTTGTTTGTTTGTGGATTTGATTCGTATACAAATCCACAAAAATGGACCTATCAGCCTGAAATTTTGCACAGATATGTAAAATAATATAGAATAAATGATAGTCCACTTTAAAACTTTGAAAGTCCACCCGTTCCCGGAATTTAAGAGATTTTTTATGTTCTCCACGCAAAAAGCTTTCCGTAATTGTAACCCTTGTAGTGAAAAAAGTGTGTAAAAAGGATCGTGGTTGCCATGTGTGGCGATTTTGCCGAATAAAATGTTTTAAATTCTCAAAGTAAAAATAAAAGAATAATAATGATTTTTTTTTTGTTAGTTTATATTCGTAAGGTTATTTTTTTAAAATTATAATATCGTGTGCATGGGAAATCGGAGCAGGAATTAAATGTTTTATACGCAAAACAATAAGAATTGAAGATTTCCGAGGCTAATATGTTAAAATTTTTTAGTTTGGCGAAAAAATAAAATGGCTCAAATGCCGAGAAAGTGAGTTCTAGCGGTTTGCACTGTTTCCGGCTTGGCACAATTTACTGAGAGCTTAAGGAAACGGATTTTTGAAAACAAGTGCAAAGGTTTTATTAGAATACAGCGTTAAATTTTAATGATCCGTGCGGAAATAATGCAGTTATTAAGGGATTTCAAGCGATCTATCTTCAGCATTCTCGCCAATTGAGTGCATTGATTTTAGTTGGGGGAATTCCGTCAAATTTCAGATAATTGAAATCTTCGCATATAGTACATCGGAGTAACGATGAATAAAACATGTTATAGTTGATAATTTAAAAAATGAGGCTGTATTAAGGGATTCCACTTTTCAAAAAAATGCCTGGCGGTCGCACCATTTCCCATTTTGATTGCTGCTAAGTCAATGCTTCGAATGATTCCCTGAAAAAAATCTTGCAAAATGGCGTATATTGGCACTTTGGCGAGGCTTAGATTTGAAACTGGATTTTATTTGAGACTGGTATCTATATTAATAAAACAATGTGTGTAAACTGTTTGTTTGTCTGTGTCTCGTGTAGCTCGCAAACGGGTGACCTACCAATATTTGAACGGAAATTCTCCATGACAGGTCCCGACACACCTCGAAGCGATTTTTTCAAAATTCGAACTATTTTAGGAAATATCGATAAAAACGTATCGCAAAAGGCTAATTTTTGCTTTCCGCCATTTCGTAATTGTAACCCCACAGTGCATTAAGCGACAATTAAGCTTATCTAGGTTGCCACATTCGGCAGTTCATTAAATGATTCAGACTCTTGAAGTAAAAATTAAAGAGTAACGATATTTTTTAATTTTGTCTAGATTATTTGTAAGGGTGTTTTCAAATTAAAATATCGTGTGCATGTGAAATCAGAGCGGGAATGAAATGATTTATACTCAAAAGAAAAATAGAATTTGGAAATTTTCCGAAAATAAATATGCAACTTTTTAATTGGTCGAAAAATAAAAGGGGTTTATGTGCGATTTTGAGGAGGATTCTAACGCTTGGCACTATTTATCGTAATTTAATCGTCTGCTATTTGTGTTATGAATACACCTGCGTATAAGTTTTTGAAATTTTCATTCAGTTGGAATTGTGCATTTTTCCGAGCAGCTTTTCTGCATCTATTTCTAATGTATTACACCCAGAAAAAAGGATGTTAGAAATATCAATTTTAATTTTGTTTAATCACACTCATGAATAATGATACACTTTCCAACTTAATGAAAGAAGGAACGAAAATAGGGAAGACCCATGGATTATAACACTTTTTATATATAGCACTTTAGTGCGTATTTAAAATCTGAAAGTGTATCAGATTTTCTATGATTCTAGCGCTTGGCGCAATTTAATGAGAGGGTATTTTTAAAAACAAGCGTAGGTTATCTTATAAATAAAAATGAAATTCTGTTTGTCAATTTGTTGATTTGGGTAGTATACAATTTCACAAAAATGGACCTGTCAGCCTGAAATTTTACACAGATATGTAAAATAATATAGAATAAATCGTAGTTCACTTTAAAACTTTGAAAGTCCACCCGTTAACGGAATTTAAGAGATTTTTTATGTTCTCCACGCAGAAAGCTTTACGTAATTGTGAGGCCTGTAGTGAAAAAAGTGTGTGAAATAAGCATCTTGGTTGCCATGTGTGGCGATTTTGCCGAATAAATTGTTTTAAATTCTATAAGTAAAAATAAAAGAATAATAATGATTTTTTTAGTTTATATTTGCAAGGTTATTTTTTTTAATTATAATATCGTGTGCGCATAAGAAATGAGAGCAGGAATGAAATGTTTTATACGCAAAACAATGAGGATCGAAGATATCCGAGACTAATATGTAATTTTTTTTAGTTTGGCGAAAAATAAAATGGCTGATAGGCCGATTTTTAGAAAGTGAGTTCTAGCGGTTTGCACAGGTTTAGGCTTTTTGGCGCAATTTACTGAGAGCTTAAGGGAATAGCATTTTTGAAAACAAGTGTATAGGTTTTCTTAAAATACAGCATTAAATTTTAACTATACGTGCAGAAATAATGCAGTTATTGGGGTATTTCAAGCGATGTAGCTTCAGAATTCTCGCCAATTGAGTACATTGATTTAACTTGGGGGAAATCCGCCAAATTTCAGAAAATTGAAATCTTCGCATTTAGTACATCGAGGTAACGATGAATAAAACATGTTATAGTTGATAATTTAAAAAATGCGGCTGTATTAAGGGATTCCACTTTTCAAATAAATGCCTGGCGGTCGAACCATTTCCCATTTTGATTGCTGCTAAGCTTTAAATGCTTCGAATGATTCCCTGAAAAAACTCTTGCAAAATGGCGTATGCTGGCACTTTGGCGAGGCTTAGATTTGAAACTGGATTTTACTTGAGACTCGTATATACGTATAATAAGGCTGGTTATAGATAAAAATGAATATTGGTATGTGTGTAGGAGGTTGAAAAACTCCAGCACCGATCACCATGAAATTTGGTTCACCTAAGTCTTTTATCATGGAGAAGGTTTTTATGCTATCCGTTTTCCTCTAACTTTCCACTAGGTGGCGCAGCAGAACGTCGAATTCTATTCCGTTTAGCCGTTTGCTATGCGAATATCGTCCAACCGATTTTGATGAAATTTGGTACACGCGGATATTAGAACACGGAGAATATTTTTCACTATCCATTTGCTGTAACTTACCGCTAAATAGCGCTGCAACGCATCAACTTTATACCGTTCGACCGATCGGCATAAAATATTTTATACTTACACATTTGAACACGAAGAATATATTCTAACTGTGTTACTTTTGATGTTACTCACCACTAGATGGCACTGCAATGCATTATTATTTTAACTCGCCACTAGATGACGCTGCAGCAAGCCAAATTTTTGACCATTCAAACGGTGGCTATGAAAATCAGTATACATAGCTATTTGAACAATGAGAATATTTTGGCGTTATCCATTTTGCTAAAATTCGCCACATGACGGCGCTGTAGCAAATCATTACTTTAATTAACCACTAGATGACCCTGCAGTGTATCACTTCTTGACTGTGCGAATGATCGCTATGAAAATAGGTATACATAGTAATTTGAACACGGGGAAGAGTTTGGCACGATCCATTTTCCTATAACTTGACACTAGATGTCGCGTCAACACATGAACTTCAGGACTATTCAGCCGATCGTCATGAAAATTCGTATACATCGATATCTGAATGCGAAGAATATTTTCGCCGTATCCGATTTGCTAAAACTCGCCACTAGATTGCGCTACGCCGCATCGCCTTCAGCACCGTACAAACGATTGCCTTGAAATTCAGTATGCATGATTATTGAACACAATATAACGCGATATCCATTTTGCTATATCTCTTTATTACAATAAGTAGTAATCACAACAAATAGTAATATCAAAAAGTCCATTCATTCCCGTGCGAAGAACGGGTACTTCAGCTAGTATCTCATAAAAATAGCATAAATGAATTCAGAACACCTCAAATCGTGTAAATACTCCAAAATCACAAAGTCAAATTTTTTCATGATTACAATACTCTCTTTACACGGTACATGTTCGAAAAGTAAAAATACTTTTATTTTCATTAATCCTAAAAGGTTTTAAAGAATATTTTTGTATTATTTCTTTTCATTGCGTGGTGATAATATTAGGAAGTGAAGTAAAACTATGCAAATAAAATTTAGTAATTAATACAAATTTCGATTATTTTCGCAATTTCAACTCGTCTCAAATAAAATTCCATGATGAATTTTATTTGATTCCGCATGGCCATAGCCAAGCGGAAAAAAATGGGCCGGCTGTTATGTATTGCTAAAGCTTTTCTACCTTTAACTGATCTCCATAATCAACGCAAATTTAAAAAAAATCTGATGTGCCCAACACATGACTTCCTTGCACGTCTATTAAATAAAAAATGTTTTCTACGCACTTCCTCTAAACTTATTTGTTTGAAAGAGATAAAATATCAATAATAGTAAGGTTTAGCGATTTCTAGCCAAATATTTCGATACCGCCAAGCTGAGTTCAATTTGAAAGATTTCCTTCTGACACTTTATTTGGCGATATTTCACCAAAAGCCGACAAACTTGAGATAGTTTGCGAGATTTTGGGGATAGCCAAAATAGTCATTGACCACAGACTTTCAATGAACTGAATGCATCCACACACCTTAATGTATTAAGTCATTTGGCTCACCCTTTAAATAAATTCCCAATCGATTGCTATCAAAAAAGATATTGAAATCAGTTAGATATTATAATATAGCTCTAAATACAAAAGTTCAAAATACTACGGGTTAAAGTTTTAGAGTTATACAAAATACGAAATATTTTTTGGCGCCAAATTTGGCGATATTTCGCCAGAACTCGCCAAGAACGATGACAAATGGCGATACTTTGGGCATGGACCAAATGACTGACTATCGCCAAATTTGGCGACATTTCGGCAAAACTCGCCAAGGTCGAGGACAGACGGCGAGATTTTGGGCATGTACCAAACAATGACTGTCTACAATTGTATTATATTGAAGATGTCCATAGACATTAAAGTACTGAAATTCTTTTCGGTGGTCCTGTAAATAAACTCTCCAATAGATTGGAACCAAAAATCGAGATGCACAACTATATGTTACAACAGTCTTATATATGAAATTTCATTATAGTTTTTGAGATTTGAGAGTTAAATATGCACACACGTACACCAAAAGTCGCCAAGCTTGGCGACTTTTGGCATAGTTCTTGAGGGAGGCACATGGCCGTGGTCGGACCATTACCTAACTTATGTGGTAGGACGGTATTGTGCTTGAAATGGATGAATGCCCCTAAAATTGCCATTGACCGTAATGTATTGGAAATCTTTTGAGTGTTCCTGTAGCAGAACTGTAAATGATAAAGACACTTTTTTTAATGGAGAAATTCATTTTCTAACTCTTTACAGCATATATCACTTCTGAGTCGTTTCAAATAGCCCAATACCTCTAAAAAACGCTTTGATGAATTTCGGCCCATAGAGAGTAGTGTATTTCGAATCTTTTAGGCGGTTCTGTAGATAAACTATCCAGTCGAATGGAACCGAAAGGAGAGATGCACAACTATATGTTACAACAATCCTAAATATAAAGTTTCAACATTCTACGCCTAATAGTTTTTTAGATAAGCGAGTTTAATGAATTTCGGCCCATTGAGCGTAATGTATTTCGAATGATTTGGGCGGTCCTGTAGATAAACTATCCAGTCGAATGGAACGAAAAGGGGAGCTGCACAACTAGATGTTACAACTATCCAAAATATGAAGTTTCGACATTCTACGCCTAATACTTTTTGAGTTAGGCGAGTTCAATGAATTTCGGCCCATAGAGCGTAATGTATTTCGAATCTTTTGGGCTGTCCTGTACATAAACTATACATTCGATTGCGACCAAAAGGAGAGGTGCACAACTAGATCATAGAGCAATCCTAAATATCAAATCTCAACATTCTACGACCAATAGTTTTTGAGATATGCGAGTTACATACGTACGTACGTACGTACAGACGGCATGGAAAAACTGACCCCAATAGACTCGCCGCTGGTCAAAATGAGTTGCAGACGCGTTAATATGATCGTGCATGCTAGACTACGATGAGATGCATCGAAAAAATTCTTAAAATTAAATTTAGAGGTAGTCAAAATCGTTTTTTTTGTCGAAATTTGGCACATAAAATTTTTCGGGATCACATTACTTCCTTATACTACGTACAAGGAAGTAATTATTAATACATATACATCGACAAAAATATTCGGGGATGGGGGATCAAAACCCTCATGATTCCCCCGCCCCTACTATAGTCTTGACGTAAATTAAAAGTTAAATGCACAGACACATTAGAAGATCATAGACGGCTTTCTTTCTGAAAAGACCTAATTGAATCATTTTTACTTCTTTGTACGAAGTACAAGGAAATAAATTTACTAAAGAATGAAAACACGTAGAATTAAAATTTCCGTAATCAGATTTTGACGAAAAAAATCGATTTTGACTACCTCTAAATTTACTTTTAAGAGTTTTTGCGAGATATTTCACTGTACAAATGTACGTATGTTTATATAAATGCCTGTACAATCCATTTTGACCATTTTGACAAGTTTTTCCCTTACGTCTGTACTAGGGTTATGACAAATTTCTTTTCCAAAATTTTGAATCTCCTGTGGTTACAAAGGATGAACTTTTGGAATCCGATTACAAAGCAACTATTATTGAAGATGGCTCCGCACAACAAACCGCAAAAAAAAAAAAAAAAAAAAAAAACCGCACAAAATCATATTTGTTTCAGGATGTGTCACGAGAGCCATATAGTGCTCACGATAAACTGTGAAATGTAACTGATGTTTGACCGATGTATTTTCTGAATTTTCCGATTTTGTAGATCAACATTAGTATTATAATGACATAATATAAGTCAAGTGAAGCAATCAAGAAAAATTCGGAATCATGGATATAACTATGAATCCAACAAAAACACGAGATACCTAAAATGGAAATACTCAGCCCTTTTAATCTTGCTACTTCTGGAAACAGCAAAAGATAAGAAAGAATGGATGAATCTTATAACTGATGAGCTTACCATTCTCTAGAAAAAATTTAACTTCCCAGTTCTAGCAAAACAAACAGTGTCTATGTTTGTTCAATTGAATGTTAAAATTTCCTTAAGATGTCTTTAGAACTTTTAGACTAGTTACAGTTATCGTAATGGAAGGTAACCAAAAACACAGTTTTCCAGAAAGCGCATTAAAATATTTTATTTTAGCACTAGCTGAATGCCCGTTCTCCGCAGGTAGTAAACGAAAATTTTCCTAACATGTGTAATCCCAATTAATTCCAGTGATGTGAAATATAAAATAAAAACAAAATTATTCGATTCTTAATGTTAAGTTTGCGTCATGAGTACTAACTTGGCATCATTGCAATAGAATGACTCAAAAACTATGTCAGTGCCATTCGCGATTAGAAAAGTGAAAAGCTTAGCGGTTTGCAGAGAACTCCTGACTTTCAAAATGTGTTATTTCTACATCATACTGTTTTTTAGGTTCAAGTTGTAGCATTCAATACCTCAAACACTACATGAAATGGACAACCGTTTATTTTAAAATAGCTGCGCACCCGCTCTTCATACGGGAAGAAGCGAGTATTTTACTAAAATCATATCTGCATGTGGAAAACAGAATTTCATTTTTAAAAAAGTTCAAGTTATCTCCTCTGTTGAAATGACTGCGGGATATATCAACGCAAATTAGAATTACTTACCGTTTAGTTGGTTGTAAAACAACCCTTGAAAACGGATAAACAGAACACTTTTGATTTCATGAAATATTTATTAACGTGGTATATTCATATTATCCTTACAAATCTACTAATACTAACTTATTACATATATCAATACTATCTATCTTCGCTTCTCCTTCTTCAAGGCTGGATTAAAAGAAACAGCTTAGATTATTGGGTACCAATGGGATCTTTTTATTCTACGGCGATTCTTCGCAATTTACGCACAAGCATAAACAATTATCCTTTCATATAATAGTTGCCATTAAGGAAGCTCTCTCTATATATTTAATTTATGCATAGTTTTGTACGTTTTGCGTATTTAGCACCGCAAAACACTTCATCTCAACGTGGTGGAAAATATCCAAGCGGTGCCGTTTCAAATATCCATATATCTAATATAGCGATATCTCATAAATCCTCCATGGTTCTGTCTCTTGAAAAACATGAAACTGTGTAATCTCGAAGAGCTATTTAGAATCGCTTTAATTGTGACAAAACGCAGTTACAGAGTTTGCAAATTTCACGCATTTTTTTAAATTTATGACGTTACTGTTTACCTGTCGAAAAGATACCTGGGTTGGTTGAGGGAGTTAATTTAGATTTTTCGCACAGTAGTTTTCAATCGGTATCTTATTGAAACTTACAAAGACGTTGAAAAATTTTTTGCTTTATAAAGTACCCCTACGAGGAACGTAATCCAACGTTAAAATAAAACTATTGTAATAATATCTATTTGAAGTAAAGTTAAATTAATTATATTTGTTATGATATCAATTTGAAGTAAAGTTAAATTAATTGTATTTGCTATGATTTCAATTTAAAGTAAAGTTAAATTAATTAGTAGCCTACTTAATTAAAAATACTAACCTTAATTAGTGAATTTTAAGTCAAGTAAAATTAAAATTACTAAACATTTTGTTTATTAAGATGGTTTTGTTTTGTCACCATATACCAGTATTCATAGAGGAAATAAAATAATAATGATGTGTTTAAAATTTATTAAGGTATATGTTAAATTACTATTGATGACTCATGGCCGACTCACTTTTCCTTTTATTTATTTTTGCTTGTGCTGTGATTACTATTTTGGTGGCAAACGCAACGACCGTTGATGCTAGCGATCGTGTTGCCATCATAATAGTATGTAATGGTATATATGTGTTCAAGTAATTAAAATAATTTGTACAACAATTTTCTTTTAAATTTTAAATACATGAAAGTACGTTTTGTGTGAGCTGGCATTATTTCAGAGGGCTGGAAGTTTTTTTTTAGAGCTGACAGTAAAATTTTCATAATAATGTTATTTGGGAAACTGGTAATTTTCCTTAGAAAAAATTAAGTTGTTTGTAATTACAGTTAAGTTTTTTTCTTTCACTATAATTACCTTTTCTAGAATTCTCTAACCTTCTTTCTAATTTTTAATAACATCCAATAATTCCGAACATCGATACCAATACATCGATTTATTATATCGAAGAAGAAAACAACAATGGTGCAAGAATACAGAGTAAAGAAATTGTAAGCCAAGCATTGTCAAATTTTTAAATCAAAAATCGAATTTCTACAATAGTTACAGAAACAAGAACAACTTTCACCCTTTTTATCCTCGTCAAAATTAAAGTTTCAGTGCTCAACAATAATAAATTTATCTTCGACTGAACTACTTAACGAGCGGAGAGTGCCAGACAGGGGAGTAAAAAGGTGATTTAAGGCGCGGGCGAAACGTGGTGCGGTCTCTTGGCTGCCTTTTGCTGACACCGAAAGGTTGCTTGCGAACTGTCTGGTACTGACAAACGAAAACTCAAGAAAAGAAATTTTGCTGCTGAGAATTGAAACGATGACTGCCTGATGAACGAGATGGACGGGGGCCCCCTTCTTCAATCAACTAACCGATAAGTTCTTTCTTTCTCTCTTTTCTCTAATTTTTTAATTATTTTTTTTTATGAGCTCAAAGAATTTAGGTAAATTTAAGAAAATGTCAGCTCGGGGTTAGGGTTGAATGAGAAAATGGCGTATCATAAAGTTGTTGTACTTTTAAGAGTTTTCAAGTAATTTGTTTAATAATATTTCAAATGTAAGAGATTTAAAGGTTTAATTAATAAAATGTAATTTGTATTTGTAAAAATGGCTCCTCTTATTTCCACACTTCGTGTAAATTTCTTGTAGCACTTTTTTCTAGGATTTTCTTTTTAGGTTCTTTCTTTTCAGGAAACTTGCACGATATCCGTGTTACCTGGGCTATTGCTGATTAATTAAGTGATGCTTATTTTTCTAGGAAATGATAACTTTGAAACAATTTGCTTTACAATCATTATGTTAGGAAATCTAAATTATTTTATTAGTTAACGTTTGAAAGGTAAACCTAAGGCACAACACTATACTTGCAACATGCATATGTTAGAAAACCTATAAACATTTTAAAATAAGCAACGGATTAAAATGCCACTAATAATAGTAATAATCGCTATTTAGAATCGCTATAACTGTAACAGTCGTTAGAGTTGGACAGTTTACAAATTTCACGCATTTTTTTAAATTTATGACGTCACTGTTTAACTGCCGTAAAATATACCCCGGTTGGTTAGGGAGTTAATTTGATATTTCGCCCAGTAGCTTTCAAACGGTATCATATTAAAATTTACAACGACGTTGAAAACTTTTTTGCTTTATATGGGAATAGGACACTATAGAGGAACGTAATAAAACGTTAAAATAAAACTATACTGGCAACATGCCTATGTTAGGAAACATATATGCTTGCGACATGATTAAATGCAAAAAATAAAAAAGTAAATTCAAAATTTTTAATATAAAACCCACTTTAAAACAGTAGCTTTTAAAATGAAGAACATTTTCAGCTGCGTTAAAATATTTCAATTTTTAAATAAGCAACAGATTAAAATACCACTGATAATAATACGGAGATATACACTGGAGAGCCAAAAAAACTGGTACACCTACCTAATATCCACGAGCACGCAGAAGTGCCGCAACACGACGTGGCATGGATTCGATTAATGTCTGAAGTGGTGCTGGAGGTAATTGACACCACGAATCCTGCAGTGCTGTCCATAAATTAACAGGAGTAAGAGGGGGTGGAGATCTCTTCTGACCAGCTCGTTGCAAGGCCTCCCAGATATGTTCAATAATGTTCATGGCTGGGGATTTTGGTGGCCAGCGGAAGTGTCCAAATTCAGAAGAGTGCTCCTGGAGCCGTTCTGTAGCAATTCTGGACGTGTAGGGTGTCGCATTGTCCTGCTGAAATGCCCCCAGTCCGTCGGAATGCACAATGGACACGAATGGGTGCAGGTGATCAGACAGGATGCCTGCGTACCTGTCACCTGTCAGAGTCGTATCTAGACGTATCAGGGGTCCCATATCACGCCAACTGCACACGCCCCATACCATCACAGAGCCTCCATAAGCTTGAACAGTCCCTGTTGACATGTAGGTTCCATGGATTCATGAGGTTTTCTCCATACCTGTACACATCCATCAGCTCGATTCAATATGAACCGAGACTCATCAGACCAGGCAACGTGTTTCCAGTCATCAACAGTCCAATGTCGGTGTTCACGGGCCCAGGCGAGGCGTAAATCTTTGTATTGTGAAGTCAACAAGGGTACACGAGTGGGCCTTCGGCTCCGATTGCCCTTATCGATGATTTTTCCTTGAATGGTTCGGACGGTGACACTTGTTGATGGTCCAGCATTAAAATCTGCAGCAATTTGCGGAAGGGTTGCATGTCTGTCATGCTTAATGATTCTCGTCAGTCGTTGTTGGTCCCGTTCTGGCATGATCGTTTTCCGGCCGCAGCGATTTTTAGATTTGATGTTTTACCGGATTCCTGATATTCACGATACACTCGTGAAAAGTCCGTACGTGAAAATCCAAATATCATCGCCACCTCGAAGATGCAATGTCCCATCTCTCGTGCGCCGACTATAACACCACGTTCAAACTCGCTTAAATCTTGATAACCTGCCATTTTAGCAGCAGTAACCGATCTAACAATTGTGCCAGACACTCGTTGTCTTATATAGGCGTTACCGACCGCAGCACCGTACTCTGATTGGTACCATGCGTACGTATGCCTGTACCAGTTTTTTTGGCTCTTCAGTGTATTATAGGAGTGGACACTCCCCATAGCTGCTATACTGGATTTTTGGTACCCCAAATAAGTTTCAATTATGTAAACATTGGAAATCTAGTGACGTGAAGCGATCCTAGTGGTAAAAGAATAAAGCATTTCCCGTGCTGACTGACTGACGTGCTGATAACCTTGCTGATTTGCTTGATTTTAATTTTCCAACCTAGCATGTGAACGCGATTATTAAAGCGAACTCTAAATTTTAATTATTTTTTTCACTTTTGCTTACCTGGTTGTCTGAGTAACAAATAAGTAAGAAAAGGGAAACGATTTTCTATCTTAAGATTATTAAAATATTGAGTTGATATTTGTAATCGGATGCGTATATCGTGGCTGAGAAGTTTTCGTCTGCTACGATATATATATGCATTAGAAAATCGCTTTGACTTCATTATTGAGTTCTTTATGTAACATGAATTTAATATTTTAATATGAGTTTTTAGCGGCAATTTAAATCTGTGTTAAAATTTGTCGCAGCATGAAATAAATGCAAATATTGCTTGTTTGATTGTGATCGTCATTATGAATAAACACTTTAAATATTGCATTCACACAAACTAGACATTCTTCTATATCTATATAAATAAAACAAAGTGTAAGCTGCCGTTAGTTAGTATGTCTGCACCTCGCATAGATCCGAAACGGGTGACCGTAGACCTACCAAATTTTGTACGGAAATTCTCCAGGACGGGTCCCGACACACCTCGAAGCGATTTTTTCAAAATTCGAATTATTTTAGGTGATATCGATAAAAAAGTGTCGCAAAAGGATCATTTTTGTTCTCGCCATTTCCCAATTGTAACCCCGCAGTGGAAAGAGCGAGGTTTGAGCATATCTAGGTTGCCATGTTTGGCAAGTTTATTAAATTATTCAGACTCTTGAAGTAAAAATAAATGAATAACGGTTTTTTTTTGTTTGGATTATTTGTAAGGTTATTTCTTAATTAAAATATCGTGTGCATGTGAAATCAGAGCGGGAATGAAATGATTTATACTCAAAAGAAAAATAGAATTTGGAAATTTTCCGAAAATAAATGTGTAACTTTTTAATTTGGCGATAAATAAAATGGTTGATATGCGATTTTGAGAAGATGATTCTAGCGCTTGGAGCAATTTAATAAGAGCGTATTTTTAAAAACAAGGTTTTATTGAAATACGGCGTGGAATTTTAATTTTCGGTGCAGAAATAATGTAGTTATTAAGGCGATATGAGACGGTCTCAGTGGCGTACCCAGTATTTTAGTTTAGGGGGGTTGCTGGGCTACGAATTCTGCTGAACTCGGTTATAGTGACCTCGATTATAGTTATAACTGTCTTATAACGTTAAATTATTATGTGCCACTTGACTTGCGCATAGAACAACATGCGCACAAGCAATAGAACTGGTTATAGTCAAATAATTATCTGATCATTTCAGTATCGTTGAAACCTATCGTTGAAACCTAATAAAAACCTGTGTTTCGTTCACTAAATGTAAGTATTTGTTTAAAAACTTTTTTTTTTTTTTTTTTTTTGCTTTTGCTAAAAAGTACTTGAGAAATAATTTAAAGACAATTTTTATAAAGAAAAAATTTAATTCATTAGGAACAATTTTCAATTTTTAATGCATTTCACTTCTAACTTTCCACCTTTAGGGGGGGGGGGGTTGAGCCCCCATAGCCCCCTCCGTGGGTGCGCCTATGGACGGTCTAAATTCAGAATTTTCACTAAATTAAGTCAATTGATTTAAGTTGGTTGAATTCCGCCAAATCGTAGGCCTACCAAATTTTATATGGTCATTTGCCAGGACGGATCCCTTAGGAATTCGAATTAGAACATCTGTTGTTTATTGCCTTATATTTGAAGCCAAAATGAGCCAAATACTGCTGTTATTGAACGACTAGAAGTCAGTTGTGAAGCAATTACTACGAGCGCTCTTCTGAAAATGTGAAAAAAGTTTCGCATTCCAAAGATTTCGTTTTGTGTACATAGGTATTCTTATGTCTACGCAGACGATTTCTTTGCTTGGCTCGATTTCCGCTTTTAATACTTGATTTATTTGTGAAAAGAAAAATTAAACTGCGTAATCTAGAAAAACATTGGTTGAAAAAACAACCCTTTTTTCTAATCCTTTTTGCAGCAACGCAACAAAATTATCTCGTGCCATGATCAATTAATGTAATGGCGAAAACTCTCCGCGTTGATGCTATTAAATTCTAAACATTAGGTTACATTAAAATTCGTAAAAAATCACCTAATTTACATAATTTTTTCGTTTTTATTTTAAAAGAGGGAGAAAAGAATGTTTCACGTTCTGTCAAAATATTAAAAAGTTATAACGGATAGAATTCAAGATGGGACAGGTTTAAAATTATTTTACGAAAAATTTCGTTAAATCAGATACTTAGTATAAAAATTCCTAAAAATCAGTATATTATGTTACATATTCAGAACAAACTGTTTTTAAAGAAATAGTTCTCCTTTATCCGATGATACAAATGAAATTTTGCTGCTCGAGTAATTTCCGCCGCTATTACGAATTAGGTGAGAAAAAATCCCCAAAATCGCATAAAAAAAAAAAAATTCTATCGAATTTTGAAAAAATCGCTTCGAGGTGCACAACTTCATCTTTAGACCTTCCCGAGTACCAAATTTGGTGTTTCTAGGCGTAGCCGTTTGTCCGTAACGTCGCCGACACACATACAGACACCTTTTATAATAAGTAGAGAAGAGATATAAGTTTGGCCGGATGTCACATTCAAACAGCTATATCTTCCTTTCTATTTATCCTAGAAACAAAAGTAAAACAGTTTGTGGAATCTTACGAGTATGCTCTTTCAAATAAAACGATAAAAAGAAAACCGATTATTTTTGCAAAACTGCATTTTTAGACGTAGGCAGAAAGCTTCGTTGATGTACTGTGAAATTTAAAAACTTCCCGACCATACTTAGTCAGGGTTCTTGAACATTTTTGCACCAACACAAAGGAAAACAACATGAAAATTTATTATTAAAACTTGATGAAATTTCCTACTCTACTTTTGTGGTGGTAATTATTAATATTGAAATTTTTCTTTTAAATAATTTTACTATAAAATCATAGATTGTACATTTAACGAATCCTTTAAAAATAGACAGTTACAAAAGAAGTGCTCTAATTAAGCTAAGTTTACATTTCCTTAATTAGATCACGACTTCTCATGCAACGTGAGATTGATCATAATTTATTTGGCATCCCCTTTTCACGACCACCGGGGGCACGTACCCTGCTTTCACTCCCCCAGTTGCAGCCTTAAACTCATTACCAATGGAGTCTTGAATTATTTTGAGGTATATTTTAATTAATTTGGTCTCCTTAAATGAACTTAACGACCGTAAGTTCAATTTCCGAATCCATTCAACATGGAATGCAATTTATATATTTTTAATTTTTAAGTGCTTGTTCACAGATTTCTGCTATATAAGTGATACGAGTGCTGGTTACAGTACATGCAATTATAAATTTAATTTTTTGTATATTTATTTATTTTTTGAAAAAGCTTAACGTTATAATAAATTTCTGTGTAAATAGCCAATTCATTTCGTATAAAATACGCACTAATTACCTGTACAATTTTTTAATAAACGATTTTTTGAAATTTTATTGTTTATTTATTTAAAAAAGTCCCCGTCAGAATTCGTAATTTACAGTATTCGTTCCTACTTTAAACAATGAGGGCGTGGCTGGAGGAGGGAAATATCCCAATTGGTCCCTCCCTCAGAGTCAAGTTTATGAATTAAAGAATAATTGAAATAAGGAATCCAAGGAAGCATCCACCCTACAGTTTACCTTATATCATTATTGTAAGCACAGATATTGATAGGAATTTTTTCAAGGAGTGAAAATAGTCGAGTTATTTTAAAGGCGAGAATTTAATTGCAGAGGAGTAAATTTGGCTATTTAAAGAAAAAGAATAGAAAACAAGGACAAGCATAAAAATGCCAAATGAAATTAAAAAATAAATTGAAGTTAATTATTTAAGCATGTCCTACACAAACACTATTACTCCTCATTAGAAATACACTGTACTATTTAAAAAATAAGTTTCATGTAATTTAAAAATGGGTAGCATGAAATTCGTTTACTATTTGAAGGATTATTTTTCATTTTCAATGCGTGAAATACGCTTGTAGAGGCGTTAAACATATCTTTGATTGTAAGTATAGTAACTTCAGAGTAAAAAAGATAATACTAAGCATTCTAATAAATGTTATTATGTTTTTTTTTAAAAACTATTAATCACTAAATCTAACAATGGAATACAATAATAAATATTTTTTTAATTGTAAAGATGTTAGAATTCTGATTCTACATACATTCCCAATATTTATCGGTTTATCCAAAATGTGGAATTTTGAAATTAGTTACCGTCACTTTAAGCTCACTTTCGGCTCATAAATACTCAGTAACGCAGCCAGAAATTTTTTAGGGGGGGTCCAAATTACTCGGACTCGGGGGGGGGATCAGACCCCCCTCCCATAAAACGATCATGTTGCTGTTCACAGGGCCCACGTAAATGACACCCATATAAGTTTTTAGAGGGGGGGGGGCTGGTCATCTCAGACAGGCACTCAGCACCCATCGCTCCCCCGGAAGAAACGTTTCGCGAATTTTACCTTTACAGAAAACATTTGAAATTTTACCCTCAGGCTCACAGAAAGCACAGAATCAGTGGGAATATCTATATTCTCCCCCTCTTGGCCAGCCAGCGTATAGCCAGGGGGATATATATAGGGATTGATATCTCACCCCGACACTTTTGGATAAATTTAACGTTAGCTCTTAGACTTTTGTCTTGCAGAAATTTCAATTGTTCCGTGTAATGCAAATCAAATAACATTTCCCATTATAAAAATGTATTATTGTAATAAAATTGCTAGTTATAAGCTTTTATACATTCTTATAAGAAAAACGAAAAAACTAACGGAAAACCGTAAGCCTCTAATCGTTAACGACCGCTTTTCGAGATGGGGGGTGGTGGAATTTTTTGTTTCTTAACACTAAATAAAATACATTCAGGTGTTCTAATTCTAGGCTTATGTCCATATTTATTCTATTCATTAAAAAACATCTCTCTTCTTTTAAAAACCTTTTTATTAATGCATTGCTTTAATAAATACACACAAATTCCGCATATCGTGTACTCTTATACAAAATATATCCAAAGAATAATACTGAAAAGAAAAATTCCGTTCAATTTTTAATTAAATAAAAATTGTAAAACATTATTTATATACAATTATCATACGAACATGAAACTTGTCAATTGAAGAAATTCATTATTGAAGAAATTAATTCACAAAATTATATATCAGCTCACATACATATAGATCGTACTAGGTCTGTTCAGGGACGTAGAAACTAGGGGAGCTGTGGCTGAAATATCTCCCTGAAATATTACAGACGGGTTCAGTACACCCGTGAGAAATTCTCCCATGTTTATGGTATGTTATTTACCTCAAACCTGATTTCAAAAATGTAGTCTACTTTTTCTAGGAAATTCATACAATATGCCGCAAAGAGCCAAAAGGCAAAAGAGCAGTTCCCCATATGTATCCGATACTTGGCGAAATATTTGTGGAGAACGGAAGGCCACGTAGACTTTTTAGGACTGTTCAATGCTCCAGTTACTACAGGGGGAAAACTAAAGTTATGTATTAAGTGTATTGTTTATGGGATGGCGACGCTACGCAAGGACGATCTGCCGAAGTTGAAGTGTGCCTTGGTCGGAGGACATTCTATAGGGTTCTAACGCTTATTTACGTTACATATGGAGAAAACAGACCAAAACTACCCGTTATATCGACAGCCGCTCAATTGGACCTGAACCAGAGTTTTTGACTTTTCAGCCGTCTACCACTTTGAGTGTCTTATCCACTCGGTCATAGGGTGGGGGGGGGGCTAAAGTTATGTAAAGTTATGCTTTATAAAAATAATTTTAATTGGATTATCTAATCGCTGATGATCTTTTGATATGCTTCTATTATATGATTGGAATCAAAACTTGACTTTTATTATTAAATAATTTCTAAAATCCGAAATTTTTAGAAACAGTCGTTTATCTATTAAAATTGGTCAATAATGCTACCAAAAATGCAGTTATTATACTACCCCTACTTTTACAGAGTTCCTACGCCACTGGGTCTATTTATGTAACTGTATCCTGACTGCATGCTATTTGTTTACTATCTGCACACACACAAAAAAAAGCACCTCTCCTCTACTAATAGTAGCTTAGATAATTACGTCAGTAAATCGTATGACTGAAAGAAAATCTTACAAAACTCTTGTTTCTGGTAAAGTGTTGCTCAAGCCATTAGAATATTCTATACAATGCAGAAATTTAAAATTACAGATATCACTCAAAGAATTTCTCACAAAACTTGTGTTTTTTGCGTAAAACATTCAACTAGTAACAGGATTAAAATATTTTATACGATACAACTATAATTCTATAATTCTAATTTGGTTATAAATATCACTGAAAGAAAATTTTACAGAACTTTTGTTTTTGGTGTGAGCCACCAACGGGGTTAAAATATAATTACAATGAGATATAGTTCTAACACACACAAGCAAAAAATATCATTAGAAGAAAATCTCTCAAAACTGGTGTTAATTTTATAAGACTTTAACAGACATAAGACACTCACGGGATTAAAGTATTATATACAATGTAACTATAAATTTAAAGTAATGTATATTACTTTTTGTATTAGAAGAAAATATTCCGAAACTCTGGTTTATGGTATAAGTCAGCAAAAGGTTAAAATATAATAAACAATGCAGATATAATTCTAACATAAAAAATATCACTGTCAAAAAAAATCTCTCAAAACTCTTGTCTTTTGGATAAGACTTGCACATAATTAAAGTATTTTATAACAGTGTAGACAGAATTTTAAGATAATGCATATCACTAGAATAAAATCTTGCAAAACTTTTGTTTTTGGTATAAGCCAGCAAAAGATTAAAATATAATATACAGTGCGGATATAATTCTAATATAAAAATATTACTGGAAAAGAATCTCTCAAAACTCTTGTCTTTTGAGAGATTTGTAAAGCACATTTTATCATTGAAATATTAGTGTGCATTTCACACACGATCAAAGTATTTTATACAGTGTAGACATAACTTTTTGGTAATAGACATATTAAAATATTCTATACAATATACTATACAAAGCTACATTTTAAAAATTAAAAGAACTGACAAATTATATCTTAAAATTTAACTGTCTAGGTTTTAAAGCAAGTTTGTTCAGCACTTCCTCTGGAGTTATATTAAGATCACGATGTACATATAAGAGTGCTAAGCAATTCAGTCTCGTTTCTGAAGTTGTACTCCTTAAATAGTTTTTAAGGTAGCGCAATGTGTAAAATGACCTTTCAGCTGCGCAGGTTGTCATGATTTGCAAAAGCTTATTTATGGATGGAAACATACTTCGTTCACAGTACCTTAAAGCTTCAAGAGCATTTTTTGGCTGCTTATTAAGCCTGGTCAATTTTTTGTGCCATATTTTCAATTCTGCAAGAACAATATCTTCAGAAGCTTCATCTATGTTTATTGAATAAGTGCTGCAGAGTGACCGAACTGCGTTTTCAGTGGAAATTAAATCCGACGATTCTTTTGGTAGGAGATCTCCTAACGCACTCATAATTTCCTTGTGTGAGAGAAATCTTTCATTAATTTCATTGATGAAATGGTCTAAAAAGGGAACGTAATATGCTCTCCTATAATAACTCTCTGGGTTATCGTGCTGGACATTATTTATATGCATTTGATTTCCCGCTAACCGTGGTACATTAATGATAATGTCTAAGTTTTCACACATTTCTTCAGCTTTCTTAAATATTGCACTAAATTCTGCTTCTGCGTTGCATCTGAGGTCATTAATGACATCCCTTACATCTTCTGCATACAGCAGCGCACTCTTTAAATCAATGTTTTCACTCTGCAGATATTTTGACAGAGGTAAACTAACGCTAAATATTTTAGCAAGAATTAATAAGCCTATAATAAAATCAGACTTACATAAAGCGTTGTGCAATAAGCTTGCTGTGGATGTAGAATCTCTGTACACCAGGTATTGTTAATTGTTTCAAGTGCTGAAATTAAAGATTCGTATAGTTCAAGAAAGACTTTCACAGCATCATGTCTCTGAACCCATCGCGTTGGACACATTTGTTTTAACTTTGGTGCCTTTACATCAACATGATTTTTTAATTCTGCTTGCCTTTTAGGAGTGTTAAAAAAATCGTAAACTTTACTAATAACTCCCATGCAGTTTCTTGCAAAAGGGATAGAGCATGCATCCGATATAGCTAAGTTCAATGCATGAGAGCTGCAATGAACATAAATTGCTTTAGGGTACTTCTCTTTAATAAAGGCTTGGGCACCTTTAAACTGGCCTCGCATTGCAGATGTTCCATCATATCCTTGTCCTACGAGCCAGTCTGTGTTGATTCCTAACGTAGTAAGAGAATTTAAAATTGCTTCACTTATTCCCTTTCCTGTCATGTTTGTTAACGGCACAAACTGTAAAAAATCTTCTCTGATCTTGGTTTCTTCTAAATCCAAGTACCTTATACAGAGAGAGACATCTGTTCAACATCTGAAATGTCTGATGTCTCGTCTGCTAATAAACTAAAGCACTTGGCTTTATTGATTTTCTCAACAAGTTTTTCGGAAATTAGTTCTCCACAAGTAAAAATAATTTCATTTTGCGTGCTCTAACTAATATAACTTGCATTGCGACTGCAAGTTTCTAGATGCTTTTTTAATGTTTCATCACCAGCATCTAGTCGCATTCTCACAAGTGCTCGAAAATTGCCGTCGTTGGCATCAAGCATGTCAGGATTTAAATTCAAAGGTCCACTATGTCTATGACCACGTAGAGAAAGACCTTGTCGTCCACAAAACATTACTGTTTTTACTATGGGAGTTAGAAATTCTCGATTTTTGGCGATCTGTTGGCCTAGTCCTTTATCAAGGTCGATTGATATAGCATTTTTCTTACCCGTATTAACAGCAATAAAATTATCTGCGCTTAGTTTACAGTCTCCATGGTACAGTGTAGCTGCATGCTTATTAAAATCTTCAATTGCATGTTTCCAATCACAATACTTTTCGCAAACCAGTTTCCCAAGAGGCAATCCTGATTTTCCAGCACCAGGTGGGGCAAATAACACGCAATATTTGCAAAATGCGCCATTTGCATACTTGGAAAATAAAAGACATTCTCTGTTTTTAAACCAACTGTGCTGAAATTTCAGATTCTTTTTTCCAAATTGTGATGACTCAAATTTATATGTGTCTTCGGGGTGCCAGGCATTTAATAATAATTCCAACTTTTTTTCGTCTGAAACCTGAAAAATAAAACTCATGTAAAATAATATACTCCCAGTAAATTGCATATTATTTAAACAAGTTACTTTCCGTAATACGAAAAATTCAGATTATTGTTTCTTTGTTGTTTGTCGGAGAGCAGCTCACATCCCCGCATGTGTAATTTAGATCGAATTTCTCTTTTTCTAGAGATTCCTTTCATGATTTAGATCCTTATCAGCAGGAGGAGAAGGAGATTTTGAATATTGGAAACAGAACACTTTTAAAATACTTGTCATGTGCATATAGTTTATGTACAAAGTGGTTTTCTCTCATAAATCGGTATCAGACTAGCAACTCTGCAGTTGCTAATCCCCCTACATCACACCACCTTAAAATGAAATATACTGTTGTCGGATGTTTGGTACATTTTGATGCACAAGCTGATTATCATTGATGTTTTCTCAAAGTCTTGATTAGTTGTATTGCATGTCAGCTTAAACGTATTATAAATATGTAATGTCACTTAATTGTGTTCATACACAATTCCAAGTGATTTCGATTTAAACTTCCTTCTTGAAGAAGAGGACGGAACGGCAGTAGCATTAATCTTATTTGTTTTGGTGTTCAAAACAAGATTGTTTAAAAATAAATTCAACAACATTATTTATTTTTTGTTAACTGATACACGTGTCTAAAAAAATTTACTCTGAATTTTGACAAACGTATTAAAATCTCCTTTTCACGAATTTATTTCAACGTCAGAAACCATTTATTGAAAAGAGCTTCAAAATTAATCAAACATATAACTTTATTGCCGAGACAATAACAGTACATGAAAAGTTTCTGTCGAAATATACAGTCATATTTTGAAAGATTTATTACACCGAACGTTTAAATTCATGTACTTTACTTAGTACATGTACTCTTTTTTTTTTGGGGGGGGGGGGAGAGATAAAGGCGATTTAAAACGGAAAACTGTTCTGAAGAGAACTCTTCCCCAGTAGTCTTTAAAAAGGAAGATAGTAAACGAGTAGTCTTAAGTTTTTCAAGTAGTTTATTCTAGCTATCGCACTTTAAAATAGAATTAATAAAAGAATAACTGTAAATTTAAAAATTATTCTCCGTGATAACAATTAAAGACATTATTTAAATAATGCTATCTCTTGTAAAAGTAATATATTATCACATTATTCACGCAATTTTAATTTTCCTATTAAAATTCTTTAAAACTTTAACGTTTAAAAATTTTTTACTTAGAAAAAACTGAAATTAATTTAAAAAAACTTTTATTTATTAATATATCTGCTTCAGTTACACATGCATTCAGTATTTCAAGTTTTGTAAAAAATAAATGT